>CM040421.1:142867701-144337712 GCA_022702705.1 Papilionanthe hookeriana x Papilionanthe teres
AGCCATTTAAGAGGAGAGAAAAAGGCCTATTGAAATACCATAAGAAGCAAGTAAATTTTCAACCTTTAAGCATGCAATTCTAGCCAACATAAAGAGGGGTTAAAGAGGCCATGAAATGCTATATGAAACAACCACAATATTAAGCCCCTTAAGCATGAAATTTCAGCCAGCCATGGGAGGACAAAAAGATCTTTAAAATAGCATGTGAAACTATCAAGCCTTTAAACTTTTAAACTCATAGAAATACCATGTGCATTGATTAAAATTTATAACACTTCAACCATGCCTTTTTACTATCAAAGAAGTGCAAGAAAATTACTTGAATTGATGCATAAAGAGAAAGCCTAACAATAGAGTTTCCAAAATTTTAAAAGCCTCTTCAAGTTCTCTTGCCACCATACATAAGTAAAGGTGAAACATAACGAACTTTATTTTTATGAACCTTCATGTTCATATTACCTTCACATGATATGAAGCTTTTAGGAATATAAGCATCACCACTAAATTTCATGAATCAACATAAGGGGCAAAGGCACCAGCAAGTTTAAATTTTCCTCCACCAAATTTCTTAAATTAAAAGAGAGCACAAATATGAGCAAGCCTTAACCCTTCCACCAACTTTATGAATCAAAAAGAGAGCACAAACATTAGCAAGCTTTTCTTCCATCAAGTTTATGAACCAAAAAGAAAGTACAAACATTAGCAAGCTTTTCTTCCATCAAGTTTATGAACCAAAAGGAGAGCACAAACATTAGCAAGCTTTTCTTCCATCAAGTTTATGAACCAAAAAGAGAGCACAAACATTAGCAAGCTTTTCTTTTCCTTCACAAAAACTCAACTTTTCCTTGAATAATTTTCATTCCCTTTTTTTATAAAATGAAACTTGCAACATCTAATGTGAGGAAAAAAAAAGCTAGCCAAACCAACCAATTAAGCCACAAGATGAATCGATCCTAACATCCAAAAGCAAGCAACCAAAGAGATTAAGGAGTTAAAAGGGATTACCACTTGAAATGAGGCACCAAATCAAAGCTAAAAACAAACTTAGAAGAATTTTTGGAAGCACCTCCCCTTCCAACTTCAATTTTCTGCCAAACCAAACAAGGTCAACAAGGGCCATAAGAGGAACCAATGTATAAGGACCCTTGGAAGCAAGCAAGATGAAGCCATTAGAGCACTTTTGAGGTGATAGAGGTGAAAGAAATGATGAGGTGAAGTGACCAAAAGCTGCTATTGATTGGATTGAAGCAAACAGAGGAAGAAAGAGTCAAGCCTTGCAGAAGAAGCAAGGAGGGAGCAACACAATGGGATTTTCGACCATGGCTAGGTCAAAAGTCACGACCAAGAGGGTGGAGGGGAGCTAGGATTTGTGAATTTGAGAGGGGAAGGGGGGAGGGGGGCGGTTAGGTTAGATTTAGAAAATAAAAAAAAGTTTTGATTAGTTATTTACTTAGCCGTACGCGCCGATTTTGGCACCGTTCGCCCGTGCGTCGAACCATAACAAATTATATATGCTTCTCAATTAATTTCACCATTCCAGACACAAAGGCACAGTCCGTTTTGAAATCGAGGTCATCTGGGCAACCTCGTCGTCGATCGGGTAAAAAATGTCAAACTTAGGGTTTTTGATGAAGTCAGATTAAATTAACAAAATTGGGCTACGGTGTAGTTGAAGAAAATGAAATTGGGAATTTTTTAGAGATTTTGGAAATTTTTTGAAATTTTTGGAATTTTTTTGAATTTTAGGCTAAGTAGGGGTATTTTGGTAATTTCGGGGGTTTTAGTGTAAGTGGTCAAAAAGTTAAATTAAAGGCTCGGGGTAGCACAAAATAAAATTTGTAGTCAAACGGAAGTGTTTGGGGGCATTTCTGACCAATGCGGACGATTTTACGAACCCCGGAACGTCTTTCAAATATCGGCTTCTTTGGTTGTGAGGGGCCCACCGGTTACTCTGAAGTATAGCATGTTTACACTCAAACTTCTCAGTGAGAAGAGGGGAAAACTTTGGAATGATTTTTGGAGATCTAGGGTGATTTTGAGAAGTTTTGGGTGTTGGGGCTCTTTTTAGGGGCAATTTGGTAATTTGGGCCAATTTTCGAAATTTTGCTAAATTTGGGTAATTTTGGTTAATTTGAGTGGTGGGAGTTACTTCAGAATGATTTTTTGGAATTTTGGCAGTTTAGGGAGATTTTGGGCATTTGGGTCAAAATTAGAGAATTTGGTAGGATTTTGGAATTGAATTTGGGATGTCAAGCTGTTAAAGTTACAGATCAGAAGTGACTCTCATTGGTCCTCAATGTGTTAATCATGGTCACCTTAGCAATAAGCTTTGGGTTGGTGGGACCACACACATGAGTGTCCAAAGGGTTAGGGGATCAAAATGGGATGTGTTTGGTTTAAAACTGTGAGTGTGGATTGTAAGTGTAAGTGCAAGAGCTTCAGACCTCCAAGGGTAGATCCTAAGGCATGACCACCTATAGGGAATCCTATTTGTTCTTTCTTATGTGTAGCCTTGTTCCCCTAAGAGTTTAGGGGTTAGACCCTAACATATGAAAGCTCTAAGCTAAGAAAGCAAGCATGTAGAATTTCTTTGGGGTAGGATTCCATTTCTAGTCTTCTAAGAAAAGTCACCAAGAGAGTCCTATGGCTAGACCCTAGGCTATCTACGATGAAACTAAACCTTAACCAAAAGTGAGGTCAACAAGGATGAAAAACATCAAGAGATCCCTCAAGTTGCCTCCCAAACTATCTTCATTCAGCCTTTAAGCATTCTCTGATGCATAACTTCTCTCTTAGAAGCCCTAAGATTTCATTTTGTAGAATGAATCACAATTTGAGCAATCAAATTTCCTTCTTAAAGTGTTTCAAACACGTTGACGTGGTCACACTATTTTTTGCAAGTTATGTCGTTCTTCTGATGGGTTCATCGGGTGTGGTCATACCACCCTACTACAATATATGACATGGTCACACCATTTTTTAGTACGCCGCCTTTAGGCATGATCACGCTTCTTTGGGGCACTTTTCTGGTGGATTTTCTCATTTAATCTTGTTCATGTTTAATTCATGCATCCTGCACAGCATGAACCAAAATACCTTTCTCAAGCGTAAATCTATGCTAAATAAATGAAATTAAGATGTAAACTACAAGGAAATTAGCAGGTAAAATGATGTAAAATTGATGTGTGTCACTTAGCTCACTAAAAAAGTAGAGTGTTGATTCTATATAGTAGGCCTTACCTGAAAGAGTTCAGTACCACATCACTGTTGGTGATTTACTGATGAAGAAACAAAATTCAGAGGAGACTCTGTCTGACTATAATCTATATTGGAGAAAACTAAGTATAAAGTACGAGCTGTAACTTCAAGAGCAGCATGCCATAGAGATTGTGTTAAAGTGTATTCATGGATTGAAGGATTTTCTACTTATAATATTTACAATAAAGACATTCAAAAAGCTACTAAGTACAGTGAGTAACCTTTAAGAGGAAGGAAAACTGCTTGATTTTATGGAAAAGATGGACATATCAAAGCCATTCAAGAAGAAATTTGGAAACATAACACTCGTCAATAAAAGCAAAAAGCCAATGTATATTCAGTTGGCAGCAACAGTAGCAAAATTTCCTTTTGTCTCAACCAAAATAGTTTTCTCAGTTTCAATATTAGTATGGACGACCATTATCTCAGTAAAGGTTCCATCACTTAGATAGAAGACAGTATCCAGTGATGATCAATCTTTTGAATAAAGTATACTCTTTTAAGATAGTAAAGATATTCTGAAACTTAACAAAGAATTCAGAATTTAAACTACACGAAGTAAAAAAATTGGAAAAAATCAAAAGGAAGGATCGTCCTAAAGATTTCCATAATCACGAGATGATGAGCCATACAAATGAAGACAACTTTAGCTTTCAAGACTGGCTCGAATATAACTTCAAAGTAGAGAACATAGTCACTGGCTCGAATATAACTTCAAAGTAGAGAACATAGTCATTCCAAAGGAATATTTGGAAGAACCTGAGAAAAGGCTCAATCAATGTAATATTGGTTGATACAATTGTTCTTATCGATTTCTATAATGTTGAGGATGGATGAAATATGGTTTGGGACAAATCTTCCAATATAATCTTCAATAAGATTTAAAATGCTTTAGTGCAAGCTTCACTTCAAAGTTTAATAGCTACTAAGCATGTACTATCAATTGTGATTGTCAAAGATTTACTATAACCAAGCAAGGTGCTGAAGACATGAGTAGTAAATTAAGGGATGTTATTTCTCCTAGATTGGTTGTCACAGATTTGAAGGATAAATTTCTCAATCTGATGACTTTGCATGACTTTTACTTCATCCCTCTAGGTTGTATAATACTAAGAGTCGGGATTTCAATTACATATTATTTATTTTTAATGATGATATTCTAAATGAAAATCAATCTAAATTTGGTTCAAATTTTAATATTATAGATAATTCTCAAATTATACATAATCCTGACGGGTTAGAAGAAGAAAACAATGAGGACAAAAATAACTGCAACAACAACTATAGTGAATCAAATAATGAAGGTCCTATTTTTGAATTCCAACTCATGTTAATAATAATTCTTCAAATTGTGAAATGTCTCTCAAAGAATCTATTAGTGTATCTTCAAAAGCAACTACTCTAGGTCTAATTTAAAAACAAGAATAAATAACTGAAGTTAGTTTGCAGAGTGAAAGAGTTATACCTCCATGGAAGTCTCCCAAAGATGAAAGAGAATAAGTGTTTACACCCTAAAGAGCTAATTTTGCCGATGCAAGAAATGTCAGTCTAAGAATAACCTAGGAGTTATATAAAAAAAATAGACTATAACATTCAAGCCCAAGTTAAGACACTACATGCTAAGTTGAATATTTACGATGCCATGATTCTTTCTAAGGAGATAAGCGGGGCATTGGTAAAAGCCTTACTAGATTCTGAGTTTGTTTGGCTCAACTTGTTAGTACTTCATCAGATGAGGTATGTTCATTAAGGAAAAAACTAAAGACAACATTTACAGATGAAGACTTAATGCTAGGAATAGTTAATCACAATCATTCAATGTACATCTTAGTGAACGTCGACAAGTTATGCTCTTAAGGGTACTTTTCGATCTAGACACCTCCATCAACATCATGAACCTGAGGATGCTCGCATAGTTAGATTTTTATGTCTATAGGCTGATGACATATAACATCATGCTATGTGGCTTCAACCGAAAAGGAAAAGGAACCATTGGTTTGATTTCTTTGTTGTTAAAGGTCACTGATTTGATGACAACTATGAAATTTCATATCATTGACTTCGAGACTTCATTTAATACCTTGTTGGGTTGATCATGAATACATGTACATCAAATGTTTGCTTTATCACAACATCACTGCATTAAATACTACTATGAAGTACCAGAATAATACATCAAAGGAGAAATACAATGGTTCTTATACACAAATTAGGAATCATAAAAATGTTTTCTACTGCACTCCCAAAATAAGAATAGTCCTCTCTAAAGATGTGGTGACCAAAAAAGAAGAAAAGAAAGAAGAAATTAAAGAAGAATAGAAGAAATCAAAAGACTGTTTTGTTGATTTAAACAATCTCCCACCACTCCAGTGCAGCAAGAAGGTGAATATCCTTCCATAAAACCAAGGTTGAGTCCATGCATGAGGACGAGGGCAAGAATGAGAAAACAAAGCTGTCGAGAAAAAGAAGACTACAGAAATCAATAATGACTTAGAATCATGTTCTAAATAAGAAAAATAAAAGAAATCATAATGATGATAATTTTGAAGAAGCAGCAGATCAAAATCTCCTTAGAAGAGAAATACAAAGGTGAAGATAAGTCAACGTACAATAAGAATAACCACTATGTGCAAGCTATGACACTAACCTTAATTATCTCAAATAAAGTTGTGGGTATAGTGGTCAAAGACTTGGTGTGTGTGCAAAGCTAATTACATTTCATTGAGGATCTTCTTCCTCTAGTTATGAACATAAGATAAAACAAGAGGAAAACACCAATGGAACTACCTGTTGAATGTTACTCTCTCGGTGTTCAGAAACTCCTTCAACGTATTTTTGAACAAAAAAAAAAGAAAAAAAGATTGAAAGAGGAATCCAACCTTTATGAAGAATTATCAAATAATAAGAAATAGCTTTTAATTCAAAGGAAGGTGAAGGTTTTAGGGAAGTTGGTTCAGTCAATGATATGAAAGTTTGCCAAGTTGTCACCCATGAACCTGATAGAGAATGTATAAAAATGTTAATTATTTCTAAAGACCTTATAATTGAAGATTTCTCACCATAATTGGAGGAATAAATAAAATCCACATTTTATGAGCTGAAGGAAGTTAACTTGAGAATACAAATGAACCCAGACCAATGTTCATCGGTTTGTTGCTAAATAAAGGAAAAACCAAAGAAATTACTAAGTTACTATCAAAATTTAAAGACTAGTTTGCTTGGAACTACAACAAAATGGTTAGAAGTTACAGTACATAAATTAGGATAAGATAAAAATGTGTCTCAGGTAAAGCAAGCTCTAAGAGAAATGTTTCTGGAAATTGAACAACAAGTAATAGCCAAAGTGAAGAAACTAATAAACATCAGCTTTGTGCGTAAAGAACAAAATCCATTTTGGCTAGAAAATGAGGTAATGGTAAAGAAAAAGAATGGTCAAATATGTTTCTGTGTCGACTTTAGAGACTTCAACAAAGCTTTTCCAAAAGATAACTTTCCTTTTTCGATTCCGGAGTTGGTGGTGGATATTTTTTTTTCATGGATAGATCGTGAGGATACAACAATATAAAGATGGCTACAAAAGATGAGAAATTTATAGCATTCAGTATGCCCATCAGGATTTACTGCTATACAAAGATGCACTTTAGATTTAGAATGTTGGTGTAACCTACAGGCAGGCAATGACAAGAATATCTGCCAAATTCATCCACACTCTGGTTGCATGTTATGTGGCTGACTTAATCATTAAGAACAGTAAAAAAGATGACCATTAGTATGATTTGAGAATTGTCTTGGTATGGTTGCAATAATTTAATCATAAAATGAATCTATTAAAGTGTGTATTTGGAGTCACAATGGGAAATTTTTTTTTAGAATTTGTTGTTAAACACTGTTGACCTCACTTTTAGTTGAGGTCTTATCTCTCTTTAGAATAGCCTAGGTCTAGCCATAGGACTCTCCTGGTGACTTTCTTAGAGGACTAGTCATGGAACCCTCCCCATAGAAATTCAAAACTCTTCTTGCTTCACTAGGGGGTATGCTTAAGGCTTAACCTCCACCTTTTGGTAGGAAAAAGGCAGGAATCCTAGGGGAAGTCTCCTATAGGTGGTCAAACCTTAGGATTTGCTCTGAGGGAGGTCTGGAGGTCACCACTCATACACTTCACATTCACAACATACACACACTGCACATTCTAATTTCAACCCTGAACTCTTTGGAAACTCATGTGGATAGCCTGAGCCCTCGATCTATGACTAAGTGGTAGGGACCAACACATAGAGGACCAAATGAGGGTGACCCTTCATCTATAACTCAATTTAAACCATTACATCATGCTCACTTTGAAGCCATCTTCAAATCCCCAAAGTTTCAATTTTTTGCCCCCGGCCTCCCAAAATTCCCTAAATAACCCAAAATTCTTCAATTCACCAAGTTTCCCCAAAAATCATTCCAAGATATTCCGTACCACTCAAATTGACCATTCATGACCAAAAATTCCAAAATTTTCAAAAATACCCCCCAATACCCTCAAAATACCCAAAATACCCTTTTTGCCCAAAAATCCAAAAAATTCCAAAAAATTCTCAAAAAATTCCAAAAAATCCTAAAAATCCCCAATTTCATTTTGTTTAACTACACTGTGGGTCAATTTTGCCAAATTAATACACTTTCAATCCAAAATCCCAACTTGGCCCATTTAACCTAAAGGTGCCTAAACCAAACCCAATCTTGACCCAATTGATCCTGATTTTCATCAAATTCAATTCTAAACCAAAATTATACATCCCCAATATCAACTTAGACCAAATTCAAGCCCAATGTGACCCTCATTTGAATCCAATTCCACTTGAAATCCAAAATCCCCAAATTGGTCTAAATAACCCAAAACTCTTAAAGTGAGCCAATGTCAATCAATTCCTCCAAAATTTCAATTCAAAACTCTTTATAACGCCTCATTAAACTTAATTGGATCATCAATTGCCCATAATTTGAGATCAGGTCTTACCCAAAATCCATTTTGGACCAAAACCTCCCCATTTTGACCCAAGCTGGACACATGTTTTAAATCCACCAAATTGACCCCCTAAAACTTGTTAAAACCATTTTATGTCTTCATGAAAGTTCTTCAAGACAACCATATCTACATTATTTCTGAAGACCTCGAAACCCCATTCCCACTCAAACCCAAGCTAATTAGACCCGAACCCAACATGGTCCAAAATAATCAAAAATCCAATCCATGCCAAAATTGAACCTCCAAATGAACTCAAAACTACTTTGTGTCTTCATGAAAAATCTTCATTACAATCCTATGAATAACATTGATCAAGACAACTAAACCACATTCTCACTCAAACTCAAGTTAAGTTAGCCCAAACCCAAAGGAGCCTAATTGAATTAATAATCCGAATTAAACCAAATTAAATCAAAATTAATTAAATTAAATCTCATGACACTCATAAAATTATATATATATATATATATATATATATATTAAATAAATAAAATAAAAAATAAAATAAAAATAAAAATATCTCCATATCATCCCCTCACCCCTCCCTCACCTCTCCCATGCTTCTCCCTCACCCTACATGCCACCTCACCCCTCTCCCATCATTTCCATCACTTCTCCCCTCACCTCCTCACCTCCACCTCATCTCATCCCACTCCCTCCTTAATCTTCCTAGCCGTGAGCCTCCTCCATAAATCCCCCCATAATCCCACTTCATACCCCCTTACACCCACTCTTACACACTCACTTACACATACTCTCACACTTAGCCATTCCATCCCCCAAAATTTCCTCCAAGCCGTGAGCCTCTCCTCCTCCTCCTCTCCATCTTCCAAGCTAAGGTAATCTATTCCCCCTACTCTTTATTTTGTGAAATACTTAAGCTTATATATATATATATATATAAAATTTCTTTCCCATCTTCATGCTTAGCTCTAAAATTTTCTTTCTCTTTTCATGCAAACTTTATGAATTTTCTTTTACATGTTTAAGCCATTTCTATGTATAGTCTTAAGATTTCTCTCTTTCATGCAAATGTTTCCATGCTTAGCCTTAGGGATTTCCTTCATGCAAACTATTTAGCTTTTCTTAAATCTTTCCATGTTTTAGTCTTATGATCTTTTTTTTTATGCAAATTATTTAATTAGCTTACTAATTTCAAATATTTACAAATCCTATTTCTACTAACATAAAAAGATAAGATTTAAAGTTTAAAAGAACATAAAGGAAATGAAAACAAAAAGAGAAATGAACATAACATAAAGAAAATAAAAAGAAAAAGAAAAAAGAAATATAACATAAAAGAAATAAAGAATGAAAGAAGAAGAGAAATAAAAATAAAATGAGGTAAGAGGGAATGGAATAAATTTTTAATAATGTATGAATAACATAACTATACATATATGTAAAAATAAAAATATTGTATGTGTTAAATAATATTATAAATAAATAAATACACTAAATACATAATGTTTATAATAAAGTAAATAAATAATAAATAACTACACTATATTTTAAAATTAAATAAATACTACTAAAATATGAATAACTAAAGGAATAAAAACATATATATGTAAAATAATAATAACAATATGTGAGTAATAAAAATAATGTGATAAGAATAAAATAAATAATTATAAACTTAAAAAAAAGATAATGAAAATATAAGAAAGAGATAATAATAATTAAAAATAATTGTAAATATAATAAATAACAAAAAAATAAGTAAATAAAAATGTCATTCTTTTTAAAATAATATAAGTGTAACTATATGAAAAAAATAATAATTCTAATGGCTTTAAATAAAGGATAATAATTTAAAATAAAGAACACGATAATTTAGGAAAGAGAAAAAAAATGAAAAGATAAATAAATAATAAAAATAGGTAAATAAAAGCATCATTCCTTTTAAAATAATCTAAATGTTAATATACATGTAAATAATAATTTTAAGAAATAATAAATTAATATAAATGATAATAATTTAAGAGAGAGAAAATGAAAAGTCTTATAAATTAATAAATAATAATAAAAATGATAATAATAATTAATGTAAATTAATAACATAAATTAATAATAATAAATCAATAACATTTAAGTAATAAAAATATACATATAATTAATTAAAAATGAAATAACTTATAAGGGATAATAAAAATAAATAATACATATATATATATATAATATAACCGAATAATGAATTAAATTAAAATTAAATAATTAAAATCAAATAATAATTAAATTAAATAAATTAAATTAAATAATAATTAAATTAAAAAAATTACATTTAATAATAATTAAATAAGTAAATCAAAAACAAATTAATAAATAATAGTTTAAATTAAATTAAATTAAATTAATTAATTAAATTAAATAAATCAAAATTATATTAAATTAAAAGATAATGTAAATAAATAAGTAATTTAAATTAAAATAAATTAATTAAATAAATTAAATTAAATTAAATTAAATTAAATAGTAATTTAAATAAAATAAAATAAAATAAAACAAATTAAGTTAAATTAAACAATAATACTTTACATTAAATTAAATAAATGAATTAAATTAAATTAATAATAATTGTAAATAATAATAAATTAAATTAAATTAAATAACAAAATAAAATAAAATAAAACAAAACCAAAGATAATAATCTAAATAAACAAATATTAAGTTAAAGTAAAAGAAAATAAATAAATTAAATAAATAACAATTAATTAAATAAAACAAGTAAATAACAATCAATTAATTAAATAAGCTTAACAACAATTAATTAAATAAATAAGTCACATTGAATTAAATAATAAATTAAATAAATGATAAAGGTAATAATAATTTTAATTATAAATAAAAGGTAATAATTCTAAACAAATAAAAATAACAATATAATAATAATATAACACATAAATAAATAACAACAATAACACAAGAGAAAAACAAAATAAAACAAAATAATAACATTCATAATATAATATGATAACAACATAC
Organism: Papilionanthe hookeriana x Papilionanthe teres; assembly: GCA_022702705.1. Lineage (NCBI taxonomy): Eukaryota > Viridiplantae > Streptophyta > Magnoliopsida > Asparagales > Orchidaceae > Papilionanthe > Papilionanthe hookeriana x Papilionanthe teres. The sequence goes on from CM040421.1 coordinate 142,878,956, forward strand.
AACAATAATTCAAAAATAATGATAACACACACATAACACAACACATCAATAATACAGATATAAAACAATAATAACATAACAAAATAAACAATAATAATAAATAACAATAACAACATACATAACATAACACATAACAATACAAACAATAATAACATAACATAATACAATAATAACACATAAATAACAATCATATACAATCATAATTACACACATCAACAATCATACACATTACACACATATAAACACATACAATCATAACACAATAACAATCCCAACATAATAACAAGCACAACATACAACAATACAATACTGACACGATAACAATCAAACCTAGGATAGGCCTCTTGAGGCATAGTTCATTTCTTCCTTTGTATAAACCCCTAGGAAATCACAACTTAGTGTAGAAAATATGATAAGAATACCCTTATGCTTAGTGAATGCATGAAGTAACCCAAATTTTACCCGATGTCAACATAGCCTTCCCAATTCACATTCCAAACCCAAAACCCATAGTTCCAAAACCAAAATCAAATCAAACATAAACCAAAATCAAACCCAAACCAAAATCAAAACCAAATCTAAACACAAATTCAAACAAATCTTCACAGCCCTCCCATACGTCCAAATCAAATTACCAATTGCCACCAATCCAAATTCAAACCATACCTAAACCCATCTGCCCCAATCTACCTTGAACACCTATGTTCATTAAGCATAAGGGTATAGACAGGGTGAGTCGTTAAGCAACGTAATAAGTCTAAATGAGCCCGAGACTTTTCATCAGAATATAAGAGGGAAGTATGGACCTGCATCCTTCTTTGACTGTTTGGATATCACTGAGGTCTATTAAACTTAATATATCTGCTTAACGAAACCATCCTCAATTAAATAAAGTTTATTGAAACACAACATAGGAATTCACATAGACATCATAGAACTTGGTAGACAATCAGGATCTTGACATAGACATCATAGGATTGAGTAGCTACTGCTTGTTAGTCCTACTTCTTTCTATTTTCTGGCATTCTTTAATTTCTGCAAAAATTTTAAATACATATATGCAATGCAATACTAAAGTTTCAGCTTGGAATAACAAGAAGACCCTATCAAGTACATGTTTATTTTGATGCAATTTAATTACCTGCACTGCGCTTTACTCTTCCTGCATGCTAAGTACAACTGTTGCATGAAAACTAAAACCTTTAGGATAGCCACAAAACTGAAACCTAAAACTAAATTAAAAGTCACAGCAAGATAAAATTCACTGCCGCAACATTTCAAAATATAAGACAACTTAAATTTTAATCACAAACAGAACAACAAAAATATAACTTCAACTAAGTTAAAACGTCTCGTTGGATGATCAGGAATACCTCGGATGATGTAACCCACGTGTTGGTAACGGGATTTCCCACGGTCTAAATGAAAGTGTGGAACTCATTCAGTCGAGTTTAGCAAATTCATCTGGACTAAGTGATCAGATGAAAATAACGGTGCCGGGATGAAGGAACCGTGAGATCTTGATCGGTTATGTTTAATCAACTTTAAGATTTGTTTTAATTAAACATTAAAAATACTTGGATTCTAAGATTTCTCTAAACCAGAACACTTTTCTCATCTCTTGATTTATGACTTCTAAAACTAAACCTCTGCAACGGCGAGGAGCTTGGAGCACGATGGGCGACACGGCCACCTTCTTCAGCAAAACTTGGATAGAAATCAGCAAAACCTTTCTTAGAATTAAACAACAAAGCCATAGGATTTCGAGGTTGTTTGCCTAGTGATACATAAATCCTCAACTTTTCGTTAGGCATTTACATAATCATATTATGTAAATTAAGTCCTAACCGGTCTTAGGACTCCGAGGTAGTCGTTCGGTACGACATAAACCCTCACATCTTCAAGGCTATTTGTATGATTGTGTCATACGAACATAAGTCCTAATTAATTAAAATAGGCAGGATGAAACATTAAATAAACTCCCAAATAGAAGCCAAACAATAGGATAGTTTGGGAAGTTGCCAAGATTCTTCTTAGATACTCAGCTTCTCCTACTTCTCTTCTATTGGACTCTTAAAATAAACTGTTCCAAACAAGATCAATTTCCTATTGAAATTCCAAAATTCAATCCTTTGAAAACCCTAAACTTTAAAATTCTTGAGAGCAAAACCACTGATCATTATCGAGAGTTTTCTTAAGTGTCTTCGGATATTTAGGATGTAATTAACTATAGGGGCTTGCCCTTATAGAGAACTTTAAGAACCCAAGTAATATAAACCCTACTTAATTCCTTTATATTAAGCAGGGGAACCTGTCGGCTTATAAAATTTATTCGCGGACCAAATGGATATCACAAATCTTCTAGTTTATTTAATTGAGCCCCATCATCAAGCAGTGTGCCTATTCTTTGGGATAGATACACGGTTTGTGGTGTGATACTCGTTTATATAAACTATTTGGGATGTGAGATCGGTTTGATTTTACATCTTAAAATTTTCAAACTTAAAAATTATTTTTAAAAATCAAATGCTATCTTTCAAACTATATATATATATAAATTAAATTAAATTTAAAACCTAGAAATATGCCGACAACACCATGGGATTGAAATTAATCTCCAGAAGATTAATGTTATTTTAGAAATACCACCCTCTAAAATCATAACTATTTTGCAATCCTTCCAAAAGAAGTTAGTATATTTAAGATGCTTTATATATAACCTATCAGGTAGGTATTACTCTTTTACTATGTTGATTAAGAAAGAAAAGTTTACTTAGGACGATAAATATCAACATGGTTTTAAAAGCATAAAATAATATCTAAAGACACCTTTTATTTTATAGCCTCAATCTTGGATAGACATTTGATACTTTATACCACAGCTTTAGATTACTCCCTTAGAGCTTTGTTAGCTCAGTTCAATGATAATGATAAAGAACTTGCTCTATAATATTTATGTCATTGTCTAATTCCATTAAAAGTAAAGTACCTTCCTATTGAGAAACATTATCTAGCATTAATCTTTGTAGTTTGAAAACGTAGACACTACATGATTCTCATAAGTTCGACCTTATTTCAAAGTCTCAGGAGGCTTGCAAGGTGGTCGATGATACTATTGCAATTCAATACAAATTTTATTCCTCTTTGTGCTATCAAATGAAAGATTTTGACGGATTTCCTGGAGGCTCATTCGATGCTTTCAGTGTCTCTTCTCAATGACTACTTACAAAATTAAAAAATAATAAAATTAGAAGACTCCAATGCTCAACATCAGGAGAGGTATTTTGATAAAGCTTCGTTAGCACAGAAGGACAAGGAATTACAAAGGATAGTGTTTATTAAAGTAAGGATCATACCGATCTTTATTACTTTAGAGTAAGGAAGCTGAGATTCTCCTACCACTTAATAGGGCAATGTACAAACAATAATGTATAAAAATTAAGCACATATAATCGGGTTAGAGCTAATGATTTTGATAGGGATAACATATTTAAACATCTACAGTGATTCACAATTGGTTAACCAAGTAGTCGGTAGCTACACAATTATCAAACCAAAGCTCAAATAGAATTGTTGATATACAATGAAGTTGTTGGAATAGATTTTAAATGTGGCGCTCTACAAAATCCCAAGAGGAGATAATTCTTTCACAAATGTCTTCGCTAAGATTGCAAAAGAATATGTATGCTCAGTAGAGGATTCAATTCCATTATTATTTCAAGGAATTTAGGTTCTCTCACAAGATGACATGGACAATCTACATTAAATAGTTGCTAATGTAAAGGTAAAAATCACTGAAGAAGAATTCTAAGATAGGTTTTGAATACTTAAAATTAGAGAAAATGCCTAGAGATAGATCATTAGCCCATCAAATCAAGAAAAGAGTGATGTCATATTCCTTGATAGGCAATATTCTTTATATAAGTTCCTTCGATCAAATGTGGTTAATATGACTAAGCATATCAGAAACCCGAGAATTTATTAAGGAAGTTACCTATACTTGTGTGGTGCCCACCATTCAGGGCCGAATATGAAGATGAAAATCAAGGGATTGGGAAACTATTAGCCAGTCATGATGAGAGAATGTATGAACATAGACAAGAAGTGTCACTAGTTCCGAGTTAACAAAGTGGTTCTACATCAACCTCTAAAAATGTTACTTCTGAAGATTGCTTCATGTTTATTCTAATGTTAGGGCACACATATAGTGGGCCCCATAAATTCCCCATCTTCCGACCATTGATTCATATTAGCTAAAAAAAAAAATTCAGTAAAATTAAATTATAAATTACTTGTAAAATACCATCTTTATGAATTATTTAATAAAGTTCAAAGCTAATTTTTCTATTAAACAATTTAATGAGAAATAATTTTAATTTAAATTTTTAATAACTTTCTATAATTAATAACCTAAATAATCTAATTTAATGAAATTAGTTAAATTAAATTATTATTTCTTTAACTTAATCATATATAAAAATCACCACACTTATTGTTGAATCTAGATTTATCATGTGAGACATCCCCAAGGAGTAGAACAATAGAAACCTAAAAGGAGAAGAGAGGGAGTGAGTGAGAGGGAAAGAGGAGAATGCACAACTACTTATCACTCTGGGGCAATATGGGGTGCTCCCGAGCTCTTGTGACCCCTTTTTTAAATATAAGATATATAAGTTACAAGAAGTGGAGTGAATCCCTATAGGAGAAAGTTCTAAAGAGAATATCCTAAATCCCCCAATACATGATTTTGTCCCCCTATTTATATGAGATAGAGGGATAAAATGTAAAATTATATCTTTTATCCATATTTTAGAGCGGTTGTATAGGGTAATCTGGTTTTTTGATATATTGGAGCCTGTAGGTCAGCAACCCTTAGGTTGGATACTAGGCTTTCAGTCTGTCTTACTGGCGATTGGTCATCTAACTGATTTTCAAATGTCTAACAACCCTTCGGTCAGCCAGGTTAGCCATCAGTCGGTTGGATATGTGAGGACTTGTGATTTTTCATCAAAGGGATCCTAGTTACATTTTATATTTCATTTCATGACTTTTTTACTTCTTAACAACAAAAGTTGTGATAAGAATTTGGAAATTCTTAAAGGAAAAAGGAATCTTAATAGTCATAACTAAAGTAATGATTAGACTCCCTGAGTTTTTCTTCCCATGGACCTGATACGCCAAAAAAATGACTACTTTTCACATACATTTTATGCTTATTTTTAATGATATTCCACCTTAAAAGAAGGGATTTTATATATTTTTGGCTTCAAATACAAAAAATGGACTTTTGGAGAAAAGGAAGCAAAAATGATGCAATTTGGAATCAAGACGAGTAAGAAAGAAAATTCTGACCTGTCATTTGATGTCTTTCTATGCTTAATCACTTTTAAACTTCTCACATGTTTTTGAATGAAATTACACTTTAAATAAAGGTTGCTTTCATGTTTTTCTTGTAGGTATAACTGTTAGGAGTGGAAGACAACTAAAATAAGGCGAAACGGAGCTGAAACGAAGCTAAACGGTGGAGCGGCTATAGCGTGGCGCTGATGGCGCCAGAAACTAGAGAAATGGTGAGAAAAAGTGCCGACGGTGCCAGAATTCAGTCCCAACCATGCTACTAATGGTTATTCTTTCATATACATTAAATTTGGATGAAATTTTGAAGGAGTGCTTAAGGGAACTCTTGGATATTCGTCCCTACATTATACAAGAGGGATTTTATGTCATAAAATGTGGTATATGTTAGGAAAAATGAGAGGAATGCTTAGAAATCTTAGAATAGAATTATTAGAAATGTAGATTTCTATTTTTTTGAGAGATTGAAGAGGGGATTTTAAGAGAATTTGTAAATAATTGTACTAGCATTGCATGGATCAGCGGAGACTTTGTGACAGAGATCTTCATCTTTTTTTTCAAGGGCAAAAAACTAAGTATTGTGTTCTTCATTTTTATGATTTTTTAAACACTTATCTAGTAGATTTGCTTTAATGTAATGAAGTTTACTGTTGTGTTTTCTTCGTGCTTTGTGAGTAGTTTTTCTTACTCGTTCATCTTGTTTGGAATTAATGGCATGAGAACATTATTCCATTGTTCATTTTTACTATTCTTTTGTAATGAGTAGGATTCATGTTTAGAGTTTTGGGATGCATGTTAGAAGAGGTTTTAATTATAAATTTGATCATTTTTTCTTAAACTTCATTTACATTACAATAAGGGCACGTTTTAGTGTTAAAATTCAATGTAATTGCACTAAGATCCGAGAGGACGGTGTAATTCTCAACAAAATTAAGCCACATTTAATTTTATGGATGAGAATGTAGTCCATGGTGTTGAGTGCAAATAAATAGGGAAATATACTTTGATGGGCGTAAAATTAGACATTTTAGGGTGATATACTAAAATTCTTAATTTAGTCCAGGTGTTTGAAAACTAAAGCGAGATGTTAGCTCTCAAGTGAGGGGAACGTGGGAGCTCTGGAGTGAGAGTCAGCATCCTCTCAGCCTAATTGCAGATTTAGGGACCAAACTCTGGATTAGCCAAGGTTTTTTTCACTTGTAAAGTGGAGAAAGAATATGATTGCCTCTATTTGGCACATTATAATATTTAATGTATCTCATTCCTATACATTATCTAATTCACTACAAAAGAATAGTAGTTTTTAACATCTCAAAATGCTGCAAACCAAGTCATCTATAAAGAGTTATTTTTAGAATTAATATTTTCATTTAAGAGTAGTTATTAGTTGTTTTAAACTTAAGACTTATTTTTAGGAGTACTTGTTAGAAAGGCCACTGATACACCTAAAATATTTAGTATTTTTATGCACTTTTTTATACCTATTTTTAATGATATTGCACTTTAATGGAAGGTATTTTGTGTTTTCTTGGAGGTACGATGAAAATGGATGGTCATGATGAAAGAAGCAAAATTGGATCAGATTTGGACCAAAAAAACGAAAAATAAAAATTTTGGCACTGGCGGCTAAGCGCCGCTAGGCTGACGCTTAGCCGTCACAGTTAAAAATTGAAATTCAAATGAATTTAGCATAAATTTCAAAGGGGATGGGATGCAACTCTTGGTGGTAACTACCATAACTTTCTTTGGGCAGCAAGTTTGAATGAAGGGGTGCGTTCCTTGGTAGATATATTGAATCTGGACACATTTTGAAGAGACACCAAGGCACCTTTTTGTTTACTATTTAAAGAGAGTCTTAGGAAAGATTAGCAGACTCTTCCTATGCATTTTGAAGGGTTCTTTCTTTCTTTCTTTTGTTCTTTCACTGCATTTTAAGAGTTTTTATTTTAGAGTAGGAGTAGAGAGTAGAAGGGAGAAAAGGGTCGGAGTGAAGTCTTCTTCTTCCTACTTCTTTTCTTTCTTTTAGTTTAGTTTTTATTGAAGTCTGAAGTCTGTATTCTGAGTCATCAGAGTTGAGAGACTTGCTCTGAGGAGTAGTTTAGCTAAGAGTCAAAGTTTCAAAAGAACTTCCTTAGTCTTGTGGAGAGGATTTTCAGATAAGTGTTTACTTTTAATCTTTATATTAATACTTGCTTTAGTTTGTTATTTTTCTTATTGTTTTAAATTTTAAATGAAGGTGTTTTTGTATTTTCTCAATGCATTCTGAGTAGTTTACTTTATCTTTTTGTTTCTTAAATGGAGAAGTAATTAATTTACAAAGAATTGTTGTGGAAAGTATAAGTGTTTAAAAGTTGGAAGAAGTTGTGAAGATTGATTCTAAAAACTTTGTTTACTTCTTAATTTGGCCTGTTAAGTTGTAAATTTTTTTGAGATTATGTAAGATCCAATGCGGTATTGTCTCATAAAAGTTAGTAAGAATCACATGCAATTATATGGGTGAGAATTGTAGTCGATATAATTGAATGTAATATTAGAAGATACTTTTATGAAAGGGAGTAAAATTAGAGGATTTTAGAGTGACAGGCTAAAACCCCCTAATTTGGTTTGAATTTTTGAGTTTTATTATGAGAAGTTAGCCCCAAGGTGGTGAGAATCGAGGGAACTCTAGAGTGAGAGACTGGTATCTTCCCTGCCTGACCATGTTCAAAATAATAAAAATTTCAAATTAACCTATGTTCTTTATAGAACCAAGTAAGGGTAAAGAACATATTTGCTTCTATCTATCACAACAAATTTGAATACTTCCACAACAATACTTTAAGAATTATTACTACTTCATAAAAGGAAAGAAAAAGATATTCTAGTTAATAGTATTTTACATCAAGTGTTATTAGTTATTATAATTTTAATTTTTTGCTTAACATTTTGTTAAAGAAATTTCTAAAGACAAATCAACTTTCAAAACTTTTCAAAATCAAGACATACTTTTTCAAAAACAATTAAAGAAAGTAAAAAGATAATTTTATGATTCCTTTAAAGATTTTCATATTTTCCTTGTGGGTTTGATATCTTGGGGCTTAATCAAAAAGTCCTATATTACTTGATAAACCATACGTATACTTGCGTAGTATCCCATATTATAAAATCATAATTTTCATATCTAAATCATTAGCGGATATATTCCTAGCGGCCCAAGTTTTTTGCGTTGTTTGCCGGGAATCAAGTTTTTAGCATCGTTACATTTACAGGACAGTATCAAGTTTTCGGGCGCAGTTGCATTTATCAAGGATCAAGTTTTTGGCGTCGTTGTCGGGGAAAATTAATTAAATTGTATTTTAAAGAGAATTAAGAAATTTTAACTTTTACTTTTCTTTATTTTTGTTAGTGTGTTGTGTTTTGTTTTGTTTTATTGTTGTATGCGTAGTTCAGGTTCTGATGGACTTGTGCCTTACGATTCTGAATTAGAAAGAACTATCAGAAAAATCAAAAAAATTAAAAATACAGAAAAAGATAAAAATATTCAAGAAATGGCAAATCATCAAAATCAAAATGTTGGCATCCATCAAAAATTAAGACCTTTAAGAGATTATGTTAACGCTACAGTAGATGAACTTCGTGCTAGTATTCAAAACCCTGTTGTAGCTGCTAATTCTTTTGAGCTTAAACCTGATATTATCCAAATGGTGTCTAATAATCAGATTGGCGGAGAAACAACTGAAGATCCTAATTTGCATCTTGCTAATTTTATAGAGTTGTGTGCTACTTTTAAATATGATGGTGTTTTGGATGATGCTATTAGACTTAAACTTTTTCCTTTCTCACTAAGGGATAAAGCTAAAATGTGGTTACATTCGTTAGCAACCGGATCAATAAGAACTTGGGGTGAACTGTCACAAAAATTCCTTGTTAAATATTTTCCATAATCTAAGACTGCTAAGTTGAGAAATGATATAACATCTTTTTGTCAGTTTAAAGGGGAATCAATATATGAAGTATGAGAAAGATTTAAAGATCTCCTCAGGAAATGTCCACATCATGGGATACCAGATTGGTTAATAATTCAAAATTTTTATAATGGATTAGTTAGATCTCTTAGATCAATCATCGATGCTGCTGGTAAATCATTAATGTCTAAAGCATTTTCTAATGCTTATGCTTTAATTAAATAAATGACTATTAATAATTTTCAATGGCCTTCTGAAAAGTTAAATCCTAAAAAGGTAGCCAATGTTTATGAAAATGATGCTTTTACAATGTTAGCAAATCGAGTTGCTGCTATGTCAAGGAAGATAGACCAATTTGGGAAGAATTTTTCTCAGCCAAATCTCATGATTGAAGAAAATTCACTAGGTCAAATGGTCGATTCTTATTCTTCACCAGAAACTGTGAATGCTATAATCAAACCTAACAACCTATATTCCAATTATTATAACCCAGGTTAGAAGAATCATCCAAATTTTAACTGGAATAACAATAATCAGGGTGGTGTTAATCAACAATGGGGAAACACCCAAGTAAACCCATTGGGGAATTGGAACAACCAAGGTAATAATAATAATTGATTAACTTATCCTTCAGGTTATAATAATGATTTACAAAATAAGGAGAAGAAGTTGTCTATGGAAGAAGTAGTATCACATATGGGAAATCAATTACAAATTCAAGGAGCAACCATCAAAAATATTGAAATCAGTTGGGACAAATTGCAAATGTCTTAAGTAATAGTTCCTAAGGAATGCTTCCAAGTAATACTGAAGTGAATCCAAGAGAAAAGAATAAAAAACAAGTGAAAGCAATTCAACTGAGAAGTGGAAAAGTATTGGAATGTAGAGTTCAAAAAGAAACTGAAGTAGAGAAAGAAGAAATTGAAAGACCTAAAGAGGACGCTCCAAAAGATTTTGAAAGACCTATTTCTCCACCTAAAGTTGATTTAGAAAAAACACCACCTCCATTTCCTCAGAGACTTCGTCAACAAAAGTTGGATAAGCAATTTTCAAAATTCTTGAAGATATTAAAGAAGCTTACCATTAATATTTCATTTGCTGAAGCCCTAGAACAAATGCGAAGCTATGCGAAATTTATGAAGGATATTCTTAAAAAAAGAGGAAGTTTGAAGAAAATGAGACTCGTTGCACTTAGTGAGGAGTGTAGTGCGATAATTCGGAAAAGCTTCCGAAAAACTTAAAGATCCTAGTAGTTTAACAATTCCATGTGCGATCGAGAGAAAGATTTTGTGGAAAAGCTTTATGTAATTTGGGTGCAAGAATTAACCTTATGCCTCTATCAATATTCAAAAGATCGGGACTAGGAGAAATAACCCCAACTACCGTAACTTCTGCGATTAGCAGATCGTTTGATCACATATCCTAAATGAGTTATAGAAGATGTTTTGGTAAAAGTGGATCAATTTATTTTTCCTGTGGATTTCATTGTGTTAGATATGGAGGAAGATAAAGATATACCCATAATTTTGGGGAGACCTTTTCTAGCTACGAGCGAGCCATGATAGATGTGCAAAAGGGAATTAACGATGAGGGTTAATGATCGATCGTTACATTTAATATTTCAAAATCGATGAAATATCCTGCTAGAGGTAAAGAAGATGAGTGTTATAGGATGGATGTTATTGAATATTTAAGTGAATGTCATTTCAAATCAATTTATGAAGAGAAAGCTGAAAGAGAAGATTTTGTATATAAGCAAGAAGAGGAGTTATTTGCTTCTGAAGATTTTCAAGAGGAAGATTTAAAGTTTGTTCGTGAATGTTTTGAAATTTCGTATATGACTGAGAAAGATAAATCTTATGGTCCATCAATTGAAAAACCTCCTGAACTTGAGCTAAAAATGCTTCCTGATCATTTGAAGTATGTTTTTTTAGGTGAATCCTCAACCTTGTTATAATTTTCTCTCAATTAACTGAAAAAGAAGAAGAGAGTTTGCTTAAAATTTTGAAGAAGCACAAGAAAGCCTTTGGATGGACAATTGCTGATATTAATGGAATCAGTCCTTCAATTTGTATGCACAAAATTCTTATGGAAGATAATTGCAAACCGCGGGCTGATCCCCAAAGGAGATTAAATCCTATCATGAAAGACGTTGTTAAGAAAGAAATTTTAATATGGTTGGATGCTGAAATTATCTACCCTATTTCGGATAGTGCATGGGTTAGTCCTATTCACTGTGTTCCTAAGAAAGGAGGAGTAATCATGATCGTTAATGAAAAGAATGAAATGATACCAATAAGACAAGTTACAGGGTGGCGAATATGCATTGATTATAGAAAGTTAAACCTTGCCACAAGGAAAGATTATTTTCCACTCCCTTTTCTAGATCAAATGTTGGATAGACTGTCTGGGCATAAATACTTTTGTTTTCTGGATGGATATACTGGTTACCACCACATTCAAATTGCTCCTGAGGATCAAGAGAAAACAATGTTTACCATCCTTATTGTACGTTTGTTTTTAGAAGAATGCCCTTTGGTTTATGTAATGCCCCTGCTACATTTCAGAGATGTATGATGGCTTTTTTTTGTGATTTAATTGAAAAAGGGATTGAAGTTTTTATGGATGACTTTTCAATGTTTGGAATTTCATTTGAATCATGTTTAGAACATCTATCTAAAGTTATAAAACGCTGTAAAGAAACTAATTTGGTCCTTAATTAGGAAAAATGCCAATTTATGGTAGCAGGAGGAATTGTTTTGGGACATCGGATTTCAGAAAAAGGTTTGGAGGTAAATCCTGCAAAAATTCAAGTTATATCTAATTTACCTTGCCCAATCATTGTAAGGGGAATTAGAAGGTTTTTAGGACATGCTGGATTCTACAGGCATTACATCAAAGACTTTTCAAAGATTACAAAACCTTTATGTCGTTTGCTGGAAAAGGATGCAATTTTTAATTTTGATGATGATTGTCTCAAAGCCTTTGAAACATTAAAAGAAAAATTAATCACTACACCTGTAATAATTTCACCAAATTAGGAAAAACCTTTTGAATTAATGTGTGATGCTAGTGATTATGCTATTGGTATTGTTTTGGGTCAGAAATATGATAAAATTTTCAAAGTAATTTATTATGCTAGTAAAACTCTTAATGAAGCTCAAATTAATTATACAACTACTGAGAAAGTTATTAGCTATAGTATTTGCCTTTGATAAATTTTGATCATATTTAATTGGAACTAAATATGTTGTGCATACTGATCATTCTGCTATTAAATACTTAATGAAGAAAATTGATGCAAAACTAAGACTGATATGATGGATTCTTCTTTTGTAAGAATTTGATTTTGAGATAGTAGATAGGAAGGGTTCTGATAATCAAATTGTTGATCATTTGTCTAGGCTAGAAATTGAAAAGTCTCTCTGTGATATTGAAGAAATTAATGAATATTTTCCTAATGAAAAACAGTTCACTGTTATGCAGACATGGTAAACTTTATTGTTAATAATATTATACCCTATGGTTTGACATATCATGAAAAGAAGAAATTTATGTCTGATGCTAAGACTTTTGGGATGACCCATTTCTATATAAACAAAGAAATGATCTTATAATTCGAAGATGTGTACCTTTGGAAGAAACTTATGAAATTATTCAAAAATGTCATGATTCTGATTATGGGGGACATTTTGGATGTGATAAAACTGCATATAAAATATTAAAATCAGGATTTTATTGGCCTAAAATTTTTAAGGATGTAAATATTTATATTAAAAATTGTGATAGATGTCAGCGTGTAGGCAATATATCTAGAAGAAATAAGATGCCCCTTAATTATATGTTGGAAGTTAAAATATTTGATATTTGGGGACTAGATTTTATGGGACCATTTACACCATCTTTCGGAAATGTTTATATTTTGATAGCAGTAGACTATATTTCCAAATGGATTGAAGCTATTGCTTTACCTCGAAGTGATGCTCAAAGTGTTGCAAAGTTTTTAGAAAAGAATATATTTTACAGATTTGGAATACCAAGAGTAATCATAACTGATGAGGGAAGTTATTTTAGAAATGCAATTATTGGGATGTTAGCAAAGAAATATCATATTAATCATCACATTGCTACTGCTTATCATCTGAAGACAAGTGGTTTAGTTGAATTATCCAATCGTGAAATTAAAAGAATATTGGAAAAAATTGTTAATCCAAATAGAAAGGACTGGTCAATTAAACTGGATTATGCTTTGTGGGCCCATAGGACTGCTTACAGAACACCTATAGGAATGTCCCCATATAGGCTGATCTTTGGAAAAGCTTGTCATTTACCTTTTGAAATTGAGCATAAAGCATATTGGGCTATTAAAGAGTTCAACTATAATTTGAAAAGATGCTGCTGAAAAGAGATTATTGCAATTGAATGAGCTTGAAGGAATAAGGAATGAATCTTAGGAAAATGCTAAGATTTATAAAGAAAAAATGAAGTTATGGCATGATCAGAAGATTCTTACTAAAAATCTTGTAATAGAACAACAAGTTTTGCTGTATAATGCTAGATTGAGAATATTTTCTGGAAAACTTGAGTCCAGGTGGATGGGTCCATTTATTGTGATAAAAGTTTATTCTTATGGAGCTGTAGATATTCAAGATCCTAAGACTGGAAAAATATTTAAAGTTAACGGACAAAGACTTAAACCATATTTTTCGATCAATAAATCTAAATCTGATGTGAATTTGATGTTGGGTCACTCAGCATGAGTTCTAGGTATGTCAGGCTGAAGACGTTAAAACAAGCGCTTTGTGGGAGCCAACCCATATTTATCGGTGTGCTTTGCTTTATGTTTGTTTTGTGTGTTTTGTTTGCTTTGTTTGGTTTGTTTTTATGTTTTTAGTTGTAGTAATTTGGAGTTTTTAAACTTAAGTAGAGTTTATTTGACCTTAATTGATGATTAAGAGAAGTCAGAATGAAAATTTAGACACTTAGCAGACCTGTGCTAAATTATGCACTGGCGGCTAAGCGCCGACTAGTTGGTGCTTAGGCGCCACAGTTATAAAAAATGTGAAAAATATGGTTCTAGAAGCCTAGATTGTGGGGGAGAAGATTTGGGAGTTATTTAGGAGTTTCTAAACGTCTTAGGGAATATTCTAGCATTTCTCATGTCTATAAAAAGGACCTGACTTAAGAGAAACACTTGCCCCAAGTCCTATTTTCATTTCTGAAGATCTAAGAAGAGAATTTTAAGTGCATCATGTCTTCCTGGGAGAATGAGATGAAGAAGAAGCAAGATTCTGACAAAAGTAAGTTCATTAGTGATAGTGCTAAGGAGTTATTTAGTGGATATCTCACTGTTAGTATTTAAGGTATTGCAGAAATGATTGCAAAAATTGAAGCACGAGTGACTTTGATGGAAGCAAAGATCAATGAAACTAACCTACATTTAGATCACATGGGATGGCAACTTAAGATGCAATTCAATCATTCAAGGTACATGGAAGAAATAGATAAGGCGATGTTTGTAAAGAACAAATGGATTGAAGAAGATGATGTAAGAATGAACAATGATCACCCGTTCTATCAAATTTATATTCCAGAAGGTTCAAATGAGAATAATAGTGGTCCTGGATATATTCCGCTTAATGGAGAATGGAATTAAGAGTGCTTTGTTTTATTTTGTTAGTGTTCTTATGTGTTATGTTAGTGTTCTTATGTGTTATATTTGGTGTGTTTAGTGTTTATATTTAAGTATTAATTATGCCTGATGATGTGATGGCTACATCTTAGAGATGTATACTTATCAGTTTGAGATTAAAGTATCTTGTATTTTGAGAATTTCATCCTTTATGTTTGGATAGAAATTCTAGTATTGTATTAAGTGTTATGTTTGTTTTAATATAAGTTTGTGTTTTTGTGAAATTTGTGTGGAATCAATGGTTATTTAACTTTGATTTAGAGTATTGAAAGATTTGTGGGGAGAAATAATTATTCTGGAGTAATTAAGGGTAATTAACAAAGTGATTTAGTACATATACCTTAATTATGAAAATTTGGGTACTGGCGGCTAAGCGCCAGAGTGCCGGCGCTTACGTGCCAGATTTTGCGGCTAAGCGTCGAAAGTTCGTGCTTAGGTGCCAGTTCGTGAAAATTGGTTCCCAAAAGTTAAAAACCTGAAAATTGCTATTTTTAACCGCCCCATCGTCTTCAACCTTCGTTTATCGCGAAAGAAGAGCCTAGGGTAATCATTTTATGGATCATTTAAGAGCCGATCTCAACAAAAATTGTTAGATTTGAATCCCTTGAGGTAAGAGCACTACTCCTAAGTAAAATTTTTTTGATTTTCACCATGTATTTTGAGTACATTATGGAAAATCTTAAAATCACTATTCATGGTGAAAATTTGAGGAAAAACTTGAGAAATTGCTTGGATTTAGTGAAAATATCTTTTGGAAGATATTTTAGCAAGTTTAGTTTAATTTTGGAATTTATTGTGAATTTTTCGTGAATTTTTATAGATGGCTCCAAAGTCAAAGCGTGCACGAGAAAAGACGAAGTTTGATTCTGACAAATTTGTTAGTATGAGGGTTGAGGAACGATACGTCGATGCATTGCAGTCACGTAAGTTGATTCCTGAGCGTGTAAGCCAGGAGAGGTGATTGAAGATATGATTGTTAGAAGAAACTGGGAGAATTGTTGTTGCTGTTGTTTCTGTGGTTAGAGAATTTTATGAAAATTTACCTGCTGTAGAAGAGAATCAAGTGATGGTTAGAAGGCAGGAGGTCAACTTTTCTTCTGGTGCAATCAATACTTTTTATGGACTACCTCCTGAAATGTTCTGTTTTTATTCTAACTATCATCCTTCGGAAGGAGAGTTAGATGAGATCATGGAATTTTTGACTGATGGAAGAGGGTTATGGAAAATAACAAATGATAGAAGAGTGAACTTTCATGCTTCCAAATTGAATGTCATTTCTAAGGCATGACATTATTTTATCTTATCTAAATTGTCACCTTCGAGTCACACTAGTGAAGTAACGAGAGAAAGAGTTGTGTTGAACCATTGTATTCAGCAAGGGAAGCCTATTGACATTGGAAGTATAATTTATGATTATGTTTTGAACTGTGCTAGATCAACCACTACTACAGGTATGAGATTTCCTTCCTTGATTCATTCACTATGTGAACGATCTGAAGTGAAGTTTGAAACCTGGGAAGAGGTACTTCAGCCATTGAGACCAATTACCACTGTAAACGTTGGTGCTTACACTGTACATTTAGAGTTTGGTTGGAGAGGAGGATATGGTAGGGCTTCTACTGCTTCTGCTTCTGGTGCATCTACTTCTCGTGCTACTACTTCACGTGCTTCATCATCTACTGATTCGCAGACTGGTTTATTAAGAAAAAATTTGAGAAAAGTGAGTCTTACTCGAGAGCATATGAAAATATGGATGGTAAGCTGGATAATGTGGAAAGATATATTGTAAAACATGATGAGTATGAGGAGAATTATCAGCAATATTTGGATAGACTGATTAGAGGTGATCAGAGTGCTGAGATGCCCCCTCATCCATTCTACATACCTTATGTGCCATCCAGGGATTGGAACGAGCAAGATGATGATGATGATGAGTATGATGAGTAGATTTGTGTTATTTGTTTTTGTTGTGGTGTTGTTGTTGATGTATGTTTGTTTTGTTAGTATTTAATTTAATTGTGTTGTGATGTGAACCTTGATAGTATGCAGATTCTAGTTGTACTATTTTTCTGTTATGCATATTCAGATGTATTGTTGTTGTTGTGTTGTTATTTTATATGTTGTTTTGTGATAGTGTGTAATAGTAAATGTTTTTATGTGTATGTTATGTCAGAGTTTTTAGTAGTGTGTATTTTAATTCAAGAACTTTTAGGAGATTATAAACCACTATTAGGAACTTCTACTTAGGAAACTACATGTTTAAAATTTTTCAAATTCCACTATCATTTGTTATCTGTATCAGTGTGTTATTTTAGTTTGTGTGTATTTGCTTTGAAAACCTCCACTCATCTGTAGAAGTCTTTTTGAAATTTTTACTTTTCTATGTATATATATATATATATATATATATATATATATATATATTATTTTGAAAAAACTAAATTTGATTTCATTTTACTCCTGTTATTTAAATTATTATACTTGCGTATTAGGATATTAAAAATTCCTGCAAGCATAATATGTCAGTTTTTATTTCTCACCCATAAATCATTTCTTATGCTTAAATATTTTATCTTAATTAAAAAATTAAAGTTTGGGGGGGATTTTAAAAAAACAAAGATTTTCAAAAACCTAAAATTTTATTTGATTCTCAAGAATACTTAAAAATAAATCTTATTTTTGATTGAGAACAATTATGTACATGAAGTTATATTAGGGGAACAAAATTTTGAATATAGAAATGAATAAAAGAATTTAGTTAAAATTTATAGTAATCATGAAAAACTTAAAGTTAAAATTTTCTTAATGAAGAAGTGTTAAATAAAGTTAAACTATCTTTAGTAAGAAGTTTTGTATTTTTGGATAAATAGAAGATTTGACTTTTATTCTTCAAAGCTTAAATTTCTTTTATTAAAAAGTAATTTTCAGATACTATTATTATGATTTTTAAGTGAAAGACATAAATCTGATTTTTATTTTAAATGGAAGGATGGAATTCAAAATCATTAAAAGTCTATCCAGATATAGTAATCCTTGCCTTATAAAAAAAAGAGAAAAAGAAAAGAAAAAGTAAAAAATAGTATATGAAAAGGGAGGAGAAGCTTGAGGATTTAAGGGCCTAATCAAAAATTGGTTTCATACCTAAAGTTTAAGATTTAAGTTCAGAGAAAATCTAAAGCTTAAGGTTATAATATAGTAAGTAAAATTATTTTCAAATAAAGATTTTTAAGTGAGAAAAATAAGTGTTTGAATCCTATATTTTGAAGAATCTACAAATATTTCTGAAATAGATAGAAACTTATATTTGTCATTTTTCTTTACTTAAGAACTTTCTAAACTTTAAGTTGGTTTTAATTACTGAAATTTTTTCTAAATTGGACCATTCCATTTCTAGAACAAAATTTTGTTATCTTCCTAAGAAACTCATTACATAATTTGCATGCTAAAATGTTTTATGAGATTAACTGTCACTTGAGGACAAGTAACATTTTAAGTTTGGGGGATTTTGATACACCTAAAATATTTAGTATTTTTATTCATATTTTTATACCTATTTTTAATGATATTGCACTTTAATGGAAGGTTTTGTGTTTTTCTTGCAGGTATGATGAAAATGGATGGTCATGATGAAAGGAGCAAAATTGGATCAAATTTGGAGCAAAAAAATGAAAAATCAAAATTTTAGCACTAGCGGCTAAGCGCTACTGGGCCGGCGCTTAGCCGCCACAGTTAAAAATTTCGGCGCTTAGCCTCCACAATTAAAAATCGAAATTCAAATGAATTTGGCGTAAATTTCAAAGGGGATGGGATGAAACTCTTGGTGGTAACTACCATAACTTCCTTTGGAAGGCAAGTTTGAATGAAGTGGTGCGTTCCTTGGTAGATACATTGAATCTGGACACATTTTGAAGAGACACCAAGGCACCTTTTGGTTTCTATTTAAAAAGAGTCTTAGGAAAGATTAGGAGACTCTTCCTTTGCATTTTGAAATGTTCTTTCTTTCTTTCTTTTGTTCTTCCACTGCATTTTAAGAGTTTTTATTTTAGAGTAGGAGTAGAGAGTAGAAAGGATAAAAGGGTCGGAGTGAAGTATTCTTCTTCCTACTTCTTTTCTTTCTTTTAGTTTAGTTTTTATTGAAGTCTGAAGTCTGTATTCTGAGTCATCGGAGTTGGGGACTTGCTCTGAGGAGTAGTTTAGCTAAGAGTCAAAGTTTCAGAGGAACTTCCTTAGTCTTGTGGAGAGGATTTTCAGATAAGTGTTTACTTTTAATCTTTATATTAATACTTGCTTTAATTTATTATTTTTCTTATTGTTTTTAATTTCAAATCAATGTGTTTTTGTATTTTCTCAATGCATTCTGAGTAGTTTACTTTATCTTTTTCTTTCTTAAATGGAGAAGTAATTAATTTACAAAGAATTGTTGTTGAAAGTATAAGTGTTTAAAAGTTGGAAGAAGTTGTGAAGATTGATTTTAAAAACTTTGTTTACTTCTTAATTTGGCCTGTTAAGTTGTAGAATTTCTTGAGATTATGTAAGATCCAATGCGGTATTGTCTCATAAAAGTTAGTAAGAATCACATGCAATTATATGGGTGAGAATTGTAGTCGATACAATTGAATGTAATATTAGAAGATATTTTTATGAAAGGGAGTAAAATTAGAGAATTTTAGAGTGATAGGCTAAAACCTCCTAATTTGGTTTGAAGTTTTGAGTTTTGTTATAAGAAGTTAGCCCCCAGGTGGTGGGAATCGAGGGAACTCTAGAGTGAGAGACTTGTATCTTCCCAGCCTAACCATGTTTAAAATAATAAAAATTTCAAATTAACCTATGTTCTTTATAGAACCAAGTAAGGGTAAACAACACATTTACTTCTATCTGTCACAACAAATTTGAATACTTCCACAATAATACTTTAAGAATTATTACTACTTCATAAAAGGAAAGAAAAAGATATTCTAGTTAATAGTATTTTACATCCAGTGTTATTAGTTATTATAATTTTAATTTTTTGCTTAACATTATATTAAGGAAATTTCTAAAGACAAATCAACTTTCAAAACTTTTCAAAATCAAGACAAACTTTTTCAAAAACATTTAAAGAAAGTAAAAAGATAATTTTCTGATTCCTTTAAAGATTTTCATATTTTCCCTGTGGGTTCGATATCTCGAGGCTTAATAAAAAAGTCCTATATTACTTGATAAACGATACGTATACTTGCGTAGTATCCCATATTATAAAATCATAATTTTCATATCTAAATCATCAGCGCATATATTCCCAGCGGCCCAAGTTTTTTGCGCCGTTTGCTGGGAATCAAGTTTTTAACGTCGTTACATTTATAGGACAATATCAAGTTTTCGGGCGCAGTTGCATTTATCTGGGATCAGCCACTTAAATCAACCTTCCAAACTAAAAACATGATAGTAGTATGCTAGAATTAGACTAAGGGATTTCTTACCTCGCTTCTCTGTGGGATCAATACTGAGGTTTTTTTAAAGAAAACACTATATTACTTGAAGCGATACATGCACTTGCGTAGAACTCATAGTGTGTGAACTATTTTCTATATTTTATAACAATTTGATCTTATATACTAACCGCTAAATATAAATTCAGTCAAGTTTTTTGCCATCTTTGGAAAGATAAATTACTGCGCAATTGCGAGTCGGGTCAAGTTTTTGGCACCGTGTCAAGGGAATTATATTGACACAAAACACGTAAAAAATCAGCACACACTAGGGGCACATTAAAACCCTTTATAAATAGAGCATAGTAGACTATTCTCAACATTATATGTTTATTTATCTTTGCATCCATTAAGTTTCTAAAGATTCCCTTAGGAGAAAAGACGAATCCATCATCTAAACCCGTAGACTGGGAGAAGATGCCATCTGCTATCAGGGTGAAGAAACATTGCTACCCGGAGGGTATGCAAAGGAAAAAGAGAGAGAAGAAACTTCCCAAGAAGCATAAGAAGTTTAAGAGAGTTGAGCAGAAGCAATCATTATATTAGATATGGGAGGCTCCAAAGAAGAGTTAACCCAATGCTGGAAAGGAGCTGGGTGGTTTGCTGGCTTGTTCATCAAATAAAGCCTCTATTGAGGCCTCAAGCAGACTAGAAACTGCAAGTGCTCCTCAACCTATGAAAGCACCAGGAATTGGTGGAGGTTATAAGCTGAGTGGGGATAAAGGATTTGTTGATGATGCCCTATCATTGAATGGTTAAGGACACTCGACTACTTTGTATGAGATGGAGAGAATTCTGAGTATGTATTTTTTCCTTAAGGTTTGTTTAGATTTCTCTTCTTATATTTTTTAAATGAAAATGCATTTTCATTATTGTGTTGGGTGTCAGCCACTCGAAGTTGACTGAGTATTGTTAAGGTGTCATCAGTCAACCTTCCCAAAGGGTGTTCTCCTACCGTTACAGTCGGTCGTTGTTTCAAGTATTTTTCCAAGCTAAATTCTCTCAGAAAATGACAAAAATAGGATTTTTGAGCTTTTAGATCTGTTGCTACATGAATTCCTTGGCATGCTTCCTGTTAGGAGTGTCTCTGTAATGGATCTCTACTCATTGTTGTCACTCCGCTACTTGTTAGTAGCATGCTCCATGCTTATCACATCTTTCAAAATGTTGAATCTAGATTTATTTTGTGAGACATGCCCAAGGAATAAAATAGTAGGAACAAGGGAAGAGAAGAAGAGAGGGAGAGAGTGAGAGGGAAAGAGGAGGAGTGCACAAAGACTTACCCTTCTAGGCCAAATGGGGTATTCCTCAGCTCTTGTGATCTTTTTTATATATCAATATAGAGAGTACAAAGAGAAGGCGGTGAGACTCCCTACAGAAGATGAGTCTAGAGAAAAGAGCCCAAAGTCCCCACTACCTGATTTGGTCCCTCTATTATAGAAGATAGAGGGACAAAATATGAAATTACATGTTTTATCCTTATTTTAGAGGATTGTACAGGATATTCTGGTATTTTTGCATATCATATTCTATTACCCAATATCTCTTCAGTCAGTTTAATGGCTTTCGGTCTTTTGATTAGTCGTCGATCATCCAATTGGCCTTTCAGTCCTTTGACAAATTTTTGATTGGCTGGCGACCCTTCAATAGGCTAAGTTGGCCATCAGTCAGTCAGATTCATGAGGACTTGTGATTTTTTTATCGGAGGGATCCTTGACATATTCCTTTGATCATGGACCGTTAGGTTATCTTTAGATTTGTACTGACACAATTTTTGGTATATATATTTAGTTTTCTGATTCACTTGCTTCTTAATAGCAAAAGTTATGATAAGAACAAGTGAACTTTTAAAATAAAAATGAATATTAATATTTATAATTAAAGCAATGATTAGACTCCCTGGATTTTCATGCCCATGACCCTTATAAATAGGGCGTAGTGAAGTTTCTCAGCATTCAACATTTGTCTCTCTTTGTAATCTCTTGACTTCTAAAGATACCCTTATGGAGAAGAAATCAGATCAATTGCCCAAACCCATGGACCAAGAGAAGATGATGGTCACTCTCAAGGTGAAAAAACACCACAACCCAAAGGGTGACCTAAGGAAGAAGTGGGAAAAGAAACTTGCCTAAGATGTCCAAGAGGGCAGAGTAGGAGGAATCGTCATATTTGATCTGAGAGGATCCAAAGAAGGTGGATCTAGTGCTGTGAAGGAGTTGGGTGGTACGCATTTTTGGGGTACACTTATAATCCAAAATCCTCATCTTTCCTCACATCCCCCTAATCTGCTCCTCTTAAACCGGGAGAGGAAGAAGTTGTGATAATGCTTGTAATAATGCAAGAAATTATGTTGGAAAGCACACTTATACTTATAGGTGAAGCTAAAAGATGAGTAGTTAAATTCATTTAAATTGTCCTAAATGATCGTATGGATGGATTTTAAGTTAATCCCCACTTAAATGCTATTTTAAATATAATACAATATATCACATAAAAGAGACTTTGACTGAGATATTCATGAAGGCTTTAAAAAAATAAGAAAAGCATTGAAACAAAAGGATTTGAAATAGACAAGTGCCTTAAAATTCATATAAGCTTGAAATCGTATATCACATACTTCAATATTGAAAATCTTTCAACTCACAATAAATTTTTTAATTATATTTGCTAAAAAAAAATTGGGAAATTTTGCATGCTTACAATATAATTTTATTTATTTTCATATCTAACACATAAACTTTAATATTATATATATAACAATTTAATGTTGTAAATCTATGCATGAAAATGTGTATATCATTTAAAAAAAAATAATATTTTTGATATGATATAACAATTTAAGTGCCATGAACATAAATATGAAATTAACGTGCAAACAAAGAAGAAAGATTCAAATACATACTACTAATTCCTGTGTATTTACATATATAACACATGCACACATACCATCATATATAAGATATAACAATATGTATTTCACTTTTGCAAAATTTAAAAATGATGTTCTTTTTTATATTATCTAAAAGATTAAATCCTTATAAATGTAAGAAAATAAAGGTCATACGTTAGGCAAATAATTAGGTAACAATTGGGTGGTGTATGCAAATGCCCAACAAATGGGGCATTTACATACATACTGTCCAATTTCTATGTATTTATATATCGACCTATAAATATGAAATATTTCATATCTCATTAAAATATATCCCTCATTTTAAATTTTAAAAGATGGAAATTTTTGAGTTAGATCTGTAAATACATAGAAATTGAGTGGTGAGCATGTAAAATTTCTACAGAAGTACCGGGCTAGCGGCGCAGGCAGAGACAGGAGAACAGATGAGGCGCCTAAGATGGGCGGTAGACGGTGGCGGATGGGAGCTGGACGTGGAGGCGCCTGTGACGATGGAAGGGATAGCCCGAGCGGTCCCAGGGGACCCGCTTCCCTTGGGGGTCTCCCGAGGTGGCCGCCTTTCACGCTCCAAGCAGCTCGACTTCCAACATCGCTTCATGGCTTCCCCTATCGTTCCCTCCTTTGCCGGCGACCCAGCTAACGGAGGCCAGGGTCTCCTTCTCCACCACGCCCACGCTTTCCACATCCGTGATAATTGGTATTCTTATAATTTCTCATTTGTGCCTCCTCTGTGTTTTCTTAATTTTTTTGTCGGGGTAGTATTCGAGTGCGTGGAGAGTGCTGCATTGTCCCTGAAATAACTTAATTTGTTGGGTTTAGGGTTTAAGGAAGACTGGAGTTAATTGGACTGTAAGGGGCTATTTTGCTGCAAGCAGATTTAGTTCAAGTAAGATTTGTGTAAATATAAATTCAGATTTATCAAATCCTGTGGTAGTTAAATGCTGATACTGGTTGATTTAGTAGATGTTTAATCTCGTTAAATCATTAGGAGCTATTTGCCTCTTTATTTGAGGACTTGAATAGCTGAAATAGGAACTAAATATTAATTATTAATGATATAAATTCAAAGTCTACTATAGCTTGATTTGGTTTTTTATTATTTCTAAGTACAATAATCATTAATTAGTAACCTGCTTAGCTAAGTACATCTTAATTAGAATTTCATTGCAACGACTACTAGTTAACAAGTTGAAGCATGTTGCATCAACATTTGTCAAGTGAACATGATTTGAGGATTTCATCGGAAGAAAAAATTATTTCAGAAGATTTAAAAAAAAAAATTAAATAAAGAAAATTTTACAAGACAATACAATACTTCACCGAAGAGACTATGCAGTACTATGGAATAAACTAAAATGCACACATTTTGCAACAAATAAAATGTCAAGGACGACCAAAAATCTTGAAATGGAATTAAGTTCAATATTGACATGAAACAAAAAGCTGACATTAACATCAACATTCATTATATTTAGACACGTTTTTCATCAAAGGAATAAATTAAATACATAAGACACTTATATTTTTTAGTAGAGAGCCATTACACATAATGTTTCTTTTTTCCTTACTCTTTGCTTCAACCTAAAACAAACCAATGCAATTGAATTTAAATGTCAGTGAGCTTATTAAGTTGATCGATGTTATTGACTCATTGCCTTTGATTAGACTAAAGAATTATTAAAATAAAAATAAAATAATTTATTTTACTTATTTAACATTAATTCTTGCATCAAATTTCAATAAGTTGCTGGTAGTTGCATCTCGTACAGGAACCCCTTGAATTCTTTTCCTATTTTGTTGCATGCCCAAATCATCATTATTAAATTCAATCTTATCAAACTAATTATCATTTGTATATCAATTTGCGACATACTAAGATACAAAATATGTTTGTGGTAGTCGCTAATGAACTTGTGTAACATTGGGCAAGCAGACACAATATACATACATACATACATACATATACATACATACATACATATATATATATATATATTTTTCACTCGCGATGAGGGCTCTGCTAGGGTTCCGCGATGGCGTTTCCCGGCGATGATCTCCCTGCTCACTTTCGACGTCTCTTCGGGTCGTCGACAACTGCACGGCGGCATTTTCCTCCGTCGTCTTCGCATCGCATCGGGACGACGCTCCAGAGCATCTTCGGGACGACGCTCCAGAGCATCTTCGGGACGACGTCTTTGCTCGCCGACGGGTAAGAGGTCTCTCTCTCTCTCGCGCTCGCGTCCATGGCACGCAGCTACGCTGCCGCCGTTACGACTGGCAGTACTAGTCCAACGCGGCATTCCTGCGTCTTTCCGCAGGAGTTCCATGATGCCCTCGAACTTGGGAATGGAAACTACAAATTCATTCGCAAGTTGGGTCGTAAGAATGGCAAGCCTGCACTTTTTCTCACGGAGGAAGACACAAATATTCTCGCCTTTTCGTGCTGTCTGGTTCTGGTGGGAAAATTCCTGTACGGACGTCCAAAAATGGACACTATACGCGATTTTTTCGACACTTTAGAGCTTGCGGGACCCTGAAAAGTTGGCTCCCTTAATGGTAGACATGTTCTGATTCATCTCACAACTGATACGGACTATACTTCCGTTTTCTCCCACAAAATGATAAAAATTGACAAAAAAATCATGAAGGTTCTCAAATGGACTGTTGATTTTGATCAAAAGGTCGAATCTCCTATTTTACCAGTATGGGTCACGTTCCCTGGGCTTAAATATCACCACTTCAACTACGAGATTCTATTCTCACTTGCCAAAGAGTTGGAAAACTGTTACAGGTGGATAAACCGACCTTAGAAAACACTCGTCCATCGAATGCTTGCTTCCTGGTTGAACGTGATGTTACACAGACGTATCCTGATGGGGTTTGGATTGGATCTGGGCATACAGTGTATTGGCAACCAGTGGTGATGGGTCCTCACCATCCTTATTGTTCGCATTGTTCAATGTTTGGCCATAGTCTTACTGCTTGTTATAGGCTACACCCAAATTTAAAGCCGCAAGCTCCCTCGGTGGGAAACACTATCGGTTTGGCCTCCCACCCCTACCTCCTGAGGTTTCTGTTGAAGTGCCACCTACAATGCCACCTAAATCTTCTGCAGATGTCCCACGGATCACCGAATACCAGCTAGAACAGTGATAATAGTTGATCCACAGGATGTTCATCTCATTACTGACACTAGTGAGGCAACTGACGCGGATATTAATATTCAATTCAAGGAATTGACTTCTGTCTCGCCTTCTGCTCCTTTTGTTCCTATGACTACACATCATACGCCTCTCCATGAGGGGGGGGACGTGGTTTCTCCTCCAGTTTTTCACCCACTTACGGAAGACCCACATCTTCAGGGAGAGGAGATAGCTCCTCCTATTTCACCTCGTGCAGTTGAACCAGTTACTGTTGCCACTAAAGCTTTGGAGTTTGAACGATTGGTGCACAAATTTAGCAGGAAGAATGGAATCCCCCAAGTATTGAATAAATGTCCTACGCAAGCAGTGGAACCCACAGTGACCTCTCCATTTCCTCTCATTGATGAGACAGGCCAGTCTTCAGATGAAGAATGGCAGGTTTACACTTCTCGGAAAAAGAAATAGGGTGACTATTATATTCAGCTAGGAGACATAGCAGATGATACTCAAGTCTCTAAAGACAATGGAATAATACTTCAAAACTTGCTTTCTGACTTCCATTCAAAATCCCAAGTAAGGGGAAAGACTAGGTGATCTCCTCCTTAGTCTTTATTATTTGCATGTTTTATTTCTTTGTTGTCTTATGTATCCCATTCACTTTAAGCTATCCTTATATTTTGTAACTTAGGGGTAGGACTTCATCTGTTGGGTCCTCTCCTAAAAAAAAATTTTATGTTGTATCCTCTCTATTTCAATGAAATATATATATATATATATATATATATATATATATATATATATATACATATCAATGATTATTAAACTACTAGTCCATTGGGTATCTTTGAGATGTGCAGCAGCAACATTCACTCAAAGGATATCGATATTCTTTGAAGAGTGCTGAGAGCTTATCCGCATTTGCATAACTGGAGGTGAACAAATAATTTTTATCTATGATACTTGAAGTCATTTTTTTCTACTAACCATCATCACACACTCATATTGGTTGAAGAACCCTCCCAATCAAAAGCGGCATGCACAAATCATTGATCAAATGAGTCTACAACAATCACATAATGAGAAGTGAAAGTCTTTTGTTATGGAACTTATCTTGCACTTGCTTGCTTATAACCTTAGGGACATGACTATTATCTATTACATCAATAGTATTTTGAAAATATGGATGAAATAATGGGTTAGTCAACCTGCTTTAGCTATGAGTATGCTAATAAAATTGTCCAATAATAAAATAATTGATTGTAGCATATTAAAGTATCTACTGATCATTTCTAAGGAGCGCCTAAAAAAATTTGCAATTCTTTTGGTCATGTGCTACTCTCCTTTGAATTATTCCTAATCACTCAACCGCGAGCATATTTTTCATGTTATTCAACAGGCCTCGATTAACCAATAAGTCTTTCATTTTTATAAGTGTTTCTCATGGGAGCCGGTGACAACTATAAGATCTTAAGGGACATTTGGTGAGTGTTTTGATATCATATTGATGATCAATGTATGTTCTATCAAATATTGGTTCACCCGAGCCACTTTACTCCATAATTGATGCATAAGTGCACTTTTGGCTGCATCAAACTCTAGGTGTGCATCAACCATGACATATAGTATCAAATAAAGTTCCTAAATAATTAGCTATCACTACGATAATAAATTATAAAGATATAACTCAATTAAAAAGATGAAATGTCAAGTTTTATTGATAGAACATATAAAATATAAATAAATGTATGGAATAAAATTTTGAAGCACAGCAAACATATAACTGTTAAAGAAATAGGATATACATCTAAAAAAATATAATCAAGCACAATGATTTTACAACCAAGCTAGACATGCATAGAAATGAGGATGACACTGAAGCACATATTTGATACGACTACATAACAATGACCCCTTGCAAGTTATTAAAGCAACCTTATTATCATTATTACCTTCAAGACTTCATGACTAGTAATGATAGTCTTCATCGATATATTCTCTATGATGCTATGTTTTGCCAAACATTGGAATATTGCATGTGGTGCCTGTTTCTCTAGAGGTTTCTTAAGCATTCAAGCATTAATGTTTTCTTTTTGTTTCCAATAAATCTTCCCGGGTTTCCTTCTCTGCCCATTTTTCTATTCCATCTTAAAGTCTGACCGAGAACCTTGCTTAACTTTTTGGTAACCCCTAATTTTGGTTGAGTATTTGTCTCTTCATTTCACTCAATACAGGCTTCTGGTTCTTGCTTGTCTAGCTTATTCATAAAGATTAGCTGTTATTTATAGCTGTTTTTAATTCCTCTAATTCTGCATAGCCTTTAGGTGACTCCTTCCTAGTCCTTCAAGCTGTGATGTCTATTGCATTATTTTTGAAACAAATTATATCAATATCATACTAAAAAAGGGTTCTATACAAAAGTATGCTATTTTTAGGTTCTCTTAAAAATTACATACAAGTATTTTAAGTTTAGCAAAGGAGTTACATACTAATACATTTGAATGACCTCTCATTTCTCATTTGTTTCAGTTGGGATATCTAGCTCTTCATCCTAGCCCTCGCGTGATTGGATGACTGATATACCATTCAAAAGTTTGATTTCAAGTTCTTAATATGAGCCATGACAACTGCTTTTGTACCAATGATTCAGAATTATTAGTTTAATGACTAAACAAAGCCGCACCATAGCTCTTTCTTTAACACAACGTTTAACAAGTTCACAAAAGAATTTTTCCAAAAGCAATTTAGCGAGGACAAAAATAATGCTTTATATGTCACTTCAGAGTTTTGGTCGCATTTTTTAGTAGCCCGATTTGTATAGATGCATCGTTATAATGTGATGAGTGTGAGCTAGAGTTACCTCGTTGAAATAAAAAATTACCTCGTTGGAACGACTTTTCTTTCAACAATCTCATCATATTTATATTACAATTACGAAGGTCCAGCTTTAGGCTCACAATTCATTTAAAAATGATCCATACAAAAATTAGAACAGTGGAGAAGTAATTCTAATATGATTTTTTTGTTTTTTTCTTGCTTGGCACGTAATATTTTTGCATGCTAGGTGACGCATAATTGAAGATTGTTGATCACTTAAAAATTCTAAATTGCTTATATACCTTTGATTAGTCTGCATAAAGCCCCATGAGAAATGATTGTCTACACTTGATTCTACTCTTTCAATGCTTGTTCTTACTTGTCCAACAATAATGAAAGGTTCTTTAAGTGTAATGCAATTGCCATTGATCGCAACATTGACCATGTTTAGCTTTCCTTAAAATTAAGCTGTTATTTGTGTGATGTGGTCATATTCAATACTTATGTAATGCTTCATACAAAATCATGATGACTAATTTCAATCAATCAAGATGATAACATGAATCTTGTAGTCCATCCATACAGGACAAACCTACGGCCTCGATAACAAACAAAGCTAGGAAAATCTTTAAAGTTATGCCATCATAAATACCATCCAACAAATGCAAAAGGTGTTTAACGATTGCGACATCCCACAAGGACTCTTCTACAGAAAGTTTGCCCACATGATGGAGTTTTGCAGTGCTTTGGAGGCGGGTAATGATTGAGGATAGTAGTAAGATAGGATTCCTCCTCTAAGAAAAAAATCACTGGCCTTAACTTCAAACTCCTGCTTATCTAGATAGATCTCTTAGAAAGTCCAAGGTTCAGTAAACTTTTGTTTTCCTTCAACAACAGGTAAATATGATTTTATCCTCTTTTGAAGAAATCTAGATTTACTTTCTCATTTGATTCATACTTTTTTGCTTTCCTTGATTTGTTTCAGTGTTCTTGTTGATTATTCAAAGTTTTTAGGTTGAAGCAATGTAATGTTTAGTATTGTGTGATGCCAATCAGAGATAACAAGTTTATTTTTCTCACAAGATGCTCTAATGATCTTCCATAAGAATTTTTTTGTATTCCTCAGTCTTCTAACCCTCCTTTATCTTCTAGCAGTAAAATTGAGTTTAGTGTGTGAATATTATTAATTTTCTGTTGATTAATTATGCTAGTTTTTGCAGAAAGAGATATGTGTTTTGATTCTCTTTGGCAGAACATAGAGAAATTGCATGCTATAGTTGATGTCAAAGTTGTGATCATGAAGATATCATTGAAGAAATTAGAAGACAAAATTTCCTCAATGTTCGCAAAAGAAACAAAAGAGCATTGAGAAAAAGAACTACATACGTTAATTGAAAAAGTTATTATTTTCTTCACTAAAGAAATTACCATTCTCAGATATTATTTGGTCCTTTAATTTCAGGTCCTATTTTCATTCAGTCCATGTTATAATATAATGTCACCTCACCACTTCTAAGAAATTTAGGCTGTTTACACAATTTGGAACACATTGATTTATGTCAAACTAAATTAATAAATATAGAAAATTCATCAATTTAATTGCAAATGAAATGCAAACAAAATGAGAGCTATTTGGAAAATTGAAAGAAAACAAAATAAAAGAATGAGAGCCTCAATAGCTTGAGATCTAGAATAGAAAAAAAGAAAAATTGCAAATTAAACAAGGAAAATAATCTTATGAAAAACCTAAGAAACATCCATATAGAAATACATGAGCTTAGGGGTCCGAGCTCCGGATTGCTACAAAAACAACCAAATGAGAAACCAACGAAATGGGAGCTTAGGGATCTATGTTAGAACAACAAATCATCCTTGCTACTCGCCATAATTTAAAATATAAGTTTGACAAAAAGAAATGACACACAAATTTGAGATTTGTCTCACATTTGTATCCTAGTTTGTGTAGCAACCGCTGATTCAAGCATTGAATGCCAATTTGAGGGACTGTATGGGGTGCTCTCCGTTGTTGAGGGAGGGCTTTGTGATTTGAGAGATTGCAAGGAGGGTAGAAGACAATAGAGAAATAAGAGTCAGTTGTGTGGAGATGACCTTCAACATCCTGTGTAGAAATAGGACAAAAGGGCTATATCGCAAAAGGATGCAGGAGACCTTTCGTGCATGTAAATTCGTCGAAGTCACCAAACTACAAGATTCGGTAAATCCAGGATTTAGTAAAAGAAGTTCGAGCAAAGATGCAAAGAACTCTTACAAATTGCAGCTAATTTCACCCCATGCAACCCCATGAGAAAATTCATTAGCTAAATTCCCCCATGCAATTCCAGCTGTCTTACAAATACTGTAGGATTTATATTAGTTTTTTTTTTGTATTTGGTAACATTTTCAGGCTTAAATTTTGCTTAAAACCGACTAACAAACATGCCCTATGATTCCTGGTGTCGTGAACTATAATGATGGAGAGAATTAAGAACTTTGTGAATTAGTTTCTTGAGTGATCAGCTTTGAGTAGTGCATGTGTTTGTTTTATAGTTGCAACAAACAACACCCCCCCCCCCCCCCCCCCAACACGCACAAAAAGAAGGCCCTAAAAAAATACTTTTTAAGTAAAACTTGGATACAAAATAGATATCGGAAGCAACTATAAAGGCTTAGCTAGAGTCTACATTAGCTCAATTTGATTGAATCAATGCTTGATCATGCTTGACTAGATTGACCTCTTGAAGTCCATTCATGATTAACTAAATGGGAACTAGGATTGGCCTACATCAGTTTGATAAAGTTCCACTTGATAAATCAAAATTGGCTTGACTCGTGCCAATTACTTTCTTCTCATAGAGGCAATGATGATCAAGCATGATGCCACTATCATCGATGGGAAAAATACAATGGCTACTATGTATTCTACAATTGACAACCCATATGCTGTTGGTAGCCTTAGCCGGACCTGGATTAATTAATGACCCAAATGAAGAATTGCTATAGACTTGAAATTAGCTGCAGTTTGTAAGCAAGCTGGAATTGCATGGGGGCGAACGATTGACATTGCAAAAGTTATTTTCATCTTTGCGAACAGTGGATTAAAATTAGCCTAGTCTTTGCATTCAATTAGTTAACGTTTCCTCCATTGTGCGGCTATTATGCTCTTTTAAGTGATCTTCATCAAGTATAAGGGTGACATTATTCTCCCACACACCTTAAATACGACAAAGTCAACAAAATTCCTGTATAATTTTTTATTGACAAGCATATAGAAGAGGCCTTCATTTTAATGGTCTTGAGTCCTTGACAGTGCGTATGATATTATTCAGCTTCTAATATTTTACGAATGATTGACCCAACTCGGCTTGGTTGAGAGGTCGATTTCCATAATTTCCTCTTTGCCAATTGATGGTTAAGTAATCTTTAAAACATGCTTGCGATTTGATCTTTCAATTTTCTAGATCCTATCAGCAGGTTTATTTAACTCCTTTGGAATCCACTGGATCTTGAAACACTTGAATTTGTTAATTGACGGTGAAAAATTATTTCTACAAAGCATTTTCCCTTGCTTTGTACAATTTATAAACTTGATTGACCATTAGTTGAGAGCCTAAATAAACATACACATGCCTAACTTCAACTTCATTAATGAATCTCATGTTGATTATCGATGGCATTTTTTAGCTTGGCTCTTAGTGACTACAAAATGATTTGAACGGTATTTTTTCATAACATTTTCTATTGGATTTTTTGAGACTATCCTATTTCCAAATCATTGTTCACCCGAGATTTGATTTGCATATATCGGACACAACAAGTCACCCTTGACAATCACCTCTTATTTCGTACTTTCAATTGTGAAATTGACTAAAATGTCAACCATTGCTGGCATTTTTATTGTCATATTGGCTGTTTATGAAATTTGGAATTCACTAATTTTAGCAGACCAAAAATTAAGTTTATTTTTATTAATTTCTCTAGATAATAGTACTTTAATTCTTATGATGTCCTTTAACAATGCTCATTCATTTACATTTTTTGGCACCCTTAGCATTTTGAAGGATGGCATGCACTTTTTACCCGATTTTAATAGAATAAAGTTAGATTTGCCATATGGTTTTTTAACTTCTGCAACACTTTAATGTTCTTAAGGGATGACATCCTTAGTATTGCTTTGACCTTATCTAGAGTTATCTTTTTATTTTTATTTTTATTTTAAGAATAGTCATTTTTTAAATTTGCTTGATCTGAGTTCAAAGTACTCTTCAAGGGGTTCAACCTTATTTTGCACTTTCTTAAAGTTAAGAAGATATCCTTTAGTACTTAGGAAGTTAGTCATCAATACAGGCCTCCAAGTTCTTTTCTTTTTGTTCTTTGAATACTACAAGATTCATCATATATTGATAAGTTTCCCTTTTGTTCTTCATAACTAAAAGGCATAACGTTGCATCACTATGAATATCTCTAGTAATGAATGTTATCTTCTCTATGTTGTCCTCATCACTATGTAGCTAATTGTAGAGTCAACTAAAGCATTAGTGAGTAATAGTGGGTAGTTATACTTTTGGCTGGCCAAATTTAATTTGGTAAAATTTATGCACATTCATTATTTTCTATTAGCTTTATGCACCAACACAACATTAGAGGTTAGATATCATCATGACAACTTGCCTTTTCTTCTATTTGATCACCATTATTCTCTCATATATATTTGGTTTATGGTAAGTGATGTTGACATCTACTCCGACATTTCAACTAAAGTCTAGGAAAAAATGTTAAGATGCTCTTCTAAAATTGTTACCAACTCATTTTTTTACTTGACATCAAAAGAAGAGACATGTGAAAAGTGTGACCAGAGTCCTCTCTTATGTTATTTCTTCTACTCCATTGAGGTCTCTAGACTCGATCCTATTGAAACTTTCATGTTTTGCACCCTTCCTTGCATATTATTTACTAGCTTCAACTACGACGTCTTTGATTGTTGGGCCACCTTTCATTGTAATCACTCGGCTATGATGTGATAAGTGGGTACAATTGCATGGACATTGTTGAATGATTGGTCAAATATGACATTATATATTGCTGGAGTGTCCACAATGTTGAAGTCAACCATAATTGTGCATTTATTTCCTCCACCGCCCTATGTGTTCGACAGGTTGATTTTTTCTTCTGCCTTTCTCCTTTATCTAGAGAATCCATCTAAGGGACTTATATTATGAGATAGAAAACTTTCCTTAATATTCATCTTCCTCAAGATGCTGGTGAAGTTGATGTGTCATACCTTAAAATTATGGGAAAAGGTAATTGAATATAAATTAAGCGTGATATAAAGATTTCTCATAATTAATTTGCATTTATTGAGAGGTTTGATGAAGAAGTATAGAGAGATCTACATATTATTTTTATTGATTTAGAATAAGCTTACCAGAAGGTTCACAGAGAATTGTTTTGGAGAGTTCTAGAGAAGAAATGTCTTGATGACTTATATTCAAGTCATTAAAGCTATGTATACCAGAGTTATTACTTATGTTCGAATACAAGGAAGATTGGTCGTGTATTTTCCCATTTCAGTCGGATAAGGGATTGGCTTTAAGTCCATATCTATTTGCACTTAAAATTTGGAGACACTATTTATATAGTCAGATGTGAGGTATTTACTGATCATTAGAATATGAAGTATATTTTTACTCAAAAATAACTAAATTTGAGAAAGAGGAGGTGACTTGAATTCATTAAAGGTTATAATTGGATATACAGTATCCCCCAGAAAAGACAAATGTTGTGGCAGAAGCATTGAATTGGAATGTTTGAGGTAATTTAAACTATTTATTAACTCAACAGGAGCAGTTATTTAAGGAGGAGAGGTTGAAGCTATCTGTGATTAGTTATGCGATGAGACTATGAGTCAATTCATCAGTTGCCTCTGCAGTCCGCTTGAAGGGCATAACTAAATATTCATTGACCATGATTATCTCTGTTCATAATATTTTAGATCAAGTCAAGGTTAAAAAATTGGAGAAATCCATGCTAGACATGAATGGATTATTGATTATCTATGTTTTTCGCCATTTCTAAGTGTTTATACATGTGTCTTGTGTAGATGAAGGAGGAAGATTCGTGTGGCTCTTACGTCTTGTGGAGAGGGTGAAGCTTTGTGTGTTGTTGGCCTGCTGTGAAGGAAAAAGGAAAGTATAGAATGACTGGGTGCACCGAATCGAGCAAGAAAACTTGACAGAACCGAGCTGTGTTCGGAAGGTTGCGGCCAATTCTTCCAGTTATTATGTTAAATTAATGTATTTAATATTTATGTTAATTATTAAAGATTAATATTAGGTTTAATTATATCAAGATTTATAGGCAACAAACTTTCAAATTGGAGGGAGAAGGAGAAAGTTTAAGCATTATAGGTAAATTTTTATTTGATAATTTATTTATAGCCAATTAAATTATAGGTTATCAAGTAATAAAAATAGATTTTACTGTTAATTAGGGTATCAATTAGAGGCATAATATTATTGAAATTTTGGTAGTGGATCATCTTTAAGGATAAAGTATAAGATAATTAAAATTTAAATTTGATTTATTTAATTTAGATTTAATATTATTAAATCATTAATATTATATTATATTAAATTATGACGACTATTAAAACCAAAGAGTATTGATCCTAAAATATTTGGTCATAAGGAGTCAACAAGACAAACATGCAAGACTCGAGGTGAGTAATTATATTTCTAAATTGCAGTAATTTTTATTTACTTTCGATTGTATAATTATGTTTTCAAATGGTTCACATTAATGCTCTATATAGTAAGATGTAAACTACAACTACTACTTCATATTTTTATGTATGAAGCTTACATGTTAACATTTATGTATAAATAACAACATTATAATTTTCTTAAGAAGAGGTCACTGCATTATTATTCTCCTAATAAAAGATCACATTACTATAGGACATTTAGATTTTAGTATGTGTCTGTATTAGTTTATTTCATGGCCTATAAATTTAGTAAATGTGTATTTTATTGATAGATAAACATAAGTTATCTCATAAGATCTCTCATAAGAATGTATGATATGAGGAATGAACTAGTGTATCTATGAATATTTATATATTTATGTTAAGAGAAGTTCACCCTCATATGGTATAGGCAAAGAACGTTAGTGTACCTGCATGTGTAGATTTTAACCTACTATCACAGACAATTGTGATACTAGATCGCTAAAAACTGTGCCGACTAAAGAATATTGTTCATGAGTAAGTAGAAACCTTTTCACCTCAAACAATCGTGTAAATTAAATCATGAACCGCTGCGTCGATATGATAATATTAGTCTGGAGTGTGTTAAGCTTATGTTTTGATGGTGCTATTAAGACGTGAATGCTAATAACATGAAACAAAAGTAAAGTTAAAAATTAAACCTTGAAGAGTACATTGAAAGTTGATGCATATCAAAGTTTAAGTTATTTTCATTGAATAAATGTCATGGAATTTACATTAGGTTAGTATAAAATCTTTTGTAGTAAAATATGAAAGATAGACATGCATATTGCTTTCATTTCATTTAGTTATTGTAGTTCAACAGTGTGATTATTTTCATATTATCTTTAGATAATATTTGATAGTATTGTAATTTTTTCCTTTTTTTGCTTTAAGCTTTTGAATAAAATGAATTCTATAGCGGATAATGTGTATAGAAGTCGAAATCAGCAACCAGAATAGTTAAATTTTACTTGTAATTATATTACTTATTTTAGTGGCTTTATCATGAATATTTGAATTGTCAGTGATAGATTTAGAATAATAGAAAACTAAATTTCACCATCTGACCGTTTGTTAATTCTAGGTCCTAGGCTGGGTCTTGACAAAAAATATATTGGTGGACAAGATTAAAGAGGAGTGTTGTAGAATTTGTGGCTAATTGCCCTGCATTTCAACTATTGAAGGCAGAATATCAATATCTTAGAGGTCAGTTTCAAACTTTACCTATTCTAGAGCGAAAATATGAGAAAATTACAATGAACTTTGTAATTGGATTGCCTATGTAGTGATGCTATTTGGGTAATTGTTGATAAATTGGCTGTCTATCGATTTCGTGTCTACTATACAAATAAATCTTGTTAAGAAATTATTCAAATCATGTTGCTCAAATTATAAGGTTACATTGAGTGCCAAAGTCTATTGTCTCAGACAGAGATGGTTTCGTTCTAGATTGTGGAAAAAGATTTAAGAAGTTTTGGGCACTAGATTGATTATTAGTTCACCCTTAGATAACCAGTTAGAAATGACTATTTAGAGTTTGGAGGTTCTATTAAGGTTATATGTTCTATGGAGGATGTGAATCACATATACGTTTGGTAGAATTTTTTTTACAATAATAGTAGCATAGTTAGTATTGGATGACTCCATATAAAATTTTGCATGACAGAAAGTGTAGGACACCATTATGTTTGGCTGAAGCAGGTTAAAGAAATTCATTGGAGCTAACTTTGTTGATGATACTACTGAAATATTAGACTGATTAGAGACAAGCTAAAGACATCATACAATTGACAAAAGAAATATTACAATGTTAAGGATAAACCTGTTGAATTTGATGTCAGAGAGTCTTTTTTTATCAAAAACGGACATTTGTATGGTGTTCAAAGATTTGAAAAGACGGGAAATTTAAGCCCCAGATATGTTTGTTTATATGCGATTGTGGAGAGGATTGGGCAGGCGGCTTATAAATTGTCTTTACTAGCTCATATGAAAAGAGTGCATA
This sequence comes from Papilionanthe hookeriana x Papilionanthe teres, assembly GCA_022702705.1. Taxonomy (NCBI): domain Eukaryota; kingdom Viridiplantae; phylum Streptophyta; class Magnoliopsida; order Asparagales; family Orchidaceae; genus Papilionanthe; species Papilionanthe hookeriana x Papilionanthe teres. The sequence continues at coordinate 142,917,048 of CM040421.1, forward strand.
ATTATTTTCATATTTCTTCACTCAGGAAGTATGTTATTAATGAATCAAATAGGGTGATTGCAGACTCAATTGATATACAGTCTGATTTGACTTATATAGAAGATCCTGAGGTGATACTAGATTATAATGTTAAGAAGCTTCGCAGAAGAGAAATTCCATTTGTGAAGATTTTATGGAAACATAGATCAAAGAATGATGCAACTTGGGAGAAAGCTTCTGATATGCAAGAAAGATATCTATTGCTTTTTATTTGAGGTATGTTTGCTTTCATGATTATTTTTAACTTTTGTGGACAAGTTTTTTGAGGAGATATTGTAATAATTAAATTTGAATGATAATAATAATAATACTAATACTTATAAATAGATAATTATAAGGAAGTTCAAATCATCATTGTGGGATAAATGTTGTTAAGCTGGGCTTAAGTTTTTTTTCTCCCCGTTCGAACCAAACAAAATCAAGAGAGCAAGAGTGGAGTTTGCGAAGAAGGGAGAAGGAAGAAACGACGGTGAAGAAGTCGTGTCCTAATTGAGTAAGGAAGGAGAAGGAAGAAGAGGAAGACCTTGGAAGTGAGTCATGCACATGCCTTGCTTGAAATTGAAGAAGAAAAAGTTCTTTGGGTGCGCCCTGTGTACGAAGGAGTAGAGGAGAGGAAGCCCTAGTTAGCATGAGAGGTCGACACCACCCATCCCTACTTGAGCGATAAGGGAAGTGAAAGGAGAAGGTGAGGCTTCATTGCGTTTTGCTTTGCATGAAGAATAAGTGGAGAAGAATTGGGCGACTTCTGCATGTTGGAGGTACGACCGAAGTGTCTTTTAAGGTAAGAGCATTGTTTATTTATTTTAATTAATAAATTTAATATATTAGTATTAATTAAGGTTAGGTTTAATAAAGGAGGATTGATGCGATAGAAATTTCGGATTGCCGGAAGTTTGGGATCAATATTTGTGGAAAAGAGAAAGAGATAACTAAGGTATGATTAGTTTCAGTGTATGGTTTTGCATAGTTAATTTAATGTACTAATTACCATTTTTATTATTTAGGTTAGAAGTATAAGAGGCAGGATCCTAGATTTAAAATTTAGAAGTAACTTCAGTGGAGTAGGATTTAAAAATTTATGTATTATTTATGTTGTCGTTTTAATTAAATGTCATTAAATAGAGTATATGAATTTCATGGATGACTGTTTGATTAAATAGATAATTATGAAAATATTTAAATTAATGAATTATTTGTTAGAGATTTATTTTGGAAATAAAATTCTTACAAATGCACTTTTAATGAATATAGGTGAATTTTGCAGAAAGACGTGAAGGAAAGTCTTTTAGAGATCTCTTAGAAGTCAATTTGAGTAATTACTGTTTTATGTGTATTAAATGTAGTTTCTTTTAATTTATAGATGCTTTATTTTATTAGACTCATAATGATAATTTTATAATTCAAAGGAAATAAATGTAAAATGAACTGATTAATTTATTATTTATGTTGCTTCATCATTTGCATTGCACATAAGATAAAATAACTTCTTTTAATGCATAAAAGAAATGAATATAAAAGATAAACGCTTAAGTCTATCAGGAATCACCACCAATGGTACTACCAGAAGATGTTATTGTACTCGTGCACTTTAAATGATAAAGGAAATGGTAAAAGAATATTTTTATAATACAAATGGTAAATATTTGCCCTGATGGTACCAAATGGTAGAGGTTTTGAAGATGATTCTGAGATGATTTCATTAAAAAATGGAATACAACAACAAAGCCTTAATCCCACTAAGTGCGGTCTGCTACATAAATCCTTTTTCTTCATTGCGTCCTATTTAGTGTCAAATTTTCATTTAATTCTAATAATTTAAGATCATTTTTTTATGCAATAAGCCCAAGTCTTCCTAGATCTACCTCTGCCTTTCATAACATAAGTTGTATCTAAAACATCAACTCTTCTAATTAGATCATCAGGTGGTCGACGTTTAATGTGACCAAACCATCTAAGGTGACTCTCTCTATTTTTATCCGTCAATGGTGCAACACGATCCCTATTACGGATATAATCATTTCGCATTTTGTATCTAAGTGTAAAGCCACTCATCCATTTATTCATTCTCATCTCGGCAACACTTAACTGAGCATTATGCTTCTCTTTTAAATGCCATCAACATTCAACACTATAAAGTATTGCAGGTCTCACCATCATCTTATAAAACTTTCCTTTCAGTCCAAGCTGTACTTTTCTATCACACAATAAGTTGGATGCATTCCTCCGCTTCAACCAAACAACCTGAATTCTACTATTAACATCCCCATCTATATCACCATCACTTTGAACAATGGACCCGAGATATTTAAATTGTTCACACCTTTTAATAATTTGATCACCCAAAGCTACACTTCTGTCACTAGAGCTACTATTACTAAAATTACATTCATGTATTCAGTTTTAGTTCTACTCAAACGAAGACTTTTAGACTCCAATGTTGACCTCCATAATTCATGTTTTTCCTAGGGTTTTTCTCTCGTCTTATCCATGAGGATGATATCATCAGCAAAAAGCATACACCAAGGTACATCCTCTTGTAAATGCCCAATAAGACGATCCATAAATAAAGCAAAAAGATATGGGCTTAAAGCCGATCCCTGATGTAAACCAATAGAAATAGTAGTCAATCCTCCTTTAGTTCAAACACATGTAACAACTCTAGTATACATATCTTTAATGACTTGAATAAAAGTCATATCAACACCTTTCTTCTCAAGGACGCTCCAAAGATATTGAAAGAAAATGCGCAAATGATAAAAAATTGATGAAAATATAATTTATTTAATTATTTACTAAATAATTTTATAAAAATGAAAAACTAAAGATTAGTATTGATGAGTATATTCATTGAAATCATCATGCAAGGCAATTGCATAATAATTTAATGTATAATAGATTAGTAATTATTTACTAAGTTGCGTAAGCTTAATATGTTGTTTAACTATCAGTTTTCAAGAATATGCTTGAAATATTAATATGGGTGATAGGAGAGGACATGCCTACAGGAAGAGGTGATATGTGGATGAGAGGTAGTAGTTTCTTTAGTTTTATGTTTTTTATACTTCTTTTTTAAACTTTTGTGCCTAGATAAATTGGATGATCACATGACCATGTTAGAGGTTTTGTTTATATGTAATTTGTGGATTGCTTGTTCTTTTCTATATTAAATGTTATTGTGGATTAATATAAATATTTAGAAAATTCTTCCATTGTCCGATCATAAGCTTCCGCCTTAGTTAAATCCAAGTTCGTGGTCCGGGTTGTGAATTATATGCCAGATCTTTCGCCTGAGATAGCTAAGATGAATTTCTTCAAGTTTTCAAGCTTGATCTGCTTTCAATTAGGTTCTTGAGGTGGTGACAAACTTCCCTATCATTGTCATGTTCCATATGTAAAACACAATACTTTATCTGTCCAATATGTTAGGGCTAACTTTCATCAGTGTTGGGCACGTAAAATACCTTTATTTTTCATTCCCTCAACTAATTTGTCTATGGACATGCAGCAAAGTGACAAAAAGTATAGGATCTGTAGGTGGTGTTGACGACCTCTCCTACCTCTATAGTTGTTGCACCTTTCAAATGGAACTACTCTAGGTTGGTGGAGGTTGATGGTGAACATATTGAGGGTGATAAGGTTGTTGCACAGGTCAAAGTCGGGTAGCATTAAATCTCCAGACTTTGAGGCAATTATGCTGCTCTCTGGATGACTACCTCAATCTTTTTAGTTGGATTTGTGTTTTAATTCTAATCGAAGGTTGTGCCTCCATCTTATTGATATATTTTGCATTTGCATGATTTGTAGCCGTTTGAACTTGGCTAGGGTTTTAGGTTATTATTAGCGGCATGTCTAGCAGATGGTCCCTCATGGAGATCTATCGTGTGGATGCCTATAACCATAGTCTATTTGGAATGTCATCATTTAGTAGTTTTCTAGGCTCTTTTCATTTCTTTATAAAGCTTGCAATTCTTTCTAAAGTTGTTGGGAATTAGCAAATTGTATTATGATCGTCCTCTTTAACTTAGCTAACGATAATCTCCCGATGACAAGTGGGAAACCACCTTTAGGTGCCCACTGATCGAATGATGCAAAGAGTAATATGCATTTCCGTGCATCATTATGTAGAACTATGAAATTGCGGATTTATAGTAAAAAACATGGTTAGCTGGACCAATTTGATCTATATACTAGTCTATACGATGGATCTTGAACTTAGCCTACACCCTGGCTTCGCTGATTTCTCAGGAGAAGTCATTCGTTAGTTGAGGTCTTCCTCTTTCTAGTTGCCCTTCTAGTTGATGAGGTTTAGGGGTCAACCCTTCTTATTTTATGTCCAGTGGTAACTCTTATTCGGGCCTCAATGCCCTTCCTATCGAGATTCTTCTTCTAGAAACCATGTCAGTAGACTCTTCAATCAACTACAACCTTGGTGTAGTTATGGGGATTTGATCTAGTTGGATCATTTAGCTAAGAATTTATTTCAATCTATCGTCTTGTTACAAAATCTTACTTCTCCATGTTAAAAACTTCTCTTGCATGTGTCTCTTTTGTATGCTCTTCATTTGCATCTTTTGTAAAATCCTGTGTTTCATCTGATCTTTAACATAAGATGTTGGATTATCTTTTATCTGTGGGTTATATCAAGATCTTACTCAGATAGAGGAAAAGAGGAGGGAAAACAAGGAAGGGAGTGTAGAGAAATCCATGATGATGCCTAAGATGCTACGATACAAGAGTAACGTGGAACCTTTGGCTCTCCTTGGGATCTCCTATTTATGGGTAGGGATCTAGGTTTTTGATTACTATAGAAAATAAATTTACATGTAAAAAAACATCCATGTGTAGGAATCGTGCATCCGTTGGGACTCGTAGTCGGAGTAGTTGCTGGTTGTCCAACTTGGAAGACCACTGATTCTCCTTGCAGTAACTGCTGAGTGGCCTTCTGGGATTATGCGATTGCTAGATTAAGTCAATTTGGTGAGTTACTGGAGCTTTTCATGAGTTTAGCGAATGTATACTTCCTTAATTGGTTGAAATTCTTGCCTTTTTTGATGGATAGATGATTTGAACCTTGCTGGATTAGTCCTTGGAGGGCCCTACTAGCAAGACTTGAACTCCATTGTCAAATTTCTGACTGGTCCACAGCCTAGCTCGACGGGTGCTTTTTTGGTCTTGGCCGGTGAGTGCATTTCCTTCCGGTCTATTTATATGAGTCTGCCTTTAAGGTACATCATACTCCTATTCAACAAGATTGTCTCTAGCACTCAATAATCGTACATGTTATGAGGTGGAGCCCGGTTTAAATAAAATAAAAACTGTTCCCAACTCCAGCAATTAAGCTCTCGCCTCCTCAATTTCCCTTTTGGTAAATACGGGTCCCGCCACCATTAAAGAAGAAGAAGAAAATTGGGATTGGAATGTTGTAGCAACTGTTCGCCAAAATAAAAGCTTCTTTACGGATTATTTGTTCGAAAATTGAGATTACGGGATATAGGAAACTACAAGCTTGTTTTATTTTTGGATTCTTCTATTCGGCGTGCCTTACAGGAAGAAGGAGAGTTACGGGAAAATAATTAAGCAAGCTTGTCTTCTTTGTTTCTTCTTTCGGTATACTTTGTTTGAGGCTCTCGGGTAGAGAGAGAGAGGGAATGAGAAGTTCTTTCTTATAGATCGTCGTTGTCGACAGTGTAAATTCCTCAAGCAATAAAATCCTCTGCAATTCTGTTGACGTGGGCAAAATTTGCTGAACCACGTAAATCTTTGTGTATTCTTTTTTGTGTGAATTTTCTTTTTCTATTTTTCACTTTCATCGTCGTTCATTCTATATACACCTCAACAATTTGTATCAGAGTTTTGACTTGGAGATTTGGTTCAGATCTGAGAAAAGATGATGGCTGCAGATGAAGTGAGTGTTTCAGAAATCGAGAAATTTGATGACACAAATTTTAGTTATTGGAGGATGCAGATAGATGACTACCTCTATGGGAAGAAACTTCATCTTCTGTTATTGGGGAAAAGACTGGAAATGATGGATGAGACTGAATGAAATTTGTTGGATTGACAAGTTTTAGGGTTATTCGATTAACTCTGTTGAGGTTTGTTGCACACAATGTCGTCAAGGAAGGACTACTGCAGATCTCATAACAACCCTGTTAAGTATGTATGAGCACCATAAGCGAATAACAAGGTATATCTGATGAAAATGTTATTCAATTTAAAGATGATGGAATGTACGTCTGTTATACAACATGTGAATGATTTTAATACAATCACAAATCAATTATTATCTGTGGAAATTGTATTTAATGATGAGATACGTGCACTGATCTTGTTGACTTCTTTGTCAAATAGCTGAGAAGCTATGAGGATGGCTGTTAGAACTTTGCAGGTAAATTTAAACTGAAATATGATGATATTTGTGATTTAATTTTTACTGAGGAAGTGAGCAAGAAAGATTCTCGCGAGATCTCAGGTTGGAGTTCGACACTAAATGTAGATTCCAGAGGGAGATCACAGGACAGGAACTCAAAAAGAGAAATATCAAAATCAAAGCACAGAGGCAAGAGCAAGTCAATGCCTAGTAAATAAGTAACATGCTTGAATTGTGACAAAACTAACCACATAAAGAGGAACTGCAGAAATCCCAAGAAGGCGGAGAATGACAGTACAAATGTGGTAACTGAAGAAGCACAGGATGCACTACTGCTGACAGTTCCTAGTTTTGTGGATGACTGGATCTAGATTTAGGGGGCTTCTTTTTATACAACTTTCCATCGGGAATTGATGCAAAATTACGTTGCAGCTGAATTTAGAAAAGTATATTTGGCAGATGGATAAGTTTTGAATGTGGTAGGAATTAGAGACATTGACATTGCACTTCCAAACAAGAACAAGTATACTCTGCAAAAGATCAGACACATTCCTGAACTGAAGAAGAATCTCATTTCTGTTGGGCAGCTTGACGAGTGTGGACTTTCAGCAGTATTCTCAAATAGCACCTGAAAGATTACTAAAGGAGTACTGGTACTGGCTCCGCGTAAGAAAACATGTACGTTATATCAACTAATGGTTTAATTAATATTGTTGATACTACTGTTGTAGAGTTGTGGCATTGCAGACTTGGCCACATGAGCCAGAGATGTATGAAAGAACTTCAGTCCAGAGGCAAGCTACCGAACTGAAGTCATTCGATCTCGGCATGTGTGAAAGTTGCATTATGGGAAAATAGAGAATGATCAGTTTCTTGAAAAGTGGCAGGACGCCAAAGGTAAGAAAGCAGATATGTGGGACCTTCTCCAATGACATCTCTTGGAGGCTCTCGTTACTATGTCACATTTATTGATGATCACAGCAGAAATGTATGGGTCTATTTCTTGAAGCATAAATCTAATTTATTTAGTGTGTTCAAGATTTGAAATACCATGGTTGAGACAGAGACAAACTTAAAGCTGAAATGTCTGAGGTCTGATAATGGTGGTGAGTATATTGATGGTGGGTTCAAGGAGTATTGTGCTGCTCAAGACATTAGAATGGAGAAGACCATTCCAAAAATAGCACAACAATATGGTGTTGCAGAACGCATGAACATAACCATTAATAGGCGGGCTAGAAGCATGATATTGCACATCGGACTACTACCTACTTTCTTGGCAGAAGCGATCAGCACTGCAGTTTATTTGATTAACAGGAGGCCATCTGTTCCATTTGACTGTAAATTGCTTGATGACGTCTGGAGTGGGAAAAATGTCAAATTTTCTCACCTTAAAATCTTTGGATGTCTTTTTTATGTTCTAATTAATCCTGATGCTCGAAGTAAACTTGAGGCTAAGTCAAAGAAGTGTTATTTCATTGGCTGTGGAGACGATGCATTTGGGTATCGTTTCTGAGAAGATCAGGATCGGAAAATCATTTGAAGCAGAAATGTGATTTTTAATGAGAAGGTTATGCACTAGGACAATGCCAGTACAATTTTTGAAATAATACCGCAGGAATCTGAGTTGATAAGATTTAATAATTTACTGGAGGTCACAGTGCAGGGCAGAGATGCAAGTGACTAGCAGAGTGGGTCCGGGGCACTCATTCATATTATTTCGTATTCAGTTTCAGAGCAGTTTATCCCTACAGTTGCAGTTCATAGCTTAGAAAGGACTAGACGTTCTCCATAGCTTTACTCTCCAACTTTGAACTACATTCTGCTAACAAATGGTGGAGAACCACATAGTCATGAAAAAACCTTGTAAGATGAAAATTCGAGCAAGTGGGAGCTGACCATGAAATAGGACATGGATTCTTTGCTAGAAAATTAGACTTAGGAGTTGACAGATCTTCCATCAGGGAAGATGACATTACATAAGTGGGTGTACCGGGTGAAGACTGAGCATGATGACAGTAAGAGGTACAAAACTAAATTTTTTGTAAAATGTTTTCAACAAAGCATGGTATTGATTATTCTGAGATTTTGTCTCCTGTGGTGAATCTTACAACCATCAGAATGGTACAGTCTATGGTGGCTATTGAAGATCTATTCCTTGAACAGTTAGATGTGAAAACAACTTTTCTTCATGGAGACTTTGAAGAAGACATCTACATGCACCAACCTGAAGGGTTCGTGGTACAGGGAAAAGAAGTTTCAGTTTGTAGACTAAAGAAAAGCTTGTATGGCCTGAAGTAAATTCCTAGATAGTGGTACAAGAAATTTTTTAATTTCATGTACAGTGCAAGGTAGAGTAGATGTCAGTCAGATCATTACTCTATGTCATGCATTTTGACAATTTTTATATTATTCTACTGTTATATATGGATGGTATGCTTATTGCAGGGACTAGTATTGATGAGATCAATAATCTGAAGGAAGAGATGTCAGAGCACTTTGTAATGAAAGATTTGGGAGCTGCAAAGCAAATCCTTGGCATGAGAATTGTCAGAGATAGAGTCAGTGGCATGTTCAGACTCTCTCAGGCTGAGTATGTGAAAAATGTACTTAGTAGGTTCAATATGGATAAAGCCAAACCAGTTGGCACACCCTTGGGCAGTCACTTCTGCCTCAGTAAGAATCAATCACCAAGTCAGAGGAGGAACAAGATCACATGAGTAAATTTCCTTATGTTTCAACTATTGGTTCACTTATGTATGCTATGGTTTGCACAAGACCGGATATTGCCCATGCAGTGGGAGTTGTTAGCAGATATATGAGTAATCCAGGAAAGGAGCATTGAGAAGCTGTGAAGTGGATTTTGAGGTATCTAAGAGGCTCTTCAGAAACTTGTTTCTGTTTATTAGGAAAGAGTTCAGAGGTACAGGGCTGTGTTGACGCTGATCTAGTTGGAGACATTGATATCAGAAGAAGTACTACAGACTATATTTACAGTCTTTGTGGCACTGCGGTATCATGAGGTTCTAATATGCAGAAGACATTTTTGTTGTCTACTATAAAAGTTGAGTATTTAGCAGTGTCCGAGGCTGCAAAGGAGAAGATATGACTACAGGGCTTCTTGGAGGAACTGGGCAAGAAGAATCACAAGGACATTCTCTACAGTGACAGTCAAAGCGCCATATTCCTTGCCAGTAATTCAGTACATCTAGAACCAAGCACATTCAAATCAGGTATCAATTCATATGGTCATTGTTGAATGACGGGCAGTTGTTGCTTGAGACAATTTGTGGAAGCAAAAACCCAGCTGATATGTTGACTAGGGATGTTACAACTGAGAAATTGAAGTTGTGCACAACTTCAGTTGGTCTTCTGGTATGAAGCAGAGGCTTTGAGTTGTAAAAGTGAAGGATATTACTTTTGATGGAAAGGGCGATGCCGTCGGTGGAGGATATCAGTTTGAGGAAGAAGACGTAGCATGTGTATGTTGACCTGACTTCTGTCAAGGTTTAGTTTTCCTCCTAGGATTTAGGGTTCTAGCTTTAGGAGCTTCCCCGACGATCTTAGATTCTTAGCAATGGGCCTGCCTCGTTTTAGTTTATATAACCATCTCTTTACTTTTTTGGAATCCCGGACGAAATTCCGTACCGCTAGCTCATAGCAGGTTGGAATTGACGTTAGGACTCCAAATTGAGTTCCTATAGGACCACCGGACCTTAGGACAGCCTTGTGCACGTTTCCCGCACCACCGAGCATAAATTCCTCGAACCACGCGCTCGACGCTTTCAACCACCTCGCAACGGATCGAGATTGAGCTCGAATGCGGGAGGAGCGACGTCGAGTCAGAATTTCAGAAAACGCCGGATTTGACGCCCTTTCGACGCGACCGTCGACGAGGTTGTCCGAACGACCTCGGATGACGAAACGGATTGCGCTGTTGCGTTCGGAACGTCCTTTCTGCCTAAAATTGATATTTGATTTGCGACGATCGCCTGCCGGAGCGGAAATTGCGATTTTTGGGCTTGATTTTAATAAAATTAATAATATATATATTTTTAAACCTATTTAATCTATCCTAAGCCCTAATCCCTACCCGTTTGATCGGCTGGCTCTCTCTTGCTCGTTCGATGGAGGCTCCCGTTCCCTGCTTCTCCCGCGCTCGAGTGCGTCTCTTCCTTGTAGGCGTTGCCCTCTCGAGCCCCGCGTGGTTCTCCCCATACCTTCTCGAGTGTTATCCTGCGCGAGGGTCACCTCGCGTGACCTCTCGCGCGGCTCTGTCTCCCGCTTGACTCTCGCCCTTGCTGCCGAGCCTCGGCTCTTACCTGCGGCATTTTGTCGCCATCTCCCTGCCATTCCCTACTTGCGCCCGACTCCAAAGGTAAGGAGCGGCCCTCCTTTCCCTCCTCTGCCTATAAAGACCCCGTTTTTGGATGAATTTAGGGTTGGTTGGTTGATTGCCTGCTTCCTTTTGAGGAATTGGTGTTAGATTGGAGCCTAGTCTTCTTTGCTCTTTCTTACGTGCTCTACATTACCTGGTATGCCTTCCTCCCTTTCTCTCCTTCTCGGTTTGGCCTAAGATGGCTGCGGTTTGTGGCTTTTGGCTTGTTTTCTTTCCTGCTTGGTGGTTCGGCTAAGCACTTATGTGCCATGGAACTTGATATTTATTTTGCTTAAATGATAACATCTTATTTCCCCTCCCTGTGTTGCATGCTAGTATTAAAATATGGGAGCTTTTTATCACTTGAAACATGCTAAGAATGAAAATGTGAGCCTATTCTGAAATATAGGTTTGGTTATTTGCTTGAAAAGGTGGAAATAGGGCATGACATTGGCTCCTCTCTCTCTTTTATATCATTTGAAGCATGGAAGATGTGTTTAAGGCAAAGTATTAGCCTTCCTTTAGAATGTTGGGGCATGCATTCTAAGCCCTTTTTCTTACTTTCTCTCTAGCATAAACTATAAAAGAATTTATTTAACTTTATGGCACACATGTGTGGGGGCTAGGTTTCGCTCCTTATGGCTTTCTTTATCAAAGTGACATGTTAGTATGGATTCATATGAATGTCCGGGAGCCCCTTCTATCATTTCTCTGTTTCAGTTACATGGTGGCTGCCCCCCTATACGTTTGGGAGCCTTGGTGGTCTTGTTTTGGGTACTTTGCTTAGCTCGGGTTTTTCTCTGTTTCTGCTTCTGGTGGCTGCTCCATTTGAGAGCCTGTCATTTTCTCTTTTCTCTTTCCTTTTCTTTTACCTCATGGCAGCCCCTGTGCACCTACTTTGAGGGCTCGGTTTTTCTTGTTGTTCGTCGTTCTGCAATCGCCCTTCAATACTTGAAAGGGGCTCGGTTTTATGTCCAGGCTGCCCTCGCGGTTCCCTCTTTGGCATCCGAATTTGGGGACTCGCTTTTGTCTTTGTGTTTTTGCTGCTCTCCAGTACCGTTCCCCTTCGGCATCCGAATTTGGGATCTGTTTTTGTCCGTATTTTTTTCGCTCCTCTGCAGTCAGTTCCCTCTATGGCATTTAAATTTGGGAGGGGCTTTCTTTTCTTTTGCTGCTTCTGTTTTGTTGTTCCTGTCCCTCTATGGCATTTGGATTAGGGGCCCTTTTGTTGCTTGGTTTTGTTGCTGCCTAGCAGCTATCCCCACAATATGTTGGGGCTCGGTTTTAGTTCCTGCTGTTCCTGCAGCCTCCCTCGGTGCAGCCTTTGAGCTGCTCTGGTATGGGTCTCTCCTGGGCTCGGGTTTGTGCTTTGCTTAAGCCATAGGTGGGCTAAATTGCTTGGTTGCCCTATGGATTCATTCCTATGCATTTGTGATGAATTTGAATTAGTATGGATGGTTTGTTGGGGCTTGTCCGTGAGCCTCATTGTGGTGGATGGATTGTCAGGGCTTTACCTCTTGCTGCCCCTTTGTTGTAGCCTAGGCCGTGAGCCTTTGCTCCTGTTTTTAGCCCTGGCCGAGAGCCTTATTGGGGTGATTATTGTGATGGTGGCTTTGCTCTTTGCTACACTTGTCTACGGAATTGATTTAATGAATTTGGAAGAGCCTCCTGATTTACTTGTGGGAAATAAATTGAGCACGATACTCGAAATACTTCTTGGAGGTTTATTTGGTGGAATTGATGCTTAGTTTGGTGGCATGGGCATCGTCCATTCTCTTTCTTATGTATTGGAAGTCCATCGATTCTCCTATTGCTATAGCTCGAGTCCCGAGCCCGCAGTGAGCCTACCGGAGAGTCCGTGTTTCAAGAATTGAAAATTAATGCGGGTACTTGGAGTTTGGAGGAATCTCGAGCGGTGGTCCAGAGTCCATGTCTTGGTCAGTATCTTTATGTCTGTTTTTTTCATGCTATTACAGCTGTCGTTTGGGGGAAAGGGGTGTGTTCCCTAGGGGTTTAGTCCTTATCCTCTCCGAGAGCGCCGATGTGCCTTTAGGTCCTTTTTTTTTAGGTTGTGTAAGGACGGTCGGGAGTTCAGGGTGACTTGTTTTGATTGTCATTAGAAAACGGTTCACCTCTTTTTACGAAATTGTGTTAGGTGGACCGTTTTCCCTCTTTCTTTCCTTGCTCCCTCGTCCCTAGTTTTCTCCTCGTTTCGCGCTCGATGTCCGCACTCCACGGGGACGTGTAGGTGTGCACATATAACCCCTTCGGGTTATATGTGGGGCCATCAGCTAGCGTCTGTAAGTGCGGTGGGGACACCGATAATACCTGCATAGGGAAGGTTACGAGAGAATCATAGAATGACGTCGCCTAACTCAGAGACTCTGTAGAGAGTAGAGCAGGAATCACGACACCATTCGCCCGTCTTTGGGGTTTCTATTGCCGGCTGTCTAAAGATGTTAGTAGTCCTAGTCCTATTAGAGTAGTCCACCTGTGGACTAAAATATTTCAAAACAAAATACATACATTTGAAAAATACAAAAATTACCTCCACCACGACACAGTCTACTTACCTACAGCTTTTACTTGCATGCAAACCTAAAATGAAATGTGTGAAAATTTATAAAGGTCTACTAGTCGATCTGCTCGAGTCGGGTTAGGCTGCCTTCGCAGAAAGTCGGCCTACAGTAGTCAGCACTCTAGCGTGGGACATATAGCACAGCTCCGAGTCCTTAACACCACCGTGCTTACTGGATCTTTTCCAGATGCTCCTATGGCTTTCCTACGGTTCGCCGTGAGTTTAACGGGACATCTGCGAGTTTCTTCCAGTGTTTTGCGGTTTTCACTACGACTTTGTTTTGCTTTCATTCGTGATTTTCTCCGAGGTTTTCTACGGACGCTCTTTTCTTTCTTTCTCAATTTTCTTGGTTTTCTTTTACGATTTTCTTTGCTCTCTTGTCGTCTTTCTTTTGTTTTATTGTCGGGTTTTCGCACTTTGCTTACTGTGCACGTACGGTAGTACCCCTACTCACTTAGGTTTTTCCTACTACGTTTACTCTTGCTCTTTTTCTTGCACTAATGCCTTTTCTGCAGGAAAGCAATAAAAATGAAAAACAATAAACAGGTAACGATACACCGCGGGTAATCATCGCCTACGGTACACTCGCGACGATTTTTCTACTTCTTTCCTTTATCGCAGTAAGATGTTTTACTTTTCTAGTACTCGCTCCTACTAAGTATAAGCATGTTTTACTTTTTCAGCATACACTCCTGCTTAGTTTAGCATGTTTATCGCTTAGCTTAAGCATAACCTCGCGTCACGATACTCGTCCTGTTGTTCACTATAAGCATGTTCCCGCTTGTTTTGTATATTTCCTTTTACTACTACCCCCGTCATCATTGCACACACTCACTCTTGCAATAAAAGTGATAATAAAAATGAAATAAAACAATTTGCATGTCCACTTTAACCTAAACTTAAATTTAAACTGCGATCTCGCTACGACTTGAGCTCGGATCACGGCTGGCAACGACTGGCCATCTTCAACAAAGAAACCTATGTCGACATCAGCAAAACCATTCCTTAGTCTAATAACATGCCATAGGACTTCGAGGTAGTCCGTCTAGCGCGACATAAATCCTCACCTGTTCTTTTAGGCTTTTGCACCGCCTTGCTGTGCAATATAAGCCCTAACTCGCTTAGGATTCCGAGGTCGTCGTCCGATACGACATAAATCCTCATATCTTTCGGGTTGTTTCGCATAATCGGGCATTATGCAAACGTAATCCCTATAATTAATTGGCAGGATTGAAATCTAATTAAGTCCATTTCCAAAATTTAAAGCCCAACATTAGGATAGTCTGGGAAGTCACTGAGATTCTCCTCGAGATCCGTGACGTCCCCTACCTTTCTTTCCTTTGACTCTGGAAACAACTGTTCCTCATTGCACCTTTCACCTATTGGATTTCCTACTATCACACTTCGTTGAAAACCTTACATTTTGATTTCACGAAGATAAAACCCCCGATCTAAATCGAGAGTTCTCTCGAGCGACTTCGGTCATTTGAGTGGCAATCGACTATAGGGCTGCATTCTATAGGGAGCTTTGAAGACCCCAGATATTATAAACCCTATTTAATTCTTTTTGTATTAAATAGGGGAATTTGTCGATCCACATAAAAGTTCGCAGACCAGAACGGATGTCATGAATTCTGTAGTTTATTTGATCGAGCGATATCGTCAAATAGGGTGTCTATTCTTCGGAATAGATGCGTTACTTGCGATATTACGCTCGTTCATTCAAACTGCTAAACGAATGAGATCCGTCCACTCTCATTCTCATATTTTAAAATTTAAAAAATCTTATTTTCAAAACTAATACATATATACATTAAATTAAAATCTTAAACAGATGACGCGCGTTTTCAGCGGCCGACAATGTACCAATCTCTAAGTGGGAGATTTGTTACGAGGTGGAGCCCGGTTTAAATAAAATAAAAACTATTCTTGCTTTTAGCAATTAAGCTCCCGCCTCTTTAATATTCCTTTTGGTAAATACGAGTCCCGCCACCATTAAAGAAGAAGAAAATTGAGGTTGGACTTTTGTAGCAACTGCTCTCCAAAATACAAGCTTCTTTACCTTTTTTTCTTTCAAGGAATTGGGATTATGGGACATAGGAAACCTCAAGCTTGTTTTATTTTTGATTTCTTCTCTTCGGCGTGCCTTACAGGAAGGAGAGTTACGGGAAAATAATTAAGCAAGGCTTGTTTTCCACGTTTCTTCTTTCGGTGTACTTCGGTTGGGGCTCTCGAGTAGTGAGAGAGGAGAAGAGAGACAGAGAGGAATTGAGAAGTTCTTTCTTGTAAATCGTCGTGCTCGACGGTGCAAAATCCTCAAGCAATAAAATCTTCTGCAACTGCGTGGACGCAGGAAAAAATCGCCAAACCACGTTAAATCTCTGTGTGTTCTTTTTATTGTGAATTTTTTCATTCTATTTTTCACTTCGTCGTCGCTCTTTCTATATACACCACAACAGTACATTCAGGAATAGTGTTATTAACCTGATTTCATTGCTTTTGAATGTATAATGTTTTTGTTTGGCAGAAATGTTTTGGTCTCATGATTGATATGACAGGGAATTTTGCTTTAGACAAAAAAAGAGACACGTCCATTTACTTAACAAATTGATGCATCAAGTCAAGTTCTAATGGCAAAAGTATTGAAAGATTAGATTCTTGGTCATTGAAATTCCTAGAATGTCGAGATGATGTCCTGACAATAGTTGTGCAATATTTTAGAAAGAATATTCGTTTGATATTTATGCATCCATTTGTTTTTTTAGATGTTCATAGAATGTGACTTCCCTCTTACTTTGTTTCATTCTCTTAATAGCATTTTGCTCTGATAAGTGACTCAACAGGTCGAACCTGGTGAATTCTGCTAGTTGCAGTTTTCTGCACTCTGAACTAATATGTCTATTGGTCTGTCTGAATCTGCCATATGCTTTACGTCTTTTCATGTTGAGGTTTTAAGTCCTGCAGGTCTGTAACTGTATTGGAGCAGTTCAATCTGCAGAAATTTGTGGCTTCAGTTAAAGAAACAGCATCAAATAAACTTAAGGGTATCTCATTGCCTAAGATCGTAGCAAGAAATATTATTGAGTTCCTTTCTCTCGGCTGTGGTACGGAATTCTTGATTACTCCAGAATCTTCTTTACTTCTTGAAATTTATAATGACAAAAAGAGGAGCCGTGGCAAAGCAGTTTTTCTGCAGAAGGCAAGTTAAATTTATAAGTTTCAATTGACTTATGATTTCTCCAAGAAATTATTCTGATTTTATATTCTCAGTTGATAATCCGAGTTGCATTCAGGATCAAAGCATTATCTGACGCTATTCTATATGTTAAACTAAACGAATTCCTGCGGAATATTATGAGATAAAAAGATATAGCAGTTAAAGATAACTTGTTTTTATATTCCATTGTTAAGAAAGTTAAAATCTAGGGCAGCTGAATTGACTAAGCAAAGTTGATATTGTTAAGTTGGTTGCGTAAGCCATAGGCTAAAGTAAAAAATGAGTTTAATAGAGGGACCGAGGGTAGAAGTGATTGAAGATGAAGTTGAAGGAATGACTTGAGTGGCTTGAACATCGAAGAGCATAATATCCAAAAATAAGGTAGGGAGAAAGAATTTATGTAAATAGAAGAGATTAGGACTTGAATTTTGCAGAAGTTGATGAAAATAGAGTTTAAAACATGTAGAACCTAACATGAATGAATATAAAAGATTCAGAGTCTGAAGCCACATAGTTTGGACAAGGTTACTTCTGCCAATGATACAAGGAGCCCCCAAATTGCACTATATTAAGGGCTGCAGTAGGTTTTTCAAGTTTCAAATTAAGTCATCCTTTTGGCTTTCTTTGAATTAGTTCTGGGTTGTCCAATACGATGATTAAATTTAATAATAGCTCTTCAAAATATTCAATGAGGTAATTTTTCGCTACTTTACATTGTAGTAGTTTACCAGCCATGCAATTCCCAACCGTCCACCTTTATAGCTATTCTTGTGAACATCTACATCACTTGGATGGATGTGATCTATTGGTTTTGAAACTTGAAGCTTGTAGACATCACCACCTTCTAAGTTATTGCATGCCGCAACAACCAAACCACCTTCTAAGTTATTGCATGCCGCAACAACCAAATACTTCTCTATTCTAACTTTGATAATTTTTCAGCTTTGATTGCTATATTTAAAGAATTCTGATTTGTTTTCTTCTGAAAAAATCCGTGCTTCATAATCCATTTGAATGGAAGCTATATCACGTCAGCACCCTGTTTAGTTTCTGTTTTAGCGGACGTGTCTTTATTGTACAAGTCTCTTTCTCTTTGCAGCTTCAAAGACATAACTTGATGCTGGAGGCAGCTTGCCCTGGACTTTTTGTGGACAGAAAGGGGACATATTGGGATGTCCCATTGTCAATGACTGTTGATCTTGCTTCAGTTACATTAGGTTCTGGTCTGAGTTACCATTTACTTTTACAACACAATAGCGGACAACCTCAGCACTTTGGTGGCAATCAAGCAACTGAGGCGCCTTTGTCTTTGCTGCCTGGTTTGTCTGCAAAAGCAGCCATTTCCGTGAAGAAACATGTAGAGTTTTGGAGAAACGAGGAAGGAAAGCTGAAATTGGTTCAACCATACGACGTATTTCTTTCAAATCCTCACATCTCTGGAGTTGGTATGCTTGGTATGCTTCTCTTTCAAATTTCTCAGAATATTTACTGTAATTTAAATCATTTGGTTGCCTATCTGAGCGCTTACTTTTAGTGATTTAATTTGAATGGCTCAGGTGATGAAGCTATAAGGTTTGCTTATCTCGATTTTGATATAACAAAATCTATCATGAGTTTGTTTACATTTAATCCAAGTAATGAAAGGAGAAAATGTTTAGTATCGAATTAACACTTCATCGTAATTCACTGGGTTCCATTTCCAAACATTATTAAGATTAGCTAATTTGAATGTAACTATTTAATATACTCTAACATTGTAAATGTTAAGTATTTTAATTTTTTTAATTTATTTTATCCACATAGGGACTTGAGAGGCGAGTAGACTTTCATTCTTATTATGAAAAGTGATGAAGGCTTTGTTTTTCTGAGAGTGGAATGATTAATCTTTATATATATATATATATATATAGAAAAAAGTTGATATAAATGAATGAGCACAGAAATAGGGAGAAAGGAGAATCCCCATCCAAACAACAAAATGAGACAAGAAAACTCTTAAGAGGTGCTTGCAATCACAAGACAACTCCACACACACACACACACACACACACACACACACACACACACACACACACACACACACACACACATATATATTTTTGCATGATGCAAAATCGTATTCTGAACCAACCAACCAAACTTAGAAATTTTCTGACTACACGCTTATATAGTTCTGTTGAAAGAATTGTTCAAAATCTTCATATCCTGGACTTAAATAGGGTAGTACAATATTTTCTAAATAAACCTCTACTTCTTCAGTATTATCTTTTTACCAATAGGACCCTAGATAAGGTCCAATTCTCAACACTCCCACTCAAGATTAGCAAAAGATATCCACTAAGCCCATCTTGTCACATAACCTAGACAAATCTAATGACTAACTCCTTTAGTGAGGCAGTCAGCCACTTGCTCTCCAGTGGCTACATGACTTAGCTCCAGTAGTCAGTTAGTCAGTTTTTCCTTGATGAAGAATCTATCAATTTCAATATTTTTGGTTATATTGTGTTGCATCAGGTTGTTGGCGAACCTGATTGCAGACTTGTCGCACCATAACTTTATTTGAGTTCCTTGGTCCACCATGAGCTCGATCAACAAGGCTCTCAACCACATCATCTCGACAACTTCTGAGGTCATGTCCTTGTAATCTGCCTCTGTCGTTGACCTCGTTACTACAGACTGTTTCTTTGTCTTCCAAGAGACCAAGTTGCCTCCTACGAACATGCAGTATCCTGAGGTGGATCTTCTTTCATTTTCACAACTTGCGCGTTAGCGTCCAAAAAACCCTCAATGTCTACATGCCAATTCTTCTTGAAGATCAACCCATTCCTTCGTGCACTCTTCATGCACCTCAGAATTTGATACACTGCATCTCGAGTGTGAGACAGATAGATCAGACAACCCACCAATCTCTAGTACCTCTAACGATCAATTGGTTCCCTGCCTCTGCACTCAGCTTAGCCTTCTATTCAATTGGAGAGATTGCGGGTTTGCACCTTAGCATGCCCGTTTCCGTGAGAAGGTCTAGTACATACTTTCTCTGGGATAAGACAATTCCCTTAGGTCCACGATCACTTCAATCCCAAGAAAATATATGAGCAGTCCAAGATCCTTCACATCAAATTCATTGTCGAATTTTAGCTTTAGTTGGACAATCTCCGTCTTATCATCGCCGATGACAATGATGTCATCAATATATACAGTTAGTGGTGTGACCCATTATCGGAAGAAACCCATATGGTATGCTAATATCCCATACCCAACATAGCTTTTATAAACTTGTCGAATAAGGCTCGAAGAGACTGCTTCAAATTATATAGTGACTCCCTGAGGCTATACACCTTGCCCACTGCCTTGACTGCACTGAGTCTATATACTTCTTTCAGTAACTCACAATGAAGAAATGTGTCCTTCACTCCAAGTTTGTGTAACCTTCACCTAGAATTTACTGCAAGAGAAATAAGTGTCCTTAATGTACTCATCTTTGCTACTACTGCAAATGTTTCATCATAGTCAATATCATATGTCTAACTGTACCCTTTCGTCACCACTAATGTCTTGTACTACTTCACATTTTCTTTTGGAGTTTGCTTCACTGTAAAGATTCAGTTGCATCCAACAATCATTTTTCCTGTAAGTAGTCACACTATCTCCCATGTTTGATTTTTATCGAGAGCCTTAAGCTCTTCATGCATAGCCGTTTTCCACTTAGAATTCTCTTTGGTAACCTGAAAACACTTGAGACAATGTCAAAAAATGCAATGAAGTTCAATGTAAAGGTGATATGTTAGAATATGAAATAAAGTTAGTATTGACATGTTCCCGACCAAAACGATCGGGAGGATATCCTGCATTGCTGCGAGAGATCCTCCTTAAAGTTGGTCGTTTAGGAAAACGAGGAATCATATCACTTGAGAGTTCGGTGTCGGAGGTGGATGGTGTAAATGTTTCAAGAGACGGAAAAGGCTGGGACAAGGGACTAGGACATGTGGCACTGTTCTCTCATTATTCTTCCTCTTTTGTGTATACATCCTTGGCTCACCTTTAGCCTGAATCCCACCACCTTTGGTTTCACGCTCCTCTTTTTCCAATTCCTCAACTGATTCCTCGCACATCACAAGATAATGCATTTCTCCCACGTATACCACTCTCTCACCATTGCTACTCACCCCTCTTTGCCTCTTATCTCCAATATCTGGCGAGTCGCCGAAGGGTGAGGTCATTTCATGGGTATAGTACGATTCATATTCTAGGCATGACACATCCATACTCACAAATAGTGTTTTCTCTATCGGGCTCCAGCAGACACACCTCTTCTGGGTAGTAGAATAACCTACTAACACATATTTCACATCTCTGGGATCCAACTTCCCTATTAATGGTTTGTTATCCTTCACAAAATATACACATGCAAATACTTTCAATGAGAGGATCCCACTATTATATCCTTTCAACATTTGACACTGAGACCTCCAATAAGATACAATTGATGGCGTTCTGTTGATCAATTGAGTAGCTATCAAAACTGCTTGCTCCCATAAGTGCTTTGGGACATTCATTGCAATCATCATGCTTCTGTTAATCTCTAGAATGTCTATTTTTCCTCTCTGCTACTCCATTATTTTCCAGTGTGCTTGGATATGTGGTTTGATGCTGTATTCCCCGGGCTGACAAGGATTCTCCAAATGCTTTATTGGTATATTATGCCTATTATTGACCTTAATACCCTCACTACTTCACCATATTGAGTCTAGATTGCATTATAGAAGTTTTTAAAGCAAGCAAACACATCGTCCTTATCTTTCACCAAATATAATCAAGTAACACGAGAAAAATAATCAATAAATGTCACAAAAATAGATAAACATTTATAGAACTTGTTGAACAATGTCCCCAAATATCATCATGAATCAAGCTAAAAACATCAGAATTCTTATTACCAAAACTGATATAAGAGCTCTTAGTAATCTTGCCAAACTCACAAGCATTACAAACAAGCTTTTGTTTATTTGCACTTTTCACACAAAGAATGATACAACTAGTTTAATCAAATGAAATAAGAGCATCACATGGGTCGGTGATGTAGCATCAATACATTCTCTACAGTCTTCCCAGGTTCTTCTACTCCATCATTCTTTACTTTGTATGTCAACGTTGAGTCCATCCCCTCCCGGTTCAAGTACCAGAGTCCATTATGCTAAGTTCCAATCTCAAGTGTCTGGCTCATCCTTTTCTCTAAGAATATCATCTTAGGGATATCAAGGGAGAACATATTTTATTTGGAGAATAATGACACTAGTGGATAAAATGTTGACAGGAAAAAGAGCATGTAAAACTTTGTACAAAGTCATATAGTTGGTACTTCTCATTGTACCCTTATCAACTAGATGTTATGTTGTACCATTAGCAGTCTGGATGTTTTATGACACTACTTGGGGGGTGATACACCTAACATATATAGTATTTTTTATGCACATTTTTATACCTATTTTTGATGATATTGCACTTTAATGGAAGGTATTTTATGTTTTTCTTGCATGCGTATGATGAAAATGAGTGATTATGATAAAAGGAGCAAAATCGAATCAAATTTGGAGCAAAAAAGTGAAAAATGAAAATTTGGGCACCGGCGGCTAGCGCGCCATGGCCGCGCTTAGCCGCCACGCTTAAAAATCAAGATTAACTTGAATTTGACGCCATTTTCAAAGGAGATGAGATGTAACTCTTGGTGGTAACTTCCATAACTTCCTTTGGGCGGCAAGTTTGAATGAAAGGGTGCATTCTTTGGTGGATACATTGAATCTAGAAACATTTTGAAGAGACATCAAGACACCTTTTGGTTTAATTTTTAAAAAAAGTCTTAGGAAAGATTAGGTGCTCTTCCATTGTTTTTTGAAGAGAGTTTTTACAGAGTTTTTATTGTATTTTATAAGAGTTTTGATTAGGAGTAGGAGTAGAGAGTAGAAAAGAGAAAATGGTAGGATTGAAGCCTTCTTCTTCTCACTTCTTTTCTTTCCTTTAGTTTAGTTTTTATTGAAGTTCGAGTTCGTTTCCGAGTTATCGGAGTCGGGAGACCCGCTCCGATGAGTAGTTTGGTGAAGAGTCAAAGTTTCGGAGGAACTTCCCAGTCTTGTGGAGAGGATTTTCAGATAAGTGTTTACTTTTGTTCTTACATTTTGTTTTTAATTAATACTTGTTGTGTTTGTTGTTTTTCTTATGGTTTTTAATTTCAAATCAATGTGTTTTTGTATTTTCTCAATGCATTCTTAGTAGTTTACTTTATCTTTTTCTTTCTTAAATGAAGAAGTAAGTAATTCATGAAGAATTGTTGTGGAATGTATGTGTTTAAAGTTGGAAGAAGTTGTGAAGATTGATTCTATAAACTTTATTTATTTCTTAATTTGGCCTGTTAAGATGTAAAATTTGTGGTGAGATTATGTAAGATCCAATGCGATATTGTCTCGTAAAAGTGGGTAAGAATCACATGCAATTATATGGGTGAAAGTTGTAGCTCATATAATTGAATGCATTATATTAGAAGATGTTTTAAAGGGGAGTAAAATAAGAGGATTTTAAGTGTGACTGAGCTAAAAGCCTCTAATTTGGTTTCGAAGTTTTGAATTTTGTTATGATAAGTTAGCCTCGAAGTGGAGGAAATGAGGAACTCTAGAAAGTGAGAAGCTGATATCTTCCTCGTCTCAACCATGTTCAAAATGATAAAATTTCAAATTAACCAATGTTCTTTATGTAACCAAAGTAAGGGTAAATAATACATTTGCTTCTATTTATAACAACAAATTTAAATACTTCCACAACAATACTTTCATAATTATTGCTAATTTATAAAGGAAAAAAAAGATATTCTAGTTAATAGTGTTTTTCATACCGTGTTTACAGTTATTATCATTTTAATTTCTTGTTTGACTTTTATAAGAAAATTTAAAGAGTAAAATCAACTATCAAACTTTTCAAAATCAAAACATACTTTCAAAAGCCCATTAAAAAAGTAAAAAGATAATTTTCTTATTTCTTTAAATATTTTTCACTTTCCCATGGGTTCGATATCTCGGGCTTAATCGAATGTCCTATATTACTTGATAAACGATACGTATACTTGCGTAGTATTCACATTATAAATCATAATTTTCATATCAAAATCATAAGTATATATATCCGGTGGAGAAAAGTTTGTCGCCGTTGCCAATTTTCATATCATAATTGTAAGTATAAATATCGGGTGGATCAGGGGGGTATAAGAAGAGAAATCTCTAGCAGTACTTGTCACATGTCGAGATGTACCAGAGCCTACTATCCATTCTGATCATTTTATGATGGGAATGGAGTCAAGAGCATGTGTAGCACAAATATCTTTGTTAGCGTGAGCAAAAGTTATAATGTTACACCTTAATGACGACTGGTTGGAAACATCTCAAGTCACATCTTCTGCTGTTTTCTGCTTCCTCTTCAACAATTCTAGACACTCATGATCCCTGTTGGAGAAAAAAAAAACCACACCTGTTTTTACTTCCCTGTGAGAACACAAAAGGACAAGTCTAGAAAAGACCGTTAGGCGTTGTGATGCATCGCTATTGAGCATCAGCCTCTTTTTGCAAAAGAAGCGGGCGCGACACAAGCCACTGCAGCAAAAAAAACTCGATATGCACGACTCCCATGTTAAGGGGGTGGGCATAGAGAAAATGCCTCAAATGGCGTAGGAACAACTCAATATGCACGTCTCCCTCTCTAAGAGGGAGGGCAAAGAGAAAATGCCTCAAAGGGCGTAGAAGTAGCTCAATATGCATATCTCCCCTTTTAAGGGCGAGAGCATAGAGCGAATTCCTCAAAAGGCATAGGATTACGTAAGGTAACCCTACAGGAGTGCTCGGAGGAGCTGAATGTTATGACACCCTCGAGAGCACAGAAAACGCTCTGGGAGAGGGAAAAGAGCTCCCCGACTTTCTGCTCTTCCGTGTCGAGGGAAAAAAGGGACAACGATAAAAAATAAAGAGAGATTATGAAACCAATCACAAAAGTACAACGAAATCGATGCATGCGATAATGCAGCAACCGAACTGTCGAGTGTGAGAAAATGGACATAATGCATCGAGTTGCTACCCCTAGCAACTGACACAAAGACTGAAAACCAAGGACTCACAAAAGGCTCAACCGTGACTCGAAGGAAAGATACGTGGTCACGATAATATGAGCGAAACTTCTAGTATGGAGTGCGAGGCTATAACCCCAGAAGCGAAACTCCAAGTATGGAGAGAGAGACTCATCCCCAGCGAAGTCGCCATTCTGTTTTCGTTTGCTTTTCTCTTTTTTATTTTTGAAGGATTCGCCAGCTTATCGATCTTCGTATACTTCACCCATTCGAATAAATGTCCCTCCTGAATCGAATAAGTGATTCGAAGATGAGAGGAACCGATTAAAAACATACGACAAAACAAGAGAAAACGTAAAGCGTGGAGAGCCTACATGCGGTAAACCTCGCAAGGATAGGTTAAGAGTGTCCGTTCAAACAAGATCGGACAAATGCACCTTGAATCAATATTCGCGAAAGAATACCTACGTAAACTATCCTTAACCAGAGAGTCAGGTGGGTATCAGTTATGGGGTCAAGAGCACTCCCAAGGGGACATTCCACTTGGTTAATTACATCTTGGGGGGAACCCAAGAGTACTCTCGATAAAAGGAGTTTCGCTTATATTACCATGAATCTTAGGCAACAAATACTCAATGGAAGGTCATTTCGTGTGGGAAAGTCCCGATGCTTTCAAAGCTCCCACTAGGCCACGGGACAGAGAGTGAGTCTCTCATGGCCCCTACGTGGGTAACAGACTCATCTGCGTACGTGGCCCACAAAATAACCTGAATCATCTCGATGAGGATATCCCAACATGTCAAAGCACATCCGGGTCATAAAGGCAGAGGACAAATCATCATATCCCAAACGGGAGGCAACTCATCGGCATTTGGGTCTTCAAAATGATATCAACAAAGTCAAGGAGTGAAAGTGCTCAACAGACGTAGTCAAAGGAAAGGATGAATGATCCTAAGGGGTAGAGGCAGCCAAGTCGGGGTACCACAGACCCGTCATCCCAAGCCAGTAGGACCCTAAGTCTACCTGGTTGTGAAGGTAGTCGACCCAACATGTCCTGAGATCCCCAGTCAGCAATCCAAGAATCCACGAGGACCTTGATAGCCCTAAGGTTAAATAAAAGAAACTCTATCCTATGACTATAAGCTGGAGCTCCAAGTGGTGGGCCTTACACCTGCTAAAGTGGCAAGGATACCTCAGGAAAGAAAAAGAAAGTGGAGGTTCAACTACAAAGCTGCAAACCCTCCACACAAAAGGTCTTACATCCCATCTGGGTCGAGGAGCCTTCTAACACCCTATGTGCACTAGACAACCACCTATAAAAGTATGCTGGGCCAGTCAGGTTGGAGAAGCACATGGACTTCTCCTCGGGACATGCAAATATGAATACAGTTATCTAGGGATATCCTTAAATATTGTGTAGGCTTTATTAGTATATGCAGGAAATAAAAGTTTAACTTTTGAAAGTCCTGAATATTTTAATCCTAAAATTTAATTATCTTGAATATTTTATTTAGGATTTTATATAGGAAAAACAAGGAATTTAAGACCTAATAAGCGGATATTGCATCGTGAAATCTCATATCACAGAAAGAAACAAGGAAAACAATCAAACATGTAGACATGCAAGTATGTAAAAAAGCATGAAAGAAAAAACTCCACAATAAAATAAAAGAGACCAATATGTCACTGAATCGACAACATATCCCAGGTAAAGTAGTAATAGCGGCCGGACTCCGCATATACATGCTCGGTCCTAATTCTATACAGCAATATGAAAATGCAGAATTAAGATACGGGGCACAAGCATCTGCTCCTGGTCCCCACTACGTGATTCTCGTATCATAGCACCTCGGACCCCGTACCCATATCTTATTTCTGCTACAGGACTCTCCTAGACTCTAAAAGTACATAGGAAAAGAAAAGTTTCAATCTTGCATGAAAACAAGTATTAGTGGGGAAGCTCGCATGCATATGACGTATAATGAGTCATGCCTTATAAGTGGGGGAGCTAAATAACATCTGCAAGCAAACTATTAGAAATCATCACTTGCTCCCCCATAGCGGTACCTGTGTGCACATAGAGACATGACTCCCTGCAGAAAAGCCCCCTCATACACTACCATACATATGCAACATGCAGTCACATCACAAGCATAGTGTAAAAGAAAGATGGCTGGCTAGGGCAACCAATCCGACAAAGAACAATGTCATGCATCAAAAAGACTACCTAGCAACCTAATCCTAGCCTAGACACCATCTAACGAAGAGTGCACTAACCTAGTGCCTAAGTGTAGGGAAAGTCTCCGACTACCGTATGACTTTGATGGGGTCGCCATGCTGGCACCATCATGAAGATCCAAGGGATCTAAAGGGTGTCACGAAGAGGGTGACACAAGTTAGATCCATTGGATCCTTAGCACAGTCATACCCGTGTCAATCCCGATGACTTTACTGACGTTGCTCACCGGGATCAACCAAGCAAGCAATGCTCGTTAACGCATCACAACCAACACGGGGTCACTTTCCTAATGAGTAGGACAAGCCATCGATGAATGGGCAAACAAACAATTATGCAAAAAGCCCACATTGTGACTACTCGACGGAGGTACGAGACAATCACGACGCGCATCCAAAAAGGCGAAGGCACATCATGCAAATGAGTGCAAGGATGCTACATGCAACATGTCACACACAAGCGGGATGTACCGGTGAAAATAGGCTACCTATGAAGAGGAATTACACCTGCCCGGGGACTCGGGGCGCCATGCAACTAGCAGACACCGGCTACAAATGAGTTCGCATCAAGTAAAATGATATCTATGAAGAAGATTTACACCTTACTCTAGAGGGACTCACCGAGCATACATGCAACCATACAAAATATGTAACAGACATATGATAGGGTGCTCCAAAGTGACGAGGCGAGTATGCCGTGACGGCAGTGACTCAAAAGGAGCAGCGGGCATGCCTTAGCGGCAGCAGCCCAAAGATGGATATGCCGAGGAGGCAGTGACCCGGAGGTGGGCATGCCGTGACAGCAATGGCCCGAGCAAATGGGTATGCGAAGGAGGCAGTGACCCGGAGAGAGTGGTGATCCTGACTGAGGAAGAATCACACCGCATGCAAAAGCAAAATGCATAGCGTAGGATATGATGCAACATGAGATCAAGCCAACATGCAAAAGCACACAAAACATGCAATGTAATGCAAAAGCATACAGACATGCAAGTGATCAGTCAACCGAACCGTGGTGGTCGGTCGAACTGAAGAAATGGATGGATTAGTTCTGGGTAACCAATCCTACCCAAAAGGACAGGTGATCGACTCAGGACAGTCGATCGAACCCAAAGTGGGTGATTGACACATAGCGGTCGATCAAACCTAAAAAATAAGGTGATCAGCTCGGGACGACTGATCAAATCCAAAGGAGGAACGGGGATCGGTCCAGGGCGGCCAATCAACCCGAAGTGCTCACGCCATCATACATACAATGCAACAAATGATCACGTGCAAGAAACACAACAAAATGGTCCATGCACATGCAATGAAACCCAGACGGTCGACGACACGTCGAACTCGTCCTAATGACCTTATGTAGGTACCTAGGGTCGACACTTATGGATTTACAACATTGCTGCCTCCAGCTTTCGCGTGACAATGTAAAGGGCTTCCCTCTTCGATTTCTCGTAGGGGAAACTCGCCACTGTTTGCAAAGTGGACTAACTACAATGCTTTTCCCGCTCTACGAACACAGGATCTTATAGGATAGACTAGCTACAAAGTTTTTCCATCCTCTAAGATCGAACGCAACTAATGCCTCCAAGGGAGATTAGGAGCGCCAAAACCGTGGGAAATTGGGATTCCGACTCGGTAGGATTAAGATCTAAAGCTCACAACAGGGGGAGTCAATCGGCTGCTAATAGGAATTGGCCAACGCACAGAAATTCTAACTTACGGCTCCCTCTAGGAAATCAACGATCCATCACATAGAAGGTTCGGCCAGTCGACACAAGTCGTCCGACACCTCCACCTCATTTGGGCGATCGAACTTACGTGCCTACACCAGACTAAACCTAGAGCCGGCTAACGAATAAGGAAATCTCACCACAATGACGGTTGGAGACGCGTTATCTTTATGCTAAAGTAGAGCCCACGATTCCGGCGAATAGCCGGTGTCCGGTCCGTGCAACGACATACCTCGCAACGAAATACGTAAACGAGTAGGAGCTAGTGAGGTATACGATGTACCCAAAATAAATGGTTTTTGGCATATGAAAATATGATTGACAATACCTTCGTAGGAGGGGTCGCTCGACACCGGTGAAAGAGGGGAACCCACGAGGACGCTGCCGGGAAGAAGCACCGGCAGAGGCCTTTCCCGCGAGGCAGAAGACCCTTGCACCTCCTCGAACAGCGGCACAACTCACTGTCCGACGATGTCGAAGTGCTTCGACGAAGTGTCCGGTCGTCAAGGAGGTAGGACAGCGACGTGACGGAGCTAGCACGCCGTTAGCACACTACCGGAATGGCAAATGCAAGAAGTGTGTGAAATCCAGAGTTGTACATGGGAGCATGGCTGGTTCTTCATGAACTCGACACCGGCAAGGAGTGAGGCTGGCTGGATGTCGCCGGCGAGGGGTGGCCGGCCGAGATGAAGAAAACAGAATATATATATATATATATGACAGCGGCTAATGCCCTCGGCAAAGGGGAGGAGATCGACGGTATCGGGGGTTACGCCGACGAGATAGGCCGGCGAATGGAGGCTTGGCCAGCCAAGAAGAAAAAGAAGAAGGTGATGATCGGAGGCTGGAGGGGCTCCGGCGATCTTCGCCGGCGACGAGGGAGGTCCAACGAAGGAGGCAACAACGAATAGAGAGGGGGCTGCGAACTGTCCTTCGTGAGAGAGAGAGCCAAGGTTGGCTGTTTCGCGAAAACAAGAGGTAGACAGCGCGGTTTCGAGGAGAAGGAGCAAGTGGATACGGTAAGATGATATCAAAATTTTTTTTTTATTTGGATAGGCGCATGCGATGTCCTTTGGGAGAGGCCCCCTGTAGGATAAAATAGGATACAATAAGGTATTATCTTTTTTTTTTATTTTTAATGCCTGGGGAGAGGCGTGATAAGGCCAAAGCTGCATGCGAACTGTCCTTCGTGAGAAAGAGAGCCCAGGTTGGCTGTTTCGCGAAAACAAGAGGTAGACAACATGGTTTCGAGGAGGAGCAAGTGGATACGGTAAGATGATATCAATTTTTTTTTATTTGGATAGGCGCATGCGATGTCCTTTGGGAGAGTCCTGCCTATAGGATAAAGTAGGATAGAATAAGGCATTATCTTTTTTTTAATTTTTAATGCCTGAGGAGAGGCGTGATAAGGCCAAAGCTGCATGCGTAAGTTAATTTAAATATAGGATAGTTAAATATTATATATATATATATATATATATATATATATGATTCATCTAGCGGCGTCTGTTGCGACTCTGCACGACGACTTCCTGTGCGAGAAGAAGGGCTCCTCGACTCTGGCACGACTTCCTGCGCTCTCTGGATGCTCGGCTCCTGGTACGACGTCTTCCAGTCGCATTCTGGGAGCTCGGGTCCTTGACTCTGTGAGTGAAGAACCAGCAGCGATACCTGCTTCTGCGTGCGTTTCTTCTTCTTGCAGCGTAATTTGTTGACTGTAGGGGCCGCTCAACGACTTCTTTCTGATGGCAACTGTGGCTTCCTATGCTTCGAGTTATGGGCGACAGAATCCCAAAACGATTATCTCTTTTTTCCACAAGAATTTCATGACACCGTGGCCGCAAAAAGACAGAGTGATTTTATCGAGCCGATAGTTATTAAAGATGGGAAACCCGTCGTTATCTTCACCACACTTGGAAATGAAGGTTCTCTCCGATGATATTAAGTTTACTTTAGTTGGGAAATTTCAATTTGGTCACCCCAAGATGAATTTAGTTAGAAAATATTTTTGAGAATCTGAAACTTATTGGAGGATGAAAATTGGGAGGATGGAAATTGGGAGTTTTTTGATGGCAGACACTTACTCATTCGAATGCAAAAGGAAGAAGATTATGCTAGAATTTTTGCTCAACAATCTGTTGTGGTTGCTGGCACCCATATGAAGCCTTATCAAACGATTCTCGATTTCGAACCATCTAGATGAACCTCTTATCTTTCCTATGTGTTCAAACTTCCGGCTTCCTTTAATTTGTACTAATCCACGTGCTTTGTACAACATTAACCAGCTCTCAGTACTCCTCTCGCAGTTGATTCACTTACTTTCGATAGGTTCTCGCTGCAGTGGTGCTGAGGTTTAAGCGGAGAGGGATTTCACTCTCCTTGATGCGGATCGTTTTGGATCACGGATGGTGCGGATGGGCTTTGGCAGAGGTCAGTAGTGGAGAACATGCCTCTCTTAGCCGCATTGCAAAATGTTCGGGCACATTAGGGCCACTTGCTATAGACTGCATCATCCCTCGAGGAAAAGGGCGTCTCGACCTTCTGCTGCTGGTGAGACTTCCCAACTTAGACTTGACGCTACCTTGGAGGAGAATAGGGTAGCATCTGATGCTGATAAAAGTTTAAACTCAGCTGATATGACTGTCGGGGAGAATTCTCAGCTGGTTATACATATTGCCACTCCGAAGACTATAGTGGTTACTGTAAGCTGGAAGTGTGGCGCTTCTTCCTGTGCTGCAAGCCGTCCGCTCTAACAGATACATCCAAACTTTCAGCAGAAAAAGAAGAAATCCCCAACTAATTGCCGAACCCACCGGTTTGAATTAGCAAAAGTCTACGAAAGACGAAGAAGTAGATGAAGAAGTAGAAAAAGAAGATGATGGAGAAGATTGGCAGGTTTATCATTCTAGATGGAAGAAGAGGCCTGGGGATACACTTCTAGTTGATGATACCTTGGTGACTCAGGGTAATGGAGTAGCATTAAAGAGATTACTTTATGGATCACCAAGAACCAGAGCGAAAATATCACGTTCTCGCTCTTGACTTTGTTTTGTCATTTTTGAATCTTTAGGATCTTTTTTGTTAGCATTGTATCGGAGGGGTAGGGCTCTATGGGCCCTCTCCTCAAGCCTCTGTAACCGCTTTTAAATCAATATAGGCCCTTGGGCTTTTTCTAAAAAAAAAATATATGCTTATGGCGTCCTAGAGAGAGAGTATAGAGGGAGAGAGCAGGCGTGAGATAAGGTGAGGGATAAGATTTTTTTTTGTTTTCATTATATTATAATATAATAATAATAATAATAATATTATTATTATTATTATTATTTTTATTCTATCTTTTTCGTTGGATACATCCTCGCAGTGAAATGAACATCTCCCATAGGTAAAATCGATGTTCCGGACTTACTCGCGTAGTCCGTTTCGCCATCCGGAGTTGTTCGGGGCCGTTCGAGCCACTTTTTTTACTATTGGGCCTAGAAAATGATAATTCTCGTATTTTTATCCCGCTCTCGAAGCCATGGCGAAATGGACGTCCTCCCTAAGTAATATTGACGTCTCAGACACACTTGTGTGGTCCGTTTCATCTTTCAGGATCGTTCAGACAACTTTTTAGATGATCGGGCCAAAATGAGCTACTTTTGTGCATTGCGCGATAAATAAAAATCATATATCCAATCAAAGTCGTCCGAGGTGCGAAATGCCGACCGGCTTTCAGCTAAGTGAAAGCCAAAGTCTAACAGAATACGTGCCCCTCAACACGCGCCGAAATGTCTCAAATGGATGTCTTGCGCTATAGGGGTTAACACATGTATCAAGCAAGGTTCCTTGACGCTCGAGCGGACATTCTACACTCGTGACATCAAAAATTGATGCCAACAATGGCCTTGCTCTGATGCCTTCCCATAGTTTGTCTTCTGAAATTAGTTTATGAAATTGGCCTGTAAGCATACAATGGATTGTGTGGCTGTCTCATCATCCATTTTGGCGTACCTCATCCCCACACCAATACAAAAAAAATCCGGCTGGATGAAGGCCAAATGTCAATGGGGAACTTCTTCCCTCCGATTTATTAGCATAGGAGTGATTACCAGGGATGAGTGAGCAAGTTGCTTACATGGTTTCTGTGGGGGAACACATTGATCATTGGAACTGTCTAGGTAGAACTTAAGAAACTTCTTTCCATCAAGTGTATCATTGATCCTTTACGGCTTTAAGAGAAGGGGATCATTGTGGAAGGTGAGAACGACAAGATTATCAATTTCATTGGGGAGACTATAGTGGAATGCTTGCCAAGCTCGACCCTAGGAGAGACCAGAATTGGTATTTCTTACTCTATTCAGGCAGGTACTTTTTCGCTTCATCACCTGAGAGTGTACAGGGCTGCCATCATTGCTCACAGCCTGCTATATAGGATAAATTTGCCTTGAAATATGTACATCAGAACCATTATCTTTTTTTCTGTTGTTAAAGATTAAAAAGGCATATTTATACATACATAGTTTGTGTATCTGCTTATGTTTTGTACTGCTTGCTTTGTAGTTGAATTCAAAATGCACACTTTCAAGGATAGTGTGGTGAAGAGATATGATGGAGATATTTTAAAAAATGTGTAGTGCATGAGGCTCAAAGTTCACTATTCTTCCCTCTTTTATGGAACAGCCTATTTCCATGTTTCAACCACCTGCCACTTTCCAAGTCACAATGGACATCGTAACTATTTCCTTGGGTAAATCCTTTAAAAGAGTTATGTAGACACTGATCAAATTAACCTTTAGTCATAGCAATATCAATCTCTTTATCACTCAAAAGTGTCAAAATGTTGCATTCATGGTACTGGATAGAGGAGATTAGATGTGCCAAAGGTAATGACGATGACCTTGAGTACACGTCTTTGGCATCTATGATTCTTTGTTTGATAAAAGCATTATAGCATATAATTTGATTATATGATCTTAACCTATGAGAAGTTGATTATGAGCAGAATCTGCCATAGAAACATAAAGAATCATGTTAATCGAAAAAATTTGCCTCATTTTACCGAAGTTTACTGCGATTTATATAACCAAGCTGTTTTAGTTTTCCTACAATGTTATCATCTTTAGTTTTTTCATGAATTAACATTCATAAATGATGTTTCAAAATTGTTTGCTTGTCAATAATAGCATTATGATAACGGTGTTATCAAAGTGCAAAGTGCAAAGTGCAATGCGATGCACAAGACTTTATTTTTCTGCAAAGCGTAGAGCGAACCAGTGCTTTTATTAATTAAAATGCTAATAGGTTATAGAAAACTATTAATATATAAATACCTATTAGTAATTATAAAATATAAAGTATGACTTCAAAGTATATAAAAAAGAAAAGAGTATCGTGCAATATCTAACTTGAAGGGAAATATTGAGGGTGAAATTATAAATTAAAATTTTGAACAAGTTCTAATACTTTGTTGCAATAATTATAAACTTAAAATTATATAAAAAAAAATCTTATAAATCAAAACAAATTCTAAGTTTCAAACATAAATTAACTAATAAAGTCTCAAGTTTCATAAAACAAGCTAAATTAATTAAGTAGATTTTTATTCTCTCACTAAAGTGTGAAGCGGACTGGTTGCTTTGCTTCAATGGGTTAAAGTGTGCTTCAGCGATTCGCTTCACTTTGTATGTTAAGTGTGCTTTTTAAAACATTGTATGATACTGATGTGCTTATAAATGGTCATATTTATATTTTAGATATTGTTATTAATTTCAGGTGCTGTGGCGAGTGCATCACTGGGAGAAAATTCAGCAAGATGTCTGGAAGAAACGCGTCAAAGTTGCAATTCTTTTAATTTATGTTTCCAAAAAAAAAATTTTACACTCTTTTCAGATCTATTTGCATCCGTTACTTTTAAAGCACAACTTGGGAATTTCCAGCGGTTTTTCTTAGATCTTACAAAATTTGATGCTCGACTAGATTTCCCTTCAGGGACCACATTTCTATATGGTGCTGCGTCTCTAGCTAAGAAATTTTACAATTCTCAGAAGCCTGATGCAGTATTAATCCGTGCTGTATGCCCTGATTTGAGGGTTTCTCTTCAGCAACAGGTAGATATCTTGCTCCTCTCTATTACACTACTTTGTGTACTGATGAACTTATGCTTGATGTCTATGTATGTGTTTGCATGAATTCTCCTGAAATAAATGCCTTATCTTAACTCTAGAGATAGTTTGTGTTGCATGCACCAACATTAAAGAATAAACTATGAAAGACTGATATTTGTTTGAAGCGCATTCCATTTATTATAGTTTCTGTGAAAATATGACACTGAAACAATTAAAATAGCATCGTCAGCAACAATCAAAATAGGATGAAACAAGGGGCAGTATATCTAATAATTAAAGAATGTCAACATTGTTGCACTTATAATGTGCTTTCTTCCTTTCTATTATTTTAAGGTTGTCACTGATGGCATGTTGCCGCTTATCATTATACCTGCATGTTGTTGGTTATGGCACCATTTAGAGACATTGCTTTTTGCAATGATTCTACCTATGAAATTCAGAAGAACTTCCTTACAGGAAAAACACTCCTATTCTCTCATTGAATTAATACAAGAAAATAACAACTATATATAAAGCTCAGACTGACCCTATTGAAGTGAAAATTCAAATCATCGTGATGAGAAGGAAAATAATATAATATAATAATGGATAACTGTTGGAAGGATAATTTGTTCCTAAAAAATGTAGCAGCGGACGGATAGTTTCCCAAACCATGCATGGGTCCATGTGGTTGACGAATATGCATATCAACACTTCCTCTTAAGTTGGGTTGTATACGTTATATATATCCAAACTTGTTGAGATTACTAAAGTGCCGCCAAGGAAGAGATTTGATAATTATGTCAGCAATCGGATACTGAGTTCGAATATAGCTTAGTTGGACAACCCTTCATTAACCTTCTCAGAGATAAAGTTCTTATCAATCTCTATATTTTTGGTTCGACCATGCTGTATCAAATTCTTTGAAATATTTATGATTGATTAACTATCAGTGAACATTTTAATAGTGCTTTTGTTCTACATGTGTAGTTACATAATTAATTTCATTAGCCACATCCCTTCACAAATTCTTAGGGACGGGACACGATATTCAAATTATGCACCACTCGCCACCACGTCTTGTTTTTAACTTCTCCAATTAACCATATTATCCCATACAAATGAACAGTAACTCATGATAAATCTTGTGCAGTCTTTCTCTTATCCAGCTAGAATCAGTGTAAATTTGAAGGTTATGGTTCTCAGTTTTCTTGAATATCAATCAACATCCTGGAGTCATCATTACGTTTTAAACATCGATCATCTGATGATCCGAATAGGAGAGTAGATGTTTTAGATTCGACTTATGTTAAGAAAGGCAGAGGTAGACCTAAGAACACTTGGGTTTATTGTATAAAAAATGATCTTAATTTATTAGAATTAAATGCAAATATGACACTAAATAAGACGCAATGGAGAAAAAGGATTCATGTAGCCGGCCCCACTTAGTGGGGCTAATGCTTTGTTGTTGTTGTTGTTATTGTATCCTAGAGTCATCATTGGGTACCTCAGAATTCAAGAGATAGATTCTAAATGATCTTCATTTGGATCGCTCATATGTTGGATCACTACACTCACAGAAAAATTAACGTCAGGTCTTATATGTGACAAATAATTAAATATATTCAGAAGTCTTTGATACGCCTCTTTTTTAACTTCAGTGTTATCTTTTTTTTTTTTTTATGCTGTCGATTGAGATCCATAGGAGTATCTGTTGGTTTGCACCCTAATATTCTTGTCTCCTTTAATAAGCCAATGATATATTTTCTCTGAGAAATGAAAATACCTTCTTTGGATCTATCTACTTCTATTCGAAGGAAGAATCTTAAAAATTCTAAGATCTTTGTTACGCACTCAGAAGTCATTATTCTTTTGATTCTTTCATGTTCACCTTCTTCATTACCTATACGAATAATATCTACATATACACTTAAAATGACTATCATATTTTCTTTATTAATTTCATAAATAAAGAGTTATCAACCTAACATTGATAATACTTGTGGAAGGAAATCAGAAAAACAGGAAAATAATCCTTGTTATTTTCTTACTTTGGATTTGATAATACAAGGTGTTCATATGTAGTAAGATTCATAAAAGCAAGAAAAGTAAAACTAACTGGAAAAGTAAGTCTAACTAATTCCCTTGATTTAAGGGATTACAAATTAATACACATTAATACAAATTGATTCTTAATTTTTCTCCTAATCTATTTACAGGGTATAAATTTGGAAACTTCAACACTCCCCCTCAAGCTGAGGAATAGATGTCTTCCATTCCCAGCTTGGATACAAGATCGTGGAAACTGAACTGTCTCAATACTTCGTCGAACATCGACTAATTGTTTCTCCGATGAACATAAGACATACATATTAACCCTTCCTCCAGCTTTTCTCGACGAAATGTCTATCAATTTCGATACGCTCATTCTATCATGTCAGTATAGGTTATGAAGCTATATTAATAGCGACTTATTATCACGAAGAGAGCTTCATAGGACCCTTACATTGGACTTTTAAATCATCCAAAACGATTCTCAATCACAGTAATTCACATATTCCTTGAGCAATAGCACCGAATTCGATTCCGCTGATGATCTTGCCACTACATTTTGCTTCGCTCCTCCGTATCACTCAGGTTCCTCCAAGAAAAGTACTAATATCCTCGTAGTTGATCTTCTCGTCCATTGTGAGCCAAAGCATAGTAACGTCGTGCGGAGCTTCGCAGTAAGAGCGTCATTCCTTTCGAACAAGATTCCTTTCCTGGATTGCCTTTCAAGTAATGTAGTATCCCGTAGCGGCTACGAAGATGAGGTTCTTTTGGATCATGCATGAATTGATCGATCAAACTTACGTAATATCGCTATGTCCTGGCCGAGTGTGAAGCAAGCGTATACGAGTCTCGCCAACCAGACTCGATACATTCTTTTGTCCACACTTAGTTCTTCTTTAGCCTCTCTCAATTTATAGTTTGGATCTATCGGGAGTAGAGATCGAGCTTACACCTGCCTCTTCCTCGTTTCGACCAATAAATCAATCACGTACTTTTGCTGAGATATGAAGATCCCCTGTGTGGAATATGCCACCTCAATACCGAGGAAGTACTTCAATTTCCCCAGTTCCTTTGTTTCAAATTCTTTTACCAGTCTCAGTGCCAATTCATGCTTCTCTTTTTCATCATTTCCAGTCACTATGATGTCGTCCACATAGTTAAAAAGAAGCGATTCTCCCCGCAATTGAATGTTTAATGAATGTAATGTGTCACCTCGCTTTGTTTATACCCGCATTCCTTCATGACTTTCAAAATCGCTAAACCATGCTCTCAGAGATTGTTTTAATCCATACAGTGCCTTTTTCAGCTTGCACACTTTGTTGCCTGTGTCCCCTTCAAATCCCGGTGGGATGTTCATGTAAATTTCCTCATTTAGGTCACCATGGAGGAATGCATTCTTCACATCATAATGTAACAATTGCCACTTGAAGTGAGCAGCCAATGATAACAGGATTCTCACAGTGTTCATTTTTGCTACAGGAGCGAAGGTTTCCTTATAGTCCACCCCGTAAGTCTGAGTGTACCCTTTGGCTACTAACCTTGCTTTATATCTTTCAAGGATCCATCATCCTCGTACTTCAATGTAAAAATCCACTTGCAATCAACAACGTTCTTTCCTTTCGGTTTATCAACAATCTCCCATGTTTTGTTCTTTTCTAATGCACCCATTTCCTCTCTCATAAGCATCCCTCCATTCCCTTTTCGACAATGCTTCGTACACATTTTTAGGGATGGTGATGGTGTTCAAACTCACAATGAACCTTTTTGAAGCTCATGATAAGCGCTTAAGAGAGACATAGTGAGATAAGTGGATAAAGTGTGTTCCGATCTTATCGTAATTTCATTTCCGAATTTGAATTGGATTCTTGGAATTGTGTCGGTTCAGGAACGGTCTTTCTCCTTGAATACACCTGAGAAAATCTTGGAAAATTGTGAGTGATAGGATCGGGTGACTTAGATGTGATTGGTTTAGAGGACTCAGGTTCAGCTGGGATATGAGGAGAG
The DNA here is from genome assembly GCA_022702705.1 of Papilionanthe hookeriana x Papilionanthe teres. Taxonomy (NCBI): domain Eukaryota; kingdom Viridiplantae; phylum Streptophyta; class Magnoliopsida; order Asparagales; family Orchidaceae; genus Papilionanthe; species Papilionanthe hookeriana x Papilionanthe teres. Next base: position 142,955,835 of record CM040421.1, read on the forward strand.
TTTGGCTCTGGGGATTCCGGTTCAACAACACGGCCGGCACATGCGGAAGGTCAATATTTTTAGTGGTTCAAAGGACTCACAAGTACTTATCTTCCATCATCGACATCTCCCCCGAAGAGAGAACTTGGAGAAAAAAGGTTTATTTTTCGTGAAAGCTGACATCCGCAGAGATGTAAAATTTTCTAGTAGAGGGGTTGTAACATTCGTATCCCTTTTGAGTGGATGAGTAACCGAGGAAAACACATTTGATGGCTCTAGGGTCTAGCTTCCTCTATGTTGTTTCGTGGACACGAACAAACGCAATGACACCCAAATACCCTAGTGTGAGGCCATTTGAGGTTCGAAGTGAGGGTAGAAGCTATTAAGGACTTCTATGGGGCTTTTGTTTTCTAATACACGGGAGGGAAGTCTATTTATCATATATGTGGCGAAGAAGAACGGCTTCTCCCCAATAGGATTTAGAAACATTCCCTTGAAATAGTAAGGCTCGGGTGGTGTTGAGTAAATGCCCATTTTTTTTTTCAGCTACCCCATTTTGTTTTGGTGTCTCCACACAGGATGACTCATGGATAATCCCCTGTGATTGAAAGTAAGAAGATAGAATCTGATTGAAGTAGTCTCTAGCATTGTCTGTCCTAAATTTTTTTATTTTGACCCCAAATTGATTTTGAACCATTGAATGAAAATTAGGTATAACAGTGCTTAACATCAGATTTTTGTTTAAGAAGAAAGAGCCATGTAACCCGGTGCAATCATCAATTAAGGATACAAACCAACGAGCCCCAGAAATGTTAGGTATAGTGGAAGGTCCCCATATGTCACTATGAATCGAATGAAAAGGATGAGAACTTCTTTTATTATTAATAGTGAAAAGATACACGGTTATGTTTAACTCAATTCACAAATGTCACAACGAAATTCGTAAATATCTAATTCTTGGAATAAGTGAGAGAACATTATATTTAAAACCCTAAAAGAGGATGACCAAGGCGCAAGTGATATAGCCAAATGACATCTTTGTTTGAGGTACTTAGGAACGATGAAGACAAGTTTCTCTTAATTTTCTGTGATGGTTCAAGGTGGTAAAGACCGTTCCTTTCCTTAGCAAGTCCAATCTTCCTCCCCGAGTCCTGGTCCTGAAAAACACAATAAGAAGAGAAAAAACAACATAGCATTTGAGATCATGAGTCAACTTTTGAATGGATACAAGGCTTGTTGACGCTTAGGTACATTGAGAACATTTTTAAGGATAAGCGCTAGGTGTGACATGTATATCTCCGATCCCTGCAACCGTGGCTAAAGAACCATTGGCCACGACAATTTTCCTGTTACTTGGACATGGGGTATAAGAATGGAAGAGTTGAGATGTGGGGGTCATATGGTCGGTAGCACCGGAGTCTATGATCCAAGAGTCAGTATAGAATTTGTCTAAGACATTCATGTAAATAGATTTACCTGAAAGAGCCATCGAACAAGTTCCAGAAGTTTTCTCAAGAGATCCCAACAAGCTTCTTAGTTTCTCAATTTCGTCACTGCTGAACCCCCCTTTTTCTGACTTTTCCTCAATATTGGGCGCTTCTGCCACATGCGCTTGAGGCCTTTGTTGCCCCCATTCTCGGCTTGGAGGTTTACTATTCAGCTTCCAACACTTCTCCCTTGTATGCCTTGGTTTCTTGCAGTAGGTACACCTAAGATTGTTTTTGTTCTCATTCACTTGGTTTTCTCTACCCGAGTGTTTAGGCAGATCATTCTTCGACTTTTCTTGATTTGTCTTTGCTACTAAGGCTGACCCATCCATAGTATGTGGTTCTAGCATGACACTCCTCCGACTTTCTTCTGTTCGGATTAGAGAGATTGTCTCTTCTAGAGACGGTGTATCCTCCTTGCCAAGGATTTGGATCATCACCTGATCGAATTCAGAATTCAATCCTGCCAAAAATCATATATCCGATCCTTCTCAATGAACTTCTTCAAGGTGGCCGCATCATCAGGGCATTTCATCTCAATTACCCTATAGTGATCCAATTCTTGCCAAAGATTTTGCAACAGAGTTGCGTACTCTGTGACAGATTTGTCTCCTTGCTTGGTGGCTCCGGTTTTTGCCTTGATTTCGTACACCAGGGCAGCATCACGGGCCTTCGAGTATGTGCGGTTGATATAGTCCCAAATTTCCTTTGCGGTATTCAAGAACATGCAAGTGTCACTGATCGTTGGGTCCATGGAATCCCATAGCCAGGACATAATTATGGAATCCTCCTCGTCCCATGCTGCAAAGGTTGGATCCCTCTTTTCTGGTCCGGTTCCAAGGAGGTGATTAAGCCTCCCTTTGCCCTTTAGGTATGTGCGGACGATTTGGGACCATTTGAGATAGTTCTTCCCGTTGAATCTGTTGGATGCCCGAATATTCTGTAACCCTGCAATTTTCTGAACACTATTGGATTATTCGGACGGGTTGGAATTGCTGGAGACAGTTTCTGACATTGACATGGTGACGAAGAAGTTCGCAGCAATAAAGGCTGCGAGAAAGAAAAAAAAAACTCCTGCAAAAAAAAATATTCCTGCGAACAGATGATGCGGGCTCTGCTTCTACGATCGCGAAGAGGAAGGCGGACGACGCAACGCGAGGGACGCGTTCCGCGAAATTAGAAGACGACGGTCGTCTTCGAGACCTAGCAGAGCGTCGAGGACGAGGCGGAAGCAGATCGTCGTTCGGCGCGCGAAGGAACCTGGACGACGCGGTCGCTGCGTCTGGTGAGGAGCATTCAGCGCGTGACGAAGCTTTCAGACGGAAAACGAAGACTAAGCGTTCGGATGGTGCGTTCAGTGCGCCATGAAGACGAAGACGAAGCAGACGACGCGTTCAGGACGACACGTTCAGTGCGCGACGAGTTCGGACGAGCAGCGGAAGACGCAGACGAAGCCAATCGACGCGAAGGAAGAAGACAGAAGCAATGAAGGCTTCCAAATCCCAGAAATTTTTTTTTAGGGCTCTGATACCATGTGGAAGGAAACCAGAAAAACAGGAAAATAATCCTTGTTATTTTCTTACTTTGGATTTGATAATACAAGGTGTTTATATAGAGGAGATTACAAAAAGAAGAAAAGGAAACTAACTAGAAAAGGAAGCTAACTAATTCCCTTGATTTAAGGGATTACAAATTAATACACATTAATACAAATTGATTCTTAATTTTTCTCCTAATCTATTTACAGGGTATAAATTTGGAAACTTCAACAATACCTATTGGCAACAATAATCTTGGTGAACTTTTCAAATCAGCTCTAGGATGTTGTTTGAACCTATACAATGATTTTTTTTTAGTTTGCACAGTAGCTGATTATTTGTGTTGTTCCTTAATCCTAGAGGTATCTCTATATACACTTCTTTCATAAGATCCCCATTAACAATTGCATTTTTAATGTCTAGTTGATGTAAAAGCCAATCCTGATTGATAGCCAATGACAATAATACTCTTACTGTGTTGAGTTTCAACACTTGTACAATGTTTCCTAGTATGATCCCATAGGACTGAGTGAATTCTTTGCTACAAGTCTAGTTTTAAACATTTCTATGCTCTCATTTGCCTTGTATTCAACGTTGAATACTTATTTTCATCCTACAGTTCTTTTCTCAAGTATGATCTAGGTATCATTCTTTTTAAAAAAAAGAATCTCTCATTCCATGGCCTTTTTCCAAGTAAAAATTGATAAGGCTTCTTGATGTTGAAGTTAACCCAAAAGATAATAGAAATAGAAATATTATTGCTAAATTCATATATGGTTGCAATGATAACTCTTTAAATAGGAAATAAGTGATAAATAAACGTAAAACGACACACGCAAACATCCTTAAATCGTATTCCAAGGTGATGGATGTCGGCTAGGTGGATCGGGATGATTGATGGGGATGGCGACAGCAAGGAACGTTCGTGGCAGCGAAGGGGTGGGAGTGCAAATATGTAGGGAAAATGAGTATGGAGGCTTTCCTGGGTGATGGCAGTGATGAGTGTGGGTGGATATCTGTGGGACAACCAGAGGGAGGTGTTCCGTGGATGTCTTAGATGGCCACAACATGGTGGGATGGCTGGGATAATAGAGAGTAGGTGGTGTTTGGACGACAACACGCTGGAAGGAAGTAGGAGGCGGCCAAAAAACTAGGGCTGGCAGAAATAGTTAACGAAAGTTTGTTATGGCTGGCTGCAGTGATATACCGCGATCGAGTGCAGCGGGGAAAGATGTGGAAGGAGATAGGAGGGAGATAATCACCACCTCGAGAGAGACATACTGTCGAAGCACCATCCAATCCCTCAGATAGAACCCTCAAAGGGGAAAACAGACGTCGATAGCTGTCTTAACATAAATTTGAAATAAAACTTACTAAAAAATAATCCTGAGACAACAAAGAACATATTTATAATAAATACTTGTAGTTATAATAGGAAGGAATAGAAGAGATAAGGGATCAAATAAGAAAATGGGTCTGCAACACTATAGTTGCTACAGTACCGCAACCTAGGATCCCGCATCAGTCTCTCGGGATTGGGGGAGTTTCTATTTCATTTAGGGAAGTTTTTGGTTCTTTGTAGCATGTAGCCACGTTGATGATAACAGAGTATTACAATCCCCTGGGAGATCGATCATGTGGATATTGTTATTCCGTAACACGTCTTGATAGAATAAATATGCTTCCTCTTGACACATCGACATTATAACTTCGGCATAGCGGTTAGTTATGTACACATTACAATTTTCTGGGGAGGGAAGCTTATTTCTACTCGCCACTAACCGATATTAGCATGTCGGCACAGCGATTAGTGAATTAACCATTATAATTGTTTGGGATGATAGAAAACTCTACGTTTATGGATACACTTGCATCCTCTACCCGTACCATTAGGGGTGAAATCTTCTTTTGAACATACACATGCAAACATTCACATCTAAGTTATTTCATTCTTCATACATATATTATTATGAGACATCTTTATGCATCTAATAACATGCATATTTATTCTGTGGCACAACTATTCATCAAACATTTTTCATATCTTTCATATATCTATCTCACGTATATCTCTTACTTATGTCTATCTCATACATACTCTTATATTTTGCATATATTTCCTACCTGTCTATCTTTATATCTATCTCATACATACTCTTATATTTTGCATATATTTCCTACTTGTCTACCTTACATATCTCATGCATATCTTCATGCATGCATATTTTTTATGCATTTTTATCCTGTCAATATGAAGGATCTGATTAAACTAGGACATGCATGAAGTCAAACATATAATTTAAAATGAAAAATATTATTGAAATTTAGAAATGCAAATACACACCTTAGTTGCTATGCTAAATTCTTGATCTTCGACAGTTAGCTGGAGATTGCGGCGACTTTTCTATTGAGCTCAATAACCTTTAAAACATAATATATAAATTTTTAAGTTTTAAACACTTTCTATTAATCGAATTAATTTTCGTAGCTAGGGATTAATTTATTTGAATTTGAATGGAATTCGAACTCTCCGCCTCACGTAACCAACCTGAAATCTTAAATGACTTAGGAATTCATAACTTATTAATTCATTAGGTAATTTAGCTTAAAAGATCATTGATTTGCCAAAACATGCTTAAAAAAATTTTCTCGGCTACTGATCCCCGATTACAATATACAAGAGTTTAATCCTTCAATTTTCTTATTTAAATTTATTCCTTTACAATGGTGACAAAAACTTGACTCCAAAGCAAAGTAAGATTTCAATTATGTTTTTAAATAGTAGGAATTTTACGCAAGTATACGTATCTTTATCAAGTAATATAGAACTTTCTGATTAAGCCTCAAATATCGATCCCACAGAGATCGCGGTAAATCACAACGACTTTTAAGAGAAGTTCTAGTCTAAAATAACACGCCCTAGCTTGGAAGGTCGATAAAGGTTTGGTTTTAATTAAATCCTACAATTATCACTCCAATATTACTACTCCTAAACTAAAATACATAGAGAAAATTAGAAAGTGGGGTTTAATATATTAAAAGTACTCTTCTTTCTTATGCAATGAAATTATTGACATGTTTAAAAATAGAAGTAGCAAGAGAGATTGTGACAAACATGAGTAATTATATTCTTTGCCCTTACTTGGTTCTATAAAGAACATATGTTAATTTGATGATTTGAAATCTTGTAGATAGGTTAGGCAGGGAAGATACTAGCTCTCACTCTAAAGTTCCCTCTTCTCCCTCCACCTGGGGGCCAACATCTCATAACAAAACTTTTCATTTCAAACCAAATTAGAGGCTTTAGTCTGTCACACTAAAGTCCTCTTATTCTACATCTTCTAAACATGCATGTCTCCCTATTTATTTGCACTCAACCATATGAACTACATTCTCACCCATATAATCTCATCTGATTTTTACCAATAGTTGATTGAGACAAGACCGCATTGATTCTTACATGTTCTCACAACAGATTTTAATATGCAAGTTGATCAAGTTTACATGTAAATGAAGATCAAAGTAAAATCATTACAATATATTCTAACTCTACTCAATTGTATATCCTACACATGCATACTAATTCATTGTTAGAGGGAAGAGTATAGAAAACTACTCACTACACATGGAGAAACAACTTTTCATTAAACAACTCTTTGAGTCCATACAAACAAAGTATCAAATTCAAACCAAAATACAGTGAAAATACTTATCTTTGATGGAAATCAAACTCTCCTTGTATTGCAAAAACAATCTCCTTGTAATCCTCTCCAAGAACAAAGTGAAAATAAAAGAAAGAAGTCTCTCACATTCTCTCTTTCTCTCTCACCTTGTCCCCCCACTTGGGCTCACGTCCAAACCTTCACTTCTTTTCCAAGCCTTCTTCTCTTCTTCTAATCTTCTCCTCCTAATTATCATCTTCTCCAAGAGTTCAACAATGCTTTTATAATTTTCCAAGAGATGCTTAAGTGTCTCTTCAAAAAGAGTCCACATTCAATGAATCTTCTAAAGGGCGCCTAAAGTGCCTTTTCACTCCAAGAGACACATCTCTTCCATAATAACTCCTAACCGACCCAAACTTTTCTAGAAGGTTTATTTTATCTTTCCCAATGAATTCCCCAAGAGACACTTCGCAACGCCTCGAAAATCGTCTAAATTCGATGTTTCTTCTAGAAGTTATGCCAAAAACCGTCACTGGCGGCTATGCGCCAATTTTTGGCGCATAGGCGCCACTGCCCAACAGCTATGTGCCAACTGGTGGCACTTAGGCGCCAGACACAGGTACAAATGTGTCTGGTTTGACCCGTTTTGCTCCGGTATGATCCGGTTCGACCCGTTTTGCTCTGGTATACTCCATTTTGGTCCATTATTGTTCCTTGTGCTCCAATCACTCCAAATTCTTCAATTTGATGTACCTACAAATAAAAACACAAGAAAACATACCTTTAAAGTGCAATATCATTATAAAATATAGCATAAAAAGTAGTATATTTTTAGGTTGATCAGCTACCAATCCTTCTCCAACGCTGCAAAATTTACTTTCTATCACCTCCAACCACACTATCCTACTCTGATATCGCGCTATATTCCTTTTTGAAGCTCGCAAATGAAGTTCGACGCTTCTGGCACACAATTGGTGCCTCAGACAGCTGCAGAAAAGGAAAAAGGCAAGAAAAATGAGACAAAACTCAAAATGAATGTGCGAGAAAGAAAAAGAATGTCTCAAATAGCGTGAAATAGGCATTTACACTTACATAATTCGTCCCAGAGTCCTAAATTGCATCCTGCCGCTTTCTCTGTGCCGCTCGCCTCCGTGTGAGTTTGCGGTCCTTACACTGTACCAATGGCATAGCTCCCCATTGCTTCTGCCATGCAAGAAAGGACAAGGGGAGGGAAAGTGGATCGCGTGAGAGAAGAGAGGCAAGGGGGAGGAGAGACGTGCGACGAAGCTGAGAGGGTGAAAATGTTCCAAAGCAATGGAATGAGGATTTCCCTCATTTGACCCCATCCAAAGTTATAGCGCATGGGGTAATGTCAGTGAGAACAGTAACCATGCAAGATTAAGAATTTAATTATTTTTAATTAGATTAATTAAACTTATAACTTTAAATTTTTATTTCTTTCAATTTATTCATAATTATCTTATGATGCTTTATATGGAATTGATCGATTGTAAAATTTTATAAAATTGTTTTGATTGCACTCCGAGGGTTGTGCGAAAATGGAGGTATAATTTAAGTCTCCTAATACTTTCTCCGATTTCTCAAAAATTGGAGATGTTACAAATGTCCTGCTCATTAATTTATTTTGTGCTCCAAATTGTGCAGTAAAGGCACGTAGAAATTTCATATTCTTTTAATTTCAAAATTTCACCTGACAGAATAATGCTCGCATTTTAATATGAATCTACATGCAAGCCTAGATGAAAAACTGTGGATCAGTTGTAATGAGGTTCCAAGTGGGTGTTTAGGCTCAAAGTTAGTTAAATAGGATTTAATAAATCCGATAAATCCGGATTTATCATGTCCAAATATTATTAAATCCAAAATAATGTTTTATTCAATTAAGATTAAATCTGGTAAGTCCATTTGACGTGTTTGGCATAAATTTCCTTGAAGCTTTTTCTTCCAAAGCTAAATATGTTAAGTCCAGCTAATAGTTGGATTTAATAAATACGGATTTGCGTTACAAATTAAATGAAACGAGACAAAATTGGATTCAACAGAGTCGGATTTATCTAATTCATTTATGGCATTTGGTTAGATTTGCATCAAATCAATACTTAAATCATATTGAAAGTATCCTACAAAACACCCCCTAAGTGTAAGGATATCAATGAAATTGAATAGAAAATATCTTTAATGCATAACTGAAAGAATTTGAAACTCAGTAAGGATCTTCATACAACCCAACATGAAAATAGAGAGACCTATGCTTTGATTCCAAGATAATAAGAAACTTCATTCATTCAGGTCTTCTATGCATAGCACCTCTATAAAAATTTATACTCTAATTCAATCAGTCCCCGGCCCTTATTCAATCATGCCTTATATGTAAAGCTTTTTCCTAGAGTTTGCCATCATTTACAATGAGTTCCAGTAACGCAAATAACTTTTCAAGTCATTTACAGATTGTTGGTCCCTTCAGCTTCCGTTTTGATTCCCGAATATTACTGGATTCAGAGAACGACAACTATTCAACTCGGCTGGCTGATCCAGTTTTCGCCATCGATTGGGCTCTGAAAGTTCTAGGGTCTGCAAAGGCCTCCTTATGGTACTCTCCAAAGCACCAAGAGGCAATGGTGGAACTTCGATTCTTCGAAAGCTGAGGACATCTTTAAATGTCTGTATTCAAATCTTCAGTTCAGTTCTGAATTTCCTGCAATTGTTCAGTTAGTTGTCTCCACAATTATGACATGAAACTAATTGACTAATGCTTTCACATGTCATTTTACTATGACAAAGCAAACAGTTATGCGTTATTTTCAGTTGGGTTGTATCTTTTGATTATGTCACATGGATGATGTAGCTTTATTTGTTGGGTTTCTATTCAGTTAAGCTATTAGTATATGTATTTTTTTCTTAGTTTTACATGCATACCATGTAGTTCCAATATATGTACATATGCAATACCTAAATTAGATTTTTATATTTTTGTTAGTCGTATTTTTAATGTGATATTAAAAATTTTAGTGTTATAATGTAAAAATAAAGCCTTAAGAGTAAATACATAGGAACCGTGTTTTGCTATAGATAAATATATGCTAAGTTCAATTTCTGTATGTTACTGATTTGAGGGCAAGAGATTTTGAACTACTTATATGATTTGTTTCCTCGTGGAGTACTCGAGGCTTTATGTCAACTGTCATAAATGGTCTTTGGATTGACTGTTTCAGATATTGTTGTTTTATTTTGGAATTTGCTACTCTTTGGAATGAAGGACTGGGGAAAAATTTGTGTCCGGACACCGGACGCAGCGCTGCGTCCGGATTTGTGAGTGTACCCCTCATGTACCTCTCATGTAACTCTTCATGTATGAGTTACACGCAAGTTACAGAGGAGTTACATGAGAAATACATGGGGGGTATCTCTACTGTCCGGATGCAGCGCTGCGTTCGATGTCCGAACGCAAATTTTTTCCGAAGGACTGAGGTATCATGTGGGAGAATTAACATTTGAATTTTAATTGCCTCTGTTTAGATAAATATTGGTTCTTCCTTTCATATGTTCTAGCGAAGGTCGGCCCATTTGGGCTAATAATGAATGGCTCGAGCGGCCTGGGACGTTCAACATTGTCATTTTTGTTGGTTTGGAAATTTTGGAGTTTAACTCGCTGATAAAATTTGCAATGTATTTTATAATATTATTCAAAATAAAAAAAATTGAAATAAATTGATATTTGAAATGTTAATTTAATTAAAATTAAGAAGAATTTAAACTTTAGTATCATTGTATCGTTAATTTGAGTTGTTAGTTTTCATTACTTTATTTGTGTGGCCCAATCATTTAATTTAAAAATATTTAGTTAATTAAAGAGAGAAGGGTCATGTCTCTTCGTAAGAAACAGCGTATCATTTAGATTTAAATCCTAAATCTTATTGGTGAGCAATCACTGTGATAGATGGTGATTAAGAATGGATAATTAAGGGAAAGGTTGTGATTCCTCCAAAAGACGATTATCTTTTTCTCTAATAAATAAGAGGAGTAATCTCTCTTTCAAGAAGAAATGTATTTTTTCTCTTCATCAGAAAGTAAAGAAAATAATTAGAATTAGAGAGAAATTTCATCTCTTCAGATTGAATTCAACAATCATGACTACATGTATGTTTATCTTATTTATAGTTACGTGAAAATCATGAATTAAAAAATCTTGGTATTTAAGAATTTTATGAATTTTGGGTCATGAAATTTCATTTTGTAAATTTAAAATCCTAACATGATTTTAAAATCCTAACATGATTTTAAAATCCTTACATGTGTTATCAGAGTCTCAATTGTTGAATTTGTGATTTTTCATTCAATTTTATTAATGTTAATTGCATAAAATTACAGTTGTAAATTAGATCACTAAAGTTAATTGGTGAATTTATAAATTATTGTTTATTTGATATCTATAATATGTTTAATTTGTTAGTCACTTTCAAATTAATATGTTTAATAGATATCAATTTAAATAAATTCAATTACTCAAAAGTATGTGATGCTTATTATTAAATAATTTTGTATTTAGTTATGAGTATATTGAAATTCATTGATTATAAAATATTTGTGGATCGCTCAAATGTTAATTATTTGTTTGATAATCTTTGATATGATCGTGACATATTTATATGCTTGATTAGATATGTTTATATATCCAAAGATAATATGCACGTATAATTTAAAGTATAAACAATTGCCATTGTGTTATCAGAGCCAATTCAATAGCCAATTATCACCCAAAGGAGATTTTCAAACACTATTAATGTTTTCATTTAATCTGATTGGATATGAATATTTGTTTAATTTTAATACTCGAAGCTTTAATGTATGAGCATATTCTATTATTTGCACTATTCTATTTATTTGCACTATCTATTCATGTTTCTCTTCATTCACAAGCTACATCTCTTCAGAAATTCAATGGGCTTAATTTCTCTGAATGGCTTTAGCAAATCCAGTTTCACCTTGGTGTTCTGGATCTTGATTTGACAGTCACGACTGGGAAGCCCCTTGCTCCTACTGATTCTAGCAGCGCTAAGCAAAAATCTATCTATAAAGCTTGGGGGAAATTGAACAAATGTGCTTAATATTTATGCGAATGACTGTAGTAAGCAGCATAAAGTGTACATTTTCTAACACTGAAAATGCTAATGAATTCATGTAATATGTTGAGGAATGTTCTCAGTCTGACTCTATTGATAAGTCTCTTGCTGGGACACTATTGTGTATATTAATAAACATGAAATGTGATGGTTATCGTACTATGCACAACAATGTCATTAAAATGACGAACATAGCAGCAAAACGTAAGACCTTAGGAATGGAAGTGAATGAAAATTTCCTTGTGTAATTTATCATTAACTCCTTGCCTCCTAAGTATGGTCTATTTCACATGAACTATAACATTATGAAAGATAAGTGGAATGTGACTGAAACTGCAATGTATGCTCATTCAAGAGGAAGCAAAGCTTAAGAAAGGATGAAATCACTTCATTAATCTCATGGGTTATCAAAGAAGAGCTGTAAAAAAAATTGAAAAAAAGAATGTAAAGGGCAAGCAAGGACCACTAAAGATTAATGTTTCATCTGCCCCAATTCACAAAGAGGAACATAAGGAAATTAAGTGTCATTATTTGTAGAAAGCTTGGACATTATCAAAATGAGTGTTAAAAGCACAAAGAATAGTTTGAAAAGAAAGGTAAAGCTTGTGTTTCTGTATAATTCGAATCAAATTTGGCGAAAATTTCTTATAATACTTGATTGATTGATTCTGGTTGTACAACTCATGTTTCTAATACAATGCAAGGATTCCTTACAACCCAAACCATAAACCTAAATGAAAAGTTTGTCTTCATGCAAACCGAGTCCAAAGCTCTAGTTGAAGCCATTGGAACCTATCGATTGATTTTAGATACTGAACATCATTTAGACATCTTTCAAACACTTTATGTCGTTTATTTTTTTCGTAATTTGATTCATTATTTAAACTTGATTATGTTGGATACTCAATTAAATTTGGGAGTGGATGTTTCAGTTTATTTGAACACAATCATCTTATCGGTTCTGGTATATCTTGCGACGGTCTATATAAGCTTAAACTTGATAATCTTTTTGTTGAGACTTTCATGACCTTGCATCATAATGTTGGTACTAAATATCGTTTTATGAATAAAAGTTTAACTTATTTGTTGCATAAATGTTTGATCATATATTCAAAAAAATAATTGAAATATTGGTAAAGAATGGAATCCTTATGATTTAAATTTCACTGATCTTGACATCTTTGTAGAGTGCATTAACGGAAAGCACACAAAACACACACTTAAGAAAGTTGCCACAAGAAACACATAGTTCCTTGAAATTATACACGCTGATGTTTGTGGACCTTTTGATGTTCCATCTTTTGGTAGAGAAAAATATTTTATAACCTTTATCGATGACTTTTCACGTTATGGGTGTGTCTGCTTTTTACATGAAATATCTCATTCACTAGATGCCTTAAAGGTGTTTATAGCTGAGGTTAAGAGACAATTAGACAGAAAAGTGAAAATCATTAGGTCTGTTAGAGGTTGTGAATATTATGGAAAGTATAATGAATCTGGTTATTGTTCAGGTCCATTAACTAAATTCTTTCAAACCAATGGCATATATGCTCAATATATTATGTGAAGAAAACCACAACAAAATGATGTTGCAGAAAGGTGAAACTGTACTCTGATGGAAATGGTTAGGAGTATGATGATCAATTCTTCTTTACTCTCATCATTGTGGATGCATTCTTTAATGACCGTTGCATATTTGTTAAATATGATTCCTAGTAAGGAAATTCCAAAGACTATTTTTTAACAGAGGATAGAAAGGAAACCTAGTTTCAGGCACTTGCATATTTGGGTTGCCCAACGAAAATAAGGATTTATAATCCACATGAAAATAAGAACAACCATTGGGTTCTTCATTGGTTATCCAGAAAAATCTAAAGGGTATGCATTTTATTATCATAACCACAATAAATAAATTATTGAAACTTGAAATGCTAAGTTTATTGAAAATGGTGAAGCCACTAGGAGTTTGGAACCATGTAAAATGGAAGTCCATGAAATTAGAGTTCAAGTTCCTTTACTCAAAATTTCTTCTCAAGTTATTATTCCTAAAGTTATTGAACAATCTGATAACTTGCAGGAAAAAATAAATAAATGATCAAACACCCCATAATGAGAATGTCACTAATGAACCTATATTAGATTAATCACATGAAGTAGTACCTAGAAGATCTCAATGACAAAGGTCTGCTACTTCTGATGATTATGTGGTTATCTACATGAGTCTAAATTTGACTTGGGAGTCAATGAAGATCTAGTTACATTTTCACAAGACGTAGAAAGTGCAAATTATTCAAAATGGTTAGATACAATGAATGAAGAGTTGAAATCGATGGATCATAATAAATTCTGGGGTGTCGTTGAATTGCATGATGGTTGTAAAAGAGTCGGGTGTAAATGGGTCTTTAAGACTAAGCGCGACATGAATGATAATATTGAAAGATACAAAACCAGACATGTTGCTAAATGTTTCACTCAAAAAGATGGCATCAACTATAAAAAAATATTTTCTTCAATTTCTAAGAAAGATTCATTTAGAATTATCATGACATTAGTAGCTCATTATGATTTGGAGTTACACCAAATGGATGTGAGAACTGCCATTTGAATGAGAATTTAGATGTAGAGGTTTGTCAACATTAATCAACTTGAAGGATTTTCAGTTGAAGAAAAGGAAGACATGGTGTGTAAACTTACGAAATCAATATACAGACTTATGTAAGCTTCCCAACAATGGTACATTAAGTTCAATGATACCATCACTTTCTTTGGATTTAAAAAGAATAATGTTGATCAGTGTATATATCTAAAGGTCAGTGGGAGCAAGATCATATTTCTCATTATGTGTTGATGATATCTTGTTAGCTACTAATGATCTTGACTTATTATATGAAACCAAAAATTTTCTCTCTAAAAACTTTGAAATGAAATATATGAGTGAGACATCCTATGTGATTAGAATTGAAATATTTCATAAAAGATCACAATGATTATTAGGACTGTTTTAGAAAGCATATATCGATAGAGTTCTTAAGAGATTCAATATGGAAGGATGCTTTACAAGTGTTACTCAATTCAAGAAGGAGATAAATTCAGCCTTATGCTGTGTCCAAAGAATGATTTGGAACGTAAAAAATGGAAGAAATTCCTTATGCATCTAATGTTTGAAGCTTAATGTATGCTCAGACTTGACCAGACCAAACATTAGCTTTGTTGTTGGAATGCTGGGCATCTATCAAAGTAATCCAGCAATAGATCATTGGAAAGCTACAAAGAAAGTATGAGGTACCTACTAGGAACAAATGACCACATGCTTACTTATAATAGATCTAATAATCTTGAAGTGTTGATACAAAAAAAATCAACATTTGGCTATCTGTTCCTTTTGGCTAAAGGAGCAATCTCATGAAAAAGTGCGAAACAGTCTATCATTGCTGCATCCACTGTAGAAGTTGAATTTGTGACATGCTTTGAAGCTACAGTTCTGGGCTTATGGCTATGAAATTTTTATTTCAGCACTTGGAATTGTTGACAATATTGTCAAGCCGCTGAAAATTTACTGGGATAACTTCCAAGCAGTCTTATTTTCTAAAACGACAGATATTCTAAAGGTGCTAAACACATGAAATGAAAGTAACATGCCGTTAAAGAAGAAGTACAAAATCATAGAGTATCAATTGAGCATATTAGCACCAGTCTTATGATTGCGGATCCATTAACGAAATGGTTGCCACCGCAGACATTTAACGAACATATTGTGAGAATGGGCATTACTAGAATCCTTTATTAGTTTTATTTTTAGTTCTCTTTATGTTTGATACATTGAGTTCAGTTTATTATTGTTTCTGATATTTATGTATCTTATTTTTATCGTTAGTTTATACTTTATGTCGTGTGATCCTTAACAAAATTTGTCTTTTAATAGACATTATGAGACTATGATGTTATTTTTCATTATATTAAGTATGTAATTAATATTGTGATAAATAAAATGGGTTGTGTCAATAATACACAACCGCCATGATGCATATTACTTTCATTCTATTGACGATTTATGATATGACTAATATAAAGAAGGATTTTAGCTTACATTTTATGCAGTATGTTATGTACTATTAAATATTACGTGGGCCAAGAGGGAGAATGTTAGTTTTCATTATTCAATTTGTGTGGCTCGCCGTCATTTAATTTAATACTAATTAATTAATTAATTAAAGAGAGAAGAGTCATGTCTCTTCCCAAGAGACAACGTATCCTTTCACTTTAATTAATTAATTAAATTATCTCAAATCCTATTGGTCAGTAATCACCATGATGGATGATGGTTATGAGAAAGGTTGTGTCTCTTCCCAACAGACACTTTTCTCTGATAAATAAGAGAAGCCATATATCTTTCAAGAAGAATTGTATTTTTTCTCTCTATCAGAAAGTATAGAATGTAATGAGTATTAGAGAGAGATATTTCATCTCTTTAGATCAAATTCTACAGTCATGAATACATTTATGTTTATCTTATTTAAGGGTACGTGAAAATCATGAACTCAAAGATCTTGGTCATTAAGAATTTTATGAGTTTTGGGTCATGAAATTGGATTTTATAAATTTAAAATGCTTACATGATTTAAAAATTCTTACAAGAATATTTTACAATTATTTAACTCAAAACATTTGCACATAATATTTGGTATTCTCTTAGAAGACTAATGAGTGGATCTATATTGAAAATCTTCATGATTTATTTTGGAGAGTTATTCTCCATTTAGAGAATAATTCTTTTGTTAAGGAACTTTTCTTAAAAAAATGTCTTATTTATACTTTAAAAAGTTTTGCCATATTTTTTTTTGGCATCTCTTTCATTTTTTAATTAAGCTTCTAGTGTCAAATTAACTTTTGCAGTAGTAGTCAACTAATAATAAATGGCTAATATTTATTTGAAGGGTGTATAAAAAACGAAAAATAAAATTGCATATTTTAAAAAATTGAAGAATAATTAAAAAACTTCAATTAAATTATTTACATACAAAGTTATATTTGTTAAATAATTGTTTTGTTTAAATGGTAATTAATTGTATCATAATCAATATCGTGACTAAAATAATAATAAATATTTCGTGTAAAAAATATATTATAAAATTTATACAATTTAGCAATCAATAAGTTTTAGTTTGCAAAAATAATCCATTAATTATATGCGCCTAAAAAAAAATTAATATAACATGCTAAATTATGTAATTGTAACCTTAAGTTCCTATAAATTGAAAATTAAGTAAACTCTTTGATTTGCATATTAATATTATTTAATTTAAAATTGTTACTTTAAAGGATTCGAAATACACTTAAAAATTTTAGATTTAAGTTTTTTTTTTGGAAA
The DNA here is from genome assembly GCA_022702705.1 of Papilionanthe hookeriana x Papilionanthe teres. Classification (NCBI taxonomy): domain Eukaryota; kingdom Viridiplantae; phylum Streptophyta; class Magnoliopsida; order Asparagales; family Orchidaceae; genus Papilionanthe; species Papilionanthe hookeriana x Papilionanthe teres. The sequence goes on from CM040421.1 coordinate 142,973,010, forward strand.
ATTGAGAGCCTGTCCAAATTTTATTAAATAGAATAGAATTCAAACAAAATAAACAAAATACACCTTAACACTAAATAAAACGAAGACAACCCAAGAATAAAAGAATAAGAACAAACTAATATAAATCAGAGATAATAAAATAGCTGCAAGCAATCTGCAACAACAACATCCCAATGAGAAGCAACGAACAACAATCAAGCTTGCTATGGGTAGAAAAAATATGTAATAGAGAGCACGAAGGCCAGAAAAAAAAAAATTAGCCGAACCATCAGCTGAGTGCACCTCCAACAAACGGTCGAACCAAAATTAGCATCCCAATGAGGAGTAGTAATGTGTAACACTAGAAAAAACTAACAACAAGAACAAAAAGTAATACAACCCATCAATATTATTAGAAACACTTAACCATATTTTTTTTTGTAAAAATCATAATGTCAAATAAAACAAAGAAAGAAACAATAGCTCAATCGAACTTAAACCAAAAAGTAAGCAACTTCAAGTTAAAAATACATAATAGCTGGTTTTAAAACCAAGGAACAATACCTGAACAATAAATTATGGTATTTATAAAGAACCAAGGAACATCTGGCACAACACTCATTCAATAGAATGACTAACAAAACCAGCAGCATAATGCACCACTAGGAACCACAACAAACAACAGTATAATGAAAAGCAAAGAATAGCCAATCAAAGCAATAGCTAAACCTTCAGAGGGTTAAGATAAGAATAAAAAATTGCTCAACCAAACCAAAACCAGTACAAAGCAATTACAATCTAAAGACTAAAGAAAAAATATCCTAGTAAAGAATCTTTCACTAAATGGTCGAAACCGAATTTCCATCCATATATACTTAAAAGGATAATACAAATATAATTCATAAAGAATGGTAAAGTTACAGAAAAAGGAATGGGTACATCATAGCTAATACCTAAAAACAACCATAGAAGGAAAAAACATAAATAGTATCTGATATATCAATACTATATCGAATAAAATAAAACAGAAGAAAGAAAGTTAGAACCCCAAAAATACCAACAACAAAAATGAAAGACTAAGGAAACCAAATTATAGAAAAAAATATTAAATACAAGAACTAAAGAAAGTAAAAAACTAAAATTAGGTCTTTTAATTTTTGAAGAAAGTTCTCATGAAGAAGATCATTTTTTTTCTTTTTATTTGTATTCTTACAATTTTTATTACTTTTTCTATGAATTTTTTGAAGTTTAGATCTATTTAATGTATATAGTTAAATCATTTTTTTATTTGTTTGCTACATCAGCAATGTCTGACACATGTCATTAACTGATTGGAGGTGTGATTTAGTATGAGATGACCACAATTTTAAAGTCATCTTTTAATCAAAGTGGTCCATTTAGATTAAAGGAAATGGACGATATGATTTATCTTCTTCCTTTTAGTGGTGAAAAGATTTTCTCCCTCACGTTGGCAGCAAAATAACCCCTTCAGTGACCTGAACTCAGCTGGCAGTAACTGGGGTGGTCGGGGAGAGGAGAACAGGATTATAGCGCGTGAAAGAGGGTCCTTAACCTATGTAAATGGCCCTCTAAAGTTCATTGCCAAAAATGCAAAGAGGGATACAAAAATACACGGAGGAGAATCCCCAAACCGATGGTGCCAGAAGCTTTGAATAAACCTTGCGAGCACTTTCTATCAAACTGTGGAGGTCGAGGAGTCTCCATGGTCTCCATCTACTAACGGCATGTTTGGGACAGCTTTTAAGTGTGGTGGTGTTTTTTAAAACGCCGCTTAACCGTTTGGTTCAAGAATTTTTGAAAACTCTGCCTGCCGCGTTTGGGTTTTTTACACTAAACGTAGGCCGCGGTCAACCTCCGCAGTTGACCTGCGGGCCACGTTTCAGGATAAGCTATTTATCCTAAAATGCACAAGCTGTCCCAAGCTGTCCCAAACACAGATCGTCAAAATACTTGTAGGAGTTGGTTTTTTTTAGCTCGTCAGAAGATTGGAAGAGATTGAAATGCAAGCGACGAGTTTCTTCAAGCTCAAAGAAGCTCTAAGACAAAAGAAAATGAGATCTTCACACTTAATTCAATTTTAGATTTTCAACTACATGAATTTTTGACCGCAATGAGGGAGGCAGCTCAAGCCCCTTAGAGCTTTGGGTTTAGTGCAACAGTAAGAAAATGGGGATGATGGCTAAATGGACGTCGTATTGTGCTTTTATTTTTGACCAAGCTCTACTTCTTCTTGAATAGGTTCAGAAGGAGCCGGGGAAGACTATGGAAGAGGGAGGCAGCTCAAGAGATTATTAATCGTTAAGGGGAGAGCCTAGGAAGCTAGGAAAGGGGACTTCTCAAGCCACTTTGGGAAATTGGTTTATGGGGCCATATGAGGGTAAAGTTGGTCAAAGGGAGGAAGTGGTCAGCCATGTGAAAACTTACTGATTCAGTTAGGGGTCACTAATTACATAAATGAATCTCTAAGGTTTTATTTGACTTAGACTTAGCTTAAGTTGATCGAATGGTATTGGTTTGGCTCCAATTCACATGTGATATCATCTAAACTTTGCCTTTGTTTCATTTTAAGCTTAGTTCAATCCAGGTTCTATCTTGTTTTGTTTTCTAAAGTTAATTTCAAACATAAACCATTAATATAGTAATTTTAACACAATTACTTATCACAAGTTATTGTGTGTTCAATTATTAACTAGCTTATCAAAGCTGATTTATTTCTAGTATTTTTTATAATACATTTTTTTCTTACTGCTAATATTCCTGTTTTTTTAAATTTATGACATGAGTCAATTATAGGTGATTTTACCTTCATGTTACCATTCTTTTCACCCAATATTTCTCCTCATTTACAATCATTTGATGCTTGTGGAATGTTCTTTATGCTATTTTAAATATCATATGTGTCAAACATGCAAAAAAAAGTCAAAATGTGTGAAATAGTGTTCTATGGCATAGTTATGTCTGTTTTGGGTGTGACCACTCATGGTCAAAGCATGGCCATGCCAGTTTTAGGCATGGCTACGTCGCTTTTAGGTTGATCACACCTAATGCCGATTTTTGCTAGATATGTAAATGGGGAAGCTAGGGCACAAATAAAATCTCTCTTATGGAGGAGGATAAACTTGAAGATGGTCTTAGACAAAAATGAGAGGTTTTGGAGAGTTTTCCCTCAAAAAAGTAGGGTTCAAAATTTTATAAAATCACTTCTGAGTTGTCAATTAGCTTATGGGTGACTGACTAATTCAACTAGACAATGAATTGAACCATAATGAGATAATTTACAAGGTGTTTACCATAAGGGTGTATTTGCAAATATGGTATTTACATCTTTAAAACCTCTGCTAATTAATGATTAGGATATCCCAGAGGGTAAAAGGAAAAATTTATGACGTAATGTTGATTAATATGAATGAAACATGAGATGCTAGTTAGTATTCACATTAGGTCATTAAATACATGTCAAGGATAAAAAAGTAAATCTTGAATTTTGAAAGGTTAAAACTCATAAATGTTTGGATGACTGGGGGTGGGGGGAATTATGGGTAGGAAATGTTTAAGTCACTGATTCAAACTTCCAACCACAAATTGGAAAGACATATATGATCTTTATGAAGGAGAATCAACAATATGTCATAAATTATATATCTATCCTCAAAACAATTAGAGATTCTTATTGAACCATTCATAACTCAAAACTAGTAGGGCTAAAAATGAAAGTTCTTATGTAAGATATAAACAAAGAAACACTACAAAATTTATAAGTTTTAATCTAATTTAGGGTTCTATTTGTAAACAACATTAAGTTTACAGAAGTATCCTAAGTGGTCTTTCATTTATTTAAAGATAAAAATATAAATCATGAAGGCTAACTTACCGAAGTTAATTATTAATTAACCAAATAGGAATCTTAAAAAATATTGATGGGCTAAATGAAGGCGATTGATGGGCTAAATTTAGCCCATTATAGGTGAAGAGAAATAAAGAACGCAGTTCCTTTGGTACTTTCTAAAAATTCAACCAAAACTAGCAGCCCCCTTGCAAAAGCTGCCATCAGTGTTTACTTTCAGCCAAGAGATAGGTGGAGGTGTCCACCAAATGAGTGAGAATACCCTGCTATTCAGAGGAGCAGAATCTGGCTTCCAATCCTTACAAAAATTAGGAACCTTTTGGTGCTGGATAAGCTTGTGGAGGTATGAAATGCAATTGGTGGTCACTGCCTGTACCAAGGGGGCTTTATCCTCATACTTAGCATGGTTTCTACTCATCCAGATGAACCAAGCAATATTACAAGGCACAAAATAACAGGTTCACTGCATACCAGTTAGAGAAGGAAGTCCAACTCAAATTTATAGCATCTAAGTTCAGCTTGGCCAGGATATTAACCCAAACTTCTTGAGAGAGAGTGCAACTGAAAAAAAGGTGCTCCAAAGACTCTTCAGCATTGTTACATAAAGGACAGCAAGAAGGACCCCTCAAGCCTTTGAGTTTCAGAATATCATCAGTTGGGAGAAGCCTATGCTAGAGTCTCCAACAGAAAAAAGACATGGATAGGGTCAGTAATCTACCCCAAATAGCCTTGCCCCACTCCACCTGTTGCCAATGGAAAAAATTAGCATAGATAAAAGTGAACAACTTTTGAGAAGAACCTTATTTTGTAGATATTCTGTTTTTTTGCCCAGGGGAGAAAGTAGTGTGTTGGACAAACTCGACCCGCTCACTGGTTAAAATGGTATTAAGTAATCTATAGTTCCACTGATTCTCTACCCAAAAATCTTTGACTAGACTATTGTAATTAGGATTAGGCTGAGAGCAAGTCAGTTTCTCCACATTCCACACCCACTTGTCCAACCAGAAATTTATGTGACCCTCCCCCAGCTCCCAAATGAATAAATCCTCAGCTTGATTTCTGACCTGCACCAAATTTTGCCATAGCCTAAAATCCCCCAACTTGGAAGAGACAAGAGTGGGGTGTATATTTCTACAGTATTTCCCTTTCATATAGAGAGCCCAAAGGCTGTCCTGAGCTCTGAATCTTATCCAAAGTTTACAAAGATTAATAAAACTTAGGTGATAAAAATTCCTAAAATCTAAGCCCCCAGCATGAATGGGCTTACATACCTTGTGCCAAGGTAGCCAATGATATTGTTTCTGTTGCCCAACCCACAAAAACATGAATGGGCTTACATACCTTGTGCCAAGGTAGCCAATGATATTGTTTATGTTGCCCAACCCACAAAAACTTGTTCAAAATCCTTCCAAGAGTGACCTGAGTGCTCTTCTTCATAGTGAACATTTGAAGGGCATAAGAAGGAAGAGAAGTTAATATGCTTCTCAACAGTGTTACTCTTCCCTCATTAGATAGGAAGGAATTAGTCCAGCAGGTAAGTTTGTTCTTGATCGTATCTATAACCTCATTGAATTGTGTTTGCTTAACTCTGCCTTTAATCAGTTGCACCCCAAGGTAGCTAATAGGAAGAGAAGCTGGATTACAGCCAGTGCACTCAGAAATCCAGTTTTAATATGAGGTTTAACATTGACACTGGCATAAAAATAAGATTTCAGTAAATTGAGTTCCATGCCAGAGGTAAGTTGAAATTTGTGTAGACACTGGAAAACAGGTTTGACAATAGATTTGGAAGCATTAGTGAAAAGTATAATGTCATCAGCATATGACAGGTGACTTACCCCTATATTGGACTTGTTCTGGTAGGCTAAGTGAGGAGATTCAGTTATCAAATTGTTCAGTAACTTGGAAAGATAAACAAATGCCAAGATAAATATTGTAGGAGATAGTGGATCACCTTGTTTTATGCCCTTGGTGGCACTAAAGAAACAATAACTAAGTAAGCATTGCACTTAGGCCATCTCTCAATCAACTGAATAAATTTAGGATTGAAGCCTCTGACAGCGAGAGTATCTAAGATGAACCCCTAACTTATGGTATCATAAGCCTTTTTTATGTCCAATTTGAAAATATCATTGCCTCCTCTACATTTTCTGTCCAAGTCTAACAAGAGTACTTGTGCTAGAAAAATGTTGTCAGAAATGTTCCTCCCCTTTACAAATACAGCTTGATTAGCTTGAATAAGGTGCTATAAATGTGGTTGAAGCATGAATACAATTATTTTGCTAATCACTTTGGAAATATCATTTGTTAAGCTTATTGGTCTGAAATCTCCCCAAGAATGTCTAATCTGATTTTTAGGTAGCAAAATAATGTTAGATGCAATGAAATATTTTGGGGGATCAACTCCTTTAAAGAAACATTGAACAACTTGGACCACATAGGGGCTGACAATTTCTGAGCTAGTCTTACAAAACTTTACAGTAAATCCATCTGGATTAGCAGACCTATTACCATATATAGAGTCTAGAGCAGCCTTGATTTCAGATTCAATAGACACCTTGTGTAACACCAACCTTTGCACATACTTCATTCTATCAGCAAAAAGGGAGGCAGGAATATGGTTTCTAGCTAACTGCTCACTTGTAAGTAATAGCTGAAAAATATTCCACACCTTCTGCAGCAATTGCCTCAAAAGAAGTAACCTTATGACCAACAAAATTAATAATAGATAAAATCATATTGCATTTCCTCTTATATTTTATACATGCATGGAAATATTTAGAATTTCTGTCCCCATCCACAAATTTTGAAATGGTAGCTTTTTGATGGAGAAAACATTCATAATTGTTGATTTGAGAGAGTAACTTTTCATTAGCTGAGTGTAGTTCATATTCAGATGTGTTCCCCAATTGAAATTCAGCTTCATTATTAAATACTTCCTCTTCAATTGCTTTTAACTTGTCATGAACATTACCAAAGTTTTCCCAATTCCAAACTTTCAGATGTTTAGCAATCTTCTTTTGAAGATTCAAGAGGTTAACCTAGGGTGAAGCTTCAGGATCTGAAATCCAGACTTTGCTAATTTCTGCATGGAAATCATGATGTAATGTGCACATATTCTGAAACCTAAAGAGCTGCCACCATTGGTAGAAGAATTGTTGATAAAGAAATGTAAGGGCCTATGATTAGAACCTTCCATATGCAAGTGAGTTATAATAGTGTAAGGAAAGGTTCGTAGACACAAAGAGTTACCCAAAAACCTGTCCAGCCTCTCCCACAAGTTGCCTCCCCTCCAAGTAAACTTTGGGCCCTGGAAACCCAAATCAAATAAATCTTCAGCATTTATGAATTGGTTGAATTTATTCATAGAGGCAGACAAAGGAGAGTTGCCCCCCCATTTTTAGAAGGAGATGTGAAACAGTTGAAATCACCACCCAGGATCCAAAATGAGTCAATGGAGCTAGCAAGCAATAATAAGTCATGCTATAACAGTTATTGTTGAAAATAAATATAGATGTCATAAATAAAGGTTGCATAACCCATCTGGTCTCCTATAGAAAACTTGATGTGGATGAATTGAGGATGATTTTATAGAATAGAACATTGCAATTCAATTTTGGAAAAAAATTAGATTTTGTTATTAATAGTTGCACAGTGAAAAAAAGATGGGAACTTCTTCATGATATTTTGTGATTTTTTAGATATCATAGGTTCTAGAATAGCAAAACACCACAATTTATGGTTTTTAACAAGATATTTTAGTCTTCTTATTGAAGAGGGACGTGCCACCCCTCTAATATTCCAACACATGAAATTTATCATTGAGAAAGAGTTCTCCCCTTCCCCCTAGTCCTAGGACAGAGGTTGGCAGCAATGGCCTGTGGAAGGCTCTCTAAATTCTGAGTACCCAATCAACTGAGATTTTTTGGCCTGTTTCTCCTTCTTTTACTACTCTTTTGGACTTGCCACTCATCAGTAATCACTTCCTTCAGGTTGCTAAGAGTTTTATCTGCAATTAAAGGAGCATAACTGATCCATGAAAAAATACCTATTTTTATGCCTTGATTTTTATAAAATTTTTAAGGATATTATGCTTTAATGAAAGGTATTTTTATGTTTTTTGATATAGGTGATGCAAAAATGTTCAAGAAGGAAAAAAGAGCAAAAATGAGCAAAAAGGAGCAAAAATGGAGTCAAAATGCAAAATTGCCAAAAAAATGGGTCTGGCGCCTAGGCGCCAGAATCCGGCGCCTAGGCGCCAGAATCCGGCGCCTAAGTGCCAGCACGATACCAAAATAGTTACTATTTTGTAACTACTTTGGGCAGTTATTTTGACGGTTAGAGCGGTTATTGGACCATCTAGAAGATTGGCAGTTATTCCTAGATTATAAGACATGTGATACATTGTATTTAGACGCTTGGAAACGGTTTGGATCGCGAAGAGGTGCGATCCAAAGTGAAGAGGTGCGAAGAACTAAACGCGAAGTCCAGCGCATAGCCGCCAGAATCCGGTGCCTATGCGCCAGACACAGTTTCTAGAAGATTCATTGAACTTGGACACATTTTGAAGAGATGCTTTAGACAACCATTGAAGCCTATAAATAGGAGGCCATTTCTACAGAAAAAATCCCCCCCCCAATTAGAGAGATTATTTTAAATATAGGGCCACACTTTTAGTTTACTTTCTTTCATAAATTAGTGAGTTTATTTTATTTAGAGTTTGTATTGAGAGTTTGGAAGAGTTGGTGCTTTTGAAGTCTATTTCGCTTTGGAGTCAGAAGGAATCAGAGGTTCAGTTGGAGAAACAGTTGAGATAGGAATTTGTAATTTAATTCAAAGTTTTATTTATATGTTTTGTTATTTAAATTCAATGTGTTCTGTGTAGTTACTTTACTTTCTCCTTTCAATTATGAAAAGATAAATAAGATAATATTAAATTCATTGGAGAATTAAAAACTAAATATGTTTAAATATTGTGATGATATTAATACCGGATCTTAATTTACTATTTAAATTGGCCATTTAAGTTGTTAAAATCTATTGAAGAATTTTGAGACCTAGAAGGAGATGAATTCTTAAATAGTAGATATCACATGAATCCTTGGGTAGTCAAAGGCCTTGTGCGGGTTATTCAAGGTGATGTGCAAATAAATAGGAAAATATTATTTAATGGGCGTAGAATTAATAATTTTTTAGAGTGACAGAATAAATTCTTGTAATTTGGTTTATAGAAAAGGAAAGGGTCACTAGTAGGGCCGACCATAGCCACCCTTGGACATCTAGTAGTGTGAGCCTAGATTAACCCATTCTACTAACAATACATCCAGACCTGATCTATAGATTAATCAATATTCTTTATACTATCGAGCGAAGGTAAGTAATAGGAATGCTTCTATTTGGCACAATACCATAAATTTATATTCTCCACGAATATTAAATTATCTAAAAAGTCTTGGATTAATTGAAAGGAAGAAAATTGTTTGCTTATTATTATTTACATCACTCATTATTTTAGTACTTGCTTTATTTCTCGCATTTAGTAAATTAAATATTAAATTTGTAACTTTAAAAGAAATACATAAAAATAAAATTAAAATATTTAAAAATCTATAAACCTCCTCGTGGGATCGATACTGGGGTCGTTAATTAAAGCCCCATATTACTTGAAAAGATACGTATACTTGCGTAGTACCTCTAGTGTGTAAAATATTTTTCATAAAATTATATTTATATACACTAGCCGCTATTATTATTTGGGTCAAAGTATTGGCTATAACATATTTTTGAAAGCATAAATTACTGCGTTATCTTGCGGCCAGGGGTCAAGTTTTTGGCGCCGTTGCCGGGGAGGCAAATTTTTAGATTTTTAATATTTTATTTTATTTATTTATTTTATTGTTAGAATACAAAAATATAAAATACAAAAATATTTATAAAAACAAAATTAAAAAATAAAAAAAAAGAAAGTAAGTAGAGATTTAATTTCTTGCTATTTTACTTTTTATTTACTTTTTATGCGTAGTGCTGGATCTGAAGGAATATTACCTTTAGATTCTGAATTAGAAAGAACTGTTAGAAGAATTAAAAAAGGAAATAAAATTCAAAAATATCAAGAGATGGCTAATTTACATAACAATTTACAGAATCCAATTGAAATTAATGAACAAAATGTTTTTAAACCATTAAGGGATTATGCTAACCCTACAGTTGATGAACTTCATAATATTATTCAAATACCTGCTGTAGATGCTAATTCTTTTGAGCTTAAACCATCTATTATTTAAATGGTTCAAAATAATCAATTTGGGGGAACACCAAATGAGGATCCAAATTTACACATTGCTAGTTTTTTAGAAGTTTGTGCTACCTTTAAATATAACAATGTTTCCGATGATGCTATTAGACTTAGACTCTTTCCTTTATCTTTAAGAGATAAAACAAAGATGTGGTTGAATTCATTAGCAACGAGTTCTATTAAAACATAGGTCGAAATGGCACAAAAATTCCTTGCTAAATATTTTTCTCCTTTTAAAACTGCTAAATTAAGAAATGATATTACTTCATTTTGTCAATTTGACGGGGAGACAATTTATGAAACTTGGGAAAGATTTAAAGAACTATTAAGAAAGTGTCCTCATCATACTTTACCTGATTGGTTAATTATTCAAACATTTTATAACAGACTTATTGGATCACTGAAATCAATTATTGATGCTGCTGCTGGAGGTTCTTTAATGGCTAAATCATTTGAAGAAGCTTATACTTTAATTGAAGAAATGGCTAACAATAATTTTCAATTGCCTTCTGAAAGGGTTAATCCTAAAAGAATGGCAAGTATTCATGATAACGAAGTCTTTTCTATCTTAGCTTCACAAGTGGCTGCAATATCTAAGAAATTAGATAATTTTGCTATTAATGTACCACATAACAACTCTGCTAATATTGAAGATTCTCAAACTATTGAAACTTTACAAGCTATTGCTAGTAAAATAACCCTTATTCAAATTATTATAATCCTAGATGGAAAAATCACCCTAATTTTAACTGGAATAATTCACAACAACAATGGGGTGATAATCAATCTCATCCAACTGGAAATTGGAATAATCAAGTAAATTCAAACTATAAACCTGCTGGATTTAATGATCAACAGAAAAAGTTATCTATAGAAGAATTAATTTTACAACTGAGTAATCAGTAACAAAATCAAAACACTGCTATTCGTAATATTTAGAATCAAATAGGACAAATTGCTAATTTAATTAATTACAAACCTCCAGGAACACTTCCTAGTAATGTTGAAATCAATCCAAAAGAAACTGGAAAAGAACATGAACATGCTAAAGCTGTACAACTTAGAAGTGGAAAGGAATTAAAAGAAAGAATTCAGGATGAAATTGAAAATGAGATTGAGATCGAAGAGATTGAAAAACCTAAAGAAACTCATTCTCCTAGTAAAGATTAGACTGTTATTCCTATTAATGTGGAAGTTGAAAACCCACCACCACCTTTTCCTCAAAGACTAAAATAGCAGAAGCTTGATCATCAATTTTCTAAGTTCTTTGAAATTTTTAAGAAACTTACCATTAACATACCTTTTGCTGAAGCTTTGGAACAGATGCCAACTTAGCAAAATTTATGAAGGATATTTTAAACAAGAAATGAAAATTTGAAGCTTTTGAAACTATTGTATTTAGTGAAGAATGTAGTGAAATAATTCAAAAGAAATTACCTCATAAACTTAAAGATCCTGGAAGTTTCACTATACCTTGTGCTATTGGAGAAAAAATTTGTGGAAAAGCTTTAGGTGATTTAGGATCAAATATTAATCTCATGCCATTTTCTATTTTTCGAAGGTTGAATTTAGGAGAGATTTCTCCCACCGCTATAACCCTTCAGTTAGCTGATAGATCTATCACTTACCCTAAAGGAGTTATAGAGGATGTTCTTGTTAAAGTGGATAAATTTATTTTCCCTGTGGATTTCATTGTACTTGATATGGAAGAAGATAAAGAAATACCTATTATTTTAGGGAGAGCTTTTCTAGCTACTCGACGGGCTATGATTGATGTGTGAAAAGGAGAATTAACTATAAGAGTTAATGATCAAGAGATTAAATTCAATGTCCTTAAATCAATGAAGTACCCTGACAAAGAAAAATGCTATCGAATGGATATTATTGATTATATAATTGAAAAACATTATCAAGAAAAATGTAAAGTCATTTTTTAAAAAAAAATTGAATTATTAACTGACGAAAATGAAGAATTAAAAGAAGAAGAATTTTCTAAAGAAACTCATTATATTAAAGATAACTGAGAAATTTTGGACATAACTCAAAATGATATACTTTTACCATCGATTAAAAAAACCCCTGAACTGAAATTAAAAATGTTACCTGTACATTTAAAGTATGCTTTTCTTGGAAATTCATTAACTTTGCCTGTTATTATTTCTTCTAAACTAAGCTTAGATCAAGAAGAAAAAATAATAGGAGTGTGAAAGAATTATAAGAAAGCTTTTGGTTGGACTATTGTTGATATAAGAGGAATAAGCCCTTCCATTTGTATGCATAGGATTTTAATGGAAGAAGATTTTAAACCTACTATTGAACCTCAAAGAAGATTAAATCCTATCATGAAAGAGGTTGTTAAAAATGACATTTTAAAATGGTTAGATGCTGGAATCATTTATCCTATTTCGGATAGTCAATGGGCGAGTCCTATTCATTGTGTTTCGAAAAAAAGAGGAGTAACTGTCATTGTCAATGATAAAAATGAACTAATTCCTACAAGACAAGTTACTGAATGGCGAATTTGCATTGATTATCAGAAATTAAATAACGCCACTAGAAAGGATCATTTTCCTTTACCTTTCTTGGATCAAATGTTTGATAAAGTAGCTCGACACTCATATTTCTGTTTCTTGGATGGATATTCGGGTTATCATCAATTACCTGTCACTCTTGAGGACCAAGAGAAAACAATATTTACAAGTCCTTATGAAACATTTGCGTTTAAAAGAACGCCTTTCGGTTTATGTAATGCACCTGCAACTTTTCAAAGATGTATGATGTCAATATTTTGTGATTTGATTGACAAAGGAATTAAAATATTTATGGACAATTTTTCAGTTTTTGGAACTTATTTTGAATCTTGTATGGAAAATATTTCCAAAGTTCTGAAAAGATGTGAAGAAACAAACTTAGTTCTTAACTGGAAAAATGTCAATTTATGGTCACGAAGGCATTGTACTTGGTCACAAAATTTCACAAAAAGGGATGGAAGTTGATCAAGAAAAAGTGAAAATTATTGCTAAACTGCTACCACCTACTACTGTTACTGATGTGAGAAGTTTTCTGGGACATGCTGGATTCTATAGAAGATATATAAAGGATTTTTATAAAATTGCTAAACCTCTTTGTCATTTATTAGAAAAAGAAGTTAAATTTGAATTTAATGAAGACTGTGTTAATGCTTTCAATATTTTAAAAGAAAAATTATTAACTACACCTATAATTATTGCACCTAATTGGAATAAACCTTTTGAATTAATGTGCGATGCAAGTGATTTTGCAATTGGAGCTGTATTGGGACAAAAATATGAGAAAATTTTCAAAGTTATATATTATGCTAGTAAAACTCTTATTGAAACTCAAAGAAATTACACCACTACTAAGAAAGAGCTTTTAGCTATAGTCTATGCCTTTGATAAATTTAGACCTTATCTTCTTGGTGCCAAATGCATAGTTCATACTGATAATTCCGCTATTAAATATTTAATGTCAAAAAAAATGCTAAACCTAGACTGATAAGATGGGTTTTACTTCTACAAGAATTTGATTTTTAAATAGTGGATAGAAAAGGAACTGATAACCAAAGTGCTGATCATTTATCAAGAATTAAGAATGATATTATTATGGAAGAGATGATAAATAAGAAATTTCCTGATGAACATTTATATGTTATTCAAGGATGCCAAACACCTTGGTATGCGAATATAGTTAACCATTTAGTTAGCAATATTCTACTTTATGGATTGAATAACAAATATATTAAGAAATTTAATAATAATCCTAAATCTTATATTTGGGAAGAACCTCATTTATTTAAATTGGGAAGAGATTATGTAATTCAAAGATGTGTACCTTATGAAGAAACTTTTGCTATTATTCAAAACTGTCATGATTCTGAATTTATTAGCCTACCTTGTTCAAAGATGTGAGACAATATGTAAAAACATGTGATCGATGTCAAAGGATGGGAAATATATCTAGGAAAGATGAATTGCCTTTAAACTATATATTGGAAGTTAAAATTTTTGATATATGGGGTTTAGACTTTATGAGACCATTTGTACCATCATCTGGAAAGATTTATATTTTATTAGCAGTTGATTATGTTTCAAAGTGGGTTGAAGCTGTAGCTTTACCTAACTGTGATTCCAAAAGTGTTTCGAAATTTTTAAAGAAAATGATTTTTCAAGATTTGGAATGCCTAAGGTAATTATCACAGATGGAGGAAGTCATTTCAGAAATATAAGAATTCAATCATTACTGGAAAAATTTGAAATCAAACACAGAATTGCAATGGCTTATCACCCACAAACAAGTGGAATGGCTGAAGTATCAAACAGAGAAATTAAAAAATTTAAGAGAAAACTGTTAATCCTAAAAGAACTGATTGGGTTGATAGACTTGAATCTACATTATGGGCTTATAGAACAGCTTATAAGACACCAATCAGAATGTCACCTTACCAGTTAGTTTATGGTAAACATTGTCACTTACTTGTTGAACTTGAACATAAAGCTTATTGGGCGATAAAGGAGTTTAATTTTGATTTGAATACTACAGAAGAAAAATGATTATTACAATTAAATGAGATGGATGAAATAAGAAATGAATCATATGAAAATGCAAAGATTTATACAGAGAAAATGAAGATATTACATGATAAAAAGATTTCAAGAAAAATATTCGAGCCTGGATAAGAAGTATTATTGTTTAATATTCGTTTGAGGATTTTTCCTAGAAAATTAAGATCTAAATGGATGGGACCATATATAATTGAGAAAGTATACCATTATGGAGCTGTGGATATTAAAGACCCCAAAACAGGAAAAATATTTAAAGTTAACGGACGAAGACTGAAGCCTTATTTGGGAGACATAAAAATGATTTATAAAGAGGCTTACGAGTTAAGTCAACCTGATTAAAGACTTAATTAGGTCAGGCTGACGACGTTAAACCAAGCTCTTTGTGGGAGACAACCCATAATTATTTTTGTGTGTTTTTACATTTTTAATGTAAGGTTATGCCTCGGTCTTGACTAAATTTTATATAACTTTAGAAAATTGGATGGTAACAAGTCTTTATTGACTTAAGCTAAAGATTATCTCGAAGTATATAAAGTTTGGACTTTAGATCACTCCATTTTGTATGTGAGTAAAAAGGAGAGATCAAGTTAACCTTCATTATGATTGTTTATAATTTGACTTAATTTTAATTACTGAGTCTATATTGATCTTACCATTCTAATTTACCTATTTTAGAGATCGAAACTTTGAAATTTGATGTTAGGCAAAATGGAGTCGAACATGGTTCCGGCGCCTAGGGGGCAGAATCCGGCGCCTAAGCGCCAGAGTAGATTGTGTATCGATGGGTCTGGAGCCTAGGCTCCAGATTTGGCGCCTAAGCGCCACAGTTACTGGGTCGTGTAAAAACCTAAAATTTTCAATTTTTCACACGATTTTCTCCTATAAACTACGCCATCTTTGTTCCTAATCCCTAAACAACCAGAGATACGACCTTTACACTTCATTCTTGAGGAGATAAGAGAAGATTTTGAAAAAATGGAGAGAAGAAATCATGGAGAAGAGGCTAGAGATAAGAGTTCAAAGGATATTCAACCTTTCTTCAATGGTTTTATTGCTGTAAGTTTTGAGAAGTTTTCGAGTCGCCTAGATAAGTTTGAAGTGGAATTCAAAAGTATTGGAGATCGCCTCCATGAGATGTATCATCAAATCAAGCATCTGGAATGACAGGCAAAGCTTCAATTCGATCATCTAGCGGCCTATCAAGATGCTTAAGTGGAAATGTATGCGAAGAACACATGGATCGACGAGAAAAGGACTACGGATTTTCCAAGGGCGTTAGTGTTCTTCCCAAGTAGGCCTAGTAATCTTCATTGCGCTGAGAATGGAAATTTCAAATTTGAAGATTAGATAGTAAATGTGGTTAGATCAAGACTTTATCTAGTGTGTTGTTGCATCAATTTGGTAAATCAAATGTGTTGTTTATGTGTTTATTTTATTGTTCAATGCGTGTTGTATTTGCTTTGAAATTATGTTGTTTGATTATTTGTTAGGACTTGAATCTTATTATTATACTTATTTGTAATATATTGAGCCCAAAATTGAAGATTGTGAATGGAATTAGAAGAGTTTAACTTAAACATGTGTTTAATTGGTGGATTTAATTTATAATTTTTAAATATTTTTGGAAAATATTTTGGAAGTTGGAAACTGAAGCAATACTCTTATATGAGTAATTGAAAGTTGAAGTTGTAAGTTTTGGAAGAAAATTAAATTTTTAAAATGACTTTTGTGAAAGACGATTCTGGCGCCTAGTCGCCGGTTCGGCCTGCTAATAAAAAATCAGGATTTAAACCCCCATTAGCCATTGCCGACGCCTAAGCTTCATCCCCTCCTCTTTTTCGCAAAAACCTACCCCATAGATCCATATAGAGGCCAAATCTTCACATTTTTGAGTCTGAAATCACTCGATTCCTTTATCTTGAGGTCAGATCTACCTTGTAATCCATTTATTTTTGATTTCTACCATGGATTTTCCTATTTTTGCTAAAAACTGAAATTTTGGAGAAAAATTTTGATTTTTAGAAAATTTTCCATGGATTTTTAAACTCATTTTAAGTTTCTCAAGCTTAAAAGAGTTTAGTGTATTTGATTCCTTTATTTATTTATATTTTATTTCATGTTTAGATGGCACCTAAATCTAAGCACGAAAAAGAACAAGAAAATTTCGATCGCAATAAATCCGCTACTGCGGCAGCGCACTTTCGCTACCACGAATTTACGTCATCGAGGAAATTTATCTTGGAACGCAGTTTTTACAATCCTGGAGAGATGATCGAGAACACGATCATTGCACACAACTAGCGGCGATTCTTTTATTTCACTGCCGTTGCTGTTATTCTTGTTGTACGAGAGTTTTATGCCAACTTTTTGGATGCGGAAGACTATGAAGTCTTCGTTAAAGGTGTCGGAGTGGGTTTCATTCTGGAACGGATCAACATTTTCTATGACCTACCACCTTCCATCGAGTGCTACTATTTTGGTCTATCTCCATCTGAAGGTGATCTGGAGATGATCATTGCATATCTGACTTACGACACTGGAGCTTGGAAGATCCGGAATGACAAAAGGGTAAACTTTAATTCTTCTAAACTGAATGGTATTTCAAAGGCCTGACACTATTTTATTTCTGCTAGACTACTTCCTTCCAACCACCTGAGTGAAGTTACCAGAGATAGAGCTATCCTGAACTACTGTATTCAGAAAAGGAAGCCGATAGATGTTGGCAGCATTATCTATGATTATGTGGAGTCGATTGCACGATCCAGCACTTCTGTAGGATTAGGATTCCCATCTTTGATAAATTCTTTATGTGTGAGCGATGGAGTTATTGCTGATATTTCTGAGGAGAAGCTAAAGACTACAAAGCCTATTAGGCAGGAGAGTGTTAGTATTTATGATCATCTTCGTGGGAAGAGATCTATTACTCCTTCTACTTCTGTACGTGCTCCAGGTAGAGCTTCTACCTCTCGACCTTTTACTTCTACTACACCACCACCTAGTTTTTGGGAGACTATGGATGAGAGGTATTCAGAGCAGCAGAATACGTTACTCTTAGCTAATTTTCGCGTAGATACGATTGATGCGCAATTTGATCATCTTACTGATTTTACCCTTAGGAAGAGCAATTATGATGCTGAGTATGATGAAGCTCTTGTTAGATTCCTAAAGGGAGAACAATCTGTTCAGTTCCCTACTTGTCTTAGATTCACACCTTATGATCCGAAGAAGACTGAGGATTTTTCCTTTGGTGTCGATGATGATGATGATGAGGAGACTGCGAGTATTGATTAGATTGTTGAGATTATGTTCTTTTTTTATTTATCTGTGTGTTAAACTTAGTAGTATGATTGGTTTATGTTTGTTTGATGTTTTGTTGATGTTAGTCGTACTGATGATTGCCGTACTATTTAATTATTGATGATGTTCTGTTTCTGTTATTGTGATTATTATAGTTGTTTAATTTAGCTACTGATATAAAAATTGACCCTGCTTACTTTTATATATGCTTCATTATTTCAGTGATATTCATAAAAAGCATGCGTAGAAGTAAATTTTTATTTGTAGACTATTTTTACATACTTATAAAATTCCTTTTTAAATTATGCCTTTCTTTCTCTCATACTTTAGAATTTTTCATGATATACCAAAACTTAAGTTTGGGGGAAGGGAAAATACATGCAAATTTAAATTTTATTTGTCCTTAAGTGCTAATATTTTCTTTAAAAAAAATATCAACATAACATAAGGAATGAAAAATCTATTTAAGATTATTTAAAATTTTGAAATTATAAATAATTTAGTAGAATTCATCAAAATTCTAATAACTTTGATTGATTTTAAGAATTGAATTATTCAACTTAAAGAAGAGTAAGATTAAGAATTTTTTCTATTCATGGTAGAGATAATTGAATTTTAGAAGTATTAAGAAATCAAGAATTATAACTAGAAAAAGAAAAGATTGAAAGTCTTTTTGAAAACTATTCATGTTGTAGTGATTAAGTGAAGATGTTTAAGTTTGTAAATATAAGTTAAGGATAGTGAAGTTTAAAATCATTAACATGCTATCCAGATACAGTAATCTTCACTGTGAAAAAAAAAAGAGGAGAAGCTTGAGGAAATGCCTAATCAAAATTTGGCTTCACTTCAAATATCTTATAAGAAGAAAACTAATTACATATTTTACTTAATTTTTATGCATGCATCTTTATTAGAAAAAAATTTTATGAAGATCTTTTTCTTGTAAATAATTTATGTGATCTTAATATAATAAACTACAATTATTTTCGAAATGAATAAAAAATTTTTGAAGTCTTATGATTTGGTAGTTAAATATTCTTTAAATTCTTAAAATTAAACTTAGTGAAATTTGGTTAATGATTTACTAAAGCTTTTATAAAATCAAAAATTACAAGGTATCTTAAATATTTACCTTTTATTCCAATTGTTATACATTTTATATAGTAAAAAGGGGTTACTTTAGGACAAGTAACCTTTAAGTTTTGGGGATTTTGATCCATGAAAAAAATACCAATTTTTAAGCCTTGATTTTTATAAATTTTTTGAGGATATTATGCTTTAATGAAAGACATTTTTATGTTTTTGGATATAGGTGATGCAAAAATGTTCAATAAGGAAAAAGGAGCAAAAAGGAGCAAAAATGGAGCCAAAATACAAAATTGCCAAAATAATGAATTCGGCGCCTAGGCGCCTCGATACCAAAATAGTTATGATTTTGTAACTACTTTGTGCAGTTATTTTGACGGTTAGAGCAGTTATTGGACCATCTAGAAGATTGGCAGTTATTCTTGGATTATAGGACATGTGATACATTGTATTTAGACACTTGGAAACGGTTTGGATCGCGAAGAGGTGCGATCCAAAGTGAAGAGGTGCGAAGAACTGGACGCGGAGTCCGGTGCCTAGGAGCCAGAATCCATCTCCTAGGCGCCAGACAGTTTCTAGAAGATTCATTGAACTTGGACACATTTTGAAGAGATGCTTTAGACAACCCTTGAAGCCTATAAATAGGAGGCCATTTCTACAGAAACCCCCCAATTAGAGAGATAATTTTAAAAATAGGGCCACACTTTTAGTTTACTTTCTTTCATAAATTAGTAAGTTTATTTTATTTAGAGTTTGTATTGAGAGTTTGGAAGAGTTGGTGCTTTTGAAGTCTATTTCTCTTTGGAGTCAGAAGGAATCAGAGGTTTCAATTAGAGAAACACTTGAGATAAGTATTTGTAATTTGATTCAATGTTTTATTTATAAGTTTTGTTATTTAAATTCAATGTGTTTTGAGTAGTTACTTTACTTTCTCCTTTCAATTATGAAAAGATAAATAAGATAATATAAAATTTGTTGGAGAATTAAAACCTAAATATGTTTAAATATTGTGATGATATTAATACCAGATCTTAATTTCCTATTTAAATTGTTCATTTAAGTTGTGAAAATCTGTTGAAGAATTTTGAGACCTAGAAGGAGATGAATTCTTAACTAGTAGATATCACATGAATCCTTGGGTAGTCGAAGACCTTGTGCGGGTTATTCAAGGCGAAGTGCAAATAAATAGGAATAAATTATTCAATGGGCGTAGAATTAATAAGTTTTTAGAGTGACAGAATAAATTCTTGTAATTTGGTTTATAAAAAAGGAAAGGGTCACTAGTAGGGCCGACCATAGCCACCCTTGGACATCTAGTAGTGTGAGCCTAGATTAACCCATTCTACTAACAATACATCCAGACCTGATCTATAGATTAGCCAATGTTCTTTATACTATCGAGTGAAGGTAAAGAATAAGAATGCTTCTATTTGGCACAATATCATAAATTTATATTCTCCACGGATATTACATTATCTAAAAAGTCTTGGATTAATTGAAAGAAAGAAAGTTGTTTGCTTATTATTATTTACATCACTCATTATTTTAGTACTGCTTTATTTCTGCATTTCGTAAATTAAATATTAAATTTGTAACTTTAAAAGAAATACATAAAAATAAAATTAAAATATTTAAAAATCTATAAATCTCCTCATGGGATTGATACTGGGGTCTTTAATTAAAGCCCTATATTACTTGAAACGATACGTATACTTGCGTAGTACCTCTAGTGTGTAAAATATTTTCCATAAAATTATATTTATATACACTAGCTGCTATTATTATTTGGGTTGAATTATTGGCTATAACATATTTTTGAAAGCATAAATTTCTGCGTTATCTTGTGGCCAGGGGTCAATAACCAGAGATAGATACTGCATCCTCCTAATGCCAAATCTTAACTGTTTTGATATACTGCAAATTGTTATTTGGATCTGTCAAATTCATTTGACTCTCAAAATGGGTGGGTATAGGTGAATCTTTCTGAGAGGGCACTACCTCAGCCTGAATCTGGGTGGTTATAGGTGATTTTGCTGAGGTGGGGGGGTACTACAACAGCCTGATCTCCTGGGATTGGACTATTAGGATTAATTTCAGCTTCAGTTGTCCTCTTATCCAGCTGAATAGGGGGGACTTCAGTGCTCTGGTGCGACATACTGGCATTAACTTTAGAGGTCCCATTAGATCTTTTTCTTGAGAGAGCTATAGCCTATATCAAGTATCCTGAATGTGCCCAAACATTTTGCAATGTTGACAATAGTGGGGCCTATTCTGCACCACAATCTCCTGCCAAAATCCTGCTTCATCATTAGTGATCTAGACCCTATCTAAATCTGGAAGGGTGATATCTCTTTCTACCAGCACTCTAGCACTGGCTAGTCTGGCAATATCAAAAGTAGGAGAATCTACTTTGACGGGGGTGCCAAGAGCTTGGCTTTTGTTGAATAGAGCATTGGGGTGATACAACTGGATAGGGAGGCAGGGAGTTTATACCACATGGGAACAATGGGGGGTTCTTTAGATGGATCAAAATCTGGTGTCCATTTTATAAGGTATTGTTCAGCAAAGATACTTGCATAGTCTTCCTCATTAGTTAATCTATTAAGTAAGTATTTGCCATCCATCAGTCCAAGCTTCTAAGTGCCCATAAGCTTCAACTCATCAAAGAAAATTATAACAAAATCCATCTTGGGATGTCCAAACTAAAACTTCTCAATTAAAGTGAACTTAACAACATCAATAAGGGCTTTCATTTCTTGAATTAGTAAATACAATAGTAGGTTTTCCATCCTTTAGGCATAGGGGCCAAATGTAGGGGCATTCCTTTTTTCCAGCTGCAGCATCATGCAATGCTTGAGGGAAAACCAGGTGATCAAAGCTCTTGTGAGAGGTTTGATCCTTCCCCACCATACCAGCATATGTAGCTTTTGCCCATTAGGCATCAATCTCCACATCAATGGGGAAAATCGTGGCCATGAAAGAACCACCATAGTAGAGAAAAAAGAGAGCCTACACACCCCAAAAAAGCTCAAAAGTGGAACAAAATCACTTTCAAGGCACCTCACAAATAGGAAATCCAAAACCAGAAAAAACAACAAACAAAAGGTCAGCAGAAACCAATGGAACAGTAGCACCAATTAGAAAAGGAAATGCCCAGGAAGGGACTAGGATTAAAAACTAAGCACCACCACCACCCAAACACTAAGCACCCACTTAAACTAAGCTTCTCTGACCTCCTACAACCTTCCCCACAGAGCCTCCACAGCCAGAAATCGTCCAGCTCTGCCAGTGAGGCCATCAAAACCCTAGTAGAGCAAAGCAGGAAGCAATCGTCATTATATATATATAAGATGGATGACAACATATGCATGTCCTCTGCATATGTGCTAATTCGACACTGA
This sequence comes from Papilionanthe hookeriana x Papilionanthe teres, assembly GCA_022702705.1. NCBI lineage: Eukaryota > Viridiplantae > Streptophyta > Magnoliopsida > Asparagales > Orchidaceae > Papilionanthe > Papilionanthe hookeriana x Papilionanthe teres. The sequence goes on from CM040421.1 coordinate 142,995,516, forward strand.
TGGATTCGAACTCAAGACAAAGGGGACATACACCGAAGGTGCTATCCAACAGGCCACCGGTTACACACTCGCACGCGCGCACACACACACAGATATATAATAATAATAATAATAATAATAATAATAATACTACTAAACAAACATTAATAACCTACCCTTTTGAATTTACAAGGATTTCTTGGATGAGGCAATGATCCACCGATAACTATGCTTACGATATATATATATATATATATATACTCTCCTTTTAATGATTTTATTATGTGGATACTACGCAAGTATATATATTGTTTATCAAGTAATATAGAACTTTCTGATTAAGCCTTTAGATATCGAACCCACAAGCAAAGTGATTAATAAAGAAAACATCCACTAATTTAGAAATGAAAAATTTAACTTTTTTACTTTTAGAAAGATTTGACTCAAACTAAAGATAATATTTTAGGAAATATAGTTCGATTCCTTTTGTTAATTTTATAATTTGAAATGAAAGTAAGAAACAAGTTTAACTAAAATTTTGTAAGATGAAAACTTATGCAAAAGAAATATCTTTTTCCTTTTTCTAAATCAGTAATAAGTTATGGAGAATATTTATTGTGGAAGTATCTAAAATGTGTTTTGTCAAATAAGAGCAATTATATTCTTTACCCTTACTAGAGATGCCATAAATAACATAGGTTAATTCACTATTTTAAAAATCTTGAAGACGGGTTAGGCAAGAAAGATACTAGCTCTCACTCCAGAGTTTCCTTGATTCCCTCCACCTGGGGGATAACATCTTATATCAAAACATAAAATAATAAATCAAATTGGAGGCTTTATCCTGTCACTATAAAGTTCTCTATTTCTACACCCATCAAAGTATATCTCTCTATCTATTTGCACTCAACCATATGGATTGCATTCTCACCCATACAATCTAATGTGATTCATTCCAATTGTTAACTGAGACAATACTGCACTAGATCTTACATGTTCTTAGAAAAAATTTTAACATCTTATTTAACCAAATCAAGAAGTAAATAAAGTGCAAGGTTTTGAATCATCACAACTTCTTCCTACATTTAAGTCCTATACTTCACATAACATACATCCATAACTTAATTACTTCATCACTTAAGGAAAAAGATAAAGAAAATTACTCTTAATTCATGGAAAGTACGCAATCATAACTTTGTTTAAGAGTAGCAATCATAGTGAAAACACAAGAAGTCTTACTTAAAAACCAAATATAATATAAATATAAAGACTTATTTGTAATTCCTCTCCACAAAACTCTTGAAGTTCCTTTAAAATCTTTGCTTTCCCTTACAATACTCTTTAAAGGTTGTTGTCCAACTCAGTTGACTCCAAATATCAATTCTACTCCTAATACAAACTATATTAAATGAAGTAAAGATGGTGAAGTGGAGAGGGGTGTTCTAAAATAACTCTCTAACATAAACCTCACTCTTAAACACAAACAACACCCTCCACAATAACCATTTTTCTGCTCTTTAAGTCATCTTTCTATACTTCTCCAAAAAATGTTTTCATAAATCTTCAAGATTCAACGTATCTTCTAATAGATGCATCAATTCAAGAGTATTTTGAATTGAATTCGGCGCTAATACGAAGTTACCCATGTTACCACTAAGAGGTGTTTCGAAAACCTCTTCAAAATGGCTCCTAAGTTAAAATAAATCCTCTTTTTTAATTGCTGCACGTAAATGCAGGGTACCGGTGCTTAGCCACGAGCCTGCTTGCAGGTAAGCTCCAGATCTGGGTGCATAGCAGCGGGGCCTTGGCACTTAAGCGCAGATTCTGGTGCTTAGCTGCCACACATCACTTTTTTCAATTTTCTTTATTTTTTCTCCAAATTTGATCATTTTTCACTCTATACGTTACAATCATCCATTTAATCATATCTGTAAGAAGAACACACAAAATACCTTTTATTAAAGTACAATATCATCAAAAATAGGTATAAAAATGTGTATAAAAATACTATATATTTTAGGTGTTTCACAATCCGCCAAACTTGAAATGTCACTTGTCCTCCAATGACACTTTAATCATATAAAAATCATATAACTAAATTTTGTGATGAGTTTCTTTAAGAGTTTTTAAAATTTTTTTCTAAAAATGTAGTAGTCAAATTTAGAAAAAATTTTGGTAAATGAGACAAATTTAAAGTTTATAAATCTCTTAGGTAAAGGTTAATAAAAAAATATTAGTTCCTATCTTATTCATAAGTATTTATAGATTCTTCAAAATATAGGGCATAGGCATTTTATTTTCTTTACTTGAAAATCTTCACTAAAAATAATTATACTTATTAAATTATATTTATAAGTTTCAAGATTTTCATCAAATCTTATACTTTAAAAATATGAATGATAATGACTAGATTCAAAAATTAAATTTTTTTTTTCAATTTATATAGAAAAAATATTCAAAAGACTTCCAAAGTAGTGGAGGACATAAATGTAAATTCACACACTTAAACAAAAATTCATAACTGAGACATATATATGAAAATAAATTGAAAAGTTAAGTATGAAATTTTAATTAGGGGATTTTAATAATATTTTAAAACCTTCCTAAATAGTTTCTGGAAAAGGTTCTAAATTAGCAAAAAAAACACTAACAAATCACTAACACTTTTACTACCACAAACATTCCTATCACATATCACAAATACAACATCCACATCTAAAATAAACACAAACTAAGGTGTTTCAACAACTATTACAACAAAATGAAAGACATAGAGTAGTCATCTTTAACATCCACAAATGATAATAAACCACACAACAACAATAAAAATAGAAATAATCCACCAAATATCACATCACAAAAAATAACTTAAAATAAAATATCAATCCTAATCATCTTCTTCCTCTTTGTGTAGGTACGGGTAGGCACATATGGGCTATAATGTGAATGAGTAGGTAGCTTATGCACCAAAAATATATATTGTTTCTGCTATATAATTTTACCCATTTTTGGTGATATTGCACTTTAAAGATAGGTATTTTTCATGATTTGTTACAGGTATGCTGATTTTAGGTGATTGGAGCTAAAAGAAGTGAAGAGGAACAAATTCAGAGCAAAAAGGAGCACAATGAAGTAAACTAGCTTGTGGCGCCGTCGGTGTCATTTTCTCAAGAGCTCTAGAAAATATTCGAGCAATAGAGCGCCTCAGGCACCCTATCGAGCACTGCCGGCACCCAATATCGGTGCAATTCAAATTTGAGGAGTTCTGACAACTTTTTGAGGGGATGCTTAATAAAACTCTTGGGATTTCATTTCTAACATATACATAACTGTTTTTGGATGAAATGTGTGTGGTTCTAGGGTAGTGTAGAGAGTTCTAGAGAGGGAGTGAGTGTGTTGAGTGTTAGGGCTTAGAAGAGAAGAGTGTAGAAGTGAGGATTTGAGAGGGATTCTTCTCTAAGGAGTGAAGGAGAAGGATTAAAGTGAGAGATTGCTTCTTCCTTTCCATTATAAAGAGGGAATTGAGTGTTGCAAAGAAGAGAGAAAAGAATTCAAAGGAACTTCAAGGGATTTGCATTGGGGAAGAGAAAGAGATAAGTTCTATTTTCTTTTGTGGTTCGTATGAATTGTCTTATATATATAAAATCCATGTTTTATTGTGTCTTCTCTATGAATTTTGAGTAGTCTCCTTTGTCTTTCTTCTTGCATAGAGATATGATGATGTGGATTTGAAGTGCTTTTAAAGTATTGAAGAAATTGTGATGGTTTTTCATTTCAAACTTAATTTACTTTTCGATCTGGCCAACTGAATTGTTAAAATCTATTGTTGAACATTAACTTTGAAAGGATTTAGTGTCCTACAACAATTATGAAAAATCCATTCAATGTCCATGGATGAATTGCATAATTCATGGGAATTGAGTGCAAATAAATAGGGAAATGTATTTTGATGGACTTCAAATTAGAGGTTCCAGGGTGACAGGCTGAGATCCCCAATTTGGTCCTAAGATTAGTAACTAAACTCGAAGGTTAATCTTCAGGTGGGTGAGTGGGAGCTCCGTAGTGACAACCGGTATCCTCTCAGCCTAGCCTTAGATTTAGTGACTGAACTTAGGATATATCAATGTTTTTTTCATGCTTGGAAGAGGGGGTACTCTTTTGAGGGTAACGAAACATTTATGCTCCTATTTGACACAATACAATAAGTAATAATTCCATATCATTCACATATCATATTCTCGTTGCAAGAGGAAAGATACTTTTCATATATATCAAAACCTTTCAAATACTAGCTTAGTGTGTGTCTATTCATTAATTCTATTTTAAAGATTTTAGAAGTAATTGTAGTTTACTTAATTGTTACTATTTTCAGGATCATGTTAGTAGAAGCAAACATTAAACTTTAATTGTAATTTGAGTATTGGATTTCAGTATTACATTATCTATTGTAAGAATCGTGCCTTCCTTTGAGATTGATAACCAAAACTCCATTAGAGCCCTGTATTATTTGATACAACACGTATAATTGCGTTGAATTTTGGACTTTACAAAATCATTATAAATATATATATAAATTTGAGTTCGTAAGTTTTTGCAATATAAAAAGTCCGCATCAAGTTTTTGGCGCCGTTGCCGGGGAAGGTATAAACAGTATCTATTGATAATATAGTAACTGAAAACCTTTACTTTGTAGTATGTAATTGTGTGTTCGTTTACTTTTTACAGTATTTGTGTGATTTTATATGCATCGTAGTGGATCTACAGGTTTAGTACCTTACAATTGAAGTTAGAGCGTACTATTAGAAAAATTAGAAAACAAGAAATACAAACTGAGAATCCTTGGGAAAATGGTGAATAATCAAGATAATCAGAGAAATGATATTGGAAATTTGCCAAGACCTTTAAGAGATTATGCTAACCCAACAACAGATGAAATTCATGTGACTATTCAAAATCCTGATGTTGCTGCAAATTCATTTGAACTTAAATCTGCTATTATCCAAATGGTACAAAATAATCAATTTGGAGGAACACCTAATGATGATCCAAATTTACATCTCGCTAGTTTTCTAGAACTGTGTGCTACTTTTAAATATGATGGAGTGTCAAGTGATGCTGTCAGACTCAGACTTTTTCCTTTTTCATTAAAGGATAAAGCTAAGGCGTGGTTAAATTCGTTACCACCTGGATCTATTAAAACTTGGGGAGAACTTTATCAAAAGTTTCTATCAAAATATTTCCCTCCATCAAAGATTGCTAAGCTAGGAAATGATATCACATATTTTTGTCAGTTTGAAAGGAAATCAATATATGAAGCTTGAAAAAGATTTAAAGATCTTCTTAGGAAGTGCCCACATCATGCTTTACCAGACTTGTTAATAATTCAAACATTTTATAGATGATTAGTGGGATCATTGAGTTCGATTATAGAAGCTGCTGCTGGTGGATTATTAATGTCAAAACCTTTTGATGAAGCATACACATTAATAGAAGAAATGACTACTAATAATTTTAAATGGCCCTTTGAATAGGTAAATCCTAAGAGAGAAGCTAGTGTTCATGTTTCAGATATGATGACTAAGATAGTTTCTCAAATTGCAGCCCTTTCTAAGAAAATAAATCAGTATGGAATGAATTATTCTCAACCACCCTTAGTGTTAGAGGAAAATTCATTTGGACAGATAACACAATCTCAAACACCTTATGAGACTTTGAATGCTATTAATAAACCTAACAATCCTTATTTGAATGATTATAATCTTGGTTGGAAGAATCACCATAATTTCAACTGGAATATTAGCAATGCTAATGTTAGCCCACAATGGGGGAACAATTCTATAAATCTAATTGGAAATTCTAACAATCAAGGAAATACCAATTTTAGATCCTCTTATCTACCTGGATTCAATAGTAACTCGCAATTTAAGGATAAGAAGTTGTCTACTGAAAAAATGATTCTGAATATGGGAAATCAATTACAAGCTCAAGGTGTTGCGATAAAAAATATTGAAAATCAATTGAGGCATATTTTCACTACACTTAATAATAGAACTTCTGGAACGCTTCCAAGTAATGTTGAGATCAATCCAAAAGATCAAAATAAGGAACAACTTAAGGCTATCTGATTAAGGAGTGGAAAGGAATTGGAGACAAGAGTACAAAAAGATGTTGAAATAGAAAAAGAGAAGGTGAATATTGAAAAAGGTTCAAACAAGATTTATCTAGACTTGTAATATCCTTTTGAACCAATGAAGATTACTGTTGAAAAACCACCGCCTCCATTTTCTCAAAGATTGAAGAAAGAAAACAAGGATAACAGATTTTAAAATTTTTTAGAGATACGTAAGAAATTAACGATAAATATTCTTTTTGTTGAAGCATTAGAATAGATGCCTGACTATCCCAAGTTTATGAAGGATATTCTCAAAAAGAAAAGAAAGTTCACAGATCATGAAACTGTTGCACTTAGCGGAGAGTGTAGTGCAATTATTCAGAAGAAGCTTCGGGAAAAACTTAAAGATCCTGGTAGTTTCACTATCTCGCGTGCTAGAGGTGAAAATTTTTTTGGAAGAGCCTTATGTGATCTGGGAGCTAGTATTAATCTTACGCATTTATCAAATTTCAAAAGGTTGGGAATAGGAGAAATTTCTCCTACATCTATGACTCTTCAGTTGGCAGATTATTCCATTACTTACCCTAAAGGAGTGGTGGAAGATGTGTTAGGGAAAGTGGATAAATTTATCTTTCCTGTGGACTTTATTGTACTTGATATGGAGGAAGATAATGAAATTCCAATCATTTTAGGAAGACCATTCCTTGCTACTTGGAGAGCAGTGATTGATGTTAAAAAAGAAGAATAACTATGAGGGTTAATGATCAAGAGGTGACCTTTAATATTTTGAAATCTATGAAGTATCCCTCAATGGAAAAAGATAATGAATGTTTTAGGATGGAGGTTTGTGAATATTTGAGAAACTATCATTTTGAAAATATATTTGAAAAAGAAGCGGAGTATGAAAATATGTTTGAAGAAGGAATTGAAAATGAAGAAAATTCAGATAATAAGAAGAATGAAGATTTGGAGTATGTTCAGGAGAGACTTGAAGTATTAGACACTATGGATGGTGGAGATAAAAGCTTAATTCCATCTATAATAAGACCTCCTGAGATTGAGATTAAAATTTTCCCTAATCATTTTAAGTATATGTTTTTAGGAGAATCGTCTGCCCTACTAGTTATGGTATATTTAGAGTTAAACGAATATCAAGAACAAAAAATGTTGAAAATTTTAAAAAGATACAAAAAGGCTTTTGGATGGACTTTAGTGGATATTAAAGGAATTAGTCATTCGATTTGTATGCACAAAATTTTATTAGATGAAGAACATAAACCAAAAGTGATCCGTAGAGGAGATTCAATCCAATAATGAAAGAAGTAGTTAAGAAGGAGATTTTAAAATGGCTGGATGCTGGAATCATTTATCCTATTCCACATAGTGCTTGGGTGAGTCTAATACATTGTGTATCAAAAAAGGGAGGAGTGACTGTTAAAGTGAATGAATGTAATGAAATTATACCCACAAGATAAATGAATGGATGGTGAATTTTTATTGACTATATGAAATTAAATGCCGCCACCCGAAAAGATCACTTTCCTCTTCCTTTTCTCGATCAAATGCTGGACAGACTTGGTGGACACAAGTACTACTGCTTTCTGGATGGATATACTGGTTACGATCAAATACCTGTTGCTCCTGAGGATCAAGAGAAGACAACATTTACTAGCCCTTACTGAACCTTTGCTTTTCGAAGAATGCCTTTTGGACTGTGTAATGCACCTGCAACATTTCAGAGATGTATGATGTCTATCTTTAGTAGTATGATAGATAATGGAATAGAAGTTTTCTTAGATGATTTCTCTATATTTGGGATCTCATTTGAAATTTGTTTAGAAAACTTAGCAAAAGTTTTGGAGCTTTGTGAGAAAATAAATTTAGTTCTGAATTGGGAGAAATGTCAATTTATGGTTGGAGGAGGCATTGTGCTTGGGCATAAAATTTCTGAATTTGGTATGGAGGTCGATCCTTCTAAAGTTTGAGTGATTGAGAGATTGCCACCACCCACTATCGTGAGAGAGTTGAGGAGTTTCTTAGGACATGATGCATTTTACAGACGATATATTAAAGATTTTTCTAAAATTACTAAACCTGTGCCAACTTCTAGAAAATGATAGAAAGTTTGATTTTAATGATGAATGTTTGAGTGCTTTCGAATTATTGAAAGATAAATTAATCACTGCACCTATAATTGTTTCACCTGATTGGGAGAAACCATTTAAACTTATGTGTGGTGCTAGTGATTATGCGATCAGAGTAGCGTTGGGGCAGAGGCATGATAAAGTTTTCAGACTCATTTACTATGCTAGTAAAACTCTTAATGAAGCTCAGGTTAATTATACCACTACTGAAAGGAGTTATTAGCTATAGTATTTTCTTTTAAAAAGTATGGACCTTATTTAATTAGAGCTAAAAGTATTGTCCATACAGACCATTCAGCTATCAAATATTTAATGCGAAAGAAAGATGCTAAACCTAGACTGATTAGATGGATAATTTTTCTGCAAGAATTTGATTTTCTGATAGTTGATAGGAAAGGATCTGATAACCAAATAGCTGATCATTTGTCGAGATTAGAGTATGATAAATTATCTGAATTTGAGAAGGAAGTTACAGAAACTTTCCATGATGAACAACTTTATACTATTATGAGAAGAAATTTGCATTGGTATGCTGATATTGTGAATGATATTATACCACCTGATTTAACAAGGCAACAACAAAAGAAGTTTAAATATGATGCAATATTTAATTTTTGGGATGAACCCTATCTATATAAACAGTGTAAGGATCTGATTATTAGAGATGTGTGCAACAAGAAGAAACTAATTTAATTATTCAACGATGTCATGATTCTGAATTTGGAGGTCATTTTGGTGTTGATAAAACTGCTTTTAAGATTTTACAATCTTGATTTTATTGGCATACTCTTTTTAAGGATGTATACAAATATATTAAATCATGTGATTTATGTCAGAGAGTAGGTAATATCTCTAGAAGAAATGAAATACCTTTAAATTATAATTTGGAAGTTGAAATTTTTGATGTATGGGAATTAGATTTTACGGGACCATTTACTCCTTCATTTGGGAATTTATATATACTGGTTGCAATTGATTATGTCTCGAAATGGATTGAAGATATTGCTTTACCTAGATGTGATGCTTGGAGTGTTTCAAAAATTTTAAAGAAAAATATATTTGCGAGATATGGAATGCTGAGAGTGATTATAACTGATGGTGGATCACATTTCAGGAATAAACAAATTAAGAGATTGATTGAGAAATATAGTATGATTCGTAGAATCTCTACTGCTTATCATCCCTAGACTAGTGGTTCAGCAGAAGTGTCTAATCATGAAATTAAAATAATTTTCGAGAAAACTGTGGATAATCACAAATTAGATTGGTCTGCTCGATTAGATACTGCATGATGAGCTTATAGGACTGCTTTTAAGACCCCTATTGGAATGTCTCCTTATAGACTAGTGTTTGGTAAGACATGCAATTTACCGGTTGAATTGGAGCCTAAAGCATATTGGGTGATAAAAGAGTTGAATTTTAATTTGAAAAATGCAAGAGGGAAGAGATTTATGCAATTAAATATATTGGAAGAAATTAGAAATGCATCTAATCACATTGACAGGATCTATAAAGAGAGAATGAAATTGTGGCATGATCGGCAGATATTGAAAAAGAAATTGGAACATGGACAGAAAAGTTTTGTTATAAAATAAAAGATTGAAGTTATTTCCTGGAAAGCTCAAGTCTAGATGGTTGGGACCTTTTACAGTTGTAAAAGTTCATTCTTTTAGAGCTGTTGATATTGAGGATCCTGATACTAGAAAGATTTTCAAGGTTAATGGGCATCGATTAAAGCCTTACTTTGACAAGTTTCAACCTAACTTCAAAGAGGTTTTAATGCTGAGTCATCTCGATAAACTGAATGGTTTGTCGGGATGGCGATGTTAAACTAAGCGCTTTATGGGAGGCACCATATGTATCTTTGTGGTGTGTTAGCTTGTTTATTGTAGTTGTGCTTTTAGATAGTTATTTTTGAATCATTATCGCTGCTAAATACTTTTAAAATTTAATAAATATTAGATTGAATTGATATATTGGAATATTTTGAGCCAAACGAAGTTCGGTGTAGATTTTTGACCACTAGCACCGTTGGCGCCAGAATGGGCACCGCTGGCGCCCAATTACAGAGAAGTTTGCTGAATTTCAGGTTTGAGCACCGCCTGCATCCTATCGAGCGTCGCCAGCGCCTAAAACCTGTTGATGGTTTTTAGAATTTCAAAATGCAATTTTTGGCAGTTTTGAGCGGGATCTTCTTCCTTATAACTCCCTAAACTCCATTTTAACTTCCAAACTCCAAAAAAATGAAACCTTCCTTTCTCGATTCGCATCCCATGGATTCCTACTCCATAGAAACCTGTCGATCTCACATTTTTAACCAACAAAAGTTTATCAGTTTCGAGGCACAATGATTGTTCAATAAGGTGATGATGAAGAGGAGGATTATCAAGGAAAGAGGCTTTATTAATCGAGGTATGGATAATTCTACTACAAGAGTTGAAGAGATAATAAAGGAAAGACGTTGGGAAGTGCTATGTTACACTACCGCTGCCTTAATCATTTCGGTTGTGAAGGAATTCTATGCAAATCTTCACAGGATTAACCAAGGATTCGTCTTTGTCCGACGTAGGTTTGTGCAATTCACTCCTGTGAGAATTAATGATCTCTTTATGATTGAGAATGTACCTATTTGCCACTATTCCAATTTTAATGCGCGATAATATGAATGATGTTTATCATTATTTGACGGATGAAAATAAAGATTGGGAAGTAAGAGACAATGGATATATTAGTTTCCCTTTTGCATCTTTAAATCAGGTGTCAAAGCAGTGACATTACATTATTTCAGAAAATTTATTTCCAACTTTGAAAATTAGTAAAGTAACTAAGGAAAGTGCTATTTTGAATTTCTGTATTCAAACTGGAAGGCCGATTGATATTGGAAATATAATTATGAAATCAGTTTTGGGATTGATAGTTCATGGATATAAATATGGGCTTGGACACCCGTCCACCATATTTCTGTCATGTAGTCAATCACAAGTTCCATATCAGAGTTGGGAAAAAGGTTCTTCTTCCCTGGAGGCCTATTGATCCAACTAATCTTTATGACTACCAAACAGTAGGAGATGAAGGTGATATGAATCTACTTGCTGATCAACCAACTCAGACTTCACAACCTATTCAGCCTTACTTTCTTGAAAGTTCCAAAATGAAACTGAAGAGAATCAAGCAATTGGAAAAAGAGGTACAGAATGTTATGAATGTCATCAATAATATTTCTGATTTATTTGATCACATAAAGTGGAGGATGAAGGAACAATTTGATTACACTGGTCAGATTGAGATGGGCCTGATTAATCTGATGAAGAAGAATGTTGTGATTGCTAAGGATTCATCTGATGAATTCCCGTTTCATCCCTTCTACAATTTGTTTATGCATCAACAATCTATTGGAGATATCAGAGAGGAAGATAGTTCAGAAACTGGTGTTGAGTGATTACTGGATTCTGCTTATGTTTCATGTCTGTTTGCTTTACTTTGCTTAATTCTGTTTGGTGTGTTTAGTATTTACTTTGCTTTATAGTTTGAATTTGGATTGAATATGCATAATTTCATTGTATGTGCTTAGATTTTAGTGTTTTCTTATCGTAGCGTACTTAAAACACTAAAAATCTAAGAGCCGTTGGTTTGATTTGATGAATATATTGGGTTTATGTTGTAATGTGGATTTTATATATAAAAGTGATGTTTTGTGTTCTTTGTGTAAGAATTGTGTTAGTTATTGCTTGTGTGATGAAATAAATGCTTAATGATGTATTAAATGTCAATGTGGAGGACGAAACGATCGAAATTATAAAAAATTTTTCGGACCCAGAAAAATTTTTGCACTGGCTCTGCCGGCGCCCAAATCCGGAGAGTTTAGCTTAATTAAAAATATAGAGCACCGTTGGCCCCATATCGAGCGCTGCCAGAACCCAGGTATAGAAAAAGGCCAAAACTCATTTATTTCATAATTATGACCCTGGGACCCTCAGCTTTTTCCATTGCATTCGTCTTCCTCCTCCATTTTTGCGATTTTAAAGACCTAGGGCTTGCTAGATCTTGGATATGAAGCGATTCAAGGCTTTTCAAGACCGGATCTACACTTCTCTTGGTAAGAGCTTCACTTTAAGTTAAAATTATTTTATTTTCACCATAGGAATCTCTCACATTGCTTAGATTGGAATTTTAGGATTTTTTTAAGAAATTTTGAGATTTCCTATGATGAAATTTGCTCTTACATGTTTAGAATAGTATTTGGAGTTTGTTACATTGTGGATTTGGAATTTATTAGAATTTTCTTGCAATTTTTAGAAATTCACATGGCTCCAAGGATGAGTAAATGGAAGAGAAAATTTGATTATGATGAAGAAAGATTTGTCAATGTCAAGGCGCAATTTCATTTTAATTCTTACCTTTACAATAAGAAGTGTATTCAGGATCAAAATTTTGACAATCCTGGTGGATCTGTAGAACATTTAATTGTAGAGTGAAATTGGGAAAGATTTTGTTATTTTCATGAAAATGCTGTTATGGGTGTTGTGAGAGAGTTCTATGCAAATGTGCCCTAAACTGAGACTGAATATGTGGTAGTTAGATGAAAAATGGTTGAATTTACCCCTCAGCGTATCAATGCATTTTATCAGACTTGGGAACCATTTGTTTGTGAATATGAAAATTTTGTTACCTGAGAGGCAAATATGAAGGAAGGGATTGCTTTTCTGACAGGCGGAAGAGGGGAATAGAAAGTGAGTCAAAAACAGATGATTAACTTCCCTGCTTCTAAGTTAAACGTTGCATCTAAAGTTTGGTACTATTTCATCTCTGCAAGACTGTTACCTTCTTATCACAATAATGAAGTTACAAGAGATAGAGAAATTTTGAACTACTGTATTCAGAATATGAAGAAGATTGATATTGGAGCTATTGTATTCAAGAACATTCAGTTTATTGCTAGTGGAGAGACCACTAGAGGATTAGTACATCCTGCCTTAGTTCATGCCCTGTGTGTACAGTCTGGAGTAGAGTTCAACAGTTCTGAAGAGGTAGTTATACCACTGAGACCCATTAACAAGAATATTATTCGTACTTATGAGTCTCATATGGGAGCACGAGATGAGAGTAGGAGTACTGATATTCCTACCACGAGCTATGACATTCCATCTACGTCCGAGGCCCTACTTTATCCGATATTATAGAGCAGCTGAGATTACAGAGTGCTAGTATGGATAGACTCCATGGTAGGATGAATGTGTTTGAGGCTAGAAGTGATGTGAATGAAGATTAAATGAGAAGAAGATTTGAGTTCGATATTGCCTATCATGATGCTCAGGTCGGATTCACGAGGGGGGAGACTGATGTGATATTCCCTACTTGCCCCAGCTATACACCATACAGACCTGATCCTGCTGACCATGCTGATGAATCTGGTGATGAAGAGTGGTAGTTTATCTATTTATGTTTCATTTTTTCTTGTTATGTGTTGTATTTTTGTGATGTAGTTGTTGACCTCATTTTTGATGAGGTCTTCTCTTCTTCTCTTTAGTACTTAGGATCTAGCCTTAGGCTTTTCCTTTGACTATCTTAGAGGACTAGAATTGGGACCCACCACTTAGAAATTCAAACCACTTCTTAACTCCCTGCAAACTCCACAAACTTGATTGTAGACCCCTAATCACCTAGAGGGTTGAAATCAAATGTGGAAGTTTAAAGGATGAGTTCCTATAGGGCTCTTTGGCCTTAGGACTACCCTGGGTGGCCTGGTCTGGTAAGGGGCTGACTTACACATACACTACATTTATACACTGCACTACACTTTCACACACATCTTAAAAAACACACCCATACCCAACTTAACCTCCTGACTCATGAAGGTGATCCACATGGATGGTCCTTAACCCCTAAGCCCTTGGCTAAGAGGGTTAGGAACAACATAGTGGATGCCTCAAATGAGTCCCTTCATGGCTCATGTGGGCTTGATATGGCTTCATGGCTCAACCAAAATGATTTCATTCCACTTATATTCACCCAATCTTCAATTTTCCAAATTTTTAATTTTTGACCCCCGGGACCCTACACCCCCCTAGCCTACCCGAAACCCTTGAAATCCTCCAAAATTTCTAAATCACCCAAAATTCCTCAAAATCAATCCCAAACATTCCACATCACTCAAATTGATCATCCATGCCTAAAAATACCAAAAATTCTAAAAATACCTCCCAATACCCTCCAAATACCCAAAATACCCCTCTTGACCTAAAAATCCAAAAATTTAGAAAATTCTCAGAAAATTCCAGAATATCCCAAATATTCCAAATTGCATTTTGTTCAACTACACCATGGGCCAATTTTGTCAATTTACCCTACTTTTGTCAAAACCCCCAATTTGACCCATTTTAACCCAAAGTGAACCCAATGTCAAAGCAAACCTACCCAATTGACCCAAATTCTGGTCCAATTCTATTCTAAACTTGCATTCAACATTCCCAACACAAATATAGACCAAATCCAAGTCCAATTTGATTGACATTTGGATCCAATTTCACTTTTGGCCTTTAAATCCAATTTGGACCCATGACCCAAACCTAACTCAAACTAACCCAATTCAACTCCAATTAACCCCAAATCTTTTCTAAACCTTCCTTAACATTCCCACAAACAAAACCTTAACATGATTTGCCCAAAATTTAGACCCAAACCCCACTCAAATTCAACCCAAAGCTAAAAGGCCCAATTTTAACCTAAACCCAAACCTAACCCAAATAAGCCCAAACCTCAAAATCAAAACCCAACCAAAGCCAAAACCTCTTTGAAACACTCCCATAAACATTTCCCACCATTTATTTTACATCAATTTCAACCCTAGCCCAACATTGGCCCAAGTTAGCCCAATTTGACCTATATTGGCCCATTCAACAAAGAAGCCCAAATTCAACCCAATGCAAACCCAAATCACCCCCAATTTGCTTCAAGTCACTCATGACACATCCATGAGCTAAACCCAATATTTGTTTGGCCCAATCCTTCAGAAAATTCCCATCCATAAATCTATCTTTAAACCAAAAGCCCACTTACATTAAACCTTCCTAAAAGCCCAAATTTCATGCTAAAGCCCATATGACAAATTCTTCTCATCATACCCTTAATTAAAATCAATCCCTAAGTTCAAAAACTCATCATGAATCCATTCCACATTAATCCCCATACAAATTCCCATCAAAATACCAAAATTCTTAAAATCCATTTCCATGAAATTGACTTGACTTTTCCCAAGCCAAAGGTGAGCCATGAAGCCATGCATGAGCCACATGGGAGCCATGAGAGCTATGGAATCTACTTTCCACCTCACCATACCCAAGATGGCAAGAGGAGGAGGCCCTTTCCATATTCTCTTAAGGGGGATTAGTCACTTCCATGACTCCACTAAACCATGCTTAAGCTTAATTGTACTTGGATGGTGACCCTTCCCCACTGATTAAGCTGACCTAAATCACTTTCCCTTCAGCCCAAATTGGTCTTGGAAGGTAGACTTAACCCAAAACCAAGGGTTGACCCATTTAGACCCAAAAACTAGCCCTTTCCCATTCCACTTTGATTCAAACCCTTTACACATGTCCATGGCCAATTGACTGCACAAACCTCCAGCCCTGACCCACCTGGACCTGAGGGTGACCCATGCCTGCCGGCCGGCCACCTGGGTCGCCGGAAAACACCATGGCCGAGACCTTGGGAGGAGCCAAACTTTGGAATTCCACCTTGCTGAGCTGCCCCATGCCCAATGGCCACCATGGCTGTTCTTCCCATGCCCAGAGCAGTTGATCCTAACCCTTGGCCATCCCTGTGAGGGTCTCCAGCCACCTCTATTTAAACCTGACTCCCTCACGACCATGGAGGAGAGTTGCACAAACCTTGCCGAAACTCTGCCAAAATTGTTCCAAACCTTACTCCATACTTAGAGCAGTTGATCCCCAGTGTCAATTTGCCCTAATCCCCACCAACAGAATCCAATTTCTCAACTGAAATTTCACCCAAAACTAGGACACTTTGCCACAGTGAGCCAATCCTCAAATTGATTGGTCCTACACCTTCACTGAACCAAGAGGAGAAGTTTCTCACTAAAAGCGCCATCCCCAGGCCACTCAGTTGTTCCAGCCTCCAAGCTTTGTGATCGGCTGTGGTCACTTTCATAGCTAGGCAATTCACCAGACTAGGAGACTTCATTTGGAGCTTGCTGGGATGCAATCGAAGGTGACACAATCCTCAGATCGAAGCCACACTTCTCTGAGCAAAGGTATGGCCTCACTCTTCTTCCCGAGCTTTTGAACATTCTCCATTTTTATTGAGTCAATTTCATGCCACATAAACCGTATGGATGTGTTCGTCTTCTCGAGACGAATCCATAGAGCATAAGAACGTTCAATTTAGTCAAGTATCGAGTGAGATCTTGGGCCTAGAAGACGGACGGCTCTCGGGTGAGGACGCTTGGGGACGATGAACGGATGCCGTTCATTTAATACACGCGCGGACGGACGGCCAGGATCGCGCCGGATGAGGAGACGGAACGATACGGCGGGCCCCGGAGCGCTGAGTCGGATGGCGGCGTCGAATCGGAGAGCGCCACGCGGCGTTTCGGAGCCGCCTAGGTTGACGCGGCGCGGCGTGGATAAATAGAAAATTAGGGTATTTTCCGATTTATTTAATTCCCTAAACTTCAAAAATGCATAACTTTGTGTAGGAAAATCGGAAAAATAAAATAAAAATGCCCTCTTGCTCGATGAACGAGAGGAGAATAATGTGGAAAAGAAATCATTTAATTTCATCAAGTATTTTATTTTTAATGATTTATTTCCCTTCTACATTTTTTTAATTCTCCATGCATATAGGAAATTCACCATGGCATGAGACCATAGGGCTTTTGAAGCCTCTGAATTTGGGAACATTCCCTGAATTTTCCAAAGTCAGAGGCCATCCCTATGAGAAGTTATTGATTTTTCAAATTCAAGTTACTACTTTGAGTATTTTAAATCTAATAATTAGCATGTTGTGAAATAAATTTTAGGAAAATTTGGTGATGTTTCTTATGACCAGAGGACCCTAGGAAAAATAGGTTTTGAATTAATTCATTTAAAATAACCCTAATTGGCTTAAACACCCAAAATAGGTACTTAATTAATTAGAGCTAATCATACATCAAATTGACTTGAAATCAATTCTCCACTGACCTTTAGGATCAGAGGAACCCACCATAAAAAATTGAAGTCAATTGGACTTGGTTAGCCCCACCAAATGGGTTGATTAAACCATTTAGCCATTTCAAACTTTAAAAATTCATAACTTTCAAAATACTTTTCAAAAATTTACTAAATTAGTTTTGGAGCCTCTCTGATATTAGGGGAATTTAAGAAAATTAAAATTTCAATTTTCTAAAAAAGTTGATTTTTTGCATTATTTTAATATTTTTAATAATTAAAAAATAATAAAAATAAAAAAAATAATAAAATTCACCAAAATGTCACATTTTGAATTTTAATCATTTAGGAACAAACCCCATATTTTTCTTAGGTCCCTATGATGAGATATTAAATTTTAAAGCCCTAGGGTAATTTTAAAATTAAAAAAATGTATTTTTTTTAGCATTTCCACTAGAATAATTCTAATAAATCAAAGAAAAATCAAAAAATTGTAAAAATTAATTCTCTGGTTTCCTTGATATCAGAGAGATTTTTGAAAAATATAAAATTAATTTTTCAACCTTTATTTTATTTTTAAATTAATTAATACTACAATAAAAAGAATGTAATTCAACAAATCACCAAAATTGGTCCAAGTGATCCTCTGATCATTAGGAATGTCCCATAATTTTCTTAAGGACAGAAACTTTCCCTTGGTCATATTATTAAATTTTCCTTGGAAATCCCTATTTTCCACCAAAAATAATTACATAAATAAATTCAATACAGAAAAATCACATTTTCTCCTCTAATGTCTTTATTGACATATGAGTGAAGTCACATAAAAATTTCAAGTTCATTTAAGCTCAATTTAGTGAGTTATGAAATTATTAAGCTTGAAGGGCAAAATGGTATTTAAAAATTTTAACCCTTAATTAAAACTTTAGGTTTAATAAAATTAAAAAGTAAAATATTTGATCTTAATCTGATTTGGATGATTGAAATTTAAATATTAAAGGGTAGAAACCTACTAAACAATTTGAAGATAATTAAAATAAACTTTAGTTAAATAATTGATTAAATTTGGAAGAATAATAAAGTTGGAATTATTAAATAGGGACATTATTAGGAAGAGATTTGTTCTTTAATTAAAAAATCCCTAAATAAATCATCTCAATAATATTCAATCCCCAATTAAAATGATAATTTAAATTTAAGTTTTAAAATGTTAAAGGACTTAATCATTAAAATTAAATTAAAAGTTAAATTATGAAACTCTTTTTAAATTTTCAATTAAATTAAAATTAAAAATAAAATTAAATTAAAGATTAAATTAAATTAAATCAAACAAATTAAATTAACTTAAATTAAATTAAATCAAATAAATTAAATTAAATTAAATTAAATTAAATTAAATTAAATCATATTAAATTAAATTAAATTAAATTAAATTAAAATAAAAAAATAAGATCAAGTTAAAATTAAAATTGATTTAAATTAAATAAGTTAAATAAAAAATTAAAACTAAACCAAATTAAATTAAATTAAAGTTAAATTAAATTGAATTAAAAATAACATCACCTAAGACATAAAGAAATTAAAAATAAAGCAACTTGAACACTATTCCAAATTTAAATTCGATAACTAAAATTAAACTAAATCACAAGCCATTTGAACACTAATTTGCCCTCGAAAGCTTTGGTTATTATAACTCCTAAACAGAACATTAAATGAAATGTTACTTCACTTATAGGATATTCAAATGTCCTAGTTCACTGAGTAAGATAACAACAAAACTTAACTAAACCTCGGACGATTACTTCACCTGATTAATTAAATCCATTTGGACTTAAAACAATCCTATCAGTATTGAAAAGATGTTTAAGATTCTTCTTAAGCACTTCCTCAATATGATGGTATACTTATAAGAACAATTGAACTTAATTATTCTTTGATGAAGAAAATCGTCCTCAAATCAAAACACAAGAACCTAGACGTCATAAGAAATGACTAGCTATAGGACTAGGAATTTGGTAGAAAACCATAACCCTTCCCTTAGCTTTACCTAGGAACCTGCTTAAATACTCTAATTGTGTTTTAAGTGCAGCTTGGGATGACGGGAAGACCCTCCAAGTACGCTTTTATTTTATTGCAATTTACCTTATTGTAATTTATTTAATCGCATCGCACTTACTTTTCTTGCATGATAAACAATCGTTGCATGAAAACCCACACCTTTAGGATAGTCCCTAAAACTGAAACCAAAACTAAATTGAAAGTCATTGCAAGATAAAATTCACCGCCACAACATTTCAAAATATAAAACAACTCAAAATTTAATCACAAACGTAACACAAAACTACAATTACAACTAAATTAAAACGTCTCGTTGGATGATTGGGAATACCTCGGATGATGTAACCTACGTGTTGCTAACGGGATTTCCCACGGTCTAAATGAAAGTGTGGAACTCATTCAATTGAGTTTAGCAAATTCATCTGGACTAAGTGAATCCGATAAAAATAATGATGCCGGAAGGATGGAACCGTGGGATCTTAACCGGTGTTGTTATAATCAACTTTAAGATTGGTTTAATTAAAACATAAAAAACACCTGGAAATTAAGATTTTCTCTAAACCAAAACACTTCTCTCATCTCCTGATTTATGACTTCTAAGACTAAACCTCTGCAACAACAAGGAGCTCGGAGCATGGTGGGCAGCACGACCATCGTCATCAGCAAACCCTGAGTCTACTCCAACAAAACTTTCTTAGAATTAAATAACTAAGCCATAGGACTTCGAGGTAGTTTGCCTAGTGCAACATAAATCCTCAACTCTTCGTTAGGCATTTGCATAATTATGTCATGTAAATTAAGCCCTAACCGGTCTTAGGACTCCGAGGTAGTCGTTTAGTACGACATAAACCCTCACATCTTCGAGGCTATTTGTATGATTTTATCATACAAATATAAGTCCAAATTAATTAAAATTGGCAAGATTGAAATATTAAATGAATACTAGGACCTTCCTAAATTCAAGCCAAACAATAGGATAGTCGGGAAATTACCAAAGTTCGCTTCGAATCTGTGATTTCTCCTACCTTTCTTCCTTTGAATTCCCAAAATAAAATCTTCCAAATTTGATCCATTCCCTATTGAAATTCCAAAATTCAATCCCTTGAAAACTTAAACTTTGAAATTCTTGAGAGCAGAATTATTGATTATTATCGAGAGTTTTCTTAAGTGATTCCCGTCATTTAAGATGTAATTAACTATAGGGGCTTGCCCTTATAGGGAATTTTAAAGAACCCAGGTAATATAAACCCTGTTTAATGCTTTCATATTAAGCAGGGGAACTTGTCGACCTATAAAATTGGTTCGCAGACCAAACGGATGTCACAAATCTTCTAGTTTATTTAATCGAGCCTCATCACCAAACAGTGTGTCTATTCTTCGGGATAGATACACGGTTTGTGATGCGGTGCTCGTTTATATAAACTATTCGGGATGTGAGATCAGTTTGATTTCATATCTTAAAATTTTCAAATTTAAAATTATTTTCAAAATCAAATATTACTTTTCAAATTATTTATTTAAATTAAATTAAAAATTTGCCGACAAATTCTGTAGGCGACCCCTTTTCAAAACACACAACCCTAAAATAAGCCGTACAATTTCTGGCGACTCCGCTGGGGAATATTCCTCTCTCCATTTTAATCAGATAATTCTGCTTTCAAAAATCGGTAGTGTATCCATGTTCCTTGTGGATCAAGCTACCCTTCTTTCCGTTGGAATACTATGTTCATTTCTACCTTGAACAAGTATAGCCAACATTCTCTCGCATTTAGGAGCCACCTGTTTAGACACCCCTAAACAGAGAGGTTCCGAGATCCTTTTACCTCATTTCTGAGGTGGGGTGGACCCCCAATAGGTGTTAGTTTAGGAGTGATCCTTCGAGTCGAGAAGTATTGCATAAGGCTTTCTTTTCCTTTCCAACTCTGAATCGGATTCATTACCTTCTCTACACCTTTGAACATTCCGTTCTAAATAAACAAACCCTCTAATGAATGACTCTTTTAACAAATAACTCCTTCTTATAAATACATGAACAAGAATGTGTTCGGACTCTTTTCGATTCCTTTCTTTTCATCCTGATGAGAAGAAGCATAACTTGGGACTGACAATCAGAATCTACCCTGCAAAAATGGAAGCCCCAAGCTGATTTTCTCCTTCACCAGTGGACTCAACTTCACTGTTTACAAGGATGAGCTGCCCGACAATGGGATCATCCAGTTTGGACAAGGATTCAAGAACACAAATGTCAAGATCACCGACGTTTCCCTTTTCGCGCTGACAAACAAAGTATCTGAAGCCGAGAAGCCGCCGATCGAGTTCAACCTTAGGTCAACTCGAGAGTTTCCTCCCCGCAAAAGATTCCAACCGAGAGGAGTACTGCCGTCCACGAAGGACCGTTCTTGCTACCCCCACCGGTCTAGTTGTCTCTGCACCTACCCCGGCTTCGCCGATTAAAGGGGAAGGAAATCCGAACTATGGTGAACCCGTTACCGTGGAGGGTACGGACCTTCCTGTGAGACCTTCGTTTTTGAAATCGGGTCCAGCTCGAGAATTCCATCACTAACACGGACCCAAAGAAGGAACGAAGTAGGAAGATTGCCGGGAAGGCCGTAGCTGCCGAAGTTGCTTTCTGGAGGAAATCCCGAAATCCCCGAGTACACACCATTACTCGAATACATACCATTGCCCGAAGATACACCCCTTTTGGAAGGAAGTAGATTCCATCCCCTTCTGCCGCAGACTGACGAGGAAAATGTCCGCACGATTGTTTCTACATTACCTCGACCCGCATACTACAACGACAAGCAGAAAGAAAAGGGCTAGGATTACACCATTTGCCCGACTACAGACTGTGATTGAGAAGTTAGCAAAGAAGGAAAAGTGCCCCGTATCAGAAATTCTAAGAAGGATAGGGCGGGTGCCAGTCAAATCTCGTCTTGGGCCGCGAGTAGAACCTACCATCGTTACAGAAAAGCCAAATAAAAGGATGAAGGCTAGTCCGCCTATCGTTGTTTCAGGATTGCAGATTAGGGAGGATACCACCTTCCAGCATTTGGCTAACAGACCATCTGGTCCTAGACCTTCTGCTGCTAGAAGGATGGTGTGGCGTCCCACTACTGGACAACTAAGATTGAAACAACAGCCCGAGAAAGAAAGTCTCGTCAGGAGACTTGAATCCGAAGAAAGTGCTACTACAGTAAAGGGGATTCGTGAGAAGGGAACCCGACAGTTATCACACGACAACTGTGAGGATGCACAGAAAGGATCGCTAGAGGATGCTATGGAAAAGTTGAGGACTGATATTCGACGATTAGCAAAGGAAAGAGGAGAGAAATTCGGAGATGAGATTGATTCGTTGGAATTCATGGATGATGAGTATGCAGAAATCAACATGGTCGAAATGCGAGCTTCGTCAGCTTCACAAGGTGCTCCTGCAGCCGCAGAAAAAGAGGAGCCGGAAGTAATGAGGAGGCAGCTTCAAGAGAAAGACGATACGATCGCCCAAATGGCGAAGAGGATGGAAGAGATGGCTGTAGCCCTAGCCACTCTCCAAAGTCAAGTGCAACCCCAAGGAGAGACACCCCCAGAGGTCATTCACATTGTAGACGGAGGAAAGGAGATTACGTCCGTCAACGAGGATGATCAGTTAAAGAAAGATACAACACAAAACATGATTCCAGAAAAGGATATCAAGAGCTTGGTGGAACGACGAGTGCGAGAAGCCTTAGCACAATCAAAAGCGGGACATCCATTCGGATGGGTAGACCTTACCCTGAAGAATTCGACGCTGTTCAATATCCGAAAGGCTTCGTACCACCTCTGTTCAAGACCTTTGATGGGACCGGGAACCCCCGACAGCATGTTGCACATTTTCGTGCCAGTTGTTGCAATGCCGGTGGAAGTGATGCATTACTCTTCCGACAATTCGTCAGCAGCCTGTCAGGGATCGCCTTTGATTGGTATGCAGAATTACCGAATGGTTCGGTGAAGACATTCTCAGAACTAGAGAACCTCTTCATCAAGCGATTTGCCGGAGCTCAGCACCACTTCACTATAGGTGATTTAGTTGTAGAGAAGCAGAAGCCGAACGAAACTTTGGTGGATTACATACTTCGATGGAGGAACCTAAGTATGAAGTGTGAACCACAACTACAAGAACAGCATGCAGTCGGCATCTTACTTAAGAGCATTCAAGGCCTGATAGCACTTCTCCTCAAGGGATTTACTATTAAGACTTTTGAGAAGTTGTTAAGCAAGGCCGGAAGCTTGCAAGAGGAGGCGAAGCAATTAAGTTTCGCTGACATGACAAACAAGCAAAAGCCTGTGAAGACTTTTGAAAAGAAATCCGGGATTGTTGCAGCAGTTGACAAAGGCAAGCAACCGATACAAATATCGTCAGAACGGCCGCAACAACCTCAACAGAATTACCAGCAACCCCGATCCAGCTATCAGTCATCTCAACAGTATGCACAACCGCCTCGTCTGCAACGTACATTAAGGGAGCTTCGAGCGAGGAGTATCCATTCAAGAATGAGACGATGCCGAAAATGTTCCGTAGTGTGATGAAGACTCCAGATTTCCAGCTGCCAGAGCCTAAGAGACCAGAAGAAGTCAACAAGAAAGGTGATCCCAACTTTTGCCCTTACCACCGGATGCTTAGACACAAGATAGAAGATTGTATTACCTTCAAAAGTTGGCTCAACGACAACCTTCGGAAAGGGAATATAACAATCCCGAAGGAGTACATGAAGGAACCCCAGAAAGGAGGTTCCGTCAATGTTGTCTCGACTGATCTCATTGTTCCGATAGACCCCTATGCGACTGATGATGGATGGACTACTGCTTGGACAAAGTCTTCGAAGAAGATTTTGGATCACATCCAAACCGCTTCGGTGTGAGCCTCAATTCAGAGTTCGAAACCTGTTAAGTCGACACTATCACTTGCGATAGAAGAACCACCTCAACAGGAGACGATTGAATAAAAGAAGAAAATCGACGAAGAAGAGAAGACCGAGGCTTCTAAGGCTAGGCTAGGGGCTGCTTATCCTAGGATAGTTGTTTCGGATTCATGGGAGAAATCCCTCGAACCTCTGACTCTGTATGATTATCTACTCACTTCGGTGGGATCTTATAATGATAAGGGTTATGGCGTTGGCTACGTTTTGACTGTTTCTAACGATTACGTAACTAGCGACAATCCGGACATCGAATTCGATACCAATGACAATTCTCAAATCATACACAATCTCGAAGATCACAATGATGAAGAAGACATCCATCAAGGAGCCTACGAGAGTTCAACAAGCAACGAATCTATTTGCGAGTTTCGAGGAGCTCCAGTCACAATAGAGTTAGAGCCTTCAGACTCTGAAGCTAATCCAGAAGAACCTGTCATTCCGATTCAAGAGGAGACACCAGCAAACTCAACACTAGAATCAGAAGAAATCACAGAAGTCAACTTAAGAAGTGGAAGAGTCCTACCTCCGAGAATGGGTCCAAAGGACAAAGGAAAGTAGGTGGTTGTTCAAGAAGAACCAACCCGGCAGAAGAAATACCAATTCGAGAAGAAGCCGAGACACATGAAAATAAAGTGGACTACAACGTGCTAGCCCATCTTAGGAAACTACCGGCCAAACTGAGCATCTACGATGCTCTCATCTTATCAAAAGAGATGAGAGAAGCTCTGATCAAGGCCTTACTTGATCCGGAAATTTGCTTAGCTCAAAGGGCCGGAGATTCCTTAGATGAGGTTTGCTCGTTAAAGGAACATCGAGGTGTTACCTTCACGGACAATGGCCTATTACTCGGCACAGCAGATCACAACCGACCGTTGTACATTTCAGTTACAATTGGGAAGTTTACACTCTCCAGAGTATTGGTGGATCCAGGAGCATCAATCAATATAATGAGTCTTCGAACACTAGCATATTTGGAAATTGATGCTCGCGAGCTCAAAGCCGACAAAATGTTATTAAGAGGATTCAACTAGAAAGGAGAAAGAGCCCTCGGATCGATAACACTACTAATGAAGACCGGTGACTTAGCAAAGACAACCGCAACATTTCACATAATTGATTCAGAAAAGTCGTTCAACGCTCTACTTGGGCCGACCATGGATACATGAAAACGAGGATGGTACCATCATCTCTACATCGGTGCATCAAATACTACGATGGAGGGGAACGAGTGCATCAAAGGTGACTTACAACCATTCTCCGTACATGAAATTGGAATCCATGAAGATGCGACTTATTATGCACCTCCGAAGAAAACAATCTTCTCCGGAGATACCATAACAAATGAAGCAAAAGAAGTTCGGGACAACGAAGAACCTGAAGTTCTAGTCCAACAGTCACTCACCACTCCCTTACGGCGAGATGGTGAAGGTTTCTCCACAACTCGCATCCGAGGTCAAGGCCGGGGACGAGGTCATGGCAGAGACGTTAGGACAGTTGGACAGAGGAAACCAGCCATCAATGTTGATTGGGAAGACAGTTCTAAAAAAGAAAAAGAAATCAAGCAAGAAGCAGCGACAATAAGTCGGAAGAAGCCGCAATTCAAGATCTCTCTCGAAGATGAGAAGAACGAAGAATAAAAATCGATGTACGAGAAGATTAACCACTATGTACATACTATGACCCTAACCCCGATCCATTCTAATAAGGTCGAGGGTATGGTGGTCAAAGAGGTACATAGCGGCGGTGCAAAGCCCATCAAATTCTACCGTGGTGATCCTTCCTTCAAAACTGAAAATAATGTACAATTTGAAGATGTCACTTCATCAGAATTAATGGAATTACCTTTTGAGTGGTACTCTCCCTGTGTTCAAAATTTAATTCAGCGTGGTTTCTTACCGCGACAATGGACAAAAGGTCAATCACAACATTTTGAAAAATTATGGAATAACTCCGGTCGTCCACCCAATTCAAAGCATGGTCTCGGATTCGGCAGAGTAGGATCAGTTGACGATACTGAATTTTGCTTGGTTGTCACTTGCGAGTCTAATGAAAACTGCATGGAAACTACGGAAGAATTTGAAGATTTACAAATTGGAGACGCTCCACCAGAATTCAAAGAAGAGATTAAAACTACAATAGATGAGTTAACGGAAGTTAACTTAGGTACTAGCGAAGAGCCTAGACCTACCTTTGTTAGCTCTTTACTCAATAAAGAAGACTCCGAAGAAATAATCAAGTTATTAATAGAATTTAAAGACTATTTTGCTTGGAACTACGATGAGATGCCGGGATTAGCTCCGGAGGTCGCGATCCATAAGCTAGGAGTGGATCCTACTTCGTCCCGATCGGATAAGGTCCCGGAAGAATGCGTCTAGAAATCGAACAACAAGTCATAGCTGAAGTTAAAAAGCTAATAGACGCTAAATTTGTCCGTGAAGAACAATACCCAACTTGGTTAGCCAATGTGGTGCCGGTCGAAAGAAGAATGGTCGGATCGAATTTGTGTGGATTTCGAGAGATTTAAACAAGGCATGTCCAAAAGATGAATTCCCTCTACCGATCCCGAACTAATGATCGACATTGCTTCGACACATGAAATATTCTCATTCATGGATGGATCTTCGAGGATACAACCGGATAAAAATGGCTCCGGAGGATGAAAACTTACAAGCATTCGAACGCCGATCGGAGTATATTGCTACACGAGTGATGCCATTCGGACTCGAAGAATGCGGGAGCAACATACCGGAGAGCGATGACAAGAATTTTTGATGATCTCATTCACAATCAAGTCGAATGCTACGTGAACGATGTGGTCATCAAAAGCAAAGTAAAGGACAACCACCCGTATGATTTGAGAATTGTTTTCGAACGATTAAGACAATTTAACCTTAAGATGAATCCCTTAAAATGCGCCTTCGGCGTCACCTCCGGGAAATTCTTAGGATTCATTGTCCGACATCGTGGAATTGAAATCGACCCGGAAAAGATTAAAGCTATTGTTGACCTCATTTTTGATGAGGTCTTCTCTTCTCTCTTTAGTACTTAGGATCTAGCCTTAGGCTTTTCCTTTGACTATCTTAGAGGACTAGAATTGGGACCCGCCTTTTAGAAATTCAAACCACTTCTAAACTCCCTACAAACTCCACAAACTCCACAAACTTGACCATAGACCCCTAATCACCTAGAGGGTTGAAATCAAATGTGGAAGTTTAAAGGATGAGTTCCTATAGGACTCTTTGGCCTTAGGACTGCCCTCAGGTGGCTCAGTCGCAGTGAAGGGGCCGACTTACACTACACTTACACACTACATTTCCACACACTTCCTAAAACCACACCCATACCCAACTTAACCTCCGACTCATGTAGGTGATTCACATGGATGGTCCTTAACCCCTAAGCCCTTGGCTAAGAGGGTTAGGAACAACATAGTGAATGCCTCAAATGAGTCCTCTCATGGCTCATATGGGCTTGAAATGGCTTCATGGCTCAACCAAAATGATTTCTTTCCACCTAAATTCACCCAATCTTCAATTTCCCAAATTTTCAATTTTTGACCCCCGAGACCCTACACCTACCAAACCTACCCAATTGACCCCAATTTTGGTCCAATTCAATTCTAAACTTCAATTCAACATCCCCAATACCAATCTAGACCAAATCCAAGTCCAATTTGATTGACATTTGGATCCAATTCCACTTTTGACCTTAAGGCCCATTTTTTGACCTAAGCCCAAACCTAACCCAAATGAACCCAAACCCCAAAAATCAAAGCCCAACCAAAGTCAAAACCTCTTTGAAACACTCCCATAAACACTTCTCAACAATAATTCTACATCAATTTCAACCCTAGCCCAACATTGGCCCAACTTGGCCCACTTGGACCTATATTGGCCCATTCACCAAAAGAATCCAAATCCAACCCAATTCAAGCCCAAACTACCCCAAATTTGCTTCAAGTTACTCATGACACATCCATGAGCTAAACCCAACAATTATTTGGCCCAACCTTTTACAAAAATTTTCATCCATGAACACATTCATAAACTTAAAAGCCCACTTCCCTTAAACCCTTCTAAAAGCCCATTTCCTTCAAAATTCAAAAGCCCAAATCTACCCTAAAGCCCACATGACATCTCCATTTGTCATCCATTTAATTAAATCCATTACCTAAGTCCTAAAATCATCATTGAATTATTCCAAATGAAGCTTCATCCAAATTCCCATCAAATTACCAAAAATTTCTTAAAACCCATTTTTATGAAATTGACTCAACTTTCCCCAAGCCAAAGATAAGCCATGCAAGCCATTGACAAGCCACATGAAGCCATGGGAGGCTTGACATGTGACCATGCCATTAATGGTAAAAGGAGGGGCTCCTTTCCTAATCTTTCATTAAGCCTTTTTTACCTTAAGCATGTCACACACTAAACCATGTTTAGCCACCTCATCATGGATAGAGACCACACCACTCTCTCTTGGCGACCCAACTGATCCTCTCAGCCCAAAATCAGGCCATGGGGAGGTGAACCAAGCCCAAAAGGTGGGTTGACCCATTTGGACCCAAAATAGGCTCATCCCCCATTCCATTTCAATCCAACTCCTTTACACATGGCAATTGCCAATTGATTGCACAAACCTCCAGCCCTGACCCACCGACCCCGAGGGTGACCCATGCACGGCCGGCCGGCCACCGGGCCGCCGGAAAACACCATGGCCGAGAGCTCACATGTGAGCCAACATTGAAATTCTCACTTGCTCGAGCCGCCCCATCCCTAGTGGTCACCATGGCCGATCTTCTCCTCACCGGAGCAGCTCGATCCCAAGCCCTAACTCTCCCCGGGAGGCCCTCCACCCTCTCCTATTTAAACTCCACCCCTCTCGGCCATGAGGGGAGCGAAGCACAAACCTTGCCAAAACTCGCGCAAAATTGTTCCGGACCCTTCTCCACTCTTAGAGCACTTGATCCCCGGTGAGATCCCCCTGCCATTTCTCCTCTGTAAGCTCGATTTCGGAGTTGAAATTCCACCCAAAACCGGGACACTTCTCCACGGTGAGCCAATTCCCAAATTGATTGGCTCTACACCTTCACCGGACCGAGGGAAGGTGTCCACCATCAAAAGCCCCATCTCCGAGGCCACCCGGTTGCTCCAGCCTCCAAGCTTTGTGATCGGGCTTGGTCGAAATCATATCCGGACAATTCCCAGGACCGGGAGACTTCATCCGGAGCTTGCCGGGACCCAATCGAAGGTGCAACAACTCTCGGATTGAAGCCACACTTCTCCGAGCTAAGGTATGAGTTAACTCTCCATCCCGAGCTTCGGAGATTCTCCATTTCAAATGCCTTAGTTTCAATGCATGTTAGCCGTATAGATGTGTTCGTCTCTTCGAGACGAATCCATAGAGTATAAGAACGTAAAAATCCATTGAGAATTGAGTGAGATCTTAGGGATTTAGTGTGGACGGCTCTCGGGTGAGAACACTCGGGGACGATGAACGGATGCGCGTCCATTCGATACACGCGCGCACGGACGGCCGAGATTGCGTCGGACCGGGAGACGGTACGAGAACCGCGGGGCCCGGGCCGCCGACTCGGGTGGCGGCGTCGAATGGGAGCGCGACGCGTGTGCGTTCGGAGGCTGCCGAGGTTGACGCGGCGCCGCGTGGATAAATAGATAAATAGGGTATTTTCTTATTTATTTAATTCCCTAAACTTCAAAAATTCATATCTCTGTGTAGGAAAATCACAAAAATAAAATAAAAATACCCTCTTGCTCAGTGAAGAGAGGAGAATAATGTGGAAAATAAATCACTTAATTTCATCAAATATTTTATTTTTTATAATTTATTTACTCTCTGCATTGTTTTAATTCTCCATGCATGCATACAATTCACCATGACATGAGACCATAGGGCTTTGAAGCCTACGAATTTGGGAACATTCCCCGAATTTTCCAAAGTCGGAGGCCATCCCTATGAAAAATTCTTGATTTTTCAAGTTCGAGTCACTCGTTTTGAGTATTTTAATTCCGAGTAAATAGCATGTTGTGAAATAAATTCTAGGAAAATTTGGTGATGTTCCTTATGACCAGAGAACCCTAGGAAAAATAGGTTTTGACTTAGTTCATTTAAAACAACCCTAATTGGCTTAAACACCCAAAATAGGTCTTTAATTAATTAGAATTAACCAGGCATCAAATTGACTTGAAATCAATTCTCCACTGACCTTTAGGATCAGAGGAATCCACCATAAAAATTTGAGGTCAATTGGACTTGGTTAACCCCACTAATTGGGTTGATTAAGTCACTTAGCCATTTTAAACTTTAAAAATTCATAACTTTTAAAATACTTTTCAAAAATTCACTAAATTAGTTTTGGAGCCTTTCTGATATCAGGGGAACCTAAAAAAATTAAAATTTCAATTTTCTGAAAAAGTTGATTTTTAATAATAATATTTTAATATTTTAATAATTAAAAAATAATAAAAATCACAAAAATAATAAAATTCACCAAAATGTCACATTTTGAATTTTAATCACTTAGGAACAAACCCCATATTTTTCCTAAGTCTATTTAGTGAGATATTAAATTTTAAAGCCCTAGGGTAATTTTAAAAATTAAAAAAATGTATTTTCTAGCATTTTCACTAAAATAATTACAATAAATCATAAAAAAATCAGAAAATTGCAAAACTTGCTTCTCTGGTTTCCTTGGTATCAGAGAGATTTTTGAAAAATATAAAATCCATTTTTCAACATTTATTTTATTTTTAAATTAATTAACACTACAAAACTCAAAATAATTATAATAAAAATAATATAATTCAAAAAATCACCAAAATTGGTCCAAGTGCTTCTCTGGTCATTAGGAATGTCCCCTAATTTTCTTAAGGACAGAAACTTTCCCTTGGTCATGTTATTAAATTTTCCTTGAAAATCTCTATTTTCCACCAAAAATAATTATATAAATAAATTAAATACAGAAAAATCACATTTTCTCCTCTCATGTCTTTATTGACATATGAGTGAAGTCACATAAAAATTTCAAGTTCATTTGGGTTCAATTTAGTGAGTTATGAAATTATTAAGCTTAAAGGGTAAAATGGTAATTAAACTTTTAACCCTTAATTAAAACTTTAGGTTTAATAATAAAAATCAACAAGTAAAATATTTGATCTTAATCTGATTTGGATGATTGAAATTTAAATAATTAAAGGGTAGAAATCCATTAAATAATTTTAAAATGATTAAACTTTAATTAAATAATAGATTAAATTTGGAGGAATAATAAATTGGAATTATTAAAATAAGGGATATTTATTAGGAAGAGATTTATTCTTTAATTTAAAAAATCCCTAAACTAATTATATCATTAATACTCAATTTTTAATTAAAATGATAACTCAAATTTAAAATATTAAAAGACTTAATTAAATTATTAAACTCTTTTAAAATTTTAATTAAAATTAAAAATAAAGCAAATTAAAGATAAATTAAATTAAAATTAAATTAAATTTAACAATTAAATTAAATTAAATTAAATTTAATAATTAAATTAAATTAGATTAAATAATTAAATTAAATCAAATTAAACAATTAAATTAAATTGAATT
Organism: Papilionanthe hookeriana x Papilionanthe teres; assembly: GCA_022702705.1. Lineage (NCBI taxonomy): Eukaryota > Viridiplantae > Streptophyta > Magnoliopsida > Asparagales > Orchidaceae > Papilionanthe > Papilionanthe hookeriana x Papilionanthe teres. Next base: position 143,027,550 of record CM040421.1, read on the forward strand.
AAATTAAATTAAATTAAATAAATTAAATTAATTAAATAAAATTAAATTAAATCAAATTAAATTAAATTAAACAATCAAATTAAATTAAATTAAATTAAATAAATTAAATTAAATTGAATAACTAAATTAAATTAAATCAAATTAAATTAAATTAAATCAAATCAAATTAAAGTTAAATCAAATCAAATTGATTAAACATCAAATCAAATTAAATTAAATTAAATTAAATTAAATTAAATTAAAACTCAATTAAAATTAAATTAAATTGAATTAAATATAACATCACCTAAAACGAAAAGAAAATAAATTTAAAAACAACTTGAACACTATTCCAAATTTAAACTCTTTAACTTAAACCAAATCATTTGAATACTAACTTACCCTTGAAAGCTTTAGTTATTATAACTCCTAAATAAAACATTAAATGAAGTGTCACTTCACTCATAGGATATTCAAATGTCCTAGTTCACTGAGCAAGTTAACAAAACTTGAAATTCTTGGACGATTAATTCATTTGGACTTAAAACAATCCTAGAAATATTGAAAAGATGTTTAAGATCCTTCTTAAGTACTTTCTCAATATGATAGGACATTTATAAGAACAATTGAATTTGATTATTCTTTGATGAAGAAAATCGTCCTTAAACCAAAACACAAAGAACCTAGACGTCATAGGAAATGACTAGCTATAGGATTAGGAATTTGGTAGAAAACCATAACCTTTCCCTTAGCTTTACCTAGGAACTTGCTTAAATATGCTAATTGTGTTTTAAGTGCAGCTTGGGATGACGGGAAGACCCTCCGGGTACGCATTTGTATTATTGCGATTTAGTTTCCTGCAATTTATTTTCCAACAATTTACATTATTGCAATTTACTTTATTAGCAATCGCGTTTATTTTTCTTGCATGATAAAACAACTCGTTGCATGAAAACCCACACCTTTAGGATAGCCCCTAAAGCTGAAACCAAAATTAAGTTAAAAGTCATTGCAAGATAAAATTCACCGCCACAACATTCCAAAATATAAAACAACTCAAAATTTAATCACAAACGGAACACAAAACTACAATTACAACTAAATTAAAATGTCCAAGTTGGATGATCGGGAATACCTCGGATGATGTAACCTACGTGTTGCTAACGGGATTTCCCACGGTCTAAATGAAAGTGTGGAACTCATTCAGTTGAGTTTAGCAAATTCATCCGGACTAAGTGAATCCGATAAAAATAATGATGCCGGAAGGATGGAACCGTGGGATCTTAACCGGTGTCGTTATAATCAACTTTAAGATTTGTTTTAAATAAAACATAAAAAACACACTGGAAATTAAGATTTTCTCTAAACCAAAACACTTTTCTCAACTCCCGATTTATGATTTCTAAAACTAAACCTCCGCAACAACCAGGAGTTTGGAGCATGGTGGGCGAACACGGCCATCGTCGTCGACAGAAACTTGAACCTACTTCGACAAAACTTTTCTAGAATTAAACAACCAAGCCATAGGACTTCGAGGTAGCTTGCCTAGTGCAACATAAATCCTCAACTCTTCGTTAGGCATTTGCATTGCAAATTAAGCCCTAACCGGTCTTAGGATTCCGAGGTAGTCGTCCGATACGACAATAAACCCTCACATCTTCTGAAGCTATTTGTTTGATTTTATCATACAAATATAAGCCCTAATTAATTAAAATTGGCAAGATTGAAATATCAAATAAACATTAGGACTTTCCTAAATTCGAAGCCAAACAATAGGATAGTCGGGAAATTATCGAAGTTCACTTCGAATCGGTGATTTCTCCTACCTCTCTTCCTTTGGATTCACAAAACAAAATGTTCCAAAATTTGATCCATTCCCTATTGAAATTCCAAAATTCAATCTTTGAAAACCTTAAACTTTGAAATTCTTGAGAGCGGAATTATTGGTTATTATCGAGAGTTTTCTTAGGTGATTCCCGTCACTTAAGATGTAATTAACTATAGGGGCTTGCCCTTATAGGGAATTTTAAAGAACCCGAGTAATATAAACCCCGTTTAATGTTTTCATATTAAGCGGGGAAACTTGTCGGCTTATAAAATTGGTTCGCAGACCAAACGGATGTCACTAATCTTCTAGTTTATTTAATCAAGCCCCACCATCGAGCAGTGTGTCTATCCTTAGGGATAGATACACGGTTTGTGGTGCGATGCTCGTTTATATAAACTATTTGGGATGTGAGGTCGGTTTAATCTCATATCTTAAAACCTTCAAATTTAAAATTATTTTCAAAATCAAATACTACTTTTCAAATTATTTATTTTAATTAAATTAAAAATTCGCCGACAGATTTCTGTTAGGCGACCCCTCTTCAAAATAAAACACGACCTAAAAATATGCCGACAGCTATCTTAGAAATGCCGCCTCCCAAAACCTTAAAGCAACTACGATCTTTTCAAGGGAAGCTGGCATATCTTTGATGCTTTATCTCAAACTTGTCAGGTAGGTGTCAGCCTTTCTCGGCACTAGTTAAAAAGGACGCCAAATTTATTTGGGAAGAGAAATGCCGGAGGGCCTTCGAGGACATTAAGCAATATTTAATGACACCTCCCGTCTTAGCAGCCTCGATCTCGGGTAGACCGGCGATACTTTATACCGTGGCTTTAGACGACTCTCTCGAGCCCTGTTAGCCTGAGTCAATGATGAGGGTGAAGAAAATGCTCTTTACTACCTAAGCCGTCGTTTACTTCCGACGGAAATAAGGTATCCCGCAATTGAAAAACATTGTTTGGCCCTGATCTTCGCCGCTCAAAAGCTCGGGCACTACATGCTTTCTCATAAGGTCAACTTCGATCTCGAAATTTAATCCATTGTAATACTTGATGACCCGTCCAACGCTTTCCGCGGACTTGCCGGATGGTCGATGATATTATTGCAATTCGATATAACTTTTGTGCCTCTTCGTGCCGTAAAGGGACAAGTCCTAGCAGACTTCCTCGCGGCACACCCTTTGCCGGTAGAATCTCCTCTCGATGACGACTTGCCGGATGAACAAATAATGAGCTTAGAAGACCACGATGATCGACGTTGGGAATTATATTTCGACGGAGCATCTTGAGCACACAAAGACGAAGAATCACAAGTGATAGTGCCGGTAAGGCGGGAATCGGATTAATCTTTATAACACGGAGCGGGGGATGTTAAGATTCTCCTACCACTTGACGGAGCCGTGTACAAACAACGAGCGGAATACGAATCCCTCATAACGGGACCGGAATTAACTATTCGAATGGGGATAACGGACATCGACATCTACGGGGATTCGCGGTTAATCATTCAACGGATTGTCGGACGAGTATAGAATTTTAAAACCAAGACTCGAGCAATACTTCCAGGTATGCCATACGGTTGTTGGAACGATTCCGAATGTGACAATCTATAAAATTCCCGTAAAAGAAAATGCCTTAGCGGATGCGTTAGCTCTCCTCGCAAAAGAATTTGCCTGTTTGCAAGATGAATCGATGGAAGTGTCGGTTCACGGACGTCGAGTCCTATCACGGCTCGACATAGACACAATACACAAATCGGGAAAAGAAAAAGGATCGGTTGCAATAGTGACGTGAAAACACGAAAGATTGGCGACAACCATTAATAGTCTACACCGCAAACAGGAAAACTACCGGACGATAGGTCGCTAGCCCATCGGATCAAGAAAAGAACTCGTCCTACGCTTTAATAAACAACACGTTATACGGAAGGTCTTTCGATCAAATGTGGCTAAGGTGCCTAAGCGGGTCCGAGGCCCGTGAAATTGTTAAAGAGGTGCATTCGGGACTACGTGGCGCTCACCGATCGGGTCCGAAGATGAAAATGAAAATTAAAAGACTAGGGTACTACGGCCCTCGATGATGACCGACCGCATGAAAATCGCCAAGAGGCGTCACCAATGCCAAGTGCACGGAGTGGTTCTACACCAACCTCCAAATGTGCTACATCCGACAATTGCGTCGTGGCCATTTGAATGTTGGGGCACGGATATAGTGGGTCCAATAGAACCACCATCTTCAAAAGGACATCGTTTCATTCTTGCGGCTACGGATTACTTTTCGAGTGGGCGGAGGCGGTTCCACTTAGAGAAGTGAAAGCACACCACGTGCTACGGTTCTTCGAAGAACCAAGTTGTCTACCGTTTCGAAGTGCCACGCGAGATCATCTCGGATAATGGGTCGGCATTCGAAGCACACAAATCAACAATTTTGTCGGGAGACACGGAATCGATCGGCGATATTCAACAATTTACTACCCAAGAGCAAACGGCCCGGTCGAGGCTTTTAATAAAACCCTCGTTCAAATTTTAAAGAAAACTTTGGACGATAATAAGAGAAATTGGCACGAGAAGTTATTAGAAGCCTTATGGTCCTACCGGACAACCTTCGAACCCCTACTCGAAGCTACACCTTACGCTCCGGTGTATGGGTCCGAGGCGGTGTTACCCTTAGAGGTCCGGCTTCCTTCACTCGGAATCGCGATTGCGAAACAAAATCACGACGAAGAGAATGCCAAATTATGACTAGAAGAATTAGAAAGCTCGAAAGGGAAAAGACTTGCGGCGCGAAGCAAAATTTAGAACTATTCCAAGCTAAGATGGTTCAAGCTCATGACGAGTCGAGTCCGCCCAAGAACCTTCAAAGTTGGTGACTTAGTTCTCGTTCTCAAGAGACCTATTCTTGCACACCGCAAGATAGGAGGAAAATTTGAACCCACTTGGGAAGGACCGTTTGTGGTTGAAGCAGTATACTCAGGAGGCTCCTATCAGCTAGCGAAAAGGAACGAATTCAAAGCAAGAAGGATTCATAGGAACTTTAAGGGATTTGCATTGGGGAAGAGAAAGAAATAAGTTGTATTTTCTTTTATGATTTGTATGACTTTTCTTTTAAATATAAAAACCATGTTTTATTGTGTCTTCACTATGAATTCTGAGTAGTCTCCTTTGTCTTTCTTCTTGTATAGAGATGTGATGATGTGATGATGTGGATTTGAAGTGCTTTTAAAGTATTCAAGAATTTGTGATGGTTTTTCATTTTGAACTTAATTTAATTTTTGGTCTGGCCAATTGAATTGTTAAAATCTGTTGTTGAACATTAACTCTGAAAGGATTTAGTATCCTACAACAATAATGAAGTATCCATTCAATGTCCATAGATGAATTGCGTAGTTCATGGGAATTGAGTGCAAATAAATAGGGATATTTGTTTTGATGGACTTCAAATTGGAGGTTTCAGGTTGACAGGCTGAGATTCCCAATTTGGTCCTAAGATTAGTAACTAAACTTGAAGGTTAGCCTTCAGGTGAAGGGTGAGTGGGAGCTCCGTAGTGACAACCGGTATCCTCTCAACCTAGCCTTAGATTTAGTAACTGAACTTAGGATATGTCAATGTTCTTTGTATGCTTGGAAGAGGGAGTACTCTTTTGAGGGTAAAGAAACATTTATGCTCCTATTTGGCACAATACAATAAATAATCATTCCATATTATTCAAACATCATATTCTCGTTATAAGAGGAAAGATACATTTCATATATATAAAAACCTTAAAAATACAAGCTTAGTGTGTGTTTGTTAGTTAATTCTGTTTTAAAGATTTTAGAAGTAATTGTAGTTTACTTAATTGTTACTGTTTTTGCATCTTGTTAGTAGAAGTAAACATTAAAATTTAATTGCGATTTGAGCATTGGATTTCAGTATTACATTATCTATTATAAGAATCGTGCCTTCCCCGTGGGATCGATAACCAGGACTCCATTAGAGCCCTATATTACTTGATACGATACATATGCTTGCGTTGAAGTTTGGACTTTACAAAATCATTATATATATATATATATATATATTGAGTTTATAAGTTCTTGCAATATAAAAAGTCCGCATCAGTAGCACAACACTAAAATCACCTCTAATCAATCTATCCATATAATTGTGATAATTTCCTTCATACTCACTATGTTTCTGAAGATATTCTCCCATATGGTCTACTTTCCCCTCTAAATCATGCACTCAATCCGTAGTATAGTTAACATTATATCTTATCCTATTCTAAAGCTCAATCTGCGAATCAGAAAACTGACCTGATGATGCCTAGGATGTGGAAATATGAGATGTAGATTCAGCAGAAGCAAATGCACTGGAACTCCTAGAAAATCCTTCTCTCCGGCTAAAAATTGAATGCTCAACATAAGTCTTCAAATTCAAACTGGTAGTAGGTTTAAGAGGCTGAAGAACCATTTCCTAGTTCTCAGATCTAACACCAGCCTTCTCACACAATGAATAAATAAGAGAAGCAAATCCCATACCTGCAGTGGTGGCAGATCTGGCAGTACTCCAAATACACTCATAAATAATCTTCCCAATGTCCATCAACTTCCTCTACTGAATACAGTAGTCCAAAGTGGCTCTTTCTCTAGTCACTTCGCTTAGATGATTTGTAGAAAGTAGCTTGGATGATATGAAATAATGCCATGCTTTGGAGTTGGTATTCAATTTTGCTCTAGGGAGGTTAACTCTTCTCTCATTTGTAATTTTCCATAACACCCTACCATCAGTCAAAGTAGAGATAATCTCATCCAATTTTTTCTTAGTAGGATTATAATTTGAATAAAAATAAAGCATACTAGGTGGCAGTACGTAAAATCCATTAATTACCTCAGGAGTAAAATGCACTAGCTGTACTCATACGAAAAAAAAGTTATCCTCTGACTCCAGGAGATTTACATAGAACTCTAGAACAACATAAGTAACAGCTATAGCAGTAAAACAACAAAATTTATCCCAGAGGTGATTCATAATCATTTCTTCAATTCCTCCACCTGGTTTATCGAATTCTAGCTCCTGGATCAATTTACGTGGATGTAATGCATGCACGTAACATTCATGAGCTTTCGAACTGACAAAATTGTTAGAATCGAACGTGGCTCTCGCTTTGCTCCTCTTTGGTGCCATTTCTAAAATTTGCATAAAACTTACTATAAATTCCACATTCAACATAAAATCACTAAACATAACTCCTAAAGTCTTAAACTACTAAATCCAAGTAATTTCTCAAGCTTTTTCTCAAATTATCACCATAAATAGTGATTTTCGGATTTCTCCAAAATACACTCAAAATATATGCTGAAAATAAAAAAATTTTACTTAGTAGTAGTGTTCTTTCCTCAAGAAGATTGAATCTAATAATTTTCACTTGAAACGGCTCAAGATTTGTAAATGTGGTGATGCCATAACCTCCAAAATCACAAAAATCCAAAAGAAGAAGATAATGGTGAGGTGTAAAAATGGTAATTTTTGGGTTTTTAAACCTGAACCGATTTTCTACGAACCGGCGCCTAAGCACGAAAGTATGGCACTTAGTCGTGGAGTTCTGATGCATAAGCGCGAGGTCTCGGTGCATAGCCACCAACTCACAGTTTTCAACTTTTTTGTTAAATAAAAATTCTCGCACCTTTAATCACTCCTAAATTTATTTAATTAATATGTCATCACTGTATAATCTTCTTATCTCCAGAATTACACTTCTTTTAGATTAAAAATGATTCAATGCAAGTTTTACACAAGCACAAACTTTTACTTAATTTTACTCATACAAATTACAATTATAAACCACAAGTGTTTAATCCAAGATATATGTATAAGATCTCATCTTTTTTAGTCACAATAAAACACTCAAACAAAACACTAAACACTAACATAAAACATTAAACAAATAACACACAAAATACATATACATCAAACACTTAATACATTTAATTAAACTAAAATAACAAATAACTAACACTTAACACACTATAGAACTTAATTCCAGTCACCATTAGGTGGAACATATCCGGTAGCTCCATTAGTTCCATCTGAACCATTTGGTATATAGATTTGATAGAGCGGACGAAGATGAAGACGTCTGATAGAATCTTCTTCAATCCACTTATTTTTCAAACACATCGCCTTGTCCGCTTCTTCAACATAACTTATATGACTAAATTGCATTTTAAATTGCCATCCACTATGTGCAAAATGTGCATTAGTTTCATTTACCTTTGCTTCAATTGATGCAACATTAGCCTCAATCTTTGCAATCTTCTCAGCTATTCCTTGAATACTAACGGCCAAAAATCCATTATATAACTCTTGTGCACTCTCACTAACAAACTTCATCTTGTTGGCATCCTTCTTCTTCTTATCTTCTGTCTCCCAAGAAGACATTTTCAACTCTTAAACTCTTCTGTAAAGCTCTTACGATAGAAATTTGGAATGGGATGAATTTCTTTTAATATGGTCTCTATTTATAGACTTTAGATGGCTTAAAACTATCCTCTTGATACACCTAAAATATATAGTATTTTTAGACATATTTTTATACCCATTTTTGATTATATTACACTTTAATAGAAGGTCTTTTTTATTTTTATTGCAGGTATGATTAAAAAGAATGATTATGATGAAAGGGGCAAAAAAGGGATCAAATTTGGAGCAAAAATGAGAAGTTTGCAAAATTAGCTTTTGGAGGCTAAGCGCCGAGGTCAGGCGCATAGGCGTGACAGTTAAAAGTGGAAAATTAAATCAAATTACGCACCATTTCCAAGGGTTGTTTGAAGCAACTTTTGGTTTAAACTTCCTTAACTTCTTTTGGGCAGCAACTTCGAATGAAGAGATGCATCCTTTGAATGATACATTGAATCTGGATATGATTTGAAGAGACACCAAAGCACCTTTTGAAGAAATATAAAAATGAAGATTTGTAATCAAAGAGGGAGGTTCTTTTTGGTGTGTGTAAAGAGTTTTTGGTGGGTCATTAGAGTCTTATAGAGTGTTAGAGGGGAAAGAGTTGGTGTTGAAGCCTTCTTCTCACCAAGTTTCTTTCATCCATTTATCTAGTGTGTATTGGAGTTTAAAGTCAGAGTTGGAGTCTACAGAGTTGAGCGACCAACTCTGAGGAGTCATTTTGTGGAAAATAATGTTTCAGAGGAACTTCAAGAGTCTTGTGGAGAACATTTTCAAATAAGTTTGTATCTTTATTTTTACATTTAGTTTTAAAGTAAGACTTGTTGTGTATTCACTATGATATCTTCTTTCAAATCAAATTGTGTTTTTGTTTTCTTCATGAGTTCTGAGTAGTTTTGTTTATCTTTTTCCTTTTAAATGATGAAGTAATGAAATTATGGATGGAAGTTGTGTGAAGTATAAGTGTTTAATGTTGGAAGAAGTTGTGTTGATTCACTACCTTGCACTTCATTTACTTCTTCATTTGGCCAATTAAGATGATAAAAATTGTTGTGAGAACATGTAAGAACCAATACAATATTGTCTCAATCAACAATTGAAGAGAATCACATGAAATTGTATGGGTGAGAATGTAGTCCATATAGTTGAGTGCAAATAAATAAGGAGATATGCTTTTGATTGGGTGTAGAATTAGAGGACTTTAGTGTGACATGCTAAAGCCCCCAATTTGGTTTGATGTTTTAATTTTTCTTATGAGATGTTAGCCCCTAGGTGGCTGGAGAAGAGTGAACTCTAGAGTGAGAGCTAGTATCTTTTCAAAACTTCATGTCAACCTATGTTCTTTATAGAACCAAGTAAGGGTAAAGAATATAACTGCTCCTATTTGGCAGAACAAATTTAGATACTTCCACAATAAAATTTCATAATTATTACTGATTCATGAGGAGGAAAAAGATATTTTATTCTAATTTGCTTTCATATTATTTTTATAGTCCTGATAATTTGAGTTGCTTTCTTTACTTTTTCTTAAAAATTTATCAAAAAGAATTTAAACTTTCTATCTTTAAAACATAAATTAAAAAATTATTTTGAAAAGTAAAAAGTTATTTTTTTGCTTTCTTTAAATTTTTAGAACATTTCCCCGTGGGTTCGATATCTCGGGGCTTAATCAAAAATTCCTATATTACTTGATAAAAGATACATAGACTTGCATAGGCTCCCATATTATAAAATAATTAATGTTGATTTCTTATTTGCTTCAGAATCAAGTTTTTGGTGTCGTTGTAGTGAAAGAGATATTATTGTTGAGAAGAAATATAAAGTGTAAAACATAAACATAATTATTTGAAGATCAAGTTTTTGGCGCTGTTGTCGGGGAAATTAATTAAAAAATCATTTAAAGAAAATCAAAGAAAAATTTAATTTTTTTTACTTATCCTTGTTTTTGTTAGTGTTTTTTTTTAATTTTGTTTTATAATTGTGTATGCATAGTTCAGGTTCTGTGGAACTTATGCCTTATGATTCTTAATTAGAAAGAACTAATAGAAAAATAAAAAAATAAAAATAAAAATACAAACAAAGATAAAAATATTTAAGAAACAGTGAATCAAAATAATAAAAATGTTGAAATCCATCAAGAATTTAGACCTTTAAGAGATTATGCTAACCCTACAGTAGATGAACTTCATGGTAGTGTACAACAACCTTTTGTAGCGGTTAATTCATTTGAACTTAAACTTGCTATTATCCAAATGATATCTAATAATTAGTTTGGGGGAGCACCAACTAAAGATCCTAATTTACATCTTGCCAATTTTCTAAAATTGTATGATACTTTTAAATACGACGGGGTTTCAAATTATGCTATTAGACTTAGATTTTTTTCTTTTTCACTAAGGGATAAGGCTAAGATATGGTTACATTTGTTAGCACCTGAATGTATCAGAACTTAGAGTGATTTAGAACAAAAATTCCTTGCTAAATATTTTCTACCATCAAAGACTGTGAAGATTATAAATGATATTACAACTTTTTGTCACTTTGAAGGGGAATCTATTTATGAAGCATAGGAATGATTTAAAGATCTCCTAACAAAGTGTCCACATCAATCGATACCAATTGGTTATTAATACAAACATTTTATAATGGATTAGTTAGATCTCTTAGATCTATTATCGATGTCGCTGCTGGTGGTTCATCGATGTCTAATCAGTTTACTGACACTTATGCTTTAATTGAAGAAATGACTACTAATAATGTTCAATGGCCTTCTCAAAGATTAAATCCTAAAAAGGTAGCCAACATTCATGAAAATGATGCTTTTGCAATGCTAGCAAATCAAGTTGCTGCAATTTTAAGGAAGATAGACCAATTTAGAATGAATTTTTCTCAGCCAATTTCCATGATTGAAGAAAATTCATTAAGCCAAATGGTTGATTCTTAAACATCATTAGAAACTTTAAATACCATAAACAAGCCTAATAACCCATATTCAAATTATTATAACTCAGGTTGGAAAAATCATCCAAACTTTAACTGGAATAACAATAATCTGGGTGACAGTAATGAACAATGGGGGAACAACCAAGTAAACCCATTAGGGAACTGGAACAACCAAGAGAATAATAATTATAGACCAACCTATCTTCCAGGTTTTAAAAAAACTTCACAATTTAAGGAGAATAAGTTGTCTATAGAAGAAGTGGTGTTACAAATAGGAAATCAATTGTAAAGTCAAGGAGCTACAATTAGAAATAGTGAGAATCAATTAGGACAAATTGCCAATTCATTAAGTAATAGATCACAAGGAAACCTTTCTGGTAATATAGAAGTAAATCCAAGAGACAAGAATAAAGAGCAAGTAAAAGCTATTCAATTAGGAAGTGGAAGAGAGTTGGAAGGTACAGTTCAAAAAGAGATTGAAGTAGAGAAAGAAGAGATCGAAGAACCAAAAGAGGATTCTCCGAATGGTTTGAAAAGACCTATTTCTCCATCTAAGATTGATTTAGAAAAACCACCACCTTCATTTCCTTGGAGACTTCGACAACAAAAATTGGATAAGCAATTTTCAAAGTTCTTAGAAATATTTAAAAAGCTTACAATTAATATTAAATTTGCTGAAGCCTTAGAAAAAATGCCATGCTATGTGAAATTTATGAAGGATATTCTCAACAAAAAAGTAACTTTGAAGATAATGAAACTGTTGCACTTAGTGAGGAGTGCAGTCCTATAATTCAGAAAAAGCTACCTGAAAAGCTTAATGATCTTGGTAGTCTCAGAATTCCATGTGCAATCGGAGACAAATTTCATGGGAAAGCTTTATGTGATTTAGGAGCAAACATTAACATTATGCGATTATCTATATTCAAAAGACTGAGATTTAAAAAAAAGAAACTTGACTACTGTAACTCTGCAATTAGCGGATCGTTCGATCACATATTCTAAAGGAGTTATAGAAGATGTTTTAGTGAAAGTTGATCAATTTATATTTCTTGTTGATTTTATTGTGTTAGATATGGAGAAAGATAAAGAGTTACACATAATTTTAGGGAGACCTTTCTTAGCCACATGCAGAGCAATGATAAATGTGGAAAAAGGGGAATTAACTATGTGAGTCAATGATCAAACAGTTACATTCAATATCTCAAAATCAATGAAATATCCTGCAAGAGGGAAAGATGATGAAAGCTATAGGATGGATGTTATTAGATATCTAAGTGAATGCCATTTCAAATCAACTTATGAAGAGAAACCTGAAATTGAAAAATTGGGACACGAACAAGAAGAGGAATTACAATATTATGAAGATTTTCATGAGGAAAATTTAATTTATGTTCATGAAAATTTTGAATTGTAGGACATGACTAAAAATGACGAATCATTTAGTCCATTAATTGAAAAACCTCCTAAAATTGAATTAAAAATGCTTCTAACTCATTTAAAATATGCCTTTTAGATCCTTAACTTTGCCAGTTATAATTTCCTCTCCATTAACTGATAAAGAAGAAGAGAGTTTGCTTAAAATTCTAAAGAAATATTAGAAAGCCATTGAATGGACAATAATTGATATTAAATGAATCAATCCTTCAATTTTTATGCATAGAATTCTTATGGAAGAGAACTGCAAACCTCAGGCTGATCCTCAAAGGAGATTAAATCCTATCATGAAATATGTTGTTAAGAAATAAATTTTGAAGTTGTTGGATGCTGGAATTATCTACCCTATTTTAGATAATGCACGGGTTAGTCCTATTCACTGTGTTCCTAAGAATGGAGGAGGTACTGTGACTTTTAATGAAAAGAACGAATTAATATCAATAAGACAAACTACAAGGTGGCGAATATGCATTGATTATAGAAAATTAAATATTGCCATAAGGAAAGACCATTTTCCACTACCCTTTCTAGATCAGATGTTGGATAGACTGGTGGGCATAAATACTTCACAAAATACAAATTCCTCCTGAGGATCAAGATAAAAATATTTACCAGTCCTTATGGTACATTTGCTTTTAGAAGAATGCCATTTGGTTTATGTAATGCCCCTGCTATATTTCAGAGATGTATGATGGAAATTTTCAGTGATTTAATTGAAAAAGGAATTGAAGTTTTTATGGATGACTTTTCAGTGTTTGGAATTTCATTTGAATCATGTTTAGAACATCTATCAAGAGTTTTTAAATTCTATGTAGAAACTAATTTATTCCTTAAATGGGAAAAATGTCAGTTTATGATTGCAGGAGGAATTGTATTGGGACATCATATATTAGAAAATGGTATGGAGGTAGATCCTGCAAAAATTCAAGTTATCGCTAATTTACCTTGCCCAACAAAAGTAAGGGAGATTAGAAGTATTTTTGGACATGCTCAATTCTACAGGCGTTATATTAAATACTTTTCAAAAATTTTAAAGCCTTTATGTCGTTTACTAGAAAAAGATGTGATATTTGATTTTGATGAAGAATGCCTAAAAGCTTTTGAATCATTAAAAGAAAAATTAATCACTGCACCTATTATAATTTCACCAAACTAGGAAAAACCTTTTGAATTAATGTGTGATACTAGTGATTTTGCTATTGGAGCTGTTTTAGGTCAGAGATATGATAAGATTATCAAAGTGATCTACTATGCTAGTAGAATTCTTAATGAAGCTCAAATTAATTATACCACAACTGAGAAAGAGTTTTTAGATATAGTATTTGCCTTTGATAAATTCATATCATATTTAATTGTAACAAAATGTGTAGTGCATACTGATCATTCTGCTATTAAATATTTAATGAAAAAGAAGGATGCAAAATCGAGACTTATAAGATGGATTCTTCTTTGGCAAGATTTTGATTTTGTAATTGTTGATAGAAAAGGTGTTGATAATCAAATAACTGATCATTTATCCAGGACTGATTATGAAAAATGTCTTTGCTATGAAAATGAAATTAATTAACATTTTCCTGATGAAAAATTGTTCACTATCAATGAGTGGCGTGTTCTATGGTATGCCGATGTTTTAAACTTTATTATCAATGATATTTTACTGTTGACCTCAATTTTGAGGTTTTTCTTTTTCCCTCCTCTGAGCCTAAAATCTAGCTTTAAGATTCCCTGTTTGACTCTCTAAGAGGACTAGACTGAGACCTACACTGTTTAGGAATTCAAGCCATTTCTTTGCTCCTTGAAGTTTTATATCAACGGTTCTAAATCCTCTATGTCTAGTTGAGTCAATTAAAGCCGACATATTAAAGCTCTTGTTGAGATCCTATAAGGATATTGAAAACCATAAGTGGAACTCGCGGAGTGCAAAGTTCGACTTTTTATTGTGACGTACGACGTTTGAATTTTTGTCGAGGGTAAAATATTTGGCTATGGTCCTCAATTAAGTGAAGACCAGTAAGCAATTTGCTCCTTTAACTACTCCGATCAGACCAAATAAATTTAATTTACTGCGTGACGCAAATTGGATTTAAAATTGGTACGATTGTCGATGAACTTTCTTGGTTGACCCTGGATGACGTAACAGACCGCGCCGGTGCATCCAGAATGTTAATTTTAGCTGAGAAGGACATATAATTCAATAGGGTTTCGAATTGGATCAAATTTTGCGTAAATTGACAAATTTGAGTGAAATAATTTTATTAAAATAATAAAAAAAAAATTTAAAAAAAATATTAAAAAGAAATCAATCACACATATCTATCTTCCTCCCTTCTTCCGGTGCCCTAGCCCCTCTTTCTCGAAACTTCCTTCTCTTCTCGTGATCGATCCAGCCGGTTTCTTCCATCCTTGTGCTCTAATCAATGACCACTTTACGTTTAGATATACAAAGTATATAATATTACTATTGAGTACATTTAGATTTTAGTTTTAAAAGTGGAAAATTTGTATTACAACATTATCTGAAAGTTTAAGTAAAATATCTCAAATTTGTTACTAAACATATGGAATATCAAAGTGGGTTGATAAGTTGGACACGCGCGGCAAAGGAAATGATGCACATACTTTTATATCATGCTTTTATAGCTAAAAATTAAAAATCAATAATCAATTATGGATGCCCATTTTGTCCTTTAAGGAGGCAGCTTTATCCCTACCCTTAAAAGATTCTTAAAACATTAACAGATACTACATTAATAGATACTGCAATAGCAAATACTACAACAATACTCACTTGCATACTACAGTAATATATATCGTACTAGTATAATAACAGACACTACACCTGTACAATAACATATACCATGCTTATACGCTTGCACAATAAATGCTATACTTACACATTAAACATTATATATCAAACATCACACATCATACATCACACATCAAACATCACATACCAAACAAAAAAATACAACAAACACAACAAACACATTACAACATATAACACAATAAACATATCAAAACATAATACATTAAACACTATATTCCACATACCAAATATTATACACCAGATACTACATACCAGATACTACACATTAAAATGTTACATATCAAATACTACCTAATACACATCATACACCAAACACTACATATCACACACTACATAATACACATCACACTTTACACGTCAACCAAACACTACATAGCAAACATTAGATATTACACAGCAGTTGCCACATATAAATACACCATACCTTTAATCCAAGTTTCAGATACTACACTTAGATACTATGCTTCCAAAGTTCAGACACTAATTACAAGCTTATTTATCAATTAAAGGGTAGGGATTAGGATTGCCTACTCTAGGGTGATTTGCTAGTGACTTTAATTGATATTGATATGAAGACTTCAATGTTTCGGGTTGCCTGTGGGATCTTTATAAAAAAAAGAAGTCTAGACTGAGCCTATCACCAAACTCAATTCTTATTTCCCCACTTTCATTTTTCATATGTTTGTAACTAAACTTAACTGTTAAATGTATCTGGCAATTATTAGTATGCTTTCGAGACATCGACATAATTAGCCAGGTACACAATTTCTTTCTTTACTGTACAGCTCTTTTACTTTCTTTACTGTATATTGTAGCACAGTCTGTTACTTTTCATTATTGTAAATACTTACTTATATTCATGCTTTTAGGTACTACTTCTCTTGTATATCCATACATAACCCTAGGATAGTCCATTTAAGGCGTGATTTTTTTCCTATATTACACATGTCTACTTTAGTTACTACTTCTGTTGTATATTCACACATAACCCTAGGATAGGCCGTTTGAGGCATGATTTTCTCTTTTTTTCCCTCTCTCTCTCATTTTCTCGGGATGAGATGAAGATGTAGTTAAGTGACGATTCATCTCCGGACAGCGGTCGAAACGATAATGAAATATATAGAAGGAAGATCTTAAGTCAGATTTTCATAGATTTAAATAGCATACACCCATAGGACGTTGATGTTGTTCGTCTAGCACGACGTAAATCCTCACACTATCTTTTAGGACTTAGTATGATTGTATATTGTACGATACAAGTCCTAAACTATTTAGGATTCTGAGGTAGTCATTTAACACGACATAGATCCTCTTATTTTCTCATGCTATTTGCATATGCATGTAGATATAAGCCCTGAATCATCTAAATAATTTGCAGGACTTAAACATCAAGTATAGTTTCCTTTTCAGAAGTATGAAGCCCAATCCTAGGATAGTTTGAGTTGTCACTGAAGCTTCTTCAGTATCTTCGACATCTCCTACTCTTCATTCTGTTGGATTATGAAAATAATTGTTCCACATTGAACCTTTCCCTTTTGACTCTCCTACAAGCAATCGTGGAAACTTAAACGTTGATATTCTTGAAGACAAAACTCATAATCTTAATCAAGAGTTTTCTTAGGTAATTTCAGTTGCCTAAGATGTAATTAACTATAGGGGCTTGCCCTTATAGGGAATTGAGAACCCATATTAATCTAACCCTTTCTAATCTGTGTATTAGATAGAGGAATTTTTTAGCTATAAAATTCACAGACCAAAATGGAGTCATAAAATTTTGAGTTTAGATAGTTAAGCCAAGTGTTACACTTATCTTTTGAGATGATATATCACTTGTGGTATTGCACTCAGCTATTTAAGCTATTTGACATATGAGATCTATTCGGTCTCGCTATTTTAAAAATTTTAAAAATAGAAATCACCATTTTCAAAATCAAAACTACATTACATATTACATTAAATTTAAATTTTAAAATCTTATTTTAAAAATTAAAATAGCTAACAATTTCTAGCGACTATGTTGGAGATTAATTCTTCTCTCCATTTTGATTATGAGGTTTTGTCTTCATACATCGATAGTACGCCCTTGTCCCTAGTGGGTCAGACTATCATTCTTCCGTTGATATGCTCCGCTCATTTCTTCCTTGAGCAAGCATTGTCAACTGTTTTTGATTCTAGAACCACTGTTTAATCATCCATAAATAGAGAGGTTCTAGAATCTTTAGGGTCTTGTATTGAATGGACACCCAATAGGTGTGATAAGATAGAGTGATTTGTAAAGACGGATTCATTAAATGGGTGATTACTTTCAAATCTCATATCAGTTCCTATACTTTCTATTGTTGCTTTTGATTGGCGTTAATTTGTTTCAACCAATTAAAATTTTCTATAGTAAAATTTGAAATTCACATAAAAAGGATTTGTTCGGATAAGTCTCGAAAGAGACACCCAGTTAATAAATATTTTTGTCAATTTTGACATTTGTCCTTAATGGGGTATAAAATGGAGATGATATTCTGAACCCTTTTCAAATGCCAGAAAGTGTCTTCACCTTAATTGATCTTCTCTTTTGCTACTGGAATAGATATGTTTGTTAGTAAGAATCAGTTACCTGACAAGACGGTTATTAAGTTCGGCCAAGGATTTGATGAAACTGAAATTAAAATTGCAAATATCTCAGTTGCTGTGATAAAATCTAAGACAAATAAGTTAATGGAGCCAGTTATAGAATTCAACCTGAGGTCCATCAATGAATTCCCTCCTCAGAAGCGAGTTTTGGTTGAGAAAATCCTACTGTTGCTGTAAAATCTGTTACCGGGACTACTGGGGTTAGTCCCAAGACTGTTTTCGCCACTCCTACAAATTTGGTTGTTGTTGCACCTACTGTTACTTTAGCATTAGCCAAAGGAAAGGTTGTCCAAGTGACTAATGTACCAATAATTGAGAAAAGTTTGCCTTTCACTTCCTTCCACTTTGTTTTTGAAATTAGATCTAGTTTGAAGTCTAAACTTTTGACTAGAACACAGAGGAGAAACAAGAATAGAAAAATAATTATGATCAAGAAATTGGAAGCTACCAAGATTGCTGCTCTTATAGAGATTCTGAATGAAGAAACTGGACTACCTGAGACTTCAGCTCTTCTTAGAGATAGTAGGTTTCATCTGTTGTTCGTTGCTCCAACTGAGGAGGATGTTTCAAAGATCACAGCTGCATTACCATTGTCGTCTCACTATCAGAGTGAGAAAAGAAAAAGACCAGCTCCTTTCTCTGAAGTTAGTAGATTATTTGAAAGGTTAGCTTAGAGAGAGAGTTGCTCAGTTGCTGAGATATTTAAAAGAATAGGGTGTGCCGTTTCACCACATATACGAGCTGAAATTTTAAAGAAAGATAAATCAGTTCATCATCATCATGATTCTGATCAGAAAAGGGAGGCATTACAATCCCGTATTCCTGCTAAGTTTCACTTGGGAAAATGCGTAGTTGGTTTTACCGTTCATACTAACACCACCACCACCCACCATAAATCAATGAAACATCAGTTTATAAAATCTCATCTTGGACCGAGAGTAGTTTCTCCTGTTGTGTCGAAAGAAACTCTGTTCCAAGAAGAGATACTACTTGATGGTGAAAGGTTGTCTACTAGTGTATCTGGTTCTTATATTAGGGAGCACACCACTTCTAGTTGTGTTAATTCCTTTAGTAAATCATATGAATCCTAGGAATCAATGCTAAAGAATATGGTGTAGCAACCTAAAGCCATTGAACCAATACCTGTAGAGAAGCCTAAGGTAGATGATGATAAGAATGATTCCAGTTCTGAAAAAGTGGTTAGTGCTCTAGAAGTTGTTGCAGAAGGAGTCATTTATCAAACACCCCATATTGATCTAATGAATAAAGCAGTATCAATTGAAGTTAAATTGGAAAAAGTTAAGAAAAGATATTCGGTAATTGTCTGAGGAAAAGAAAGAATAATTAAATGATGATGAAGACTTGACAAATTATATGGATGAAGATTTTGCTGAGATAAATGTTGTCAAAACTAGAGCATCCTCAACTATACGAGAAGCTCTGATACTAGGTGAAGAAAACATTGCCAAAACATTGCGAGGAATTATTGATCCGAGATATTTATTCTTATGTTTTATTTCCTTTTAATTATATCTCTTTCTTTACAATGACGCCAAACACTTGATGTCGATGAAAATGAGAGTTTAATTGATATTATTATAAAATGGGATTTCACTCAAGTATACGTATCATTATCAAGTAATATAGGGCTTTCTGATTAAGCCCCGAATATTGATCCATGGAGATCACAGTTAATCACACTGGCTTTCAAGAGAAGTTCTAGTTTATAATAACAAGCCATAGCATGGAAAGTCGATAAAGGTTTGGTTTTAATTAAATCCTAAAATTATTACTACAATACTACTTCTAAACTAAAACACTTAGTGAAAATTAGAAAAGTGGAGTTTAATATATTAAAAGTACTCTTCCCCATGCAATGAATTTAGTGACATGTGTAAAAGTAAAACAAGTAGCTAGAGAGATTGTGAAAAATAGGAGCAATTATATTCTTTACCCTTACTTGGTTCTATAAAGAACATATGATTATTTGATGATTTGAAATTTTGTTGATGGGTTAGGCAGGGAAGATACTAGCTCTCACTCTAGAGTTCCCTCTTCTCCATCCTCCGGGGGGCCAACATCTCATAACAAAACTTTTCACTTCAAACCAAATTAGAGGCTTTAGTCTGTCACACTAAAGTCCTCTAACTCTACACCTCTTAAACATGCATATCTCCTTATTTATTTGCACTCAACCATATGGACTACATTCTCACCCATATAATCTCATGTGAGTTTTAACAATAGTTGACTGAGACAATACCACATTGGTTCTTACATGTTCTCAAGTTTATATGTAAATGAAGATCAAAGTAAAATCATCACAATAAATTATAACTCTATTCAATTCTATATCCTACACATGCATACTAATTTATTGTAAGAGGAAAGAGTAAAGAAAACTACTCACTACACATAGAGAAATAACAAGAACTTTTCATTGAACAAGCCTTTGAAACCACACAAACAAAGTACTAGATTCAATCAAAATACAATGAACATACTTATCTTTGATGGAAAGCAAACTCTCCTTGTATAGCAAAAGTAATCTCCTTACAATCCTCTCCAAGAACAAAGTGAAAAGAAAAGAAGAAGTTCTCACACTCTCTCTCTTTCTCTCTCACCTTGTCGCCCCACTTGGAACTCACGCCCAAGTCTTCTTCTTCTTGGACTTCTTCTCCTCTTCTAATAGTTCTTCTCCCTTCTCTAAATCTTCTTATTTAAGAGTTTGCAAGCCTTAATTATAATTTTCCAAGATATGCTTAAGTGTCTCTTCAAAAAGAGTCCACATTCAATGAACATCCAAAGGGTGCCTTAAGCGCCTTTTCACTCCAAGAGATACATACCTTCCATAATAGCTCCTTATAACCAATTTTAAATATTCCAGAAAGTTTATTTTATCTCAATGAATTCCCCATGAAATACGCTTCGCAATGCTTCAAAAATAGTCAAAATCCAACATTTCTATAATAAGTTATGCCAAAAACCGTCACCAACCGTCATTAGCGGCTATGCGTCGATTGTTTAGCGCATAGGCGCCACTGTCTAGGGGCTAAGTACCAACTGGGTGGCACTTAGGTGCCAGAAAAAGGTACAATTGTGTCCGGTTCGACCCATTTTGCTCTTGTATGCTCCAGTTCGACCTGTTTTACTCTGATATGCTCCATTTTGATCCATTTTTATTCTTTTTGCTCCAATCACTCTAAATTCTTTAGTTTGATGTACCTACAACTAAAAACACAAGAAAACATACTTTTAAATACAATATCATTATAAAATATGGCATAAAAAATAGTACATTTATAGGTTGATGAAAATCCCCCAAACTTTAACATTACTTGTCCTCAAGTAATACTACACTTTTAAAATAATTTTTATAGATTAGAGTTAACGGGTCACCCTTTAGAATTGTTAAAATTTTGTTCTAAAAATGTGATAGTTCAACTTAGAAGACCTTCTAGTGAATTAGACTAGCCCAGGGTCTAAAATATTTAACATCAAACTTGGAAATTTGTTTTCCTATCTAATTGAGAAAAATATGCAGATTTTTCAAACTTCAGATACTATGAACTTTACTTTCCTGACTTAAGAACTCTCTTAAAAATAATTTAACTAATATATGTATAAGAAGCAAGCAAAGGATTGTTCTAAGTTCTTTACTATAAAAAGACTCAAGTGAAACCAATTTTTGATTAGGACCTCTCCTCAAGTTTCTCCTCACATTTTTTTCTCTTTTTTTAAGGATCTTTTTGATCTATTTTTTTCTACATTTTTTTCTTTTTTTTTCATATGTGAGGATTATTATATCTGGAGAAGTCCTTAAATGATTTTTAATTCCACTATCCTCCTCTAAAATTAAAACTTATTTCTTTCCTTTACTTAAAAATATATACATATTATTTTTTAAATACTTTCTAAAAGAGCCTTAAATATTTGAAAATAAAAATTCTAAGAATCCTTAATTTTCAAAAAGTACATTTCTTCCTACTAAAGATAGTTATTCACTTTTCCATGTTCTCCACTAAATATCTTTAACTCTAGGTTCACCCTTTTCACTAAAAATATCAACTAAGTTTTTCTACTCCATTTAAATACTTAAAATTTTAACATTCTTAAGATGACTCCACATAACAATAATCATTAGAAATAAAATACAAATTTATTTGTAGTACTTTTAAAAACAAGTAAGGTTTAAATTTGAAAAATTTTTCTTTCCCCCCCAAACTGAAGCTCAAATATGTGTAACAATGGATTACAAAATATGTGGAGGGAAAGATCAATTTTACAATTTACTATACATCTTACAAAAATATCAACAAATAACACATGGTAGAGATTATTAGTAAAAAGTAAATCTAGCCTAAACATGCTTGACATAACACTATAAAGGAATTTTAAATTATAGAATAAGTACAAACTGAAGATTAAAGAGGAACACATTTTAAACTTTTTAAAGGAATTGTTGGATGTTAACAAGTTTAAAAATATTAAGATAAGTTTTGTTGTCTCCAATGACTCATTCAACTTGACTCACAAACATAGACACACAAATTCCAATACATAGACTCACAAATTTCATAAACAAACAATAACTAAGGTTAATTTGATCTCCTTTCTACTCACATTTCCCCTCCTTACTTTCAATTTCTAATGAAATAAACTACACTAATAACATGGGTGTATTATAAGATTTTTTATATGGTTGTCTCCCTTGGACCAGAATTCCCCTATTATAAAAACTCATGTGTTTCCAATTTCAGGTTTACTCTAAGTCTAAGGTATACACAATTTGGTAAATAAAAGTAACAGACTCGTTAGTCAGCTACTAGCAGAAGTCATAAACAAATTTGGTCAAGACCAAGGCATAACCTCACAACATTATCCCAAACCACTAACAATTCAAACATCCATAAAACAACAACCAATATGATCAAACTATACTAAAGAAAACACAATACAAAACTAATAATCATAACTCTCAAGCACACTTAATCAAACCACACTGATAACTATGGGTTGCCTCCCATAAAGCACTAGGTTTCACGTCGCCAGCCCGACAAATGATTGCTCCTGGATTAAAATTCCATTTAAGTAATCCTTGATTAATCACCCAATCTTTTTCAGATCCAGGGATTCCTACAACATCCTCAAATTGTAATTTTTTATTCAGCTCTTCCTTTTTAGATTGATTCATATCATTTTTCCACGTTTTTCTTTCTAGATCCAATATTCTTCTAATGATTTTCTCAATTTTCATACTAAAATCTTCCTTGAAATTTATAAGAAATGGATCTCTATAAGATACTTCAAGATCTCCCAAATTTCGGATCAAATTCTCTCTAGATAATTTAGATTCTGGATCAAATTCTTCTGGGATATTCTTCAGTCTCATGTTATCTTCTAAGTCTTCCCCTTGGTAGTGAGTAAATGGTAGGGGTGGTTTTTCAATATCCTTATCCTCTTTTCTCAATCCAAAGTTCTTTTGAAATATATCTTCTAATTCTCTTCCAAGTCTTAATTCAATAACTTTATCATGTTCATCATTCAATTTAAGTTCTTCTTGTGATTGAGTCAAATCTGAAGATATAAAGACTGGTGGTGTAGATGAATTCCCTAAATAGGTAGGCTTTACAAATGTATGGGGTGCATTCATCGTAAGTTCATGAGATTTCTCAACAGATGGAATTAAAAGTTTACTATTTTTGGTAACGTCCATCATTTTACACCTCTCCTGAACATACATACAATTTTCTTTAAATAACATTTTCAACTCATCATGAAAGTCCATTTCGATCTCATCTGTTAACTCACTCTCTAAACTTTCTTAGAAATGGTCTTTACTTAGATAATCAATTTCATCCATCTAAAAATAATCATCATATTTTCTCTCAGTTGGATATTTCATAGTATTTAATACATCAAAAGTTACTTCCTTGTCATTAATATTCAAAGTCAACTCTCCTTTTTGCACATCTATCATAGCTTGTCCAATAACAAGGAAAGGTCTCCCCAAAAAAAATTGGATTATTTTTATCTTCCTCCATATCTAATACAATAAAGTTCAAAGGATAGATAAAATTATTAACTTTAACAAGCACATCTTCTATAACCCCTTTTAGATAAATGATAGATCGACTGGCTAACTGGAGGGTTACAGTAGTTGGAGAAATATTGGCTAAACCTAACCTTCTAAATAAAGATAGAGGCATCACATTAATGCTCACTCCTAAATCACATAAAGCTTTTCTACATAAATTTTCTCCAATTACACAGGGAATTGTAAAGCTACAAGGATCTTTTTATGAAGTATAGCGCTATACTCCTCACTTAGTGCAACTGTCTCGTAATCCCCAAGTTTCCTTTTCTTGTTTAATATCTCCTTCATAAACTATGCATAACTTGGCATCTATTCCAAAGCTTCAGCGAAAGGAATATTTATCGTTAACTTCTTAAGTACTTTCAGGAATTTTAAAAATTATTTATATAACTCATGTTGTCTAAGTCTTTGAGGAAATGGAGGTGGTGGTCTTTCTAAATTGATTTTAGTTGGAGATATCAATTTTTTCAGATCTTTAGAAACATGTTCTACAAGTCTTTTAGTTTCCTTTATGTTTCTCACTAATTTCTCTTTTCTAACCACATCCTCTATCTCTCTTCCATTTCTTAATTGGAAAGCTTCTACTTGTTCATTATTGTTCTCTTTAGGGTGGATCTCAGTGTTGCTAGGAAGTGTTCCTTGGGGTATATTGCTAAGTGAATTAGCAATTTGTCTCAGTTGATTCTCTATGTTTATAATCACAGCATTTTGAATTTGCATCGGGTTTCCCATTTGCAATACGACTTCTTCTATAAAAATCTTCTTATCCTTAAATTGTTGATCATTGATAGAATCCAGTGGATATGGAGGTCTATAGTTTGTGTTCCTGATTATTCTAACTTACATTAAGATTTACATGATTCTTTTTTCATTTTTGGTTTTCACCCTCAGTAGTATGACTCCAATTAAAATTAGGATGGTTTTTCCAACCTGGGCAATAAAAGTTGGAATATGGGTTGTTTATGGTATTTAAAGTCTCACATGATAAGTTAGAATCAATCATATGCCTTAATGAACTTTCCTCACTTACTGGAGTAAATTGAGGCTGGTTCATTCCAAATTGGTCCAACTTCATTGATATTGCAACAACCTAAGATGAAAGAATTGCAATCACATTTGTATCATGAACACTGGCTACCTTTTTAGGATTTACCCTTGTAGAGGGCCATTGAAATTCATTTGTAGCCATTTCTTTAATTAAAGCATACGCTTCATCATATGGTTTTGACATTAACAATCCACCACCAACAACGTCAATTATGAACCTATGGGATCCTACTAACCAATTGTACAAAGTTTGAATGATTAACCAATTAGGCAGAGCATGGTGTGGACACTTTCTTAGGAGCTCCTTAATTCCCAAGCTTTGTATATTGATTCCCCTTCATACTGAAAAAATGAGATAATATCATTTCTAAGTTTAGTACTCCTTGAAGGTGGAAAATACTTAGCTAGGAATTTCTGAGATAACTCCTCCCAATTTTTAATAGAGCCATGTGTTAATGAGTATAACCACATTTTAGTCTTATCCCTTAGTGAGAAAGGAAAAAGCTTTAGTTTAACAGTATCATCTGACATGCCTTTATAACAAAATTTAGCACAAAGTTCTACAAAACATGATAAGTGTAAATAAGGATCCTCCAAAGGAGTTCTCCCAAACTGAATCTCTAGATTTAGTTCAAATGACTCAGCTTCTATGACAGAGTTTTGTATACTTGAGTGAATTTCACATCTCGTGGGATTTACATAATCCCTTAATGGTTTATGATGATCTTCCAAGTAATTATTTTGAATGTTTTCCATTTCCATTTTTAGTTTTTCAAGTCCTTCTTGTTTTTTGATTTTTTTTTCTTTTTTTCTAACCCGAGATCATAAGGTACATGTCCTACAGATCCTTTAGTTCGCATACATAACACATAATACAATACATTAACAATTAAACAAAAAATATTTTCAACACAAGAAATCATTTTTACAAACACCTTATTTTTCACACAAACAATTTCTTCACAAAACTTTTTCATACAAAAATATTTTTTCACACAAAATAGCTTTTACGACACTACAATATTCTAAGTCTCAGACTAAATACTTCAAACAAAATCCTCCTAAAAGTCAAGATTAACTGTTATGATTCCCCATCAACGGCGCTTAAAACTTGATCCCAGATATTTATGCTTACGTTTTATTTCCTTTTAATTATATCTCTTTGTTTACAATGATGCCAAACACTTGATGCCGATGAAAATAAGAGTTTAATTGATTTTATTATAAAATAGGATTTTACGCAAGTATACGTATCATTATCAAGTAATATAGGGCTTTCTGATTAAGCCCTAAATATCGATCCCACGGAGATCGCGGTTAATCGCACTGGCTTTCAAGAGAAGTTCTAGTCTATAATAACACACCCTAGCATGAAAAGTTGATAAAGGTTTAGTTTTAATTTAATCCTAAAATTATTACTACAATACTACTTCTAAACTAAAACATTTAGTGAAAATTAGAAAAGAGGAGTTTAATATGTTAAAAGTACACTTCCGCATGTAATGAAATTAGTGACATGTGTAAAAGTAAAACATGTAGAGAGAGATTGTGACAAATAGGAGAAATTATATTCTTTACCCTTACTTGGTTCTATAAAGAACATAGGATAATTTGATGATATGAAATTTTGTAGATGGGTTAGGCAGGGATGATACTAGCTCTCACTCTAGAGTTCCGTCTTCACCCTCCACCTGTGGGCTAACATCTTATAACAAAACTTTTCACATCAAACCCAAGTAGGGGCTTTAGTCTGTCACCCTAAAGTCCTCTAATTCTACACCTCTTAAACATTCATATCTACCTATTTATTTGCACTCAACCATATGGAGTACATTCTCAACCATATAATCTCATGTGATTTTTACCAATAGTTGATTGAGACAATACTGCATTGGTTCTTACATGTTTTCAAAACAGATTTTAACATGCAAGTTGATCAATTTTACATGTAAATGAAGATCAAGGTAAAATCATTACACTATATTCTAACTCTACTCAATTCTATATCCTAAACATGTATACTAATTTATTGTAAGAGGAAAGAGTAAAGAAAACTACTCACTACACATGGAGAAACAACAAGAACTTTTCACTGAACAAGTCTTTGAAACCACACAAACAAAGTACTAGATTCAAATCAAAATAGAATGAAAATACTTATCTTTGATTGAAATCAAACTCTCCTTGTATAGAAAAAGCTATCTCCTTACAATCCTCTCCAAGAACAAAGTGAAAAGAAAAGAAGAGATTTTTACACTCTCTCTTTCTCTCTCACCTTGCGGCCATCTTCTCCTCTTATAATTGTTCCTCTCCCTTCTCTAAATATTCTTCGTCAAGAGTTGGCAGCCTTAATTATAATTTTTGAAGAGATGCTTAAGTGTCTCTTCAAAAAGAGTCCACATTCAATGAATCATCCAAAGGGTGCCTTAAGTGCCTTTTCACTCTAAGAGACACATCCCTTCCATAATAACTCCTTATAACTGAACCAAAATCTTCTAGAAAGTTTATTTTATCATCACCATTGAATTGCCCATAAAATACACTTTGCAACGCTTCAAAAATCGTCCAAATCTGACATTTCTACTAGAGGTTATGCCAAAAACCGTCACTGGCGGCTATGCGCCGACTGTTTGGCGCATAACCACCACTGTCTGGAGGCTAAGCACCAACTGGGTGGCGATTAGGCGCCAAACACGGATACAAATGTGTTCAGTTCAACTCATTTTGCTCTGGTATGCTCCGGTTCGATCCGTTTTGCTCCAATTTGCTCCATTTTGGTCCATTTTTGTTCTTTTTGCTCCAATCACTCCAAATTCTTCAATTTGATGTACCTAAAACCAAAAACACAAGAAAACTACCTTTAAAGTGCAATATCATTATAAAATATGACATAAAAATAGTACATGTTTAGGTTGATCAATTATTTGACAGAAAGATGAATTAATTGAGCGGATGGAAAGAAAACTGCAAGAAATGATGGCTGCTATTATGACCTTACAGACCCAACCCCAGTCTCCAAAAGTGGTTCCTATTGAGGTAAATCAACAAGAAATAATTCAGATTTTCGATAATAATAAAGATTCAACATCCAATAATAACGAAGAACATCTTAGGAAAGATCCTGCTCCAAGTCCAATGCCAGAGAAGGACAGCAAGAACTTAGTTGAACAGTGGGTGAGAGAAGCCTTGGTACAGTTTAAAAGTGGAATATCAATTCTAAAGGGTAGACCCTATTCTGAAGAATTTGATACTGTATAATATCTCAAAGGCTTCGTACCACCTTTGTTGAAAACCTTTGATGGAACAGGGAATCCTCAACAACATGTGGCTCATTTTTGGGCTAGTTGTTGCAATGCAGGAGGAAGTGATGCGCTATTGTTTCAACGATTTGTGAGTAACCTTTTGGGGGTCGTATTTGATTAGTATGTGGAGCTACAAAATGGTTCTGTTAAGACATTTGCAGAATTAGAAAATATTTTCATTAAATGGTTTACTGGGGCTTAGCACCACGTCACATTTGGTGATCTAGTGGTTCAGAAAAATTGGACAAAACATTGGTAGAATATATTATGTGATGTAGAATTTGAGCATGAAATGTGAGCTCCAACTCCAAGAATATAATGAAATTAAAATATTATTAAATTTAATTCACGGACCTATTGCATTCCTTCTTAAAGGTTTCACAATTAAGACATTTGAAAAGTTGCTCAGTAAAGCTGTAAGTCTACAAGAAGTGGAAAAAAAACTCCGTTTTATTGAAAAGCTTGAGAAGCAGAAACCAGTAAAAGCCTTTAAGAAAGGTTTGGGACTATTGCAATTATTGATAAAGGCAAACAACCAATACAGATAAAGGTAGAACAACCTCAACAGACTCATCGACTTTTGCAACAATATAATTCACAGTCATCATAGCAGAGATCTCTCCCGACAAATGATAAACCAACTCTATCTATAGCAGAACGACTAAGTAAAGTATATCCCTTCAAAGATGAAGCAGTTGGTAAGATGTTTCAGAATCTGGTCAAGAAAGCTGAGTTCAAGTTACCTGAACCTAAGAAACCAGAAGAAGTTGATAAGAAAGATCATCCACTATACTATCCATATCATAGAATGATCAGGCATACTTAGAGAATTACTTTGTTTTCAAAAACTGGTTGGAGTATAATCTCATGAAAGGGAACATAACGATCTTGAAAGAGTATATGAGAGAACCTGAAAATGGTTCACTCAATAAAAATTTTTGCTAATCCTATTGTTCCAATTGATCCATATACAACCGACGATGGATGGGGTACAGTATGGACCAAATCTTCAAGGAAAATATTGAATCAGCTCCAGAATGCTTCAGCACAAGTCGTAATATGAGATCTAAAACCTGCTAAACCAGCACTATCGATTGCAGTAGAAAATGAATCTCAAAAGAAGAATAAGCAACTTACAGAAGAGGAGAAAATTGAAGAGCCAAACCAGAAGATAAGGGTTGTTAGTCCTAGATTGGTTGTTACAGATTTGGGGAAGAAATCCCTCAAACCGTTAACTTTGTATGATTTCTTCTTTTCTCCTCCAGGGGCACATGATGATAACCAATTTAACTCTGATAAAAATTTCAATCATAATAATAATTCTCAAATCATACAAAGTCTTGAAGCATGCAACAATAATTCTGAGAATATGGATGGCGATAGTGACGACCCAGAAAGTGACGCACCTATCTTTGAATTCAAGGATCAACAATTGCGATAGAATTAGAACTTTCAAACTCAGAAGAAGCTTCAGAAGAGTCAGCTACTTCATTTCCTGAGAACATAGCTTCTTAATTAATTCCAAACTTAGAAGAGATAACAGAGGTAAATTTGAAAAGTGGAAAAGTATTGCCCTCGAGAGTGGGTCCAAATGATAAGGCAAAACTGGTACTTATTCAGAATGATCCAATTCCACCAATCGATGAAACACCTGTTCAAAGAGAGAATGAAGAACTAAGCAATAAAGTGGATTATAATGTCCTAGCCCAACTTAGGAAGTTACCTGCTAAGTTGAGCATATATGACACCCTAATTCTATCAAAGGAAATGAGAGAGGCTTTGGTAAAAGCTCTGCTTGATCCATACATTTGTTTAGTTCGGCTCATTGGTAGCTCCTTAGATGTGGTTTGTTCATTGAAGGAACAAACAAGAATAACTTTTACAGATGATGATTTACTGCTTGGTACTACAGATCACAATCGTCCACTATATATTTCACTCAATATTGGTAACTCCATGCTCTCTAGAGTATTAGGGGATCCAGAAGCAACCATTAATATAATGAACCTGTAAACTTTAGCCTACTTGGATATTGATGCAAGACAGTTGAAAGCTGCTAGGATGATGCTAAGAGGCTTTAATCAGAAAGGGGAAAAAGCTTTAAGATCAATCACTTTATTGTTAAGGATCAGTGAATTAGTGACAACTACAAAATTCCATATCATCGACTCTAAAACCTCGTTTAATGCTCTTTTGGGCCAACCTTGGATTCATGAAAACAGATTGGTTCCTTCATCACTACATCAATGCATAAAGTATTGTCAGGAAGGACAAGAATATTGCATAAAAGGAGATTTACAACCATTTTTAATTCATGAGGTGGGTATTCATGAAGATGCTTCTTACTACATTCCCCTGAAAAAGACTATTTTCTCTTGAGATGTTGCAAATAAAGCAGAAAATCCAGAAAGTATACAAGAACAAAATCACTTAGTGTTAATTCAACAATCTTGCATCAACACTTAACAATAAGAGGGTGGGAGTTCCTCCAGAACTCGCATCTGAGGTCAAGGTCGGGGCTGAGGTCGAGGAAGAAATAATAAGATTGTTGAATCAAAGATTCCAATAATTAACATTGGTTTAGAAGACAGTTCAGAAGATAAGAAGATTAAGAAAGATGCAATGACAATCAACCTGAAGAAACCCCAGTTCCAAATCAACTTAGAAGATGAAGAAAAATGTGAATATAGCTCAATGTATGATTGAATTAATCGCTATGTACAAACTGTGACGACCCTTACCCCGATCTATACTCATAAGGTTGAGGGTTTGATGGTCAAAGAAATACATAGTGCTGGTATAAAACCAATTAAGTTTCATCAAGGTTCTGCATCTTCTAGTTCTGAAACTAATGTAAAACTAGAAGATAATCTTTCTTCAGAATTAATGGAATTGCTTGTTGATTGGTACTCTCTTTGTGTTCAAAATCTTGCTCAAAGTGAAATGGTGCCGAAATATTGTCAGAAGATCAGTTGCATTATTCTGAAGAACTTTAGAATAATAATAATTAAATTTTCCATTCTAAACAAGGCCTTGGGTTCAGCACAGTAGGACCTGTCGATGATACAAAATTTTGTATAGTTGTTATTGATGAACAAAATGAAGAATGTATGGAGGATTTGGATAATTTTGGAGATTCTACAATCGAGGATGTACCACCAAAATTTGAAGAGGAGATAAAATCAACGGTGGATGAGTTAAGAGAGGTTAACTTAGGGACCAAAAGAAACCAAGGTCAACCTTTATTAGCTCTCTGCTTGATAAAGAAGAGTCTATAGATATGATTAAGCTGTTGACAGAATTTGAAGACTTTTTGCCTGGAGTTATGAGGAAATGCCAGGATTAGCACCAGAAATTACAGTACATAAATTGGTTCTAGATCCTACTGCAATTCCAGTTCAACAAGCTCCAAGAAAAATGCATATGGATATTGAACAACAAGTTATAACCGAAGTAAAATAGTTGATAGAAGCTAAATTTATACGAGAAGAGCAGTATCTTACATGGCTAGCCAGTATAGTACCAGTTAAGAAGAAGAATGATCAAATTTGAATTTGTGTGGACTTCAGAGACTTGAATAAAGCATGTCCAAAAGACAAATTCGACTTCCTATTTCAGAATTGATGGTGGATATCATGTCATCTCATGCAATTTTCTCTTTTTTGGATGGGTCATCGGGATATATAATCAAATTAAGATGGCTCCAGAAGATGAAAATTTATAGCTTTCAGAACACCAATTAGAGTGTACTGCTATACGATAATGCCATTTGGGTTAAAAAATGTAGGAGCAACATATCAACATGCGATAACAAGAATCTTTGACGACCTCATTCACAACAAAGTGCAATTTTATGTGGATGATCTGGTCATCAAAAGTAAATAAAAAGAAGATCATTTGTACAATTTGAGACTTTTTTTCGAGCTGTTACGATAATTTTACCTTAAAATGAATCCCTTGAAGTTCACATTCGGTGTGAATTCTAGGCAATTTTTAGGGTTTGTAGTTCGCCACCGCAGGATTGAAATTGATCCTAAGAAAATTAAAGCAATCTTAGAATTGCCACCCCCTAAGAACTTAAAGCAATTACGATCTTTCAAGGAAGGCTGGCATATCTGAGACACTTTATTTCCAATTTGTCAGGTAGGTTTCAGCCTTTCTTTGCACAAAACAAGAAAGATGCCAAGTTTACTTGGGATGATAAATGTCAACACACATTTAAGAGTATTAAATAATATCTAATGACACCTCCTTTATTAGTAACCCCAATTCCAGGTAGACCTTTGATACTTTATACCGCGGCTTTAGACGACTCCCTTGGAGCCCTACTGGCCAAGTCAATGATGATGATAAGTAAAATGCTTTATATTACCTAAGGCATCATTTAATACCAGTGGAGGTAATGTATCCTTCTATTTAGATGCATTGTCTGGCTTTACTTTTTGCAGTTCAGAAACTTCGACACTACATGCTTTCTCACAAGGTCAACTTGATGTTAAAATTTAATCCGTTGCAATATTTAATGACTTGACCGACGCTTTCCGGTAGGTTAGTGAGGCGGGCCATGATACTATTGCAATTTGACATTACTTTCGTAACACTCGGAGCTGTAAAGGGACAAATTCTAGTAGATTTTCTTGCAACACATCTGTTACCAGTTAATTCTCCTATAAATGTTGATCTACTGGATGAAAAAATAATGAATTTAGAAGACTTTAATACTCGATGTTGGGAATTGTATTTTGATGGAGCTTCCTTAGCACAAAGAAATAAAGAGTTGCAAATGATAGTACCTGGTAAAGCTGGAATTAGAATGATATTCATCACGTCAGAGAAAGGAATGTTGAAATATTCTTACCATTTAACAGAGTCGTGTATGAATAATGAAGTGGAATATGAAGCTCTACTAACAGGATTACAATTGGCAATATTTATGGGTATAACTGACATCAACATCTATGGAGATTCACAGTTGATTATTCAAAAAGTTGCTGAACAATATAAAATTTTGAAACCCAAGTTGGAACAGTACCATCGTTATACAATGAAGTTACTGGAACAAATTCCCAATGTGACACTGTACAAAATTCCAAGGATAGAAAATGCTCTTGCAGATGCTTTAGCCAGACTTGCGAAGGAATTGGTATGTCCACAAGAAGATTCTATTGAAATAACAGTTGAAGGACATCAAGTTTTGTCTCAAATTGATATAGATACTCTGAACAAATTAAATAAGGAAGAAATAGCAGTGGTGTTACTGAAGTTGCAGAAGATTGGAGCCAACCCTTTATAGAATACTTACAGACTGGAAAATTATCAGATGATAAGACAACAGCTTATCAGATAATGCAAAGTGCATTGTCTTATGCTTTAATAGATAATGTTCTTTACTGAAGATCCTTTGATTAAATGTGGTTGAGATTCTTAAACAGTGCAGAAGCTCAAGAAATCGTTAAAGAGGTGCATTCAAGACTTTGTAGCGCTCATCAGTCAGGTCCTAAGATGAAAATGAAAGTCATATTACTTGCCTACGATGATGACCAACTTTATGAAAATCGCTAAAAGTTGTCACCAGTGTCAGATACACGGAGTGGCCTTACATCAACCCCTAATGTGCTACACCCGATGGTCCCATTGTGGTCAATTGAGTGTTGGGGCACAGATGTAGTGGGTCCTATAGATCCTTAATCTTAAAAAGGACACTGATTCATTCTCGCAGCTACAGATTATTTTTTAAAATGCGTAGAAGCTGTACCGCTGAGAGAAGTGAAAGTACACCACATGTTACAGTTCTTCAAAAATCAAGTCGTCTATCTTTTGGCATACCACGAAGAATAATTTCTGATAATGGGTCCACATTTAAGAGTACAAAAATTAATAATTTTGTCAGAAGGCATGGAATAGAATGACGCTATTCTACAATATATTACTCGCGAGCAAACGGCTTAGCCAACGCTTTTAATAAGACTCTCTTCCAAATTCTAAATAAAACTTTAAATGAAAATAAAAGGAATTGGCATGAGCAATTATTAGAAGCCTTATGGGCCTATCAAACGATGTTCAGAACTCCAACTCAGTCTACTCCTTATGCCCTTGTGTACGGGTCCAAAGTTGTTCTTCCTTTAGAGGTTCAACTCCCATCCCTCAAAGTTCCTGTCGCCAATAAAATTATCACCCAAGAAAATGTTGAACTACGTCTGGAAGAGTTGGAAAGCTTAGATGGAAGGCTATTGTTAGCACAACAGAATTTAGATTTGTATCAGGCTAAAATGATTCAAGCACATGACAAACTGATCTGCCCTAGGACTTTCAAAGTTGGGGATCTCGTAATTGTTCTCAGAAGGTCTATTCTTGTACATTGCAAAATATGTGAAAAATTCGAACCAACTTGGGAAGGACCATTTGTGGTGGAGAAGGTTTACTCTGGAGGGTCATACCAGTTAGTGGACTGTCAATGAGAAACACCTATGCTCCCTATTAATGTACGATACTTGAAATAGTATCATGCGTCATGATATTTTGAAAGAGCTCACTTTAGAAGTAGAGTTTTATTCTTAGAAGCACAGACATTTCAATTGTAACTGGGTCCGAACTTAAATTTGAGATAAAGTGGTTGAATAAAATTTCCAATTTGTAATAAAATTTGTGTATATAATTTAAAATGTGATATGATTACTCTTTCTTCTTTCACATAAATCTCAATCTTTATAATAAGCTTTAAAATTAAATAAAAATATATATGTGTAAATTGAAACAGGTATATTTTTATTTAATGGTAAGAAATTCTTTTATGAATTTCAAATTAATAATCATTGTTCTTGCTTAGCCCGGCCTGACATGCTAATTGTTTTCCTATGTTTATGCAGGAAAATGTCATAAGGAAGGTTGATTTTTAACTTCAAGAATGGAATTGGTTTTCCTATTAATAAAGAAGAAATTGAAAAATCAGCAATAATAGAATTTGACTTGAATTTTGAGCAAATGGATCTGGAATATGAAAGCTCTACCTTAACTATAATAAATCAAGAGGAAAATAAATGAAGCTGAGTCAAGTGGCATTGAAATTAACAGAATCAGATCGATGGTGATGACATCAGGAAATGAGCTTGTTTGTGCTACCCCTACCGACGATCAGTTGGAAGGTAAAGCAACACTCACTCGTACTCAAAAGAGGAACAGGAACCGTCACATTCATAAAATGTTGGAACAATTAAAAGAACAAGGTAAAGACAAGGCTATCATTGAGCAGATGGTGGTCACATTAAATGAGAAGGTTCCAACAAAACCAGTTGGAGTAATCTTATCGCAATTCGAAAAAGAAGCAACAAAAGCTGCTCCTTAAAAAGACAAAATTGAAGAGAAGACTATAGAAATAGTGCCTTATGTGCCATAATATGTTGACAAGCCACGAAGATTATAAATCATTCCAGAATATGAAATAGAAATGTATCAAAATATATGAAGATAGAACTTTGAACATTTTCAGAGACATCAAGGCAAGTATATCAACATATTGGAAGGGCTAGAGCTACATACTAATGGCTTCTCTGATCATGAACAAAAAAATATTGTAGATCGTGTCTTCCTTGGAAGGGACTTGGGACGTGCAGGTCGTTTGAGGAAAACAACCTACTCTGAGCCCAAAAAATAGAAACATGGAAAAGGGCGAGTCACAATACAATACGAATGTTGCTATAACTTCGCCATAGATAAGGAGGGAAATCCACCTGACATAATTCGAAATAATGAAGTTGATCCTTTGTCATCTTTTATAAAGAAGATGATAAAGTGAATGGTGGCCTGGTGAGCCTTTCCTACTGAATGTATCCCGAATAGTTGTATTATTAATATATATGACGAGGGCAACTGCATTGCCCCACACGTTGATCATCAAGATTTCATGAGGCCATTCTGCACAGAATCATTTATCAATAAGTGCAATATTATGTTTGAGACGAAAATTCAGATTGTTGGAGATGGAGAGTTCTAGGGTCCCGTCGAAATTCCTTTACCTGTTGGTTCAGTGCTAATTCTAAAAGGGAATGGAGCCAATGTGGCTAAGCATTGCATTCGTGGAGTACCATATCAGAGAATTTCAATCACTCTCAGGAGGATGAATGAAGATAAAATGCCATTTCACTTCAAACCAGATCCAAAAATAGAGAACATTCAACAATATGAACTATAAGTCATTTAAAGACAACACACCTCTTTATATTTAGGAAGGATCTTTTCTTGCTTCTCCGACAATATATTGAAGGTGAGGCTAGTCTCTATATGGCTTATTGTTCAAACATAAGATAAATGACAATGGATATTCAGACTGATAATACACAGATTGAATTTAATTACACATTCAGAGTCACTGTAAAGGGAGAGATAGGAATATACAGATTCTTTGCTTATGATTGTGGAGACATTCTTTGCATTTTATGTTTGAGTTTGAGTAGTATTATAAAATGACATTTTGATTTTAAGCCCATATATTGTGATCTCTTCTAGCAATTATGAATGCAAATTTGAATAATTGATTGTGAAAAAACCAATAAATTTGGTTTATCACAATTCTGGAAAGGTTAATAAGCAAGAACGATATGTGAAATGAGATATATAATAAATAACACCTGAAATAATGAAAAATAAGTAAATATATATAATAAAGTATTTTGAGATAATAAAATCTTAAAATAATAAAAGAGAAAGAGTTTTTGTTTCATACTCCTATTAGTATCCATATTTTTACATATTCCACTAATGTTTCACTCACTTTTCTCACATTCATATTTTCTAGGATAGGCTTGTGCCTACTCTTTTGGGATAGGCTTATGCCTACCCCTTTTCTTAGGATACATAAACATACTTTGGGTTCAAAACTTTATTTCTGAATCCTTCCTCCAGACATTCTTTGGGGACATGAGTCATATTTCTGAGTCCTACTCGGAGTTATATGTACGGGATTTCACCTTTTAGGGGACAGGAGTCATATTTCCAAGTCCTACCCGGAGTTATATGTCAGAGATTTCACCTTTTCGGGGATAGGAGTCATATTTTCAAGTCCTACCCGGAGTTATATGTCTGGGATTACACATTCATGGAGTTATATGTCCGAGATTTCACTATTTTCGGGGAGATGAGTCATATTTCCATGTCCTACCCTGGAGTTATATGTCCAGGATTTCACCTTTTCAGGGACAGGAATCATATTTCCAAGTCATACCTGGAGTTATATGTCTGGGATTACAAATTCTTTAGGGATAAGAGTCATATTTTTGAGTCCTACCCGAAGTTATATGTCCGAGTTTTAACCTTTTCGGGGATAGGAGTCATATTTCCATGTCCTACCCGGAGGTATATG
Source organism: Papilionanthe hookeriana x Papilionanthe teres (assembly GCA_022702705.1). Taxonomy (NCBI): domain Eukaryota; kingdom Viridiplantae; phylum Streptophyta; class Magnoliopsida; order Asparagales; family Orchidaceae; genus Papilionanthe; species Papilionanthe hookeriana x Papilionanthe teres. Next base: position 143,065,424 of record CM040421.1, read on the forward strand.
TCTGGGATTTCACCTTTTCGGGGACATGAGTCATATTTCCAAGTCTACCTGGAGTTATATGTCTGGGATTACACATTCATTTGGGAGATGAGTCATATTTCGGAGTCCTACCCGGAGGTATATGTTCGGGATTTCACCTTTTCGGGGACAAGAGTCATATTTCCAAGTCCTACCCAGAGTTATATGTTTGGGATTTCACCTTTTCAGGGACAGGAGTCATATTTCCAAGTCCTACCAGAGTTTTATATCTGAGATTTCACCTTTTCGGGGACATGAGTCATATTTCCAAGTCCTACCCGGAGTTATATGTCCAGGATTTCACCTTTTCGGGGACATGAGTCATATTTCTGAGTCTTACTCAGAGTTATATGTCCAGGATCTCACCTTTTTGGGGACAAGAGTTATAATTCCTAGTCTTACCCAGAGTTATATGTTCAGGATTTCACCTTCTCTAGGAATCGAAGTTATACTTTTTAATCCTTTTCCTGCACATTCTTCAAAACCACATATTCTTTTAAATCTTCTCTCTGCACGTCTTTTTGCATTTGAAATTTCAAATTCATAATAACAATTGAAAACACACCTGCTAATCCTCACTGGGAAGTTAACATCATTTTAACTCTAATTCGATCTCCAATTTGTCCCAAGTATGGTTACTTAGACATTCTTTTGTGATTGGGTTGATCATTTCAGTCAACGCCAATAGGCGTGGCGTGCTTATACAGCACACCACACCTATTGCAGGTCAATTTGTTAACCTTAATTTTGAGGTCTTTCTTTTTCCCTCCCCTGAGCCGAAAATCTAGCCTTAAGATTCTCTGCTTGACTCTCTTAGAGGACTAGACCGGGACCAACGTCGTTTAAGAATTCAAGCCATTTCTTTGCTCCTTGAAGTTTCATATCAACAATTTTAAATCCTCGATGTCTAGTTGAGTCGATTAAAGCCGAAATATTGAAGCTCTTGTTGAGTTACTATAGGGATATCGAAAGCCATAAGTGGACCCTGCAGAGTGCAATGTTTGACTTCTTATCGCGACAAACGATGTTTGAATTTTCACTGTGGGTAAAATATTTGGCTATGGTCCTCATTTAAGTGAAGATCGGCCAGCAATTTGCTCGTTTAATGGCTCCAATTGGACCAAAATAGTTTAATTTACTACGTAACACAAATTGGATTTAAAATTGATAAGATCGTCGACGAACTTTCCCGGTTCACCCCGGATGATGAAACGGACCGTGCTGGTGCATTCGAAATGTTGATTTTAGCTGGGAAGGACATATAATTTGATAGGGTTTCGAATTGGATCAAATTTTGCATAAATTGAAAAATTCAAGTGAAAAATTTTATTTCAAATAAAAAAATGAATTTAAAAAAAATATTGTTGACCTCATTTTTGATGAGGTCTTCCTTTTCTTCTTTTTAGTGCTTAGGATCTAGCCTTAGGCTTTTCCTTTGACTATCTTAGAGGACTAGAATTGGGACCCGCCTTTTAGAAATTCAAACCACTTCTAAACTCCCTGCAAACTCCACAAACTTGACTATAGACCCCTAATCACCTAGAGGGTTGAAATCCAAATATGGAAGTTTAAAGGATGAGTTCCTATAGGACTCTTTGGCCTTAGGACTGCCCTGGGTGGCCTGGTCTGGTGAAGGGGCTGACATACACTACACTTACACACTACATTTCCACACACTTCCTAAAACCACACCCATACCCAACTTGACCTCCTGACTCATGTAGGTGATTCACATGGATGGTCCTTAACCCCTAAGCCCTTGGCTAAGAGGGTTAGGAACAACATAGTGAATGCCTCAAATGAGTCCTTTCATGGCTCATATGGGCTTGAAATGGCTTCATGGCTCAACCAAAATGATTTCACCCCACCCAAATTCACCCAATCTTCAATTTCCCAAATTTTCAATTTTTGACCCGGGACCCTACACCTACTAAACCTACCCAAAACCGCTGAAATTACCCAAATTTTTGCAAAATCTCCAAATTACCTAAAATTTTCCAAAATCAATCTCAAACACCTCCACATCACTCAAATTGATCATCCATACCCAAAAATACCAAAAATTCCAAAAATACCCCCCAATACCCTCCAAATACCCAAAATACCCTTCTTGGCCTAAAAATCCAAAAATTCAGAAAATTCCCAGAAAATTCCAGAAAATCCCAAATATTCCCAATTTCATTTTGTCCAACTACACCATGGGCCAATTTTGTCAATTTACCCTACTTTTGTCAAAACCCCCAAATTGACCCATTTTAACCCAAAGTGGACCCGATGTCGAAACCAAACATACCCGATTGACCCCAATTTTGGTCCAATTCAATTCTAAACTTCAATTCAACATTACCAATACCAATTTAGACCAAATCCAAGTCCAATTTGATTGACATTTGGATCAATTTCACTTTGGGCCTTAAAGCCCAAATTTGGACCCATGACCCAAACTTAGCCCAAACTAACCCAATTCAACTCCAATTAACCCCAAATCTTTTCTAAACCTTCCTTAACATCCTCATAAACAAAACACTAACATGATTTGCCCAAGATTTTGACCCAAACCCCACTCAAATTCAACCCAAAATCAAAAAGCCCAATTTTGACCTAAACCCAAATCTAACCCGAAATAGGCCCAAACCTCAAAATTAAAACCCAACCAAAGCCAAAACCTCTTTGAAACATTCCCATAAACATTTCTTAATATTTATTTTACATCAATTTCAACCCTAGCCCAACATTGGCCCAAGTTAGCCCAATTTGACCTACATTGGCCCATTTACCAAATAAACCCAAATTCAACCCAATTCGAACCCAAACCACCTTAAATCTATTTCAAGTTATTCATGAAACATCCCTAAACCAAAACCAACAACTATTTGGCCCAAACCTCTACAAAAATTCCCATCCATGAACACATCCTTAAACTTAAAAGCCCACTTCCCTTAAACCTTCTTAAAAGCCCATTTCCTTCAAAATTCAAAAGCCCAAATCTACCCTAAAGCCCACATGACATCTCCATTTGTCATCCATTTAATTAAATCCATTACCTAAGTCCTAAAGTCACCATCAAATTATTTCAAATCAAGTTTCATACAAATTTCCATCAAAACATCCAAAATTCTTAAAACCCTTTTCATGAAACAAATCAACCTTTTCCCGAAGCCAAATGAAGCCATGAACAAGCCATTCTCAAGCCACATGAAGCCATGAGGGCTTTGACTTGTCATTAGTCCATTTATGGCAAGAAGAGGGGGTTCTTTCTTAAACCTCCTTTAACCCTTTTTACCTTAATCATGTCGCACACTAAACCATGTTTAGCCACCTCATCATGGATGGAGACTTCACCATTCCTTCTAGGCTGACCTAAATGATTCCCTCGGCTCAAAATCAGAGCTTGGAAGGGTGCACCAAGCCCAAAATGGTGGGTTGACCCAAACCAAGCCAAAGTGAGCCTTCTCCCATTCCATTTAAATCAAACTCCTTTACACATGTCAAACCTCGATTGCCTACACTAAACCCCGGCCACCGACCCATCTGACCGAGATGGTGACCATTGCACAGCCGGCCGGCCACCGAGGCCGCCGGAAAACACCATGGCCGAGAGCTCGCATGTGAGTCAACATTGAAATTCTCACTTGCTGAGCTGCCCCATGCCTAGTGGTCACCATGGCTGATCTTCTCCTCACAGAGGCAGGTGATCCCAAGCCCTAACTCCCTGTGAGAGGCCTTCCACCCTCTCCTATTTAAACTCCACCCCTCTCGGCCATGGGAGAGCTGAAACAAAAACCTTAAGGAAACTCTGCCAAAATCACTCCAGATCACTCTCTACACATAGAGCACCTGATCCCCACTGAATTCCAGCCCCAATTTCTTCTAGCTGAGCCCAATTTTGAGCTCAAACTTTAGCCCAAAAACGGGACACTTCTCCACGGTGAGCCAATTCCCGAATTGATTGGCTCTACACCTTCACCGGACCCGGGGAAGGTGTCCACCACCAAAAGCCCCATCTCCAGAGCCACCCGGTTGCTCCAGCCTCCAAGCTTTGTGATCGGGCTTGGTCGAAATCATATCCGGACGATTCACTGGACCGGGAGACTTCATGCGGAGCTTGCGGGACCCGATCGAAGGTGCGACGACTCTCGGATTGAAGCCGCACTTCTACGAGCCAAGGTATGAGCTAACTCTTCATCCCGAGCTTCGAAGATTCTTCATTTCGAATGCCTTAGTTTCGATGCATGTTAGCCGTATAGATGTATTCGTCTCTTGAAGACGAATCCATAGAGCATAAGAACATGAAAATCCATTGAGAATCGAGTGAGATCTTAGGGATTTAGTGTGGACGGCTCTCGGGTGAGAACACTTGGGGACGATGAACGGATGCCGTCCATTCGATACACGCGCGCACGGACGGCGGGATTGCGTCGGACCGGGAGACGGTACGAGAACCGCGGGGCCGGGCTGCCGACTCGGGTGGCGGCGTCGAATGGGAGCGCGACGCGTGTGCGTTCGGAGGCTGCCGAGGTTTCGGCGGCGCCGCGTGGATAAATAGAAAATTAGGGTATTTTCTTATTTATTTAATTCCTAAACTTCAAAATCCATATCTTTGTGTAGAAAAATCACAAAAATAAAATAAAAATACCCCTTGCTCGGTGAACGAGAGGAGAATAATGTGGAAAAGAAATCATTTAATTTAATTAAGTATTTTATTTTTTATGATTTATTTACTCTCTGCATACATTTAATTCTCCATGCATGTATACAATTCACCATGGCATGAGACCATAGGGCTTTTGAAGCCTCGAACTTGGGAACATTCCCTGAATTTTCCAAGGTCGGAGAGCCATCTCTGTGAAAAGTTATTTATTTTTCAAATGCATGTTGCTTGTTTTGAGTATTTTAATTCCAAAAATTAGCATGTTGTGAAATAAATTCTAGAAATATTTGGTGATGTTCCTTATGACCAGAGAACCCTAGGAAAAATAGGACTTGAGTTAATTCACTCAGATTAACCCTAATTGGCTTAAACACCCAAAATAGGTCTTTAATTAATTAGAGTTAACCAGGTATCAAATTGACTTGAAATCAATTCTCCACTGACCTTTAGGATCAGAGGAATCCACCATAAAAATTTGAGGTCGATTGGACTTGGTTAGCCCCACTAATTGGGTTGATTAAGCCACTTAGCCATTTTAAACTTTAAAAATTCATAACTTTTAAAATACTTTTTAAAAATTCACCAAATTGGTTTTGGAGCCTCTCTGATATCAGGGGAACCTAAGAAAATTAAAATTTCAATTTTCTAAAAAAGTTGATTTTTAATAATATTTTAATATTTTTAATAATTAAAAAATAATAAAAATCACAAAAATAATAAAATTCACCAAAATGTCACATTTTGAATTTTAATCACTTAGGAACAAATCCCACATTTTTCCTAAGTCTATTTAGTGAGATATTAAATTTTAAAGCCCTAGGGTAATTTTAAAATTAAAAAAAATGTATTTTCTAGCATTTTCACTAAAATAATTATTATAAATCATAGAAAAATCAGAAAATTGCAAAATTTGATTCTCTGGTTTTCCTTGATATCAGAGAGATTTTTGAAAAATATAAAATCCATTTTTCAACATTTATTTTATTTTTAAATTAATTAACACTCCAAAACTCAAAATAATTATAATAAAAATAATATAATTCAAAAAATCACCAAAATTGGTCCAAGTGCTTCTCTGGTCATTAGGAATGTCCCCTAATTTTCTTAAAGACAGAAACTTTCTTTTGGTCATGTTATCAAATTTTCCTTGAAAATCTCTATTTTCCACCAAAAATAATTATATAAATAAATTAAATACAGAAAAATCACATTTTCTCCTCTCATGTCTTTATTGACATATGAGTGAAGTCACATAAAAATTTCAGGTTCATTTGAATTCAATTTAATGAGTTATGAAATTATTAAGCTTAAAGGGTAAAATGGTAATTAATCTTTAATCCTTAATTAAAACTTTAGGTTTAATAAAAAATCAACAAGTAAAATATTTGATCCTAATCTGATTTGGATGATTGAAATTTAAATAATTAAAGGGTAGAAACCCATTAAATAATTTTAAAATGATTAAACTTTAATTAAATAATAGATTAAATTTGGAAGAATAATAAAATTGGAATTATTAAAATAAGGGATCTTTATTAGGAAGAGATTTATTCTTTAATTTAAAAATCCCTAAATTAATTATATCAACTAATACTCAATTTTTAATTAAAATGATAACTCAAATTTAAAATATTAAAAGACTTAATTAAATTATTAAAATCTTTTGAAATTTCGATTAAAATTAAAAATAAAGTAAATTAAAGATAAATTAAATTAAGATTAAATTAAATTTAATAATTAAATTAAATTAAATTAAACAATTAAATTAAATTAATTAAAATTAAATTAAATTAAATTAAACAATTAAATTAAATTAATTAAAATTAAATTAAATTAAATTAAACAATTAAATTAAATTAAATTAAATAATTAAATTAAATTAAATTAAATAATTAAATTAAATTAAATTAAAAAATTAAATTAAATTAAATAATTAAATTAAATTAAATTAAATTAAATTAAATTAAATAATTAAATTAAATTAAATTAAATCAAATTAATTAAACATCAAATCAAATTAAATTAAATTAAACTAAATATAAAACGACTTGAACACTATTCCAAATTTAAACCCTTTAACTTAAATCAAATCATTTGAATACTAATTTACCCTTGAAAGCTTTGATTATTATAACTCTAAATGAAACATTAAATGGAGTGTTACTTCACTCATAGGATATTCGAATGTCTAGTTCGTTTGAAGCGAGTTAACAAGACTTGAAAACCTCGGACGATCGATTCATTTATATAATTAAATTCATTTGGACTTAAAATAATCCTAGAAATATTGAAAAGATGTTTAAGATCCTTCTTAAGCACTTCCTCGATATGATAGGATATTTATAAGAACAATTGAATTTGATTATTCTTTGATGAAGAAAATCGTCCTTAAACCAAAACCAAAGAACACAGACGTCATAGGAGATGACTAGCTATAGGATTAGGAATTTGGTAGAAAACCATAACCTTTCCCTTAGCTTTACCTAGGAACTTGCTTAAATATTCTAATTGTGTTTTAAGTGCAGCTTGGGATGACGGGAAGACCCTCAGGGTACGCTTTTATTTTATTGCGATTTACTTTCTTGCAATTTACTTTCTTGCGATTTACTTTATTGCGAATGCATTTTACTTTTCTTGCATGATAAAACAAGCTGTTGCATGAAAACCCACACCTTTAGGATAGCCCTAAAACTGAAACCAAAATTAAGTTAAAAGTCATTGCAAGATAAAATTCACCGCCATGACATTTCAAAATATAAAACAACTCGAAATTTAATCACAAACGGAACACAAAACTACGATTGCAACTAAACTAAAACGCCTGTTGGATGATCGGGAATACCTCGGATGATGTAACCTACGTGTTGCTTAACGGGATTTCCCACGGTGCTAAATGAAAGTGTGGAACTCATTCGGTTGAGTTTAGCAAATTCATACGGACTAAGTGAATCAGATAAAAATAATGATGCCGGAAGGATGGAACCGTGGGATCTTAACCGGTGTCGTTATAATCAACTTTAAGATTTGTTTTAAATAAAACATAAAAAACACCTGGAAATTAAGATTTTCTCTAAACCAAAACACTTTTCTCAACTCCTAATTTATGATTTCTAAAATTAAACCTCTGCGACAACAAGGAGCTCGGAGCATGGTGGGCGGCACGACCATCGTCATCGGCAAACACTGAGTGCTACTTCGAGCAAAATTTTCCTAGAATTAAAACAACCAAGCCATAGGACTTCGAGGTAGCTTGCACTAGTGCAACATAAATCCTCGACTCTTCGTTAGGCATTTGCATTGCAAATTAAGCCCTAGCTAGGTCTTAGGATTCGAGGTAGTCGTCAGATACGACAATAAACCCTCGCATCTTCTAAGTTATTTGTTTGATTTTATCATACAAATATAAGCCCTAATTAATTGAAATTGGCAAGATTGAAATATCAAATAAACATTAGGACTTTCCTAAATTCAAGACGAAACAATAGGATAGTCGGGAAATTATCGAAGTTCACTTCGAATCGGTGATTTCTCCTACCTTTCTTCCTTTGGATTCACAAAACAAAATGTTCCAAAAATTTGATCCATTCCCTATTGAAACTCCAAAATTCGATCTTTGAAAACCTTAAACTTTGAAATTCTTGAGAGCAGAATCATTGATTATTATCGAGAGTTTTCTTAGGTGATTCCGTCACTTAAGATGTAATTAACTATAGGGGCTTGCCCTTATAGGGAATTTTAAAGAACCGAGTAATATAAAACCTGTTTAATGTTTTCATATTAAGCGAGGGAAACTTGTCGGCTTATAAAATTGGTTCGCGAGACCAAACGGATGTCACTAATCTTCTAGTTTATTTAATCGAGCCCCACCATCGAGCGGTGTGTCTATCCTTAGGGATAGATACACGGTTTGTGGTGCGGTGCTCGTTTATATAAACTATTTGGGATGTGAGGTCGGTTTAATTTCATATCTTAAAACCTTCAAATTTAAAATTATTTTCAAAATCAAATACTACTTTTCAAATTATTTATTTTAATTAAATTAAAAATTCGCAGACAGATTTCTGTTAGGCGACCCCTCTTGAAATAAAACACGACCTAAAAATATGCCGACGGGATTTACGGCGACTCCGTGGGGAGAATTCCTCTCTCCATTATAATCGAAATAATTACGCTTTCAAAAATCGGTAGTGTATCCATGTCCCTAATGGATCGAACTACCCTTCTTTCCGTTGGAATACTATGTTCATTTCTATCTTGAACAAGTATAGCCAACATTCTCTCGGATTTAGGAGCCATTTGTTTAAACACCCCTAAACGGAGAGGTTCAGAGATCCTTTTACCTCATTTACGAGGTGGGGTGGACCCAGATAGGTGTTAGTTTAGGAGTGATCCTTCGAGTCGGGAAGTCTTGCTTAAGACTTTCTTTTCCTTTACGAATCGGATTCCTTACCTTCTCTACACCTTTGAACATTCCGTTCTAAATAAACAAACCCTCTAATAAGTGATTCTTTTAACAAATAATTCCTTCTTATAAATACATGAACAAAGAATGCGTTCGGACTCTTTTCAATTCCTTTTCTTCTCTAAAGAAAAGAAGCATAGCTTGGGACCGACAACAGAATCTACCTTGCAGAAATGGAAGCCCGAAGCGATTTTCTCCTTCACCAACGGACTGGACTTCGTTATGCATAAGGATGAGATTTGCCCAGACAATGGGGTCATCCGATTTGGACGAGGATTTGAAAACTACGAACGTCGAAGTCACCGAGCGTCTCCCTCTTTGCAGCGACGAACGAGGTATCGAGGCTGAGGAACCACTGCTTGAGTTCGGCCTTAGGTCGATCCAAGAGTTTCCTCCCCTGTGAAGGGTCCGGACTAGGAGAATCTGCTCGTCCGCGGGAGGAGCCATTCTCACTACCCCCACTGGTCTAGTTGTTTCGCACTACCCAGACTTACGCCGAATCGAAGGGAAAGAAATCCGGAACTATGGTAAACCTGTTACCGTGGAGGGTACGGATCTTCTGTAAGACCTTCGTCTTCGAAATCGGGTCCGGTTCGAAGATTCCGTCGTCGACAAAGACCCGAAGAAGAAATAGAAATAGAAGGATCGCCGGGGAAGCCGGAGCTGCTCGAGATTGCCTTCTGGAGGAAATTCCGGAGTTACCGGAATATACACCGCTACCGGAATATACACCATCTGCGACTACATACCACTTTTGGGAGGAAGCGGGTTCCATCCCCTCTCGCCGCGAGAGGATGAAGAGAATGTTCGAAAGATTGCTTGCCACATTACCACGACCCGCATACTACAACGATAGCCGCAAGAAAAGAATCGGAACTACGCCGTTTGCTCGACTGCGAACTTTGGTAGAAAAGCTAGCGAAGAAGGAAAATTGCCCCGTGTCGAAATTCTACGAAGGATAGGGCGGGTGCCGGTCGAATCCCGTCTTGGGCCCGAGTAGAACCCGCCGTCATGATAGAAAAGCCGAGCAAGAGAATGAAGGCTAGCCGCTCGTCGTAGTATCGGGGTTACGGATTAGGGAGGATACCACCTTCCGGCATTTGGCCGATGAGACCATCGTGGTCATAGACCTCCTGCTGCTAGAAGGATGGTGTGGCGTCCCACTACGGGGCGATTGAGGCCGAAACGGCGGCCGAGAAGAAAGTCTCGCCGGGAGGCTGGAATGCGAAGAAAGTGCTACTTGCGATGAAGGGGACTCGTGAAAAAAGGACCCGGCAACCATCGCATGACAACCACGAGATACACGAAAGCTCGGCTAGAAGATGCCATGGAAAAGTTGAGAACCGAGCATCAGACGGTTGGCAAAAGAAAGAGAAGAAAAGTTCGGAGACGAGATCGACTCATCGGAATTCATGGACAATGAATATGCGAGAAATCAACATGGTTGAGACACGAGCTTCATCATCTTCTCGAGGTGCTCCTGCGGCCGCGAGAAGAGAGGAGCCGAGGCGATGAAGAGACGGCTTCGGGAAAAGGACGACACGATCGCTCGAATGGCGAAGAGGATGGAAGAGATGGCCGTAGCTCTAGCCACTCTCCAAAGTCAAGTACAACCACATAGAGAGACACCCCAGAAGTCATTCACATCGTAGACGGAGGAAAGGAGATTACATCCGTCAATGGGGATGACCAGTGAAAAAGGATACAACACAAAGTATGATCCACTGAAAAGGATATCAAGAACTTGGTAGAACAGCGAGGTGCGAGAAGCCTAGCACAATCGAAGAACGGGACATCTATTCGGACGGGTAGACCTTACCGGAAGAATTCGGCGATATCCGATACCCAAAGGGCTTCGTACCACCTCTGTTTAAAACCTTCGACGGGCCAGGAACCCCGACGGCATGTTGCACACTTTCGTGCCGGTTGTTGCAATGCGGCGGGAGCGATGCGCTACTCTTCCGACGGTTTGTTAGCGATCTGTCGAGGATCGCCTTCGGCCGGTATGCGGAGTACCCGACGGATGCAGCAAAGACATTCTCGAGCTAGAGAGCCTCTTCATTAAGCGATTTGCGGAGCTCGGCACCACATCACTATAGGTGATTTAGTGGTAGAGAAACAAAGGCCGAATGAAACTCTAGTGGATTACATACTTCGATGGAGAAATTTAAGTATGAAGTGTGAACCACAGCTGCAAGAACAACATGCGGTCGGCATCTTGCTTAAAAGCATTCACGGCCGATAGCACTTCTCCTCGAGGGATTCACTATTAAGACTTTTGAGAAGTTGTTAAGCAAGGCCGGAAGCTTGCGAGAAGAGGCGAAGCAATTAAGTTTTGCCGACAAGACGGACAAGCGAGAAGCCGGTGAAGACTTTCGAAAAGAAATGCGGGGTCGTTGCGGCGGTTGACGAAGGCAAACAGCCGTCTGAAATACCACCAGAACGGCCGCGGCAACCACAACAAAATTACCGGCAACCCCGGTCCAGCTATCGGTCGTCTCCGCGGTATGAACAACCGTCTCGTCCGCGATGTACATTGAGGGAGCTTCGACGAGAGAATATCCGTTCAAAAATGAAGCGATGCCAAAGATGTTCCGTAGCTTAATGAAAACTCCAGATTTCCGAGTGCCAGAGCCCAAAGACCGGAGGAAGTCAACAAGAAAGGTGATCCCGACTTTTGCCCCTACCATCGGATGCTTGGGCACAAGATAGAAGACTGCATTACCTTCGAAAAGTTGGCTCGACGACAACCTTCGGAAAGGAAATATAACAATCCCGAAGGAGTACATGAAGGAACCCCGGAAAGGAGGTTCCGTCGATGTTATCTCAGCCGATCCCGTCATTCCGATAGATCCCTATGCAGCGACGATGGATGGACTACCGCACTGGACGAGATCTTCGAAGAAGATTTTAGACAACATCCGAACCGCTTCGGTGCGAGCTTCGATTCGAGTTCGAGACACGTTAAGCCGGTCTTATCACTTGCGATGGAGGAACCACCTCGACGGGAGAAAATCGAAGAGAAGAAGAAAATTGACGAAGAAGAGGGGACCGAGATTCCTAAGGCTAGACTAGGGGCTGCTTATCCTAGGATAGTTGTTTCGATTCGGGGGAGAAATCCCTCGAACCTCGATTTTGTGTGATTATACCGCTCACTTCGGTGGGATCATATAATGATAAGGGTGATGGCGTTGGCTACGTTTTGATTGTTTCTAACGATTACGTAACTAGCGACAATCCGGGCGTCGATTTCGATACCAACAACAATTCTCGAATCATACATGATCTCGACGATCACAATGACGAAGAAGGCATCCATCGAGGAGGCTACGAGAGCTCGACGAGCAACGGCTCTATCTGCGAGTTTCGAGGAGCTCCGGTTACGATAGAGTTAGAGCCTTGATTTTGAAGATAATCCGGAAGAGCCGGTCATTCCGATTCGGGAGGAAACACCGACAAACTCGATACTAGATTCGGAAGAAATTACGAAGTCAACCTAAGAAGTGGAAAAGTTCTACCTCCGAGAATGGGTCCAAAAGACAAAGGAAAGCGGGTGGTTGTTCGAAGAACCAACCCCGGCAGAAGACATACCCATTCGAAAGAAGCCGAGACGCGGGAGAACAAAGTGGACTACAACGTGCTAGCCCATCTTAGGAAACTACCGGCCAGGCGAGCATCTACGATGCTCTCATCTTATCAAAGGAGATGAGAGAAGCTCGATCGAGGCCTTACTTGATCCGGAAATTTGCTTAGCTCGAATGGCCGGAGATTCCTTAGATGAGGTTTGCTCGTTAAAGGAACGACGAGGTGTCACCTTCACGGACAATGACCTACTACTTGGGACGGCAGATCACGACCGACCGTTGTACATTTCGATTACTAATTGGGAAGTTTACGCTCTCCGGAGTATTGGTGGATCCAGGAGCATCAATCAATATAATGAGTCTTCGAACACTAGCATATTTGGAAATTGATGCTCGTGAGCTCGAGGCCGACAAAATGTTATTAAGAGGATTCGACCAGAAAGGAGAAAGAGCCCTCGGGTCAATAACGCTGCGATGAAGACCGGTGATTTAGCAAAGACAACCGCAAAATTTCATATAATCGATTCGAAACGTCGTTCAACGCTCTCTTGGGCCGACCATGGATACATGAAAACGGGATGGTACCATCATCTCGCATCGAGTGCATCGAATATTACGATGGAGGGAACGGTGCATCAAAGGAGACTTACGACCATTCTCAGGTACATGAAATTGGAATCCATGAAGATGCGGCTTATTATGCACCGCCAAAGAAAACAATCTTCTCCGGAGATACCGTAACAAATAAAGCAAAGAAAGTTCGGGACAATGAAGAACACTGAAGTTCTAGTCCAACGATCACTCACCACTCCCTTCCGGCGAGATGGTGAAGGTTTCTCCACGACTCGCATCCGAGGTCGAGGCCGGGGACGAGGCCGTGGTAGAGACACTAGGACAATTGGACGAGAAGAAACCAGCCATCAATGTTGATTGGGAAGATAGTTACGAAGAGGAAAAAGAAATCAAGCAAGAAGCGACAACAATAAGTCGAAAGAAGCCGCAATACAAGATCTCCCTCGAAGATGAAAAGAACGAAGAATACGAAATCAATGTACGAGAAGATTAACCACTACGTACATACTATGACCCTAACTCCGATCCATTCTAATAAGATCGAGGGTATGGAGGTCAAAGAGGTACGTAGTGACGGTGCTAAGCCGATCAAATTTTACCGTGGTGCTTCTTCCTCCAAAGCGAAAATAATGTACAATTCGAAGATGTCACTTCATCGAGAATTAATGGAATTACCTTTTGAGTGGTACTCTCCCTGTGTTCGAAATTTAATTCAACGTGGTTTCTTACCTCGACAATGGACAAAATGCCGATCACAACATTTTGAAAAGTTATGGAATAACTCCGGTCGTCCTCCCGATTCGAAGTATGGACTCGGATTCGGCACGGTAGGGTCGGTTGACGATGCTGAATTTTGCTTGGTTGTCACTTGCAAATCCAATGAAAGCTGCATGGAAACTACGAAACGAACTCGAAGATTTACAAATTGGAGACGCTCCACGGAATTCGAAGAAGAAATCAAATCTACGATAGATGAGTTAACGGAAGTTAACTTGAGTACTAGCGAAGAGCCTAGACTTACCTTTGTTAGCTCCTTACTCGATAAAGAAGACTCCGAAGAAATAATCAAGTTATTAATGGAATTTAAGGATCTGTTTTGCTTGGAACTACGATGAAATGCCGGGATTAGCCCGAGAGGTTGCGATCCATAAGTTAGGAGTGGATCTACTACTGTTCCGGTCGGACGAGGTCCCGGAAGAATGCGTCTGGAAATCGAACAACAAGTCATAGCCGAAGTTAAAAAGCTAATAGACGCTAAATTTGTCCGTGAAGAACAATACCCGACACTAGTTAGCTCGATGTGGTGCCGGTCGGAAGAAGAATGGTCGGATCGGAATTTGTGTGGACTTCGAGAGATTTAAACGAGGCATGTCCAAAAGATGAATTCCCTCACCGATTCCGGAGCGATGATCGATATTGCTTCGACACATGAAATATTCTCATTCATGGATGGATCTTCAGGATACAACCGGATAAAAATGGCTCCGAGAAGATGAAAAGCTTACGGCATTCGAACGCCGATCGGAGTATTTTGCTACACGGTGATGCCATTCGGACTGAAGAACGCAGGAGCGACTTACCAAAAGAGCAATGACAAGAATTTTTGATGATCTCATCCACAATCAAGTCGAGTGCTACGTGGACGATGTCGTCATCAAAAGCAAAGTAAAGGAAAACCACCTGTATGATTTGAGAATTGTTTTCGAACGATTAAGACAATTTAACCTTAAGATGAATCCCTTAAAATGCGCCTTCGGCGTCACCTCCGGGAAATTCTTAGGATTCGTTGTCCGACATCGTGGAATTGAAATCGACCGGAGAAGATTAAAGCCATCTTAGAAATGCCGCCTCCCAAAACCTTAAAACAACTACGATCTTTTCGAGGAAGGCGGCATATCTTCGACGCTTTATCTCGAGCACTGTCGGGTAGGTGTCGGCCTTTCTCGGCACTTAGTTAAAAAGGACGCCAAATTTATTTGGGAAGAGAAATGCCGAAGGCCTTCGAAGACATTAAACAATATTTAATGACACCTCTATCTTAGCGGCCCCGAGTCTCGGGTAGACGGCGATACTTTACACCGCGGCTCTAGACGACTCCCTCGGAGCCCTGTTAGCCCAGGTCAATGATGAGGGTAAAGAAAATGCTCTTTACTACTTAAGCCGTCGTTTACTTCCGACGGAAGTAAGGTATCCCGCAATTGAAAAGCATTGTTTGGCCTTGATCTTCGCCGCTCAAAAGCTCGGGCACTACATGCTTTCTCATAAGGTCGACTTGATTTCGAAGTTTAATCCATTGCGATACTTGATGACTCGTCCAACACTTTCCGGCGGACTTGCCGGATGGTCGATGATATTATTGCAATTCGATATAACTTTCGTGCCTCTGCGTGCCGTAAAGGGACAAGTCTTAGCGGACTTCCTCGCGAGCACACCCTTTGCCGGCCGAATCTCCTCTCGATGACGATCGCCGGATGAACAAATAATGAACCTAGAAGACCTTGACGATCGACGTTGGGAATTGTATTTCGACGGAGCATCTTCGGCACACAAAGACAAAGAATCGCAAGTGATAGTGCCGGTAAGGCGGGAATCGGGTTAATCTTTATAACACCGGAGCGGGGGATGTTAAGATACTCCTACCACTTGACGAGCCGTGTACAAACAACGAAGCGGAATACGAAGCCCTCATAACGGGATTGGAATTAACCATTCGAATGGGGATAACGGACATCGACATCTACGGGGATTCACGGTTAATCATTCAACGGATCGCCGGACAATACGAATTTTTAAACCAAGACTCGAACAATACTTCCGGTATGCCATACATGCTGTTAGAACGATTCCGAATGTGACAATCTACAAAATTCCTAGAAAAGAGAATGCTTTAGCGAGATGCTTTAGCCCGTCTCGCAAAAGAATTTGCTCGTTTGCAAGATGAATCGGTGGAAGTGTCGGTTCACGGACGTCGGGTCCTATCACGACTTGACATAGACATGATACACAAATCGAGAAAAGAAAAAGAATCGAGTTGCGGCGGTGACGGAAAACACGAGAAGATTGGCGACGGCCATTGATGAACTACACGCAAACGGGAAAGCTACCGGACGATAGGTCGGCTGGCCCATCGGATCAGAAAAGAACTCGTCTTACGCATTAATAAACAACACATTATACGGAAGGTCTTTTGATCGAATGTGGCTAAGGTGCCTAAGCGGGTACGAGGCCGTGAAATTGTTAAAGAGGTGCATTCGGGACTGCGTGGCGCTCACCGGTCGGGTCCGAAGATGAAGATGAAAATTAAAAGACTAGGGTACTACTGGCCCTCGATGATGACCGACTGCATGAAAATCGCCGAGAGCGTCACCAATGCCGAGTGCACGGGTGGTTCTACATCGACCTCCGAATGTGCTACACCCGACAATTGCGTCGTGGCCATTTGAATGTTGGGGCACGGATATAGTGGGTCCGATAGAACCACCATCTTCGAAAGGACATCGTTTCATTCTTGCGGCTACGGATTACTTTTCCAAGTGGGCGAGCGGTTCCACTTAGAAGTGAAAGCACACCACGTGCTTACGGTTTTCAAGAACCGAGTTGTCTACCGTTTCGGAGTGCCGCGCGGGATCATCTCGGATAATGGGTCGACATTCGGAAGCACACAAATCAACAATTTTGTCGGGAGACACGGAATCGGCGGCGATACTCGACAATTTACTACCCGAGAGCAAACGGCCTCGGCGAGGCTTTTAATAAAACTCTCGTTCGAATCTTAAAGAAAACCACTGGACGATAATAAGAGAAATTGGCACGAGAAATTGTTAGAAGCCTTATGGGCCTAGCGGACAACCTTCGAACTCCTACTCGAAGCTACACCTTACGCTCGGTGTATGGGTCCGAGGCGAGTGTTACCTTTAGAGGTTCGGCTTCCTTCACTCGGAAGTGCCGATTGCAAACAAGATCACGACGAAGAAAACGCCGAGACTACGACTCGAAGAATTAGAAAGCTTGGAAGGGAAAAGACTTGCGGCGCAACGGAATTTAGAACTATACCAAGCTAAGATGGTTCAAGCCCATGACAAGCCGAGTCCGCCCGAGAACCTTGAAAGTTGGTGATTTAGTTCTCGTTCTCAGAGACCTATTCTTGCACACCGCGAGATAGGAGGAAAATTTGAACCCACTTGGGAAGGACCGTTTGTGGTTGAAGCGGTATACTCGGGAGGTTCCTACCGGCTAGTGAATTGCCGGGGAGAACGACATATGCTTCCAATCAACGGACGATACTTGAAAAAGTATTACGCTACTCGATGTTTCGAAGGAATGAATTCTTCATCCCTAAGAAACACGGGTGAAGTAATTACTTATGATTGGGTCCGAACCCGAAAAATAATAAAATGTGCTAAGATAAATAAAATCATGATAATTAAGTTTTCCTTGTTTTCTTTTTCAAATCAAGATCTCTTCCCTCATCTTATCCTACTTCATTCCTGTTAAATTTCAAAATATAAGAATAATAAAAAATGTATCTTTAATAAACATTTTCTTAATGTTCTTGTTCTTAGTACGACCACGATCCTTTTCCTTGTCTTTTCGCGGGGAAATGTCGAACGGGCGGTTGGTTTTGAACTTTAAGAATGGCGTAAGCCTTGCACTCGATGAAAAGAGGGTGAAAGATGGAGCGATAATCGAGATTGACTCGGATTTCGCACCGGCGGGCCTACGGTACGAGGAAAGTGGCCGGGTCCCGGTTAACGAGAAGAACTGCCGGACGGACGGTGATGAAAGTGGGTGGCCCAAGCCACCAATCCAACAACAAGAAGAGAAAAGCAAACACCGAAGAAGACAAGAAAATGAAGTCCGTAGTCACTACGGCGGAGGGCGGGCTTGTCGGCGCCGCGCCCGCAGAGATTCGAAGTTCGGAGGGCTACTCTCACGGCCACGCAACGAAGAAATAAGAATTGCCGCATCCGTAAAATGTTAACAAAACTAGTACGCGGACCAGCGCGACGAGAGCAGTTGCTAATGCCGGCACATACACTTCGAGGACACCGGTTCACCGGGAACACGAAGAAAGGAGGCCGGCTCCTAGAATAACGAGAAGAACCGGGGAAATCTCCGGAAGATCGGAAGAAAGAAGGCTACCACGCCACCGGATAGAACCACCGAGCGGTGCATGACCTTGTTGCGAAGCAACCCGGGGGATGTCCCGACGGACATCATCCACGAGGAGCCGAGGTATGCGGGGAACGTGAAGGGATTGAACCATATATCCCACAATATGTCACAAGGCCTCGCCATCTGCAGATCATTCCGGAATACGAGCTGGAGAGGATGCAGAATGTTGAAAAGAAAACTTTCGAATACTTCGAGAGAATTAAAGGAAGAAGAATCAACATACTAGAAGGCCTCGAGCTACACACCGACGTATTCTCGGAGTATGAACAACGGCAAATCGTGGATGTATCCGGGATCCGAAAAGAATGGGCCGAGCGAGGCCGCTGAGGGAAAATACATACTCGGAACCCGGAGATGGATGCCGGGGAAAGGAAGAATCACAATACAATGCGGATGCTTGCTACAACTTTGCTTGAAGACGGGAAGGGAAACCCACCGGGGATACTTCGTCATGGGCGAGTAGATCCGATGCCATTAGTTATCAAGAGAATGGTGAAAAGATTGATAACATGGAGGGTGCTGCCGACGGTTGCATACCCAATAGTTGCATTATCAACATCTACAAACGGGGTGTTGCATACCCCCACATATTGATCACCACGACTTCGTCGGACCTTTACGCACGGTCTCTTTCTTGAATGAGTGCAACATCATGTTCGGATACGACCTCCGGATAGCGAGCCCGGGTGAGTTCCGAGGGCCGGTAAAGATACCTTTGCCGGTGGGTTCCGTCATGATCCGCAAGGTAACGGAGCGGATATCGCAAAGCATTGCATACCGGGGGTGCCGGTGGAGCGAATCTCGGTTACTTTCGGGAGGATGGACGACGACAAAATACCTTACCATTTCCAACCGGACCCGGAGCTAGAGAACCTCCGGCCTTACGAGTCTGTGAGTTACATGGGAAATATCACACCTCCGACGTACATCCAGTCGGCATCCTTGCCGAGGATGGCTTGGAAGGTGATGTTATTGACCATGTACCTCACTATTCGGACATGGATTTTTTGACGAGATGATTCTTTTGATGGATCAACAAAGATCATACACGATCCGTTTTGAGTCTACATGGATTGTATGAAATATATTCCAGATCGAGTTGTACGACGTATTTTCAACATGATTGGAATGAAAGTGACCATGTCGCGTTTTTGGCCTTCACCTCTTTTGTGCAAATTGATTGGGAAACGCCATTAAAGTTAAATGAACTTCGAACAAAGAACGAGAAAAAGAAAAAAAGAGAATAAAAGAAAATTTTTTTAAAAAAAATCCGAAAAATGACAAACACCAAGTTCACATGAACATTAAATAAACAACAAAATAAAATTTGAACCATTAAAAGATAAACGAAATCAACACAAATCTCAAATTCAATCTTTCCAATTCGAATCAAATTTCAATCTTTTCAAACTTCAAAATCAAATTCTATCCTTCCAAACATCCAAATCAAATCTCGATCAAATTCTAAATCCACTCTCGATCAAATTTCAAATTTGATCTTCCCAAATCTCAAATCAAATTCTCGATCAAAATCCAAATCCAATCTCGATCAAGTTTCGAACTTGATCTTTCAAATTCAAATCAAATCTTAAATCAAGTTTCAATCGAGTTCAAACTCATCCTTCTAAATTTCCAAATTTCCAAATTCAATCTTTCCGGGCTTCAAGTCTCGATCAAGTTCAAATTCGATCTCTATCAAATCTCGAATCCGATCTTCTAGATCTCGAATCAAATCTCGATCGAAAACATCGAATTCGAACTTTTGAGTCGAGGATTTTACATCCAAGCACCTTTGCTAGGATTCTCTTCCTGTTGCCTTGAAATACATCAAAATTCAAAACTTTTGGGTCGAGGATTTTACATCCAAGACTGCTGCTTTTAGGATTCTCTTCTATTGCCTTTGAAATACATCAAAATTCAAACCTTTTGGGTCGAGGATTTTACATCCAAGACTGCATTTGCTTTAGGATTCTCTTCTATTGCCTTTGAAATACATCAAAATTCAAACTTTTGAGTCGAGGATTTTACATCCAAGATTGCACTTACTTTAGGATTCTCTTCCTGTTGCCTTGAAATACATCAAAATTCAAACTTTTGAGTCGAGGATTTTACATCCAAGACTGCCTTGCTTTAGGATTCTCTTCCTGTTGCCTTTGAAATACATCAAAATTCAAACCTTTTGGGTCGAGGATTTTACATCCAAGACTGCTTTGCTTTAGGATTCTCTTCTGTTGCCTTGAAATACATCAAAATTCAAACTTTTGAGTCGAGGATTTTACATCCAAGACTGCTATTGCTTTAGGATTCTCTTCCTATTGCACTTGAAATACATCAAAATTCAAACTTTTGAGTCGAGGATTTTACATCCAAGGCTGCACTTGCTTTAGGATTCTCTTCTATTGCACTGAAATACATCAAAATTCAACCTTTGGGTCGAGGATTTTACATCAGAGACTGCATTGCTTTAGGATCTTTTCCCTATCGCAATGAAATACATCACATCAAAATCAAACTCTTGAGGTTAAGGATTTTACATCCAACACCGCTTTGCTGCGAGATCTCTTCTCATTGCAACGATTCAATCTAATCGATTCGATTTTCTTTCGAGGTTGAAGATGTTACATCTAAAACTTCAGAATCTAATTTTCATTTCAAATCGAATCCCTCAAATTAATTTTGACAAACTTGATCTAAATTGAAACTCCAAACTAAAATTTAAACTCACACATCAAAACATAAATTGAAGCAAAATAAAATCTAAATCGAAATTCCCCGAGATCATGTGATTTGGGATTCACCTCCTTTTCCTTTCCCAGGCGAGAGTTCGAGAATCTCCGAGTTCCGAGAGATATACTTGACACTCCCAGCGTAAACTCTTCTACTTCGTCCTAAGTTCGTCACTTGGACATACTGTGTTGGTTTTGTTGATCGCTTCGGTCAACACCAATACGCGCGGTGTGCTCCGTTGGCTCACCACACCTATTGAGGGTCCATTTGTTGACCTCATTTTTGATGAGGTCTTCCTTTTCTTCTTTTAGTGCTTAGGATCTAGCCTTAGGCTTTTCCTTTGACTATCTTAGAGGACTAGAATTGGGACCCGCCTTTTAGAAATTCAAACCACTTCTAAACTCCCTGCAAACTCCACAAACTTGACTATAGACCCCTAATCACCTAGAGGGTTGAAATCGAAATATGGAAGTTTAAAGGATGAGTTCTATAGGACTCTTTGGCCTTAGGAGCGCCTACAGGTGGCTCAGTGCAGTGAAGGGGCTGACATACACTACACTTACACACTACATTTCCACACACTTCCTAAAACCACACCCATACCCAACTTGACCTCTGACTCATGTAGGTGATTCACATGGATGGTCCTTAACCCTAAGCCCTTGGTAAGAGGGTTAGGAACAACATAGTGAATGCCTCAAATGAGTCCTTTCATGGCTCATATGGGCTTGAAATGGCTTCATGGCTCAACCAAAATGATTTCACCCCACCCAAATTCACCCGATCTTCAATTTCCCAAATTTTCAATTTTTGACCCCGGGACCACTACACTACTAAACCTACAAAACCACTTGAAATTACCGAATTTTTGCAAAATCTCCAAATTACCTAAAATTTTCCAAAATCAATCCCAAACACCTCCACATCACTCAAATTGATCATCCATACCCAAAAATACCAAAAATTCCAAAAATACCCCCAATACCCTCCAAATACCCAAAATACCCTTCTTGGCCTAAAAATCCAAAAATTCAGAAAATTCCCAGAAAATTCCAGAAAATCCCAAATATTCCCAATTTCATTTTGTCAAACTACACCATGGGCCAATTTTGTCAATTTACCCTACTTTTGTCAAAACCCCCAAATTGACCCATTTTAACCCAAAGTGGACCCAATGTCAAACCAAACATACCCAATTGACCCCAATTTTGGTCCAATTCAATTCTAAACTTCAATTCAACATTCCCAATACCAATTTAGACCAAATCCAAGTCCAATTTGATTGACATTTGGATCAATTTCACTTTGGGCCTTAAAGCCCAAATTTGGACCCATGACCCAAACTTAGCCCAAACTAACCCAATTCAACTCCAATTAACCCCAAATCTTTTCTAAACCTTCCTTAACATCCTCATAAACAAAACACTAACATGATTTGCCCAAGATTTTGACCCAAACCCCACTCAAATTCAACCCAAAATCAAAAAGCCCAATTTTGACCTAAACCCAAATCTAACCCAAATAGGCCCAAACCTCAAAATTAAAACCCAACCAAAGCCAAAACCTCTTTGAAACATTCCCATAAACATTTCTTAATATTTATTTTACATCAATTTCAACCCTAGCCCAACATTGGCCCAAGTTAGCCCAATTTGACCTACATTGGCCCATTTACCGAATAAACCCGAATTCGACCCAATTCAAACCCAAACCACCTTAAATCTATTTCAAGTTATTCATGAAACATCCCTAAACCAAAACCAACAACTATTTGGCCCAAACCTCTACAAAAATTCCCATCCATGAACACATCCTTAAACTTAAAAGCCCACTTCCCTTAAACCTTCTTAAAAGCCGATTTCCTTGAAAATTCAAAAGCCCAAATCTACCCTAAAGCCCACATGACATCTCCATTTGTCATCCATTTAATTAAATCCATTACCTAAGTCCTAAAGTCACCATCAAATTATTCCAAATCAAGTTTCATACAAATTTCCATCAAAACATCCAAAATTCTTAAAACCCTTTTCATGAAACAAATCAACCTTTTCCCAAGCCAAATGAAGCCATGAACAAGCCATTCTCGAAGCCACATGAAGCCATGAGGGCTTTGACTTGTCATTAGTCCATTTATGGCAAGAAGAGGGGTTCTTTCTTAAACCTCCTTTAACCCTTTTTTACCTTAATCATGTCACACACTAAACCATGTTTAGCCACCTCATCATGGATGGAGACTTCACCATTCCTTCTAGGTGACCTAAATGATTCCCTCGGCTCAAAATCAGAGCTTGGAAGGGTGCACCAAGCCCAAAATGGTGGGTTGACCCAAACCAAGCCAAAGTGAGCCTTCTCCCATTCCATTTAAATCAAACTCCTTTACACATGTCAAACCTCGATTGCCTACACTAAACCCAGACCACGACCCACTGACCAAGATGGTGACCATTGCACTGGCCGGCCGACCACCGGGCCGCCGGAAAACACCATGGCCGAGAGCTCACATGTGAGTCAACATTGAAATTCTCACTTGCTGAGCTGCCCCATGCCTAGTGGTCACCATGGCTGATCTTCTCCTCACCGAGCAGGCTGATCCCAAGCCCTAACTCCCTGCGAGAGGCCTTCCACCCTCTCCTATTTAAACTCCGCCCCTCTCGGCCATGGGAGAGCTGAAACAAAAACCTTAAGGAAACTGCGCCAAAATCACTCCGGATCACTCTCTACACATAGAGCACCCGATCCCCACTGAATTCCGACCCGATTTCTTCTGGCGAGCCCGATTTTGAGCTCGAACTTTAGCCAGAAACCAGGACACTTCTCCGCGGTGAGCCAATTCCCAAATTGATTGGCTCTACACCTTCACCGAGACCCAGGGAAGGTGTCCACCACCAAAAGCCCCATCTCCGGGCCACCCGGTTGCTCCGGCCTCCAAGCTTTGTGATCGGGCTTGGTCGAAATCATATCCGGACAATTCACGAGACCGGGAGACTTCATGCGGAGCTTGCTGGGACCCGATCGAAGGTGCAACAACTCTCGGATTGAAGCCACACTTCTCCGAGCCAAGGTATGAGCTAACTCTTCATCCCGAGCTTCGAAGATTCTTCATTTCGAATGCCTTAGTTTCAATGCATGTTAGCCAGTATAGATGTATTCGTCTCTTCGAGACGAATCCATAGAGCATAAGAACATGAAAATCCATTGAGAATCGAGTGAGATCTTAGGGATTTAGTGTGGACGGCTCTCGGGTGAGAACACTTGGGGACGATGAACGGATGCGCGTCCATTCGATACACGCGCGCACGGACGGCCGGGATTGCGTCGGACCGGGAGACGGTACGAGAACCGCGGGGCCCGGGCTGCCGACTCGGGTGGCGGCGTCGAATGGGAGCGCGACGCGTGTGCGTTCGGAGCTGCCGAGGTTTCGGCTGGCGCCGCGTGGATAAATAGAAAATTAGGGTATTTTCTTATTTATTTAATTCCCTAAACTTCAAAAATCCATATCTTTGTGTAGAAAAATCACAAAAATAAAATAAAAATACCCCCTTGCTCGGTGAACGAGAGGAGAATAATGTGGAAAAGAAATCATTTAATTTAATTAAGTATTTTATTTTTTATGATTTATTTACTCTCTGCATACATTTAATTCTCCATGCATGTATACAATTCACCATGGCATGAGACCATAGGGCTTTTGAAGCCTCGAACTTGGGAACATTCCCTGAATTTTCCAAGGTCGGAGGCCATCTCTGTGAAAAGTTATTTATTTTTCAAATGCATGTTGCTGTTTTGAGTATTTTAATTCCAAAAATTAGCATGTTGTGAAATAAATTCTAGAAATATTTGGTGATGTTCCTTATGACCGAGAGAACCCTAGGAAAAATAGGACTTGAGTTAATTCACTCAGATTAACCCTAATTGGCTTAAACACCCAAAATAGGTCTTTAATTAATTAGAGTTAACCAGGTATCAAATTGACTTGAAATCAATTCTCCACTGACCTTTAGGATCAGAGGAATCCACCATAAAAATTTGAGGTCAATTGGACTTGGTTAGCCCCACTAATTGGGTTGATTAAGCCACTTAACCATTTTAAACTTTAAAAATTCATAACTTTTAAAATACTTTTTAAAAATTCACCAAATTGGTTTTGGAGCCTCTCTGATATCAGGGGAACCTAAGAAAATTAAAATTTCAATTTTCTAAAAAAGTTGATTTTTAATAATATTTTAATATTTTTAATAATTAAAAAATAATAAAAATCACAAAAATAATAAAATTCACCAAAATGTCACATTTTGAATTTTAATCACTTAGGAATAAATCCCACATTTTTCCTAAGTCTATTTAGTGAGATATTAAATTTTAAAGCCCTAGGGTAATTTTAAAATTAAAAAAAATGTATTTTCTAGCATTTTCACTAAAATAATTATTATAAATCATAGAAAAATCAGAAAATTGCAAAATTTGATTCTCTGGTTTCCTTGATATCAGAGAGATTTTTGAAAAATATAAAATCCATTTTTCAACATTTATTTTATTTTTAAATTAATTAACACTCCAAAACTCAAAATAATTATAATAAAAATAATATAATTCAAAAAATCACCAAAATTGGTCCAAGTGCTTCTCTGGTCATTAGGAATGTCCCCTAATTTTCTTAAGGACAGAAACTTTCTTTTGGTCATGTTATCAAATTTTCCTTGAAAATCTCTATTTTCCACCAAAAATAATTATATAAATAAATTAAATACAGAAAAATCACATTTTCTCCTCTCATGTCTTTATTGACATATGAGTGAAGTCACATAAAAATTTCAGGTTCATTTGAATTCAATTTAATGAGTTATGAAATTATTAAGCTTAAAGGGTAAAATGGTAATTAATCTTTAATCCTTAATTAAAACTTTAGGTTTAATAAAAAATCAACAAGTAAAATATTTGATCCTAATCTGATTTGGATGATTGAAATTTAAATAATTAAAGGGTAGAAACCCATTAAATAATTTTAAAATGATTAAACTTTAATTAAATAATAGATTAAATTTGGAAGAATAATAAAATTGGAATTATTAAAATAAGGGATCTTTATTAGGAAGAGATTTATTCTTTAATTTAAAAATCCCTAAATTAATTATATCAACTAATACTCAATTTTTAATTAAAATGATAACTCAAATTTAAAATATTAAAAGACTTAATTAAATTATTAAAATCTTTTGAAATTTCAATTAAAATTAAAAATAAAGTAAATTAAAGATAAATTAAATTAAGATTAAATTAAATTTAATAATTAAATTAAATTAAATTAAACAATTAAATTAAATTAATTAAAATTAAATTAAATTAATTAAAATTAAATTAAATTAAATTAAACAATTAAATTCAATTAATTAAAATTAAATTAAATTAAATTAAACAATTAAATTAAATTAAATTAAATAATTAAATTAAATTAAATTAAATAATTAAATTAAATTAAATTAAAAAATTAAATTAAATTAAATAATTAAATTAAATTAAATTAAATTAAATTAAATTAAATAATTAAATTAAATTAAATTAAATCAAATTAATTAAACATCAAATCAAATTAAATTAAATTAAACTAAATATAAAGCAACTTGAACACTATTCCAAATTTAAACCCTTTAACTTAAATCAAATCATTTGAATACTAATTTACCCTTGAAAGCTTTGATTATTATAACTCTAAATGAAACATTAAATGGAGTGTTACTTCACTCATAGGATATTCGAATGTCCTAGTTCATCGAGCAAGTTAACAAGACTTGAAAACCTCGGACGATCGATTCATTTATATAATTAAATTCATTTGGACTTAAAATAATCCTAGAAATATTGAAAAGATGTTTAAGATCCTTCTTAAGCACTTCCTCGATATGATAGGATATTTATAAGAACAATTGAATTTGATTATTCTTTGATGAAGAAAATCGTCCTTAAACTAAACCGAAAGAACCTAGACGTCATAGGAGATGACTAGGTATAGGATTAGGAATTTGGTAGAAAACCATAACCTTTCCCTTAGCTTTACCTAGGAACTTGCTTAAATATTCTAATTGTGTTTTAAGTGCGGCTTGGGATGACGGGAAGACCCTCAGGGTACGCTTTTATTTTATTGCGATTTACTTTCTTGCAATTTACTTTCTTGCAATTTACTTTATTGCGAAATGCATTTTACTTTTCTTGCATGATAAAACAAGCTGTTGCATGAAAACCCACACCTTTAGGATAGCCCCTAAAGCTGAAACCAAAATTAAGTTAAAAGTCATTGCGAGATAAAATTCACCGCCACAACATTTCAAAATATAAAACAACTCAAAATTTAATCACAAACGAGAACACAAAACTACAATTGCAACTAAACTAAAACGCCTCGTTGGATGATCGGGAATACCTCGGATGATGTAACCTACGTGTTGCTTAACGGGATTTCCCACGGTCTAAATGAAAGTGTGGAACTCATTCGAGTTGAGTTTAGCAAATTCATACGGACTAAGTGAATCCGATAAAAATAATGATGCGGAAGGATGGAACCGTGGGATCTTAACCGGTGTCGTTATAATCAACTTTAAGATTTGTTTTAAATAAAACATAAAAAACACTGGAAATTAAGATTTTCTCTAAACCAAAACACTTTTCTCGACTCCTAATTTATGATTTCTAAAATTAAACCTCTGCAACAACAAGGAGCTCGGAGCATGGTGGGCGGCACGACCATCGTCATCGGCAAAACCTGAGTGCTACTTGAGCAAAATTTTCCTAGAATTAAAACAACCAAGCCATAGGACTTCGAGGTAGCTTGCACTAGTGCAACATAAATCCTCGACTCTTCGTTAGGCATTTGCATTGCAAATTAAGCCCTAACCGGTCTTAGGATTCGAGGTAGTCGTCAGATACGACAATAAACCCTCACATCTTCTAGAGTTATTTGTTTGATTTTATCATACAAATATAAGCCCTAATTAATTGAAATTGGCGAGATTGAAATATCAAATAAACATTAGGACTTTCCTAAATTCGAAGACAAACAATAGGATAGTCGGGAAATTATCGAAGTTCACTTCGAATCGGTGATTTCTCCTACCTTTCTTCCTTTGGATTCACAAAACAAAATGTTCCAAAAATTTGATCCATTCCCTATTGAAACTCCGAAATTCGATCTTTGAAAACCTTAAACTTTGAAATTCTTGAGAGCGAGAATCATTGATTATTATCGAGAGTTTTCTTAGGTGATTCCGTCACTTAAGATGTAATTAACTATAGGGGCTTGCCCTTATAGGGAATTTTAAAGAACCGAGGTAATATAAACCCTGTTTAATGTTTTCATATTAAGCGGGGAAACTTGTCGGCTTATAAAATTGGTTCGCGGACCAAACGGATGTCACTAATCTTCTAGTTTATTTAATCAAGCCCCACCATCAAGCGGTGTGTCTATCCTTAGGGATAGATACACGGTTTGTGGTGCGGTGCTCGTTTATATAAACTATTTGGGATGTGAGGTCGGTTTAATTTCATATCTTAAAACCTTCAAATTTAAAATTATTTTCAAAATCAAATACTACTTTTCAAATTATTTATTTTAATTAAATTAAAAATTCGCAGATGATTTACGTTAGGCGACCCTCTTCAAAATAAAACACGACCTAAAAATATGCCGACAAATATATTAAAAAAAATCACTCACACATATCTATCTTCCTCCCTTCTTCTGATGCCCTAGCCCCTCCTTCTCAAAACTTCTCTTCCCGTGACCGACCCAACCTGTTTCTTCCATCCTTCTTGTGCTCTAATTAAGCCACCGTCGCTAGTTATTCATCGGTAACCATCCTGTAACTATTTTTACTGCCTAAAGGAGTCTGGTAACCTTCATATTCTCGGATCTTAGCATTCTTTTTCTCCTTTTTAGGTGTTTCTCATCACCTCCACGAATCTCATTGGGGATGAGCCTTTTTCCTCGCGTAGCCTATAAATACCCCTTTGGTAAGATTTTAGGGGCTGGCGATTTTATTCTCAACTCATTTCTTTCATTTGTGGCTTGTTCTGAGATCATTTTTTTAGTTAGTTCTTCTTCCTCTAATCTATTCTTTAACCATTTTTTTGTCAAAGGAATATACTATATCTAATAACTCTTTTTCAGTAGTTGCGTTATTATTTGAGCTTCATTAAGAGTTTTACTGGTATAATATACAACCTTAAACATCTTATCATACCATTGTCCTAAAGCTGCCCCTATAGCATAATCACTCGCATCGAACATTAATTCAAATGTTTTTTCCCAATTAGGTGCAACTATGATTGGTGCAGTGATTAACTTTTCTTTTAATAAGTTAAAGGCATTTAGGCAATTTTCATCGAATTCATATTTGATATCTTTTTCTAAGAGATGGCACAAAGGTTTAGTAATCTTGGAAAAGTCTTTAATATATCTTCTATAAAATCCAGCATGTCGAAGAAAACTTCTTATACCCGTTATATTAGTTGGGGGTTGTAATCCTGCAATAACTTGGATTTTTGCTTGATCAACTTCCATTCCATTTATAAAAATTTTATGACCCAGTATAATTCCTTCTATAACCATAAATTGACACTTCTCCCAATTCAGAACTAAATTTGATTCTTGATAGTGCTTTAATACATTAGAAAAAATAATGTAAGCAAGAATCAAAAGAGGTTCCAAATACAAAAAAATCATCCATAAAAATTTCTATTCCTTTTTTAATTAAGTCAGAAAAGATAGCCATCATACACCTTTGAAAAGTAGCTGGTGCATTACATAACCCAAAAGACATTCTATGAAAAGCAAATGTTCATAAGGACTTGTAAACGTAGTCTTTTCTTGATTCTCAGGAGTTATAAGTAGTTGATGATAACCAGAATATCCATATAAAAAGCAAAAATATGAATGTCCCGCTAATCTATCCAGCATTTGATCTAAGAATAGAAGAGGAAAATGATCTGTCCTGGTGACAGTATTTAATTTTCTATAATCAATACATATTCGCCAACCAGTAACTTGTCTTGTTGGAATTAATTCATTATTTTCATTTTCGACAACAGTTACTCCTCCTTGCATTGGAACACAATGAATGGGACTAACCCAAGGACTATCAGATATTGGATAAATTATTCTAGCATCCAACCATTTTAACATTTCTTTCCTAACCAGGTCTTTGATAACTGGGTTTAATCTCCTTTGATGTTCAATACTGGGTTTACTGTC
Source organism: Papilionanthe hookeriana x Papilionanthe teres (assembly GCA_022702705.1). Classification (NCBI taxonomy): domain Eukaryota; kingdom Viridiplantae; phylum Streptophyta; class Magnoliopsida; order Asparagales; family Orchidaceae; genus Papilionanthe; species Papilionanthe hookeriana x Papilionanthe teres. Next base: position 143,095,855 of record CM040421.1, read on the forward strand.
ATCTTCCAATAATATTATATGCATACATATTGATGGGCTAATTCCTTTAATATCTGCTATCGTCCATCCAAAAACTTTTTTATACTCTTTAAATACATCAATCAATTTCATCTCTTGTTATGTAGTTAATTCACAAGATATAATAACAGGTCAAGTTAATTAATTCCCTAAAAAGGCATACTTTAAATGAGAGGGTAATTCCTTCAATTCCAATTTAGGAGCCTTTTCAGTTGATGGTTTGAATTCATTACTTTCAGTTGTATCCAGTATTTCTTAATTTTCATTAACATAATCAATATCTTTTATGTCTTCTTCAGAATCATTTAATCACTTAAATCTTGAGGGTCTAAAAACTCTTCTTCTTTAGAAATGATCTGACATTTTTCTTGATAGTGTTGTGCTATAATGTAGTAAAAAATATCCATTCTGTAACACTTCTCCTTGTTAGGATACCACATTGATTTAAGAGCATTGAATGTTACTTCTTGATCATTAATTCTCATGGTTAACTCCCACGTCCTATAGCAAGGAAAGGTCTTCCTAATATAATAGAAATCTTTTCAACTTCTTCCATATTCAGAATTCTAAAATCTACAGGGAAAATGAATTTATCCACTTTTACCAATACATCTTCTATCATTCCTCTTGGGTGAGTAGTAGATCAGTATGCTAATTGTAAGGTTACAGTAGTAGGAGATATTTCTCCTATATTTAACCTCTTAAAGATGGATAAAGGCTTGAGGTTAATACTTGCTCCTAAATCGCATAAGTCTTTTCCATGAAATCTATCTCCTATAGCACAAGTTATAGTAAAACTTCCAGGATCTTTAAGCTTTCGAGGTAACTTTTTCTGAATAATTACACTACATTCTTCGCTTAGTGCAATAGTTTCAAAGATTCAAATTTTCATTTCTTATTAAGAATATCTTTCATAAATTTAGCATACTTAGGCATTTGTTCCAATGCTTCAGCAAATGGGATATTAATAGTAAGCTATTTAAATACTTCAAAAAATTTCAAAAATTGTTGATCCAATTTCTGCTGTTTCAGTCATTGTGGAAATGGGGGTGGAGGTTTCTTAAATTCATCTTGAGATATAAATTTTTTTTCTTCTTCAGTAAGTATTTCCTTAAGTTTCTCAACTTCTTTGACTTCAGTCTCTTTTTGAATTTTATTTTCCTTTTCATCCTATAGTTTTTTCCACTTCTAAGTAATACAGCTTTAACCTGCTCTTGATCTTTTCCAATTTCTCTTGGATTTACTTCAACAATACTTGGAAGTGTTCCCTGTGGTCTGTTGTTAATTGCATTTGCAATTTGCCCCATTTGATTTTCAATATTTATTATCGCAACATTTTGACTTTGTAACTGACTACCCATTTTTAAAATTAATTCTTCTATGGACAATTGCTTTTCCTTAAATTGCTGGTTATTAAAACCTGAAGGATAAGAAGGTCGCTAGTTAGAATTACCTTGATTATTCCAATTTACAGTCTGGCTCGGTTTGTTATTACTCCATTGCTAATTTGCATTATTCTAATTTAAGTTAGGGAAATTTTTCCAAACTGGATTATAGTAATTGGAATAAGGGTTATTAGTTTTTCTAGAGATAGCTTGCAATGTCTCAAAAGTTTGAGATTCATCAGTAATTCCAGAACTATCACTACTTAAATGCGATAATTGAGACAAATTATCTAATTTCTTAGATATTGCAGCAACTTGAAATACTAAAATAGAAAAGGCTTCATTTTCTGGAATATCGGCCACTCTTTTAGTATTTATTCTATCAGAAGGCCATTGAAAATTATTAGTTGAAATTCCTCCTATTAAAGCATAAACTTCAACAAATGACTTATCCATTAAGGAACCTCCAGCAGCAGCATCTATAATAGATCTAAGAGAACCTATTAATCCATTATAAAATGTTTGTATAATTAACCATTCTGGTAAAGCATGATGTGGGCACTTCCTAAGAAGTTCTTTAAATCTTTCCCATGCTTCATAAATAGTTTCTCCTTCAAATTGAGTAAATGGGTTTAAATTATTTCTAAGTTTTTCAGTTTTGGAAGGTGGAAAATACATAGCTAGAAATTTTTGCGCCATTTCTCCCCAAGTTTTAATAGATCCCGTTGCTAACAAATTTAGCCACATCTAAGCCTTATCCCTTAAAGAAAATGGAAAAAGTATAAGCATAATAACATCATTAGAAATATTATCATACTTGAAAGTAACACAAAGTTCTAGAAAATTGGCAAGGTGCAAATTAGGATCTTCAGTAGGAGATCCTCCAAACTGATTATTTTTTACCATTTGTATAATTGCAGGTTTAAGTTCAAATGAGTTTGCTACTACAACAGGGATTTGAATGCTTAAGTGAATTTCATCACCTGTAGGGTTAGCATACTCTCTTAAAGGTTTGTGTAAATTTTGATATTCATTTTCTGCAATATTTTGTTCCATATTATTTCGAGGTATATTAGCCATTTCTAGCACATTATGAATTCTTTTTTCTTTTCTAATTCTCCTTATACTGCGTTCTAATTCAGAATTATAAGGTATTAATCCTTCAGATCTTGAACTTCTCATAAAAGGAATTAGAAAAAAAAATTTAATTAAAAAAATATAAATATTAATATTATATAAAAATAAACTTGATCTTTCTTTAATTATTTAATTGTTAGTTATTATGTTCCCTCCTCGGTAATGGTGCCAAAAACTTGACTCGACAGCAATTACGTAAGTAAAATAACTTATAAAGTTCTGGCCAAATTTGACCCCAAATCAGATTAAGCGGCTAATGTACGATATTTTAAAGATTAAAGATTTTTTAATTAAATATAAATCACGCACTAGAGGTACTACGCAAGTATATGTATTGTTTCAAGTAATATAGAGCTTTCTAATTAAGCCCTAGATATCGATCCCACGGGGAAGGTTAAGTACAAATAATTAAGAAAAGAAAGATGAAAATCTATTTATAAACTAATCAATTAACAAGTATGAATATGCAAGTTATTAAAGTAGCAGTTATAAATAAAAATAGTAATTTAAATTCTTTAACACAATAAAGAAAGATTCTTTCCCCATACAAAATATTTAATGATTAGTAAACATCTAAATTAGTTTGAGAAATTAGAATGTGGTATTGTGACGAATAGGAGCATAAATATTCTTTACCCTTTGGTTCAGTGTATAAAGAACATTGACTAGTTTTAGAAGATTGGATCAGGATGTATTCTTAGTAGTAAGAGATGAATTTCTAGGCTCTCACTTCTAGTTTCCCCCCCAAGCGTGCCTATGGTTGGGCCTACTAGTGACCGGTCACCTCCTCTTAAACCAAATTGATAGAATTTAGCTTGTCACTCTAAGCCGTTAAAATATTATCTACCTATTTATTCACACCTCCCCATTTAAGGATTTACCATCTACCTTTCCAAGGGAAATGTGGTACTTAAAAGTTAAAAATTCTTAGCCCACGGTCAGGTCTTAAGAACTCTTCACAGATTTTAACATTACAAGTCATTAGGTTGTAGTGTAAAAGAAAATCAGGTAAAGTAACATCACAAATTATTGATGAAGAAAATAAGTTCTCAAAACTAAATTAAATCCTTATCTAAATCTTTTCATATTCCTAGGGAGAAAGATAAGAAGACTACTCAGAAAGCATAGGATTCACACCACAAAAAATATTTATATAATTCAAATTCAAAGTACAAAACTTAAGAACCAAATTATAAATACTTATCTGGAATGATATCCAAGCAATCCTTTGAAGTTTCTCTGACTCCGACTGACTTCTGCAAGACTCCAACTCCAGCAATCACACTATAAACACTCTGAACTCTCACTAAAGAAAAGTAAATAACTCTAAACACTCTTTAACTAAATGAAATGGCACACCTCTTTCACTCTTATAACACTTACACACTCCAAACGACCACACATTGTTGTAGAACTGTTCTCTATTTATAGAGTTTCAAAAATGACTAGGGGTTGCTTCAGGCACCTCTTCAAAATTCATCTAAATTTGTTGAATATTCTAGAAGGTAACTGTGGCGCCTAGGCGCCATTCTTCTACGTGAATGGACGCATCCCTTCAAGTTTTGAGTCGTACTTCTTCGTTGAATAACTGATTCCCTGTATCAAAATTCATTGTATCTTGTTTATAACATATGGAAATTATCTAGAAGCTTCTCAATTGCTTCTGAGTCATCAATAATCATCACAAAAATGTTCAAGAACTCTCTAGATTTCCCTGCTGAGTCTGGCACTTGGGTGCAAAATCTGGTGCCTAGGCACTAGAGTCTGCACTTTTTTCTTATTTTCTTCAATTGACTCATTTTTGCTCCTTTTACTCCTTTTTTTTATTCTTTTTCTTCATAAACTTATTTTCTTGTACCTGCAACAAAAAACATAAGAAATACCTTTCATTAAAGTGTAATATCCGTAAAATATTAGTTAAAAAAGGATATAAAAAATTATGTAATTTTAAGGATGATTATTTCCCCCAAACTTAAACGTTGCTTGTCCTCATGTAACTCTTAACTCTTTACTACTAAAAGTAATAATCTATGGAGAAAATTCTTCTTTAAGATTTCTATAAGTGTTTATTTTATAAATAGAATAACGAAACTTAAAAAGCTTTTTAAATAGCTTAGGCTAAAACCAAAATATGTAAAATATTTAATATGCAAGTGTTAAGAACTCTCTTCTCCTATCTATTTCAAAAAATAATTGCAATTTGTCACATAAAGAACATGTAGATACTTTACAGGAAAAAATATTTTTATGATAACTCTGCTAGTAAGGATGCTTATACAAAAGACTTTAAGTGAAAAAAAATTGCATCAATTCTCTTCCAATAAGATAATTCAAGTGAAGCCAATTTTAGATTTAGGCTTCTCCTCACTTTTCTTTTTCTTTTCATTTTTATGTTTGGATTGCTCTTCAATCCGATATTTTTCTTTTCTTTTTTAGGGATTGTTTTCAATCCTTTTTATTTTTCTTTTTCCAGTGAGGATTACTATATCTGGATAGCCTGTTAATGATTTTGAACTTCACTATCCTTAACATATATTTAAAGACTTAACACATTTCTCACTTAATGAATATGTGTTTAGAAAAAATTTTTTCATTGAATTTCAGTTCTATCTTCTCAAGTAAATAACTAAATTCCTTAGTACTTTCAAAAATATAACATTTTTTATTTAGATATTTGAATCAAAATTTTAACATCTTTTTTATTAAATAATCACAATTTTTAGAATTATCCCTTGTTATATAAAAATACTTTTATAAGTTTATTATAATATTCATGAAAATAACAATATATATATCTTAAATTAATTTTTCTTCCATAGGTTTTGTTATTAATTTTGAAAATATTGTTTACTAAGGACAAGTAAAGTTTAAATTTATGTTCTTTTCCCTCCCCAAAACTTAGTTCTTTTAATAAGGTTTTAAAACAATTTTCACTATGAAATTTTAAACCAAGCAGGAAGGAAAGGTATAACATATTTAAACCAATAAATAATACAGGTATAAGCAACAATACAAAAGAGTAGCAAAGTAAATAACAATAAGAAAATTAACATTCTTTTATATTTTTAAACATTTAACAAAACAACAGGAGCATACATAGGATTAAATTCTAAGAAATCTAATAACATAAAAAAACTAATTTACTACCAAGTTCTCAATCAGTACAATAATACATAAAAAGTATTAAACACACATAACAGGCACATCAACAAAGCAAAGCAAAAATAAAGTCTAATCATCCTCAGTCACCTCCTCATCGTTAGAAGAATCATCTGTGGGGTGAATTTAGGACATGTAGGAAACTCAATATTCCTATCACCCTTCAAAAATTTTACCAGTGCTTCATTATACTTCCGATCATAGTCACTCTTCTTCTGTATTTAGCTAGGCACATGATCAATCTTATTATCTATCTCATTTACTCTGCATTGCATCAAGAATATATCACTTTGATGCTCCAAATATCTCTAACAAACAGTGTTCCACACATCTGATGGAGGCTCGAAAGTAGAAGTGGAAGGTCCAGGAGCAGAAGTAGAAGGCATAGAAGAAGTTTATGATGTAGAACCATGACTTTTTGAATTTCCATATGTATCCACATGAGTTTTTCCAATTGGCTTAAGCGACTTAAGCATCTCTTCATAATCAGAATAAGTAATACCAGCTTTCTTGCAAATTGAGAAAATGAGAGCCGGGAAGCCTAAACCAGAAATAACACTTCCTCTAGCTTAAGTGTTGATCACATCATATATAATGGCCCCGACATCTATAGGCTTCATTTCTTGAATGCAGTAATTTTAAAATAGCTCATTCTTTTGTCACTTCACTCAGGTGCTGTGATGGAAGAATACGATCAGAAATAAACTAATGTCAGGCCTTAGAAGTTGCATTAAGCATAGAAGAGGAAACATTTACCCGTTTATTGTTCTGGATTTTCCACGATCCTCTTCTGTCAGTCAGGTAAGCTAAAAATCTCATCAAGCTCTCTTTTAAAAGGAACAAAAACATCATAAAAGCAATCTATAGCAGGAGGTAGACCGTAAAACATGTTGATGACTTAAGAAGTAAAATCTACTCCCATTCCCTTATTTTAAACTTTTTTGTCAGCTGTTTCTGGAAAATTTGCATAGAATTCTCAAACAACAGAAATGATAGTAACCATAGAGAAATAACAGAACTGTTGCGACTGTCGAGCAACAATAATATTTTTGATTGATCCTCCGGGATGATAAAAACATTGTTCCGCTATGAACTTAAGAGATGACGTGAATTCATTATAGCACACTTGAGCACTTACCTTAGCGAACTTGGACTGATCAAATTCGCTGCGCTCCTTTCCTCTCTTCAATTTTTGTGTACTGTAATTTTAAAAATAATTCCAACTAATTTAAAAATCCAAAACATGGAACAGAATCTAAGCTTAAAACACTATATTAAGCTTAGATCCATGGATTTACTACTTAAAAATCAAAATTTTCTTCCAAAATTCCAGTACATTTTATATGAAGAGAAAATCCATGGTGAAAACACAAAATAACTATGCCAAAGTGTAGATCTAACCTCGAGAAGTTTTAATCTGGTGTTTTTAAGCATTGAAACTTCACAAATGAAGCACAATAAGGAGCAGTAGGACTGGTTTTCACGAGTTTTGGGGAAGGAGATGAAGCTTAGGATTTAAAAATGGTGTTGGGTTTGGTTATATGGCCGAATTTTCAGTTCAGGTGAACTGGCGCCTGTTGACCTCATTTTTGGTGAGGTCTTTTCTCTTCTTAGTACTTAGGATCTAGCCATAGGTTTTCCCCTTGACTATTCTAGAGGACTAGAAATGGAACCCACCGCTTAAAAATTCAAACACTTCTAAACTCTTCTTGAACCACACAGATGACCATAAACCTCCAAGCCCCTTTGGAAGGTTAAAAGTCAAATGTGGAGGATCAAGGATGAGTTCCTATAGGACTCTTTGGCCTTAGGATTACCCTTGGTGGTCTGGTCTTGGTGAGGGTAAGCATACACACACCACACTCCTACACACATTCCAAATCCTAAAACCACTCTTACCCAACTTAGCTTCTTGAATCATGTAGGAAATTCATATGGATGGACCTCAACCCCTAAGCCCCTGGCTAAGAGGGTTACGAACAACATATTGAGTGCCTAAAATGAGTCCTCTCATGGATCTTGTAAGCTTAATGTGGCTTCATGGTTCAACCGAAATGGTTTCCTTTTACTCATATTCATTCAATCTTCATTTTTCCCAAATGACCCCCGGGGGCCCTAAATCCACAAAACCTACCAAATGCCCTTGAAATTGCCAAAAAAAACCCCAAAATTGCCTAAATTATCCAAAATATTTCAAAATCAATCCTAAACATTCCCCACCACTTAAATTAATTAGCCATAACCAAATATACCAAACTTTTCAAAAAATACCCCAATACCCTCAAAATAACCTCCAAATACCCCTAATACCCTTTTTTGCTAAAAAATCTAAAAATTCCAAACAAATCTAAAAAATATCAAAAAATCCGAAATATTCCCAATTTCATTTTGTTCGACTGCCACATACCCCAATTCTGTCAATTTAACCCAATTTGATCAAAAATCCTAAATTAGCCCTTAAGGCCTAAAATGACCAACAAACCCAATCTATCCCAAATTCAACCCAAATGTCACCCAATTTTCCCCAAATTTGTTTTGAAACCTTCATAACATCCTCAAAAACCAAACTCTACATTAATTTGCCCCAAATTTGAACCCAAACTTCACTCAAGCTTAACTCAAACCAAAATTCCCCAAATTGGCCTAAACCAACCATGGACCCTAACAAGCCCAAATCCCAAAATCAAGACCTAACCAAAATTGCAAACTCCTTGTAACACTCCCATAAACGTTTTATAACATTAATTTTACATCAAAACCAACATTAGCCCAACTTTAGCCCAAGTTAGCCCAATTTGACCCACTTTGATCCTATTACTAAAAGGCCCAAATTAAACCCAATTCAACTCCAAATTACCCTAAACTTGTTCCAAATCACTCATGGCACATTTCTAAAGCAATTGAAACATTTATTTGGCACAAACTTCTACCAATTTTTTTATCCAAAAGTCTATTTTAAAACCTAAAAGACCACCTCTTTAAGACATTTCAAAAGCCCATCCAAAAAAATTTCTAAAGCCCAAAATCTATCCTAAAGCCCACATGACATTTTCATTTGTCATCCCTTTAATCAAAATCAACCCCTAAGTTTTAAATCCATAATCAAATGATTCCAAATCAAGCCTCATGCCAAATTACCCCTAAATGCCAAAAATCCCTAAAAACCTATTTTCATGAAACTTGGCCAAGCCATTCCTAAGCCAAATGAACCCTTGAAGCCATTCTTAAGCCACATGTAAGCCATGTGAGTTGTGCCCCATGTCATCGTGCCATCTTGGGCAAAAAGAGGAGCCTCTTTCTTGATTCCCTTAAAGTGATTAAGCATTCCCATGTTTTCCCTAACCCATGCTTAAGCCTAATTGTACTTGGATTTTGACTTGACCCCACTAATCAAGCTGAGCCAAATGAATTTCTCTTCAGCCCACACCAGCCTTGGGGAGTTGCACCAAGCCTAATCCATGACTTGGGCCAATTTTGACCCAAAATAAACCCTTCCCTCATGCCATTTAAATCAACTTCTTTACACATGTTCAAAGCCAATTGAACTCACCAAACCCCAGCCATGACCTCACTGAGTCAGATAGTGACACATGCCTGCCGGCCAGCCGGCTGGGTCGCTGGAAAACACCGCACCCGAGAGCTCCATGTGAGCCAAAAAAATTCAAAAAGTCTCTTGCTGAGTTGTCCCATGGCCAATGGACACCATGACCCTTCTTCCCTTGACCTAAGCAGCTGATCCCAGCCCCTGGCTCGCCCTGGGAAGCCCTCCAGCCATGGCTATTTAAACTCACCTCCCTCATGGCCATAGAAGGTGCTAAAACCAACCTTAGTGAAACTCTACCCAATTCACTCCAAACCCTTCTCCTAGCATAGATAATTCAATCCCCACTGATTCCCTGCCCTAATCTCCATTAACAGAGCTCAATTTCTCAATCCAAAATCTACCCAAAAACAGGACACTTCATCACAGTGGCCAAAACCTCAAATTAATCAACCCTACACCTTCACCAGACCAAGAGAAGAAGTTCTCCAGTGGAATCCCCCTCACTAGGCCACCCATTTGTGCTGGAGACCAAAGCTTGAAATCGGGTTTGGTGGAAATCATACCTAGGCATTTAACCACAGTTCCAGGCTTCATCCCCAGCTCCCCTGGACTCCAACGAATGTGTCGAGCCTCTCTGATTAAAGCTTCACTTCTCAGAGCAAAGGTGTGGACCTCCTCCTTCCCGAAAACTTGTTTCAATTCTCTATTTTGTTTGAGTTAATTCATTGCATCATAGCAGTATAGATGTGTTCTTCTTATAGAGACGAGTTCATAGAGCCCAAGATCATGTATTTTGGTTGAGTATCGAGCGAGATATTAAGTCTAGAAGGTGGACAGTTCTCGGGTTAGGGCGCCTGGGGACGATGAACAGATGTCGCATATTCGAGCGTATTTCCAATGGACGGCAGAGATCAAGCCGGACGAGGAGATGGAGAGCGAACCGCGGGCCGCGTGGCTGCCGAGTCAGATGGCAGCGTCAAATAGGAGCGCACTGCGTGGAGCTTCAACCCAGACAAGGTTGGGTTGGCGCCGCGTGGATAAATAGATAAATCAGGTATTTTTGATTTTTTAATTACCCTAAACTTTGAAAATGCATATCTTTGCATAGAAAAATCATAAAATAAACTAAAAATACCCTCTTGCTCAGTGAACAGAGGAGAATAATGTGGAAAAAGAATTAAGTTAATTTGTTGAGTCTATGATTTTTAATGATTTAAATACTCTCTGTGATGTTTTAATTCTCCATTTGTATACATAATTCACCATGACATGAGACCATAGGGCTTTTGTAGCCTCTGTTCTTGGGAACATTCCCTGAATTTTCTAAGGACAGAGGCCATCTCTATGGCAAGTTATCTATTTTCCAAGTTTATATGTTTATTTTGGTATTTTAATTCTAATAATTAGCATATTATTTAGAAAATTCTAGAAACATTAGGGGAGGTATCTTAGGACCAGAGGACCCTAGGAAAATTATGGTTTGATTTAATTTCTTAAAAATAACCCTAATTAGCCTAAACACTCAAAATTGAACTTTAGTTAATTAGGAGTAACCACACATCAAAATCACTTGAAAACAATTCTCCATTATCACTTAAGATGCAGAGAATCTTACATAAAAATTTCAAGTCAATAGGAGTTAATTTAACCCATTAAATGAATTAATTAAGCGACATAGCCATTTTTCACATTAAAAAATTCATAAAATCCAAAATACATTTCAAAAATTCACTAAACTTGTTTTGTGGGCTCTCTGGTGTTAAAGGAGTCTAAGAAAATTAAAATTGGATTTTCTAAAAAAAAATTCATTTTTAACCCTGTTTTTAATATTTTAATAATTACAAAATAAATAAAAATCACAAAATATTAAAAATCACAAAAATGTCATATTTCGTTCCCTAATCACTTAGGAGCCAACCAAATATTTTTCCTAAGTCTCTAGGTTAAGATATTGAATTTTAAAAGTTTAATGTAATTTTTAATGTTAAAAAATGAATTTTCAAACCTTCCCACTAAAATAATTCTAATAAATAAAAGAAAAATCAGAAAAATATAAAATTCATTTCTCTGGACTCCTTGAGACCAGAGAGATTTAAGAAAAATATAAAACTTAATTTTCAACTTTAATTTTATTTTATAATTAATTAATAGTACAAAACTCAAAATAATTATAATAAATTAAATATAATTCAAAAAATCACCAAAGTTGGTCCAAGTGATCCTTTGGTTAGTAGGAACATTCCATAATTTTCCTAAAGACAGAAACCTTACCGTGATCATATTGTTGAATTTTCATTGAAAACTCTTATTTTCCACAAAAAAATAATTATATAAATTAAATTAAAAAATGAAAAAATCGTATTTTCTCCTCTAATGTCTTGATTGACATGTGAGTAAGGTGACATAAAAATTTCAAGTTCATTTGAGCTCAATTTAGTTAGTTATGAAGTGAACATGCTTAAAAGGGCATAAAAGTAATTTAGGATTTTAACCCTAATTAATACTTTAAGCTTAATCAAAGGGAGGGTAAAATAATTGATCTTAATTTTCTCTTGGATGATTGAAACTTAAAGAATTAAAAGGGTAGAAACCGATTAATCACTTTTAATACACCACAATGGAACCTTAATTAATTAAATCATTTAAATTTTGGAAGAATAATTAAAATTTTGAATTATTAAAATAGGGATATGACTTAAGAAGATGTCAATTCTTTAATTTAAAATCCCTAAATGAATCACTCCAATAATATTCAACTCTTAATTAAATCTAAAATGATGATTGAAATTAATGATTAAAAAGTAAACAACCCTTAATCATATCAAAGCTTAAAACATTAAATGATCTAGTATTCAAATTAAAAAAAATTTAAACCACTAAAACTAATTTGAAATAACTTAAGAACAAACATAAAACAAATTTGAAACATTAAATAATCTTAAAACAATTCATAATTAAAAATGTAAAAAATCAAACCAATTAAAATTAGCCTAAAGTAATATGATTAATTCAAATCAAATTTAAATCATCAAAATTTAATGAAATTAAATAATTTAAACACTTCTTTCAACTCAAGTAATTTAAAACATTTAAAAGAAAATCAACCTGAACTTTGAAACTAAATTATCTTAAATCATCAATTCAACCTTTATCAAAACGGTTAAATTCTTTAACAAACTAATTTACCCCTAAAGACTTTCATAATTATAACTCTTAAAATGAAGAATCAAATGAAATGTCACTTCACTCATCAGATAATCAAATGTCCAAGTTCACTGAGCAAGAAACAAAACTTAACTAAACTCTTGGATGTCTAATTCACCTGTACAATGAAATCCATTTGGACTCAAAATAATCTCAGAAGCATTGAAAGAATGTTCAGGACTCATCCTAAGAACTTTCTCAATACGATGAAGTTATTTAGAAGAACAATTGAACTTAATTATTATTTGGTGAAGAAAATCATCCTTAACAAAACACACGAACCTAAACGTCATAGGAATTGACTAGCAGTAGGATTAGGATTTTGGTAGACAACCAGAACCTTCCCTTAGCTTTACCTAGGTACTTGTTACAAATATTTAAATACCCTGACATGTGTTTTAAGTGCAACCGGGAATGAAGAGAAGACCCTCCAGGTACGCTTTTATTTTATTGCGATTTATTTATCTGCACTGTACTTTAATTCTCTTGCATGTTAAACGAGAATGTTACCCTGCATGAAAACTGAAACTTTTAGGATAGTCACAAAACTGAAACCCAAAACTAAATTAAAAGTCACAACAAGATAAAATTCACCACCGCAACATTCAAAATATAAAACAACTCAAAATTTAATCACAAACAGAACAACAAAACTGCAATTACAACTAAATTAAAACGTTTCGTTGGATGATCGGGAATCCCTCGAATGATGTAACCCACGTGTTGCTAACGAGATTTCCCACAGTCTAAATGAAAGTGTGGAACTCATTCAGTTGAGTTTAGCAAATTCATTTAGACTAAGTGAATCTGATGAAAATAGGGGTGTCGGGATGACAGAACCGTGGGATCTTAATCGGTCCTGCTTAATTAACTTTAAGATTTGTTTTAATTAAAACATTAAGACATCTGAACCTTAAAACTCTTCTAAACCAAAACACTTTTCTCATCTCCTGATTTTTATCTTCTAAAACTAAACATTTGCAACAATTAGGAGCTTGGAGCACAGCGGGCAGCACGACCATCTTCATTAGCAAAACTTATGTCTACTTCAGCAAAACCATTCTTTAGTCTAAATAACAAAGCCATAGGATTTCAAGGTATTTTGCCTAGTGCAACATAAATCCTCAACTTTTTTTTAGGCATTTGTAAAATCATAATATGCAAATTAAGTCCTAACCGGTCTTAGGACTACGAGGTAGTCGTTTAGTATGACATAAACCCTCACATCTTCGAGACTATTTGTGTGATTATGTCATACAAATATAAGTCCTAATTAACTAAAATTGGCGGGATTAAAACATTAAATAAACTCTCAAATTGAAGCCAAACAATAGGATAGTTTGGGAAGTTTCCAAGATTCTTCTTGGATCCTCAGCTTCTCTTACTTCTCTTCCTTTGGACTCTCAAAATAACTGTTCCAAATTTGATCCATTCTCTATTGAAATTTCCAAAATCCAATTTGTTTGAAAACCTTAAACATTGAAATTCTTGAGAGCAAAACCACTGATCATTATCGAGTGTTTTCTTAAGTGTCTTCGGACATTTAAGATGTAATTAACTATAGGGGCTTGCCCTTATAGGGAACTTTAAGAACCCAGGTAATATAAACCCTGCTTAATTCCTTTATATTAAGCAGGGGAACATGTCGGCTTATAAAATTGGTTCGCAGACTAAATGGGTGTCACAAATCTTCTAGTTTATTTAATCGAGCCCCCTCGTCAAGCAGTGTGTCTATTCTTTGGGATAAATACATGGTTTGTGATGCAGTGCTCGTTTATATAAACTATTTGGGATGTGAGATCAATTTGATTTCATATCTTAAAATTTTCAAACCTAAAGTTTTTTTCGAAAATCAAATGCTACTTTTCAAACTATATATATATATTTAAAGTAAATTAAAACCTAAAAATTCTCCGACAACTTCTGTAGGAGACCCCTTTTTCTAAAATATAGCACATAACCAAAAAATATGCCGACAATTTCTGGCGAGTCCGCTGGGGATCTAGTTCCTCTTTCCATTTTGATTAGATGGTTTTGCTTTCATAAATCGGTAGTGAGTCAATTTCCCTAGTGGATCAAACTATCATTCTTTCTGTTGAAATACCACGTTCATTTCAGTCTTGAACGGGTATAGTCAAATCTCTTGGATTTTGGAGCCACTGTTTAGACACTCCTAAACAGAGAGGTTCCAGAATCCTTTTACCTCTTTGAGGTGGGGTGGACCCCCAATAGGTGTTAGCTTAGGAGTGGTTTCTCAGGTTGAGAAGTCTTGTGAGACTCTCTCTTCCTTTCTAGTTTCTGGATTGGGTCCCTTACCTTTCTTTTAACCTTTCCCCTTTTAATTTGTTTCATTCTCAATGAACAAACCTTCTAATAAAAAAACCCTTTAATAAATGAACTTTCTGTTAAACCACAAATGCACAAATAAAAATGAGAATCTAAAGTACTTTATAAAGAAAACAAAAAGATAAATGGAAATGTGTTCAGACCCGTTTAGAGAAATTCCTCTCTTTTTTCATCCCAACGAAAGGAAGTATAATTATGAATTGACGCCTAGAATCTACCCTGCAGAAGATGTTTGCACCGAAGCTAATTTTCTCCTTCACCAATGGAATAGGCTTAGCTGTCTACAAGGACGAGCTGCCTAACGATGCAGTCATTCTCTTTGGACAAGGGTTCGACAATATGGACATTAAGTTTGCCGATGTTACTCTTTTTGCACTAATGAACAATATACTAGAAACTGAGGAGCCCATAATCGAGTTTAACCTAAAGTTAACTCAAGAGTTCCCTCCCCTGCAAAGGGTTCCAACTGAAACAAACACTGTTGTTCATAAGAGGTTAGTTGCTACCCCCAGAACTGTCATCTCTACCCCCACCGGTCTGGTCATCACTTCACCTACCTCAGCTCCTGTCAAACTGAAAGGAAAAGAAGTCCAAGTCGGTGATGAGCCTGTTACCGTGGAGGGTTCAGATTTTGCTGCAATAGCGTCTGTCTTCGAGATAGGGTCCAGCTCGAGAGTTGCACCTTTAACCCAGACTCAAAGAAGAAATAAGAACAGAAATATCGCCAGGATCAAGAAGACCGAGGCCGCTGAAATAGCTTTTCTGGAAGAGATTTCTGAGGAAGAAGAAGAACTGCCTGAAATTTCACCGCTGTTGGGGGGGAGTAGGTTCCATCCTCTCTCTGCTGCATCTGATGAAGAAGATGCTCGAAGGATCACCACTGCATTACCATGACCTGCATACTACAATGATTATAAGAGGAAAGAGATTAAGACTACGTCGCTTACCCGTCTGCGAGCAGTAGTAGAGAAACTAGCTAAGACGGAAGGTTGCCCCGTGTCAGAGATTCTAAGAATAATAGGATGAATACCAGCTAGATCCTGCCTCGGACCACAAGTAAACCCTATCACTGCCCCAGAGAGGCCAAGGAAGAAAGTGTGAGCTAGTGAGAGAAGTTCGTCTATTGTTGTATCAGGTCACCATATTAGGGAGGACACCACCTACCGATGTATAGCCGACAGACCAGCTGGTCCTAGGCCTCCTACTATAAGAAGGATGGTGTGGCAACCTATTATGGCCGAATCGATACCAACAGAGGGCTCTAGAAAGAGAAGTCTCGTCAGAGAGCCCAAATCTGAAGAAAGTTCTACTGCATTAAAGGAAACGCCTGAAAAAGAAGTTCAACAGTCATAGCTTGACAACTGCGAGACTGTTTAGAAAAGACCACTTGAGGATGCTATAGGAAAGCTAAGAAATGACATCCAACGTTTAGCAAGAGAAAGAAGTGAAGGATTGGGAGATGAAGTGGATTCATCAAAGTTTATGGATGAAGAATGTGCTGAGATCAACATGGTCGAAACCCGAGCGTCGTCAGCTCTGCAGGGAGCTTCGTCAACTTCAGAAAGAGAAGATCCAAAAGCAATGAGATCGCGTCTTCAAGAAAAGGATGACACGATTTCTCAAATTGCAAAGAGGATGGAGGAAATGGCGGCCGCCTTAGCCACTCTCCATAGTCAGCTTCAACCTCAGAAGGACACACCCCTAGAGATCATTCACATTGCAGATGGAGGAAAAGAAATTACATCCATCAACAGAGATGAGCAACCAAAGAAGGATTCAGCCCAGAGCTTGATTCTCGAAAAGGATATTAAGAATATGGTGGAACAACAAGTGCGAAAAGCCTTATCCCAGTCTAGCTGTGGAGCATCTATTCAAATGGGTAGACCTTACCCCGAAGAATTTAATGCAGTCCAATACCCAAAGGGCTTCGTACCACCTCTGTTTAAGACCTTCGACGGTACGGGAAACACCCGGCAGCATGTTACACATTTTCGTGCTAGTTGCTGCAATGCCGGTGGGAGCGACACTTTGCTCTTTCGTTAGTTCGTCAGCAGTATGTCTGGGATTGCTTTCGATAGGTACGCAGAATTGCCAAACGTTTCAGTTAAGACCTTTTTAGAATTGGAGAACCTTTTTGTTAAGCAGTTTGCTGGGGCTTGGGACCACATCACTATCGGTGATCTAGTGGTGGAGCAATAGAAACCGAACGAAACAATGGTGGATTACATACTCTGATGGAGGAACTTAAGTATGAAGTGTGAATCACAGCTTCAGGAATAGCATGCGGTCGGTATCTTACTGAAGAGTATCCATGGCCCGATAGCACTTCTCCTTAAAGGATTCACAATTAAGACTTTTGAGAAGTTGCTTAGCAAGGCCAGGAGCTTGCAGGAGGAAGCGAAACAACTGAGTTTCATTGATAAGACTGATAAGCAAAAGCCCGCAAAGGTATTTGAAAAGAAATCCAGGATCGTCGCGGCAGTGGATAAAGGTAAACAACCAGTGCAGATACAGCCAGAGCGGCCATAGCCAAATTATCAACCACCACAACGAACTTACCAACAACCTCAGCAAAGATATCAACAGCCTCGACCGAGCTTTCAATCATGGCAGCATGACCAACCGCTGCCTCGTCCACCACGCGCCCTGAAGGAACTTCTGAATAAGGAATACCCCTTCAAGACTGAAGCAGTGGCTAAGATGTTTTGTAGTTTGATGAAGACGTCTGACATTCGACTACCAGAGCCCAGAAAGCTAGAGAAAGTTGACAAGAAGGTTCATCCGAATTACTGTCCCTACCATAGGATGCTTGGACATAAGATAGAAGACTGCTTCACCTTCAAGAATTGACTCAAGGATAACCTCCGGAAAGGGAACATAACGATCCCAAAGGAATACATGAAGGAACCCCAAAAATGAGGTTTCGTTAATGTTATCTCAACGGATCCTATTGTTCTGATAGACCCATACACGACTGAAGATGGATGGAGTACTGTCTGGATGAAGTATTCGAAGAAAATTTTGGATCACATCCAGACCGCTTCGGTGATCGCTTCAACTCAAAGTTCGAAACTGGCCGAGCCGACACTATCGCTTGAAATTGAAGAACCACCCCAGAAGGAGGATGATCGCTGAAAAATTTATTAAGAAATTCATAACTATTTTTGATGAAATTGCACTTTAAAGAAGGGTATTCTCTTTATTTTATTGCAGGAATGAAGAATTTAGGTGATAAAAGCAAAAATCATAAAAATGAGCAAATTTGGAGCAAAATCATGCAATTTGTGCTGAGTCGCCGACAGCGAGATCGAGCCCGCCGACGGCGAGGTTACGAGAAGAAAATTCTGAAGGATTTATAACTGTCTCGCTGACAGCGAGCCCGAGCCGCCGACGAGCCGAGCTAGAGCGGTTTGAAGATCTTCTAGAAGCCTGGCCGACAGCGAGGTAGTTCGTCGCCGACGGTGAGCTAGTTCAAATGGTGCAGATACATTGAACCTGGACACTTTTTGAAGGGATGCTTACACATCTCTTAGTCCTTTGCTCACCTCTATATATAGAAGCCGAAATTAAGTCTTTTGTGTTATTTTGTGTGCAGTCTTTGTGTTATTTTAGTGTTACTTTTGTGTTCTAAGTGTTATAAGTGAGTTATTTTGAGTCTTTAGTGAGTATTTAGTGAGTTAGTGAGTTTTTAGTGAGTTTTGCTGTACTGGAAGGAAGAGTCAAAGGAACTGCGAGGAGTCTGCTTGGGGATAAATTAAGATAAGTATTTGTATTTATTGTTTTTAACTTTAAATGAAATCCATGCTTAGTTTAGTTTCCATGCATTCTGAGTAGTTTATTTAGTCTTTCTCCCTGTTTATGAAATTAAGTGACTTGATGAAATTAAAATAAAGATACTTTTATATATTAATAAATTGTGATAATTTTTACTTAAAACTTAATTTACTTTTCAAACTCGCCATTTGATTTGTTAAAATATGTTGATTATCAACTATAGTAAAAATTACATCTGATATTCCGGGAATTCAAAAGCCTTGGAAGGAGGGTGCAAATAAATAGGGAAATAATATCACTGGGCGTAGAATTGAGCATTTTAGTGTGACAGACTAAAATATTCAATTCGGTCCTATTGTTTGAGAGCTGAAGTGTAGATGTTAGCCCTCAGGCGAGGGGAACGTGGGAGCTCTGAAGTGGCAGTCGGTATCCTCCCAGCCTAGCCGCAGATTCAGTAATCAAACATAGGATTAGTCAATATTCTTTACACCTGGACCAAAGGGTAAAGAATAGGAATGCTCCTATTTGTCACAATACCTTAACATTATCTATTTAAATTCATCAATCATTTAAATTTCTAAACAAGGGGAAATATACTTTTTCTGAATAGTTAAGACTTATTTAGCAATTAGTTTTATTTCCTGCACTTGTAATTAGTATTAATTTTCTTCTTAGTTAATTTATCTAATTAAAATACTTAGTTTACTTTATTGCGCTTAAATTCAGAATTCCAAATTTTCGTATATTTTTTTTATTATTTTCATTATTATTATTTTAAAATTAGCTGTTATTTAATTTTCTCTTTCCCTGTGGGATCGATAACCAGGACTCCACTAGAGCCCTGTATTACTTGATACGATACGTATACTTGAGTAGCATCCACAACATAAAAAATTACAATTCTATACATATAAAATATCAGGGTCAAGTTTTTGGCTTCGTTGCATTCAAATTAAAATATCATAATATAAAATTGTGGGTCAGAGGAGAAGATCGTGAAAGAAGAGAAGACCGAGGCTCTGAAGCATAGACTAGGGGCTGCTTTTCCTAGGATGGTTGTTTCTAATTCGGGGGAGAAGTCCCTCAGACCTCTGACTCTGTATGATTATTTGCTCTCCCCGGCGAGTTCTCATAATGATAAGATTTTTGGTGTTAGCTACGTTTTGACTGTTTCTAACAATTACGTAACTAACGACAACCAACCTAATCCGGATCTCGATTTCAATACAAATAACGATTCTCAAATCATACTAAACCTCGATGACCATGATGAAGGAGAAGACATTCACAAGGATGGGTACAAAAGCTCAAGAAGTGATGAGTCCGTCTATGAATTCTGAGGAGCTCTGATTGCGATAGAACTAGAGTCGTCAGATTCCGAAGCGACTTCAGAAGAGCCAGCCATTCTAATTTAAGATAAAACCCTGCTAGATTCAGAAGAAGTAACACGAGTTAATCTAAGAAGCAGAAAAGTTCTACCCCCAAGAATGGGTCCAAAGGATAAAGGAAAGCAGGTGGTATCTTAGGAAGAGCCAACCCCAATAGAAGAATTGCCCATTCGAGAATAAATTGAAGAACCTGGTAATAAAGTGGATTATAACGTGCTAGCTCATCTTAGGAAGCTACCAGCTAAACTAAGCATCTACGACACTCTGATCCTGTCAAAGGAGATGAGGAAAACTCTGATCAAGGCCTTACTTGACCTAGAAATTTTCTTAGCTCAAATGGCCGGTAAATCCTTAGATGAGGTTTGCTCGTTAAAAGAACAGCAAGGTGTTACTTTCATGGACAATGATCTGCTACTTGGAACAGCTGATCACAATAAACCGTTGTACATTTCAGTCACTATCGAAAAGTTTACGCTCTCCAGGGTGTTAGTTGATCCGGGAGCATCAATAAACATAATGAACCTTCGAACGTTAGCATATTTGGAAATTGATGCTCGCGACCTCGAAGCAGACAAAATGTTATTAAGGGGCTTCAATCAGAAAGGAGAAAGAGCTCTTAGATCGATAACAATATTAATGAAGACTGGAGATTTGGAAAAGACAACAGCAAAATTCTACATAATTGACTCTGAGACATCGTTCAACGCTCTACTGGGTTGGCCATGGATCCATGAGAACCTGATGGTACCGTCATCTCTGCACTAGTGCATAAATTATTATGAAGGAGGAGAACAGTGTATCAAAGGTGATTTGCAACCGTTCTTCGTAGACAAGATTGGGATTCAAAAAGATAAAGCCTACTACGCGCCTCCGAAGAAAACTGTCTTCTCCAGAAATACCATACCAAATGAAGCAAAAGGAGTTTAAGATGATTAAGAACCTGAAATTCTTGTTCAACAGTTACTCACCACTCCCTTGCGGCGAAATGGTGAAGGTTTCTCCAGAACTCGCACCTGAGGTCGAGGCCGGGAACGAGGTCGAGGAAGAAACAGTGGAGCAGTTGAACAGAAGAAACCGATCATCGATGTTAATTGGGAGGACAATTCTGAAGAAGAAGAAAACAAGATAGAAATAATGAAGATAATCAAAAGAAACCCCAATTCAAGATCTCTCTCGAAGATGAAAAGAACAAAGAATACAAATCAATGAATGAGAAGATTAACCACAATGTACATACTATGACCCTAACCACGATCTATCCTAATAAGGTCGAGGGTATGGTGGCAAAAAAGTGCATGGTAGCGGTGCTAAGCCGATCAAGTTTTACCATGGTGCTTCTTCTTCCAAAATTGAAAATGATGTAAAATTTGAAGATGTTACTTCTTCGGAATTAATGGAATTGCCTTTTGAGTGGTATTCTCCCTGTGTTCAGAATTTAATTCAACGTGGTGTCTTACCTAAACAATGGACAAAAGGTCAAGCACAACACTTTGAAAAATTATGGAATAATGTCAGTTGACCTCCCAATTCAAAGCATGGTCTTGGATTAGCCACAGTAGGATCAGTTGATGATACGGGATTTTTCTTGGTTGTCACTTGCGAGCCTAATGAAGACTACTTGTAAGCTTCAAATGATCTCAAAGATCTACCAGTCGGAGAAGCTCCGCCAGAATTTGAAGAAGAAATTAAATCTACAATAGCCGTGTTAATGGAAGTTCACTTAGGTACTAGCAAAGAGCCTAGGCCGACCTTTGTAAGCTCCTTACTCAATAAAGAAGACTCCAAAGAAATGATCAAGCTATTAATGGAATTCAAGGACTATTTTTCTTGGAGTTATGATGAAATGTCAGGATTAGCTCCAGAAGTCGCAGTTCATAAGCTAGGACTGGATCACATTGCCGTTCTTGTCAGACAAGCTCCAAGAAGAATGCATCTAGAAATTGAACAACAAGTTATAGTTGAAGCTAAGAAGCTAATAGACGCTAAATTTGTCCGTGAAGAACAATATACAACTTGGTTAGCCAACGTGGTACCAGTCAGAAAGAAGAACAGTCAGATCAGAATCTGTGTGGACTTCAGAGATTTGAATAAAGCGTGCCCGAAGGACGAGTTCCCCCTACCAATTCCAGAATTGATGATCAACATCACTTCGACACACGAAGTCTCCTCTTTTATGGATGGATCAACATGATACAATCAGATAAAGATGGCACCGGAAGATTAAAAGCTCACGGCCTTCAGAACGCCAATCGGAATATACTGTTACACAGTAAAGCCCTTCGGATTGAAGAATGCAGGAGCAACTTACCAAAGAGAAATGACAAGGAGTTTTTATGATCTTATTCACAACCAAGTCAAGTGCTACGTGGATGATGTGGTCATCAAAAGCAAACTGAAGGAAGATCACCTGTATGATTTGAGAATTTTTTTCGAGTGGTTAAGGCAATTTAACCTTAAGATGAATCCCTTAAAATGTGCCTTCGGCGTTACCTCCGGGAAATTCTTAGGATTTGTTGTCCGGCATCGCGGAATTGAAATCGATCCAGAGAAGATTAAATCCATCTTAGAAATGCCGCCTCCCACAACCTTAAATTAACTACGATCTGTCGGCATATTTTTAGGTTGTGTTTTATTTTTGAAAGGGGGTCGCCTAACAGAAGTTGTCGGCGAATTTTTAATTTAATTTAAATAAATAATTTGAAAAAGTAGTATTTGATTTTTTTAAAAAATAATTTTTAAATTTGAAAATTTTAAGATATGAAATCAAATTGATTTCACATCCCGAATAGTTTATATAAACGAGCACCGCACCACAAACTGTGTATCTATCCCTAAGGATAGACACACTGCTTGATGGTGGGGCTCAATTAAATAAACTAGAAGATTTGTGACATCCGTTTGGTCTGTGAACCAATTTTATAAGCCGACAAATTCCCCTACTTAATATGAAAGTATTAAACAGGGTTTATATTACACGGGTTCTTTAAAATTCTCTATAAGGGCAAGCCCCTATAGTTAATTACATCTTAAGTGACGGGAATCACCTAAGAAAACTCTCGATAATAATCAATAATTCTGCTCTCAAGAATTTCAAAGTTTAAGTTTTCAAGGGATTGAATTTTGGAATTTCAATAGGGAGTGGATCAAATTTGGGACATTTTGTTTTGGGAATTCAAAGGAAGAAAGGTAGGAGAAATTACGGATCCGAAGCGAACTTCGGTAATTTCCCGACTATCCTATTGTTTGGCTTGGATTTAGGAAAGTCCTAATGTTTATTTAGTATTTCAATCTTGACAATTTTAATTAATTTGGACTTATATTTGTATGATAGAATCATACAAATAGCCTTGAAGATGTGAGGGTTTATGTAGTATCGGACGACTACCTCGGAATCCTAAGACCGGTTAGGGCTTAATTTGCAATACAAATGCCTAACAAAAGGTTGAGGATTTATGTTGCACTAGGCAAACTACCTCGAAATCCTATGGCTTTGTTGTTTAATTCTAAGACAGTTTTGCTGATGTAGATTCAAGTTTTGCTGACGACGATGGCCGTGCTGCCCACTATGCTCAAAGCTCCTTGTTGTTGCAGAGGTTTAGTTATAGAAGTCATAAATCAGGAGATGAGAAAAGTGTTTTGGTTTAGAGAAAATCTTAATTTCCAAGTGTTTTTTGTGTTTTAATTAAAACAAATCTTAAAGTTGATTATAACGACACTGGTTAAGATCCCACGGTTCCATCCTTCCGGCACCATTATTTTTATCGGATTCACTTAGTCCAGATGAATTTGCTAAACTCAACTGAATGAGTTCCACACTTTCATTTAGACCGTGGGAAATCCCGTTAGCAACACGTAGGTTACATCATCCGAGGTATTCCCGATCATCCAACAGGACGTTTTAATTTAGTTGTAATTGCGGTTTTGTGTTACGTTTGTGATTAAATTTTGAGTTGTTTTATATTTTGAAATGTTGTGGCGGTGAATTTTATCTTGTAATGACTTTTAATTTAGTTTTGGTTTCAGTTTTAGGGACTATCCTAAAGGTGTGGGTTTTCATGCAACAGTTGTTTATCATGCAAGAAAAGGTAAGTGCGATGCAATTAAAGAAATTGCAATAAGGTAAATTGCAACAAAATAAAAGCGTACCTGGAGGGTCTTCCCGTCATCCCAAGCTGCACTTAAAACACAATTAGAATATTTAAGCAAGTTCCTAGGTAAAGCTAAGGGAAGGGTTGTGGTTTTCTATCAAATTCCTAATCCTATGACTAGTCATTTCCTATGACGTCTAGGTTCTTGTGTTTTGGTTTGAGGACGATTTTCTTCATCAAATAATAATTAAGTTCAATTGTTCTTATGAACATCCTATCATATCGAGGAAGTGCTTAAGGCAAATCTTAAACATCTTTTCAATATTTCTAGGATTGTTTTAAGTCCAAATGAATTCAATTACACAAATGAATTAATCGTCCGAGAATTCAAGTTTTGTTGTTATCTTACTCAGTGAACTAGGAAATTTGAATATCCTATAAGTGAAGTAACATTTCATTTACCATTCTGTTTAGGAGTTATGATAATAAAAACTTTCGGGGGCAAATTGGTATTCAAATGGTTTGTGATTTAGTTTAACTTCAGTTAAAGGGTTTAAATTTGGAATAATGTTCAAGTTGCTTTATATTTAATTTCTTTCATGTCTTAGGTGATGTTATTTTTAATTTAACTTTAATTTAATTTAATTTAATTTTAACTTTAATTTAATTTAATTTAATTCAATTTAGTTTGATTTGATGTTAAATTAATTTAGTTTAATTTGATTTAATTTCCTTTAATTTAATTTAATTTGATTTAATTTTAATTTAATTTGATTTAATTTAATTTAATTTAATTTAATTTAATATGTTTTAATTTAATTTAATTTAATTTAATTTGTTTTAATTTAATTTAGTCTAATTTAGTTTAATTTAATTTATTTATTTAATTTAATTTAATTTAATTTAATTTGTTTATTTAATTTAATTTAATTTAATCTTTAATTTAATTTTATTTTTAATTTTAATTTAATTGAAAATTTAAAAAGAGTTTAATAATTTAACCTTTTTATTTAATTTAATGGTTAAGTCCTTTAACATTTTAAAACTTAAATTTGAATTATCCTTTTTTAGTTAGGAATTAAATATTATTGAAATGATTAATTTAGGGATTTTAAAATTAAAGAATAAATCTCTTCCTAATAATATTCCTATTTTAATAATTCCAATTTTATTATTCTTCCCAAATTTAATCAATTATTTAATTAAGGTTTATTTCAATTATTTTAAATTGTTTAATGGGTTTCTACCCTTTAATTATTTAAATTTCAATCATCCAAATCAGATTAAGATCAAATATTTTACTTGTTAATTTTATTAAACCTAAAGTTTTAATTAAGGGTTAAAATTTTAATTACCATTTTGCCCTTCAAGCTTAATAATTTCATAACTCACTAAATTGAGCTTAAATGAACTTGAAATTTTTATGTGACTTCACTCATATGCCAATAAAGACATGAGAGGAGAAAATGTGATTTTTCTGTATTTAGTTTATTTATATAATTATTTTTGGTGGAAAATAGGAATTTCCAAGGAAAATTTAATAACATGACCAAGGGTAAGTTTATGTCCTTAAGAAAATTATGGGACATTCCTAATGACCAGAAGACCACTTGGACCAATTTTGGTGATTTTTTAAATTATATTATTTTTATTATAATTATTTTAAGTTTTGGAGTGTTAATTAATTTAAAAATAAAATAAAGGTTGAAAAATGAATTTTATATTTTTCAAAAATCTCTCTGATATCAAGGAAATCAGAGAATCAATTTTTGCAATTTTTTGATTTTTCTATGATTTATTATAATTATTTTAGTGAAAATGCTAGAATACATTTTTTTAATTTTAAAATTACCCTAGGGCTTTAAAATTTAATATCTCATTAAATAGACCTAAGAAAAATATGGGGTTTGTTCCTAAGTGATTAACATTCAAAATGTGACAATTTGGTGAATTTTTTTATTTTTGTGATTTTTATATTTTTTAATTATTAAAAATATTAAAATAATATTAAAAATCAACTTTTTTAGAAAATTAAAATTTTAATTTTCTTAAATTCCCCTAATATCAGAGAGGCTCCAAAACCAATTTGGTGAGTTTTTGAAAGGTAATTTGAAAGTTATGAATTTTTAAAGTTCAAATTGACTAAATGGCTTAATCAACCCATTTAGTAGGGCTAACCAAGTCTAATTGACTTTAAATTTTTATGGTGGGTTCCTCTGATCCCAAAGGTCAATGGAGAATTGATTTCAAGTCAATTTGATGTATGGTTAGCTCTAATTAATTAGGGATCTATTTTGGGTGTTTAAGCCAATTAGGGTTATTTTAAATGAGTTAACTCAAAACTTATTTTTCCTAAGGTCCTCTCGGTCAGAAGAGACATCACCAAATTTTCCTAGAATTTATTTCACAACATGCTAATTATTAGATTTAAAATACTCAAAACAGTAACATGAATTTGAAAAATCAATAACTTCTCATAGGGATGGCCTCGACTTTGGAAAATTCGGGAATGTTCCCAAATTCGGAGGCTTCAAAAGCCCTATGGTCTCATGCCATGGTGAATTTCCTATATGCATGGAGAATTAAAATAATGCAGACAGTAAATAAATTATTAAAAATAAAATACTTGATGAAATTAAATGATTTCTTTTCCACATTATTGTCCTCTGTTCACTGAGCAAGAGGGTATTTTTATTTTATTTTTATGATTTTCCTACACAAAGTTATGAATTTTCCAAGTTCAGGGAATTAAATAAATAGGAAAATCCCTAATTTTCTATTTATCCGAGTAGGCGCCGCATCATCCTCGGCATCTCCGAATGGCCACGCGGCGCGCTCCCATTCGACGCCACCGCTTGAGTCAGCAGCCCGGGTCCCGCCTTCCGCGTATCATCTGCCGATCCGACCTAATCTGAGCCGTCCGTCCGCGCGTGTATTGAATGAACGGCATCCGTTCATCGTCCCCAAGCCTCCTAGCCCGAGAACCGTCGATCTTCAGTGCCCAAGATCTCACTCGATACTCGACCAAATTTAACGTTCTTATGCTCTATTTATTCGTCTCGAGAAGACGAACACATCCATACGGTTTATGTGGCATGAAATCGACTTAATGAAAATGGAGAATGTTCGAAGCTCGGGAAGAAGAGTGAGGCCATACCTTCGCTCGCAGAAGTGTGGCTTCGATCCGAGGGTTGTTTCACCTTTGATTGGATCCCAGCAAGCTCCGGATGAAGTCTCCTGGTCTCGGTGAATTGCCTAGGTAGGATTTCGACCACAGCCCGATCACAAAGCTTGGAGGCCGGAGCAACCGGGTGGCTCTGGGATGGGGCTTTTGTTGGTGGACACCTTCTCTTGGTCCGGTGAAGGTGTAGGACCAATCAATTTGATGATCGATCCACCGTGGAGAAGTGTCCCGGTTTTGGGCTAAAGTTCGAACTCAAAATCGAGCTCACCGGAGGGAATTGGGCGGAATTCAGCGGGGATCAAATGCTCTATGTATGGGGAATAGTCTGGAACAATTTTGGCAGAGTTTCCTTAAGGTTTGTTTCAGCACCTCCCATGGCCGAGAAGGGGTGGTGTTTAAATAGGAGAGGGTGGAGGGCCTCCCAGGGAGAGTTAGGGCTTGGGATCAGCTGCTCTTGGCAAGAGAAGAACAACTACAATGGCCACTGGGGATGGGGCAGCTCAGCAGGTGAGAATTCCAAGCTTGGGCTCACATGTGAGCTCTCGGCCATGGAGTTTTCCGGCGACCCAGGCGGCTGGCCGACAGGCATGGGTCACCCTCGAGTCCAGATGGGTCGGGGCTGGGGTTTAGTGCGATCAATCGGGCCTTGCCATGTGTAAAGGGGATGGCTTGGAATGGAATGGGGAAGAGGTCATTTTGGCTAGATTTGGGTCAACCCATCATTTTGGGCTTGGTTCACCCTTCAAGGTGGCTTTGGGTGTTGTGGGGAGTCACAAGGATCAGCTGGTTTGGCATGGAGAAGTCCTTATCCAAATATATTTGGATTAAATTTGGGTTAGGTGAAACATGCTTAAGGTTAATGACTTTTAGGAGGTGCTTAAAGGACCTCCTCCTTTTGCCATTTAAGGAGAGTTGATAACTTAGAGATCCTCATGGCTTGCCAATGGCTTGCATGTGGCTTCATGGCTCCATGTGGCTTGGGAAAAGATTGGGTCAATTTCATAAAAAAAAGGATTTTGTGGATTTTGGCATTTTAATGGAAATTGTTATGGGGCTTGATTTGGAATTGTTTAATTGATGGGATTAGAACTTAGGGAATGGCTTTGATTATGTGGATGGCAAATGGAAATGTCATGTGGGCTTTGGATGAATTTGGGCTTTTGAATTTGAAGGAAGTGGGCTTTTAGGAAGGTTTAAGGGAAGTGGGCTTTTTGAATTTTAAAATGGAATTTAGGATGAAATTTTGGTAAAGTCTTGGGCAAAATAATTGTTGGGTTTAGCTCATAGATGTCTTGGAGCAAATTGGGAGTGATTTGGATTTGAATTGGGTTGAATTTGGGCTCCTTTGGTGAATGGGCTAATATAGGTCAAAGTGGGCCAAGTTGGGCCAATATTGGGCTAGGGTTGAAATTGATGTAAAATTAATGTTGAGAAATGTTTATGGGAGTGTTTCAAAGAGGTTTTGACTTTGGTTGGGCTTTGATTTTTGTGTTTGGGCTCATTTGGGTTGGTTTGGGTTTAGGTCAAAATTGGGCCTTTTAGCTTTGGGTTGAATTTGAGTGGGGTTTGGGTCTAAATGTTGGGCAAATCATGTTAGTGTTTTGTTTGTGGGGATGCTAAGGAAGATTTAGAAAAGATTTGGGGTTAATTGGAGTTGAATTGGGTGAGTTCGGGTTAGGTTTGGGTTATGGGTCCAAATTGGGCTTTAAGGCCAAAAGTGGAATTGGATTCAAATGTCAATCAAATTGGACTCGGATTTGGTCTAAATTGGTGTTAGGAATGTTGAATTGATGTTTAGAATTGAATTGGACCAGAATTTGGGTCAATTGGGTAGGTTTGGTTTGACATTGGGTTCACTTAGGGTTAAAATGGGTCAAATTGGGGGTTTTGACAAAAGTAGGTTAAATTGACAAAATTCGCCCATGGTATAGTTGAACAAAATGAAATTGGGAATATGTGGGATTTTCTGGAATTTCCTGGGAATTTTCTGAATTTTTTGATTTTTAGGTCAAGAGGGGTATTTTGAGTATTTGGAGGGTATTGGGAGGTATTTTTGGAATTTTTGGTATTTCTGGGTATGGATGATCAATTTGAGTGATGTGGAAATGTTTGGGATTGGTTTTGAGGAATTTTAGGTGATTTGGGAATTTTGGAAATTTTGGGTAGTTTCAAGGGCATTTGGTATGTTAGGCGGGTGTAGGGTCCCGGGGGTCAAAAATTGAAAATTTGGAAAAAATGAAGATTGGGTGAATATAAGTGGAATAAAATCATTGTGGTTGAGCCATGAAGCCATACCAAGCCCACATGAGCCATGAAGGGACTCATTTGAGGCATTCACTATGTTGTTCCTAACCCTCTTAGCCAAGGGCTTAGGGGTTAAGGACCATCCATGTGAATCACCTACATGAGTCAGGATGTCAAGTTAGGTATGGGTGTGGTTTTAGGAGGTGTGTGAAAGTGTAGTGTATGAGTGTAGTGTGTGTGTAAGTCAGCCCCTTCACTGCACTGTGCCACCTGTAGGCGGTCCTAAGGCCAAAGAGTCCTATAGGAACCCATCCTTTAAACTTCCACATTTGATTTTCAACCCTCTGAGTGATTAGGGGTCTACAATTAAGTTTGTGGAGTTTGCAGGGAGTTTAGAAGTGGTTTGAATTTCTAAGTGGTGGGTCCCAATTCTAGTCCTCTAAGACAGTCAAAGGAAAAGCCTAAGGCTAGATCCTAAGTACTAAAAAGAAGGAGAGAAGACCTCATCAAAAATGAGGTCAACACGACCCTTTCAAGGGAAGTTGGCATATCTTCGACACTTTATCTCGAATTTGTCAGGTAGGTGTCAGCCCTTCTCGGCATTAATAAAAAAGGATGCCAAATTCGTTTGGGAAGAGAAATGCCAGCGGGCCTTCGAGGACATTAAGCAGTATTTAATGACACCTACTATCTTAGCAGCCCCAGTCTCGGGTAGACCGTTGATACTTTATACCGCGGCTATAGACGACTCCTTTGGAGCCCTGTTAACCCAGGTCAATGACGAGGGGAAAGAAAATGCTCTCTACTACTTAAGTCGCCGTCTAATTCCGACGGAAGTAAAGTATCCTTCGATTGAGAAGCATTGTTTGGCCCTGGTCTTTGTAGCTAAAAAGCTCAGGCACTACATGCTTTCTCATAAGGTCAATCTTATCTCGAGAGTTAATCCATTGCAATACTTGATGACCCGACCGATGCTTTCTGGAAGACTTGCCAGGTGGTCGATGATACTATTGCAATTCGATATAACTTTCGTTCCTCTTCATGCTGTAAAGGGACAAGTCCTAGCAGACTTCCTCGCAACACACCCTTTGCCGGCAGAATCACCTCTCAATGACGACTTGCAAGACGAGCAGATAATGAGCTTAGAAGACCCCGATGATCAGAGTTGGGAATTGTACTTCGACGGAGCATCTTCAGCACAGAAGAACAAAGAATTGCAAATGATAGTGCTCGGTAAGGCGGGAATCAGACTAATCTTTATAACACCGGAGCGGGGGATGTTAAGGTATTCCTACCATTTAACAGAACTGTGTACAAACAATGAAGCAGAATATGAAACCCTTATAACCAAACTGGAGTTAACCATTCAGATTGGGATAACACACATCAACATCTATGAAGATTCTCAGTTGATCATTCAACAGGTCGCGGGACAGTACATAATTCTGAAACCAAGACTTGAGAAATACTTTTAGTATGCCATGAAGTTATTGGAGCAGATTCTGAATGTAACGATCTACAAGATTCCCAGAAGAGAAAATGCCCTTGCAGACACGCTAGCTCGCCTCGCAAAAGAATTTGCCTGCCTACAGGATGAATCAGTTGAAATGTCAGTTCAAGGACGATAAGTCCTCTCACAGCTCGAAATGGATGCAATACACCAATCAGAAAAAGAAGAAGAATCTGTTGCCACAGTGGCTGAAACTACAAAAGATTGGTGGTAACCATTAATAGACTACCTACAAACAGAAACCTACCAGATGATAAGTCATTAGCCCATCAGATTAAGAAAAGAACTATGTCATACGCATTAATAAATAATACCTTGTATAGAAGGTCTTCCGATCAGATGTGGTTGAGGTGCCTGAGCGAGTCCGAGGCTCGTGAAATTGTTAAAGAAGTGTACTCAGGACTTTGTGGTGCTCATCAGTCGGGTCTGAAGATGAAAATGAAAATTAAGAGACTAGAGTACTACTGGCCCTCGATGATGGCCGACTGCATGAAAGTTGCCAAGAGTTGTCACCAGTGCCAAGTGTATGGAGTGGTTCTACATCAACCTCCAAATGTACTACATCTGACAATCGCATCATGGCCGCTTGAGTGTTAGGGCACAAATATCGTGGGTCCGATAGAGCCACCTTCTTCAAGAGGAAATCACTTTATCCTTGCAGCTACAGATTACTTTTCAAAATGGGTAGAAGCAGTACCGCTAAGAGAAGTGAAAGCACACCACGTGTTACAGTTCTTGAAGAATCAAGTCATCTGCCGCATTTAAAAGCACGAAGATCAATAGTTTTGTCAGAAGACACGTGATTGATTGGCGCTATTCGACAATCTACTACCAAAGAGCAAACGGCTTAGCTGAGGCTTTTAATAAAACTCTCATCCAAATCCTAAAGAAACTTTGGACTACAACAAAAGAAATTGGCACGATAAGTTATTAGAAGCCTTATAGGCCTACAAAATGATTTTCAGAACTCCTACTCAGTCTACACCTTACGCTCTAGTGTACGGGTCCGAGGCAGTCTTGCCCTTGAAAATTCAAATTCCATCTCTCATAATTGCAGTTGCAAACAAGATTACTATAGAAGAGAATTCCAAACTACGATTAGAAGAATTAGAAAGCTTGGAAGAAAAAAGAATTTCAGCATAACAGAATCTGAAATTATATCAAGACAAGATGATCCAGGCCCACGATAAACTGGTCTGCCCAAGGACATTCAAAGTCGGTGACTTGGTTCTAGTACTCAAGAGACCTATTCTTGCACACCGCAAGATAGGAGGTAAATTTGAACCGACTTGGGAGGGTCCGTTCGTGGTCGAGATAGTCTACTGAGGAGGTTTCTACCAACTTGTGAATTGCCGCAGAGAACGATCTATGCTTCCAATCAATGGACGAAATTTGAAGAAGTATTACGCAACCTGATGTTTCGAAGGATGAACTTTAAAACTGAAGTCTTATTTCTAGAAGCACGGGTAGGGTAATCACTTGTAACTGGGTTTGAACCCAAAACATAAAAAATGGATGATAAGAAAAATCATTAAAAGAAGTGTTAAAAAGAAAATATGTGGAATCATAATAATAAAATTTTGATCCTTTCTTTTAAGTCAAGCTCACTCCTGATCTTTCCTCATCTTTTCCTACTCTTATTAAAATTTAAAAGAAATGAATAAGAATTTTCCATTAATAATTAATCTTTCTTATTGTTCTTGTTCGTAGTCTAACCCCTGATCCTTTCCTTATTGTTCTCAGGGAAATTTCAAACGGGCGGTTGGTTCTGAACTTTAAGAATGGCGACTAGCACTCTACCAAAAGAGGATGAAATATGGGGCCGTGATTAAGATCGACTCTGATTTCACACTGGCAGGGCTACAATACAAGGAAACTGAATGGACCCTGATCGATCGGGAAGAGTTCAGCAGCCAAACAGTAATGAAATTGGGTGGCCCGAGTCAGCAGTCTACCGACAAGAAAAGGAAGGTAAACGCCGCTGAGATGACTAGAGCAGATAAGAAAGTTAAGTCTGTGGTTACTACAACAGAGGGCAGGCTTGTCAGCGCCATGCCCACAGAAGTTCAAGAGGTAAGGAGAGCTACTCTTACTCCTACCTAACGAAGAAACAAGAACCACCGCATTCGCAAGATGTTAAGCAAACTAGCAGTAGATCAACATGAAGAGGCAATTGCTACCGTCAATACAAATACTTCAAAGAAATTGGTTCATCAGGAACCAGAAAACAGGAGATCAACTCCAAGAATAGTAAAAAAGATGAAAGAAATTCCAAGCAAAACAGAAATAGAATTAGCGTCGTGACGCCAGATAAGTGCACCAATTTTGAAAAGTCTTGTTGTGAAAGCAACCCCGGGGATGTCCTCACCGAGTCTATCCCTGAGGAGCCGAGACATGCAAGAGAACGTGCTGGGGTTGAACCATACATCCCACAGTACGTTGCCAGACCTCGCCAATTGCAAATAATTCCATAATACAAGCTGGAGAGAATGCAGAAGGTTGAAAAGAAAACTTTTAAATTTTTTGAAAGAATTCGAGGCAAGAGGATCAACATCTTGGAAGGCCTTGAGCTGCATACGGATGTGTTCTCAGACTACGAGCAGCACCAGATTGTCGACTGCATTATTGAGCTTCAGAAAATGGGTCGAGTTGGTCATTTGAGAGAGAAGACCTACTCAGAACCTCGAAGATGGATGAAAGGAAAAGGAAGAGTTACAATCCAGTGCGGGTGTTGCTACAACTTCACCGAGGACAGAAAGGGAAATCCACCAGGGATACTCCGTCGTAGTGAGGTGGATCCAATGCTAAGAATTTTTAAGAGGATGGTAAAAAGGATGGTGACATGGAGGGTATTTCTTGCAGATTGCATACCCAACAGCTGCATCATTAACATATACAAGGAGCGCGACTGCATACCGCCACACGTAGATCATCATGACTTCGTCAGACCTTTCTGCACAGTGTCTTTCGTTAACCAATGTAACATCATGTTCGGATCTGATCTCCGGATAGCAGGCCCAGGATAATTCTGAGGGCTGGTGGAGATACCTCTACCGGTAGGTTCAGTCTTGGTGCTAAAAGGAAATGGAGCAGACATAGCGAAACACTGCATTCCAGGTGTGCCTGTTGGGTGGATCTCTGTCACTTTCAGGAGGATGGACGACAGCAAAATGCCTTTCCACTTTTAGCCAGATCTAGAGTTAGAGAGCCTTCGACCCTACGAGCTGTGAGCTACATGGGAGATAGCACACCTCCAATGCACATACAGATAGCATTTCCTGCCAAGGATGGCTTGGAAGGTGATATTATTGTCCATGTATCTCACTATTAAGAAACTTTTGGAAGAAACTTGCAAGAATCATACACAATTCATTTTTGGATTTATGTGGATTGTATGAGATACTAAATTTTCAAGGAAAATATCATCATGTTTTGGATCGAGCTATATGATGTATTTTCAACAAATTGGAATGGAAACGACCATGTCGTGTTTTGCCTTCACCTCTTTTATGCAAATTGACTGGGAAACACTATTAAGTTAAATGAACTTTGAACAAAGAACAAAAAGAAAAGAAAATGAATAAAGAACTCTTTTTATGAATCCAAATGTCAAAACGAACTCCAAATTAACACAAACTTTAAATAGAAAAAATGAAATTGAATTACTAAAACAAACGAAAAGAATCTAAATCTCGAATTGAATTCTGATCTGAATCTGTCGATTTGAATCTTTCGACTAAAATCCATTTGAAGCTCCTTTGAATCCCCTTTTGAGTTGATTCTTCCCCACAGAAGACTTCAACTTTAGTTTCAAACTTCTAAACTTCTTCGTCATCTTGAAATCCTTTCGACTCTCCGCAATCTCTTTCCTATTTTGAGAAGATCGACTGAGTCTACTGACACAGAACCACGAAGTTTTTGATTTGGTTTTGATGGCATGGATTCATATCCTTCACCAAACATCCAAACTTTGATCAACTCTCTCGGGATGTGAAACACTTTCATGTCTCATTCCAATCTCTTATGTGCTAAATTTTACGTAGGATCTTAAAAACCCAAATCAAAAACAAACTTTTGGGATTAGTACCTAACTTCCAGTTCCCATCCTTCTGAGGCTAGTACCTAACTTCTAGTTCTCATTTCGAGATCGACACTTGAATTTAGATTCTCTTCTCTGAATGTCTACTAATCCCGCATCCTTCCGAGAAACATTTCCACATTCTAATCCTCCAACTTGGGTATAAGACTGACAAGGCATCCTAATCTCGGTGTCCACTAATCTCACACTCTTTCTGAGAAACTTTTTTACATTCTAATCCTCCGACTTGGGTATAAGACCGACAAGGCATCCTGATCTCGGTGTCCACTAATCTCACACTCTTTCCGAGAAACTTTTTTGCATTCTAATCTCTGATTTGGGTATAAGACCGACAAGGCATCCTAATCTTAGTGTCCACTAATCTCGCACTCTTTCCGAGAAACTTTTTCGCATTCTAATCCTCCAACTTGGGTATAAGACAGACAAGGCATCCTAATCTCAGTGTCCACTAATTTCACACTCTTCCGAGAAATTTTTTCTGCACTCCTGAAATTGCGAGGTCGGTACCTAACTTCGGACTCTCTTCCGAGGCTGGTACCTTACTTCCAGTTCTCACGCATTTCGAGGTCGATACCTAACTTCCGACTCTCTTCTGAGACTGGTACCTAACTTCCAGTTCTCACTCTTTTTTGAGGTCGGTACCTAACATCTGACTTTCTTCAGAGACTGGTACCTAACTTCCAGTTCTCACCCTTTTTCGAGGTCGGAACTTAACTTCCGACTCTCTTCCGAGACTGGTACCTAACTTCCAGTTTTCACTCTTTTCTCAATCGATACTTAATTTCCAATTTTCTCTCTCTGAGGCTGGTACCTTAATTCTAGTTCTCTTTACAATTCAGAAGATTGGAACCTAGGTTCCAATTCTTGTTTTAAATTCAGAACTTCTGCGAAATCCACCTTGAAATTAATCTCAAATCAAATTTCAATCAAAATTCTGATTAAGTCAAAATTCAAACTCAAAATTAAAACTTGAAATAAAAATGAAACGAATTCAAAATCCAATCTCTTGAAATCTTATGATTTGAAATTCACCTCCTTTTCCCCTGCGAGAGTTATGGAATCTTCAGTCTTGGAGATTTACCTGATACGCCCCAATGGAAATTTTCTATGCTTTGTTCAAAGTGTGTCACTTAGATGATTGAGTTGATTTTATTGATCTCTTTGGTCAACACCAAGATGCGCGGTGTGCTTGGTTAGCACACCACACCTATTGGGGGTCCATTTGTTGACCTCATTTTTGGTGAGGTATTTTCTCTTCTTAGTGCTTAGGATCTAGCCAAAGGTTTTCCATTTGACTATCCTAGAGGACTAGAAATGGAACCCACCACTTAGAAATTCAAACACTTCTTAACTCTTCTTGAACCACACAGATGACCATAAACCTCCAAGCCTCTTTGGAAGGTTAAAAGTCAAATGTGGAGGTTCAAGGATGAGTTCCTATAGGACTCTTTGGCCTTAGGATTACCCTGGGTGGTCTGGTCTTGGTGAGGGTAAGCTTACACACACCACACTCCTACACACATTCCAAATCCTAAAACCACTCTTACCCAACTTGGCTTCCTGACTCATGTAGGAAATTCATATGGATGGACCTCAACCCCTAAGCCCCTGGCTAAGAGGGTTAGGAACAACATATTGAGTGCCTAAAATGAGTCATCTTGTGGATCTTGTGAGCTTAATGTGGATTCATGGTTCAACTAGAATGGTTTCATTTTACTCATATTCAATCAATCTTCATTTTTCCCAAATTTCAATTTTTGACCCCCGGGGGCCCTAAATCCACCAAACCTACCAAATGCCCTTGAAATTGCCCAAAAAAAAATTTCCCAAAATTGCCGAAATTACCCAAAATATTTCAAAATCAATCCTAAACATTCCCCACCACTTAAATTGATTATACATAACTAAATATACCAAACTTTTCAAAAATACTCCAATACCCTCCAAATAACCTCCAAATACCCAAAATACCCTTTTTAGCTCAAAAATCCAAAAATTCCAAAAAATTCTAAAAAAATTCAGAAAATCTCAAATATTCCCAATTTAATTACCCCAATTTTGTTAATTTAACCCAATTTGATCAAAAATCCCAAATTAGCCCTTAAGGCCCAAAATGACAAACAAACCCAATCTA
Organism: Papilionanthe hookeriana x Papilionanthe teres; assembly: GCA_022702705.1. Classification (NCBI taxonomy): domain Eukaryota; kingdom Viridiplantae; phylum Streptophyta; class Magnoliopsida; order Asparagales; family Orchidaceae; genus Papilionanthe; species Papilionanthe hookeriana x Papilionanthe teres. The sequence goes on from CM040421.1 coordinate 143,133,069, forward strand.
TCCCAAATTCAACCCAAATGTCACCCAATTTTCCCCAAATTTGTTTTGAAACCTTCCTAAAATCCTCACAAACCAAAATCTACATTAATTTGCTCCAAATTTGAACCCAAACTTCACTCAAGATTAACTCAAACCAAAATTCCCTAAATTGGCCTAAACCAACCATGGACCCAAACAAGCCCAAATCAAGAATACCCAACCAAAATTTGAAACTCCTTGTAACACTCCCATAAATGTTTTGCAACATTAATTTTACATCAAACCCAACATTAGCCCAACTTTAGCCCAAGTTACAAATTAAACCCAATTCAACTCCAAATTACCCCAAACTTGTTTTAAATCACTCATGGCATATTCCTAAACCAATTGCAACATTTATTTGGCACAACCTTTTACCAATTTTTTTATCCAAAAGTCTATTTTAAAACCTAAAAGCCCACCTCTTTAAGACATTTAAAAAGCCCATCCAAAACAATTTCAAAAGCCCAAAATCCGTCCTAAAGCCGACATGACATTTTCATTTGTCATCCCTTTAATCAAAATCAACCCCTAAGTTTTAAATCCATGATCAAATGATTCCAAATCAAGCCTCTTGCCAAATTACCCCTAAATGCCAAAAATTCCTAAAAACCCATTTTCATGAAACTTGGCCAAGCCATTCCTAAGCCAAATGAAGCCATGAAGCCATTCTTAAGCCACATGTAAGCCATGTGAGTTGTGCCCCATGTCATCATGCCATCTTGGGAAAAAAGAGGAGCCTCTTTCTTGATTCCCATAAAGTGATTAAAATTCCCATGTTTTCCCTAACCCATGCTTAAGCCTAATTGTACTTGGATTGTGACTTGACCCCACTAATCAAGCTGAGCCAAATGACTTTCTCTTCAGCCCACACCAGCCTTGGGGAGGTGCACCAAGCCTAATCCATGACTTGGGCCATTTTTGACCCAAAATAAACCCTTCCCCCATGCCATTTAAATCAACTTCTTTACACATGTTCAAAGCCAATTGAACTCACCAAACACTAGCCCTGACCTCACTGAGTCAGATGGTGACCCATGGCTGCCGGCCAGCCGCCTTGGTCGCCGGAAAACACCACACCCGAGAGCTCCGTGTGAGCCAAAAAATTTAAAACTCCCTTGCTGAGTTGTCCCATGGCCAGTAGACACCATGACCCTTCTTACCTTGACCTAAGCAGCTGATCCCAACCCCTTGCTTCCCTGGGAAGCCCTCCAGCCATGGCTATTTAAACTCACCTCCCTCACGACCATAGAAGATACTGAAACCAACCTTAGTGAAACTCTGCCCAATTCACTCCAAACCCTTCTCCTAGCATAGAGAACTCAATCCCCATTACTTCCCTGCCCTAATCTCCATTAACAGAGCTCAATTTCTCAATCCAAAATCCACCCCAAAACAGGACACTTCACCACAGTGGCCAAAACCTCAAATTGATCAACCCTACACCATCACCAGACCAAGAGAAGAAGTTCCCCAGTAGAAGCCCCCTCACCAGGCCACCCATTTGTGCTGGAGACCAAAGCTTGAAATCGGGTTTGGTGGAAATCATACCTAGGCATTTCACCACAGTTCCAGGCTTCATCCCCAGCTCTCCTAGACTCCAACGACCGAGCCTCTCTGATTGAAGCTTCAGTTCTCAGAGCCTAAGGTATGGACCTCGTCCTTCCTGATAGCTTGTTTCGATTCATAATTTTGTTTGAGTTAATTTCATAGCATCATAGTCATATAGATGTGTTCATCTTGTCGAAATGAGTTCATAGAGCCCAAGATCATGTATTTTGGTTGAGTATCGAGCGAGATATTAAGTCTAGAAGGTGGACGGTTCTTGGGTTAGGGCGCCTGGGGACGATGAACGGATGTCGTCCATTTGCGCATGTATCCAATGGACGATGGAGATCAAGCCGGATGATGAGATGGAGTGGAACCGCGGGCCGCGTGGCTACCGAGTCAGATGGCGGCGTCAAATAGGAGCACGCTGCGTGGAGCTTCAACCTAGACGAGGTTGAGTTGGCGCCACGTGGATAAGTAGATAAATTTTTGATTTATTTAATTACCCTAAACTTTGAAAATGCGTATCTTTGCATAGAAAAATCATAAAAATAAACTAAAAATACCCAGAATTTTGGTAGACAACCAGAACCTTTTCTTAGCTTTACCTAGGTACTTGTTGCAAATATTTAAATGCTTTGACATATGTTTTAAGTGCAGCTGGGAATGACGAGAAGACCCTCCAAGTACGCTTTTATTTTATTGCGATTTATTTACTTGCACAGTATTTTACTTCTCTTGCATGTTAAACAAGAATGTCACCCTGCATGAAAAATGAAACTTTTAGGATAGTGACAAAACTGAAACCCAAAACTAAATTAAAAGTCACAACATGATAAAATTCACCGCCACAACATTCAAAATATAAAACAACTCAAAATTTAATCACAAACAGAACAACAAAACTGCAATTACAACTAAATTAAAACGTCTCGTTGGATGATCGAGAATCCTTCGGATGATGTAACCCACGTGTTGCTAATGAGATTTCCCAAAGTCTAAATAAAAGTGTGGAACTCATTCAGTTGAGTTTAGTAAATTCATTTGGACTAAGTGAATCCGATGAAAATAGCGGTGCTGGGATGACGGAACCGTGGGATCTTAATCGGTCCTGCTTAATCAACTTTAAGATTTGTTTTAATTAAAACATTAAGACATCTGAACCTTAAGACTCTTCTAAACCAAAACACTTCTCTCATCTCCTGATTTTCATCTTCTAGAACTAAACCTCTGCAACAACAAGGAGCTTGGAGCACAGCGGGCAGCATGATCATCTTCATCAGCAAAACTTATGTCTACTTCAGCAAAATCATTCTTTAGTCTAAATAACAAAGCCATAGGATTTCGAGGTATTTTGCCTAGTGCAACATAAATCCTTACCTTTTTGTTTGGCATTTGTAAATTCATATTATGCAAGTTAAGTTCTAACCGGTCTTAGGACTTTGAGGTAGTTGTTTGTAACTAAAATTAACTGTTAAATGTATAGATAGTTGCAATTATTAGTTTGCTTTTGAGGCATCGACATAATTAGCCAGGTACATAGTTTCTTTCTTTATTGCACAGCTCTTTTACTTTCTTTACTATATATTGTTGCACAGTCCTTTACTTTTCATTATTGTACATACTTACCTGTATTCATGCTTTTTGTTACTACTACTCTTGTATATACACACATAACCCTAGGATAGGCCATTTAAGGCGTAGTTTTTCCTATATTACACATGTCTACTTTAGTTACTACTTCTCTTGTATAATCACACATAACCCTAGGATAGGCCATTCGAGACATGGTTTTCTCTTTTTTTTCTTTCCTCTCTCTCCTTTTCTCGGTACGAGACGAAGATGCGGTTAAGTGACCATTCATCTCTGAACAGTGGTCGAAATGACAACAAAAGATATAGAAGGAAGATCTTAAGTTAGATTTTCATAGATTTAAATAACATACACCCATAGGCCGTCGAGGTTGTTCGTCTAGCACGACATAAATCCTTACACTATCTTTTAGGACTTAGTACGATTGTATATTGTATGATACAAGTCCAAAACTATTTATGATTCCAAGGTAGTCGTTTAGCATGACATAAATACTCTTATTTTCTCGAGCTATAACATCAAGTATAATTTCCTTTTCAGAAGTATGAAGCCCAATCCTAGGATAGTTTGAGATGTCACTGAATCTTTTTCAGTATCTTCGACATCTCATACTCTTCATTCAGTTGGATTCTGAAAATAATTGTTCCACATTGAACCTTTCCCTTTTGATTATCCTACAAGCAATTTTGGAAACCTAAATGTTGATATTCTTGAAGACAAAACCTATGATCATAATCGAGAGTTTTCTTATGTAATTTCAGTTTCCTAAGATGTAATTAACTATAGGGGTGTCGGCATAATTTTAGGTCGTGTGTTTTATTTTGAAAAGGGGGTCGCCTAACAGAAGCTGTCGGCGAATTTTTAATTTAATTAAAATAAATAATCTGAAAAGTAGTATTTGATTTTGAAAATAATTTTAAATTTGAAGGTTTTAAGATATGAGATTAAACCGATCTCACATCCCAAATAGTTTATGTAAACGAGCACCGCACCACAAACCGTGTATCTATCCCTAAGGATAGACGCACTGCTTGACGGTGGGGCTCGATTAAATAAACTAGAAGATTTGTGACATCCGTTTGGTCTGCGAACCAATTTTATAAGCCGGCAAGTTTCCCCTGCTTAATATGAAAACATTAAACGGGGTTTATATTACTCAGGTTCTTTAGAATTCCCTATAAGGGCAAGCCCACTATAGTTAATTACATCTTAAGTGATGGGAATCACCTAAGAAAACTCTCGATAATAATCAATAATTCCGCTCTCGGGAATTTCAAAGTTTAAGTTTTCAAGGGATTGAATTTTGGAATTTCAATAGGGAATGGATCGAGTTTGGAACATTTTGTTTTGGGAATCCAAAGGAAGAAAGGTAGGAGAAATTACAGACTCGAAGCGAACTTCGGTAATTTCCCGACTATCCTATTGTTTGGCTTGGATTTAAGAAAATCCTATTGTTTGTTTAATGTTTTAATCTTGCCAATTTTAATTAATTAGGACTCATATTTATATGATAGAATCATACAAATAGACCTCGAAGATGTGAGGGTTTATTGTCGTACGGACGACTACCTCGGAATCCTAAGACCGGTTAGGGCTTAATTTACAATGCAAGTGCCTAACGAAGAGTTGAGGATTTATGTTGCACTAGTGCAAGCTACCTCGAAGTCCTATGGCTTTGTTATTTAATTCTAGGAAAGTTTTGTTGAAGTAGACTCGAGTTTTGCTCGATGACGATGGCCGTGCTTCGCCCACCATGCTCCGAGCTCCTTGTTGTTGCAGAGGTTTTAGTTTTAGAAATCATAAATCGAGGAGATGAGAAAAGTGTTTTGGTTTAGAGAAGTCTTAATTTCCAAGTGTTTCTTGTGTTTTAATTAAAACAAATTTTAAAGTTGATTATAACGACACCGGTTAAGATCCCACGGTTCCATCCTTCGGCATCATTATTTTTATCGGATTCACTTAGTTCGGACGAATTTGCTAAACTCAACCGAATGAGTTCCACACTTTCATTTAGACCGTGGGAAATCCCGTTAGCAACACGTAGGTTACATCATCCGAGGTATTCCCGATCATCCAACGGGACGTTTTAATTTAGTTGCAATTGTAGTTTTGTGTTACGTTTGTGATTAAATTTTGAGTTGTTTTATATTTTGAAATGTTGTGGCGGTGAATTTTATCTTGCAATGACTTTTAATTTAGTTTTGGTTTCGGTTTCGAGTCTATCCTAAAGGTGTGGGTTTTCATGCAACGGTTGTCTTATCATGCAAGAAAAGTAAAGTGCATTGCAGTTGAATACATTGCAATAATGTAAATTGCAAGAAAGTAAATTGCAATAAAATAAAAGCGTACCTGGAGGGTCTTTCCGTCATTCCAAGCTGCACTTAAAACATAATTATAATATTTAAGCAAGTTCCTAGGTAAAACTAAGGTAAGGGTTTTGGTTTTCTACCAAATTCCTAATCCTATAGCTAGTCATTTCCTGTGACGTCTAGGTTTTTGTGTTTTTGTTTGAAGACGATTTTCTTCATCAAAGAATAATTAAATTCAATTGTTCTTATAAATGTCCTATCATATTGAGGAAGTGCTTAAGAAGAATCTTAAACATCTTTTCAATATTTCTAGGATTGTTTTAAGTCCAAATGAATTTAATTATACAAATGAATTAATCGTTCGGGAATTCAAGTTTTGTTGTTATCTTGCTCAGTGAACTAGGACATTTGAATATCCTATGAGGGAAGTAACATTTCATTTAATGTTCTATTTAGAAGTTATGATGACTAAAGCATTTGAGGGCAAATTGGTCTTCAGATGGTTTGTGATTTAGTTTAATTTCAATTAATGAGTTTAAATTTGGAATAGTGTTCAAGTTGTTTTATATTTAATTTCTTTTTGTTTTAGGTGATGTTATATTTAATTCAATTTAATTTAATTTAATTGAGTTTTAATTTAATTTAATTCAATTTAATTCAATTTAATTTGATTTGATGTTACATTAATTAATTTGATTTGATTTAGTTTTAATTTAATTTGATTTAATTTAATTTAATTTAATTTAATTTGATTTAATTTAATTTAATTTGATTTAATTTAATTTGATTTAATTTAATTTAATTTAATTTAATTATTTTATTTAATTTAATTTAATTTAATTTAATTTAATTTTTAATCATAATTTAATTTAATTTAATTTAATTTAATTAATTTAATTTAATTTTAATTTAATTTTATTTTTTAGTTTTAATTGAAATTTTTAAAACGAGTTTAATAATTTAATTTTAGTTTAATGATTAAGTCTTTTAATATTTTGAATTTGAATTATCATTTTAATTAAGAATTGAATATTAATGAGATAATTAATTTAGGGATTTTTAAATTAAAGAATAAATCTCTTCCTAATAATATCCCTATTTTAATAATTCCAATTTTATTATTCTTCCAAATTTAATTCATTATTTAATTAAAGTTTAATCATTTTAAAATTGCTTAATGGGTTTCTACCCTTTAATTATTTAAATTTCAATCATCCAAATCAGATTAGGATCAAATATTTTACTTGTTAATTTTTTATTAAACCTAAAGTTTTAATTAAGGGTTAAAAAAAATTTAATTACCACTTTACCCTTTAAGCTTAATAATTTCATAACTCACTAAATTGAGCTCAAATGAACTTGAAATTTTTATGTGACTTCACTCATATGCCAATAAAGACATGAGAGGAGAAAATGTGATTTTTTCTGTATTTAATTTATTTATATAATTATTTTTGGTAGAAAATAGGGATTTTCAAGGAAAATTTGATAAAATGACCAAGGGAAAGTTTCTGTCCTTAAGAAAATTAGGGGACATTCCTAATGACCAGAGGACCACTTGGACTAATTTTGATGATTTTTTGAATTATATTATTTTTATTATAATTATTTTAAGTTTTGGAGTATTAATTAATTTAAAAATAAAATAAATGTTGAAAAATGGATTTTATAATTTTCAAAAATCTCTCTGATATCAAGGAAATCAGAGAAGCAAATTTTGCAATTTTCTGATTTTTCTATGATTTATTATAATTATTTTAGTGAAAATCCTAGAAAATACATTTTTTAATTTTAAAATTACCTTAAAGCTTTAAAATTTAATATCTCACTAAATAGACCTAAGAAAAATGTGGGATTTGTTCCTATGTTATTAAAGTTCAAAATGTGACATTTTGGTGAATTTTATTATTTTTTTGATTTTTATTATTTTTTAATTATTAAAAATATTAAAATATTATTAAAAATCAACTTTTTTAGAAAATTGAAATTTTAATTTTCTTAGGTTCCCCTGATATCAAAGAGGCTCCAAAACCAATTTGGTGAATTTTTGAAAGGTATTTTAAAAGTTATGAATTTTTAAAGTCTAAAATGACTAAGTGGCTTAATCAACCCAATTAGTGGGGCTAACCAAGTCCAATTGACCTCAAATTTTTATGGTGGATTCCTCTGATCCTAAAGGTCAGTGGAGAATTGATTTCAAGTCAATTTGATGCATGGTTAACTCTAATTAATTAAAGACCTATTTTGGGTGTTTAAGCCAATTAGGGTTGTTTTAAATGAACTAAGTCAAAACCTATTTTTTCTAGGGTTCTCTCGGTCATAAGCAACATCACCAAATTTTCCTAGAATTTATTTCACAACAAGCTATTTATTGGAATTAAAATATTCAAAACAAGTAACTCGAACTTGAAAAATCAATAACTTCTTATAGGGATGGCCTCGACTTTGGAAAATTCGGGGAATGTTCCCAAATTCGGAGGCTTCAAAAGCCCTATGGTCTCATACCATGGTGAATTGTGTACATGCATGGAGAATTAAAATAATGCAGAGAGTAAACAAATTACAAAAAATAAGATACTTGATGAAATTAAATGATTTCTTTTCCACATTATTCTCCTCTCGTTCACCGAGCAAGAGGGTATTTTTATTTTATTTTTATGATTTTTCTACACGGAGATATGAATTTTTGAAGTTTAGGGAATTAAATAAATAAGAAAATACCCTAATTTTCTATTTATCCACGCGGCGCCGCCGCATCCTCGGCAGCTCCGAAAGGCCACGCGGCGCGCTCCCATTCGACGCCGCCACTTGAGTCAGCAGCCCGGGCCCCGCGGTTCTCGCACCGTTTCCTGGCTCGACGCCATCTGAGCCGTTCGTCCGCGCGTATATTGAATGGACGACATCCGTTCATCGTCCCCAAGTGTTCTCACCCGAGAGCCATCCACACTAAATCCCTAAGATCTCACTCGATTCTCAATGGATTTTAATGTTCTTATACTCTATGGATTCGTCTTGAAGAGACGAACACATCTATACGGTTAACATGCATTGAAACTAAGGCATTTGAAATAGAGATTCTCCGAAGCTTCGGGATGAAGAATTAGCTCATACCTTGGCTCGGAGAAGTGTGGCTTCAATCCGAGAGTTGTTGCACCTTCGATTGGATCCCGGCAAGCTCCGGATGAAGTCTCCTGGTCCAGTGAATTGTCCGGATATGATTTCGACCAAGCCCGATCACAAAGCTTGGAGGCTGGAGCAACTGGGTGGCCTGGAGATGGGGCTTTTGATGGTGGACACCTTCCCTTGGTCTGGTGAAGGTGTAGAGCCAATCAATTTGGGGATTGGCTCTCTGTGGAGAAGTGTCCTGGTTTTGGGTGGAATTTCAACTCTGAAATTGAGCTTACAGAGGAGAAATGGCAGGGGGATTTCACTGGGGATCAAGTGCTCTAAGGGTGGAGAAGGGTCTGGAACAATTTTGGCAGAGTTTTGGCAAGGTTTGTGCTTAGCTCTCCTCATGGCCGAGAGGGGTGGAGTTTAAATAGGAGATGATGGAGGGCCTCCTGGGGGAGTTAGGGCTTGGGATCAGCTGCTCTCGGTGAGGAGAAGATCAGCCATGGTGACCACTAGGCATGGGGCGACTCAGCAAGTGAGAATTTCAATGTTGGCTCACATGTGAGCTCTCGGCCATGGTGTTTTCCGGCGGCTCAGTGGCCGGCCGGCCGAGCAATGGTCACCATCTTGGTCGAGTGGGTCGGTCAGGGTTTAGTGTAGGCAATTGGCAAATGCCATGTGTAAAGGCTTTGATTCAAAGTGGAATGGGGGCATGGCTAAATTTGAACCTAAATGGGTCAACCCACCCATTTGGGCTAGGTGCACCACCCAAGGCCTAGTTTTGGCTGAGGGAAAAGTGATTTGGCTCAGCATAATCAGTAGGGTCAAGTCACCATCCAAGCACAATTAGGCTTAAGCATGGTTTAGTGGAATCATGGAAGTGGTTAATCACCTTTAGGAATTAAGGAAAGAGCCTCCTCCTTTTGCCCAAAATGGCATGGTGACATGTAAAGAGGCTCTCATGGCTTGCATATGGCTTGTGCATGGCTCCATGGCTCCATTTGGCTTGGGAAAAGGTTTGGTCAATTTCATAAAAAAAGATTTTAAGGATTTTGGATAATTTGGTGGAAATTTGGATGAAGCTTCATTTAGAATTATTTGATGATTGGTTTAGGACTTAGGGATGATTTTAATTGAAAATATGATGAGGGGAAATGTCATATGGGCTTTGGAAGAATTTTTGGGGTTTTGGATTTGGTGGAAGTGGGCTTTTAAAGTGGTTTAAGGAATGAGCCTTTTAAGTTTTGAAAATGAATTTATGGATGGGAATTTTGTAAAGAGGTTGGGCCAAATAATTATTGGGTTTAGCTCATGGATGTGTCAAGAGTGACTTGAAGCAAATTGGGGGTGATTTGGATTTGAATTGGGTTGAATTTGAGCTCTTTTGGTGAATGGGCCAATATAGGTCCAAGTGGGCCAAGTTGGGCCAATGTTAGGCTAGAGTTGAAATTGATATAAAATCAATGTTGAGAAATGTTTATGGGAGTGTTTCAAAGAGGTTTTGGCTTTGGTTGGGCTTTGATTTTGGGGTTTGGGCTCATTTGGGTTAGGTTTGGGTTTATGTCAAAAATGGGCCTTTTAGCTTTAGGTTGAATTTGAGTGGGGTTTGGGTCTAAATTTTGGGAAAATCATGTTAGTGTCTTGTTTATGGGAATTTTAAGGATGATTTAGAAAAGATTTGGGGTTAATTGGAATTGAATTGGGTGAGTTTGGGTTAAGTTTGGGTCATGGGTCCAAATTGGGCTTTAAGGCCAAAAGTGAAATTGGATGCAAATGTCAATCAAATTGGGCTTGGATTTGGTCTAGATTGGTATTGGGGATGTTGAATTGAAGTTTAGAATTGAATTGGACCAAAATTGGGGTCAATTGGGTAGGTTTGGTTTGACATTGGGTTCACTTAGGGTTAAAATGGGTCAAATTGGGGGTTTTGACAAAAGTAGGGTAAATTAACAAAATTGGCCCATGGTGTAGTTGGACAAAATGAAATTGGGAATATTTGGGACTTTCTGGAATTTTCTGGGAATTTTTTGAATTTTTGGATTTTTTGGGTCAAGAGGGGTATTTTGGGTATTTGGAGGGTACTGGGAGGTTTTCTTGGAATTTTTGGTATTTTTGGGTATGGATGATCAATTTAAGTGACGTGGAAATGTTTGGGAATGATTTTGGAGAATTTTGGGTAATTTGGAAATTTTTGAGAAATTTGGGTAGTTTCAAGGGTTTTGGGTAGGCTAAGCGGGTGTAGGGTCCCGGGGGTCAAAAATTGAAAATTTGGGAAATTGAAGATTGGGTGAATTTGAGTGGAATGAAATCATTTTGGTTGAGCCATGAAGCCATGAAGCCATTTCAAGCCCACATGAGCCATGAAGGGACTCATTTGAGGCATTCACTATGTTGTTCCTAACCCTCTTAGCCAAGGGCTTAGGGGTTAAGGACCATCCATGTGAATCACCTACATGAGTCAGGAGGTCAAGTTGGGTATGGGTGTGGTTTTAGGAAGTGTTTGGAAATGTAGTGTGTAGGTGTAGTGTAAAAGTGTGGTGTGTGTAAGTCAGCCCCTTCACCAGAACAGGCCACCCAGGGCAGTCCTAAGACCAAAGAGTCCTATAGGAACTCATCCTTTAAACTTCCACATTTGATTTCAACCCTCTAGGTGATTAGGGGTCTACAGTCAAGTTTGTAGAGTTTGCAGGGAGTTAAGAAGTGGTTTGAATTTCTAAAAGGTGGGTCCCAATTCTAGTCCTCTAAGATAGTCAAAGGAAAAGCCTAAGGCTAGATCCTAAGTACTAAAAAGAAGAAGGGAAGACCTCATCAAAAATGAGGTCAACAAATGGACCCCCAATAGGTGTGGTGAGCTGACGGAGCACACCGCGTGTATTGGTGTTGACCGAAGCGATCAACAAAACCAACACAAACATCCAAGTGACAAACTTAGGATGAAATAGAGGAGTTTCCGCTGGGGAGTGTCAAGCATATCTCTGAAACTGGAGATCCCTGAACTCTCGCTCGGGAAAGGAAAAGGAGGTGAATTCCAAATCACATGATCTGGGGAAATTTCAATTTAGATTTTATTTTGTTTCAATTTAAGTTTCAATGTGTGAGTTTAGATTTCAATTTGGAGTTTCAATTTAGATTGGAGTTTGTCAAAATTAATTTGAAGGATTTGATTTGAAGTGAAAATTGGAATTCTGAGGTTTTAGATGTAACATCTCCAACCTTGAAAGAAAATTGAATTAATTAGATTGAATCGTTGCAATGAGAATAGATCTCAGAGTAATGCGGTATTGGACGTAAAATCCTTAACCTCAAGAGTTTGATTTTGATGTATTTCATTGCGATGAGGAAATGATCCTAAAGCAATGCGATCTCGGATGTAAAATCCTTAACCCCGGGAATTTGATTTGATGTATTTCAGTGCAATAGGGAAAGAATCCTAAAGCAGTGCAGTCTTAGATGTAAAATCCTTGACCCAAAAGTTTGAATTTGATGTATTTCAGTGCAATAGGAAAAGAATCCTAAAGCAGTGCAGTCTTGGATGTAAAATCCTCGACCCAAAAGTTTGAATTTGATGTATTTCAGTGCAATAGGAAAAGAATCCTAAAGCAATGCAGGTCTTGGATGTAAAATCCTCGACCCAAAAGTTTGAATTTGATGTATTTCGATGCGATAGGAAAAAAATCCTAAAGCGAGTGCGGTCTTGGATGTAAAATCCTCGACCCAAAAGTTTGAATTTGATGTACTTCAGTGCAATAGGAAAGAATCCTAAGCGAGTGCGGTCTTGGATGTAAAATCCTCGACCCAAAAGTTTGAATTTGATGTATTTCGAGTGCAATAGGGAAAGAATCCTAAAGCGATGCGGTCTTGGATGTAAAATCCTCGACCCAAAAGTTTGAATTTGATGTACTTCAATGCAATAGGAAAAGAATCCTAAAGCGATGCGGTCTTGGATGTAAAATCCTTGACCCAAAAGTTTGAATTTGATGTATTTCGAGTGCAATAGGAAAAGAATCCTAAAGCGAGTGCAGTCTTGGATGTAAAATCCTCGACCCAAAAGTTTGAATTTGATGTACTTCGGTGCAATAGGGAAAGAATCCTAAAGCGATGCGGTCTTGGATGTAAAATCCTCGACCCAAAAGTTTGAATTTGATGTATTTCAATGCAATAGGAAAAGAATCCTAAAGCAGGTGCGGTCTTGGATGTAAAATCCTCGACCCAAAAGTTTGAATTTGATGTATTTCAATGCAATAGGAAAAGAATCCTAAAGCGATACGGTCTTGGATGTAAAATCCTCGACCCAAAAGTTTGAATTTGATGTATTTCGAGTGCAATAGGAAAAGAATCCTAAAGCGGTGCGATCTTGGATGTAAAATCCTCGACCCAAAAGTTTGAATTCGATGTACTTCAGTGCAATAGGGAAAGAATCCTAAAGCAGTGCAGTCTTGGATGTAAAATCCTCGACCCAAAAGTTTGAATTTGAGATTTGGAAGGATGAGTTTGAACTCGATTGAAATTTGATTTAAGATTTGATTTGAAATTTGGAAGATCAAATTTGAAATTTGATCGGGAGTGGATTTGGAACTTGATTGAGAATTTGATTTGTGATTTGAAAAGATTGAAATTTGATTTGGAATTTGGAAAGATTGAATTTGAAATTTGATTTGAAATTTGGAAGGATGGAATTTGAGATTTGTGTTGATTTCGTTTATCTTTTAATGGTTCAAATTTTATTTTATTGTTTATTTAATGTTCATGTGAATTTGGTGTTTGTCATCTTTTAAGGTTTTTTTTTTTTTTTGGGTTCGGACCCAATCATAAGTAATTACTTCGCCCGTGTTTCTTAGGGATGAAGAATTCAGTCCTTCGAAACATCAGGTAGCGTAATACTTTTTCAAGTATCATCCGTTGATCGGAAGCTTATGTCGTTCTCCCCGGCAATTCACTAGCCGGTAGGAACCTCCCGAGTATACTCGCTTCAACCACAAACGGTCCTTCCCAAGTGGGTTCAAATTTTCCTCCTATCTTGCGGTGTGCAAGAATAGGTCTCTTGAGAACGAGAACTAAGTCACCAACTTTGAAGGTTCTTGGGCGGACCGGCTTTGTCAAGGGCTTGAACCATCTTAGCTTGGTATAGTTCTAAATTCTGTTGCGCTGCAAGTCTTTTCCCTTCCAAGCTTTCTAATTCTTCGAGTCGTAATTTGGCGTTTTCTTCGTCGTGATCTTGTTTGCAACTGCAATTCCGAGTGAAGGAAGTCGAACCTCTAAAGGTAACACTCGCCTCGGACCCATACACTAGAGCGTAAGGTGTAGCTTCGAGTAGGAGTTCGAAGGTTGTCCGGTAGGCCCATAAGGCTTCTAACAATTTCTCGTGCCAATTTCTCTTATTATCGTCCAAGGTTTTCTTTAAGATTTGAACGAGAGTTTTATTAAAAGCCTTAGCGAGGCCGTTTGCTCTTGGGTAGTAAATTGTTGAGTATCGCCGCCGATTCCGTGTCTCCCGACAAAATTGTTGATTTGTGTGCTTCCGAATGCCGACCCATTATCCGAGATGATCTCGCGCGGCACTCCGAAACGGTAGACAACTTGGTTCTTGAAAACCGTAAGCACGTGGTGTGCTTTCACTTCTCTAAGTGGAACCGCTCGCCCACTTGGAAAAGTAATCTGTAGCCGCAAGAATGAAACGATGTCCTTTCGAAGATGGTGGTTCTATTGGACCCACTATATCCGTGCCCCAACATTCAAATGGCCACGACGCAATTGTCGGGTGCGGCACATTTGGAGGTTGATGTAGAACCACCCCGTGCACTTGGCATCGATGACGGCTCTCGGCGATTTTCATGCGGTCGGTCATCATCGAGGGCCGTAGTACCCTAGTCTTTTAATTTTCATTTTCATCTTTGGACCCGACCGGTGAGCGCCACGCAGTCCCGAATGCACCTCTTTAACGATTTCACGGGCCTCGGACCCGCTTAGGCATCTTAGCCACATTTGATCAAAAGACCTTCGTATAATGTGTTGTTTATTAATGCGTAGGACGAGTTCTTTTCTTGATCCGATAGGCTAGCGACCTATCGTCCGGTAGCTTTCTCGTTTGCGGTGTAGTCTATTAATGGTCGTCGCCAATCTTCTCGTGTTTTCCGTCACTCGTCGCGACCGATTCTTTTTCTTTTTCGATTTGTGTATTGTGCCTATGTCGAGTCGTGATAGGACCCGACGTCCGTGAACCGACACTTCCATCGATTCATCTTGCAAACGAGCGAATTCTTTTGCGAGACGGGCTAAAGCATCGCCTAAAGCATTTTCTTTTCGGGAATTTTGTAGATTGTCACATTTGGAATATGTTCCAACAATTGTATGGCATACCGGAAGTATTGTTCGAGTCTTGGTTTAAAAATTCGTATTGTCCGACAATCCGTCGAATGATTAACTCGTGAATCCCCGTAGATGTTGATGTCCGTTATCCTCATTTGAATAGTTAATTCCAATCCCGTTATGAGGACTTCGTATTCTGCTTCGTTGTTTGTACACGGTTCTATCAAGTGGTAGGAGTATCTTAACATCCCCCGCTCCGGTGTTATAAAGATTAGCCCGATTCCCGCCTTACCGGGCACTATCACTTGCGATTCTTCGTCTTTGTGTGCTGAAGATGCTCCGTCGAAATATAATTCCCAACGTCGATCATCAGGGTCTTCTAGGTTCATTATTTGTTCATCTGGCAAATCATCATTGAGAGGAGATTCTGCCGGCAAAGGGTGAGCTGCGAGGAAGTCTGCTAAGACTTGTCCCTTTACGGCACGCAGAGGCACGAAAGTTATATCGAATTGCAATAATATCATTGACCATCTGGCAAGTCTGCCGGAAAGTGTCGGACGAGTCATCAAGTATTGCAATGGATTAAACTTCGAAATCAGGTTGACCTTATGAGAAAGCATGTAGTGCCTGAGCTTTTGAGCGGCGAAGATCAGGGCCAAACAATGCTTTTCAATTGCGGGATACCTTACTTCCGTCGGAAGTAAACGACGGCTTAAGTAGTAAAGAGCATTTTCTTTACCCTCATCATCGACCCAGGCTAACGAGGCTCCGAGAGAGTCGTCTAAAGCCGCGGTGTAAAGTATCGGCGGTCTACTCCGAGACCGGGGTCGCTAAGACGGAGGTGTCATTAAATATTGTTTAATGTCCTCGAAGGCCTTCCGGCATTTCTCTTCCCAAATAAATTTGGCGTCCTTTTTAACTAGTGCCGAGAAAGGCCGACACCTACTCGACGGGTTCGAGATAAAGCGTCGAAGATATGCCGACTTCCCTCGAAAAGATCGTAGTTGTTTCAAGGTTTTGGGAGGTGGCATTTCTAAGATAGCTTTAATCTTTCCGGGTCGATTTCAATTCCACGATGTCGGACAACGAATCCTAAGAATTTCCTGGAGGTGACGCCGAAGGCGCATTTTAAGGGATTCATCTTAAGGTTAAATTGTCTTAATCGTTCGAAAACAATTCTCAAATCATACGAGTGGTTTTCCTTTATTTTGCTTTTGATGACCACATCGTCCACGTAGCATTCGACTTGATTGTGGATGAGATCATCAAAAATTCTTGTCATTGCTCTCGGTAGGTTGCTCCTGCGTTCTTCGAGTCCGAATGGCATCACCGTGTAGCAAAATACTCCGATCGGCGTTCGAATGTTGTAAGCTTTTCATCTTCCGGAGCCATTTTTATCTGGTTGTATCCCGAAGATCCATCCATGAATGAGAATATTTCATGTGTCGAAGCAATGTCGATCATTAATTCTGGGATCGGTAGAGGGAATTCATCTTTTGGACATGCCTTGTTTAAATCTCTGAAATCCACACAGATTCTGATCTGACCATTCTTCTTTCTAACTGGCACCACATTGGCTAGCCAAGTCGGGTATTGTTCTTCACGGACAAATTTAGCTTCTATTAGCTTTTTAACTTCGGCTATGACTTGTTGTTCGATTTCTAGACGCATTCTTCTGGGACCTTGTCTGACTGGGATAGAAGTAGGATCCACTCCTAGCTTATGGATCGCAACCTCCGGAGCCAATCCCGGCATTTCATCGTAGTTCCAAGCAAAACGAGTCCTTAAATTCCATTAATAATTTGATTATTTCTTCAGAGTCTTCTTTATTGAGTAAGGAGCTAACAAAGGTAGGTCTAGGCTCTTCGCTAGTACCTAAGTTAACTTCCGTTAACTCATCTATTGTAGATTCGATTTCTTCTTCGAATTCTGGTGGAGCGTCTCCAATTTGTAAATCTTCGAGTTCGTCTGTAGTTTCCATGCGGTTTTCCTTAGGTTCGCAAGTGACAACCAAGCAAAATTCAGTATCGTCAACTGATCCTCATCGTGCCGAATCCGAGTCCATACTTTGAATCGGGTGGACGACCGGAGTTATTCCATAACTTTTCAAAATGTTGTGATTGGCCTTTTGTCCATTGTCGAGGTAAGAAACCACGTTGAATTAAATTTTGAACACAGGGAGAGTACCACTCAAAAGGCAATTCCATTAATTCTGATGAAGTGACATCTTAGAATTGTACATTATTTTCAGTTTTGGAGGAAGAAGCACCACGGTAGAATTTGATTGGCTTCGCACCGTCGCTACGTACCTCTTTGACCACCATACCCTCGATCTTGTTAGAATGGATCGGAGTTAGGGTCATAGTATGTACGCAGTGGTTAGTCTTCTCGTACATCGATTTGTATTCTTCGTTCTTTTCATCTTCGAGGAGATCTTGTATTGCGGCTTCTTTTGACTTATTGTCGCTCGCTTCTTGCTTGATTTCTTTTTCTTCTTCGAACTATCATCCCAATCAACATTGATGGTTGGTTTCCTCTGTCCAATTGTCCTAGCGTCTCTACCACGACCTTGTCCCCGGCCTCGACCTCGGATGCGAGTTGTGGAGAAACCTTCACCATCTCGCCGGAAGGGATTGGTGAGTGACTGTTGGACTAGAACTTCAGGTTCTTCGTCGTCCCGAATTTTCTTTGCTTCACTTGTTACGGTATCTCCGGAGAAGATTGTCTTCTTGGCGGTGCATAATAAGCCGCATCTTCATGGATTCCAATCTCATGTACGGAGAATGGTCGCAAGTCGCCTTTGATGCACTCGTTCCCCTCCATCGTAATACTTGATGCATCGATGCAGAGATGATGGTACCATCCTGTTTTCATGTATCCATGGTCGGCCCGAGCAGAGCGTTGAACGACTTTTCGAATCGATTATGTGAAATTTTGCGGTTGTCTTTGCTAAGTCACCGGTCTTCATCGTAGCGTTATTGACCCGAGGGCTCTTTCTCCTTTCCGGTTCGAATCCTCTTAATAACATTTTGTCCGCTTCGAGCTCGCGAGCATCAATTTCCAAGTATGCTAGTGTTCGAAGACTCATTATGTTGATTGATGCTCCCGGATCCACCAATACTCCGGAGAGTGTAAATTTTCCGATTAGTAACCGAAATGTACAATGGTCGGTTGTGATCCGCTCGTCC
This sequence comes from Papilionanthe hookeriana x Papilionanthe teres, assembly GCA_022702705.1. Classification (NCBI taxonomy): domain Eukaryota; kingdom Viridiplantae; phylum Streptophyta; class Magnoliopsida; order Asparagales; family Orchidaceae; genus Papilionanthe; species Papilionanthe hookeriana x Papilionanthe teres. Next base: position 143,151,142 of record CM040421.1, read on the forward strand.
TAGTAGTAGGTCACCGTCCGTGAAGGTAACGCCTCGTTGTTCCTTTAACGAGCAAACCTCATCTAAGGAATCTCCCGCCATTTGAGCTAAGCAAATTTCTGGATCAAGTAAGGCCTTGATCGAGCTTCTCTCATCTCCTTTCGATAAGATGAGAGCATCGTAGATGCTCGGCTTGGTCGGTAGTTTCCTAAGATGGGCTAGCACGTTGTAGTCCACTTTATTTTCATGCGTCTCGGCTTCTTCTCGAATGGGTATTTCTTCTGCTGGGGTTGGTTCTTCTTGAACAACCACCTGCTTTCCTTTGTCTTTTGGACCCATTCTTGGAGGTAGAACTCTTCCACTTCTTAAGTTGACTTCTGTAATTTCTTCTGAATCTAGTGTTGAACTTGTCGGTGTTTCCTCCTGAATCGGAATGATCGGCTCTTCCGGATTATCTTCAAAATCTGAAGGCTCTAACTCTATCGTAACCGGAGCTCCTCGAAACTCGTCGGATAGATCCGTTGCTTGTTGAACTCTCGTAGCCTCCTCGACGGATGTCTTCTTTGTCATTTTGATCGTCGAGATCTTGTATGATTTGAGAATTGTTGTTGGTATCGAAGTCGATATCCGGATTGTCGCTAGTTACGTAATCGTTAGAAACGATCAAAATGTAGCCAACGCCATCACCCTTATCATTATATGATCCCACCGAAGTGAGCGAGATAATCATACAAAATCGGAGGTTCGAGGGATTTCTCCCCGAATCGGAAACAACTATCCTAGGATAAGCAGCCCCTAGTCCTAGCCTTAGGAGTCTCGGTCCTCTCTTCTTCGTCGCTTTTCTTCTTTTCTTCAATTGTCTCCTGTCGAGGTGGTTCTTCTATCGCAAGTGATAGTACCGTCTTAACAGGTCTCGAACTCTGAATTGAAGCTCGCACCGAAGCGGTTCGGATGTCGTCTAAAATCTTCTTCGAAGACCTCGTCCGAGGCGGTAGTCCATCCATCGTCGGCTGCATAGGGATCTATCGAATGACGGGATCGGGCTGAGATAACATTGACGGAACCTCCTTTCTGGGGTTCCTTCATGTACTCCTTCGGGATTGTTATATTTCCTTTCCGAAGGTTGTTGTTGAGCCAACTTTTAAAGGTAATACAATCTTCTATCTTGTGCCCAAGCATCCGATGGTAGGGGCAAAAGTTGGGATCACCTTTCTTGTTGACTTCCTCTCGGTCTTTGGGCTCGGCAGCTGGAAATCCGGAGTTTTCATTAGGCTACGAACATCTTTGGTATCGCTTCATTTTGAACGGATATTCTCTCGCTCGAAGCTCCCTTAATGTACGTTGCGGACGTGGCGGTTGTTCATACTCTGCGGAGACGACCGATAGCCGGACCGGGGTTGCTTGGTAATTCGTTGTGGTTGCCTGCGGCCGTTCGGTGGTATTTGCATCGGTTGCTTGCCTTTGTCAACTGCTGCAACGATCCCGGATTTCTTTTCGAAGGTCTTCACCGGCTTCTGCTTATCCGTCTTGTCGGCAAAACTTAATTGCTTCGCCTCTTCTTGCAAGCTTCCGGCCTTGCTTAACAACTTCTCAAAAGTCTTAAAAGTGAATTCTTTGAGGAGAAGTGCTATCGGGCCATGAATGCTTTTAAGCAAGATGCCGACTGCATGTTGTTCTTGCAGTTGTGGTTCACACTTCATGCTTAAATTTCTCCATCGAAGTATGTAATCCACTAAAGTTTCATTCGGCCTTTGTTTCTCTACCACTAAATCACCTATAGTGATGTGGTGCCGAGCTCCGCAAATCGCTCGATGAAGAGGCTCTCTAGCTCCGAAAATGTCTTCACCGAACCATTGGGTAATTCCGCATACCGGCCGAAGGCGATTCCTACTGTACCGCCGACGAACCGTCGGAAGAGTAACACATCGCTCCCGCCGCATTGCAACAACCGGCACGAAAGTGTGCAACATGCCTGTCGGGGGTTCCCTGCTCCGTCGAAGGTCTTAAACGAGAGGTGGTACGAAGCCTTTCGGGTATTGGACAGGCGTCGAATTCTTCTCGGGTAAGGTCTACCCTTCCGAATAGATGTCCCGTTCTTCGATTGTGCTAAGGCTTCTTGCACTCTGCCGTTCTACCAAGTTCTTGATATCCTTTTCGTGGATCATACTTTGTGTTGTGTCCTTTTTAGCCGGTCATCCCCATTGACGGATGTAATCTCCTTTCCTCCGTCTACGATGTGAATGACCTCTCGGGGGTGTCTCTCTATGTGGTTGTACTTGACTCGGAGAGTGGCCGAGCTATGGCCATCTCTTCCATCCTTTTCGCCATTTGAGCGATCGTGTCGTCCTTTTCCCGAAGCCGTCTCCTCATCGGCTTCGGCTCCTCTCTTCTGCGAACTGCAGGAGCACCTTGAGAAGCTGATGAAGCTCGTGTCTCAACCATATTGATTTCTGCATATTCGTTGTCTATGAATTCCGATGAGTCGATCTCATCCCCGAACTTTTCTTCTCTTTCTTTTGCCAACCGTCGGATGTCGGTTCTCAACTTTTCCATGGCATCTTCTAGCGGAGCTTTCTGTGTGTCTTTGCGGTTGTCATGTGATAGCTGTCGGGTCCCTTTTTCATGAGTCCCCTTTATCGCAGTAGCACTTTCTTCGTATTCCAGCCTCCTGGCGAGACTTTCTCTCTCGGGCTGCTGTTTCGGCCTCAATCGCCCGTAGTGGGACGCCACACCATCCTTCTAGCGACAGAAGGTCTATGACCGGATGGTCCATCGGCCAAATGCTCGGAAGGTGGTATCCTCCCTAATCCGTAATCCCGATACTACGACGGGCGGGCTGGCCTTCATTCTCTTGCTTGGCTTTTCTATCATGATGGCGGGTTCTACTCGGGGCCCAAGACGGGATTTGACCGGCACCCGCCCTATCCTTCGTAGAATCTCCAAAGTTTGCAGTCGAGCAAACGGCGTAGTTCTAGTTCTTTTCTTGCGGCTATCATTGTAGTATGCGGGCCGAGGTAATGTGGCGACAATCTTGCGAACATTCTCCTCATCCTCTGCGGCGGAGAGGGGATGGAACCCGCTTCCTCCCAAAAGTGGTATGTAGTCGGGCGATGGTGTATATTCCGGTAGCGGTGTATATTCCGGCGCTTCGGAATTTCCTCCGGAAAGCAATCTCGGCAGCTACGGCTTCTCCGGCGATCCTTCTATTTCTGTTTCTTCTTTTGGTCTTTGTCAGCGACGGAATCTTTGAACTGGACCCGATTTCGAAGACAGAAGGTCTTACAGGAAGATCCGTACCCTCCACGGTAACAGGTTTACCATAGTTCCGGATTTCTTTCCCCTTTAATTTGGCGAAGTCGAGGTAGGTGCGGAAACAACTAGACCGAGTGGGGGTAGTGAGAACGGTCCTCCGCGGACGGCAGCACTCCTCCTAGTCGGGACCCTTTGCGGGGAGGAAACTCTTGGGTCGACCTAAGGTTGAACTCGAGCGGTGGCTCCTCGGCTTCGGATACCTTGTTCGTCGGCTGCAAAGAGGGAGACGTCGGTGACCTTGATGTTCGTGTTTTCAAATCCTCGTCCAAATCGGATGACCCCATTGTCGGGCGGCTCATCATTATAGACGGCGAAGTCCAGTCCGTTGGTGAAGGAGAAAATCAGCTTCGGGGCTTCCATTTCTGCAGGGTAGATTCTGGTTGTCAGTCCCAAGTTATGCTTCTTTTCTTTAGGACGAAAAGAAAGGAATTGGAAAGAGTCCGAACTCATTTTTGTTCATGTATTTATAAGAAGGAATCATTTGTTAGAAGAGTCACTTATTAGAGGGTTTGTTTATTTAGAACGGAATGTTCAAAGGTGTAGAGAAGGCAAGGAATCTGATTCGGAGTTGGGAAGGAAAAGAAAGTCTTAAGCAAGACTTCTCGACTCGGAGGATCATTCCTAAACTAACACCTATCGGGGTCCACCCCACCTCGAAAATGAGGTAAAAGGATCTCGGAACCTCTCTGTTTAGGGGTGTCTAAACAGTGGCTCCTAAATCCGAGAGAATGTTGGCTATACTCATTCAAGATAGGAATGAACATAGTATTCCAACGGAAAGAAGGGTAGTTTGATCCACAAGGGACATGGATACACTATCGATTTTTGAAAGCAGAATTATCTGATTATAATGGAGAGAGGAATTTTCCCCAGCGGAGTCGCCAGAAATCCTGTCGGCATATTTTTAGGTCGTGTGTTTTATTTTGAAAAGGGGGTCACCTAACAGAAGCTGTCGGCGAATTTTTAATTTAATTAAAATAAATAATTTGAAAAGTAGTATTTGATTTTGAAAATAATTTTAAATTTGAAGGTTTTAAGATATGAGATTAAACCGATCTCACATCCCAAATAGTTTATGTAAACGAGCACCGCACCACAAACCGTGTATCTATCCCTAAGGATAGACACACTGCTCGACGGTGGGGCTCGATTAAATAAACTAGAAGATTTGTGACATCCGTTTGGTCCGCGAACCAATTTTATAAGCCGACAAGTTTCCCTCGCTTAATATGAAAACATTAAACAGGGTTTATATTACTCAGGTTCTTTAGAATTCCCTATAAGGGCAAGCCCCTATAGTTAATTACATCTTAAGTGATGGGAATCACCTAAGAAAACTCTCGATAATAATCAATAATTCTGCTCTCAGGAATTTCAAAGTTTAAGTTTTCAAGGGATTGAATTTTGGAATTTCAATAGGGAATGGATCGAGTTTGGAACATTTTGTTTTGGGAATCCAAAGGAAGAAAGGTAGGAGAAATTACAGACTCGAAGCGAACTTCGGTAATTTCCCGACTATCCTATTGTTTGGCTTGGATTTAAGAAAATCCTATTGTTTGTTTAATGTTTTGATCTTGCCAATTTTAATTAATTAGGACTCATATTTATATGATAGAATCATACAAATAGCCTCGAAGATGTGAGGGTTTATTGTCGTACCGGACGACTGCCTCGGAATCCTAAGACCGGTTAGGGCTTAATTTGCAATGCAAGTGCCTAACGAAGAGTTGAGGATTTATGTTGCACTAGTGCAAGCTACCTCGAAGTCCTATGGCTTTGTTATTTAATTCTAGGAAAGTTTTGCTGAAGTAGACTCAGGTTTTGCTGATGACGATGGCCGTGCTGCCCACCATGCTCCGAGCTCCTTGTTGTTGCAGAGGTTTTAGTTTTAGAAATCATAAATCAGGAGATGAGAAAAGTGTTTTGGTTTAGAGAAGTCTTAATTTCCAAGTGTTTCTTGTGTTTTAATTAAAACAAATTTTAAAGTTGATTATAACGACACCGGTTAAGATCCCACGGTTCCATCCTTCCGGCATCATTATTTTTATCGGATTCACTTAGTCCAGTACGAATTTGCTAAACTCAATCGAATGAGTTCCACACTTTCATTTAGACCGTGGGAAATCCCGTTAGCAACACGTAGGTTACATCATCCGAGGTATTCCCGATCATCCAACAAGACGTTTTAATTTAGTTGCAATTGTAGTTTTGTGTTCTGTTTGTGATTAAATTTTGAGTTGTTTTATATTTTGAAATGTTGTGGCGGTGAATTTTATCTTGCAATGACTTTTAATTTAGTTTTGGTTTCAGTTTCAGGGTCTATCCTAAAGGTGTGGGTTTTCATGCAACAGTTGTCTTATCATGCAAGAAAAGTAAAGTGCATTGCAGTTGAATACATTGCAATAATGTAAATTGCAAGAAAGTAAATTGCAATAAAATAAAAGCGTACCTGGAGGGTCTTCCCGTCATTCCAAGCTGCACTTAAAACATAATTATAATATTTAAGCAAGTTCCTAGGTAAAACTAAGGTAAGGGTTTTGGTTTTCTACCAAATTCCTAATCCTATATCTCATTAATTATACAAATGAATTAATCGTTCGGGAATTCAAGTTTTGTTGTTATCTTGCTCAGTGAATTAGGACATTTGAATATCCTATGAGGGAAGTAACATTTCATTTAATGTTCTATTTAGGAGTTATGATGACTAAAGCATTTGAGGGCAAATTGGTGTTCAGATGGTTTGTGATTTAGTTTAATTTCAATTAATGAGTTTAAATTTGGAATAGTGTTCAAGTTGCTTTATATTTAATTTCTTTCTGTTTTAGGTGATGTTATATTTAATTTAATTTAATTTAATTTAATTGAGTTTTAATTTAATTTAATTCAATTTAATTCAATTTAATTTGATTTGAAGTTACATTAATTAATTTGATTTGATTTAGTTTTAATTTAATTTGATTTAATTTAATTTAATTTAATTTAATTTGATTTAATTTAATTTAATTTGATTTAATTTAATTTAATTTAATTTAATTATTTAATTTAATTTAATTTAATTTAATTTAATTTTTAATCTTAATTTAATTTAATTTAATTTAATTTAATTAATTTAATTTAATTTAATTAATTTAATTTAATTTTATTTTTTAGTTTTAATTGAAATTTTTAAAAGAGTTTAATAATTTAATTTTAGTTTAATGATTAAGTCTTTTAATATTTTGAATTTGAATTATCATTTTAATTAAGAATTGAATATTAATGAGATAATTAATTTAGGGATTTTTAAATTAAAGAATAAATCTCTTCCTAATAATATCCCTATTTTAATAATTCCAATTTTATTATTCTTCCAAATTTAATTTATTATTTAATTAAAGTTTAATCATTTTAAAATTGCTTAATGGGTTTCTACCCTTTAATTATTTAAATTTCAATCATCCAAATCAGATTAGGATCAAATATTTTACTTGTTAATTTTTTATTAAACCTAAAGTTTTAATTAAGGGTTAAAAAAAAATTTAATTACCACTTTACCCTTTAAGCTTAATAATTTCATAACTCACTAAATTTAGCTCAAATAAACTTGAAATTTTTATGTGACTTCACTCATATGCCAATAAAGACATGAGAGGAGAAAATGTGATTTTTTCTGTATTTAATTTATTTATATAATTATTTTTGGTAGAAAATAGGGATTTTCAAGGAAAATTTGATAACATGACCAAGGGAAAGTTTCTGTCCTTAAGAAAATTAGGGGACATTCCTAATGACCAGAGGACCACTTGGACTAATTTTGATGATTTTTTGAATTATATTATTTTTATTATAATTATTTTAAGTTTTGGAGTATTAATTAATTTAAAAATAAAATAAATGTTGAAAAATGGATTTTATAATTTTCAAAAATCTCTCTGATATCAAGGAAATCAGAGAAGCAAATTTTGCAATTTTCTGATTTTTCTATGATTTATTATAATTATTTTAGTGAAAATGCTAGAAAATACATTTTTTAATTTTAAAATTACCTTAAAGCTTTAAAATTTAATATCTCACTAAATAGACCTAAGAAAAATGTGGGATTTGTTCCTATGTGATTAAAGTTCAAAATGTGACATTTTGGTGAATTTTATTATTTTTGTGATTTTTATTATTTTTTAATTATTAAAAATATTAAAATATTATTAAAAATCAACTTTTTTAGAAAATTGAAATTTTAATTTTCTTAGGTTCCCCTAATATCAGAGAGGCTCCAAAATCAATTTGGTGAATTTTTGAAAGGTATTTTAAAAGTTATGAATTTTTAAAGTCTAAAATGACTAAGTGGCTTAATCAACCCAATTAGTGGGGCTAACCAAGTCCAATTGACCTCAAATTTTTATGGTGGATTCCTCTGATCCTAAAGGTCAGTGGAGAATTGATTTCAAGTCAATTTGATGCATGGTTAACTCTAATTAATTAAAGACCTATTTTGGGTGTTTAAGCCAATTAGGGTTGTTTTAAATGAACTAAGTCAAAACCTATTTTTTCTAGGGTTCTCTCGGTCATAAGCAACATCACCAAATTTTCCTAGAATTTATTTCACAACATGCTATTTATTGGAATTAAAATATTCAAAACAGTAACCTGAACTTGAAAAATCAATAACTTCTTATAGGGATGGCCTCTGACTTTGGAAAATTCAGGGAATGTTCCCAAATTCAGAGGCTTCAAAAGCCCTATGGTCTCATACCATGGTGAATTGTGTACATGCATGGAGAATTAAAATAATGCAGAGAGTAAACAAATTACAAAAAATAAGATACTTGATGAAATTAAATGATTTCTTTTCCACATTATTCTCCTCTGTTCACTGAGCAAGAGGGTATTTTTATTTTATTTTTATGATTTTTCTACACGGAGATATGAATTTTTCGAAGTTTAGGGAATTAAATAAATAAGAAAATACCCTAATTTTCTATTTATCCACGCGGCGCCGCCGCATCCTCGGCGGCTCCGAAAGGCCACGCGGCGCGCTCCCATTCGACGCCGCCACTTGAGTCGCGCCCCGGCCCCGCGGTTCTCGCACCGTTTCCCGGCCCGACGCCATCTGAGCCGTTCGTCCGCGCGTGTATTGAATGGACGGCATCCGTTCATCGTCCCCAAGTGTTCTCACCCGAGAGCCGTCCACACTAAATCCCTAAGATCTCACTCGATTCTCAATGGATTTTTATGTTCTTATACTCTATGGATTCGTCTTGAAGAGACGAACACATCTATACGGTTAACATGCATTGAAACTAAGGCATTTGAAATAGAGATTCTCCGAAGCTCGGGATGAAGAATTAGCTCATACCTTGGCTCGTAGAAGTGTGGCTTCAATCCGAGAGTTGTTGCACCTTCGATTGGATCCCGGCAAGCTCCGGATGAAGTCTCCCGATCCGGTGAATTGTCCGGATATGATTTCGACCAAGCCCGATCACAAAGCTTGGAGGCCGGAGCAACTCGGGTGGCCCGGAGATGGGGCTTTTGATGGTGGACACCTTCCTTGGTCCGGTGAAGGTGTAGAGCCAATCAATTTGGGGATTGGCTCACCGTGGAGAAGTGTCCTGGTTTTGGGTGGAATTTAAACTCGAAATCGAGCTTACAGAGGAGAAATGGCAGGGGGATTTCACTGGGGATCAAGTGCTCTAAGGGTGGAGAAGGGTCTGGAACAATTTTGGCAGAGTTTTGGAAAGGTTTGTGCTTAGCTCTCCTCATGGCCGAGAGGGGTGGATTTTAAATAGGAGAGGGTGGAGGGCCTCCCAGGGGGAGTTAGGGCTTGGGATCGCTGCTGCGGTGAGGAGAAGATCAGCCATGGTGACCACTAGGCATGTGGCGGCTCAGCAAGTGAGAATTTCAATGTCGGCTCACATGTGAGCTCTCGGCCATGGTGTTTTCCGGCGGCTTGGTGGCCGGCTGGCTGTGCAATGGTCACCATCTTGGTTAGGTGGGTCGAGGCTCGGGGTTTAGTGTAGGCAATTGGCAAATGCCATGTGTAAAGGCTTTGATTCAAAGTGGAATGGGGGCATGGCTAAATTTGAACCTAAATGGGTCAACCCACCCATTTGGGCTAGGTGCACCACCCAAGGCCTGGTTTTGGCTGAGGGAAAAGTGATTTGGCTCCGCATAATCAGTAGGGTCAAGTCACCATCCAAGCACAATTAGGCTTAAGCATGGTTTAGTGGAATCATGGAATTGGTTAATCACCTTTAGGAATTAAGGAAAGAGCCTCCTCCTTTTGCCCAAAATGGCATGGTGACATGTAAAGAGGCTCTCATGGCTTGCATATGGCTTGTGCATGGCTCCATGGCTCCATTTGGCTTGGGAAAAGGTTTGGTCAATTTCATAAAAAAGGATTTTAAGGATTTTGGATAATTTTGTGGAAATTTGGATGAAGCTTCATTTAGAATTATTTGATGATTGGTTTAGGACTTAGGGATGATTTTAATTGAAAATATGATGAGGGGAAATGTCATATGGGCTTTGGAAGAATTTTTGGGGTTTTGGATTTGGTGGAAGTGGGCTTTTAAAATGGTTTAAGGAATGGGCCTTTTAAGTTTTGAAAATGAATTTATGGATGGGAATTTTGTAAATAGGTTGGGCCAAATAATTATTGGGTTTAGCTCATGGATGTGTCATGAGTGACTTGAAGGAAATTGGGGGTGATTTGGATTTGAATTGGGTTGAATTTGATCTTTTTTGGTGAAAGGGCCAATATAGGTCCAAGTGGGCCAAGTTGGGCCAATGTTAGACTAGAGTTGAAATTGATATAAAATCAATGTTGAGAAATGTTTATGGGAGTGTTTCAAAGAGGTTTTGGCTTTGGTTGGGCTTTGATTTTGGGGTTTGGGCTCATTTGGGTTAGGTTTGGGTTTAGGTCAAAAATGGGCCTTTTAGCTTTGGGTTGAATTTGAGTGGGGTTTGGGTCTAAATTTTGGGAAAATCATGTTAGTGTCTTGTTTATGGGAATGTTAAGGAAGATTTAGAAAAGATTTGGGGTTAATTGGAATTGAATTGGGTGAGTTTGGGTTAAGTTTGGGTCATGGGTCCAAATTGGGCTTTAAGGCCAAAAGTGAAATTGGATCCAAATGTCAATGAAATTGGGCTTAGATTTTGTCTAGATTGGTATTGGGGATGTTGAATTGAAGTTTAGAATTGAATTGGACCAAAATTGGGGTCAATTGGGTTGGTTTGGTTTGACATTGGGTTCACTTAGGGTTAAAATGGGTCAAATTGAGGGTTTTGACAAAAGTAGGGTAAATTGACAAAATTGGCCCATGGTGTAGTTGGACAAAATGAAATTGGGAATATTTGGGATTTTCTGGAATTTTTTGGGGATTTTTCTGAATTTTTGGATTTTTTGGGTCAAGAGGGGTATTTTGGGTATTTGGAGGGTACTGGGAGGTTTTCTTGGAATTTTTGGTATTTTTGGGTATGGATGATCAATTTAAGTGATGTGGAAATGTTTGGGAATGATTTTGGAGAATTTTGGGTAATTTGGAAATTTTTGAGAAATTTGGGTAGTTTCAAGGGTTTTGGGTAGGCTAAGCGGGTGTAGGGTCCCGGGGGTCAAAAATTGAAAATTTGGGAAATTGAAGATTGGGTGAATTTGAGTGGAATGAAATCATTTTGGTTGAGCCATGAAGCCATGAAGCCATTTCAAGCCCACATGAGCCATGAAGGGACTCATTTGAGGCATTCACTATGTTGTTCCTAACCCTCTTAGCCAAGGGCTTAGGGGTTAAGGACCATCCATGTGAATCACCTACATGAGTCAGGAGGTCAAGTTGGGTATGGGTGTGGTTTTAGGAAGTGTGTGGAAATGTAGTGTGTAGGTGTAGTGTATAAGTGTGGTGTGTGTAAGTCAGCCCCTTCACTGCAACGAGCCACCTGTAGAGCGGTCCTAAGGCCAAAGAGTCCTATAGAACTCATCCTTTAAACTTCCACATTTGATTTCAACCCTCTAGGTGATTAGGGGTCTACGATCAAGTTTGTAGAGTTTGCAGGAGTTAAGAAGTGGTTTGAATTTCTAAAAGGTGGGTCCCAATTCTAGTCCTCTAAGATAGTCAAAGGAAAAGCCTAAGGCTAGATCCTAAGTACTAAAAAGAAGAAGGGAAGACCTCATCAAAAATGAGGTCAACAAGGGGCTTGCCCTTATAGGGAATTAAAAACCCAGATTAATCTAAACCGTATCTAATCCGTGTATTAGATAGGGAAATTTGTCGGCTATAAAATTCTCAGCCCAAAATGGAGTCATAAACTTTTAAGTTTAGATAGTTAAGCCTACTAACAAGTGCTACACTTATCTTACGAGATGATATATCACTTGTGGTATTGCGCTCAGCTGCTTATGTTATTTGATATATGAGATCTATTTGTTCTCGCTATTTTCAAAATTAAAAAAAATATATATCAACATTTTCAAAATCAAAACTACATTACACATTACATTAAATTGAAATTTTAAATCTTATTTTCAAAAATTAAAAAGGTCGACATTTACTCTATGGTTTGACACACCAAGAGAGGAAGAAATTTTTATCTGAAGCTAAGACTTATTTTTGGGATGAACCATTTTTATATAAACAAGAAAATGATCTGATTATTCGAAGATGTGCGCCTTTAGAAGAAACTTATGAAATTATTAAAAAATGTCATAATTCTATTTATGTGGCACATTGTGATGTAATTTGTCTTTGGATGTGTTTGTAGAAAACTTTATATTGAATTATGATGAATGCGATGCGATAGTGGAGTTTGCATGTGTTTAGTTTATTAGTTTAATATGTGATTGTAACAATTGGATGTTAATGTTGTGTTTAGGTGATATTTTATGTTTTAAGATTTTAAACTTCTTCCCTTGCAAATTTCTAACTCATATTTGTGTGTAGGAACGCTCTTAATTATTTTAGGCATACTGTTCTAACTTATGAAGAAAACCTGCTTAAACACAAAAGGGATGAAAAGCCAAACATATTGAGGTATGAGTTTTATATGTTTATATCTTTTCTTTTTTCCCATGTTAATTGTATTGATATTCAAAAATTTAAGTTTGGGGGAGGGAAAGAATTAACTGTTAATTGTTCTCATTTAAAGTATTTTCAAAACTATTAATATGATTTCCTATGATATAACTCAATTTCAGATAATTGTATTTTGATTTTATTTAATTATTTTGTGAATTTGAATGAAAGTATTTGGTAATGAAAGTAATTTTGTAGGTTAAGATATTTGGTATAAGAGAATAGGACTATAGTCAACTATTCAAAGCAAGAAAAACTGTATGTTTGAAGTATTATGAATCCTAAAACTTTATGTGAAAGGAAAGGAATGACACTATGATGAATCAATAATAAGCTAAAGAAATGCCTATAAGGTAAATGATAGTGGTAAGTTTCAAATTTAGGGTGCAAAGGGTGAAGTTCAAAATTATTAAAGGCTATCCAAATATAGTAATCCTCACTTGCAAAAAGCAAAAAGAAAAAGAGAAAGGAAAAAAGAAAAGATGAAAAAAAAGAAAGAAAAAAAGAAAATGTGAGGAGAAACTTGAGGAGATGCCTAATAAAAAATTGGCTTCACTTGGACCTACTTAAAGGGAAAACTTAATTACTTTCCTGAACTTATATGTATGGATTAGCATCTTTACTAGTAGTGTTCTTATAAACTTCTTTTAATGTAATCCTTTAAAGTGCCTTAATAGGACAATCTACAGTCATTTTTGAAATGAATAGAAGGCTAGAACTCTTAGACTTGATTACTAGATAGTCTTACACCTGCAGAATTTAATTAGAATATTCAAAGATCTTTCTGAAAATTTTACTATTGTACTTATCTAAGTCAAAATTATGTTATTCTAGAAAGAAATGTCATTACATTGGATGATTATTTTATGTATTAACTAAAATTACTTGAGGACAAGTAATAGTTAAGTTTGGGAGATCTTGATCCACTGAAATTTGATAGCTTTTAATGTCCATTTCATACCTATTTTTGATGATATTACACTTTAAAGAAATGTATATTTCATGATTTCATGCTGGTACAATGATTTTAGGCCTTTGGAGCAAAATGAAGCAAAAAGGACAAAATTTGGAGCAAAAATGGAGCAAAAGTGCATTTTATTTAAATAGCACTGTCACCAGAAGGCTTTGGACCAAAAGGTAAAAAATAGCGCCGGACCGCGCCCTATCCCGCGCCAAACTGTACCCTATCCCGATTTCAAACTAAATTCAATGTATTTGGCCGTATTTTGGAGGGATTCTTAAATAAACTCTTGGGAAATCAGTTATGGCCGGTTTTAAACTATTTTGGAGCCAAATTTAGAGAGGGGGAGAGAGTTTAGAGTGTGAGGGAGTGAAGATTGAGTGTTTCTTTTCATTTTGTTTAGGATATCTATGGTTTATGTGTTCTCTTATAAGAAGTGTAGGAGGAGAGGGAAAGTGAGATATTTATTCTTCCTTACTTATCTAAAGAGAGAATTGTGTGTTATTGTGAAGAAAGAAGAGGAGTCAAAGGAATTCCTTGAGATTCGCTTAGGGAAGAGTTTGAGATAAGTTGTCTTTTCTTTACTAAGTTGGTATGACGTAGCTTTTATATATATAATCCATATTTTTTCATCCTTTCCTCATGAGTCTTGAGTAGATTTCTTCGTCTTCCTCTTTTCATTTGATGCATTGGTATTATGATATAGAAAAGATTTGCCGATTTTTTATGGAAAATTTGTGACAACCTTTTCACTTCGTACTTCATTTACTTTTTGATATGGCCAATTAATTTTTTAAAACTTGTTGGGAAACATATGTTTTGAATGGATTATGAGTTCCACAACAAAAGTGAAGGTCCCATTCAATGTCTATGAATGAGTGATGTAGTTCATGGGGTTGAGTCCAAATAAATAGGGAAATATACTTCGATGGCTGTAAAATTGGAGATTTTGGAGTGACAGGATAAAATCCTCAATTTGGTCCTAGGGTTTAGAAACCGAAGCGAGAGTTAGCCTTCACGGGAATGGAAGTGAGATCTCTGGAGTGAGAGCCAGTATCCTCCTAGCCTAACCATGGATTTGGGGACTGAACATAGGATTAGCCAATGTTCTTTATGCGCTTGGAAAAGGGTAAAAAATATATATTCTCCTATTTGGCACAATACATTTGCATCATTGATCTATGTCATAAAAATCATCATATTATTATTGGAGAGGAGGAAGATTCTTTCTTACAACTGAACTTTATTATAAATTTAGTCTTGTGTTAGTTAAACTTGCTAGAAAGTTAGAACGTACTTTGACAGAATTAGTAACTACAACTGTTTGTATCTATATTAAGATTAGTAAATACTTACAATTGTGCTATGATTTGAGAAGTGATTTTTATGTTACACCATAAAATTAATTACCTCCCTGTGGGATATATATCCAGGACTCTACTAGGCCCTATATTACTTGAGCGATACGTATACTTGCGTTTAATTGTGTGACTCAATAGAAAACTAAATTAATATATATATATATATATATATATATATATATATATATATCCGAGTTCATAATTTTTGGTAATTTAAAAAGGTCGCACCACCCTGTAAGAAGGAGATTGAATATTATTTGTAGCCATTTCTTCAATTAAAGCATAAGCATCATTAAAGTGTTTAGACATCAATGAACCACCACCAGCAACATCGTTAATAAATTTAAGTGATCCAACTAATCCATTATAAAAGGTTTGAATTATTAAACAATCTTGTATTGAATGATGTGAACACTTTCTTAGTAGATCTTTAAAACTTTTCTCATGCTTCATAAATAAATTACCCTTTAAATTGGCAAAATGATGTAATGTCATTTCTAAGCTTAGCAGTCTTTAATGGTGGAAAATATTTAGCAAGAAAATTTTGCGCTAAATCACCCTAAGTTCTAATAGATCCATGTACTAAGGAATTTAACCACATTTTAGCTTTATATCTTAATGAAAAAGAAAAAAATCTAAGTCTAATAACATCATCCGAAACACCATCATATTTAAATGTAGCGCACAATTCTAGAAAATTGGCAAGATGCAAATCAAGCTTCAGTTGGTGCTCCCCAAATTGATTATTAGATACTATTTGGATAATAATAGGTTTAAGTTCAAATGAATTAGCCACTACAACAAGATTTTGAATAGTACCATGAAATTTATTTACTGTAGGGTTCGCATAATTTCTTAAAAGTCTGAATTTTTTATGGATTCAGTATTTTGATTATTTTGATTTGTCATTTCTTGAATTTTTTTGTCTTTTTCTTTTATGTTTGATTTTTTTGATTTTTCTTATAGTTCTTTCTAATTCATAATCATAAAGTAAAAGTCCTTTAGAACTTGAACTACACATACACAATTATAAAACACAATAAAATCAAATTACATAACAAAATCAATAACTTCCTAAAATAATTCTAACAAGTTTAAATAAGATTTTAAAAAGTAAAAATTAATTTTTCTTTAAAGTTTTTTCTTTATTAATTTCTTTCCTTAGCAACTATGCTAAAAGTTCACCGATAATTATGCTTATGATATATATATTAATACTCCTTTTGATGATTCTATAATGTGGATACTATGCAAATATATGTATCGTTTATCATTTAATATAGGACTTTCTGATTAAGCCTTAAGAAATCGAACTCACAAGGAAAGTGATTAATAAAGAATGTATGTTCTGATTTAGAAACAAAAAATTTAACTTTTTACTTTTAGAAATGATTTTAGTAAAACTAATGATAATATTTTAGGAAATATAATTTAATTCTTTTTGTTAATTTTATACTTTGAAATGATAGTAAGCAACTACTTTAATTAAACATTGGTAAGATGAATACTTATGTAAATGAAATATCCTTTTCCTTTTTATAAATCAGTAACAAGTTATGGAGAATATTTGGTGTGGAAGTATCTAAAATATGTTGTGCCGAATTGGGGCAATTATATTCTTTACTCTTACTAGAGATGTTATAAAGAACATAAATTAATTCACTGTTTTAAAAATCTTGAAGACAGGTTAGGCAGAAAGATACTAGTTCTCACTCTAGAGTTTTCTTAATTCCCTCCACTAGGGGGCTAACATTTCGTATCAAAATATAAAAAAATAAATCAAAATAGGGGCTATAGTCCGTCACACTAAATTACTCCAATTCTACACCCATCAAAGTATATCTCTCTATTTATTTGCACTCAACCATATGAATTACATTCTCACCTATAGAATCTCATGTGATTCTTTCCAATTGTTGACTGAGATAATACCACATTGGATCTTACATGTTCTCACAACAAATTTTAACATCTCAATTGGCCAAATCTAGAAGTAAACAAAGTGCAAGGTTTTGAATCATCACAACTTCTTCCAACATTTAAATCATATACTTCGCACGACAAACTTCCATAACTTAATTACTTCATCAATTAAAGAAAAAGATAAAGATAAATACTTATAACTCATGGAGAGAATGCAATCACAACTTTGTTTAAGAGTTGAAATCATAGTGAAAACACAAGAAGTCCTAATTAAAAACCAAATGCAATACAAGATAAACTTATCTGTAATTCCTCTGCATAAAACTCTTGAATTTCCTTTGAAAACTTTGCTTTCCCTTAAAATACTCTTTAGAGGTTGGCACCTAACTTTGTGGACTCCAAATCTCAATTATACACCTAATACAAATTATATAAAATGAAATAAAGATGGTGAAGTAGAAAGGTGTGTTCTAGAATAACTCTCTAACATAAACCTCATTTTTTAACAAAAAACCACACCCTCTACTAACAATGATTTTTCTGATCTTCAAGTCCTCTTTTTATACTTCTCTAAACTGTGTCTTCGTATCTCTTCAAACTATGTCAAGATTCAACGTATCTTCCAAGAGATGCATCCATTCAAGAGTATTTTGAATTAAATTTGGAGCAAATAGGAAGTTACCCATGTTCTCACCAAGAGGTGCTTTAAAGATCTCTTCAAAATGGTGCCTAAATTAAAATAACTAATCTTTTTTAACTGCTGCACGTAAGCCGTAAGCTTGTTGGCGCATAAGCTCCAGATCCGGACGCATAGCCGCGGGGCCTTGGCGCATAAGCGTAGGTCCTGAAGCTTAGTCGCCACACATAACTTTTTTAATTTTCTTCATTATTGCTCCAAATTTGATCATTTTTCAATCTTTTCATTACAAAAATCCATTTAGTCATTCCTATAATAAAAACACACAAAATAGCTTCCATGAAAGTGCAATATCATAAAAAATAGGTATAAAAATGTGTATAAAACACTATATATTTTTAGGTGTATCAAGAAACCCTTAGTTACTAGAAAGAGTTCTCCAGTCTAAAGAAGTTTAACATCTTCTTTAGACTAAGTAAATTAAAAAACTGACAAAGGTGTAAGGATGACAAAACCATGGGATTTTGGCCGACATCACTTACTAAAGAAATGACAATCCCACTTTTTTAATCACTTTAATTATGATAATCATCAATTCAAGATACACTTCACAAGATCATGAAAAGAAACAACAAGAAACCTAGGATATGCCTCCCAAGCACGATTTTCTCTTCCCGAGATTAGGTAAATATGCGATCAAACAATTGTCAACCTTCAGATGAATCTCAACTATACTTTCCATCGACTTTAATCAACATAAAAATTTTAGGATTTCAAGATTTTTCATCTGGCATCACATAAATACTCACATCCTTTAGTATTTTGTATGATTGTAAACCATGTGATATAAGCCCTAACTCATTTGATGATCTTGAGGTTATTGTTTTGTACAACAAATCCTCCCATCTTCTTAGGCTTTTCACATGATTGTATGTCGTGCAAATCTAAGGCCTAAATTTTAAGTAAATTGAAAAGGTAAAACATTAAATAATAGCACTTCCAAAATGTAAAGCCAAATCATATGATAGTTTGGGAAGTCACTGAGGTCTTCTCAATATCTGTAACATCTCATACCTTTCTCTCCTTTGGATTCTGAAAAAAACAATTCCACATTGAACCTTTCCCAATTGATTTCCTATGAACAATCATGGAAAATATACTTTCAATTCTTGAATATTAAACACCAATCTTAATCAAGAGTTTTCTTAAGTGATTTTGTTTTTTTAAGTTGTAATTAATTATATGGGCTTACGTATAAAGAAGTCTTAGTCACCCAGATAATCTAAACTCTATCTAATCTTTAGATTAGATTGTGGAATGATCTGTTGGAAATTTCACAAACTAAATAAATATCATAAATTTCTTAGTTTAAATAACTGAGATCATTATTAAATGATATTCTCATCTTTCATGATGACATATTAATTATAATATCATGCTCGGTCATTTAAACTATTGAATATATGAGATATGTTCTCCCTCTTTTTTTTAGAATTAGAAATTTCCTTTTTAAAATTAAAGGTATATGTATATTATATTAAATTAAATTATTTGCATTAAAAAAACCAACAATTTTCTCCAACGTTTCTCATTTTCTCCATTGACTCTCTCAAATCTCAGTCACAACTTCCTTGAATCAGTGTTGACACTAATTTTTTTTAGTAACAGTTTGATTTCCACTATCAATTTGTGATTTTGTTCAAAAAATTTCAAAATTTTGAGTCAATTTCTCCAATTCAAGATTTTTTGCATTCCCTGGCCCCAAGTCTAAGTGAAAAGGTTCTTCCAGCAACATCCAAACTAGATTCGAGAGTAATGCTACTACACAGTGTATAAAATGTTATGGTCCAAAAGAATCTAATTTCAGAGTGATTATTTTAGTTTTCAGAGGAGAGGATTACGATGCAGACTGAGAGGCAGGGGTGGATGAGTTTGGGTTATCTCATTGGTGCCACCATTTTCCCTCTCATTTGTGAATTTTAAATGAATGCAAGAGATTTAGTGGCTAGGCAGGCCTTTGTGGAAGGAAAACAAATTTTTTTTTATCCCACCACCATAAATGATCTTTTTGGCCTCCCCGACAGTCCTGGTTGTGATTTTAAATATTTCCTATGACTTAATTATTAGGAGAATATAGCCTTCCCCATAGACGGCACTGGTCAGTGGAAAGTATTTTTTTTAGAAAGAGGGAGAAAAACTTGTGAATTTCCCATTGACCTAGCTGAAACCCATCTCCTGACCCTATCACTACTTCATTGTCACTCATCTTCTCCCTACTACTACTCTCACTGTTGAGGATGGGTTTGTTTTGAATTTCTTCAGCTTGATGGGTCATTCCATATATATAAAAGTTTTCCTGCACTGGTCTATCATGAACATTATTAGTGGTCATACCACCCTTGCATCATTTCTGCTCGGTGTTATAGATAGAGGGTAGCTAGGGGGAGTGCAGATGATATGTTAGCACCACAAAAGCTGATCACTAGGACCACCTTTTCTTCTACTATCAAGAGAGAGGAGAGAGTTCCTCACAACATCTTGATCCCTCACGTTGAGACCTATGAGTATTGAAATGATGAGTCACTTGAAGGACATATCTCTAGAGATACACGACATTCGCATACAGACATAACATTATACAGAGTAGCACCAGTCTTATTATGGATTTATGTACTGATGTATTGAGGAGGTGTAGCGATTGCTACCGTCAGTTATCTTCCTAACTATGCAATCATTTGAAATTTATGTTCCAGATGACTATGACTTGAAGGATACTTATAATACTTAGGTGACTCTAGCTTTTTCAAGTATCTAACTTAGTGAGGGGCTTATACGCAGTTCGGTGCTTGCACCCTTTAGACCAGTGGAGAAGAGTCTAGGTGGTTGTGTCAATGGCTTTGGCCACTTATGCATTTTTTAGTGTCTTATATCATGTGTTTGTGCTGTCGTCCCTGCTGATCCTACATGGCCAGTTTCTTTGGTCTGAATACTGTGTTGTTGTTTGGCCGCAGTAGTGAGTGTTGATTTTTGTGAGTGTGTTGTTGTCTATGCTCAGCATCTCTGGCACATTTCTACATATGTTTTATTATTTTAATATATATATATATATATATATATATATATATATATATATATATATATATATATATATATATATATATATATATATATATATATATATATATATATATATATATATATATATATATAGTGAGATTTGTAATGTTGTAGTGTTGCTTACCTTTTTCATGATGATTTTATATGTTGATCTTTATACTTTGCATTCTAAAATTCATGTTATTATTTTGCCTAAACTTTTTCCTACATTTACCTACTTTTTAATTACTACTACTTTATGTATCCCTGCGTAAAGAAAAGCAAGATTGGGGGAAAAGTAAAATATAAATTGTTATGAACCTGGAGGGTAATTAACCAAACTCAGTATAAGATTAAATTTCATTGGGAAATTCTTATGAGGCATGCTGCCTAATTTAAACTGCATATCATAATCTACTAAAAGTTTTATAAATTTCATTTGCAAAAAAATAATTTTAATGAGTTAAGAACAAGTTTCAGCCCTTAACAACTTTTGATTTAACTTAAATGAAATAGTAGATTAGTAAAATTTTATAATTGGTGTTAAGTAACAAATTAAGAATATCTTTAATCTTTTCATTCCAATTAAACCGATCTAATGTGATCTTAAGTCTTAACTGGAAAAGATAACTTGGAGCTAGAGCATTAAAATACCAAGTTTTGAGTTTTTATTTTTTATGAAACACAAAACTTCTTCACATTTGAAAACTAGAAAAGAAAGAAATAGTTGACAAGTAGATATAGTAATTCTCGAGAGAAAAACAAAAGAGCAAAAAGTGAAAAATTCCAAAGGATAAAGTTGATTTTGGAGCAACAAAAAAAATCAAGAAAATAAAAATAATTAGAAGTGTTTCTGGTTGGACTTAAGTAATAAAACATATCTATGATTCTTTAATGAAAACCACGTTAAAATGTTATCCTAATGGAAAAGAGTTAAGGAAATATAAAGTTAGTTAAAATTCATAAAAACCGCATTAAATGCCTTCAAGGTGAGTGAAAGGATTTAAATTAACACCAATTTAAGGAACAATGAAGTTTTCTTAAGGATTGAATGAATGGAATTAAGGAAAGATCAAGTTATTAAGTATTAAAGCCAATTGATCCTGTAATGACATTTAACACTTTTAATAACTTCTGATGAGCATGTTGAAAGATTAGACACCTGAAAGAATACTAATTCAAATCATAATATCTAACTAGAGCATGCAATTACTTAAGAACAAGTAATAAGGAAAGTTTTGGGGTATTGACATGCATCAATATTACAAGATTTTATCTGTATTTTTCCTTACATTTTATATATTAATTTTATGTATTTATCATAGATTTAATCTTTAGAAAATTTTTTCTAGTAATATTTTGCAAGTTTCTTGGGTTGAATACAAATAATTTAAAACAAGAAAATTAAAAAAAAGTGTCACGAAGTGGCGTGACCACGCCTAGAAGTGATGTGGCCATGCCATGTGTCAAGGTAGACCGGCATGACCATATTGAATCTAGCCTGACCACACTATTTTGGGCTGACCAATGACGTGACGATGCCACCATCAGGTGTGACCACGTTGCCCTCTGCAGTCAGTGGTGTGACCATGCCGACGAATGGGAAAATACTTTTGCAAGGAAGTTTGATGGCTCAAGTCATGATTGTTGGTATAAAAGTGATTTTTAGGGCTAAATGGAAGGAGTTTTTCATTCAAAGTCATTTGAGGCAATTATAGGCAAGTTTTAAAGAGGAATTTGTTAGTTTTTTTCTCAAGGTCTTCTCTCTCCTTTTGTAGAAACCTTATAGGGTGAGAATTATTATATTTTTTCTGAGTTTTTAGAGTCTTCTATAAGAAGAAGGAGTCCTGCAACTAAGGGGATCATAATTTCTTATAAGTTTTACATATTTCTATTTCTTACACCGAATTCCTGCTTTATTTTCTGTGTAATGGTTTTCTCAGCGATGTTTGGCTAAATTCTTCTTTGTGTCTCTGTGATGTAGAGAGTTGTTGCTTTATTGTGGTTTTTTTATAATATTTGTTTTGTTAAGCCTTCTTCTTCTAGTTTTCATGGCCTTATTATTGGTTAATCTACACTTAGTAGGCCAACTAGAACATTAGAATATTTTGTGAAACAATGACCTCTAACCGTTGCGAAATGGAAATGAAGGGTTAACCACACAATTTTGAGAGAATAGAAATACTCCAATGGAATTCTAAAATCATTACATTATACCAAAAATTTCATGCAGAATGCCATATAGATTTAGGAAGCCTCGAATTCATGGATTCTTGGCTTCTTTTGACCTAGACATAGGCATAAAAAGTACTATATCTCTTATTGACAAAAATCATGGAAAAATGTAGGACAATCATGATTTCCAACATTCTTAAAAATCATAGAGGTAAGAACATCATTAATATTGAAGGAATCACAAAATATTATGTTATTTTTGTTTCCACTATCTTCTCTTTTAAATTGAGTATAATATCAAACGACCCGTATGGAGTCTAAAAGAACAGTCTGTGATGCTAAAAATTATGCATATAGTTAACTTTATAATTGATTAGATACTAATTAGGGTGAAAAATATATGTATAAACTAGACAAACAAACAGAAAAGAAAAGTAAAGATTTAACTCAAGTAAACTCTATTAAAGATAAAATCAGAAAGTACTTTTCTTAGAAAAAGATATTCAACATGGGTGGGTGAGTTGGTTTGACAAACTTTTTAATTATGATTCTGAAAATACGATCGACCTTAGTGATCTTATTTTCATAAATAATAATAAAATTTTTCATTTTTACCATCGTATTAGTAAAAAAGAAGTTGAGGATGCTTTAAATTTAACCAAGGTTGGAATTTCTGTAAGACCCGATGATATCCCAATTGAAGTGTGGAAATATTTAAGAGATTTTGTTGTTTCATGGCTTACTAAATTTTTTAATATTAGTTTAAAAACTAAAAATATGCTTAATGAGCGACGGAAGAGTATTTTGATCCCCATTTTTAAGAATAAAGGGGATGCACAAGAGTGTGCAAATTATAGAGGAATTAAATTGATGTGTCATACTTTAAAATTATCGGAGAGGGAACATAGTTTAAGATGTATTATGAATATTTCTCATAATCAATTTGGATTTATGCCAAGCTATACTTTTATTGATAGGTTTGATCGAGAAGTACGGAGACAATAAGGAGGATCTACATTTGATTTTTATTGATTTAGAAAAAGCTTACAATAAGATTCCAAGAGATATCCTTTGGAAAGTTCTTGAGAAGAAGTGTGTTGATAAGACTTATATTCAAGTTATCAAAATATATGTACACTAGAGCTGTTACCTGTGTTCAAACTAAAGGAGGATTGACAATTTTTTTTCCTATTTCTGTTGGATTACATCAGGGATCTGCTCTAAGCCCATATATTTTTTGCTTTAGTTATGGATGGTCTTACTGGACATATACAGTAGGATGTACCTTGGTGTCTACCTTTTGCTGATGATATCCATATCATGGATAAGATGAGAAAAAAAGCCTAGGAAAAAATTAAATTATGGAGGTCTATATTGGAATCTAAAGGCTTTCGTTTGAGTAGAACTAATATTGAATACATGGAACGTAATTTTAGTAATAGTAGCTCTAGTGACATAAGGGTAAATTTGGGTGATCAAAATTTTAAAAGGTGTGAATGATTTAGATATATCAGGTCTATTGTTCAGAGTGATGGTGATATAAATGGGGATGTTAATAGTAGAATTCAAGTTGCTTGGTTGAAGTGGAGGAATGCTTCGAGCCTATTGAGTTATAGAAAGTACAGTTTAGACTGAAAGGAAAATTATATAAGATGGTGGTGAGACCTGCAATGCTCTATGGTGTTGAATGTTGGTCTTTAAAAGATAAGCATAATACTAAGTTAAGTGTTGTTAAGATGAGAATGATTAGGTGGATAAGTGGCTTTACCCTTAGAGACAAAATGCAAAATGAATTTTTCTAGTGATAGGTTTGGTGTAGCTCCGGTGATGGACGAAGTTAGAGAGAGTCACCTTAGATGGATTGGTCACATTAAACGTTGACAATTTGATGATCCAATTAGGAGAATAGATGTTTTAGATTTGACTTATGTTAAGAAAGCCAGAGGTAGACTTAAGATGACTTGAGCTTATTGTATAAAAAATGATCTTAATTTTTTAGAATTAAATGAAAATATGACACTAAATAGAACATAATAGATAAAAAAGATTCATGTAGCCGACCCCACTTAGTGGGATTAAGGCATTGTTACTGTTGTTGTTATTATTGTTATTTTTTTCTTATCTTTGCTCTATTTTCTTAGAACCTTAGGATTTAAACCTTTCTTTTTTGGGATTACATTAGGCTGTACTAGCCATAATGGTAAATTAGAGATTATTTAATGGAAATAACCATTACACATTCCACCTAAAATCGATACGCGGTACTCTTTAATTGCATTACTACATGATACATACATTTGTGTTGTACGGTCGATGTTCCCCGTAGTAAGTCTTGCCACATCATTAGCTTATAGCTCCTTTGATAGTTTGAAGTGACAACTAAGGAGGTGCTAATTGGTTTTGTCTCGCTCATATTGAACCTTTGTAGGATCTTCTCAACATACTTATTGAGACAAATTTGGTGTTCTTGCACTCTGTTTCCAGTTTATTTTTTTCTCTCTTTCTTTTTTAAAGAAACGCCAGCTTGTTGATTGTTGTATACTTCCCTTCTCCCTAATAAATCTCTCTTCTGGGTCATATGAATGGTTAAGAGAAGAGAGAAATTGGAAAAGATAAACATACTGCAAAGACGACAAATAATAGAAAATTAAAATGTGGAGAGCCTATGTGTGATAAACCTCACAAATATAGGTCAAGTATGTCCAACTAAACAAGATCAGGAGTAGGCACCTTGGACCAATATCTGTAAAAAAATACCTATGTATGTTACTCATATCCAGAGAGTCAGGTGTACGGTGTCATTCTATGGTCAATATCACTCTTAAGGAGACGTGTGCCACTTTATTAATACATCATGGGGGATACCTAAGAATACTCTCAATAAAAGGAGTTTTACTTGTATTATTATGAATCTAAGGAATTTGGTAGTCAAAGTAGTGGTTATTCCATATGGGAATCTCGATGCTTCAAAACTGATGCTAAGACATCGAGCTTAGAGTGAGTCTCACATCCCAAATGGGTAGTGGCTCATCAGTATATGAAGCCTATGGAATAACTTAATCATCTTTATGGGAACACGTTCGGGTCATTAGGGTAAAGGACAAATCATCGTATCCTAAATGGGTGGTGACTCATCAACATCAGGCTATCTAGACGATACCAACTAAGTCAAGGAGCGACATGGCTTAACAGGGGTAGTGAAAGGAAGTGGGGAGTAATTCATATATGGTAGAGGTAGCCAGGTCAGGATACCATGGATCTAACATCCTAAGCCACTAAGACCCCAAGTCAACCTTGTCATGAAGGTAGTTGACCCAACATGTCTAGACATCCCTGGTTAGCAACCCGTAAATTGGGTCGTCCGTGGGAACCTCAATAGCCCTAAGGTCAGAGGAATAAAACTCTATCATATGACAAATGGTTGTAGATCCAAGAGGTGGGAATTATACCCATCAAAATGGCAAGGATTTCACGAAAAAAGGAGTGAAGTTCAGCTACAAAGCTGGAAACGCTCCGATCAAAGGACTTGCACCTCATCTGGGTCGGGGAGTCTTCTAACACCATAGGAGCACTAGATCTATAATTTTAAAAAGGTATACTAAGCTAGTTAGATTGAATAAGTATGAGGTCCCCTCCCTGAGACATGCAGATATGAACGAAACTATCTAGGGTAGTCCTTAATTATTATGGAGGCCTTATTATATCGCTCGAGTGATATCCATGCAATGCAAACTATTTTAAAATTTGACTAAAGGCCATGAAGGAAAGTGAAATACAAATTTTAAAGTCGTGAATATTTTAATCATAAATTTTTTTTATCTTGAAGAATTTATTATGATTTTTTATGTATAAAAAGTTACAATTTTATGGTCCTTAATGAGCTTAGTTTATATTTTTTGTGGAATTCCATATGCACATACATAAAGAATGAAAGACAATCCAAGAGTACAAGGCATTCAACAAAAAGAAAATCACTTAAAAATAATATAAGAGGCTAAAACAACGCAGGATCGGCAACATATCCTAGGAAAGCAGAAAAAGCAATCGGACTTAAGCTACGGAACAGAAGCTGACTCTCATGGTCCCTGTCACATGGTTTGGTGGAATCTGCCTTGAAACCCATGTTCGTACCTTATTTTTGATATAAACTCACTATAGGACTCTATTAAATACATTTAAAATGAGAAAATAAAAGTCTCTACCTGTATGAATGCAATCATTAGTGGGGAAAGCCATGGAATGCAAAATAGGTCATGCTTATAATCAGGGAAGCTAAATAGCACCTGCAAGCAAAAGATTAGAGATCATTACTTCGCCCCACATAGTGGCACTTGTGTCAGTGTGTATGTAGGCACTAAACTCTGCAAAAGAACGCCCTACTACACTACCATGCATGTCAATCACTCTAGCACCCCAACAACAAAATTGTAACACATGCCTAGCACAAAGCAACATAACACAGAAAAATAGTCACAACCATCCAAAAATACTATCTAGCATCTTATATCCTAGCCTAGCACACCACCTAACAAGAAAGTGTCCTAACCAACATCTATGTGCACGGTCAGCCTCTAATTAAAGTATGACTTTGACGGAGTCACCTTACCATCCCAACCCTAAAGATCTAAGCGATTTAAAGGGTGTCACCCAAGGTGGAATTTAAAATGTATTGACCTTATATACAACTTAATTTGCTACATAGATAATTTTAAAATCACGGTGAATGTAGTAACAAGTAGAAATTTATATTTTCATAGTTTTCAAAATAAGGGTAATTAAATGCAGGCCCATAACATACAAGATGATACGAGTTTGATCCCTTGGATCCTTAACATAGTCATAACAGTGTCAATCCTGATTACTTAACTTGCATTACTCATCGAGAATGACCTAGAAACCCATGCTTATTAAGACATCGCAACCGACACATGAGTCACCCACCTACAGAGTCACCTCACTATTTATGCATGCATGCAAATGCAAGTGCAGACATTTACATGACAAAAGTGTTGGGCTTGCCATAGAGGCAATGACCAAACAGATGGGTCGGTATTGGATTCAGAGGCTAGAAGAATGGGTGTGCCTTGGAGGCAGTGATCTAAAGGATGAGTTTATGAAGAGACACTTAAAGTGTTGCCCAGGCAAATGATGGATCCATACAAATTTTCATGTAGAGCATACATCAAAAGGGATTTTGTGCTCGATTTCCTGGGGTATTGGATGCCACTGGGGAGAATTACCCCTTGCACCAATAATGACTAAACACACACATAAATGATAAGCATATACAAGGCACAGTGCACCATGCAAGCAAGCAGTCAAACTTATGCAAATGCACAAAATGCACTATGTAGGTGATCGATCGACTGTGATAGGGTGACTGTCAAACCTAATAGATTTTAATTGGATCGGACTGGCCGATTGAAGCACAAGTGATGTTTATTAGCTTGGGAAGGCAGTCGAGGCAAAGTGACATGCTAAGAAGGGCTGGGTGGCCGATCGAGGTAAAGTCGAATGCCAACCAGGCAAAGGCAGCTAGTAGAGGCAAAGTGACATTTTGACCATCTTGGGGAGGTTGGTTAAACTAATGTCTATGCTAATCTAGCTGATGTGACCTATCGAGGCAAAGTAGCATGCTGACTGGGTCGGGGTGGCCGTTCAAACCAAAATGCTATGTCAACCGGGTCGGGGAGTCCAATCTTGGCAAAATGACATGTCGACAGGGCCGGGAGGCAGAACGAGGCAATATGTAAACATGCTCCAAGCAAAATGCAATGCAATTCAAGATAAACCAAACACACTTGATAGCAAACTGTTCCCTTGTTAATGACCTCACATAGGAACATATGGTTGATGTTCTTGGATATGTGACATAGCTGCCTCCTACTTTGGAGAGGCATTCGAGAGTTTCTCCACAGGGAGTCTGAGGGAGAACCTCTCTACGGTGTTGTGAAATTGGCTAACTACAATGTTTTCCCATTTCACAAACTCCTCAAAATTTTGCAAAGTGAGCTAGCTACAAAGCTTTTGTCACTATACCAAGTCCAATATCTCAATTTTTTCAAAAAAATTTGAGGAATCTAAAGCAAGGGAAGGTTTAGACTCCAACCCATTAGGACTTGTGCTAGGGTTCACAATAAAGAAATTCACTCAGCTCTATGAAGGGTAGTTGGCAATGCATGGAAAACCCTTACCTAAACGCTTGCTCTAGGAAGGCCAAAGATCCAACACATAAACACATGGCCGCGCTGGCTCGTACGTACTGGCACACTGATCCTGATTCTCTTTTACCAGATGAAAAATGATAAAATTAGTGCTTTTGGTAATCTAATTAAACTATTTTTTTTATAAGATATTCTTCTATAGAATAGCGCTAAAATTTTGATTCTGAATTAAATAAGAATACAACAGTGATATTTTAATTTAGGGATTCTACGCAAGTATACGTATCATTATCAAGTAATATAATGCTTTGAGATTAAGCACTAAATATCGATCCCATAGGGAAAAATTTTAAAAATTTAAAAGATAAAAGGGTTATTAGATCACAAATTCTATTTAGAAAAAGACACTTACTTAAACAGTTTCATATAACATAAAATTTTTAGATATGATTCTTTTTGATATTTTCTTAAATTACAAAATAAAGTGAATAATTATCAAAATATAGTAAGATTTTTGTAGGACTTAAAGAAGTATAAATGAAAATATATTTTTCCTTATCATGAATTAATAATAAGTAAATGAATTTTGTTGTGGAAGTATTCAAAATCTATCGTGCCAAATAGTAGCAATTTTATTCTTTACCCTTACTAGAGTTGCTATAAAAACATTGGTTAGTTGAAAGTTTGAATAATTTTGAAGACGGGTTAGGTGGGGAAGATACGGGCTCTCACTCTAGAGTTCCCTTCTTTCCCTCCACCTGGGGGCTATCTCTCACATCAAAACCTAAAATAATAAACCAATTTATGGGCTTTAGTATGTCACCCTAAAGTCTTTAATTCTACACCCATCAAAGAATATTTATCTATTTATTTACACAAAATTATATAAATTACTTTCTAATCCATACAATCCCATGTGATTCCTACCTATTGTTGATTGAGACAATACCTACTAGGTTCTTACATTCTTTCACAATAAATGTTAACATCATGATTGGCCAAATCAAGAAGTAAATGTAGTGCAACGATTGAATCAACACAACTTCTTCTAACAATAAAGATCAATACTTCCACAACTTTCATCCAACACTTAATTACCTTTCATTTTAAGGAAAAAGATAAGGAATACTACTTAGAATCCATGGAGAAAAGACAACCAAAAATAGTTTAAAAAGTAGAAACCATATAGAAAACATAAGAAGTCTCAATTAAAACCAAATGAAGTACAAAGATAAATAACTTATCTCAAGTTTCTCTTTACTAAAATCTTGAAGTTCCTTTGAATCTCTTCCTTTTTCTTACAAGACTCCCTTGGACTAGTCACCCAACCCAAGAGGGTTTAAATCTCTCTAAACAATGGATTTTTACTTAGGAATCTCGACTCACCCACTCTTTCACTAAGAAGGAAAAAAGTGTGAAGAAACCTCAGTAAGGATCCTAGAAATTCTTACTTCTACTACTCTCTACAAACTAGAATTTTCCTCTCTCTCTAAGAACTCTACACACCCACACACACTTCTCTTTAATTCCTTCTTTTATATTTTCTCCAAAAGGTTCCTTTGTGTCTCTTCAAAATGTGTCAATATTCATTGAATTCACCCAAGAGATGCATCCTTTCAAGTGAAATTTGAATGTATTTTGATGCCCTTGATTAGTTACCTATGTTTGTACCAAAGGATGCCTTAAACACTACTAAAAAATTCGCTAAAAATTACTAAAATTGCAAAGTAACTACCTAGCACTTAAGCACAGGTTCTTTGGCGCTTAGGCACAGCCTTCTCTGTCTGCTGGCTCTTAAGCGCCAAATCTGGGCGCTTAAGCGCCCAAATTCATTTAACACCTTCATTTTTGCTCCAAATTTGATTTTTTTACTCCTTTTGACATATACCTCAAAGAAAAACACACAAATAATTTCCATTAAATTGCAATATCATCAAAAATAGGTATAAAAAGGTGCATAAAAATACTATATATTTTAGATATATCACACACACACACACTTGTGTGGGTAATCAAACCCACACACATACCAAAGCTAAACCCTAGAGCTAGCTAATAGTTTGGATGATCTCACTATCACGAAGGTTGCAGACGCATTTTTTTACGTAGGAGGAAGCTCTCCTCACTAGAGAGAAGCCCACGCTTTGACTTATTTGCAATGAAACAAACAAATGAATGAGGGAAAATTAGATATACAAGTATTTGAAATAAATAATCATAGATTGTAATTGTACGATAAATACATACCTTCATGAGAGGGGTTGAATGGACCTCTATGCACCATGGCGCCATCACCACCCCGACGGTGATGAGGAGGTCCCTCAAGTCTTCCAGTTGAAAAGAAACTAGACCGGGCGAGGTGGGAACATCGCCGATGGGGATTTACTGAAGATGGAAGTGTCTGCGAGAAGCCTTATTGAGAAAGAGATGCCAGTTGGATAAGCTTCATTAGGAAGAGTAGGCACGCATGACATTTTCAGTTTTCCTCATCTTCCTCCATATTTTTAGGTAGGGTTATTGTCAATAGAGAAGAAAGAAGGAAGATTCTGATCTCCATGTGCAACGAACAGAGAGGAAGGTGCAGAATCAACCTCCTAGAGGATCACCTCAACGGAGAAAGGATCAGCTAGGGCTTCATGTGAAAAGGAACGAGGCCACCCTATGAAGACCTTAGGTTGCCGAAGGAGGCTCACCAGCGGTGGAGGGAACAAAGAAGGAGGGCCAGCTGTATAAGCCTTTGTGTAGGGAGCTCCAATCGAGTGGATGACCGGAAAGTGACGTCAACAACGTCACAGACCAGTGACGTCAACAACGTCACAGACCAAGAAGGTGGTCAACAAGATTTTATAGCTTCATGTGTAAAAGAGAAGAGGAAAGTTCTAGGGCCCGTCGATGTGAGGGAAACCACCACAAAAAACTTTCCGATGAGGGTAGAAGCATTCATCAGTGATTAGGTGAGGTCTCCAATAGCGAGGGGCACCGACACTGGAGGAGGATGGTTGGGGAGTGTTGGATAAAGCATCAAGTGGAAGAATTGGGAGAGGGCTAATTGATCGCTTGAGCTAGTTTATGTTTTAAATGAATTTTTTTTAATTTAATTTATTTTTTAACATTTTTTATTTAAAACCCTTGATTTGTGTGTTGCTAGTTCATGCACAATACCATAGAAAAATTGGTGTCCTTCCAGGGTAAAATTGACGTTCCATACGTGCTCTCGCGGTGTATTTCATCATCCTGGATCATCTGGATAAATTTATCAACAATCAGACCAATTTAAGTCTACTTCGTGCATGACATGATGAATTATTTTTTTGATCCAATCAGATTTGTCTAATAATGAAAGTGTTGAATGGCTTTCACTTGAGTGACGACTAAAGTCTAGTAGGACAATCTCGACACTGTGCCCCTCAACACGCGTCAAAACATCGCAAGTACACGTAATAAATGCATCAATCTTGATTTCTTTGGATTTTTGTTCTATGATTGATCGTTTGAAAATTGATTTCAGTATTGGTTATGATGTATATAAGAATAGGTATGTGGTGTGCATTGGGGTTTATGTGTGGGTCCTAATACTAGTCCTCTGTAAGAGTTAGTAGAGAATTCCTATGACTAGGTCCCAAGTTCTAGGAGAATAATATTGAGCACACCAAAAATGAGGTCAACACACTTTTTTTTATACTGATTTTTATCCGGAGAATCTTTCGAGCTAGATCTAGATCCTTCATCTCAAACTCACTTAATAATTGTTTCTTTAAATCCCTAAATTCTTCAAATCACCCCTGTAATTTGCATGTCATCCACATAAAAAAGTAATATGTAACTATTATCAAAATGTTTGATGATTGGTATGTCAAACACTTCAAATGTCCATATATGTCATAAATGTATCAAACCTCTAGT
Organism: Papilionanthe hookeriana x Papilionanthe teres; assembly: GCA_022702705.1. NCBI lineage: Eukaryota > Viridiplantae > Streptophyta > Magnoliopsida > Asparagales > Orchidaceae > Papilionanthe > Papilionanthe hookeriana x Papilionanthe teres. The sequence continues at coordinate 143,183,694 of CM040421.1, forward strand.
ATCACTATCTTGGGGACTACTTCAGGCTATAAAGGCTCTTCTTTAATAAGTAGACCAAATCTTCCTTGCCTAGAAACTTATAAAACTGTGGTTGCACCATGTACAGTTCTTTCTCCATATATCCACGTACAAAAGTTGTTTTTATATCCAAATGCTTCATTTTTTATTCTTCTGTTGCTATCAGAGTCAATTCAACCCTGAAGGTTGTCATCTTCACCTCTAAGAAAAAAGTTTTGTATAATACACTTCTTCACTCTTTACAAAATTTTTTTCCATGTAGTTCTTGCTAACATCTGACTCCTCTTTTATCATGTAGACCCACTTATTGTGTAGTTCTTTTGCTTTCTGGTACTACCATCAAATTGTAAGTCTGATTTAACTACAAAATTGTATTTCTTCATCCATGAAAAGCTCACATTCCCTTGAATCTTCAACTTGCGTGGCCTCCAAATTCACTCTGATTCATCACTATCAATGAGTAACAAATACTAAAGTAAAAGAGAATACTTCTGTAGGTGGTTGAGGAACTTCCATCCTTCTAGTTGAGCATAAATTTTTTCTCATCTTTCTGATCGAAATTCTCTTCTATCGAAACATAATTAAAAGTTTTAGAGTTAGCTGACATGATGCTGACAGTTCTGATCCTACTCTTATAAATCTCCAGTTTATTAAAGGTGACATCCTGCTCCTGATGAATTTCTAAAACTTACACCCAAACTCATTTGATCGATATACAATGAAGGTGCACTTAACAGATTTCGAGTAAAACTTGCTCTTTGAACCAACATCAAAAAGCATGTAGGTAGAACATAAAAATACTATTGATTGAGATAGATCTGCATTTATGTTATTCCAATCTACTTAATGTAAGCCTTCCTCCAAAGTTAATAATTTTAAACTGTAGTGTTTATTGCTCAACCCAAAATTATTTTGGCAAGCGTACATGCAACGTCATGCTCGTAACATGATCTGTGATTGTTCTATTCTTGTACACAGCCACACCATTCTATTATGATGTCCTTGGAAAAGTGAATCATGCCTGACACCCTTTGTAGCACATAAATTCTTAAACTTCTAATCACGATATTCACCATCATTATATGATCTAAGACACTTCAGCTTCAATTATGTCATATTTTCTACCATAGCCTTCAACTTCTAAATGATTTTAAATACATCATTTTTTTTACTTTAAGAAGTAAACCCAAACCTTTCTCATGTGATCATCAATAAATATTACAAATAAAGGGAAACTTCAGCGAACTGATCTTCAATCGGACCCTATATGTCAGTATGTACCCCATACGTTTTTAGAGAAAAAAACTTTCTTCTGCTTCATATATACCGTCTTCACAAAAATCCAGATCAAATGATTTCAAATTCTAAGGTTTATTTTTAGAAATTTTGGACCTCAGACATTTGTTTCTCACATGGCTAAGTCTAGGTGCTATAGACATGAATCCATGATGCACCTTAAATATATAGTATTTTTATGCACGTTTTTATACCTATTTTTGATGATATTGCACTTTAATGAAAGTTATTTTATTTTTTTGTGCAGGTATGATGGAATTAATTAATTATGATGAAAGGAGTGAAAAAGGATCAAATTTGGAGAAAAATTATGAAGTTTGAGAAATTTGGCCTCTCGCGCCCAAGCGCCAAAGTGCCTGCGCTTAAGTGCCACTGTTAAAAATTGAATTTAAATGATTTTTGGCACCATTTTCAATGGGTGTTTGAAGCAACTTTTGGTGGTGACTTCCTTAACTTCCATTGGGTGGCAAATATGATTGAAGGGATGCATCTTTTGGTGGATACATCGAATCTGGACATGATTTGAAGAGACACCAAGGCACCTTCTGAAAAATTATAAAAGTGAAGCCTCATATTTTGTGAGGGGGTTGTTGTTATTAGTGTGTGGTGGTTATTAGTGTGAGTTGAAGTGAGTAGTAGTTAGTAATTTAGAGTTCTTCTTTTCTGTAGTAGAGAATAGAGAGTAAGAAAGGAAAAAGGGTTGGTGTGAAGCGTTCTTCTCACCAATTTTCTTTTATCCTTATATCTAGTTTATTTGAAGTTTAAAGTCTTTGTTAGATTCATTAGAGTTGGGCGCCAACCTTTGTAGAGTTGTATTATGGAGAAAAAAGTTTCAAAGAAACTTCCAGAGTCTGGTTGAGAGAATTTTCAGATTAGTATTTATCTTTGTTTTTTACATTTTGTTTTTAAGTAAGATTGTTGTGTTTTCATTATGGTTTATGCTTTCATATCAAGTTTTGTTTGTATTTTATTCATAAAATCTGAGTAGTTTACTATATATTTTTCTTTCCTATATGATGAAGTAATTAAATAATGGAAGTATGTTGTAGAAAATATAAGTGTTTAATGTTGGATTAAATTGTAATGATTCAATTCCTTAACTTAATTTACTTCTTAATTTGGCCAATTAAGATGTTAAAATTTGTTGTGACATTATGTAAGATTCAATGCGGTATTATCTCAAACAACAATTGGAAAGAATCACATGCAATTATATGGGTGAGAATTGTAGTCCATTTGATTGAATGCAAATATATAGGGAGATATGCTTTATTGGGGAGTAAAATTAGAGGACTTTAGAGTGACAAGCTAAAGCCCCCTAATTTGGTTTATTATTTTAAATTTTATTATAAGATGTTAGCCCCTAGGTGGAGCGAATAGTGGGAACTCTAGAGTGAGAGCTGGTATCTTCTCTGCCTAACCCATCTACAAAATTTCAAAATTTCAAATTAACCAATTTTCTTTATAGAACCAAGTAAGGGTAAAGAATATAATTGCTTCTATTTGGCACAATAAATTTAAATACTTTTACAATATAAATTTAAATAATTATTACTATTTCATTGAAGAAGGAAAAATCTAGTTAATTCTTATAACTGTTATATCATGTTTAGAGTATTGATAATTTTATTTCTTGCTTAATTTGTTATTAAAAATATCAAAAAGAACTTTTCAAGATTAAAACCTTAAAACATACTTACAAAAATCAATTCAAAAAGTAAAAAGTTAGTTTTCTTATTTCTTTAAATTTTTACACCTTTACCTGTGGGTTCGATATCTCGGGGCTTAATCAGAAAGTCCTATATTACTTGATAAACGATAAGTATACTTGTGTAGAATGCCATATTATAAATCATAAAGTTCCTATCTAAATCGTAAGCATAAATACTCATGGGGAGTCAAGTTTTTGGCACCATTGCCGGGGAAATTGATTAAAATTTCATTTAAAGAAGATTAAGAAAAATTAATTTTTTTTACTTTTCTTTATTTGATTTTATTTAATGTTGTATGTATAGTTCAGGGTCTGAGGGACTTTTTCCTTACAATTCTAAATTAGAAAGAATAATCAGAAAAATCAAAAAAATTAAAAATTTCGAAAAAGATAAAAATATTCAAGAAATAGTAAATCATCAAAATCAAAATGTTAACATCCATCAAGAATTTAGACCTTTAAGAGAATATGTTAACCCTATAGTGGATGAACTTCATGGTAGTATTCAACATCCTGTCGTAGCTGCTAATTCCTTTGAGCTTAAACCTGCTATTATCCAAAGGGTCTCTAATAATCAGTTTTGGGGAGCACCAACTGAAGATCCTAATTAACATCTTGCCAACTTTCTAGAGTTGTGTGCTACTTTTAAATATGATGGTGTTTCAGATGATGATATTAAACTTATACTTTTTCCTTTCTCACTAAGGGATAAAGTTAAGATATGGTTAAATTCGTTAGCACCTGGATCTATCAAAAGTTGGGGTGATTTAGCACAAAAATTCCTTGCTAAATATTTTCCACCATCAAAGACTGTGAAGCTTAGAAATGATATCACATCTTTTTGTTAGTTTGAAGATGAATCTATATATCAGGCATGTGAACAATTTAAAGATCTCCTTAGGAAATGTCCACATCATTCGATACCAGATTGGTTAATAATTCAAACCTTTTATAATGGATTAGTTGGATCTCTTAGATTTATTATCGATGCTGCTGCAAGAGGATCACTGATGTCTAAACAACTTAATGATGCTTATGCTTTGATAGAAGAAATGGTTATTAATAACTTTCAATGGCCTTCTGAAAGGTTAAATTCTAAAATGGTAGCCAATATTCATGAAAATGATGCTTTTGCAAGGTTAGCAAATCAAGTTTCTGCAACTTCAATTAAGATAAACCAATTTGAGATGAATTTTTCTCAGTCAATTGCCATGAATGAAGAAAATTCATTAAGTTAAATGGTGGATTCTCATACTTCACCAGAAACTTTGAATGCTATAAGTAAGCCTAATAACCCTTATTCTAATTATTATAACCCAAGTTGGAAGAATCATCCAAACTTTAACTGGAATACCAATAATCAGGGTGGTATTAACAAAAAATGAGGAAATAATCAAGTAAACCCATTGGGGAACTGGAACAATGAAGGGAATAATAATTATATACCAACCTATCCTGCAAGTTATAATAATGCTTTACAATTTAAAGAGAAGAAGTTGTATATTGAAGGAGTGGTGTTACAAATGGGAAATCAATTGCAAAATCAAGGAGCTATAATAAAAATCATTGAAAATCAATTGGGATAGATTGTCAATAAATTAAGTAATAGATCCCAAGGTATGCTTCCTAGTAATACTGAAATAAATCCAAGAGATAGCAATAAAGAGCATGTAAAAACAATTCAACTTAGAAATGGAAGAGAGTTGGAAGGTAGAGTTCAAAAAGAAATTAAAGTAGAGAAAGAAGAAATTGAAGAACCAAAAGAGGACGGTCCGAAAGGTTTGGAAAGACTTATTTCTCCACTTAAAGAAGGTTTCGAAAAACTACGACCTCCATTTCCTCAAAGAGACGGTCCGAAAGGTTTGGAAAGACTTATTTCTCCACTTAAAGAAGGTTTCGAAAAACTACGACCTCCATTTCCTCAAAGACTTCATCAGCAAAAGTTGGATAAGCAATTTTCAAAATTCTTGGAGATATTTAAGAAGCTAACAATCAACATTCTATTTGCTGAAGCCTTATAACAGATGCCAAGCTATGTGAAATTTATGAAGGATATTCTCAACAAAAAAGGAAGTTTAAAGATAATGAGACAGATGCACTTAGTGAGGAGTCCAGTGCAATAATTTAGAAGAAGCTTCCTAAAAAGCTTAAAGATCCTGGTAGTTTCATAATTCCATGTGCAATCAGAGATAGATTTTATAGAAAAGCTTTATGTGATTTGGGTGTAAGCATTAACCTTATGCCTCTATCAATATTTGAAAGACTGGTATTAGGAGAAATAACTCCATCTACTGTAACTCTACAATTAGCGGATCGTTTGATCACATATCCTAAAGGAGTTATAGAAGATGTTTTGGTAAAAGTGGATCAATTTATCTTTCCCGTTGATTTCATTGTGTTGGATATGGAGGAAGATAAAGAGATACCCATAATTTTAGGAAGACCTTTCCTAGCCATAGGCAGAGCAATGATAGATGTTTAAAAAGGGGAATTAACAACTAGAGTTAATGATCAGACTATTACATTCAATATTTCAAAATCAATGAAATATCCTGTAAGAGGTAAATATGATGAATGTTATAGGATAGATGTTATTAAGTATTTGAGTGAATGTCATTTCAAATCAACTTATGAAAAGAAATCTGAAAGAGAAGAATTAGAACATGAGCAAGAAGAGGAGTTACATCATTCTGAAGATTTTCATGAGGAAGATCTAAATTATGTTCATGAAAATTTTGAACTGTTGGACATGACTGAAAAAGATGAATCTTTTGGTCCATCAATTGAAAAATCTCTTAAACTTGAGTTAAAAATGCTTCCTTATCATTTGAAGTATATTTTTGTAGGTGAGTTCTCAACTTTTCCAGTAATAATTTCCTCTCAATTAACTAAAACAGAAGAAGAGAGTTTGTTTGAAGTTTTAATGAAGTACAAGAAAGCCTTGGGATGAATGACAGCTGATATTAAAGGAATCAGTCCTTTAATTTGTATGCATAGAATCCTTATGGAAGATAATTGCAAACCCAGGGCTAAACCTCAAAGCTGATTAAATCTTATTATGAAAGATGTTGTTAAGAAAGAAATTTAAAGTGGTTGGATGCTGGAATTATCTACCATATTTCAGATAGTGCATGGGTTAGTCCTATTCACTGTGTTTCTAAGAAATGAGGAGTAACTATTACTATTATTGAGAAGAATGAGATTATGCCAACAAGACAAGTTACAGGGTGGCGAATATGCATTGATTATAGAAAATTAAATCTTGCTACAAGGAAAGATCATTTTCCACTCCCATTTCTAGATCAGATGTTGGATGGACTAGCTGGGCATAAATACTTTTGTTTTGTGGATAGATATACTGAGTACCACCAAATTCAAATTGCTCCTGAGGATCAAGAGAAAACAATGTTTACAAGTCCTTATGGTATGTTTGCTTTTAGAAGAATGCCTTTTTGTTTATGTAATGCCCTTGCTATATTTTTAGAGATGTATAATGGCTATTTTCTGTGGTTTAATTGAAAAAGAGATTAAAGTTTTTATGGTTGACTTTTTAGTGTTTCAAATTTCATTTGAATCATGTTTATAACATTTATCTAAAGTTATAAAATGTTGTGAAGAAACTAATTCGGTCCTTAATTGGGCAAAATGTTAATTTATGGTAGTAGGAAGAATTGTATTAGGACATAGAATATCAGAAAAAGTTTTAAAGGTAGTTCCTACAAAAATTCAAGTTATCTCTAATTTAACTTGTCCAACGAATGTAAAGGGAATTAGAAGTTTTCTAGGACATGCTGGATTCTATAAGTGTTACATTAAAGACTTTTTAAAAATTTCAAAACCCTTATGCCGTTTATTGGAAAAGGATGTAATTTTTTATTTTGATGATGAATGCCTAAAAGCTTTTGAAACATTAAAAGAAAAATTAATCACTGCACCTATTTTTTATTTTGATGATGAATGCCCAAAACCTTTTGAATTAATGTGTGATACTAGTGATTATGCTAATGGTACTGTTCTGGGTCAGAAATATGATAAAATTTTCAATGTAATTTACTATGCTAGTAAAACTCTTAATGATGCTCAAATTAATTATACCACTACTGAGAAAGTGTTATTAGCTATAATATTTGCTTTTGATAAATTTTGATCATATTTAATTAGAACTAAATGTGTAGTGCATACTGATCATTCTGCTATCAAATATTTAATGAAGAAGAAAAATGTGAAACCAAGATTGATTAGATGGATTCTTCTTTCGCAATAATTTAATTTTGAGATAGTAGATAGGAAGGGTGCTGATAATCAAATTACTGGTCATCTATCCAGGCATGAAATTGAAAAATCTTTTAGTAATACTGAAGAAATTAATGAACATTTTCCTGATGAAAAATTTTTCACTATTAATGAATGGCGTATTGCATGGTATGTCGACATTGTAAACTTTATTGTCAGTAATATTATATCATATGGTTTGACATACCAGGAAAGGAAGAAGTTTTTATCTAATGCTAAAACTTATATTTGGGATGACCCATTTTTATATAAATAAGGAAAAGAATTAATCATTCGAAGATGTGTGTCTTTAGAAGAAACTTATGAAATTATTCAAAAATGTCATAATTCTGATTATGGGGGGACATTTTGGAGTTGATAGAACTGCTTATAGAATTTTATAATCTGGATTTTATTGGACTATAATTTTTAAAGATGTTAATGCATATATTAAAAATTGTGATCGATGTCAGCGTGTAGGTAATATTTCTAGAAGAAATGAGTTGCCCTTTAATAATATGTTGGAAGTTTAAATATTTGATGTTTGGGGATTAGATTTCATGGGACAATTTACACCATCTTTTGGAAAGATCTATATTTTAATAGCAGTAAACTATGTATCCAAATGGATTAAAGCTGTTGTTTTACCTCAATGTAATGCTCAAAGTGTTGCAAAGTTTTTAAGAAAGAATATATTGCAGATTTGGAATACCAAGAGTAATCATAACAGATGGGGGAAGTCATTTTAGAAATGCGATTATGGATAAGTTAGTAAAGAAATATCATATTAATCATCGCATTACTACCACTTATCATTCACAGACAAGTGGTTTGGTTGAATTATCCAATCGTGAAATTAAAAGAATATTGGAAAAAACTGTTAATCCAAATAGAAAGGATTAGTCAATCAAATTATATTATGCTTTGTGGGCTTATAGGACTGCTTACAGAACTCCTATAGGAATGTCCCCATATAGACTAATTTTTGGAAAAGCTTCTCATTTACCTGTTGAACTTGAGCATAAATCATGTTGGGCTATAAAAGAGTTCAATTATAATTTAAAGGATGTTGCTGAGAAGAGATTATTGCAATTAAATGAGCTTGAAGAGATAAAGAATGAATCTTATGAAAATGCTAAGATTTATAAAGAAAAGATGAAGTTATGTCTTGATTGGAAGATTCTTACTAAAAATCTTGAGTCAGGACAAAAAATTTTGTTATATAATGCCAAGTTAAAAATTTTTGCTAGAAAACTTAAATCCAAATGGATGGGTTCATTTATTGTGATAAAAGTTTATTCTTATGGAGATGTAGATATTCAAGATTCTAAGACTGGAAAAATATTCAAAGTTAATGTTCATATACTTAAACCTTATTTTTTAGTCGATCAATTTAAACCTGATAAGAATCTGATGTTGGGTCACTCAAAATAAGTTCTGGGTATGTCAAGCCAAAGATTATAAATCAAGTGCTTTGTGGGAGGCAACCCATATTTATTGGTGTGCTTTGCTTTATGTTTGCTTTGTGTGCTTTGTTTAGTTTGTTTCATGATTATGTGGTAGCATTTTGAAGAGATTAGTTATAGTGGTGTTTATTTGATAGACCTGTGCAAAAAAGTGCACTGGCAGCTAAGCGCCGCTTGGTTGGCGCTTATGCGCCGCAGTTAAGAAAAACGTGATAAATGAATTTCTAAAAGCCAAAATCATGGGGAAGAGGTTTTAGAAGTTATTTTAGAGATTTAAAACATCTAGGGTCGGTTTTAGCATTTCCCATGTTTATAAAAAGACCCTAAATTAAGAGAAACACTTGCCCCAGTCCCTATTTTCATTCCTGAGTCTTAAGAAGAGTATTTTGAGTGCAAAAATATCTTCTTGGGAGAGTGCAATTAAGAAGAAGGAGGAAGCCAACAAGAAGAAATTTAATAGTAAAGTGTGCAAGAGTTATACAACGGATTCCTAGTAGTTAATATTCAAGGTATTGCAGAAAGGATTGTGAAGATTGAAGCCAACGTGGAGTCAATTGAAGCAAAGGTAAATGAAACTAACGCTCATTTAGCTCATATGGGATGACAACTTAAAATGCAATTCAGTCATACAAGTCATGTGGAAGAAGCAGATAAGGCGATGTTTCTGAAAAATAAATTGTTAGAACAAGAAGATGTGAGAGTTTTTAACCATCGCCCGACTTATGAGATCTATATTCTAGATGGTTCAAATGGAACTAATGGTGGTTTTGGATACATTCAACCTAATGGAGATTGGAATTAATTTTAGTATAGTCTATTGTTGTGGTTTTATGTGTTAAGTCTTTTGTGTCTAGTGTTATATGTTTGTGCTTTATTGAACTTTTAAGTGTGTTTGTTCATCTTAATGATGTAAAATTATCTTTGTTTTGATGTATTTGAATAATTTTGTATTAAAAAATTTCATCCAAAATGTTTGGATAGAAATTTTTAGTTTGTATTAAGTGTGATTGTATTAAATGAAAGTTTATATTTGTGTGAAATTTGTTTGGAATTGATGGAAATTTAATTTTCTTTGGAGTATTAGAAAATTTTAGAGGGGATAAATGATTATTTAAAGTGATTTAAGGTGATTAACCAAGGGGTTTAGTACATTTTTAAATTAATTTTGAAAATCAGGGGACTGGCGGCAAAGCGCTAGAACTTAGGCGCTTAAGCGCCAGATTTTGGCGGCTAAGCGCCGAAGCTTCGCGCTTAAGCGCCGGTTTGAGAAAACAGATTTTATGCAGGTAAAAACTCAAACATTGACATTTTTAATACCTCCTATCACCCTCAACCTCTCGAAGTCGCAAAATAGGATTTAGGGTATCCTTAAGTTGGATGAATTAAGAGCCAATTTTAATGAGATTTGTCAGATTTGAATTCCTTGAGGTATGAGCACTACTCCCAAGTAAAATTTTTTTTATTTTCACCATATATTTTGAGTACATTATTGCAAAATCTTAAGATCATTATTTATGGTGAAATTTAAGGAAAAACATGAGAAATTAATTGGATTTAGTGAAAATTACCTTTGAAAGTTGAATTAGCATGTTTAGTTTAATTTTGAAATTTATGGTAAATTTTTGCAATTTTTTTTTAGAAATGGCTTCAAAGTCAAAGCACTCGAAAGATAAAGAAAAATTTGATTCCAACAAATTTTTTAGTGCAACAGTAGAGGATCGATATGTCGACGCACTGTCATCACGTAAATTGATTCCTAAACGAGTGTTTAGTAAGCCAGGAGAAGTTATTGAAGAAATGATTATTAGAAGGAATTGGGAGAATTACTTTTACTTCTCTGCTATCGCTGTTGTTTCTGTGGTTAGAGAGTTTTATGCAAACTTGCCTGCACCATAAGAGAATTTGGTGTTGTTTAGAGGTGAATAAGTGCATTTTTCACCTGCAGTAATCAATGTATTCTACCACTTGCCTCCTACATTATTTTGTTTCTATGCTAATTATCATCCTATTGAAGAAGACTTAGATTAGATCATATCATTTATGACTGATGGAAGAGGTTTATGGAAGATAATAAATGAAATAAATTTAAATTTTCAGGAATCAAAGTTGAATGCCATTTCAAAGACGTGGCATTAGTTTATCTCATCTAAGCTGTTGCCTTCAAGTCATACTAGTGAAGTTACAAGGGAGAGAGCAGTTCTGAACCATTGTATTCAATTAGGAAAGCATATTGATGTAGGGGCTTGATCCCCGATAAATATAAGGGCGCTAAAAAATTGATCCTGCCGGATATATGTGCTAATGATTTAGATATGAAAATTATGATTTTATAATACGGGATACTACGCAAGTATATGTATCATTTATCAAGTAATACAAGAATTTCTGATTAATCCTCGAGATATCGAACCCGCAGGGAAAGTGAAAATCTTTAAAGAAATAAGAAAATTATCTTTTTACTTTTTTAATTGGCTTTTGAAAGTATGTTTTGATTTTGAAAAGTTTGATAGTTGATACCACTCTTTAAATTTTCTTATGTAAAAGTCAAACAAGAAATTAAAATGATAATAACTGTAAATACGGTATGAAAAACACTATTAACTAGAATATCTTTTTCTTTCATTTATAAAGTAGTAATAATTATAAAAGTATTGTTGTGGAAGTATTTAAATTTGTTGTGAAAAATAGAAGCAAATATATTCTTTAGCCTTACTTGGTTCTATAATGAACATTGGTTAATTTGAAATTTTATCATTTTAAACATGGTTAGGCAGGGAAGATACCAGCTCTTACTCTAGAGATCCCTCATTTCCCTCCACCTGGGGGCTAAGTTCTCATAAAAAAATTGAAACTTCAAACCAAATTAGGGGCTTTTAGCTTGTCACACTAAAAATCCTCTAATTTTACTCCCCTTTAAAAACATCTTCTAATATATTACATTCAATTATATGAACTACAATTTTAACCCATATAATTATATAATTCTTTCTAACTTTTATGAGACAATACCACATTGGATCTTACATAATCTCACCACAAATTTTACATCTTAACAGACCAAATTAAGAAGTAAATAAAGTTTATAGAATCAATTTTCACAACTTCTTCTAACTTTAAAAACATATACTTTCAATAATAATTCTTCATGAATTACTTACTTCTTCATTTAAGAAAAAGATAAAATAAACTACTCTGCATTCATTGAGAGAATATGAAAACATATTGATTTGAAATTAAAAATGATAAGAAAAACAATAAACTAAAACAAGTATTAATTAAAAACTAAATGTAAGAACAAAAGTAAATACTTATCTGAAAATCCTCTCCACAAGACTCAGGAAGTTCTTCTGAAACTTTGACTCTTCACTAAAGTACTTCTCAGAGCAAGTCTCCCAACTCCGGTGACTCAGAATACAGACTTCATACTTCAATAAAAACTAAACTAGAGGAAAGAAAAGAAGTGGGAAAAAAATGCTTCAATCCTACCCTTTTCTCTTTTTTACTCTCTACTCCTACTCCTAATTAAAAAATAAAATAAAAGCTCTGTAAAAATGCAATGGAAAAACCCTTCAAAATGCAAAGGAAGAGCCCTTAATCTTTCCTAAGACTCTCTTTAAATATTAAACCAAAAGATACCTTGGTGTCTCTTCAAAATGTGCCCAGATTCGATGTATCCACTAAAGAATGCACCCCTTCATTCAAACTTGCTGCTTAAAGGAAGTTATGGAAGTTACCACCAAGAGTTGCATCCCATCTCCTTTGAAAATGGCGCCAAATTTAAAGAATGCACCAGTGCCAAAATTTTTTTTTTTTCATCTTTTTGCTCCAAATTTGATCCAATTTTACTCCTTTCATCATAATCACTCATTTGTATCATACCTACAAGAAAAACACAAAATACCTTCCATTAAAGTGCAATATCATCAAAAATAGGTATAAAAATGTGCATAAAAATACTATATATTTTAGGTGTATCAGGGCTATTATTTTGACTATGTGCTGAACTGTGCCAGATCTGCTACTACTTCAGGTATAGGATTTCCATCCTTAATTCATTCAATTTGTGAGTGATCTGGTGTTAAGTTTTAAACATGGGAGGAACTTCTTCAGCCATTGAGACCTATTACTAGTGTAAATGTTGGTGCTTACACAGTACATTCAGAGTTTGGTTGGAGAGGAGGATTTAGAACTTGCACTGGTTCTTCTTCTGCTTCTACTGCTTCTACTTCACATTCTACTACTTCTAGAGCATCATCATCTAGTGATTCACAAACTGGACTATTAAAGAAAATTTTGAAGAAAGTGAGTCTTACCCGAGAGCATGTTAGAGATATGGATGGTAAGATTGAAAATATTGAAGGATATATTGTTATGCATGATGAATATGAGGAGAATTATCAGTAATACATGGATAGAGTGATCAGAGGTGATCACAGTGTTGAGATGCCCGCTCATCCATTTTATATACCTTATGTGCCATCCAGAGACTGGGCTGAACAAGATGATGATGAGGATGATGAGTAGAGTTGTTGTGTTTAGTTTGTTTTGTTTTGTGATTTCAAATGTGTAGTTATGTTTTTATTTTGATGTTTTTATTTTGATGTTTTTATATTTGATGTGATGTTTAATTGTGATGTGATGTATTTATGATATGAACTCTGATTTTGTATAGAGTATAGTTGAATTATTTATTTTTATGAACATTCAGATGTTTATGTGATAAAGTAATGTTTTATGTTGTAATTTGTTATATGTGTGTGATAGTAAATGTTTTAAATGTGTATTTAGTGTTATTTAGTGTTTAAATTTTTAATAGAGTATAAATTAATTCAAATCGGTTAGGAAATGTAAAACACTATTAAAACCACTATTTGAAAATTTCATGTTTAAAACTCTTCAAAATTACTACATGTTATTATCTAGTATTGTTGTGATTTTAGTTATATTAAGATGGTGTGTATTTGCTTTGAAAACCTCCACTACTGTAGAAGTCTTTTGAAATTTTGATTTTCTGAAAAACTGAATTTAGTTTCTTTTTACTCCTGTTTTTCTTTAAAAATGTTATACTTGCATATTTAGAATATTGAAATTCGTGCAAGCATGTTATTTTAGTTTTTAATTCTCACTCATGTATCATTTATTATGATTATTTTTTTTTTCCTAACTAAAAATTAAAGTTTGGCGGGGGGGGGGGGGGAATTTAAAAAACTAAATTTTTCAAATACCTAAAATTTTATTTGTTCTCAAGAATACTTAAAATAAATTTTATTTTTGATTGAAAATAATTTTGTACATGAAGTTATAATAGGGAAACAAAATTTTGAATATAGAAATGAAAAAAAAAATTTATTTAAAATTCATAGTAATAATGAAAAATTTAAAGTTAAACTGTTCTTAATAAATAAATTTTAAATATAATTAAACTATCTTTAGTAAGAAATGTTGTATTTTCAGATGAATAGAAGATTTGACTTTTATTTTTTAAAGCTTAAATTTATTTTATTGAGAAATAATTTTAAGCACTATTATTATGATTTTTAAGTGAAAGATATATATCAGGCCTTTATTTTAAATGGAATGGTGGAATTCAAATTAATTAAAGGCCAGTCTAGATACAGTAATCCTTGCCTTATATAAAGAAAAAAAAGAAAGAAAATAAAAAGAAAAAGAGAAAAAGAAAAGAAAAAGAAAAAAGAAAAAAAAAAGTGAAAAAATAGTATGTAAAAAGGAAGGAGAAGCTTAAGGATTTAAGGGCCTAATCAAAAATTGGTTCCATACCTAAAGTTTAAAATTTAAGTATTGAGAAAATCTAAAACTTAAGGTTATAACATAGTAAGTAAAAATTATTCTCAATTACAATTTTGAAGTGAGAAAAATAAAATGTTTGAATTATATATTTTTGAAAAATCTACAAGTATTTATGAGTTAGATAGAAACTTATATTTTCAATATCCTTTAATTAAGATCTTTCTAAACTATAAATTGGTCTTCTTTACTAAAGTTTTTTTCTAAATTGGATTATTTCATTTATAGAAAAAAGTTTTGAACCTTCCTAAAGAAACTCATTTACATAATTTGCATCTTAAAATTTTTATGGTTAAGAGTCACTTGAGGACAAGTAACATTTTAACTTTGGGAGATTTTAATGCACCTAAAATATATAGTGTTTTTATGCACATTTTTATACTTATTTTTGATGATATTGCACTTTAATGGAAGATATTTTGTATTTTTCTTGCAGGTATAATGAAAATAATTATGATGAAAGGAGCGAAAAAGAAATTTGGCCTCTAGCGTCTAAGCGCCAAAGTGCCGGCGCTTAAATGCCACAGTTAAAAATCAAATTTAAATGAATTTTGGCACCATTTTCAACGGGTGTTTGAAGCAACTTTTGGTGGTGACTTCCTTAACTTCCTTTGGGCGGCAAATATGATTGAAGGGATGCATCTTTTGGTGGATACATCGAATATGAACATGATTTGAAGAGACACCATTGCACCTTTTGGAAAATTATAAAAATAAAGCCTCATAATTTGTGAGGGAGTTGTTGTTATTAGTGTGTGGTGGTTATTAGTGTGAGTTGAAGAGAGTAGTAGTTAGTAATTTAGAGTTCTTCTTTTCTGTAGTAGAGAGAAGAGAGTAAGAAAGGAAAAAGGGTTAGTGTGAAGCCTTCTTCTCACCAATTTTCTTTTATCCTTATATCTAGTTTTTATTGAAGTTAAAGTTTTTATTAAGTCATCAGAGTTGGGGGCCAACCTCTGTAGAGTTGTATTGTAGAAAGAAAAATTCCAAAGGAACTTCCAGAGTCTGGTGGAGAGGAATTTCATATAACTATTTATCTTTGTTTTTTACATTTTGTTTTTAAGTAAGATTGTTGTGTTTTCATTATGGTATATGCTTTCATATCAAGTTTTGTTTGTGTTTTCTTCATGAAATCTGAGTAGTTTACTTTATCTTTTTCTTTCCTAGATGATGAAGTAATTAAATTATGGAAGTATGTTGTGGAAAGTATAAGTGTTTAATGCTGGAATAAATTGTGATGATTCAATTCCTTGAACTTAATTTACTTCTTGATTTGGCCAATTAAGATGTTAAAATTTGTTGTAAGATTATGTAAGATCCAATGCGGTATTGTCTCAAACAACAATTGAAAAGAATCACATGCAATTATATGGGTGAGAATTGTAGTCCATATGATTGAATGCAAATATATAGGGAGATATGCTTTATTGGGGAGTAAAATTTGAGGACTTTAGAGTGATAGGCTAAAGCTGCCTAATTTAGTTTGTTATTTTAAATTTCGTTATGAGATGTTAGCCCCCAGGTGGAGGGAATAAAGGGAACTCTAGAGTGAGAGCCGGTATCTTCCCTGCCTAACCCATCTACAAAATTTCAAAATTTCAAATTAACATATTTTCTTTATAGAACCAAGTAAGGGTAAATAATATAATTGCTTATATTTGGCACAATACATTTAAATACTTCCACAACATAAAATCCATAATTATTACTGATTCATTGAAGAAGGAAAAAGATATTTGATTCTTATAACTTTTATACCGTGTTTAGAGTATTGATAATTTTATTTCCTGCTTAACTTGTTATTAAAAAAATCAAAAAAAAACTTTTCAAAATTAAAAC
This sequence comes from Papilionanthe hookeriana x Papilionanthe teres, assembly GCA_022702705.1. Classification (NCBI taxonomy): domain Eukaryota; kingdom Viridiplantae; phylum Streptophyta; class Magnoliopsida; order Asparagales; family Orchidaceae; genus Papilionanthe; species Papilionanthe hookeriana x Papilionanthe teres. The sequence continues at coordinate 143,200,098 of CM040421.1, forward strand.
CTTAAAACATACTTACAAAAATCAATTCAAAAAGTAAAAAGTGATTTTTCTTATTTCTTTAAATTTTTACACATTTTCCTGTGGGTTCGATATCTTGGGGCTTAATCAGAAAATCCTATATTACTTGATAAACGATACGTATACTTACGTAGAATGCCATATTATAAATCATAAAATTCCTATCTAAATCGTAAGCTTAAATATTCGGGCATCAATCCACCTTGGTTCTAGCAAATTCAATAAAATCAACCATTTCATTGATCAGGTAAAGATCGCCATCAATGTTGCCCCGATCCATCACCAGTGCCCCCTTTTTCACCTTCTAACAATCACCTATGAAAATAGTCATAAGTGCAGACTTTATTAGCTGGCTAACAGAAATGAGACTTATCATCAAACTTGGAACATGTCAAACTTCAACTAGCTTCCAAACTATTTCATTTAGCAACCTGATATCAACATTACCCTTTCCTACTATACTACAGTTCCTATTATCTTCTGGATATACCTACCCTAGATCAGTTTAAGTATATTTTTAAATGCCACTTTCTCGTGTCATGCTTGAAAAGTGGCATATGAATCAACTATCCAAGATTTGGTTCTGACCAGGGATAATACTAGGAAGTCATTTGGATTTTACCAGTGGAGAAATTTATAGAGATACTCCTTTCTTGTCCTCCACCACCAACTTTTCTTGGATCTTTGTTGTTCTGCTTGAAATGTCTTTTCTTTCCACAATTCCAACATTCTCCTCTGCCATTTCTGCTACTTTAGCCTGGACATTTCTCTCATGTACTTGAATCTGCTTTGTTAATATTCATGTCAATAATCCTTCCTTTGATTTCAGCCTTCAACGCAGAACTTGCAGATTCATCATTCAATGATTTTCTGCAAACTTTTTCATTCAACATCAAACCATCATGTCATCCCAGAAAAATTACTCATTGTCATGATCAAACTATCTCAACTATCTAGCAATGAATACAATATCACTAGTGCTCTAATCTCATCATTAAACTTGATCCCCGCAAAACTCAGCTGACTTGCTACAATTTTGAAATTATTCAGCTATTCTACCACTGAAGTGCTTTTCACCATCCTCATGTAGAATAACTTCTTCATCAAAAAAACTTGGTTGAAGTAGAAGGTTATTTGTACATCTTGATCAGTACCACCATGAGATCCACCATGATTTTCTCATTTACAATTTGAATGCAATAGACGAGGAAAGTGGCAACTAGATCAAACCTAGTGTTGTTGGATCTAACGCTTCTGATTCTTCTATAAGCATAGACTTAGGCTTCTAGGTGATTTATTGTAGTGGAAAATATTCCAGTACAACAAATCCTCCAATTACATCCTCCATAATGCGAAGTTCGTCCCATTGATCTTCTCCAATTTGAAGCTTGCTTCATCGATCTTTCCTCCCACTCGAATCGAATACCTTTGTGATACCACTTTATTAGGAATTAAACAATTGCCCTCAACTCTACTCGGGCTTAGATTTAATTAAAAACTAAACCATGCCACTTAATAGAATCACACAAATTCAAGAAACTAGAACAAAAATTACCAATGAAAGCACAACAATGACAATCCAAAAAAGCACACAAGATTTCAATGTTGAAAACCTCAAGAATGGAAAAAAATCACAGATCAACGCTATCAAAAAATTTTCGCTATGAATTCAAAATGTTTACAGAGAACACTTTTAGATTTTCTCTCTGCAATCGAAGAAAATTGCAGTAGTTTGCTTAAAATTCTTTTTCTATCCGACGAAGGAAACACACGCAAAATTCTCCTTCCTGACACTTCTCTCATTCACCGGGAACTTGTCAAAGAACTCACACACGGGAGCTGCAACAATTCGTTACATGAAATTATCTCTAAAGTCGAACATGGGAAGAAAAAGCATATAGCACATGAGCGAGCACCCGGAATTGGGCATTGAAGCGTCATTTTCTCGGGAAAAAGGCGCTTTGGAGTGCCCCGAGAGGTGGGCACAGAAGTGCCCACAGTTGGTGCAGGAGCGCCCGAAACTTTACTCTTAAGCGCCCGACGCTCGGGTTCATCCATTTGATGCTTTAAATAAGGCTCTACACACCAACATCTTTTTGCCCTTTTTTACTTGAAATACTATTTCTATTATTGCCTATGATGAACAATTAATAGTGGTTGTTTTAGATCTGTAAAGGCTTATTTTCAAATCAAACATTATGTCATGGAGGGGTTATTGGCATTCTTAGGTCTCAATAATACGATCCTGCTTCGCTTCGTGTTGACTGTGGGATTAATATGGGTGATATAAGCAAGACCATATATTCAAACAATGAACTAAATTAAATGAGATCAAAAGGTTGATTTTGTTAGACTCAACTAAGAAAATATATTATCAAATACAACTATAATTTCTATAATTTTATATGATTATGAAAAAAATGATTATCTTTCCTTCATAACTGTAATGATCAAATGATTAAATAGCTATCTATTTTAAATGTTCATAATGAGATATTATAATCGACCCAAAAGAATTAATTTTATATATTATGCCATTTGTCCGACTTTGAATAATCAACTGCTACTTATTTTAGAAAATAAATCGAACCAAAGCGTTAACCAAACCCAAAAAAAAAAAAAAAAAAAAAGAAAATCCAAAACAGGCGTAATTAAAAGGGTACAACATTTGTCTTATGTGCCCTCCACACAATTAAAAAAAAAGCAACATTTTCGGCACGGGAATCGGAACATTAATGGGAATCTCGAGATAACAAACTACGGCCGATCTTTTTACTATGGAAGTAAGGTCAGGGATCGCGAGCAACAACATTGCTTACCTGCCACCTGATTGCGACGAAATTTTTAAAACTGACAGTTTATTATTTATTATTAATTAATTAGCAGCTAAATTAAAAATTAGATTTTAATATTATCATCGTTTTAAACAGGATAAGAAACATTGATTCCGTTTTAAATGACGGCAACTATCAGATATTTAAAAATTAAAAATAAAGAATATAAAAATTTAGGATTTAGATATTATATTGAGATTGATTAAATTATATTTTATAATAATGGAAAATTGAAATAGTAATGATCTATTAAATTATTTAATTCAACAATAAAAATTAATTTTTTGAAAAACACTTATAATTTATTTAATAAAAATATATAAAAAATCAATTGAAAGAATGCTATTTTTGTTTACAATTTTTTTTTCAAATGAGGTGCACAATCTTGTTAAAGATATTTTAAAAATTGGAAGAAACAATTTAATTTTAATTTTTTGGGGATTTATAATAGTTAGTATGTACATTTCTTTATATTAAGTTGAAATTTAATTTGCCATTTATTTTGAAGAGAAGAATCATAATAATAATAATATAAATGCGGACAAAATGTTGTGTCTACAAAAATAGTGCACTACATCTCAAATGTGAATGAAAAAAAATAAATAAATAAAAACATCAAACTTCTCTCAAATGGTATATATGTATGTTGTACTATTATATGCAACATTGTCTGGGCAACATAACTCCACAGACTGAAGTGCACCAATATAGAACACGTTGTGGTCAATCTTGTAGGTTGTGTTGCCACTCTAAATTATTTGATAAGTCCTCATGTTCTATTAGTGTTGACTGCTAAACAAAAAATAACATGAATTGTAATTCATGTGGCACTGAAATGAGAATCAACGACTACAACGACTACTTCTGAAAATTCATTGTGGCAATTAGGCGGTCGGACTTGCCTCTTATGATATGAAGTGGATGGGCTACTACCTAGTGCCACCCAAGGAGATTCTAGACTGACGAATGTAGAAGGCGTGAATGATGACTGCCCGTTCAACCCTTTTATGGTCCTACTCACAACATGTCGTATGATGGCCAAGTATGATAAGTTGAGGGAAGGGGGAAGGGGAGGTGGGGTATGAAGCGGTGAACACAAAAGATTCAGAAGCAACACAGATGGATATTCTTGAGGTTCACATGTGGTGGTGGTGCAACTTTTAAATATTCACCTGTAGTGCCCTCTCTATCCTGTGTATTGGAGAAGTAAGAACATCATTGAATCTCGTTGTATAAATCCTCAAGTTGTGAACATGAAGTCTGAGAGTAACCTTCGCTTAATTATGCATTACAAACTACTTTGCTACAAAAAATGCAGGCTTGTTCTTCTGGGATATGACCATCAAATGATGATTTTAGGATAGATGTAATACCATCAAAAATAGTTTTGTAATTTCATTCCTTCAATGTGCAACATACTCAAATCTAGTCATTATTTGAAATCATTGCATCCATGATATTTTTGTTAGCCACAAAACGTCTCCTAAGTAGACTATGTCCAATTATCACAGTTGTGTATACACCAACTATTGAGTCTAACGTAATGTCATTGTCATTATCATGAGGGCTATTACTTTTTCCACTATGCATTGTTTCACATCATCTCTCTATAGTAAGAGTAATTGGAGTGTCAACTATTGCAAGGTGAAAATCCCTCAAAGTATTACGGTCTGTTGGTTCGACACATAAACATTGTGTTAGGTGAAAGAAATAATCATATAAATTAAATTTTCCATTGCAATAGTTGGTGTAACAAACTTGTAAGTGATGCTTATATCATACTTTTAATTTTGATAATTAATGAGATATGTTATAGGAAATTCAATGCAGTCACAAGCAGTATTATTGAATCCCAAAATGTTTTGTAGGTCACGCCGAAGGAATGGAGCATTGGACGAATGAGAGGAGTAGAGTGAAATAGAAAGGAAAAGAAGTAGGGCGTATAATAACACAAGTTTTTTGAAAATCAATCCAATAGTCCCTTCTTGAAGAAATGACCACAAATTTATAGGTTATAAAGAATTTCTAGTAATTTACATATTCGTACCTGTATAAATAGAAAGTTACAAGTGATTAATGTACCCCTTACACCTTTATATATTTGTAACTAATTCTTGGATCCTTTAATAATTGTAACTGTCATTGACACCATTTCATATTCATAACTGTTTGCATCAGGGTATTAATGCTTTGTGGTTGTTAACATTCAATCATCTACTAATCATTCGGTTGGCTAAAAGTCCTTTAGTCAGCTAAAGGTTTATCAGGCAGCCTTTTTGAGGGAACCCTTCATCGAGACCTTCTTATCATTAGGTTAAACTTAGATCATTAGAAAAAGGGTGTGTCACCGTAAACGGATGTGTAGTTTTCCTTGGGACAAGAGATCTTCATAAAGGGTTAAAAAGGTATTCTACGAAGTTACAATCGGTTTTCTCTATAAGGAATCCTAGGTTCGGTTAAGGAGTTAATTACACTCGGTTGTTCCTTAGTTCAGGTGCATAATATTTCTTTGTTCAGGTATACATTACTTGGATTTGCCCATGATCTAACAAAAAAAATGATGCTTGACGCCTCTATCTTTCGAATATTCTTATGCAGTCATTGGTGTCTTCCTAGTATGATACGTTGAATTTTCTCAAGATTCTTGTGATTATGTCGGTCGTTAAATTGTCAGGATTGAATCTTTTGAATATTTTAAAATGTAATTTTATAAAATAAGGTTTCGATTTAATTTAATATATATGAATTTTTTAAAATAATTTTTTTTTAATTTAAAAAAAATAAGAAATCAAATTGATCTCATATAAACGATATTTTAAATAATCGAACACTTTAGTGCGAGACATGTACATATCCTTAAGAATAAATGCATGGCTTGGTAGTGAGGTGCGATCAAATAGACTACAAAATTCTTGACATCCGTTGGTCTGTAAACCATTCATGTTGACCGACCATTTCCCATATATAATATGAAGGAATCAGATAGGGTTTATATTAATCTAGGGTTTTAAGTTTCCTATAATGGCAAGCCCTTATAGTTAATTACAGCTTAGATAACTGAAGTCACCTAATAAAACTCTTGATATAGATTATGAAATATTGTACTCATGACTTTCAAAGGATAAGGTTCTTCAAGAAACAGTAGTAATAGGAGATCTAATTGGTGAGTGATTCAAATTCCGGAACAAAATTTTTTGTCGGAATCCAAAGAAAGGATAGACTAGGGGAAAGACATGATCCAAGAGAGATCTTGGTGTTTTTTCTGAAATATCCTATGGTTTGGATTTAATTTGAGGTAGTTACTTGGTGTTTTATCCTACCAATTTTTTAATTTAGGGCTTACATTCACTTGATGCCTGGAAGATAGGAGGATTTATGTCATACCCGATGATGACCTCGAAATCCTAAGATGAGTTAGGGCTTATATTGCACAATATGGTCATACAAAAGCCTAAAGAGATAAAGTGAGGATTTATGCTGCACTAGGCAAACTACTTCAAAGTCCTATGGCTCGTTGTTTAATTTCTAATGAGTTTTGCTATTGATGATGGTCGTGTTGTCCACTGCGTATGCTCCAAGCTCCTCATCGTAGCAGGTTTAGTTTAAAGAAGTGTCAATTGGAGAGAGAAGAGAAGTGTTATGTTTTGAAAGTATTTAAATTGAGGTGTCTTAATGTCTTATTATGAGACAATGTTTAAGGTGATTAAGTGGAACCGGTTAAGATCCCACAGTTCCATCATCCTGGAACCACTATTTTCTTCGGATTCACTTAGTCCAGATGAATTTGCTAAACTCAACTTAATGAGTTTCAAAATTTCATTCAGACCATGGGAAATCCCATTAACAGTCGTATGTTGTATCCTCTGAGGTATTCCCGATCATCTTATAGAAACATTTTAATTTAGTTGCAATTATGATCTTGTTTTATTTGTGATTAAATTTTGAGTTGTTTTATATTATGACTGTTGTAGCGGTGATTTTTATCTTATTTTGATTATTAATTTTGATTTTAGTTTTGGTTTTGTAGCTATCCTGGAAGTTTTAGTTTTCATGCAAGGTGACATTGTTGTTCAACATGAAAGCTCGTAAGCAAGAAAGAGAATGTGCAGGAAAAGAAAGTGTTGTAAACGATAAAAGGGTACCTAGTGAGTTTTCTCGTTCCTCCACCTGAAACTTTAGTATCTTTTTGCAATAAACATTTTTAATTTTGCAGGAAAGTAAAAGCCTATAGATAGGTTCGTCACAGGCCTACTAAACTCTATGTCATAATTTGGTGGATCCTATTTATCCATTTAAGAAGTCTCTTCATATAATAAACATGATAGGTTCAGTTGTCCTACAAGGCGTCCAAAAGATTTGTGACAAGAGATTAGGAGATACCTAGAGATTTTACAATACTTTTGAGCTTCCTTAAGATCATTTTGGACTTATCATAATAATTAAATGATTCATATGTTTCATACCCTTATGCTTAGTGCACTAATGTTTTAATTACCCCAAAAGGTTAATTAAATATCATTTGATATTCAACATAGGTATTATGTAAGTGAGCCCTTTAGAGGCAAACTTAATTTATGAAGGAATTTAATTAATTTTGATGGGCTTGTATTGTTTTCAAAGTGGTTTAAGATCAATTTTGTTTCCTTTTTCTAATCTTCATCAGTCAATTTTTCAATTAAGCCTAGCTCACTACTAAGCCCTTAAGATTTCAATGGGTATATTTTGTGATGTTTCGAAATGTTTGGTTGTATGAACATGATCCTTATCAAATCAATGAGCTATTAATTAAACATCAAATAAAGGGGTGTTGGATTAGTGAGTTATCATCTTCCAAAACCAACCCCTAACCTTAAGGATAATTTAATTTAATTTTCCTCCAATTTATAATGATTAATTAAATCATAAAATTTATCTTTTAATATGACATAATTGAGATGGGTTTCTACCATTTATCCCTTTATGTTTCAATCATTCAAACATAATAATTAAGATCATTGATTGCCCATTTGCCATTTTAATTAAGCCTAAATATTGATTAAGGCCATATTCTTCAAAATACACTTTTACCCCTAAAGGCCTTATCACTTCATCATTTCTTAAATTTAACTCAAATCAGTTTAAATTTCTTATGTTACCGTACTTGTGGGTCAATTAAAATATTAGATGAGAAAATGTGATATTTCAAATTTTAATTTAATTTATATAATAATTTTAATGCAAAAATAAGGATTTTTAATGAAAATTCAGTAACTTGGCCAAAACAAGATCTTTGGCTTTGTGAACTTCATTGAAGGTATACCTAGACAGAGGACCACTTTGACCAAATTTCATAATTTTTTGAGCTTTAATTTATTTATTAGAATTATTTTAAGTCTTGGAGTATTAATTAATTATAAAATATTTTGGAAGTTGGAAATTAAGTTTTATATTTCTCTTGAATCTCTCTAAGGTTATGGAACCTAGAGAAACAATTTTCATATTTTTTTATTTTTCTTTTAATTTTTAGAATTATTTTCATTGGAAGCTAAGGAAATTCATTTTTTAGCCTTCAAAAATTAATTTAAGCATTTGAAAATTAATATCTTAATTTAAAGGCTTGAGAAAATTATTTGGATGGTTCCTAAATGATTAGGAGACCAAATGTGACAATTTAATGAGTTTTAATATTTTAGTGATTTTTATCATTTTTAATTATTATTAAATTCACTTTTAGCTTAAAAATAAAATGCTTGTTTTAATTGCCATTTTATTTTTATAAAATTCCACTCGTCATGAGAAACTCCCAAAATCATTTTTATAAATTTTTGGCTTGTATTTTAATTACTAAAAATCATTTTTAGTGGTAAATGTGTCTTTTAACTTAAAAAATTCAATTATGTGGTTAAATGAATTTCAAATGACTTCAAAATTTTTAGGGGAGTCCCTCTGACCCTAAACCATAGTGGAGAATGATTTTTGAGCCATTTATATATTTAGTTTGTTCAAATTAATTCCACTTTAATTTTAGGTTAAAATGACAATTAGGTGTATTCTTAAAAATTTAACTCAATCCAAATTTTTTTTAGGGTCCTCTGGTCACAAGTAACCTACCAAAATTTATCTTGCATTTTTCTGATTAATATTTTAATTATTATAATTATTTTACTTAAACAAACACAATATTTTGGAAAAATAGGGATCTCTTCATAGAGATCTCCCTGGTCTTGAAAAAATCAGGGACGATCCCCATGACCGAGAGATCAAAACCCCTAAGTTTCATGGCATGGTGAAATGCATAAGCTAATGGAGAATTAAAATACTCCAGATTGTATTTAATTAATTAAAAATAAAACATGCATTAAATGAAATTCAAACCATTTCCACATTGTTCTCCTTTGTTCACTGAGCATTAAAGTAATTTTCTTTTATTTTTATTATTTTTCTACACCAAGTTATGGATTTTTAAAGTTGAACAAATTTAAATAAATAAAAAATCCTTAATTTTCTATTTAAACCACGCGGCACTGACTGTATCCTTAGCAGCTCCGAAAGACAACGCGACGCTCCCTGATTCGACGCCACCATCTCATTGGACGTCCACATGGCTGTGCTTTATGCATTAAGAATTCATCCAGCTCCATTCTGGCTGACCAAGAAAAATACGCGCGATCGAACGGTCCTCCTTCATCTTCTTCGACTGGTTCATCCCGAGACTTTTCCACCTTCTAGCCATAAGAAGTCGATCTAGACTCAACCAAATCACATGAGGTTTATTTCTAGAGCCTCATCTATCTTCTTCGACTGGTTCATCCCGAGACTTTTCCACCTTTTAGCCATAAGAAGTCGATCTAGACTCAACCAAATCACATGAGGTTTATTTCTAGAGCCTCATCTGACCTAGATGAACCTATGAATATGGATTATATGGTATGAAATATAGTATACATGTATGTAGGACGAAGAATAGCTCGGGAGGTCTGAGATTGGTTCCAGCAAGCCTCTAGGTGAATCCTTTTGCGAAGGTGAAATGTCTAGATCTAAATTTGACTAAGGCCAATTTCAGGTGTTGATCAAAGTCTAGTGTAGAGGCTCTCTGTGATGAGGCTTTGATGGGGGATCTTCTTCTTTCAGTGTTGTAAAGGTGCGGGTGAAATTAATTCGAGTTTGGTGCACTATGGAGCTGTTGTGAAATGTGTCCTAGTTTCAGCTAGAATTTTAGGGGATAAATTGGCTCTGGACAGTCGAGCTCAATGGCTAGGATGGTGGGCTTGCACTCAGGAGGTCACAGGGAAGCTCTGGTGAAGTATTGATAGGGTTTCCTTGAGAGAATTTCAGCACACCCTCTTGGCTGTGAAGGATGGCTTTTATAGCCATTGCCAATGGGTGGAGCTTAGAGCTTTAATTTAGGTGCTTTAGGCCACTTAGGGTGAGGGTTGAGCAGTGCCATTGATCACTGAGGGGATGCCTCACTGACAAAGCTCAATTTGGAGTTTAAAGGGATAGGGTGGCGCTGGGGTTTAGTCATTTTCGGTGGCTAGGGCGACTGGCAAGGACATGGATGGTGGCTGGTAGACTGATGGGTGGTAAGAGGGGAGCTCATTGCCATTAATTAGGTTACTTACTTGAGGGTTAAGGGGATTTATGGGTTAGCCGAAAAGGGTGAGGTTTATTGGTCCTACGTGAGGGACATTTTGTCCATGTGTCGGCATATTTTTAGGTTGAGTGTTGTAATTTGAAAAGGAGGTCGCCTACAGAAGTTGTCGGCAAATTTTTTAATTTAATTTAAATATATAATTTGAAAAAGTAGTATTTGATTTTTGAAAATAATTTTAAGCTTGAAAATTTTAAGATATGAAAAATCAAACCGATCTCACATCCCAAATAGTTCATATAAACGAGCACCGCATCACAAACCGTGTATCTATCCTGAAGAATAGACACACTGCTTAACGATGGGGGCTCGATTAAATAAACTAGAAGATTTGTGACATTTATTTGGTCTGGGAACCAATTTTATAAGCCGACAAGTTCCCCTGCTTAATATAAAGGAATTAAGCAGGGTTTATATTACATGGGTTCTTAAAGTTCTCTATAAGGGCAAGCCCCTATAGTTAATTACATCTTAAATGACGGGAATCATTTAAGAAAACTCTCGAAAATGATCAGTGGTTTTGCTCTCAAGAATTTCAAAGTTTAAGGTTTTCAAATGATTGGATTTTAGGAAATTTCAATAGGGATTGAATCAAATTTGGAACAGTTTATTTAAAGAGTCCAAAGGAAGAAAAGTGGGAGAAGCTGAGGATCCAAGAAAAATCTTGGCAACTTCTCAAACTATCCTATTGTTTGTCTTCAATTATGAAAAAATTTTTAATGTTTCAATCTTGCCAAGTTTAATTAATTAGGACTTATATTTATATGATATAATCACACAAATAGCCTCGAAGATGTGAGGGTTTATGTCGTACCGAACGACTACCTCAGAATCCTAAGACCGGTTATGTTGAGGATTTATGTTGCACTAGGCAAACTACCTCGAAGTCCTATGGCTTGGTTATTTAATTCTAAGAAAGTTTTGCTGAAGTAGACCCGAGTTTTGCTGATGACGATGGTCGTGCTACCCACCGTGCTCCAAGCTCCTTGTTATTGCAGAGGTTTTAGTTTTAGAAAATGATAATCAGGAGATGAGAAAAGTGTTTTGGTTTAGAAATATTAAAGTCCAAATATTTTTAATATTTTAATTAAAACAAATCTTAAAGTTGTTTAAACAGAACCGATTAAGATCCCATGGTTCCGTCATCCCGACACCGTTATTTTTATCGAATTCACTTAGTCCAGATGAATTTGCTAAACTCAACTGAATGAGTTCCACACTTTCATTTAGACCGTGGGAAATCTCGTTAGCAACATGTGGGTTACATCATCCGAGGTATTCCCGATCATTCAATGAGACGTTTTAATTTAGTTGCAATTGTAGTTTTGTTGTTCTGTTTGTGATTAAATTTTGAGTTGTTTTATATTTTAGAATGTTGTGGCGGTGAATTTTATCTTGTGGTGACTTTTAATTTAGTTTTGGTTTCAGTTTTGTGACTATCCTAAAGGTTTTAGTTTTCATGCAATAATCTTGTTTAACATGCAAGAAAAAGTAAAGCACAGTGCCTGTAAGTAATTTGCAATAAAATAAAAGCGTACCTGGAGGGTCTTCCATCATCCCAAGCTGCACTTAAAATGCATGCTAAGGCATTAAAATATTTATAGCAAGTACCTAGGTATGGCTAAGGGAAGGGTTTTGGTTGTCTACCGAAGTCCTAATCCTATTGCTAGTCATCTCCTATGACGTCTAGGTTCTCGTATTTTTTTTATGGATGAGTTTCTTCACCAAAGAACAATTAAGTTCAATTGTTCTTCTAAAACATCTCATCATATTGAGAAAGTGCTTAGGACGAGTCCTAAACATCTTTTCAATACTTGATCTATAAAAAAATACCTATTTCTTTATGTCTTAATTCTTATTAATTTCTAAGGATATTATGCTTTAATGAAAGGTATTCTTTGTGTTTTTGGATGTAGGTGATGTAAAAAGGTCTAAAAAGAAAAAAGGAGCAAAAATGGAGCAAAATACAAAAAGTATAACAAAATATGGCCTGGCGCCTAGGCGCCAGAAGTTAGCGCCTAAGCGCCAGACTCGATACAGAAACTGTCAAGTTTTTGACAACGTTTAAACGGTTATTTTGATGGAGTGAGTGGTTATTGGACATTCTAGAAGACTGACAGTTGTTCATTGATAATAGGACATGTGATACATTGCATTTGGACGCTCCAAAACTATTTTAATCTCGAAGAAGTGCGAGCCAAAGTGAAGAGGTGCGAAGAACTGAACGCGGTGTCCGGTGCCTAGGCGCCAGATTCCGGCGCCTAGGTGCCAGACAGACCTTCTAGAAGATTCATTGAATGTGGACATGTTTTGAAGAGGTGGCTCAAGGCAACCCTTGAAGCCTATAAATAGGGGTTCATTTCTTCAGAAAACGTGCCCCTTCCATTGTAACCCTTTCTCTTATCTACTTTAGGATCTCTCATCCTTAGAGAGAGAAATAGAGAGAAAAATTTAGGGCCACTTTTGTTTAGTTTAGTGAGTTTATTTTCAAGTTATTGCATCTAGAGTTCATTACACTGTGGAGTCAGTAGGAATCAGAAGAACTGTAGAAGAAATATTTGAGATAAGTATTTTATATTTGATTCAAAGTTTATTTATTATGTTTTGCTGTTTATATTCAATGTGTTCTGAGTAGTTAGTTTACTTTCTTCCTTCAATTATGAAGAGAAAGATAAGATAATATAGAGATTCGATGAAGAATTGAAATTAAAAATATTTTCAAAACATTGTGATAACATTAATATCTGATCTTTCTTTACTTTTTAAATTTGCCATTTAAATTGTTAAAACTTGTTGAAGAGTTTTGAGACCTTGAAGGAGAAGAACTCTTAACTTGTAAATGTCACATGAATCCTTGGGTAGTCGAAGGCCATGTGCGGGCTATTCAAGGTGAAGCGCAAATAAATAGGAAGATAAGATTTAAAGGGCGTAAAATTGATAAGTTTTTAGAGTGACAGACTAAATCCTTATAATTTGATTTATGGACTAGGAAAGGGTCACTAGTAGGGCCGACCATAGCCACCCTTGGACATCTAGTAGTGTGAGTCTAGATTAACCCATTCTTCTAACAACACATCCAGACCTGATCTGTAAATTAGCCAATGTTCTTTGCGCCTGGATCAAATGGTAAAGAATAGGAATGCTTCTATTTGGCATAATACCAGAAATCAAATTCTCCAACGAATATTTAATTATCTTAAAAATCTTAGATTAATTGAAGGAAAGAAAGTTATTTTTTTTATAGTTTTCATAAATCATTTTCTTATTATTTTTTTCTTTATTTTCATCTAGTAAATTAATAATAATTTATAGTTAAATTAAAAGATAAAAAAATATTTTTGAAATATAATATTTAGAAAATTTATTACTATAATTTTTCCCCATGGGATCGATACTGGGGTTATAAAAGAAAACTCTATATTACTTGAAACGATACGTATACTTGCGTAGTACCCCTAGTGTGTAAAATATTTTCTAAAAATTTACAACATTTTGATTTTATACACTAGCAGCTATTTATAAATTGGGTCAAGTTTTTAGCCATCTTTTGGAAGCGAATATTACTATGTTATTGTGGGTCGGGTTAAGTTTTTGGCGCCGTTGCCGGGGAAAAATATAAAACAGTTATAAATTTTTGTAAAAAATATTATATTTCTAAAAATATAAAAATATAAAAAATTATATAAATAAAAAAAAGATATATATATTTTATTCCTTTTTTTATGAGAAGATTTGGTTCTGAAGGATTAATACCTTTAGATTCTGAATTAGAAAGAACAATTAGAAAAATTAAAAAGGGAAAATAAATTCAAAAATTTCAAGAAATGGCTACTTTACAAAATCGAATTGAACTTAATGATCAAAATGTTTATAAACCATTAAGGGATTATGCTAACCCTACAGTTGATGAACTTCATAGTAGTATTCAAATACCCACTGTAGATGCTAATTCTTTTGAACTTAAACCATCTATTATTCAAATTGTGCAAAACAATCAATTTGGTGGAACACCAAATGAGGATCCAAATTTACATCTTGTTAGTTTTTTAGAACTTTGTACTACCTTTAAATATAACAATGTTTCTAATGATGCTATTAGACTTAGACTCTTTCCTTTTTCTTTAAGAGATAAAGAAAAGATGTGGTTAAACTCATTAGCAACTGTTTCTATTAAAATATAGGCTGAAATGGCACAAAAATTCCTTGCTAAATATTTTCCTCCTTCTAAAACTGCTAAATTAAGAAATGATATTACTTCGTTTAGTCAATTTGACTGGAGAGACAATATATGAAACTTGGGAAAGATTTAAAGAACTATTAAGAAAATGTCCTCATCATGCTTTACCTGATTGGTTAATTATTCAAACATTTTATAATGGATTAATTGGATCTTTAAAATCAATTATTGATGCTGCTGCTGAAGGTTCTTTAATGTCTAAATCATTTGAAGAAGCTTATAGTTTAATTGAAGAAATAGCTAATAATAATTTTCAATGGGCTTCCGAAAGGATTAATCCTAAAAAGATGGCAAGTATTCACGATAATGAAGCCTTTTCTATTTTAGCTTCACAAGTAGCAGCAATGTCTAAGAAATTAGATAATTTTGCAATTAATATTTCGCATAATAAATCTGCTAATATTAAAGATTCTCAAACTATTGAAACTTTACAAGCTATTGCAAGTAAAAATAATCCTTATTCAAATTATTATAATCCTGGGTGGAAAAATCATCTTAATTTTAACTGGAATAATTCACAACAACAATGGGGTAATAATTAATCTCATCCCATAGGAAATTAGAATAATCAAGTTAATCCAAATTATAAACCTCCTGGATTTAATAATCAACAGAAAAATTTATCAATAGAAGAATTAATTTTACAAATGAATAATCAATTACAAAATCAAAATACTGCTATTCGTAATATTGAAAATCAAATGAGGCAAATTGCTACTTTAAATAATAACAGACATGTAGGAACACTTCCTAGTAATGTTGAAATTAATCCAAAAGAAACTGGAAAAGAACATGAACAAGTTAAAGCTGTGCAACTTAGAAGTGGAAAGGAATTAAAAGAAAGAATGCAGAATGAAATTGAAAAAGAGATTGAAGTTGAAGAGATTGAAAAACCTAAAGAAACTCTCTCTCCTAGTCAAGATCGATCGTTATACCCGTTAATATGGAAGTTGAAAACCACCACCACCTTTTCCTCAAAGAATTAAACAGCAGAAATTAGATCATCAATTTTCTAAGTTCTTTGAAATTTTTAAGAAACTTACTATTAACATACCTTTTGCTGAAGCTTTGGAACAAATGCCAACTTACGCAAAATTTATGAAGGATATTTTAAGCAAAAAATGAAAATTTAAAGCTTTTGAAACTCGTTGCATTAAGTGAAGAATGCAAGTGCAATAATTCAAAAGAAATTACCCGAAAAGCTTAAGGATCCTGGAAGTTTCACTATACCCTGTGCTATTGGAGAAAAATTTTGTGGAAAAGCTTTATGTGATTTAGGAGCAAGTATTAATCTCATGCCATTTACTATCTTTCGAAGATTGGATTTAGGAGATATTACTCCCACCACTATAACCCTTCAGTTAGCTGATAGATCTATCACTTATCCTAAAGGAGTTATAGAGGATGTCCTTGTTAAAGTGGATAAATTTATCTTCCCTATAGATTTCATAGTACTTGATATGGAAGAAGATAAAGAGATACCTATTATTTTAGGGAGACCTTTTCTAGCTATCGGACGAGCTATGATTGATGTGCAAAAGGGAGAACTAACCATGAGAGTTAATGATCAAGAAATTAAATTCAATGTTCTTAAATCAATGAAGTACCCTGATAAAGAGAAATGTTATCGAATGGATATAATTGATTATTTAATTGAAAAATATTATCAAGAAAAATGTAAAGTCATTTCTGAAGAAAAATTTGAATTTTTAACTGATGAAGATGAAGTAGTAGAAGAAGAAGAGACTCATTATATAAAAGATAATTGGGAAACTTTAGACATAACTCAAAATAATATACTTTTACCATCAATTAAAAAAGCCCTTGAACTGGAATTAAAAATGTTACCTTCCCATTTAAAATATGCGTTTCTTGGAAATTCGTTAACTTTACCTCGTTATTATTTCTTCGAACCGAGTAGAGATCAAGAAGAAAAACTACTAGGTGTGTTAAAGAATTATAAGAAAGCTTTTGGTTGGACTATTGCTGATATAAGAGGAATAAGCCCTTCCATTTGCATGCATAGAATCTTAATGGAAGAAAATGTTAAACCTACTATAGAATCATAAAGAAGATTAAATCCTATCAAGAAAGAGGTTGTTAAAAAAGAAATTATTAAGTGGTTAGATGCTGATATTATTTATCCTATTTCGGATAATCAATGGGTAAGTCCTATTCATTATGTTCCGAAGAAAGAAGGTGTAACTGTCATTGTTAATGATAAAAATGAACTAATTCCTACAAGACAAGTTACTGGATGGCGAATTTTTATTGACTATAGAAAATTAAATAAAGCCACTAGAAAGGATCATTTTCCTTTACCTTTCTTGGATCAAATGCAAGATAAATTAGCTGGACACTTATATTTCTATTTTCTAGATGGATATTCTGGTTATCATCAATTACTTATTGCTCATGAGGACCAAGAAAAGACAACATTTACAAGTCCTTATGGAACATTTGCTTTTAGAAGAATGCCTTTTGGTTTATGTAATGCACCTGCAACTTTTCAAAGATGTATCATGTCAATATTTTGTGATTTGATCGACAAAGGAATTGAAATATTCATGGACGATTTTTCGATCTTTGGAACTTCTTTTGAATCTTGTTTGGAAAACATAGCCAAAGTTCTGAAAAGATGTGAAGAAACAAATTTAGTTCTTAACTGGGAAAAATGTCAATTCATGGTCACAGATGGCATTGTACTTGGCCACAATGTATCACAAAAAGGGATGGAAGTAGATCAAGCAAAAGTGAAAATTATTGCTGAATTGCAACCACCTACTATCATTATCGATGTGAGAAGTTTTCTAGGTCATGCTGGATTTTATGGAAGATACATAAAGGATTTTTCTAAAATTGCTAAACCTCTTTGTCATTTATTGGAAAAAGATGCAAAATTTGAATTTAATAAAGAATGTATTAATGCTTTTAATATTCTGAAAGGAAAATTAATAACTGCACCTATCATTGTTGCACCTAATTGGAATAAATCTTTTGAATTAATGTGTGACGCAAGTGATTTTGCAATTGGAGCTGTATTAGGACAAAGATATGAGAAAATTTTCAAAGTTGTATATTATGCTAGTAAAACTCTCATTGAAACACAAAGAAATTACACTACCACTGAGAAAGAGCTTCTAGCTATAGTATATGCCTTCGATAAATTTAGACCTTATCTTCTGGTACTAAATGCACAAGTTCATACCGATCATTCTCGCTATTAAATATCTATTATCTAAGAAGGATTCTAAACCTAGACTTATAAGATGGGTTTTACTTCTACAAGAATTTGATTTTCAAATAGTAGATAGAAAAGGAACCGAAAACCAAATTGTCGATCATTTCTCTAGAATTAAAAATGATATTATTTCGAAGAAAATATAAATGAGAAATTTCCTGATGAATCTTTATATGTTATTCAAGAATACAAAACACCTTGGTATGCTGATATTGTTAATTATTTAGTTAGCAATATTTTGCCTTATGAATTGGATAACAAATTTATTAAGAAATTTAAATATGATGCTAAATCTTATGTTTGGGAAGAACCTCATTTATTTAAAATTGGTAAAGATTCTATGATTCGAAGATGTGTACGTTATGAGGAAACTTTTGCTATTATTTAAACATGTCATGATTCCAATTTTGGAGGACACTTTGGCATAGATAAAACTGCATTTAAAATTTTAAATTCTGGATTTTATTGGCCTACCTTATTTAATGATGTAAGACATTATGTGAAGACATGTGATCGATGTCAAAGGATGGGAAATATATCTAGGAAGAATGAAATTCCTTTAAACTATATATTGGAAGTTTAAATTTTTGATATATGGGGTTTAGACTTTATGGGACCATTTGTTCATTCATTTGGAAAAATTTATATTTTATTAGTAGTTGATTATGTTTCAAAGTGGATTGAAGTCGTAGCTTTACCAAACCGTGATTCCAAAAGTGTTTCTAAATTTTTAAAGAAAATGATATTTTCAAGATTTGGAATGCCTAAGGTAATTATCACCGATGGTGGAAGTCATTTCGTGAATATAAGAATTCAATCATTACTACAAAAATTTGGAATCAAACATAGAATTGTAATCGCTTATCACCCATAAACAAGTGGAATGGCTGAACTATCAAACAGAGAAATTAAAATAATTTTAGAGAAGGCTGTTAATCCTAAGAGAACTGATTGGGTTAATAGACTTGATTCTGTATTATGGGCTTATAGAACAGCTTATAAGACACAAATCGGAATGCCACCTTACCGGTTAATTTATGGTAAACATGTTCACTTACCTGTAGAACTTGAACATAAAGCTTATTGGGCGATAAAGGAGTTTAGTTTTAATTTGAATAAAGCAGGAGAAAAGCGATTATTGCAATTAAATGAGATGGAAGAAATAAGAAATGAAGCATAGGAAAATGCGAGGATTTATAAAAAGAAAATGAAGATGTTACATGATAAGAAAATTTTAGGAAAAATTTTTGAGCCTGGACAAGAAGTATTACTGTTTAACTCTCGTTTAAAACTTTTTCCTCGAAAATTAAGATCTAAATAGATTGGACCCTATATAGTTGAGAAAGTATACCATTATGGAGCTATGGATATTAAAGATCCCAAAAAAGGAAAATTTTTTAAAGTAAATGGATTAAGATTGAAGCCTTATTTGGGAGATATTAAAATGATTTATAAAGAGGCTTATGAATTGAGTCGACCTGATTAAAGATTTACTTAAGTCGGGCTGACGATGTTAAACCAAGCGCTTTGTGGGAGGCAACCCATAATTATCTTTTGTTATGAGTGTTTTTTTGTGTTTTAATGTAAGGTTATGGCTCGATCTTGATTAATTTTATATTACTTAAGAAAAATTTGATGCTTATAAGTCTTTGTTGACTTAGGCTGAAAATTATTTTAAAGTATGTAAGATTTAAAAATTGGACCACTCTATTTTGAATATGAGTAAAAAGGAGATCAAGTTAACCTTCATTAAGATTGTTTACAATGTGAGTTATTGAGTCTAAATTACTCTTACCAGTATAATATACCTATCTTGGAGAATGAAATTTTGAAATTTGACGATTAGGCGAAACGGAGTTGAACATAGTTCCGGCGCCTAGGTGCCAGAATTCGGTGCTTAAGCGCCAAAATCAACAATGTACCAATAAGTCCGGCGCCTAGGCGCCAGATTCGGCACCTAAGCACCACGGTTACTAGGTCGTGCAAAAACAAAAAATTTTCAGTTTTTCACACGATTTTCCCTTTTAAATCAACCTATCTTCTTCTCTAACCATCAAGCAATCAAAATTATGTCCCTTCCACTTCAGTCTTGAGAGATTTGAGAAAATTTGAAGAAATGGAAGAAGGAAATCATGGAGAAGAAGCTAGGGACAAAGTCTCAAAGGACCTTAACCCTACTTCAATGGTTTCACCGCTGTAAGTGTAGAGAACATTTCTAGTCGTTTGGATAAGTTTGAAGCGGAGTTTAAAAGCATTGGAGATCGCCTTCATGAGATGTTCATCAAATTGAACATCTAGAATGGCAAATGAAACTTCAATTTGATCATTTTGCGGCTTATCAAGATGCTCAAGTTGAAATGTATGCGAAGAACAAATGAATTGACGAAAAGATGGCTACGGATTTCCCGAGAGCATTAGTGTTCTTTCCAAGTGGAATACACAATTTCCCTTGTGAAGATTAGAATATTCTGGTAATAAGATAGTTATTATATGGATTGTTGAGTCGTTGTATCGATTTAGAGAATCAATTGTGTTTGTTTGTGTATTTGCTTTCATATTCAATGTGTGTTGTTTTTGCTTAGAAAATGTTGTGTTTGAGTGTGTATTAGGAACTTGAATCAAATATAATACTTATCTGGAATGTATTGAGTCAATATTGAAGATTATAAATGGAATTTAGTGAGTTTGATTTAAACTTTTTGTTTGATTCGTGGATTAAATATTTAATTTTTATAAATTTTTGAAAAATGTTGTGGAAGTTAGAAATTGAAGCCCTACTCTGATATGAGTAAATGGAAGTTAAATTTATGAATTTTGGTGGAAAATTAAATTTAAAAATAATTTTTTGTGAAAGGCGAGTCTGGTGCCTAGGCACCAGAATTCGGCGCCTAAGCGCCTGTTTGGCCTGTACCGAAAATTTACTTAAATAACCCCCAAAAGCCATTTTTGACGCCTAAGCTTCATCTTCTTCCCCATTTTCATGAAAATACGCCTTTTAGATCCATTTTGAGGTCAAAAAATCAAGGATTTGAGCACGAAATCACTCGATTTCTTCGTCTCAAGGTCAGATCTACACTTTAAACCATTTATTTTCGATTTTTACCATAGATTTCCCTAGTTTTGCTAAGAACCAAAATTTTGAAAAAAGATTTTTGATTTTTAGTGATTTCTTTGGATTTTTAAACTTATTTTAAGTTTTATAAACTTAAAAAGAGTTTAAATCTTTGATTCCTAAATTTGTTCTTGTTTTCTTTCACGTTTAGATGGCTCCAAAATCTAAACGCATAAAGGCACGAGATAACTTTGATAACAACAAATTTTTTATTGGATTCTGTTATTTCTCTGCTGTTGTTGTTATCCCTATTGTTCAAGAATTTTATGCAAATTTTCTGGATGCCGAAGATTATGAAGTCTTTGTCATAGGAATCGGAGTAGGATTTAGTCCTGAAAGAATCAATACATTTTATTGCCTGCCACCAACAATTGAATGCTATTATTCTGGATTATCACCATATGAGGGAGATTTGGATATGATCATTGCTTATTTGACTGACGGTACTGGATTTTGGAAGATCAGGAATGGAAAAAGGGTAAACTTCAAATCCTCTAAATTAAATGGTATTTCTAAAGCATGACACAACTTTATTTCTACAAGATTGTTACCTTCCAACCACCTGAGTGAAGTAACTAGAGATCGAGCAATCTTAAACTACTGCATTCAGGAGAGGAAGCCTATTGATGTCGGCAGTATTATTTATGATTCTGTGGATTCTACTGCGAGATCCAGCACTTCTATTGGTTTGGGATTACCATCTCCGATTTATTCACTGTGTTAGTAATGGAGTCACCGCCGATATTTCTGAGGAGAAGTTAAAGTCTACCAAGCCAATTGGGCAGGAGAGTTTTAGTACCTATGATCGTCTTCGAGGGAAGAGATCGACCGCTCCTTCTACTTCTGCACATACTCCAGGTAGACTTCTATTTCTCGACCCTCTACTTCTGCTGAGCCACCATCGAGTTTCTGGGAATCAATGCATGATCAATTTTTAGAGCAGCAGCAGGAGTTATTTCAAACTCACTGTAGGATTGATACTAGTGATAGGAAACTTGATCATTTATCTGATTATACCTAGAGGAAGAGTAGTTATGATGCTGAGTATGATGAAGCCCTAGTCAGATTTCTGAAGGGTGAACATGATGTTAGTTTCCCTACTTTTCCTAGTTTCACACCATTTGTTGATCCTAAGGACGTAGAATTTTCCTTTGGTGATGATGATGAGGCTACAACTAGTGACTAGTAGTTATAGATCTTTATGATGAGCTACTCTGTTAGTTTGTTTTGTTTGGATTGTTTGTTTAGTTTTGTGAGTGATGTATGTTAATCTGTTTAAATATCTGTGTGGATTGATTAGTGTTAAGATTCTGTTGTCAAAATATTCTTAGTATATTGTGTTGAGACTGAAGTTAGAGTTAATTTATTTGTTTGTTTTAGTCTACTGTTTAGTACTTATTAATTTTGCTCTGCTTTAATTTTGTTTCAAATTTAGTATCATCATAAAATTAGCCTGCTTACTTTTTATACATGCTTCAATTTTATCTTAATTATTCATAAAAGCATGAGTAGAAGTAATTTTTCATTTTAAGATTGTTTTTACATACTTATAAAAATTCTTATGATTTTCTTTCTCTCATACTTTCAAATTATCATAGTATACTAAAACTTAAGTTTGGGGGAAGGGAAAATACATTCAAATTTAAATTTTATTTGTCCTTAAAGAGCTAATATTTTCTTAAAAATAAAAATTTTTTAACATAACTTAAGGAATGAAGAATTTATTTGAGATCACTTTTATTTTTGAAATTATAAACAATTTAGTGAAGTTAACCAAAATTTTACTAACTTTGGTTGATTTTAAGAATAGAATTATTTAACTTAAAGAATAATAAGATTAAAGAATTTTTCTATTCATGATAGAAATAATAGAATTTTAGAAATATTAAGTAATAAAAAATTATCACTTGAAAAAGAAAAGATTGGAAATCTTTTTGAATTCTTATTTATGTTATAATAATTAAGTAGAAATGTATAAGTTTTGAAAATATAAGTTAAGGATAGTGAAGTTCAAATCCATTAACAGGCTATCCAGATATAGTAATCCTCTCTCTATATATATATAAATAAATAAATAAATAAATAGAAGAGAGGAGAAGCTTGAGGAAATGCCTAATAAAAAATTGGCTTCACTTGAATTATCTTATAGGAATAAAACTAGTTACATATTTTACTTAATTTTTATACATGAATATTTATTTAGAAATGATTTTTCAAGAAGATCTTTTTCTTGTAAATAATCTATGAGATCTTAATATAGTAGACTTCTATTATTTTCAAAATGAATGAAAAGTTTGAAATCTTATGATTTGGTAGTTAAATATTCTTTAAATTCTTAAAATTAAACCTAGTTAGTGAAATTGGGTTAATAATTTACTAAAAACTTTATAAAATAAAAAATTATCAGGAATCATAAATATTTATCTTTTATTCCAAAGGTTATTTATTTTATATAGTAGAAAGAGTTACTTGAGGACAAGTAACATTTAAGTTTGAGGGATTTTGATCTATAAAAAAATACCTATTTCTTTATGTCTTAATTCTTATTAATTTCTAAGGATATTATGCTTTAATGAAAGGTATTTTTGTGTTTTTGGATGTAGGTGATGTAAAAAGGTCTAAAAAGAAAAAAAATGAGCAAAAAGGAGTGGAGCAAAATACAAAAAGTATAAAAAATATGGCTCGGCGCTTAGGCGCCTAAGCGCCGAACTCGATACGTAACCGCTCGAGTTTTTGACAACGTTTGAACGGTTATTTTGACGGAGTGAGCGGTTATTGGACATTCTAGAAGACCGCGGTTGTTCCTTGATAATAGGACATGTGATACATTGCATTCGGACGCTCCAAAACGGTTTTAATCGCGAAGAGATGCGAGCCAAAGTGAAGAGGTGCGAAGAACTGGACGCGGTGTCCGGCGCCTAGGTGCCAGACAGACCTTCTAGAAGATTCATTGAATGGGGACATGTTTTGAAGAGGTGCCTCAAGGCAACCCTTAAAGCCTATAAATAAGGGTCCATTTCTTCAGAAAACGTGCCCCTCCCATTGTAACCCTTTCTCTTATCGACTTTAGGATCTCTCATCCTTAGAGAGAGAAATAAAGAGAGAAATTTAGGGCTACTTTTGTTTAGTTTAGTGAGTTTATTTTCAAGTTGTTGCATCTGGAGTTCATTACACTGTGGAGTCAGTAGGAATCAGAAGATTTGTAGCAGGACTATTTGAGATAAGTATTTTATATCTGATTCAAAGTTTATTTATTATGTTTTGCTGTTTATATTCAATGTGTTCTGAGTAGTTAGTTTACTTTCTTCCTTCAATTATGAAGTGATGGATAAGATAATATAAAGATTCGATGGAGAATTGAAATTCAAAATATTTTCAAAACATTGTGATGACATTAATACCTGAACTTACTTTACTTTTTAAATTTCTCATTTAAATTGTTAAAACCTGTTGAAGAGTTTTGAGACCTTGAAGAAGAAGAACTCTTAACTTGTAAATGTCACATGAATCCTTGGGTAGTAGAAGGCCATGTGCGGGCTATTCAAGGTGAAGTGCAAATAAATAGGAAGATAAGATTTAAAGGGCGTAGAATTGATAAGTTTTTAGAGTGACAGACTAAATCCTTATAATTTGATTTATAGATTAGGAAAGGGTCACTAGTAGGGCCGACCATAGCCACCCTTGGACATCTAGTAGTGTGAGTCTAGATTAACCCATTCTACTAACAATAAATCCGGAACTGATCTGTAAATTAGACAATGTTCTATGCGCCTGGATCAAAGGGTAAAGAATATGAATGCTTCTATTTTACACAATACCATAAATCAAATTCTCCAATGAATATTAAATTATATTAAAAATCTTAGATTAATTGAAGGAAAGAAAGTTGTTTATTTTATACTTTTCATAAATCATTTTCTTATTATTGTTTTCTTTATTTCCATCTAGTAAATTAATAGTAATTTATAGTTAAATTAAAAGATAAAAAAATATTTTTGAAATATAATATTTAGATAATTTATTACTATAATTTTTCCCCGTGCGATACTGGGGTTATAAAAGAAAACCCTATATTACTTGAAACGATACATATACTTGCGTAGTACCCCTAGTGTGTAAAATATTTTCTAAAAATTTACTACATTTTGATTTTATACACTGGCCGCTATTTATAAATTGGGTGAAGTTTTTAGCCATCTTTTGGAAGCGAATATTACTGAGTTATTGCGGGTCGGGTCAATACTTCCGAGATTATTTTGAGTCCAAGTAAATTTTGTTGCACATGTGAATTAATCATCCAGGAGTTTAGTTAAGTTTTGTCTCTTGTTAAGTGAACTTGGGCATTTGATTACTTGATGAATGAAGTGACATCTCACTTAATACTCCATTTAAGAGTTATAATAATTCAAGCCTTTAGGGGTAAGTTGGTTTGTTGAGAATTTTAATCATTCTTAATTTGAAGTTTGAGTTAATGGTTTAAAGTGATTTAGATTAATTATGAGGTTTTAATTAATTATTTTAAGTTTGGAATAGTGTTCAAATTATTTTTGGTTTAAATCTTTATACGTTAAGTGATCTTAATATTTTAAATTAATCTTTGGTGTTTCAAATTCACTTAGATTATTCATATATCTTAACGATTTGGTTTAGGTTAATTATGATATTTTAGGTTAATCTTTATTAGTTTGATTTTTTATATTCTTAATTATGAATTGTCTTAATATTTCAAATTTGTTTTACTTTTATTATCGAGTGATGTTAATTTAATATAATTTAAATTTAATTTAATTGAATTTACCTTAGTTTAATTTAATTTAATTTAAATATTTTAAATTTAATTTAATTTAATTGTTAAAATGTTAATTTAATTTAATTTTAATTTTAATTTAATTTTTTACTTAATTTAATTTAATTTAATTTAATTTAATTTAACTTAATTGTTAAACCACTTAATATTTTGAGCTTTCCTTTAATTTAAGAGATATATTTTTTTTTAATTTTAATTTACTTAGCTTGGATTATCATTTTAATCTTAATTAAGAGTTAAATATTATTGAAGTGATTTTTTTAGGGATTTTTTTTATTAAAGAGTTAATATCCTCTCAATTTATATCCCTATTTTTAATAATTCAAATTTTCATTAATCTTCCAAAATTTAAATTGTTTAAATAATTAAAGTTTCATTTTTGGTTTATTAAAAGAGATTAATGGGTTCCTAGCCTTTTAATTTCCCAAAGTTTCAATCATCCAAGAAAGATAAAACCAAATATTTTACCCTCCATTTTAATTAAACCTAAAATTTTAATAAAGTGGTTTAAATTCTTTAATTACCTTTATGCCTTTTTAGGCTTATTTATTTCATAACTCACTAAATTGAGTTCAAATGAACTTGAAATTTTTATGTCACTTCACTCACATGTCAATTAAGACATTAGAGGAGAAAATGTGATTTTTCTGAATTTAATTTATTTATATAATTATTTTTAGTGAAAAATAAGGGATTTCAAATAAAATTCAACAACATGACGAAAGTAAGGTTTATGCCCTTAAAAACATTATGAGATGCTTCTAATGACTAGAGGACCACTTAGACCAATTTTGGTGATTTTTTGAATTATATTTTATTTATTATAATTATTTTGAGTTTTAGAGTGTTAATTAATTATAAAATAAAATTAAAGTTGAAAATTAAGTTTTATATTTTTATTAAATCTCTCTGACTTCAAAAAGTTCAGAAAAATAAATTTTATAATTTTCTGATTTTTTTTATTTATTAGAATTAATTTAGTGGAAAGGTTGGAAAATTCGTTTTTTTAATTCAAAAATTGTTACTTTGAGACTTGGGAAAAATATTTGGTTTGTTCCTAAGTGATTAGGAGGTGAAATATGACATTTTTATGATTTTTAATATTTTTATGATTTTTATTATTTTTTAATTATTTAAATATCAAAAATATCATTAAAAATGAAAAATTTTAGAAAATTTCAATTTTAATTTTTATAGACTCCTCTAATACCAGAGATTCCACAAAATAAATTTGGTGAATTTTGAAATGTATTTTTTGAGTTATGAATTTTTAAATTTTAATTTTGATCATGTGACTTAATTAATTTATTTAGTGGGGCTAATCATTTCCAATTGACTTCAAATTTTTATGCAAGGTTCTCTGTATCCTAAAGATTAATGGAGAATTGATTTCAAGTTATTTTAATGTGTGGTTAACACTAATTAATCAAAATTCAATTTTTAGTATTTAGGCTAATTAGGGTTATTCTTAATGAATTAAGCCTAACCATAATTATGCTAGGGTCCTCTGGTCCTAAAAACCTTCCCCAAATTTTTCTAGAATTTATTGAGCAATATGATAATTATTTGAATTAAAATACCAAAACAGTGACATAAACTTGAAAAATACATAACTTTCCATAGAGATGACCTCTGACCTTAAAAAATTCAGGGAATGTTTCCAAAATCAGAGGCTTCAAGAGCTCTATGGTCTCATGCCATGGTTAATTGTCTATGCAAATGGAGAATCAAAATACTGAAATGAGTAAATAATTAATTAAAAATAAAATACTCATCAAAATAACTTGATTTCTTTTCCACATTATTCTCCTCTGTTCACTGAGCAAGTGGGTACTTTTAGTTTATTTTTTATGATTTTTCTACACAAAGATATGGATTTTATAAGTTCTGGGTATTTAAATAAATCAAAAAATCCATATTTTTCTACTTATCCACGCGACGCCAACTCATCCTCGGCAGCTCCGAAAGCCCACGCGTCGCGCTCCCATTCGACGCTGTCATCTGATTCAGTGCTACAGGGGCCCGTAGTTCATGTAACGTTCTTCGATCTGACGCAATCTGGACCGTCTACTTGATACACTCTCGATCAGACGGTGCCTGGTCATCATCTACGACTGGTGTGCACCCGTGACCGTTCACACTAAAACCCTAAGAACTCTCTCATTTCTCAATGGATTTTTGTGATCTTATGCTCTATGGATTCGTCTTGAAGAGGCGAACACATCCATACTATTTACATGCTATGAAATTAAGTAAATCAAAATGGAGAATCACTGGAAGCTCGGGAGGAAGGAATGATCCATACCTTTGCTCTGAGAAGTGTAGCTTCAATCAGAGAGCTGTGTCACCTTCGATTGCACCCAAGGAAGCTCCAAATGAAGTCTCTGGCTCTGGGGAATTGTCTAGGTATGAAATTGTCCACAACCGATTTCAAAGCTTGGAGGTTAAACCAACTGGGTGGCCTGGAGAGGGGGCTTTTACTGGGGAACTCCTTCTCTTGGTCCTGTGCAGGTGTGAGTGAGTTTAACTTTGATTTGGTGGAGGTTTTAGAGATGTCCTGCTTCTGAGCTGAGAATTGAGCTCCAAAATTGAGCTCAATCAATGGGGTTTAGCGCAGGAGAGCAGTGGGGATCAATTGCTATAGGTGAGGAGAAGGTCCTGGAGCAATTTTGGCAGAGTTTTGTTTAGGTCTGGTTCATCACCTTCTTTGGACGAGAGGGTGGTGGGTTTAAATAGACATGACTGGAGGGCCTCCCAGGGGGAGTTAAGGCTTGGGATCAACTGCTCTGGTTAAGGGAAGAACAACCAAGGTTTCTAATAGGGTTGGGACAGCTCAGCAAGGAAGAATTGAATTTTTGAACCAAATGGGTGCTCTCAGCATGGTGTTTTCCGACGACTGTGGTGGTCGGCCGCCGTAGTCCGGTCACCCTCAAGGTCGTGGAGATCAAAGCTGGGGTTTAGTGCAGTCAATTGGCCATGGACATGTGTAAAGGAGTTTTATTTAAATGGAATGGGAGAAGGCTCATTTTGGCTTGGTTTGGTTCAACTCATGTATTTGGGCTAGTTTCACCCCCCCCATGATCTGATTTGGGCTGAAGGGGATGAGTTGGGTCAGCTAGGAAGGGGTGGTGAAGTCCCCATCCAAGGTGATGTGGCTAATTTTAGTTTAGATTGTACATTGGATGGTAAAAAAGCTTAATGAAGGTTTAGGAAAGAGCCCCCTCTTCTTGCCATTAATGGTGATGTGGCTTATAAATGGCTTCATTTGGCTTGCTCATGGCTTGGGAAAAGGTTGGCTTATTTTCGTGAGTTTAAGGGAAATTGGCATGAGACTTGATTTGGATTTATTTTATTATTGATTTAGAACTTAGAGATGATATCAATTAAAGGTATGATGAGAAGAAATTGTCATGTGGGCTTTGGAGCTAATTTTGAGCTTTTGGTTTTGGTGAAAATGGGCTTTTAGGATGGTTTACGAAAGTGAGCCTTTAGGTTTGAAAAAAAAATTGGTGGATGGAAATTTTGTGAAGGATTGGGCCACAAAAATGTTGGGTTTAGTTTATGGATGTGTCCTGAACATTTTAGAAAAGGTTTGGTGTCATTTAGAGTGGAATTGAATTTAATTTGGGCTTTTTTAGTAAAGGGGCCAAAGTGGGTCAAATTGGGCTAACTTAGGCTAAGGTTAGGCTATGGTTGGATTTGATGTAGATTTAATGTTGAGAAATGCTTATGGGAGTGTCACAAAGAGTTCTCAACTTTGGTTGGGCTTTGATTTTGAGATTTGGGCCCATTTGTGTTAGGTTTGTGTTTAGGCCAAAAATGCAAATTTTAGTTTTGGGTTAGGTTTGGGCTGAGTTTAGGTTCAAATTTGGGGTAAATCTTGTTAGTGTTTTGTTTGTGGGATATTAGGAAGGTTTAGGAAAAGATTTGGGGCTAATTGGAGTTGAATTGGGTTTGTTTGGGCTAAGTTTAGGTCATGGGCCAAAATTGGGCTTTAGGCTTCAAATTGGAATTGAATCCAAATGTTAATCAAATTGGACTTGGATTTGGTCTAAATTGATATTGGAGATATTGAATTGAAGTTTAGAATTGAATTGAGTCAAATTTGAGGTCAATTGAGTTGATTTGGCTTGACATTGGGCCCTTTTAGGATAAAAATGGATCAAATTGCGGGTTTTAATAAACGTGGGTTAAATTGACAAAATTAGCCTATGGTCTAGTTGAACAAAATAAAATTGGGAATATTTGGGATTTTCTAGAATTTTCTGGAAATTTTTGGAATTTTTTATTAAGAAGGGCATTTTGGGTATTTGGAGGGTATTGGGGGGTATTTTTGGAAATTTTGGTATATTTGGCCATGGATGATCAATTTGAATGGTGGGAATTGTTTAGGACTGATTTTGAGGAATTTTGGGTAATTTAGGTAATTTTGCAAATTTTGAGTAGCTTCAAGAACATTTGGTAGGTTTAGTGGGTGTAGGGCCCCGGAGGTCAAAAATTGAAATTTTGAGAAGATGAAGATTGATCAAGTTTGATAGAATGGAATCGCTTTGGTTGAGCCATGAAGCCATATCAAGCCCATAAGAGCCATGAGAGGAATCATTTGAGGCATTCACTATGTTGTTCCTAACCCTCTTAGCCAAGGGCCTAGGGGTTAAGGTCCATCCATATGAATTACCTACATGAGTCAGGAAGTCAAGCTAGGTATGAATGGTTTTAGGATTTCGAATGTGTGTGAAAGTGTAATGTGTTCAGGTCAACCCTCACCAGACCAGGCCACCCAGGGTAGTCCTATGGCCAAAGAGTCCTATAGGGAACCCATCCTTTAAACCTCCACATTTGTTCTTAACCCTCCAAGTGACTTGGGGGTTTACAATCAAACTTATGGGGTTTGTGGGGAGTTAAGAGGTGTTCAAATTTCTAAGTGTTGGGTTCCATTTCTAGTCCTCTAAGATAGTCAAAGGGAAAGCCTAAGGCTAGACCCTAAGTACTAAGGAGAGAGAAGAGAAAAGACCTCATCAAAAATGAGGTCAACACCATGGATCAATGGGCTTGGGTTTACTTGGTCTTGGCTAGTCCTTGGATCTCAAGGTTGGCCGTGGTGGAGCCAATTTGTTTAATTTAGTTCAATTTAGGTGTCATTGGGTCATTAGGTCATTTTTGGTCACTTGGGTTCAAGCATGGGCTAGCTTGGGTTTATGCTTGGGTTGAGTCCAATTGATTGAGCAAATTGGTGTATATTATTGTTATGAAGAGTTTAGAAAAGGTTTGGAGTGTTTTAAATTGATTTAGGGGATCAATTTAGTTTAATTTAAGATTTAGGTCAATGTGGGGCAAATTGGTCTAGCTTGGGTCTAGGTTGGGCTAGAGTGAGTTTTAGGCCCAATTGAATGTTCAAAAAGGTCTATGGGGATGTGTTGAAGGATTCCCAACATAAATTGGGTGGCAATTTTGGGATTGGGACATTCAATTTGGTGGAATTTTGACACATGCTCGATTTGGGTCAAAATTGGGGTTTTGGTTTAATTGAGTTTGGGTGAGACTTAGCCGTAAATTGGAGGCAATTGAATATTGCATTTGTTTTAGGGGAGTGTTACGAGAATTTTAGAATTCAAATTGAGGGGAAATTGATTGACATTAGGTTTAATTTGTGTGAAATGGGTCACTTGCTTAAAATTAGGGATTTTTTGATTCAAGTAAAATTAAGCTCAAATGTGGTCAAATTGGGTTTAGATTTGGTTTAAATCTAGGATAGAGATGTTGAATTAAATTTTGGAATTGAAATTAGGTAAGAATGGGGGAAATTGGGTGTACATTGGGTTTAGTTTAGGCACTTTTGGGTTAAATTAGTCAAATTTGGGCTTTTGGTTAAATTGGGCTAAATTGATCAAATCGGGACATGTAGTAGTTTAGAGAAATGAAATTGGAAATATTTAGGAGGTTTTGGAAATTTCTGAGAATTTTTAGAATTTTTAGATTTTTAGGAGGGGTATTTTGGTAATTTTGCAAATTTTAGGCCTATTTTAGAAATTTTGGTAAATTTGGGTAATTTTGGTCAATTTGAGTGGTGGGGAATACTTTGAAATAAATTTTGGAAAAAAATGGGTAATTTGGGTAATTTTGGGTAAAATTGAGGTTTAAGGGTATTTTGGGTATATTTAGGCGCAAGGGGTCAAAAATTAAAATTTTGGAAAAATTGAGATTGATGAGGGGTGAGTAGTATTGGATTGTTTAGATTGAGCCGTGGACCAAAGGGAAACCTTCATTTGGTCCCTATGTGTTGGTACTAATCAAACCTTTAGCTCGGGGCTAAGAGCTTGGGAAAACCATGCACATGAGCTTTCAAAGAGTTAGGAGATCAAAGTGGGATGTGCTTTATTTAGGGTTTTGAGTGTAAGTTGTGTGTATTGGGTAAGCTCCAGACCTTCTAGGGTAAATTTTAAGGTCTTACCACCTATAAGAGACTTCCCCTGGGTTTCCTTATGCTTGGTCTTATCCTTCCATAAGCTGAAGGTTAGGCCTTAAGCATATGAAAACTCTCGTAAAGTGAGAAATGTTTTAGTTTCATAAGAGGAAGGGTTCCAAGACTAGTCTTCTAAGAAAATCACAAAGAGAGTATTATGGTAGACTTTAGGCTATTATAAAGAGTGTTTGACCTCAACCAAAAGTAAGGTCAACAAATGGACCCCCAATAGGTGTGGTGTGCTGGGCAAGCACACTGCACTTATTGGGGGTCCATTTGTTGACCTCACTTTTGGTTGAGGTCTACACTTATTAGTGTTGACCAACGAGATCAATGAAAACAACACAACTTTCTGAGTCAAAATTCAAGACAAAACATAGAATTTAGCGAGGGAGTTTTTGGTAGGCATTATTTGTGTAGAGAACCTTCAAGTCCTGGGAACTCCTGCTGGGGAAGGAAAGTGGAATACCTTCATTAGGGGGCTATGAATTTCAAGCCTCTGGACTCTGAAGGTGTCCGATCTGAATTGATTTGAATTTGAAATGGAAATTAGAGTTAGGATTTGATTTGATTTCAGATTTTAATTTGAATCTTTTGAAATTTTAATTTGAATTTAGAGTTAGTTTTGAGTTTTTAAATAGGTTTTGAGTTTTCATGGAGTTTATGGGAAGTTAGGATTTGTGGAATTTTGAAATGGAATATTTTAATTTTGCAGGAAATTTTTAGTTTTAAGTTAGTGCAGAGGGGGAATCAGAATTTCAGTACCGATCTCGGAATGTGGGAGTCAGAATTTAAGTACTGATCCCGAAGGATAGCTATATATTTTATTAGCTGTAGATTATGTTTCAAAATTGATTGAAGCTGTTGCTTTACGCCGATGTGATTCACAAAGTGTTGCAAAATTTTTAAAGAGAAATTTTTTCATCAAATTTAGAATGCTAAGAGTGATCATAACAAATGGGGGAAGTTATTTTAA
The DNA here is from genome assembly GCA_022702705.1 of Papilionanthe hookeriana x Papilionanthe teres. Classification (NCBI taxonomy): domain Eukaryota; kingdom Viridiplantae; phylum Streptophyta; class Magnoliopsida; order Asparagales; family Orchidaceae; genus Papilionanthe; species Papilionanthe hookeriana x Papilionanthe teres. The sequence continues at coordinate 143,233,416 of CM040421.1, forward strand.
GAATCTCAAGATTGAAGCATTAACAAGGAAATATGGGATTAAACATCGAATTACTACAGCTTATCACCCTCAAACCAGTGGTTTAACAAAAGTATCCAAACATAAAATTAATGGAATATTGTAAAAGACTGTAAGTCCTAATAGAACAGATTGGTCTCCTAGACTTGATATTTTACTATAGGCCTATAGACTGCTTACAAAAATCCTATAAGAATGATACCATATAGGCACATATATGGGAAAGCATGTCACTTTCTAGTTGAATTAGAGCATAAAGCTTATTGGGCTATTAAAGAGTTTAATTATAAATTGAAAGATGATGGTGAGAAATGATTATTACAATTAAATGAACTCGAAGAGTTTTGAAGTGAATCTTATGAAAATGCAAGAATTTATAAGGAAAGGATGAAAGTCTAGCAAGATCATACGATTGTAAAAAAAATTTCAGCCAAGAATAGAGTTTTATTATATAATACAAGATTGAAATTACTTCATGGGAAAATTAAATCCAGGTGGTCAAGGCCATTTACTATAATGAAAGTCTATTTATACTGTGTTGTAGATATTAAAGACCCAAAAACTGAAAGAATAATTTAAGTAAATTAACATCGATCGAAACATTATATTTAAGGGAATATGCCATTACATGAAGAGGTTCTAATGTTGGGTCAACCTGAATAAAATATTGGTTATGTTGGGCTAACGACGCTAAACCAAGTGATTTGTGGGAGGCAATTGATCCCCTATAAATGCAACGGAGCCAAAAACTTAGTTCCACTGGATAAATGCACAGATGATTTTAGATATGAAACTTATGAATTTATAATATGGGATACTACGCAAGTATATGTATCGTTTATCAAGTAATATAGGACTTTCTGATTAAGCCCCGAGATATCGAACCCACATTGAAAATATAAAATCTTTAAAGAAATCAGAAAAATTATCTTTTTACTTTTTTTTATGGTTTTTGAAAGTATGTGTTGATTTTGAAAGGTTTTGAAAGTTGATTTTTCTTTTGAAAGTTCTATAATAAAATGTTAAGCAAGAAATTAAAATTATAATAACTAAAAAAAACTGTATGTAATATATTATTAACTAGAATATCTTTTTCTTTCCTTTTATGAAGTAGTAATAATTCTTAAAGTATTGTTGTGGAAGTATTTAAATTTGTTGTTACAGATAGAAGCAAATGTGTTCTTTACCCTTACTTGGTTCTATAAAGAACATATGTTAATTTGAAATTTTTATTATTTTGAACATGGTTAGGTAGGGAAGATACCAGTCTCTCACCTAGACTTCCCTCGATTCCCACCACCTGGGGGCTAACTTCTCATAACAAAACTCAAAACTTCAAACCAAATTAGGGGGTTTTAGCCTGTCACTCTAAAATCCTCTAACATTACTCCCTTTCATAAAAATATTTTCTAATATTACATTCAATTATATGGACTACAATTCTCACCCATATAATTGCATGTGATTCTTACTAACTTTTATGAAACAATATCGCATTGGATCTTACATAATTTCAAGAAATTTTACAACGTAGCAGGCCAAATTAAGAAGTAAACAAAGTTTTTAGAATCAGTCTTCACAACTCCTTCCAACTTTTAAACACTTGTACTTTCCACAAAAATTCTTTATAAATTAATTACTTCTCCATTTAAGAAAGAAAAAGATAAAGTAAACTACTTAAAATGATTTGAGAAAATACAAAAACACATTGATTTGAAATTAAAAACAATAATAAAAATAACAAACGAAAGCAAGTATTAATAAAAAGATTAAAAGTAAACACTTATCTGAAAATCCTCTCCACAAGTCTAAGGAAGTTCCTCTAAAAGTTTGACTCTTCGCTAAACTACTCCTCAGAGCAAGTCTCCCAACTCTGATGACTCAGAATACAGACTTCAGACTTCAATAAAAACTAAACTAAAAGAAAGAAAAGAAGTGGGAAGAAGAAGACTTCACTCCGACCCTTTTCTCCTTTCTACTCTCTACTCTTACTCTTAATAAAAACTCTTAAAATGCAGTGGAAGAAAAATGGAAGTACCCTTCAAAACGCAGTGGAAGAGCCTCCTAAAGCCTCTCCTTCAAAACACAGTGGAAGAGCCTCCTAAAGCCTCCTCTAATCTTTCCTAAGACTCTCTTTAAATAGTAAACCAAAAGGTGCCTTGATGTCTCTTCAAAATGTGTCCAGATTTGATGTATCTACCAAGGAACGCACCCCTTCATTCAAACTTGCCGCCCAAAGGAAGTTATGATAGTTACCACCAAGAGTTACATCCCATCCCCTTTGAAATTGGCGCCAAATACATGAAGATTTCGATTTTTAACTGTGGCGGCTAAGCCCCGACCCAGCTACGCTTAGCCGCCAGTGCCAAAATTTTGATTTTTCATTATTTTTGCTCCAAATTTGATCCATTTTTGCTCCTTTCATCATGACCATCCATTTTCATCATACCTGCAAGAAAAACAAAACAATACCTTCCCTTAAAGTGCAATATCATTAAAAATAGGTATAAAAATGTGCATAAAAATACTATATATTTTAGGTGTATCAAAATCCCCCAAACATAAAATGTTACTTCTCCTCAAGTGAAAGTTAATCTCATAGAATATTTTAGCATCCAAATTATGTAATGAGTTTCATAGGAAGATAACAAAATTTTGTTCTAGAAATGGAATAGTCCAATTTAGAAAAAAATTTCAGTAATTAAGACCAACTTAAAGTTTAGAAAGTTCTTAAGTAAAGAAAAATGACAAATATATGTTTCTATCAAATTCAGAAATATTTGTAGATTCTTCAAAATATAGGACTCAAACACTTATTTTTCTCACTTAAAAATCTTTATTTGAAAAATAATTTTACTTACTATATTATAATCTTAAGCTTTAGATTTTATCTGAAATTATATCTTAAACTTTAGGTATGAAACCAATTTTTGATTAGGCCCTTAAATCCTCAAGCTTCTCCTCCCTTTTCATATACTATTTTTCACACTTTTTTTAATTTAATTTTATTTTATATAAGGATAAGGATTACTATATCTGGATAGACCTTTAATGATTTTGAATTTCACCCTTCCATTTAAAATAAATCTCAAATATACATCTTTCACTTAAAAATCATAATAATAATATTTGAAAATTACTCTTCAATAAAAGAAATTTAAGCTTTGAAGAATAAAAGTCAAATCTTCTATTTATCCAAAAATACAAAACTTCTTACTTAAGATAGTTTAACTTTATTTAACACTTCTTCATTAAGAAAATTTTAATTTTAAGTTTTTCATGATTAATATAAATTTTAACTAAATTCTTTTATTCATTTCTATATTCAAAATTTTGTTCCCCTAATATAACTTCATGTACATAATTATTCTCAATCAAAAATAAGATTTTTTTTTAAGTACTCTTGAGAATCAAATAAAATTTTAGGTTTTTGAAAAATCTTTTTTTTAAATCCCCCCCAAACTTTAATTTTTTAATTAAGATAAAATATTTAAGCATAAGAAATGATATATGGGTGAGAAATAAAAACTAACATATCATGCTTGCAGGAATTTTTAATATCCTAATATGCAAGTATAACAATTTAAATAACAGGAGTAAAATAAAATCAAATTTAGTTTTTTAGTTTTTCTTTTATTATTTTTAAGAAAAGTAAAAATTTCAGAAGACTTCTACAGTAGTGGAGGTTTTCAAAGCAAATACACACCAACTAAAATAACACACTGATACAGATAACAGATGATAGTGGAATTTGAAAAATTTTAAACATTTAGTTTCCCAAGTAGAAGTTCCCAATAGTGATTTATAATCTCCTAACAGTTTTTGAATTAAGGTACACAATATTAAAAACTCTGACATAACATACACATTAAAACATTTACTATTACACACTATCAAAAAGCAACATATAAATCCACAATAAAACAACAACAATACCTGAATATGCATAACAGATAAATAGTACAACTACAATCTGCATACTATCAAGGTTCACATCACAACACAATCATCAAACAAAACACTAGATAAAGTACACAATAACACATTATAACAACATAATAACTGAAACAAACAACATACATCTACTCTTCATCCTCATCATTATCATCTTGCTTGTTCCAATCCTTGGATGGCACATAAGGTATGTAGAATGGATGAGGTGGCATCTTAGCACTCTGATCACTTCTAATCAGTCTATCCAAATATTGTTGATAACTCTCCTCATATTCATCATGTTTTATAATATATCTCTCCACATTGTCCATCTTACCATCAATATCTCTAACATGCTCACGAATAAGACTCACTTTTTTCAAAATATTTCTTAATAAACCAGTCTGTGAATCAGTAGATGATGAAGCACATAAAGTAGTAGCACGAGAAGTAGATGCAGCAGAAGCATAACCAGTAGAAGCCCTACCAAATCCTCCTCTCCAACCAAACTCTGAATGTATAGTGTAAGCACTAACGTTTACACTGGTAATAGGTCTCAATGGCTGAAGTACCTCTTCCAAGGTTTCAAACTTCACTCCAGATCGTTCACATAGTGAATGAGTCAAGGAAGGAAATCTCATACCTGTAGTAGTGGTGGATCTAGCACTGTTCAAAATATAATCATAAATTATTCCTCTAATGTCAATAGGCTTCCCTTGCTGAATACAATGGTAAAACACAGCTCTTTCTCTCGTTACTTTACTGGTGTGGCTCGAAGGTAACAACTTAGATGAGATAAAATAATGCCATGCCTTAGAAATGGCATTCAATTTCGAAGCAGGAAAGTTCACTCTTCTATCATTTGTTATTTTCCATAATCCTCTTCCATCAGTCAGAAATTCCATGATCTCATTTAATTCCCCTTCCGAAGGATGATAGTTAGAATAAAAATAGAACATATCAGGAGGTAGTCCATAAAAAGTATTGATTGCCTCAGAAGAAATGTTGACCTCATGCCTCCTAACCATCAATTGATTTTCTTCTGCAGCAGGCAAATTTGCATAAAATTCTCTAACTACAAAAACAATAGCAACAGCAAAGAAGCAACACTAATTTTCCCAATTCCTTCTAGCAATCATTTCTTCAATCACCTCTCCTGGTTTGCTAAACACTAGCTCAGGAATCAACTTACTTGACTGCAATGCATCGACGTATCGTTCCTCAGCCCTCAAACTAACAATTTTTTCATAATCAAACTTCGTCTTTTCTTGTGAACGCTTTAACTTTGGAGCCATCTCAAAAAATTCACGAACGATTCACCATAAATTCCAAAATCAAACTAAACTTGCTAAATTATCTTCCAAAATATATTTTCACTAAATCCAAGCAATTTCTCAAGTTTTTCCTCAAATTTTCACCATGAATAGTGATTTTAAGATTTTTCATAATGTACTCAAAATACATAGTGAAAATAAAAAATTTTACTTAGGAGTAGTGCTCTTACCTCAAGGAATCCAAATCGAACAATTTTTGTTGAGATCGGCTCTTAAATGATCCACAATATGATGCCCTAGCCTCCTCTTTCGCGATAAACTGAAGGTTGAAGACAATGGGGTGGTTGAAAATGGCAATTTCGGGTTTTTAACTATTGGGAACCATCATCAGGCTTAGTTAATATATAAACAAAAACACTAAACACACCAAACATAGCACACAAGAACACTAAACAAATAAAAATAAAACATTCTTAATTCCATTCTCCATTAGGAGGAATATATCCCGAACCACTATTATTCTCATTTGAACCTTCTGGAATATAAATTTGATAGAACGGGCAATAATTGGTCATTCGTACATCATCTTCTTCAATCCATTTGTTCTTTACAAACATCGCCTTATCTATTTCTTCCACGTACCATGAATGATTGAATTGCATCTTGAGTTGACATCCCATGTGTTCCAAATGTAAGTTAGTATCATTGATCTTTGCTTCCATTGAAGTCACTCGGGCTTAAATTTTTGAAATCATTTCTGCAATACCCTGAATACTAACAGCGAGATATCCATTAAATAACTCTTTAGCACAGTCACTAATGAACTTACTTTTGTTAGAATCATGCTTCTTCTTCATCTCATTCTCCCAGGAAGACATGATCACTCAAAATTCTCTTCTTAAGACTTCAAAAATGAAAGTAGGACTTGGGGCAAGTGTTTCTCTTAATTCAGGTCCTTTTTATAGACTTGGGAAGGGTTAAATTTGTCCCAAGATGTTTAGAAACTCCAAAATAACTCCCAAAACTTCTCCCCCATGATCTAGGCTTCTAGATCCACATTTTTCACGTTTTTTATAATTGCGGCGACTAAGCGCCAACTAGTCGGTGCTTAGCCGCCAGTGCACAATTTAGCACAGGTCTGCTAAGTGTTCAAAATTTCATTCCGACTTCTCTAAATCATCAATTAAGGTCAAATAAACTCTACTTAAGTTTAAAAACTCCAAATTACTATCACTAAAAACATAAAAACAAACCAAACAAAGCAAACAAAACACACTAAACAAACATAAAGCAAAGCACACCGATAAATATGGGTTGCCTCCCACATAGCGCTTGTTTTAACGTCTTCAGCATGACATACCAGACTCATTCTGAGTGACCCAACATCAAATTATCATCAAATTTAGATTTATTAACTGAAAAATATGGTTTTAATCTATGTCTATTAACTTTAACTATTTTTCCAGTCTTAGGATCTTGAATATCTATAGCTCCATAAGAATAAACTTTTATCACAATAAATGGACCCATCCACCTGGACTTAAGTTTTCTAGAAAATATTCTCAATCTAGCATTATACAGCAAAACTTGTTGTCCTGGTACAAGATTTTTGGTAAGAATCTTCTGATCATGCCATAACTTCATCTTTTCCTTATAAATCTTAGCATTTTCATAAGATTCATTCCTTATTTCTTCAAGCTCATTTAATTGCAATAATCTCTTTTCAGCAGCATTTTTCAAATTATAATTGAACTCTTTAATAGCCCAATATGTTTTATGCTCAAGTTCAAAAGGTAAATGACAAGCTTTTCCAAAAATCAACCTATATGGGGACATTACTATAGGTGTTCTGTAAGCAGTCCGATAGGCCTACAAAGCATAATCCAGTTTAATTGACCAAGCCTTTCTATTTGGATTAACAATTTTTTCCAATATTCTTTTAATTTCACGATTGGATAATTCAACGAAACCACTTATCTGCGGATGATAAGCAGTAGAAATGCGATGATTAATATGATATTTCTTTGCTATCTTCCCAATAATCACATTTCTAAAATGACTTCTCGCATCAGTTATGATTACTTTTGGTATTCCAAATCTGCAAAATATATTCTTTTCTAAAAACTTTGTAACACTTTGAGCATCACATCGAGGTAAAGCAATAGCTTCAATCCATTTGGAAACATAGTCTACTACTATCAAAATATAAACATTTTCGAAATATGGCGTAAATGGTCCCATAAAATCTTGTCCCCAAACATTAAATAATTCAACTTCCAACATATAATTAAGGGGCATCTCATTTCTTCTAGAAATATTGCCTACACACTGATATCTATCATAATTTTTAATATAAACATTCACATCCTTAAAAATTATAGGCCAATAAAATCCTGATTGTAATATTTTATATGCAGTTTTATCACTTCCAAAATGTCCCCCACAATCAAAATCATGACATTTTTGAATAATTTCATAAGTGTCTTCCAAAGGTACACATCTTCGAATTATAAGATCCTTTTCTTGTTTATATAAAAATGGGTCATCCCAAAAATAAGTCTTAGCATCAAACAAAAATTTCTTCTTTTCATGATATGTTAAACCATAGGGTATAATATTACTAACAATAAAGTTTACTATGTCTGCATACCACGGAACATGCCATTCTTTAATAGTGAACAGTTTTTCATCAGGAAAATGTTCATTAATTTCTTCAATATCACAAAGAGATTTTTCAATTTCAAGCCTGGACAAATGATCAACCATTTAATTATCAGAACCCTTCCTATCTACTATCTCAAAATTAAATTCTTGCAAAAGAAGAATCCCTCTTATCAGTCTCGGTTTTGCGTCATTTTTCTTTATTAAGTATTTAATAGCAGAATGATCAGTATGCACCACACATTTAGTTCCAATTAAATATGATCGAAATTGATCAAAGGCAAATACTATAGCTAATTACTCTTTCTCAGTAGTGGTATAATTAATTTAAGTTTCATTAAGAGTTTTACTTAGCATAATAAATTACTTTGAAAATTTTATCATATTTCGACCCAAAACAGCACCAATAGCATAATCACTAGCATCACACATTAATTGAAAAGGTTTTTCCCAATTTGGTGAAATTATTACAGGTGCAGTGATTAATTTTTCTTTTAATGTTTCAAAAGCATTACGGCAGTCATCATCAAAATTAAAAATTGCATTTTTTACATGTAAACGACATAAAAGTCTTGTAATCTTTGAAATGTCTTTGATGTAATGCCTGTAGAATCCAGCATGTCCTAAAAAACTTCTAATTCCCCTTACATTGGTTGGGCAAGGTAAATTAGATATAACTTGAATTTTTGCAAAATCTACCTCCAAACTTTTTTCTGAAATCCGATGTCCCAAAATAATTCCTCCTCCTACCATAAATTGGCATTTTTCCCAATTAAGGACCAAATTAGTTTCTTCACAGCATTTTAGAACTTTAGATAGATGTTCTAAATATGATTCAAATGAAATCCCAAACACTGAAAAGTCATCCATAAAAACTTCAATCCCTTTTTCAATTAAATCACAAAAAATAGCCATCATACATATCTGAAATGTAGCAGGGGCATTACATAAACCAAAGGGCATTCTTCTAAAAGCAAACGTACCATAAGGACTGGTAAACATAGTTTTCTCTTGATCCTCAGGAGCAATTTGAATTTGGTGGTAACCAATATATCCATCTAGAAAACAAAAGTATTTATGCCCAGCCAGTCTCTCCAACATTTGATCTAGAAAAGGGAGTGGAAAATGATCTTTCCTTGTGGCATTGTTTAATTTTCTATAATCAATGCATATTCGCCACTCTGTAACTTGTCTTGTTGGTATCATTTCATTTTTCTCATTAACAGTCACAGTGACTCATTCTTTCTTAGGAACACAGTGGATAGGACTAACCCATGCACTATCTGAAATAGGGTAGATAATTCCAGCATCCAACCATTTTAAAATTTCTTTCTTAACAATGTCTTTCATGATAAGATTTAATCTCCTTTGGGGATCAGCCCGCGGTTTGCAATTATTTTCCATAAAAATTTTGTGCATACAAAATGAAAGACTGATTCCTTTAATATCAGCAATTTTCCATCTAAAGGCTTTCTTGTGCTTCTTCAAAATTTCAAGTAAACTCTCTTCTTCTTTTTCATTTAATTGAGAGGAAATTATAACAGGCAAGGTTGAGGATTCACCTAAAAAAACATACTTCAAATGATCAGGAAGCATTTTTAACTCAAGTTCAGGAGGTTTTTCAATTGATGGACCATAAGATTTTTCTTTTTCAGTCATATCCAACAATTCAAAACTTTCACGAACAAACTTTAAATCTTCCTCTTGAAAATCTTCATAATCAAATAACTCCTTTTCTTGCTTATATTCAAATTCTTCTTTTTCAGCTTTCTCTTCATAAGTTGATTTGAAATGACATTCACTTAAATATTCAATAACATCCATCCAATAACACGCATCTTCCTTACCTCTAACAGGATTTTTCATCGATTTTGAAATATTAAATGTAACAGTCTGATCATTAACCCTCATCGTTAATTCCCCTTTTTGCACATCTATCATGGCTCTTCCTGTAGCTAGAAAAGGTCTCCCCAAAATTATGGGTATCTCTTTATCTTCCTCCATATCTAACACAATGAAACCCACAAGAAAAATAAATTGATCCACTTTTACCAAAACATCTTCTATAACTCCTTTAGGATATGTGATTGAACTATCTGCTAATTGCAGAGTTGCAGTAGTTGGGGTTATTTCTCCTAGTCCCAATCTTTTGAATATTGATAGAGGCATAAGGTTAATTCTTGCACCCAAATCACATAAAGCTTTTGCACATAATCTTTCTTTGATTGCTCATGGAATTGTGAAACTACCAGGATCTTTAAGTTTTTCAGGAAGCTTTTTCTAAGTGCAACAGTCTCATTTTATTAAAACTTCCTCTTTTTATTAAGAATATCCTTCATAAATTTTGCATAGCTTTGCAATTTTTCTAGGGCTTCAACAAATGAAATATTAATGGTAAGCTTCTTTAATATCTCCAAGAATTTTGAAAACTGCTTAACCAACTTTTGTTAACGAAGTCTCTGAGGAAATGGAGGTGGTGGTTTTTCTAAATCAACCTTAGGTGGAGAAATAGGTCTTTCAAAACCTTTTGGAGCTTCCTCTTTATGTCTTTCAATTTCTTCTTTCTCTACTTCAGTTTCTTTTTGAACTCTACCTTCCATTTCTTTTCCACTTCTCAGTTGAATTGCTTTCACTTGTTCTTTATTCTTTTCTCTTGGATTCACTTCACTATTACTTGGAAGCATTCCTTGGGATTTATTACTTAAGGCATTTGTAATTTGTCCCAATTGATTTTCAATAATTCTGATGGTTGCTCCTTAAATTTGTAATTGATTTCCCATATGTGATACTACTTCTTCCATAGACAACTTCTTCTCCTTATTTTGTAAAGCATTGTTATAACCTGAAAGATAAGTTATTCTATCATTATTATTACCTTGGTTGTTCCAATTCCAGAATGGGTTTACTTGGGTGTTCTCCCATTGTTGATTAACACCACCCTGATTATTGTTATTCCAGTTAAAATTTGGATGATTCTTCCAACCTGGTTTATAATAATTGGAATGTGAGTTGTTAGGTTTGTTTAAAGCATTCATAATTTCTGGTGAAGAATAAGAATCAACCATTTGGCCTAATAAATTTTCTTCAATCATGAGATTTAGCTGAGAAAAATTCATCCTAAATTGGTCTATCTTCCTTGATACAACAGAAACTTGATTTGCTAACTTTGTAAAAGCATCATTCTCATAAACACTGGCTACCTTTTTAGGATTTAACCTTTCAGAAGGCCATTAAAAATTATTAGTAGCCATTTCTTCAATTAAAGCATAAGCTTCAGAAAATGGTTTAGACATTAATGATCCACTAGCAGCAGCATCGATGATTGATCTAAGAGATCCAACTAATCCACTATAAAAAGTTTAAATTATTAACCAATCTGGTATCGCATGATGTGGACATTTTGCGAGGAGATCTTTAAATCTTTCCCATGCTTCATATATTGATTCCCCTTCAAACTGACAAAAAGATGTTATATCATTTCTCAACATAGCAGTCTTAGATGGTGGAAAATATTTAGCAAGGAACTTTTGTGATAGTTCACCCCAAGTTCTAATTGATCCAGGTTGTAACGAGTGTAACCATATTTTAGCTTTATCTTTTAGTGAGAAAGGAAAAAGTCTAAGTCTAATAGCATCATTCGAGACACCATCATATTTAAAAGTAGCACACAACTCTAGAAAATTAGCAAGATGCAAATTAGGATCTTCAGTTGTTGCTCCCTCAAATTGATTATTAGACACCATTTGGATAATAGCAGTTTTAAGCTCAAAAGAATTAGCAGCTACAACAGGATTTTGAATACTACCACAAAGTTCATCTACTGTAGGGTTAACATAATCTCTTAAAGGTCTTAATTCTTGATGTATGCCAACATTTTGATTTTGATGATTTGCCATTTCTTGAATATTTTTATCTTTTTCTGTATTTTTAATTTTTTTTTATTTTTCTGATAGTTCTTTCTAATTCAGAATCATAAGGCACAAGTCCTTCAGAACCTGAACTACGCATACAACAATAAAACAAAACAGAACACAACACACTAACAAAAACAATGAAAAGTAAAAAAATTAAAATTTCTTAATTCTCTTTAAATTGTAATTTAAATTGATTTTTCTCGGCAACGGTGCCAAAAACTTGATCCACGATAAATGCAACGACACCAAAAACTTGGTTCCGCTGGATAAATGCGTTGATGATTTTAGATATGAAACTTATGATTTTATAATATGGGATACTACGCAAGTATACGTATCATTTATCAAGTAATATAGGACTTTCTAATTACGCCTCGAGGTATGGAACCCACAGGGAAAATGTAAAATTCTTAAAGAAATCAGAAAAATTATCTTTTTACTTTTTGTTATGGTTTTTGAAAGTATGTGTTGATTTTGAAAGGTTTTGAAAGTTGATTTGTCTTTTGAAATTTCCTTAATAAAATGTTAAGCAAGAAATTAAAATTATAATAACTAAATAAAATTGTATGTAAGATACTATTCAGAAGAATATCTTCTTCTTTCCTTTTATGAAGTAGTAATAATTCTTAAAGTATTGTTGTGGAAGTATTTAAATTTGTTGTGACAGATAGAAGCAAATGTGTTCTTCACCCTTACTTGGTTCTATAAAGAACATAGGTTAATTTGAAATTTTTATTATTTTGAACATGGTTAGGCAGGGAAGATACCAGTCTCTTACTCTAGAGTTCCCTCGTTTCCCACTACCTGGGGGCTAACTTCTCATAACAAAACTTAAAACCTCAAACCAAATTAGGGGGTTTTAGCCTGTCACTCTAAAATCCTCTAATTTTACTCCCTTTCATAAAAATATCTTCCAATATTACATTCAATTATATGGACTACAATTCTCACCCATATAATTGCATGTGATTCTTACTAACTTTTATGCGACAATACCGCATTGGATCTTACATAAACTCAAGAAATTTTACAACTTAACAGGCCAAATTAAGAAGTAAACAAAGTTTTTAGAATCAATCTTCACAACTTCTTCCAACTTTTAAACACTTATACTTTCTACAACAATTCTTTATAAATTAATTACTTCTTCATTTAAGAAAGAAGAAGATAAAGTAAACTACTCAGAATACATTGAGAAAATACAAAAACACATTGATTTGGAATTAAAACAATAAGAAAAATAACAAACGAAAGCAAGTATTAATAAAAAGATTAAAAGTAAACACTTATCTGAAAATCCTCTCCACAAGTCTAAGGAAGTTCCTCTAAAACTTTGACTCTTCGCTAAACTACTCCTCAGAGCAAGTCTCCCAACTCCGATGACTCAGAATACAGACTTCAGACTTCAATAGAACTAATAGAGAGAAAAGAAGTGGGAAGAAGAAGACTTCACTCTGACCATTTTCTCCTTTCTACTCTCTACTTCTACTCTTAATAAAAACTCTTAAAATGTAGTGGAAGAACAATGGATGTACCCTTCAAAACGAAGTGGAAGAGCCTCCTAACGCCTCTCCTTAAAAACACAGTGGAAGAGCCTCCTAATGCCTCCTCTAATCTTTCCTAAGACTCTCTTTAAATAGTAAACCAAAAGGTGCCTTGATGTCTCTTCAAAATATGTCCAGATTCGATGTATCTACCAAGGAACACACCCCTTCATTCAAACTTGCTCCCCAAAAGAAGTTATGGTAGTTACCACCAAGAGTTGCATCCCATCCCTTTTGAAATTGGTGCCAAATACATGAAGATTTTGATTTTTAACTGTGGCGGTTAAGCACCGTCCCAGCGGTGCTTAACTGCTAGTGCCAAAACTTTGATTTTTCAATATTTTTGCTCCAAATTTGATCCAATTTTGCTCCTCTCATCATGACCATCCATTTTTATCATACCTGCAAGAAAAATACAAAATACCTTCCCTTAAAGTGCAATATCATTAAAAATTGGTATACAAATGTGCATAAAAATACTATATATTTTAGGTGTATCAGCAATCCATAGTTATCAGCGTGGATTGATTTGTTTGATGATGTTCATTTTTGATGTTATACTGAGTCTTACATGACTAATGGAACAAACCACTATTTTAAGAGGTAAAATGAGTAGGGAGCAAGAAAATTGGAATTACGTGATTTTGGGGATTGGCGCCATAATGCCAGATCTGACACTATAGTGCCACAGTTTGATTAACTCCTTAAAATTGATCATTTTTTTTATTTATGCCCCTTTTTTCTCTATTTAAATTTCCTTAAATGTAAATGGAGACATCTTCTTCATAATTCCAAGCTTTGTAGAGGGAGATAATAGTGAAGGAATCATCCCAATCTTTATGATCTTTGCTTTAAGTCTCATGGAGAGTAATAGAAGTGCAAATAACAATAAGTTTGTGCATAAGGATGCCTAAACTTATTTCAAAAGATTTTTAGCACTGCGTTTGGAGTAGATCTATCGATAAATTGGGGAAATTTTATGAAGATTTATCCCTTATGCACAACAAATTGAGTGATATGTATAATCAGTACGAGCACTTGGAGGGCAGATGAAACTTCAATTCAACCATTTGACATGCTTCTAAGATTACTAAGTAACTATGTATAGAAACAATAAATGGACAGGAGATAAAGTTACTTTAGATTTTTCTAGCACTTCTTACTACCATGTATTTGATCGTAACTTTTGGAAGGGTGAAAAGGAGGGATGACACAATTGTTCATAATTACTCTTAGATGGATTAAAAATCTGCTGTTTTGAGTTTTAAGTATTTGTGTGCCAAATTTAAATGTAATGTGGCTCTAGTATAGTGAATTTATATTTTATGTTTGTATTTATTTCTTGTTGTTGAGCGATAATATGTATTTTGTATTGAACTTATGCAATTTATAAGAAAATTTTTTAAGTTTGTTTTGTTAGTACTTGGTGTTAGAATGTCCTGCATGATTTGATTTGTACCATTACACTTGAAGACTAGAGAAATTTGAAAGAAAAAGGAGAAAATTGTGAAACCAAATATTGATGAATCAGACAATTTAGGGTCCATTAATATTAGGTTACTGTGCTCTTTTGAAAACAATAAAAGTCTCAAAAACTTGTATTGTTGAGCACTGGAGCCATTGTGCCTAATACTCGCACCATAATATTATTTAAACCCCGAAGCAGGGCACTATAGCTCCAAAGTTAGTGCTATAGCACCAAACCGCCTGAGAATCATTTTTAGGCCAAACAATTGCTGGTTCATTTCATTTTTCTCTCTAGAT
Organism: Papilionanthe hookeriana x Papilionanthe teres; assembly: GCA_022702705.1. NCBI lineage: Eukaryota > Viridiplantae > Streptophyta > Magnoliopsida > Asparagales > Orchidaceae > Papilionanthe > Papilionanthe hookeriana x Papilionanthe teres. The sequence goes on from CM040421.1 coordinate 143,248,524, forward strand.
TATCTTCTCTCTTCCATAGTTCACACATACTTCTCCTAGGGTTTGGAGTTATGGTTGATTGGCTTAGATTTAGCCCTTAAAATTTTTTGATTTATTTCTCTATGAGTAAGTTCTACATTTTGGCTTAAAAAATCTCTCATTTCACCGTGGATTTCTTCCACTTTTTGGTTAGGACAAAAATTTGAAAATTTGGTGAAAATAATGTGAATCCATGGTTGAATGCTTATTTTGCATAGAATGTGCTTGTAGGAGCCTTATGAAGTTATATTTGGAATTTATTAGAAATTTTTTTAAAATTTTTTGGATTATTCATGGCTCCAAGAATGAAAAGAGGAAGAGTAAAAATAGTTTTTTGCTTATGATAGACTTGTTAATGTAGAAACCCAAGAAAGATTTGGTTATCTGCAATCAAAGAAGTAGATTTCAAAATGTAGTTTTCTTCGTCTGGGATGATCAGTTGAGAACCTAGTTGTGACATGGAAGTGGACTAGTTTCTGATATTTTACTATCGTCGATGTCGTTTCATTTGTTCGGGAGTTTAAAGCGAACCTCCCTAATGAATCTGAATATATGGTGTATGTTAGGGGACGCAGGGTTGATTTTATTCCTATTCAAATTAAAGTTATTTGGTCTTTCTGATGCTAATGCTTGCTTTTATTCTGAGTTTACTTTTACTGATGCCGAGCTAGATGTAATTATTGGTTTTTTTACTGACGGGTGTGGAGCTTGGAAGATAAAAAATGAACATAAGGTAAACTTTTCTTTTTCCATGCTTAATGTTCATTTGAGAGCCTGTCATTATTTTATATCTACCAGACTTCTTTCTACAAATCTTTTAAGTGAGGTAACCCATGAGAGAACCACATTGAAATAATGTATTAAATTAGGAAAACATATAGATATTGGCTCTCTCATTTTTAAGAATATTATAAGCTCTTAAAGAGGAGGGATAACTGGAGGTTTGGGTTAGCCTTCACTCATTTCCACCATGTGTATTAAATATTTATTTAGATATGAGTCATAGGAGGAAGTATTTTCATCTCCTAAGCATATTAGAAAGGCTATGTTGGAATTGTATGGAAAGAATATTGGTTCAATATCTAGAGGTAGAGGTTTATACATTCCATCTACTTCAATCTCAAGACCTTCCACCTCTAGCACTTCGACTCTGGACACTGTTTTGGAGCAGTTGTTTATACAATGAGGAGATATCTTATCTTTGCAAAAACAGATGAGAGATCTATAGGCACACTTGGATCATAATGATGAGTATTTGCATATAAGAGTTGATTATGATGCCACTTTTAATGAGACTAGTGAAATATTGAGGGGTGATCAATCAGTGGAATTTTCTTCATGCCCTAAATTTTCTCCGTATGAGAGTGGTGGAGGGTGATGCACCAAAAGTATATACGGTTTTTGCTATATAATTTTACCCATTTTTGGTGATATTGCACTTTAAAGAAAGGTACTTTTCATGATTTGTTACCGTTATGACGATTTTAGGTGATTGGAGTGAAAAGAAGCGAAAAGGAACGAATTCGAAGCAAAAAGGAGCAAAAAGGAGGAAAACAGGTTCTGGCACCGTCGGCGCCAGAATGGGCACCACCGGCGCCAGAATGGGCACCGCCGGCGTCATTTTCCAGAGAGCTCTGCAATTTATTGGCAGGATAGAGTGTCGCCGGTGCTCGAAGTCAGTTTAATTTAATTTTAAAGAGTTTTGGCAACTTTTTGAAGGGATGCCTATGGAAACTCTTGGGATTTTCTTCCTAACTTATAAGTAACTGTTTTTGGACAAAAAGTAGAGAGGTTTGCTGGTTTGTCTTGCTCTCTCTTGGTGTCTTGGTGTGTGTTAAGTGTTATGGTTTAAGAGAAGAGTGTGTAGAAGTGAGAATTTGAGAAGAATTCTTCTCTAAGGAGTGAAGGAGAAGAAGTAAAGTGAGAGATTGCTTCTTTCTTTCCATTCTAAAGAGGGAATTAAGTTTTGTAAAGAAGAGAGAAAAGGATTCAAAGGAACTTCAATGGAATTGCATTGGGGAAGAGAAAGAGATAAGTTGTATTTTGTTTTGTGGTTTGTATGACTTTTTTTTTATATATAAAATCCATGTTTTATTGTATCTTCTCTATTAATTCTGAGTAGTCTCCTTTATCTTTCTTCTTGCATAGAGATGTGATGATGGATTGATGTGAATTTGATGTGCTTTTAGTGTATTGAAGAAATTGTGATGGTTTTTCATTTCAAACTTAATTTACTTTTTGATTTGGCTAATTGAATTGTTAAAATATGTTGTTGAACATTAATTCTGAAAGGATTTAATGTTGTACAACAATAATGAAGAATCCATTTAATTTCCGTGGATGAATTGCGTAGTTCATGGGACTTGAGTGAAAATAAATAGGGAAATGTATTTTGATAAACTTCAATTTGGAGGTTTCAGGGTGACAGGATGAGATCCCCAAATTGGTTCTAAGATTAGTAACTAAACTCAAAGGTTAGCCTTCACGTAAAGGGTGAGTGTGAGCTCCGTAGTGAGAGCCGGTATCCTCCCAGCCTAGCCTTAGATTTAGTGACTAAACTTAGGATATGTCAATGTTCTTTTCATGCATAAAAGAGGGGTTACTCTTTTAAGGGTAAAGAAACATTTATGCTCCTATTTGGCACAATAACATAGATAATTGTTCCATATCATCCACAAATCACATTCTCATTGCAAGAGAAAGATACTTTTCTCATAAATCAAAAACCTTTCGAATACATAGTTTAGTGTGTCTGTTAGTTAATTATATTTTCAAAGTTGTTAGAAGTAATTGTTGTTTGATTAATTGTTATTGTTTTCTGCATAGTGGCAGTGTAAGTAAGTATTAAACTTTAAGTGCAATTTGAGTATCAGATTTCAGTGCTACATTATCTATTGTGAAACACTTTCTTCTACTTCATACTTCCCTGTGTAATCGATAACCAGGACTCCATTAGAGCCCTGTATTACTTGACACGATACATATGCTTACGTTGAGTGCTTGGAATTTACAAAATCATTATAAATATATATATAAATTTGAGTTCATAAATCCTTGTAATATAAAAGTCTGTAAACGTCCCGGTTAGAGGGATATAGTAGGACATTAATATTGAAGATGATGATGAGAAGGAGAAAGATGATTAGGTTGTTTTTCATTTTCTTTAGATCTTCTGTTTGGATTTCTTCTGTATTTTTTTTATGTATTATTGTTGGATTGTTATGTTTGTACTTTGACTAATTTTCTTTTTATTAGGTTTACTTAATGTCAGACTGTTGTGCTACACTTTTTCATTTATTGTGTAATTACTTACTTGTTTTTTTTAAGTGTATATTGTCTGTTTGTTAGAGTTGTCTTTTTTTTATGTTTACGTAGCTCTAAATGTTGATTAGAGTTATTATTGCTCAACACCTGTCTTTACTACTTGTTTCAGAATTGTTTGCATGTTTAATACCCTGTTATGACAAATATTTTTTCTCTCTTCACATTTTTTATGCAGTTTGTTGTTTAAGACTATTTAAAAATTCATGTTTGAGGGAGGGAGAAAAACATTTTAAAACTAGATTTTATTTGTCCTCAATAAGCCATATATTTTTATACTCATTCTAACATAACCTGTGGTATGTGGTGTCAACTTTAGAAAATTATATTTTAGATTTTATAGATGTTAAAGTAAACTTAAGTAAAATTTTCTAGTAATAAGGGAAAATTCTAGAGTTAAGCTTCTTGGTATTTTACTTTTCATAGCAAGAAAGTTGTATTTTTGAAATGTTAGAAATCTTAGATTTACACTTCAAAAAAAATTAGAGACTCTATGAGAAATCATTTAATGCTAATATACATTATCATGTGATGTTTTTAACTTTAAGAAGAGGATAGTAAAGTTCAAAATCATTAAAGGTTATCCATTTATAGTAACCCTCACATTAAAAAGTAAGGATTAAAATAATCCTGAAAGAAAAAGAAAATGAAAAAAAAGAAAAGAAAATCAAAAAGAAAAACACGAGGGGAAGCTTGAGGAGATGCCTTATTAAAAATTGGCTTCACTTGAACCAACTTAAAGTGGGAAACATATTTACATATCTGAGCTATTTATGAGGTATTAGTATGTATACAAGTAGAATTCTCTATAAATTCTTTTCTTTTAATTCTTCTAAGATTTTTAGGTATGCCAAATTGTAGTTATTCATGAATTGAATAGAAAATCAGAATTCATAAACTTGATTATTGGGTATGCTTATACTTTACCTTTAAGCTGAATTATTTAAATTTTTCTAAAGAGTTTCCCTATCACATTTATGGAATAAAAATGATAAGAATCTATAAGTAAAACACATTACCATAATTTATAATTTTTTTAAATAATAAAAAGAGTTTAAGACAAGTAACATTTAAGTTTGGGGGGGATTGACATGACTAAGAATTGACTACCATTTTATATGCATTTAAGGCCAATTTTATATGATATTGTACTTTAATGGAAGTTATTTTGCATTTTTTTTGGGTTTCAGGTACAGGAAAAGGAACTTTAGAGGAAATGGAGCTAAATGAGGCAAAATGGAGTGATAATTAGCACCACAAGATCTAACACTATAGCTCCAGCTTTTGGTGCCATAGCACAAGTTCTCGACACGAACAGACACCATAGTGCCCCAGTATGATGCTATGGTGCTGGAGACGGTTTTCACTTTGGTTCAGTGAATCTGGAGAAATTTTCAAGGGGTACTTAAAGCGACTCTTAGTTATCTTCAGAGTTCTATAAAATGAGGTCATTGGCTAGCCAAGAAAGAGGGATTCAAAAGGGTGAGTGAGTTAGTAGGTTTAGTTTGTGTTTAGAGAAGATAGTCCTTTTTTGTGTAAGAAAAGTTTGGAGATATTTTGCAAGGAACATCATTAATTACTTGGGGAGTAATCTTTTGTATTTATTTTTTTTTAAGTCTTGGTTTTTAATACAAATCATATTTTTTTGTGTTATCCCTATGAGTTCTGAGTAGTTTTCTTTTCATCCTCATTGCAATAAAAAATAATCATGTGGAGGATTTAATTTGCTTAAAACTTCTTTTATTCAATGAGTTGTGATGATATTTTCACTATTTCTTCATTTACTTTGCAAACTGGTCATTTATGATGTTAAAATTTGTTGTGAAACATAATGACCCGGGAAGGCTATGACTTCACCCAACTAGTGAGTACCATACTAGCCTTATGAGGAATGGAATCACAATCTATGTAGAGTACAACTAGATAGGGAGATAAGTTTTGATGAATGTAGAATTGGTGTTTCTAGGGTGACAAGCTAGATCCTTTACCAATTTGGTTTAAAATAGGAACTAAGGGTCCCTGGTAGGTCCTACAGAGATGGCACAATGGATAATCTAGAAGCAGGCTAGAATCTACTCAACACTACAACACAAGCTGGAACTTACATTAGATTAATCAATGTTCATTATGCACTCGGAAGATGGTAAAGTGCAGGAATGCTCCTATTTGTCACAATATAAAATTTAAACCTTTAAACTTATTCATTCCAACGCTATTTATGGATTAATTATAAGGGGAAAGATTACTTACATAATTCAAAATTTCTACATTTAGTTGGTTTATAATTTATGCATTTTAATTGTGCTTAGAATTAAATCATGCATATATTTAGTTTTACTCATTTAAAATTACTTCGACGTTTTTCATCTATACGTTGTGTTTCCAGTTTTAATAGAAGTCTTTCTAAGTCTTTATACCCGTATCTTTCTTCATGTGATCGATACTAAGGTTTAAAAAAAAACTTTATATTACTTAAAATGATAGTATACTTACGTAGTATCCCTACTGTGAAAGCTCATTTTTTTTTCTAAAACATTTTATTGGTTCACTTTAGCTGCTAAATATAATTCGGGCCATGTTTTTATCAATCATTTTGTAACATAAGAATATGTGTAATTGCAAGTTAGGTCAAGCAGTCCGAAGCCTAAAAAAACCGCTGTCCTCATCTCCATTATTACAAAATACGAAGTTGAAGAAGGAAATCCCTTTATATTTGTGAGTCGATCCCTAAGCCATCAGTTCAGTCATAGTTTGGGAGGATATTGGAAAAAAATTCCTCATCTATTGTACCAACCAAGTCCTCACAGGCATAGAGGTCAGGTATTATATTATGGAAAAGCTAACATATTATTTAATTATCTCTACTCGCAGACTTCAATCATACTTTCAAACGCACCTAATTAGGTTCATCACTGACCATACACTCAAATCTATCCTCACTCTGTCAAAGCATTCCGTTTAATTCTTAAAGTCAGTTGTAAAATTTTTTAAGTATGATATCACCTATATTCTCCAAATGGTGATTAAGCTCAATCTATGGTTGTTTTCCCAGCAGATTTCTTCAAATAAGGCAAATCAAACAAATATTTGAAGTTGGAGACCAAACTTGGACTTTGCACATTGATGGGTTCTCGATCCAGGAAAGCACATGAATCTAACTGATGCTAAGCATTATGACCAGATAACATCTACATCACTTAGTTTCCCTCAAGTTTAAAGTTACAAACAATCAGACATAATATGAGGGGCTAATAGTTGGTCAACACATGGCTCTTGAAATGAGCGTGTGACATCTTTTAGTGAAGTCAGATTATCAATTAGTGGTAAACCAAGTTGATGGAGAATTTGAAGAAAAGAATAAGATGATGATCAAATACTTGAACAAAAAAAAGGTAGAGATAAAAAATTTTGCAAAATTTAGAATTAAACACATTGGGTGAGGGAAAAACAATTGGAAGACCTTCTGTTAAGGAACATTTACTTCGGAGAGAGGATGCCCCAAAGATTTTACGACCGACTAACGAGGAGTTAACAAATAATGGAAGTGGAAGTTAAAAGCATAAAGAGTTGGTTGTATCCCTGTATCCAATACTTAAAAACTAGAAAGATCCCCAATGAAATAATGAACCCATGGAGATTAAAACTTAGTGTTGCATGGTGCGACTTTTTTAATTTGCAAAAATTAATGAACTCAGATTTAAATATATATATATATATATATATATTGGGTGAAGGAGCAGCTCTTGGCTCCCTACATGTTAAATAAAGAAGTGGGTTACAAAATATAAGTGAGGGGGGATCCCCATCTAATCAAAACACAAAATACACATTAAAGGTCCTATGGGGTTCCCAAACTTAATACAACTCCACCCAAAACAAAAGAAAAAGCTAAGACACAAATAAAGTCTCAAGCCCCATATAATCCTGAGAGAGTTGTTGAGTTTATATGTGGCTGCTAGTGGTAAAGCAAGCAGGTCCAGATCCAGCATCAACAAACAGGTCCAGGCCAAAAATCAGTAGCTAAAATTGTGTATGTGTGTATATGACTATAAATGAACTGATCAAAACACCTCAAGCACAGAGAAGAGTCTCCAAAATACCAAGTTAGCATAACTCAAAATCAGGCAGATAACTCCACTCTAAGGTGGGGGAGTCCCAGTTTATCTCCAACAATTAGTACTTTGAGTTCATGTGGGGGGGCCAGAGACACCAACACCTGCTGAGATTTAGCACCAGTATATGCCAACCAATAAGCAGCTTTGTTCCCCTCCCTAAGTATTGAGGAGATGTTTAACTGAGGGGGTTTAAGATGGTTAATCTACTTTATCTAGTGATTATGAAGCCAACTTGTAGAGCTTTCCCGATTCAGGTTATTTAGAAGTGCAGTGGAATCAACTTCTAACCAGATATTGGGCTAGTTTGCAACCTTGGCTAGTTGTAAAGCATACAACACAACAATAAGTTCAGCTTCAAGTGCATCATGTGCAATCACGGGGGCATGGAAATATATTAGACAGTTGCCATGGTGGCTTCTAAAAATTCCCCCAACTCCAGCTCTTTCATTTGAGAAGCTTCCATCAGTATTAATTTTAATAGTTGGCATTATAGGGGGATCCCATCTAACCAGTTTTACCTTAGTGCCAGCTGAGGTTGGGAGATCAATGTGGAGAGTATTAGGAGAATTTTTATATACTGTGATCTTGTGCAAGTAACCTTTGCAATTTCCTACCACTTTGGCCACAGTAGCAGCAATCCCCTCAAATTTAGCTTTGTTTCTAGCCATCCATAAGAACCAAATGACAATGAGGTGGATAGTATGAATTTTCTGGTTCTGCCAGCCCTTCCAGCCGTTATGAAAATCTTCCCAGTGGTAATGTAATTTCTCCCAGTTGTGGGTTAGTTGCAGCCATGTTGTTTTAGAGAAGGTACAGCTGAAAAAAGGATGTGGGATAGACTCATCCTGGGTATTACACAATACACATTTAGAAGGGCCTCTGAGGCCTTTCAGTTTAAGGATGTCATCTGTAGGTATGAGACCAAGAAAAGTTCTCCAGCACATGAATGACATAGAAGGAGACAAAAACTTGCTCCAGATGGTAGTTCCCCAAGGTACTGGGGTTCAGTTGTACAAATTTCTGTAAATAGCTTTAGTGGTGCTCTGGGTATGATGGGTGAGCCAGTTAATTTTATCTGAAGTACTTTTGTTGAATTTGATTGTGGAAATCTTATAGGCAGAGTGGTCCTGAAGTATAGCTTTAAGATGTGGGAGTGACTAGTTATGCCCATCCCAAAACTCAGCAACCTTGGAAGACTGATCAACAGGATTCCCCCTAGCTATGAACCAATCCTTGGGGCACCAATTATCCAACCAGAAATTGACTTCCCCCATCCCCAAATCCCAGATAAATAATTCTTCTGCAGTTTGTCTTATTTTGAGCAGGCTAACCCAAAGTCTAGAATCTCCAATTTTCCTGACCACCTGAGAAGGGTGCAAGGATCTACAGTACTTACCTTTCATATATTTGGCCCACAGTGAGGTTTGTGCTCTAAAATGGATCCACAATTTGCAAAGATTAACCTCGTTGGTTATGGGGGATTCCTTTAAATCCAATACCACTCGCCAAGGCTCGGTTTGGTAACTTTTGCCATGAGGTCCAATGCAATTGTTGTCTCCGGCTCTGACCAAAGGAATATATATATATATATATATATATATATATATATATTGATTTACATGATAATGAGTCACAAAATTTACGCAAGTATACATATCACTCAAGTAATACAGGGCTCTAATGGAGTCTTGGTTATCGATCCCACATGGAGGCTTTAATTTTATGTCGTAGCACTGAAGTCACTTATGGAGTCACAGCACAATTTCAAGTGGTTTAATTCTTAAAGTAAAGACAAACAGATTCAGTTACTATTTCTACCAAAGAACGTTCTATAATATAGTAAGTTAACTAACACAAGACTAAATTTATAATAAAGTACAGTTGCAAGAAAGAGTTTTCATCCTTTCCAATCACAATGTGATGATTATTGTAACGTAGATTAGTGATACAAATATATTGCCAAATAGGAGCATTCCTATTCTTTACCCATCTTTCAGCGTATAAAGAACATTGGCTAATCCTAAGTTTAGTCCCCAAATCTGTGGTTAGGCTGGGAGGATACTGACACTCACTCCAGAGCTCCCACTTCCCTTCACTTGAAGGCTAACTCTCGCTTCAGTTTCTAAACATTAGGACCAAATTGAGGATTTCAACCTGTCACTATGAAAGCTCCAATTCTATGCCCATCAAAGTATATTTCTTTATTTATTTGCACTTAAACCCCATGAACTACATCTTCATGGACATTGAATGTGACCTTCACTTTTGTTGTATAACTCATAATCCTTTCGGAACATATATTTCCCAACAAGTTTTAACAATTCAATTGGTCAGATCAAAAATTAAATGAAGTTCTAAGTGAAAAGGTCATCACAAAATCTCCATAATAAATCGGCACATCATTTCCATTTCACAACATCAACACATCACATGAAAAGGAGAAAGAAAATGAAATGTGCTCAAGACTTATGAGGAAAAGATGACAAAACATGGATTATATATATAAATACAACGTCATACAAACAAAGTAAAGTAAAGACAACTTATCTCAAACTCTTCCCTAAGAGAATCTCAAGGAATTCCTTTGACTCCTCTTCTTTCTTCACAACAACATATGATTCTCTCTTTATAATAGTAAGGAAGAAGAAATCTCTCACTTTCCCTCTCCTCTCACACTCCTTAGAAGATAAAACACAAAACCTAACTTCCTACACAAAATGGAAAGAAACTCTCTCTAAACTCTAAACTCCTCTCTTCCTTTCTTCCCCCATTTGAAATTTGGCTCCAAAAGTGTTTAAATTTGGCCAAAACGGAATTCCCATCAAGCAACCTTTCAAAATCCAGACAAATACATTAAATCTAGTATAAAATCGGGATAGGGTGCTGTCCGGTGCTGGTAGGAGTTCCGTTCAGTACATTATTCCGCCACAATGTTGTAACTCTCTGGAAACTGGCACTGTCTAGTGCTGGTGACAGCGCCTTTCGGCGCTAGTTCAATAAAATGCACTTTTGTCCTTTTTTGCTCCAAATTTGCTCCTTCTCGCTTCCTTTTGCTCAAAAGGCCTAAAATCATTGTGTCTGCATGAAATCATCACAAATACCTTCATTTAAAGTGCAATATCATCAAAAATAAGTATGAAATGAATAGTAAAAAGCTATCAAATTTTCAGTTGATCAAGATCCCCAAAACTTAACTATCCCTTGTCATCAAGTAATTTTAGTTAATAAATAAAATTATGATCCACTGCAATGAATTTCTTTGTAGAATACCATAATTTTGATTCAGATAAGTACAATATTAAAATTTTTAAAAAGATATTTAAATAATTCAATTAAATTCTGTAGGTGTAGGAATATCTAGTAATCAAGTCTAAGAATTCTAGCCCTCTATTCATTTCAAAAATGAATGTAGATTGTCCCATTAGGTCCAAGTGAAGCCAACTTTTGATTAGGCATCTCCTCAAGCTTCTCCTCACTTCTCTTTTTCTTTTCTTTTACCTTTTTGCTTTAATTTTTTTTTCTTTTCTTTTCAGTGAGGATTACTGTATCTGGATAGCCTTTAATGATTTTGAACTTCACCCTTCTCACCCTAAATTTGAAACTTACCACATTCCTTGACCTTATAAGAATTTCTCTAGCTTATTAATGATTCATCATAGAGTCTCAATCCTTTCCGAACACATAAAATTTTAAGATTCTTAATATTTCAAGCATACAGTTTTTATTACTTCGAATAGTTGACTATAGTGCTATTCTCTTATTCCAAATATCTTACATTACAAAATTACTTTTCAGTACCAAATACTTTCATTCAATTTTATAAAATACTTAAATAAAATCAAAATACAGTTATCTGAAATTGAGTTCTATTACAGGAAATCTTGCTACTAATTTTTTGAAAATAATTTTAAATGAGAACAATTAACAGTTAATTCTTTCCCTTCCCTCAAACTTAGATTTTTGAATATAATTAAGATGGAAGAATGAAAAGATCTAAATATATAACTCATACCTCAATATGCTGGTCTTTGCATACCTTTGAGTTTAAGCAAGTTTTTCTTCATAAAGTTGAACAGTAGGCCTGAAATAATTAAGAAGCATTTCTATACACAAATATGGGTTAGAAGTTTATAAAGAAGAAGTTTACACATTAAACAATGCACATAACATTAACATCCAACTGCTGCTTTTACAATTTTAACTAGCAATCCAAACACATAAAAACTTTAGTATCACATAGTTTACATCACAAATCAACAACAAAGTCCACTACAAGTACATCCACATACACATATAACATTGCAGAATATCACAAATACAAAACAAAAATACATCACTAGGATCAATGAAAAATAAAGATAAAAATACACAAACTACCAATCTTCATCTTTTGCAGGAGCTCCACCATCATCTGGTTCTTCAGGCTGGTATGGATTATACTCAGGGTAAGTAGGAAATACAACATTAGTGTGTCACCTAAAAAATCTCATCTGTGCATAATGATAAGTTATCTCATATTCTCTCCAACGCACCTGATAATCATCATTAATCTTATTCCTTACTTCTAGTCCCTCTACTCTAGTGTTTAACCTTTCTAACTGATCCATAACATCATGCAGAGTAGGCTCCCTAGATGTAGATGATCTATATCGATTAGAAGAAGGCTCATCAGATTTCTTACTCCATTTCCAACCTACATGGGTTTCTTAAGTTTTCAGATTTAGTTTAGTAATGGGCTTCAGGGGATGGATTACCTCAACATTATCTTCAATTTCTACTCCTGACTAAATGCATAAGGCATGAATAAGACTGGGGGTGTCCTAGTCCTTCTGTAGTTTCTCCTTTTGAGCTTGTCAAAATAATTTTATGAATAATATCTTCAATATTTATTTTCTTCATGTTCTGAATACATTAATTCAGAACAGCTCTATCAATAGTAACATCACTGTATGGTTGATAGGCAACAATCTTGCAGAAATAAAATAATGTCAGGCTTTTGACACAAGATTCAAAGTAGAAAGGGGGAAGTTAACTTTTAGTCTTTGCTTAATCTTCCATTCCCCTTTTCCATCAGTCAAAAAGTTTACAATCATATCCAATGCTTCATTTGTAATAGGAAAATTTTCATATTCACAAGAAAAAGGTGCTCTTAACTGATAAAATGCATTTATGCTGGCAGGGGTGAATTCAACTATTTGGCCTCTAACCAGAATATATTCACTCTCAGAATAATACATATTAGCATAAAATTCTTTAAAAATACCCAACATCGCACTTTCAGTGAAATAACAGAAAATTTGCCATTGACTATTAACAATTAGTTCTTCAAGCATTCCTCTAGGATTTCCAAAGGCTTATTCATGAATACATTTCTTATTGCCAAGAAAAGTACTAAAATGTGAACAGGCTTTGATACTGACAAATTTACTTTCATCATGCTCAAATCTCCTCTTCCCCTTAGCCAATCTTGGAGCCATTTATCTAAAAATACTACATTTTTCCAAATCAATTTTAAAATTACAATGTAATTGACTCTAAATCTATGAAAAATCTCTAAATTTTGTCAAAAAACTTTAAAATTTCAAATCTTCCTAATGTAGGAGATTTCGACGGTCAAAATAAAAAAATTTTAGGTTTAAGTGTAGCTCTTACCATGAGAAGATGAAATTCAAACTTTTCAAGCCTGCTTTGATGTCTAATTAGTTTAATTAAGCATGGAATAATATGCTAAAGCCTTGGCAAATGATATTTTTTAACACAAACAACACATAACATTACTTTCATATATAAAATCCAAGTGCCATATACATACACACAACACTAAACATTACTCATTTTCAAGCCATAAAATCTTAAATTCAGCGTTGCACACAACCAAAACACAATAACGCTGAAAACTAAATAAACAAGCATGTCCGAATATAAAATTCAAGCTAAATAAAGTAAAGAAAGCAATCAGATACACAAATACAGAAATACAATAATCAAGTTTTCATTATTTCTCTAAACTATCATCAATTCTAAGATCTCCTATCAGTTGAGCATGAACAAATAAATTGTTGAATGAATGAAATGGAAATTCTTCAGTAGAATCCTCTTCAATCCAACCTTTTCTTCACATCAATCATGTCAAACTTCCTTCAAGATATCTAGAATGATCAAAGTGCTCCATCATTCTCCAATCCAGATGATCAAAGAAATCAGAAAGATTGTTGATTGCATTCATCAGATGTTGTACTTCCTTCTCCAATTTCTTAATTTTCTTCAAGATTTCTGAGAGCTTTCAGGAAATTAAGGAGGAATAGGTGCTGACCTTTGCGATGGTTGATATTCAATGATGCTCATGTCATTCATATCACCAACTGCCTGGTTATTATATGCATCTGCTGGATCTATAGGCTTCCAAGGTAGAAGTACTCTTTCCTAGTTCTCATATGGCACTTGTGATTGACTGCACAGGAGAAATATGGTGGAAGGATTTCCAAGCCCATACTTTGATCCATGAACGATCAATCCCAAAATAGACTTAACAATTTTCAAGCCCATACTTGGAATTATATATCTTTCAGTAGTAGTTTAATTAATTTGAGCATCAGTAACAATCTTACTAGCATAGTATATAACTTTAAATATTTTGTCATGTATTTACCCTAAAACAACTTCGATAGCATAATCGCGAGCATCGCAAATTAGTTCAAATGGTTTCTCTCAGTCAGGTGAAACTATTATAGGTGCAACAATTAATTTTTCCTTTATTAGATCGAAAACATTCATCATTAAAATCAAACTTTCTATCTTTTTCCAACAGTTGTTATAGAGGCTTAGAAATTTTTGAAAAATCTTTAATATATCGTCTGTAGAATCCTACATGTCCCAAAAAGCCTCTTACCCCTCTCATAGTTGTTGGAGGCGGTAATTTTTCTATAACTTGAATTTTCATAGGATCTACTTTCATGCCAAATTCAGATATTTTATGCCCAAGCACAATTCCTCCTGCAACCATAAATTGACACTTTTCTAGTTTAGGACTAAATTTGTTCTTTCGCATACGTCTAAAACTTTTTCTAAGTTGCATAGGCATGCATCAAATGAATCTCCAAATACTGAGAAATCATCCATAAACACTCCTATTCCATCATTAATTAATTTGCTAAATATGGATGTCATACATCTTTGAAATGTTGCATATGCATTACATATCTAAAGGGCATTCTTCTAAAAGAAAAAGTTTCATAAGGGCTAGTAAACGTAGTCTTCTCTTAATCCTCAGGAGCAATAGATATTTGGTGATAACTGGTATATCCATATAAAAAGTAATATTACTTGTGTCCAGCAAGTCTGTCTCGCATTTGGTTTAAAAATGGTAAAGAAAAGTGATCTTTTCTGGTGGCAGTGTTTAATATTCCATAATCAATACATATTCACCAACCAGTGAATTGTTTTGTCGGTATAATTTCATTTCAATCATTTTCGTCAACAGTCACTCCTCCTTTCTTAGGAACATAATGAATTGGGCTCACCCAAACACTATCAAAAATAAGATATATAATTCCAGCATCTAACCACTTTAACATCTTTTTTTTAACTACTTTCATTATTGGGTTCAATATCCTTTGTGGATCAATTCTTGGTTTGTGTTGTTCATCCAACAAAATTCTGTGCATAAAGATCGAAGGATTGATTCCTTTAATATCAGCTATGGACCAACCAAAAGCCTGTTTGTATCTTTTTGAAGTTTTCAATAATTTATGTTCGTGATATTCAATTAAATCCGAAGATACAATGACTGGTAATGTGGATGATTCCCCTAAAAACATGTACTTTAAATAATTAGGAAAAATTTTCAGCTCAAGTTCAGGGGGTTTAATGATAGGTGGAATTAAACTTTTATCTCCATTTTCCATAGTATCCAATCTTTCAAATTTTTCTCGAATAAAGTCTAACTTTTCATTCTTCATATCATCTAAATCATCTTCATTTTCACTTTCATTTTCATCCTCACATTCCATATTTTCTTCAAATACTTCTCTAAAAGGATATTCTCTCAAATAATCGCAGACTTCCATTTGATAACACTCGTCATCTTCTATAGTTGAAGGGTACTTCATAGATTTTAGAATGTTGAAAGTTACCACTTGGTCATTGATGCGACTTTTTTATATGCAAGAATTTATGAACCTAGATTTATATATTTATAATGATTTTGTAAAGTCACAATTTCAAACGCAAGTATATGTATTGCTCAAGTTATACAAGACTCTAGTGAAGTCCCGTTTATCAATCCCACAGGGAAGCCAGGTAAAAGGTCCTTAGTCAAATTTTAGTCTATTACTATTAGACTTTAGTTTGGAAGGTCTATATAAGTTGTGTTTTATCTAGCAACTACTCCTAAATACAGATGATTATATGTAAGGATAATAACTATTCCTAAATGCAAATATTACTTCTAAAGATAATCTTTTTGGATGAGTTGGTTTGATGAATTTTGAGATAATAAAATCTACTATACTTATGTAGTGAATTGGATATTGTAAAGGAATGAGATGCATTAAATTTTATATGTGCCAAATAAGAGCAATCCTATTCATTACCCATATCTCAGCGTATAAAGAACATTGGCTAATCCTAGGTTTAGTTCCTAAATCTGTGGTTAGGCTAGGAGGATACTGGCTCTCACTCCAGAGCTCCCACTTCTCTTCACCTGAAAGCTAACTCTCGCTTTAGTTTCCAAACACTAGAACCAAATTGGGGATTTTAGTCTATCACACTAAAATCTCAAATTCTATGCCCATTAAAGTATATTTCCCTATTTTTTTGCATTCAACCGCCATGAACTTCACCATGCATGAAATTTGAATGCTGTTCACTTTACTGAGAATTACATCGCCCTCTCAGATCATAGCGTGATTACAACGAATTTTAATACAAGAGCAAGTAAAAACCATCACATTTATAATTAAAACTTCTTCTAGCATGCATCACAATATCCTAAACATGAATCCTACTCATTGCAAAAGAAAAGTAGAATGAAAATAATAGAATAATCTTCTTATGCCATTATTTCCAAAGAAGAAGAAATAGTATGAGAAAGACATCGCAAAGCACGAAGAAAACACAACGGAAAGTCTCATTTCAAAGAAAATCGACAAAATAAGTGTTTACAAAATCATAAGATAATGAAGATACTTTACTTTTTCCCCATGAAAGAAAGATGAAAATCTCTCCCATAAAGTCTCCCGCTGATCCATGCAATGCTAGAACAAACCCTTACAAATTCTCTTAAAATCCCTCACAATCTCTCCAAAAAGGTAGAAATATACATTTCTACTCCTATTCTAAGATCTATCAACATTCTCCACATTTTCCCTAACATTTACCACACTTTTTTGGCTTTAAATTCACATTAAAATAGTGTAGGAACAAATTTCCCAAGAGGTGCTTGAAGAAACCTTACAAAAAGCATTCAGATTCGATGTATTTGGCTCATAACCACTTCTGGCGTGGTCCGAAGCTGTTTGGGTGCCGTTTGACGCTATTTTCCATGACTCTTTCATCCTCTCGGGACACCGGCACCGTCCGATGCTGGATAGGGCGCCGTTCGGCGCCCTACTCTGCGCAGCTCTACTGTTTTGCTTTGTTTGGCTCCGTTTCAACTCTGTTTCGCCCCATTTCAGTTGTGTTGTGTTCGTAACACATAGCCTTACAAAATAAACATAAAAATACCTTTCTTTAACGTGTAATCTCACTAAAAAATATGCAAGAAGTGTAAAATAGATTAAGCAAAGAAAGACTTATCAAAATTTGTCAGGCCAAAATTTGTGTTTTTGCTCCAAATTGCACCATTTTACTTCTTTTTCTCTAAAAGCCATTTATTGTACCAAAAACTAGAAAAAATACAAAATACCTTCATTTATATTGAAATATCATTAAAAATAGGTATGAAATAGATAGTAAAAAGCTATCAAATTTTTAGTCGATCAAGATCCCCCCAAACTTAACTATTACTTGTCCTCAAGTAGTTTAGTTAATACATAAAATAATCATCCACATGCAATGAACTTTCCTTCTAGAATACCATGATTTTGACTTTTATAAATATAGTAGTAAAACTTTCAGAATGTTCTTTGAATAATTCCAATAAATTCTGCAGATATAAGGCTATCTAGTCATCAAGTCTAAGAGTTCTAGCTTCCTATTAATTTCAAAAATGACCGTTGACTGTCCTATTAAGGCACTTAAAAGTATTACATGAAAAGAATGTTATGAGAACACTAATAGTTAAGATGCTTATCCATACATATAAGTTCATGAAAGTAATTAAGTTCTTCCCTTTAGGTAGATCCAAGTGAAGCCAATTTTTGATTAGGCATCTCATTAAGCTTCTCCTCACTTTTTCTTTTCTTTTTCTCTTTTTTCTTTTTCTTTTTTTTTTCTCTTTCTTAGGGATCATTTTCAATCACCATTTTTTTCACTTTTTTTTGCTTTTCTTTTTTTTATGTGAGGATTACTATATCTAGATAGCCTTTAACAATTTTGAACTTCACCCTTCTCACCCTAAATTTGGAAATTATCACAATCCTGTACCTTATATGCATTTCCTTAGCTTATTATTTATTCATCATAGAGTCTCAATCCTTTCCTTTCACATGAAGTTTTAAGATTCTTAATATTTCAAACATACATCTTTTCTTACTTTGAATAGCTGACTATAGTTCTATTCTCTTATAACAAATATCTTATCCTACCAAATTAATTATCATTACCAAAAACTTTCATTCAAGTCCACTAAAGTAATCAAATAAAATCAAAATACAGTTATCTGAAATTGAGCTCTATCACAGGAAATCATGCTAATAATTTTGAAAATAATTTTAAATGAGAACAACTAATAGTTAATTCTTTCTCTCCCCAAATTTAAATTTTAAAATATTTTGCAATTAATTCCATAAAATGTAGTGGGAATAAAAAGTAAAGGTTGAATCTACTTACTACTACAACTTTCTATCAAATTCATATACATGCATAATCAGGATAGAATGACTGTAGGAGTAAGTAAATCTAGCCTAAAACATGCTTACAATAATGTTACACTAAAAGGAAGCATTCTCACTTTAAAATTTTCTTTTTCTTCCTACCCCCAAACTTAATTTTTAACATATATAGCATTTAGTATAGAAAATATAAGCAGGAAGAAAAATAGTTTAGGAATTCTATCTACCACAAATGTCTATAAAAAACATCTTCAATTATTAATCAGAACAAAACAATATGTAGTAGAAAGTAAATCTAAACTAAGCATGTCAAAATGAAATTCACTAAATAAAATTTTAACTAGTATAACAGGTATCAACAATAGAATATAAAATTGTTCTTCAAGTATTATATAAAGTTGTAACATACAAACAAACTCATATGATAAATGAGATTAATTCTTCCTTTAACTCATCATATCTCACTAACTTACCACCAATTTCTAATGGAATCACTACACTAATAAATCAAGTACATTTTAAATGATTTTATAAATTACAATCCTAAAGAAAAGATTATCCCTGATATATTGGCTTCCGGACACCAATCTCAGGCATCATCTAATCCCTATAATTAAGCACCTCTAATAGTTATAAATCATAGTGTGAGATCATCCTAATGTTATTCATCAAATAGGTTCGTGACTCCTACCAAATGAAAGCAAAGTTATAGAAAGGAAGCAACAAAATTAAGATGGATCTATCACTACTCAAATTCATGATATCTCTTGTAAAAATCAAGTCCAGGTAAGACCCGAGTTAGTGAACTCATCAATCCAACTACTACAAGAGAACATACAAGAGTATCCATAATAAGAATTTAAGGAATCACCTCCCTCATGACACACAAAGATCAAATCAAACCACTAAAAATCCAAATATTCACCAACAACAATCAAACATATCAATCCATAATGGCACATAAAGATTAAGTCAATCGACTCTAAAGCAAACACAATACAACAGTAACAATTATGACTCTCAAGCATACTAAATCAAAGCACACTGATAAATATGAGTTGCCTCCCTAAAGCTTAGTTTTAACATCGCGACCTCGACAAGTGATTCCTCCTGGATCAAAATTCCAATTAAGTAATCCTCAATCAATCACCCAATCTTTTTCAGATCTAGGGATTCCTACAAAATCCTCAAATTTTAAATTTTCATTTAGCTCTTCCTTTTAATATTGATTTATATCTTTGTTCCTCATATCTCTTTCTAGATTTAATATTTTTCTATTGATTTTCTGAATTTTCATATTAATATCATCCTTGAAATTTATAAGAAATGGATCTTTATAACATACTTCAAGATCTCCAAATTTTTTGATCAGATTCTCTCTAGATAATTCAGATTCAGGATCAAATTCTTCTATGTTACTCTTTTGTTTCAAGTTATCTTCCAATTCTTCCCCTTGATAATGAGTAAATGATGGAGGTGCTCTTTCCATATCTATCATAGTTGAGGAAACATGTTTTTCTAATACCTTAGGAATTTCATCCAATGGTATTTCGATATTCTTATCCTTTTTTCTCAATTCAAAGTTCTTTCGAAATATATCCTCAAATTCTCTTCCAAGTCTTATTTCGATATCTTTATCTTGTTCATCATTCAATTCAGGATTTTCTTGTGATTGAGTTGAATCTAAAGATATAAAGACTGGTGGTGTAGATGAATTCCTTAAATATGTAGGCTTTAAAATTGTATGTGGTACATCCATCTTAAGTTCATGAGATTTTTCAACAAATGGAATTAAAAGTTCACTACTTTTGGTAGCATCCATCATTTCACACCTCTCCTGAACATATACACAGTCTTCTTTAGACAACATTTTTAACTCATCATGAAAATCCATTCTGACCTCATCTGTTAACTAACTGTCAAACGTTCTTGGAAATGGTCTTTACTTAAATAATCAATTTCATTCATCCAAAATCAATCATCATCTTTTCTCTTAATAAGATCATTTTTGTTCTTCTTAGGTTTGATCTCGGTGTTTCCATGAAGTGTTCCATGGGGTCTATTGTTAAGTGAATTAGCGATTTCTCCAAGTTGATTCCCTATGTTTCTAATCGCAGCTTTTTGCCTTTGCAACTGGTTTCCCATTTGCAATAACACTTCTTCTATAGACATATTCTCATCCTCAAATTGGTGATCAGTGTTAGAGTCCAATGGATATGAAGGTCTATAGCTTGTGTACCCTGACTATTCCAACTTCCATTAGGATTTGTATGATTATTTTCCCATTGTTGGTTTCCACCCCAAGTAGTATGATTCCAGTTAAAATTAGGATGGTTCTTCTAACTTGGGTTGTAAAAGTTAGAATATGGGTTGTTTATGGTATTTAAAGTCTCATATGATAAGTTGGAATCAATCATACGCCATAATGAACTTTCCTCACTTACAGGAGTAAATTGAGGTTGGTTCGTTCCAAATTGGTCCAACTTCTTTGATATTGCAGTAACCTGAGATGCAAGAATTGCTATCACATCTATATCATGAACAATAGCTACATTTTTATGATTTACCCTTACAAAGGCCATTGAAATTCATTTGCAGCCATTTATTTAATTAATGCATACGCTTCATTAAATGATTTTGACATTAATGAACCACCAACAACAGCATCAATAATGATCTTAGGGGATCCTACTAACCCATTATAAAAAGTATGAATGATTAACCAATCTAGTATAGCATGATGTGGACACCTTCTTAGAAGTTCCTTAAATCTTTCCTAGGCTTTGTATATTGGTTCCCCTTCATACTGACAAAATGAGATAATATCATTTCTAAGTTTAGTAATCCTTGAAGGTGGAAAATACTTAGCAAGGAATTTCTTAGTTAACTCCTCCTAAATTTTAATAGAACCAGGTGCTAATGAGTATAACCACATTTTAGCCTTAGCGCTTAGTGAGAAAGGAAAAAACCTTAGCCTAACAACATCGTCTGACATACCGTTATAACGAAATGTAGCACAAAGTTATAGAAAACTAGATAAGTGTAAAGAGGGATCCTCTGAAGGAGTTCCCCCAAACTAGTTGTTCTGCACAAGTTGGATAATCACTGGATTTAGTTCAAACGAGTCAGCTTCTACGACAGGGTTTTGTATAGGTGATTGAATTTCATCAGTTGTAGGATTTACATAATCCCTCAATGATTTATGATGATTTTCCAAGTTATTATTTTGAATGTTTTCCATTTCCATTTCTAGTTTTTTAAGTCATTTCTTTTTTTTGAATTTTTTCCATTTTTCTAATTCGGGACCATAAGGCACAATTCCTACAGATTCTTTATTTTGCATATGTAACACAACAAACAATACATTAACAATAAAACAAACAAAAAAATATATTTAACACAACAAAATATTTTCACAAACACCTTATTTTTCACAAAAACAGTTTTTTCATAACACTTTTTCATACCAACAACACTTTTTACACAAAAAAATTTTACGACATTAATGTTTTCCAATTCTATGCCTAATTACTTTAGCTAAAATTCTCCTAAAATTCTTACCGAAGCTTGCCCGGCAACATCGCCAAAAACTTGAGGTGACTTTTTTATATGCAAGAATTTATGAACCTATATTTATATATTTATAATGATTTTGTAAAGTCACAATTTCAAACAAAAGTATACCTATCGCTCAAGCAATACACGCTCTTGTGGAGTCCCGTTTATCGATCCGACAGGGAAGCGAGGTAAAATGTTCTTAATCAAATTCTAGTATACTACTATTAGACTTTAGTTTGGAAGGTCGATATAAGTGGTGTTTTATCTAGCAACTACTCATAAATGCAGATGATTATATGTAAGGATAATAACTATTCCTAAATGCAAATATTACTTCTAAAGATAACCTTTATGGATGAGTTAGTTTGATGAATTTTGAGATAATAAAATCTATTATTCTTATGTAGTGAATTGGATAATGTAAAGGAATGAGATGCATTAAATATTGTATGTGCCAAATAGGAGCAATCCTATTCTTTACCCATATCTCAACATACAAAGAACATTGGATAATCCTAAGTTTAGTCCTCAAATTCATGGTTAGGCTGGGAGGATACTAGCTCTCACTCCAGAGCTCCCACTTCCTTTCGACTGAAGGCTAACTCTCACTTTAGTTTCCAAACACTAGGACCAACTTGGGGACTTTAGTCCGTCACACTAAAATCCCAATTCTATGCCCATCAAATTATGCTTCCTTATTTATTTGCATTCAACCCCCATGAACTTTCCATCCATTGAATTTGAATGTGGTTTCACTTTTTTGAGAATTACACTCCCATCTCGAATCACAACGCAATTACAACAAATTTTAACACTACAACGAGCTCTTATTATAATGTAAATGAAGCTCAAGTAAAAACAATCACATTTATAATTAAAACTTATTCTAGCATGCATCACATTATCCTAAACATGAATCCTACTCATTGCAAAAGAAAAGTAGCATGAAAACAATGGAATAATCTTCTTATGCCATTATTTTTAAAGAAGAAGAAAGAGTAAGAGAAAGACATTGCAAAGCACGAAGAAAACACAACAGAAAGTCTCATTTCAAATCAAATCCACAAAAAAATTGTTTACAAAATCATAAGATAATGAAGAACACAATACTTAGTTTTTCCCCCTTGAAAGAAAGATGAAAATCTATCCTATAAAGTCTCCCGCTCATCCATGCAATGCTTGAACAAACCCTTACAAATTCTCTGAAAATTCCCTCACAAATCTCTCCAAAAAGGTAGAAGTCTACATTTCTACTCCTATTCTAAGATCTCTCAACATTCTTCACATTTTCCCTAACATCTACCACACTTTTTTGGCTTCAAATTTTCTTTAAGATAGTGTAGGAATGAATTTCCCAAGAGATACTTGAAGAAACCTTCCAAAAAGCATCCAGATTCAATGTATTTGGCCCATAACCTCTTTTGGGGCGGTCTGGCGCTGTTTGGGTGCCGTTCGGCGCTATTTTTCATGACTTTTTCATGTTCTCTAAACACAGACACTGTCTGGTGCTGGATAGGGCGCCGTTCGGCGCCCTACTCTGTGCAACTCCACTGTTTTGCTTTGTTTGGCTCTGTTTCAGCTCCATTTCGCCCTAGTTCAGTTGCTTTGCATTCGTAGAAAATAGCCCTACAAAATAAAATTAAAAACAACATTTATTTAAAGTTTAATCTCATTCAAAAATATGCAAGAAGTGTAAAAGAGATTAAGCAAAAAAAGACTTATCAAAATGTGTCAGGCCAAAATTTGCGTTTTTGCTAGTTTTTGCTCCACATTGCACCATTTTTGCTTCTTCTTCTCCAAAAGCTATATCTTGTACCAAAAACCAAAAACATAAAACTACATTCCTTTATAGTGAAATATCATTAAAAATAAGTATGAAATAGACAGTAAAAAGCTATCAAATTTTTAGTGGATCAGCCATTAACAATCATAGTTAATTCTCCTTTCTGGACATCGAACATAGCTCTCCCAGTAGAAAGGAATGGTCCTCCCAAGATAATTGAAATTTATTTATCTTCCTCTATATTTAATACAAGAAATTCTACAGGAAAGATAAGTTTATCTACCTTTACTAATACATCTTCCACAACACTTTTAGGATAAGTGATAGAACGATCAGCCAGCTGAAGAGTCACAGATGTAGGTGGAATTTCTCCTATTCCCAATCTTTTGAAAGTTGATAAAGACATAAGATTAATATTAGCTCCAAGATCACATAAAGATATTCCAAAAATTTTCACCTATAAGCACATGGGATAGTGAAACTAACCTGGTCTTTAAGTTTTTCAGGAAGCTTTTCTAAATAATTGCACTACGCTCACCGCTGAGTGCCATAGCCTCGTGGTTATTAAAATTTCTTTTATTTTTAAGTATATCCTTCGTAAACTTTGCATAATCAGACATCTATTCTAATGCTTTAATAAAGAGAATATTAATCATTAATTTATTAAGAATTTTAAAAAATTTTGCAAATCTGTTATCCATGTTCTGTTTCTTTAGTCTTTGAGTAAAAGGAGGAGGTGGATTTTCAACATTTATCTTTATTGGTTCTAGCGGATATTCATATGGATACATATTATTAGAACCTTTCTCAATGTTCACTTCCTCTCTTTCAACTTCGACTTCTTTTTGAACTCTTGGTTCCAATTCTTTACCACTCCTTAATTTAATAGACTTAATTTGCTCATTGTTTTGATCTTTCGGGTTGATCTCAACATTTCTAGGAAGATTCCCAAAAGGTCTATTATTAAGTGCAGTAAAGATATGTCTTAATTGATTTTCAATGTTCTTCATGGCGATGTTTTGAGCTTGAATTTGATTACTCATATTCAGAATCATTTCTTCAGTAGACAACTTCTTTTCCTTAAATAGTTGATTACTATTAAAACCAAGAGAATAATAATTCTAAAATTGGTATTTCATTGGTTGTTCGGATTTCCATCTGGATTCATATGATTGTTTCCACATTGCGAATTAACAACAACAATAATGTTATTCCAGCTAAAATTTGGATGATTCCTCCAACTAGGATTATAATAATTCGAATAAGTATTATTAACTTTATTATGTATAACATTCAAGGTTTCATAAGATTTGAGAGTTTATCATCTGTTCTAATGATTTTTCATCTAACACTGGGAGTGTTGGAGAATAATTCATTCCATATTGATCTATTTTCTTTGAAAGTGCAGTAAGTTGAGAGACTATCATAGTTATCGCGTTAGAATCATGAATACTGGCTACTCTCTTAGGATTTACCCGCTCAGAGAGCCATTGAAAATTATTAGTAGCCATCTCCTCAATTAACGAATATTCTTCATTAAAAGGTTTTGAAATTAATGATCCACCAAGAAGCAAGCATCGATAATAGATCTCAAAGATCCTACTAATCCACTAC
This sequence comes from Papilionanthe hookeriana x Papilionanthe teres, assembly GCA_022702705.1. Lineage (NCBI taxonomy): Eukaryota > Viridiplantae > Streptophyta > Magnoliopsida > Asparagales > Orchidaceae > Papilionanthe > Papilionanthe hookeriana x Papilionanthe teres. The sequence goes on from CM040421.1 coordinate 143,273,924, forward strand.
AAAAGGTTCGAATTATTAACCAGTTTGGTAAAGCATGGTGTGGACATTTCCTCAAAAGATCTTTAAATATTTCCCAAGCTACATATATGGATTCTCCATCAAACGGACTAAAAGATGTGATATCATTCCTCAACATAGCGGTTTTGGAAGGAGGAAAATATTTCGACAGAAACTTTTGTGAAAGCTCTCCCCAAGTTTTAACGAATTTAACCATGCCTTAGCCTTATCCCTTAATGAAAAAAGAAAAATTCTAAGTCTAACAGCATCGTTCAACACTCCATTATACTCCATTATACTTAAAGGTAGTCTGACAAAACATGGATTTTATATATAAAAACAACGTCATACAAACAGAGTAAAATAAAGACAACTTATCTCAAACTCTTCCCCAAGCAAATCTCAAGGAATTTCTTTGACTCCTCTTCTTTCTTCACAATAACATACAATTCTCCTTTTAGAATAGTAATGAAGAAGAAAATTTTCACTTTCCCTCTCCTCTCACACTCCTTAGAAGATAAAACTTAAAACCTAACTTCCTACACAAAATGGAAAGAAAATCTCTCTAAACTCTAAAATCTTATCTTCCTTTCTTCCCCCTTTTGAAATTTGGCTCCAAAAGTGTTTAAATTCAGCCAAAACTGAATTCCCAAAATTTTCCTCAACCAACCTTTCAAAATCTGGCCAAATACATCGAATCTAGTTTAAAATCGGGATAGGGCATTGTCCGCACTGGAAGGAGCGTTGTTCAGGCGCATTATTCCGCCAAAATGTCATAACTCTCTGGATATCGGCACTGTCTAGCGCTGGTGACAGCGCCGTTCGGTGCTAGTTTAATAAAATGCACTTTTATCCTCTTTTGCTCCAAATTTGCTCCTTTTTGCTTCTTTTTTCTCCAAAGACCTAAAATCATTGTACCTGCATGAAATTATTAAAAATATCTTCCTTTAAAGTGTAATATCATCAAAAATAGGTATAAATGAATAGTAAAAAGCTATCAAATTTTAGTGGATCATTGCACAATATCTTATCATTAAATATAAAATGTTTTATGGTCAACAACCTCCTTGGTTCTAAGATGAGCAAATAAAATGAGATGGTAGAAATCCTTTAGAAAATAGATTATGATGAGTGTGAGAGTCGCTCAAGAAGAAAGACTGTGGCACACCACGTTTAAATGCAAGGCTAGTTCTGGTCGACTCTCACGATGGAAGTGAAAGCATTTTTCAGAAGATACAAGCAGTGTTAGAAATATGATTCATTACAGCATCATCCAGCCCACAAGCTGCAGCCTTTTGCCATCTGGGGACTTGACATCTTGGATATTTTCCACTTCAAAAGGCCATCAAAAGATCCTTTTTGTCATCATAGATTATTTTTAAAAGTGGATCAAAGCGAGGTTTCTTGTTTGAATTAACGCAAACATCATTTTAAACTCCATTTAGACAGACATCATCTATCAGTATGGCTTATCCCTGACACCTATCACTGATAATGGAACATAGCTTGCTGATTAGGGTATAAAAGATTTTTTATCAAAGTCAAGGAATTAACCTTAAGTTTGCATTTAAACATCATCCTCGGATGAACATACAAACATATGATGCCAACAAGATTATCTTAATCCTACTAACGAAAAAAAGTCAAAGGAGCAAGAGAAAATTGTGCAGTACTTACTTTTATCGATCCTATGGGCCATCTAAATAATACCATCTTGAGCGACCGAGCAAATCCCATATATACTTTCCCATGAGATGGAAACAATGTTTTCAATTGAGTATACCAACATAGCCTAAAGAGTCATCACGACTTCCACTTTCAATGAGGAAAACCTTAATGATTGGCAGGAGGCCAAATATGAAGGAATGATGCTCGCCCTTGACCTATTAAAAGAAAGTTAAACCAATGCAATACTCTCTCAAGAGGAGGAAAAAAGAAATACCACTCGATAGTACAACAAGAATGTCCAAGGGAAGACATTTTGGCCTACTGATATTGTTACAAGAAAAGCCAAACTAGCAGTGGAAGGTCAATTGGCCGGTAAACTTAATCAAACCTAGACTGGCCCATTCATCACTTATCTAAAAATTGCCCCCAGAGCTTACAAGCTAATGGCATACACTGAAAAAAAAATACATTGAATGTGGAGCAGGGATAATCTCAAGAAATTCATTCCATGAAATCCAACTTCATTGTTAATCCAAGAAATTTGAAAGGATTTTTACGCCTCACATGCATATGAATTTTTATTTCATTTTCATCCTTTTTAAAAAGTACTAACTGTGTGATAACAACACCTAACTTAAACAACACTCTAGGAACTTAGAATAAAAATGAGCCTCGCATTTGGATGATACTCGGGGAATTATAGTACTCTATAAAGAAGACCAAAAGAATCATTCTGACGTTTGTTTACAAAATATCATAAACTTAAGTTTCCAAATTCTTAGAACAATTTTCATAGGTGTTTAACAACCTAGTAGCTACAAAGCTCCGCAAAGTGTTTTGAGAAAACCATCATAGAAAAATATTGTCAACTAACCCCTACATGGTGTAGGTCGGCCAATGAAAAATTTTGGTTTGGTTAAACAACCAAAGTTTAGGACCGCCTAAGAGCTGGCACCCAAAATAAACTAAATTGATGCATGTAATTTGAAATACTAAAAAAAATATTAAATGCCTAACAGTGACACTATGATGTATATGTACACAAATAAAATCATCCCTTAATGGTTGAGCGACAAAAGCTAAGACTCGAGCAGGACAAAAATTTAATGAATTTATTAATGAATAATGAATGAAATAACATTATAACATAATAAATAAAAAAGTAGCATATGTAAATGCTATTGAAAGGTGGCATTTCATTAATTCCATCATTTTCTTACATGTAACCTTTCTATGTACATCAGTTCGGTTACATGTATAAAAGAAAAGAAAAGTAAAAGAACCTAAGTTTAAGGATCATCGGGCAGAGTGTTAGATAATATGTTGTTCACCACATTATCTCCCACTGACCCCACTTGGTGTTTTAACACTTATGGAGCATCAAAAAATATTCTTAAATTCTTCAAGTTTGAAGTAATTGGAGTCAACCATCCTAACTCTTATGAATTAGTCGATCTCCACCCTCCTACCCTCCTCTAGTGTGAATATTTTGTGTATCAACAAAATCTTTAAATGTATTCATGGTGTCCATCTGCTCTATCATTCAACATTAACTTACTGAATGGAAAATACATACACATATGCTATTTCAAATTCAACCTTTGTACCCTTTAGTCAAGCTTTTGCATCAACCGTCCGAATCACTATCGCTTTTACTTGATTACTAATTTTCCTTGCTTTAGCCTCGACCATCATGACCTTATCCCTCCTTTTCAAACAAGGTGAAGTAAAATGGTGCATCATAGCATAACTAAGCATCTAGAATCAGTCAACCAAATGGCACATTCTACATGCTAGAGGTTATCCAAATGGGTTTGAAGGTCCTCCAATCACACGACGTTTGCGATGGTCAAAGCATACTCAATCAACTCCAACATCACGAAGAAACAAATCCCTTTTGTGAATTTAGAAATACGTTTGATCACGTTATTTTTAGGGGACTCTAGAGATCTTTTCCCCCTTCTTATTACTTGAAGGTAAGGGAAGAGAAGTGACAGAATCAACAGTCAGAGCCTTTTTTCGTGCTCTGCCTCTTCAGCTGACCCACACAGACCCCTCTTTCAAGCTTACTTTCAAACTCTCAATCTTGACTGAATCAGCTAGTTTCGTTGGGGATTACAAAGAATGGCAACTGCCTTCCCCTCATTTAGATAGAGGAATGTGGCTTTAGATCAATGATCGGGAAGTTTCTTGAGTTGACATGCATTTTGAGGACTCTTCAGCCTCTAATCCAAGGAAAAATGGAGTTGACTCCTCTTGGCATCAAGGAAGGTTTTCATTTGATTAGCATTAATTTTTCAATAACTTTAACTGAAGTTTTGGAGACATATTGTAATTATTGTCGAACCTGTGACTATTTCTCTAGTTGGATCAGCTTCGTTTTCTTACTCGGCCTCTCTTCTTTGAAGAGAAGTACCACCTCTCTTTATCTTCCTTGGTACTTTCTTAGAAAGTCGAGTAGCCTCATCAAACCACCTATTTTCATCTCCCTTGTCAAAACCAGCCCACAACTCCAGAGTCATTGAATCATGTATGTTGGGGTTCAACACTCAGTTAACGCTCACAAAGGTGTACTAAACCACCAACCTGTGCTTATCTAGGATTGCCAACTCTAGCTGCTTGACTCAGGATGATAGACCCTTCATTTTCTTATAAGACCTTCCGACCAGCTTAATGAAGATTCCTCAATCTTCATAGGAGCCCCAAAAAAATTGAAACTTTGAATCTTTTATTTGGTTCTCCAAGTCCATCAAAAGAAACCTTCAAGTGGAGCCAAATACAACATACCAGTCTAGCTCTACCCTGAAGGAGAACATATGAGAAAATAGTTCCTGATATCAGGGAATCTCCATTCGATGCATGTATATTACGAAAGTTATCACTGTGGTTATGAATTTTGGCTTGATTTGGGTAGGGATAACTCAATAGTGGTTTAATATTGATCGGATCTTAGGTCGGAGTGGACAGCCAAAGTCTCCACCAGAATTGATCCAGCTAAAAAATTAGGTCATCGACCAAATAATTTGTCTCTCAAAATTCCTGCTCATCCTGCTCCAACCCGACACTTATGTCGTACACACAGGTATCATATAGAAGATCTACATTCGATGAAGTTAGATTTAATTTATTGGTTGTTGTAATAGTACCAAATAATTAGAGATAATATTTGGAAGCTATGGAGCATTGTCGGCATATTTTTAGGTTGTGTGTTTTATTTTGAAAAGGGGTCGCCTAACAGAAGTTGTCGGCGAATTTTTAATTTAGTTTAAATGAATAATTTTGAAAAGTAGTATTTGATTTTGAAAATAATTTTAAATTTGAAGGTTTTAAGATATGAGATTAAACCGATCTCACATCCCAAATAGTTTATATAAACGAACACCGCACCACAAACCGTGTATCTATCCCTAAGGATAGACACACTGCTTGATGGTGGGGCTCGATTAAATAAACTAGAAGATTTGTGACATCCGTTTGGTCTGCGAACCAATTTTATAAGCCAACAAATTCCCCTGCTTAATATGAAAGCATTAAACAGGGTTTATATTACCTGGGTTCTTTAAAATTCCCTATAAGGGCAAGCCCCTATAGTTAATTACATCTTAAGTGATGAGGATCACCTAAGAAAACTTTCGATAATAATCAATAATTCTGCTCTCAAGAATTTCAAAGTCTAAGTTTTCAAAGGATTGAATTTTGGAATTTCAATAGGGAATAGATCAAGTTTGAAACATTTTGTTTTGAGAATTCAAAGGAAGAAAGGTAGGAGAAATTACGGATTCGAAGTGAACTTCGGTAATTTCCCGACTATCCTATTGTTTCGTTCGGATTTAGGAAAGTCCTAATGTTTATTTAATGTTTTGATCTTGCCAATTTTAATTAATTAGGGCTTATATTAGTATGATAAAATCATACAAATAGCCTAGAAAATGTGAGGGTTTATGTCGTATCGGACGACTACCTCGGAATCCTAAGACCGGTTAGGGCTTAATTTGCAATGCAAATGCCTAACGAAGAGTTGAGGATTTATGTTACACTAAGCAAACTACCTCGAAATCCTATGGCTTTGTTGTTTAATTCTAGGAATGTTTAGCTGATGTAGAGTTGTTGTGCTGACGAAGATGGTCGTGCTGCCCACCGTGCTCCAAGCTCCTTCTTGTTGCAGAGGTTTAGTTTTAGAAGTCATAAATCAGGGGATGAGAAAAGTGTTTTGGTTTAGAGAAGTCTTAATTTCCAAGTGTTTTTTGTGTTTTAATTAAAATAAATCTTAAAGTTGATTATAACGACACCGGTTAAGATCCCACGGTTCCATCCTTCCGCATCATTATTTTTATCGGATTCACTTAGTCCGTATGAATTTGCTAAACTCAACCGAATGAGTTCCACACTTTCATTTAGCACCATGGGAAATCCCGTTAGCAACACGTAGGTTACATCATCCGAGGTATTCCCGATCATCCAACAGGACGTTTTAATTTAGTTGTAATCGTAGTTTTGTGTTCCGTTTGTGATTAAATTTCGAGTTGTTTTATATTTTGGAATGTTGTTGCGGTGAATTTTATCTTGCAATGACTTTTAATTTAGTTTTGGTTTCAGTTTCAGTAGACTATCCTAAAGGTGTGGGTTTTCATGCAACAATTGTTTATCATGCAAGAAACGTAAATGCATTTCGCAATAAAGTAAATTGCAAGAAAGTAAATTGCAGGAAAGTAAATCGCAATAAAATAAAAGCGTACCTGGAGGGTCTTCCCGTCATCCCAAGCCGCACTTAAAACACAATTAGAATATTTAATCAAATTCCTAGGTAAAGCTAAGGTAAGGGTTATGGTTTTCTACCAAATTCCTAATCCTATAACTAGTCATTTCCTATGACGTCTAGGTTCCTCGTGCTTTTGTTCGAAGACGATTTTCTTCATCAAAGAACAATTAAGTTCAATTGTTCTTATAAACATCCTATCATATTGAGAAAGTGTTTAAGAAGAATCTTAAACATCTTTTCAATATTGCTAGAATTGTTTTAAGTCCAAATGAATTTAATTATACAAATGAATTAATCGTCCAAGAATCTCAAGTTTTGTTATCTTGCTCAGTGAACTAGGACATTTGAATATCCTATGAGTGAAGTAACATTTCATTTAATATTCTGTTTAGGAGTTATGATAACTAAAGCTTTTGAGGGTAAATTGGTGTTCAAATGGTTTGTGATTTAGTTTAATTTCCATTAATGTGTTTAAATTTGGAATAGTGTTCAAGTTATTTTAGATTTGTCTTGAATTCTTTATGTCTTTGGTGATGTTATATTTAATTCAACTTAATTTAATTTAATTTAATTTAATTGAGTTTTGATTCTATTTAATTCAATTTAATTCAATTTAGTTTGATTTGATGTTACATTAAATTAATTTGGTTTGATTTAATTTTAATTTAATTTAATTTAATTTAATTTTAATTTAATTTAATTAATTTAATTAAATTTAATTTAATTTAATTTATTTAATTTAATTTAATTTATTTAATTTAATTTAATTTAATTTAATTTAATTTGTTTATTTAATTTAATTTAATTTAATCTTCAATTTAATTCAACTTTTAATTTTAATTTAATTTAATTTAATTTAATTCAATTTAATTTACTTAATTTAGTTTAATTTTTAATGTAATTTTATTGAAATTTTTGAAGGAGTTTAATAATTTAATTTTAGTTTAATGATTAAGTCTTTTAATATTTTGAATTTGAGTTATCATTTTAATTAAGAATTGAATATTAATAAGATAATTAATTTAGGGATTTTTTAAATTAAAGAATAAATCTCTTCCTCATAAATATCCCTATTTTAATAATTCCAATCTTATTATTCTTCCAAATTTAATTAATTATTTAATTAAGGTTTGATTATTTTAAATTGCTTAATGGGTTTCTACCCTTTAATTATTTAAATTTCAATCATCCAAATCAGATTAGGATCAAATATTTTACTTGTTAATTTTTTATTAAACCTAAATTTTAATTAAGGGTGAAGATTTTTAATTACCATTTTACCCTTTAAGCTTAATAATTTCATAACTCACTAAATTGAACTCAAATGAACTTGAAATTTTTTATGTGACTTCACTCATATGTCAATAAAGACATGAGAGGAGAAAATGTGATTTTTCTGTATTTAATTTATTTATATAATTATTTTTGGTAGAAAATAGAGATTTCCAAGGAAAATTTAATAACATGACCAAGGGAACGTTTCTGTCCTTAAGAAAATTAGAGGACATTCCTAATGACTAGAAGACCACTTGGACCAATTTTGGTGATTTTTTGAATTATATTATTTTTATTATAATTATTTTAATTTTTGGAGTGTTAATTAATTTAAAAATAAAATAAATGTTGAAAAATGAATTTTATATTTTTCAAAAATCTCTCTGATATCAAGGAAATCAGAGAATCAATATTTATAATTTTCTGATTTTTCTATGATTTATTATAATTATTTTAGTGAAAATGCTAGAAAATACATTTTTTTAATTTTTAAAATTACCCTAGAGCTTTAAAATTTAATATCTCACTAAATAGACCTAAGAAAAATATGGGGTTTGTTCCTAAGTGATTAAAATTCAAAATGTGACATTTTGGTGAATTTTATTATTTTTGTGATTTTTATTATTTTTTAATTATTAAAATATTAAAATAATATTAAAAATCAACTTTTTAGAAAATTGAAATTTTAATTTTCTTAAATTCCCCTAATATCAGAGAGACTCCAAAACCAATTTGGTGAATTTTTGAAAGATATTTTGAAAGTTATGAATTTTTAAAGTTTAAAATGACTAAGTGGCTTAATCAACCCAATTAGTAGGGCTAACCAAGTCCAATTGACCTCAAATTTTTATGATAGGTTCCTCTGATCCTAAAGGTCAATGGAAAATTGATTTCAAGTCAATTTGATTTGTGGTTAGCTCTAATTAATTAGAGACCTATTTTGGGTGTTTAAGCCAATTAGGGTTGTTTTAAATGAACTAACTCAAAACCTATTTTTCCTAGGGTCCTCTGGTCATAAGGAACATCACCAAATTTTCCTAGAATTTATTTCACAACATGCTATTTATTGGAATTAAAATACTCAAAACAACAACATGAATTTGAAAAATCAATAACTTTTCATAGGGATGGCCTCTGACTTTGGAAAATTTAGGGAATGTTCCCAAATTCAGAGGCTTCAAAAGCCCTATGGTCTCATGCCATGGTGAATTGTATACATGCATGGAGAATTAAAAGTATGCAGAGAGTAAATAAATTATTAAAAATAAAATACTTGATAAAATTAAATGATTTCTTTTCCACATTATTCTCCTCTGTTCACTGAGAAAGACGGTATTTTTATTTTATTTTTCTGATTTTTCTACACAAAGTTATGAATTTTTGAAGTTTATCTACCTTTACTAATACATCTTCCACAACTCTTTTAGGATAAGTGATAGAACGATCAGCCAGCTGAAGAGTCACAGATGTAGGTGGAATTTCTCCTATTCCCAATCTTTTGAAAGTTGATAAAGACATAAGATTAATATTAGCTCCAAGATCACATAAAGCTATTCCAAAAATTTTCACCTATAGCACATGGGATAGTGAAACTAACTGGGTCTTTAAGTTTTTCAGGAAGCTTTTCTAAATAATTGCACTACGCTCACCGCTGAGTGCCATAGCCTCGTGGTTATTAAAATTTCTTTTATTTTTAAGTATATCCTTCATAAACTTTGCATAATCAGACATCTATTCTAATGCTTTAATAAAGAGAATATTAATCATTAATTTATTAAGAATTTTAAAAAATTTTGCAAATCTGTTATCCATGTTCTGTTTCTTTAGTCTTTGAGTAAAAGGAGGAGGTGGATTTTCAACATTTATCTTTATTGGTTCTAGCGGATATTCATATGGATACATCTTATTAGAACCTTTCTCAATGTTCACTTCCTCTCTTTCAACTTCGACTTCTTTTTGAACTCTTGGTTCCAATTCTTTACCACTCTTAATTTAATAGACTTAATTTGCTCATTGTTTTGATCTTTCGGGTCGATCTCAACATTTCTAGGAAGATTCCCAAAAGGTCTATTATTAAGTGCAGTAAAGATATGTCTTAATTGATTTTCAATGTTCTTCATGGCGATGTTTTGAGCTTGAATTTGATTACTCATATTCAGAATCATTTCTTCAGTAGACAACTTCTTTTCCTTAAATAGTTGATTACTATTAAAACCAAGAGAATAATAAGGTCTAAAATTGGTATTTCATTGGTTGTTCGGATTTCCATCTGGATTCATATGATTGTTTCCCCATTGCGAATTAACAACAACAATGGTGTTATTCCAGCTAAAATTTGGATGATTCCTCCAACTAGGATTATAATAATTCGAATAAGTATTATTAACTTTATTATGTATAACATTCAAGGTTTCATAAGATTTGAGAGTTTATCATCTGTTCTAATGATTTTTCATCTAACACTGGGAGTGTTGGAGAATAATTCATTCCATATTGATCTATTTTCTTTGAAAGTGCAGTAAGTTGAGAGACTATCATAGTTATCGCGTTAGAATCATGAATACTGGCTACACTCTTAGGATTTACCCGCTCAGAGAGCCATTGAAAATTATTAGTAGCCATCTCCTCAATTAACGAATATTCTTCATTAAAAGGTTTTGAAATTAATGATCCACCAGTAGCAACATCGATAATAGATCTCAAAGATCCTACTAATCCACTACAAAAGGTTTGAATTATTAACCAGTTTGGTAAAGCATGGTGTGGACATTTCCTCAAAAGATCTTTAAATATTTCCCAAGCTACATATATGGATTCTCCATCAAACGGACTAAAAGATGTGATATCATTCCTCAACATAGCGGTTTTGGAAGGAGGAAAATATTTCGACAGAAACTTTTGTGAAAGCTCTCCCCAAGTTTTAACGAATTTAACCATGCCTTAGCCTTATCCCTTAATGAAAAAAGAAAAATTCTAAGTCTAACAGCATCGTTCAACACTCCATTATACTTAAAGGTAGTCTGACAAAACATGGATTTTATATATAAAAACAACGTCATACAAACAGAGTAAAATAAAGACAACTTATCTCAAACTCTTCCCCAAGCGAATCTCAAGGAATTCCTTTGACTCCTCTTCTTTCTTCACAATAACATACAATTCTCCTTTTAGAATAGTAATGAAGAAGAAAATTTTCACTTTCCCTCTCCTCTCACACTCCTTAGAAGATAAAACTTAAAACCTAACTTCCTACACAAAATGGAAAGAAAATCTCTCTAAACTCTAAAATCTTATCTTCCTTTCTTCCCCCTTTTGAAATTTGGCTCCAAAAGTGTTTAAATTCAGCCAAAACTGAATTCCCAAGATTTTCCTCAACCAACCTTTCAAAATCTGGCCAAATACATTGAATCTAGTTTAAAATCGGGATAGGGCATTGTCTGGCACTGGAAGGAGCGTTGTTCAGGCGCATTATTCCGCCAAAATGTCATAACTCTCTGGATATTGGCACTGTCTAGCGCTGGTGACAGCGCCGTTCGGTGCTAGTTTAATAAAATGCACTTTTATCCTCTTTTGCTCCAAATTTGCTCCTTTTTGCTTCTTTTTTCTCCAAAGACCTAAAATCATTGTACCTGCATGAAATTATTAAAAATATCTTCCTTTAAAGTGAAATATCATCAAAAATAGGTATGAAATGAATAGTAAAAAGCTATCAAATTTTCTGTGGATCAATGCACAATATCTTATCATTAAATATAGACCTTTTTATGGTCAACCAACTCCTAGGTTCTAAGATGAGAAAATAAAATGTGATGGTAGAAATCCTTTAGAAAATAGATTATGATGAGTGTGAGAGTCGCTCAAGAAGGAAGACCGTGGCACATCATATTTAAATGCAAGGCTAATTCTGGTCGACTCTCACGATGGAAGTGAAAGCATTTTTCAGAAGATACAAGTAGTGTTCGAAATATGATTCATTACAGCATCATTCAACCCACAAGATGCAGCCTTTTGCCATCTGGGGACTTGACATCTTGGATATTTTCCACTTCAAAAGGCCATCAAAAGATCCTTTTTGTCATCATAGATTATTTTTAAAAGTGGATCAAAGCAAGGTTTCTTGTTTGAATTAACGCAAACATCATTTTAAACTCCATTTAGACAATACATCATCTATCGGTATGGCTTATCCCTGACACCTATCACTGATAATGGAACATAGCTTGCTGATTAGGGTATAAAAGATTTTTTATCAAAGTCAAGGAATTAACCTTAAGTTTGCATTTAAACATCATCCTGGGATGAACATACAAACATATGATGCCAACAAGATTATCTTAATCCTACTAACGAAAAAAAGTCAAAGGAGCAAGAGAAAATTGTGCAGACTTACTTTTATCAGTCCTATGGGCCATCTAAATAATACCATCTTGAGCGACCGAGCAAATCCCATATATACTTTCCCATGAGATGGAAACAATGTTTTCAGTTGAGTATACCAACATAGCTAAAGAGTCATCACGACTTCCGCTTTCAATGAGGAGAACCTTAATGATGGCAGGAGGCCAAATATGAAGGAATGATGCTCAATGCAATACTTTCTCAAGAGGAGGAAAAAAAAATACCACTCGATAGTACAACAAGAATGTCAAAGGGAAGACATTCTGGCCCACTAATCTTGTTACAAGAAAAGCCAAACTAGTAGTGCAAGGTCAATTGGCCGGTAAACTTAATCAAACCTAGACTAGCCCATTAATCATTTATCCAAAAGTTGCCCCAGGAGCTTACAAGCTAATGGCATACACTGAAAAAAAAATACATTGAATGTGGAGCAGGGATAATCTCAAGAAATTCATTCCATGAAATCCAACTACATTGTTAATCCAAGAAATTTGAAAGGATTTTTACGCCTCACATGCATATGAATTTTTATTTCATTTTCATCCTTTTTAAAAAGTACTAACTGTGTGATAACAACACCTAACTTAAACAACACTCTAGGAACTTAGAATAAAAATGAGCCTCGCATCTGGATGATACTCGGGGAATTATAGTACTCTATAAAGAAGACCAAAAGAATCATTCTGACGTTTGTTTACAAAATATCATAAACTACAGTTTCCAAATTCTTAGAACAATTTTCATAGGTGTTTAACAACCTAGTAGCTACAAAGCTCCGCAAAGTGTTTTGAGAAAACCATCATAGAAAATTATTGTCAACTAACCCCTACATGGTGTAGGTCGGCCAAAGAAAAATTTTGGTTTGGTTAAACAACCAAAGTTTAGGACCGCCTAAGAGCTGGCACCCAAAATAAACTAAATTGATGCATGTAATTTGAAATGCTAAAAAAAATATTAAATGCCTAACAATGACACTATGATGTATATGTACACAAATAAAATCATCCCTTAATGGTTGAGCGACAAAAGCTAAGACTCGAGCAGGACAAAAATTTAATGAATTTATTAATGAATAATGAATGAAATAACATTATAACATAATAAATAAAAAAGTAGCATATGTAAATGCTATTGAAAGGTGGCATTTCATTAATTCCATCATTTTCTTACATGTAACCTTTCTATGTACATCAGTTCGGTTACATGTATAAAAGAAAAGAAAAGTAAAAGAACCCAAGTTTAAGGATCATCGGGCAGTGTGTTAGATAATATGTTGTTCACCACATTATCTCCCACTGACCCCACTTGGTGTTTTAACACTTATGGAGCATCAAAAAATATTCTTAAATTCTTCAAGTTTGAAGTAATTGGAGTCAACCATCCTAACTCTTATGAATTAGTCGATCTCCACCCTCCTACCCTCCTCTAGGTGAATATTTTGTGTATCAACAAAATCTTTAAATGTATTCATGGTGTCCATCTGCTCTATCATTCAACATTAACTTACTGAATGGAAAATACATACACATATGCTATTTCAAATTCAACCTTTGTACCCTTTAGTCAAGCTTTTGCATCAACTGTCTGAATCACTATTGCTTTTACTTGATTACTAATTTTCCTTGCTTTAGCCTCGACCATCATGACCTTATCCCTCCTTTTCAAACAAGGTGAAGTAAAATGGTGCATCTTAGCATAACTAAGCATCTAGAATCAGTCAACCAAATGGCACATTCTACATGCTAGAGGTTATCCAAATGGTTTTGAAGGTCCTCCAATCACACGACGTTTGCGATGGTCAAAGCATACTCATTCAACTCCAACATCACAGTAAACAAATCCCTTTTGTGAATTTAGAAATACGTTTGATCACTTTATTTTTAGGGGACTCTAGTGATCTTTTCCCCCTTCTTATTACTTGAAGGTAAGGGAAGAGAAGTGACAGAATCAACAGTCAGAGCCTTTTTTCGTGCTCTGCCTCTTCAGCTGACCCACACAGACCCCTCTTTCAAGCTTACTTTCAAACTCTCAATCTTGATCGAATCAGCTAGTTTCGTTGGGGATTACAAAGAATGGCAACTGGCTTCCCCACATTCAGATAGAGCAATGTGTCTTAAGATCAATGATTGGGAAGTTTCTTGAGTAGACATGCATTCTGAGGACTCTTCATCCTCTAATCCAAGGAAAAATGGAGTTGACTCCTCTTGGCATCAAGGAAGGTTTTCATTTGATTAGCATTAATTTTTCAATAACTTTAACTGAAGTTTTGGAGACATATTGTAATTATTGTCGAACCTGTGACTATTTCTCTAGTTGGATCAGCTTCGTTTTCTTACTCGGCCTCTCTTCTTTGAAGAGAAGTACCACCTCTCTTTATCTTCCTTGGTACTTTCTTAGAAAGTTGAGTAGCCTCATCAAACCACCTATTTTCATCTCCCTTGTCAAAACCAGCCCACAACTCCAGAGTCATTGAATCATGTATGTTGGGGTTCAGCACTCAGTTAACGCTCACAAATCTGGTGTACTAAACCACCAACCCGTGCTTGTCTAGGATTGCCAACTCTAGCTGCTTGACTCGGGATGATAGCCCCTTCATCTTCTTGTAAGACCTTCCGACCAGCTTAATGAAGATTCCTCAATCTTCATAGGAGCCCCAAAAAAATTGAAACTTTGAATCTTTTATTTGGTTCTCCAAGTCCATCAAAAGAAACCTTCAAGTGGAGCCAAATACAACATACCAGTCTAGCTCTACCCTGAAGGAGAACATATGAGAAAATAGCTCCCGATATCAGGGAATCTCCATTCGATGCATGTATATCACGAAAGTTATCACCGTGGGTATGAATTTTGGCTTGATTTGGGTAGGGATAACTCTATAGTGATTTAATATTGATCAGATCCTAGGTCAGATTGGACAAGCAAAGTCCCCACCATAATTGATCCAGCTAAAAAATTAGGTCATCGACCAAATAATCTGTCTTTTAAAATTCCAGCTCATCCTGCTCCAACCTGACACTTATGTCGTACACACAAGTATCATATAGAAGATCTACATTCGATGAAGTTAGATTTAATTTATTGGTTGCTGTAATAGTACCAAATAATTAGAGATAATATTTGGAAGCTATGGAGCACTGTCGGCATATTTTTAGGTTGTGTGTTTTATTTTGAAAAGGGGTCGCCTAACAGAAGTTGTCGGTGAATTTTTAATTTAGTTTAAATGAATAATTTTGAAAAGTAGTATTTGATTTTGAAAATAATTTTAAATTCGAAGGTTTTAAGATATGAGATTAAACCGATCTCACATCCCAAATAGTTTATATAAACGAACACCGCACCACAAACCGTGTATCTATCCCTAAGGATAGACACACTGCTTGATGGTGGGGCTCGATTAAATAAACTAGAAGATTTGTGACATCCGTTTGGTCCGCGAACCAATTTTATAAGCCAACAAATTCCCTCGCTTAATATGAAAGCATTAAACGGGGTTTATATTACTCAGGTTCTTTAAAATTCCCTATAAGGGCAAGCCCCTATAGTTAATTACATCTTAAGTGATGAGGATCACCTAAGAAAACTTTCGATAATAATCAATAATTCTGCTCTCAAGAATTTCAAAGTCTAAGTTTTCAAAGGATTGAATTTTGGAATTTCAATAGGGAATGGATCAAGTTTGAAACATTTTGTTTTGAGAATTCAAAGGAAGAAAGGTAGGAGAAATTACGGATTCGAAGTGAACTTCGGTAATTTCCCGACTATCCTATTGTTTGGCTTGGATTTAGGAAAGTCCTAATGTTTATTTAATGTTTTGATCTTGCCAATTTTAATTAATTAGGGCTTATATTAGTATGATAAAATCATACAAATAGCTTCAGAAAATGTGAGGGTTTATGTCGTATCGGACGACTACCTCGGAATCCTAAGACCGGTTAGGGCTTAATTTGCAATGCAAATGCCTAACGAAGAGTTGAGGATTTATGTTACACTAAGCAAACTACCTCGAAATCCTATGGCTTTGTTGTTTAATTCTAGGAATGTTTAGCTGATGTAGAGTTGTTGTGCTGACGAAGATGGCCGTGCTGCCCACCGTGCTCCAAGCTCCTTGTTGTTGCAGAGGTTTAGTTTTAGAAGTCATAAATCAGGGGATGAGAAAAGTGTTTTGGTTTAGAGAAGTCTTAATTTCCAAGTGTTTTTTGTGTTTTAATTAAAACAAATCTTAAAGTTGATTATAACGACACCGGTTAAGATCCCACGGTTCCATCCTTCCGGCATCATTATTTTTATCGGATTCACTTAGTCCGTATGAATTTGCTAAACTCAACTCGAATGAGTTCCACACTTTCATTTAGCACCATGGGAAATCCCATTAGCAACACGTAGGTTACATCATCCGAGGTATTCCCGATCATCCAACAGGACGTTTTAATTTAGTTGTAATTGTAGTTTTGTGTTCTGTTTGTGATTAAATTTTGAGTTGTTTTATATTTTGGAATGTTGTGGCGGTGAATTTTATCTTGCAATGACTTTTAATTTAGTTTTGGTTTCAGTTTCAGGGACTATCCTAAAGGTGTGGGTTTTCATGCAACAGTTGTTTATCATGCAAGAAAAGTAAATGCATTTGCAATAAAGTAAATTGCAAGAAAGTAAATTGCAGGAAAGTAAATTGCAATAAAATAAAAGCGTACCTGGAGGGTCTTCCCGTCATCCCAAGCTGCACTTAAAACACAATTAGAATATTTAATCAAATTCCTAGGTAAAGCTAAGGTAAGGGTTATGGTTTTCTACCAAATTCCTAATCCTATAGCTAGTCATTTCCTATGACGTCTAGGTTCCTTGTGTTTTTGTTTGAAGACGATTTTCTTCATCAAAGAACAATTAAGTTCAATTGTTCTTATAAACATCCTAACATATTGAGAAAGTGTTTAAGAAGAATCTTAAACATCTTTTCAATATTGCTAGAATTGCTTTAAGTCCAAATGAATTTATTTATACAAATGAATTAATCGTCCAAGAATCTCAAGTTTTGTTATCTTGCTCAGTGAACTAGGACATTTGAATATCCTATGAGTGAAGTAACATTTCATTTAATATTCGTTTAGGAGTTATGATAACTAAAGCTTTTGAGGGTAAATTGGTGTTCAAATGGTTTGTGATTTAGTTTAATTTCCATTAATGTGTTTAAATTTGGAATAGTGTTCAAGTTATTTTAGATTTGTCTTGAATTCTTTATGTCTTTGGTGATGTTATATTTAATTCAACTTAATTTAATTTAATTTAATTTAATTGAGTTTTGATTCTATTTAATTCAATTTAATTCAATTTAGTTTGATTTGATGTTACATTAAATTAATTTGGTTTGATTTAATTTTAATTTAATTTAATTTAATTTAATTTTAATTTAATTTAATTAATTTAATTTAATTTAATTTAATTTAATTTATTTAATTTAATTTAATTTATTTAATTTAATTTAATTTAATTTAATTAATTTAATTTAATTTGTTTATTTAATTTAATTTAATTTAATCTTCAATTTAATTCAACTTTTAATTTTAATTTAATTTAATTTAATTTAATTCAATTTAATTTACTTAATTTAGTTTAATTTTTAATGTAATTTTATTGAAATTTTTGAAGGAGTTTAATAATTTAATTTTAGTTTAATGATTAAGTCTTTTAATATTTTGAATTGAGTTATCATTTTAATTAAGAATTGAATATTAATAAGATAATTAATTTAGGGATTTTTTAAATTAAAGAATAAATCTCTTCCTAATAAATATCCCTATTTTAATAATTCCAATCTTATTATTCTTCCAAATTTAATTAATTATTTAATTAAGGTTTCGATTATTTTAAATTGCTTAATGGGTTTCTACCCTTTAATTATTTAAATTTCAATCATCCAAATCAGATTAGGATCAAATATTTTACTTGTTAATTTTTTATTAAACCTAAATTTTAATTAAGGGTGAAGATTTTTAATTACCATTTTACCCTTTAAGCTTAATAATTTCATAACTCACTAAATTGAACTCAAATGAACTTGAAATTTTTTATGTGACTTCACTCATATGTCAATAAAGACATGAGAGGAGAAAATGTGATTTTTCTGTATTTAATTTATTTATATAATTATTTTTGGTAGAAAATAGAGATTTCCAAGGAAAATTTAATAACATGACCAAGGGAACGTTTCTGTCCTTAAGAAAATTAGAGGACATTCCTAATGACTAGAGGACCACTTGGACCAATTTTGGTGATTTTTTCAATTATATTATTTTTATTATAATTATTTTAATTTTTGGAGTGTTAATTAATTTAAAAATAAAATAAATGTTGAAAAATGAATTTTATATTTTTCAAAAATCTCTCTGATATCAAGGAAATCAGAGAATCAATATTTATAATTTTCTGATTTTTCTATGATTTATTATAATTATTTTAGTGAAAATGCTAGAAAATACATTTTTTTAATTTTTAAAATTACCCTAGAGCTTTAAAATTTAATATCTCACTAAATAGACCTAAGAAAAATATGGGGTTTGTTCCTAAGTGATTAAAATTCAAAATGTGACATTTTGGTGAATTTTATTATTTTTGTGATTTTTATTATTTTTTAATTATTAAAATATTAAAATAATATTAAAAATCAACTTTTTTAGAAAATTGAAATTTTAATTTTCTTAAATTCCCTAATATCAGAGAGGCTCCAAAACCAATTTGGTGAATTTTTGAAAGATATTTTGAAAGTTATGAATTTTTAAAGTTTAAAATGACTAAGTGGCTTAATCAACCCAATTAGTAGGGCTAACCAAGTCCAATTGACCTCAAATTTTTATGATAGGTTCCTCTGATCCTAAAGGTCAATGGAGAATTGATTTAAAGTCAATTTGATGTGTGGTTAGCTCCAATTAATTAGAGACCTATTTTGGGTGTTTAAGCCAATTAGGGTTGTTTTAAATGAACTAACTCAAAACCTATTTTTCCTAGGGTCCTCTGGTCATAAGGAACATCACCAAATTTTCCTAGAATTTATTTCACAACATGCTATTTATTGGAATTAAAATACTCAAAACAACAACATGAATTTGAAAAATCAATAACTTTTCATAGGGATGGCCTCTCGACTTTGGAAAATTCAGGAATGTTCCCAAATTCGGAGGCTTCAAAAGCCCTATGGTCTCATGCCATGGTGAATTGTATACAAGCATGGAGAATTAAAAGTATGCAGAGAGTAAATAAATTATTAAAAATAAAATACTTGATAAAATTAAATGATT
Source organism: Papilionanthe hookeriana x Papilionanthe teres (assembly GCA_022702705.1). NCBI lineage: Eukaryota > Viridiplantae > Streptophyta > Magnoliopsida > Asparagales > Orchidaceae > Papilionanthe > Papilionanthe hookeriana x Papilionanthe teres. The sequence goes on from CM040421.1 coordinate 143,293,307, forward strand.
TCTTTTCCACATTATTCTCCTCTGTTCACTGAGAAAGTCAGTATTTTTATTTTATTTTTCTGATTTTTCTACACAAAGTTATGAATTTTTGAAGTTTAGGGAATTAAATAAATCAGAAAAATCCCTAATTTTCTATTTATCCAAGCGGCATCGCGTCAACCTTGGCAGCTCCGAAACGCCGCGTGGCGCGCTCCCATTCGACGCCGCCATCTGACTCAGCGCTCCCGGGGCCCGCTGTATCGTTCTGTCTTCTGATCCGACGCGATCCCGGCCGTCCGTCCGCGCGTGTATTAAATGGACGCGCATCCGTTCATCGTCCCCAAGTGTCCTCACCCGAGAGCCGTCCACACTAAATCCCTAATATCTCACTCGATACTCAATGGATTTTTATGTTCTTATGCTCTATGGATTCGTCTTGAAGAGACGAACACATCTATATGGTTATCATGCATTAAAATTAAAGCATTTGAAATGGAGAATCTCCAGAAGCTCAGGATGAAGAATTAGTTCATACCTTTGCTCAGAGAAGTGTGGCTTCGATCTGAGAGTTGTTGCACCTTCGATTGGATCCCAACAAGCTCCAGATGAAGTCTCCTGGTCTGGTGAATTGTCTAGATGTGATTTCGACCAAGCCCGATCACAAAGCTTGGAGGCTGGAGCAACTGGGTGGCCTGGAGATGGGGCTTTTGCTGGTGGACACCTTTCCTTGGTCTGGTGAAGGTGTAGAACCAATCAATTTGGGAATTGGCTCAATGTGGAGAAGTGTCCTGGTTTTGGGCCTAGATTTCAACTCTGAAATTGAACTCACAGAGAAGAAATGGCAGGGGGATTTCAGTGGGGATCAAGTGCTCTGTGTATGGGGAGGAGTCTGGAACAATTTTGGCAGAGTTCCTTAAGGTTTGTTTCAGCACCTCTCATGGCCGAGAGGGGTGGTGTTTAAATAGGAGAGGGTGGAGGGCCTCCCAGGGAGAGTTAGAGCTTGGGATCGAGTCGCTCTTGGCAAGAGAAGAACAGCTCCAATGGCCACCGGGGATGGTGCGGCTCGGCAGGTGAGAATTCCAAGTCGGGCTCACATGTGAGCTCTCGGCCATGGTGTTTTCCGGCGGCTCTGGTGGGCGGCCGGCTGGGCATCGGTCACTATCTTGGTCGGGGAGGTCGTAGTCAGGGCTTAGTGCAATCAATCGGCATTGGCCATGTGTAAAGGGTTTGATTTAGATGGAATGGGGGAGGAGCTAATTTTGGGTCCAAATGGGTCCAAGTCATAGATTTAGGTTTGGTTCACCCTCCAAGGCCTGACTTTTGGGCTGAGGGAATCAGGTAAGTCAACTAGCTTAGTGGGGAGAAGTCACCATCTAAGTACATTTATGTTTAATCAAGGTTTAGAAGAGTCATGAAAAGGCTTAATCTCCTTAAGGGAATCATTAAAGGACTCCCTCCCTTTGCCAAAAATGACATGGTGATGTGTAAAGTGGCTGCCATGGCTTGCCTATGGCTTGTGCATGGCTTCATGGCTCCATTTGGCTTGGAAAAAGTTTGGTCAATTTCATGAAAATGGATTTTAGGAATTTTTGGTAATTTGATGGAAATTTGTATGAAACTTGATTTGGAATGATTTGATGATGAATTTAGGACTTAGGGAATGGCTTTAATTAAGTGGATGGCAAATGGAGATGTCATGTGGGCTTTAGGGCCAATTTTGGGCTTTTGTATTTGGTAGAAATGAGCTTTTAAGATGGTTTAGGAAAGTGGGCTTTTGAATTTTAAAATTGATTTTGGGATGAAATTTTGGTAAAGGCTTGGGCTAAATAATTGTTGGGTTTAGCTCATGGATGTGTCATGAGTGATTTGAAACAAATTGGGGGTAGTTTGGGTTTGAATTGGGTTGGATTTGGATTCTTTTGGTGAATGGGCCAATATAGGTCCAAGTGGGCCAAGTTGGGCCAATGTTGGGCTAGGGTTAAAATTGATGTAAAATTAATGTTGAGAAATATTTATGGGAGTGTTTCAAAGAGTTTTTGACTTTGGTTGGGCTTTGATTTTGGGGTTTGAGCTCATTTGGGTTAGGTTTGGGTTTAGGTCAAAAATGGGCCTTTTAGCTTTGGGTTGAGTTTGAGTGGGGTTTGGGTCCAAATTTTGGGCAAATCATGTTAGGGTTTTGTTTGTGGGGATGTTAAGGAAGATTTAGAAAAGATTTGGGGTTAATTGGAGTTGAATTGGGTGAGTTTGGGTTAAGTTTGGGTCATGGGTCCAAATTGGGCTTTAAGGCCAAAAGTGAAATTGGACCCAAATGTCAATCAAATTGAACTTGGATTTGGTCTAGATTGGTGTTGGGAATGTTGTATTGAAGTTTAGAACTGAATTGGACCAGAATTTGGGTCAATTGGGTAGGTTTGGTTTGACATTGGGTTCACTTTGGGTTAAAATGGGTCAAATTGGGGGTTTTGACAAAAGTAGGGTAAATTGACAAAATTGGCCCATGGTGTAGTTGGACAAAAAAAAATTGGGAATATTTGGGATTTTCTGGAATTTTCTGGGAATTTTCTGAATTTTTGGATTTTTGGGTCAAGGGGGGTATTTTGGGTATTTGGAGGGTATTGGGAGGTATTTTTGGAATTTTTGATATTTTTGGGTATGGATGATCAATTTGAGTGGTGTAGAAATATTTGGAAATAATTTTGAAGAATTTTGGGTAATTTGGAAATTTTTGGGAAATTTGGGCTATTCGTGGCTTTGGGTAGGTTAGGCGGGTGTAGGGTCCCGGGGTAAAAATTGAAAATTTGGAAAATTGAAAATTTGGAAAATTGAAAATTTGGAAAATTGAAAATTTGGAAAATTGAAAATTTGGAAAATTGAAAATTTGGAATCCAAATTGAAGATTTGGAAAATTGAAGATTGGGTAAATGTAGGTGGAATAAAATCATTTTGGTTGAGCCATGAAGCCATATCAAGCCCACATGAGCCATGAAGGGACTCATTTGAGGCATTCACTATGTTGTTCCTAACCCTCTTAGCCAAGGGCTTATGGGTTAAGGACCATCCATGTGAATCACCTACATGAGTCAGGAGGTCAAGTCGGGTATGGGTGTGTTTTAGGAGGTGTGTGGAAGTGTAGTGTGTAGGTGTAGTGTGTGTGTAAGTCAGCCCCTCACCAGACCAGGCCACCCAGGGCAGTCCTAAGGCCAAAAAGTCCTATAGGAACTCATCCTTTAAACTTCCACATTTGATTTCAACCCTCTAGGTGATTAGGGGTCTACGGTCAAGTTTGTGGAGTTTGCAGGGAGTTAAGAAGTGGTTTGAAATTTCTAAGTGGTGGGTCCCATCTCTAGTCCTCTAAGATGGTCAAAGGAAAAGCCTAAGGCTAGATCCTAAGTACTAAAGAGAGAAGAGAAGACCTCACCAAAAATGAGGTCAACAAATGGACCCCCAATAGGTGTGGTGTGCTGACGGAGGACACCGCGTGTATTGGCGTTGACCGAAGAGATCAACACAACCAACACGGAAGTCCAGGTGACAAACTTGGGACAGAGCAAAAGAATTTCCGCTGGGGAGTATCGGGTATGTTCCCAAAACTGGAGATACCTGAACTCTCGCTGGGGAAAAGGAAAGGAGGTGAATTCCAAATCACATGACCTGGGAGAATTTTGTTTTAGATTTTATTTTGTTTCGGCTTAAGTTTGATGTGTGAGTTTAAATTTCAATTTGGAGTTTCAATTTAGATTGAAGTTTTGTCAAAATTAATTTGAAGGGATTTGATTTGAAATGAAAATTGGAATTTTGAGGTTTTAGATGTAACATCTTCAACCTCAAAAGAAAATTGAATTGATCAGATTGAATTATTGCATTGAGGAGAGATCTCAGAGCAATGCGTTATTGGATGTAAAATCCTTAACCTCAAGAGTTTGATTTTGATGTATTTCATTGCTGTAGGGAAAGAATCCTAAAGAAGTGCAGTCTTGGATGTAAGATCCTTGACCCAAAAGTTTGAATTTGATGTACTTCATTGCGATAGGGAAAAGATCCTAAAGCAATGCAGTCTCGGATGTGAAATCCTTGACCCAAAGGTTTGAATTTGATGTATTTCAGTGCAATAGGGAAAGAATCCTAAAGCAGTGCAGTCTTGGATGTAAAATCCTCGACCCAAAAGTTTGAATTTGATGTATTTCGGTGCAATAGGGAAAGAATCCTAAAGCGAGTGCGGTCTTGGATGTAAAATCCTTGACCCAAAAATTTGAATTTGATGTATTTCGAGTGCAATAGGAAAGAATCCTAAAGCGAGTGCGAGTCTTGGATGTAAAATCCTTGACCCAAAAGTGTGAATTTGATGTATTTCGAAGTGCAATGAGAAAGAATCCTAAAGCGGTGCGATCTTGGATGTAAAATCCTCGACCCAAAAGTTTGAATTTGATGTATTTCGAGTGCAATAGGGAAAAAATCCTAAGCGAGTGCAGTCTTGGATGTAAAATCCTCGACCCAAAAGTTTGAATTTGATGTATTTCGGTGCGATAGGGAAAGAATCCTAAAGCGATGCGGTCTTGGATGTAAAATCCTCGACCCAAAAGTTTGAATTTGATGTATTTCGAGTGCAATAGGGAAAGAATCCTAAAGCAATGCAGTCTTGGATGTAAAATCCTCGACCCAAAAGTTTGAATTTGATGTATTTCGAGTGCAATAGGGAAAGAGTCCTAAAGCGAGTGCGGTCTTGGATGTAAAATCCTCGACCCAAAAGTCCGAATTTGATGTATTTCAGTGCGATAGGGAAAGAATCCTAAAGCGATGCGGTCTTGGATGTAAAATCCTCGACCCAAAAATTTGAATTTGATGTATTTCAGTGCAATAGGGAAAGAATCCTAAAGCAGTGCAGTCTTGGATGTAAAATCCTCGACCCAAAAGTTTGAATTTGATATTGATCGGTAATTGATTTTGCAAAGATTTGTAGTGTTGATTTGAAGAGTGTGGAATTTTGGTGTTCCGAGAATTTCATGAAAGCTGTAAAAGACTTTCATGGAAGGAAATAGATTAGGAGAGAATATGTAGATGTCACATATCCCATTCAAAAGAGTTGATGAAAAGTTGCTGGTTTGGATTGGATATAATTCCTCGCCATCAGATTCGATCCGTGTCAATGGAATCAACCGCTTCCATCCCAGACAAGGGAGAGGATAGAACGGATTGGATTTCAGATTTGGGAGATTGAATTTGAATTTTTGATTGAGATTTGATTTGAGATCTGGAAGATCGAATTTGAGATTTGATAGAGATTTGGAATCTGGAAAGATTGAACTTGAGATTGGAAGGATGAGTTTGAACTCAGTTGAAATTTTGACTTTAGATTTGATTTGAAATTTGGAAGATCACATTTGAAAGTTGATCGAGATTGGATTTGAAATTTGATTGAGAATTTGATTTGAGATTTGATTTAACATTTATGTTGATTTTGTTTATCTTTTAATGATTCAAATTTTATTTTATCGTTTATTTAATGTTCATGTGAATTTGGTGTTCGTCATTTTTTAGATTTTTTTTTTAAGGAAAATTTTCTTTTATTCTCTTTTTTTTAATTTCTTTTCTGTTCTTTTTTCGAAGTTCATTTAACTTTAATGGCGTTTCCCAGTCAATTTGCACAAAAGAGGTGAAGGCCAAAAAATGTGACATGGTCACTTTCATTCCAATCATGTCGAAGATACATCATACAACTTGATCTGGAATATATTTCATACAATCCATGTAGACTCAAAACGGACTATGTATGATCTTCGTCGATCCATCCAAAGAAGCATCTGTTAAAAAATCCATGTCTGAATAGTGGGGTACATGGTCAATAACATCACCTTCCAAGCCATCCTTGGCAAGGATGCCGTATAGATGTACATTGGAGGTGTGATATTTTCCATGTAACTCACGACTCGTAAGGCCGGAGGCTCTCTAGCTCCGGGTGCGGATGGAAATGGTACGGTGTCTTCCTATCGTCCATCCTTCGAAAGTAACCGAGATCCGCTTCACTCGGTACTCTCGGTATGCAATGCTTAGCGATATCCGCTTCGTTGCCCTTCGGTATCATGACGGAACCTACCGGTAAAGGTATCTTCACCGGCCCTCGGAACTCACCCGGGCCCGCTATCCGGAGGTCGGATCCGAATATGATGTTACACTCGTTCAAGAAAGAGACTATGCGAAAGGTCCGACAAAGTCGTGGTGATCTATATGTGGGGGTATGCGATCACTCTGTTTGTAGATGTTGATAATGCAGTCTATTGGGTATGCAATCGCTGGCAGTACCCTCCATGTTATCAATCTCTTTACCATTCTCTTGATGACTAATGGCATCGGATCCACTTGGCCATGACGGAGTATTCCGGTGGGTTTCCCTTCCTGTCCTCCGCAAAGTTGTAACGACATCCACATTGTATTGTGATTCTTCCTTTCCCCGGCATCCATCTCCGGGGTTCCGAGTATGTGTTTTCCTTAGGCGGCCCGCTCGGCCCATTCTTTTCAAATCCGGATGCAATCCACGATTTGCTGTTGTTCATACTCTGAGAATACGTCTGTATGTAGCTCGAGGCCTTCTAGTATATTGATTCTTCTGCCTCTAATTCTTTCGAAGTATTCAAAGGTTTTCTTTTCAACATTTTGCATTCTCTCCAGCTCGTATTCCGGAATGATCGGCAAATGGCAAGGCCTGGTGACATATTGTGGGATATACGGTTCAATCCCTTCACGTTCTCCTGCATACCTCGGCTCCTCGGGGATGATGTCTGTCGGGACATCCCCCAGGGTTGCTTCCGCAACAAGGTCATGTATCACTGGTGGTTCTATCCGGTGGCGTGGTAGCCTTCTTTCTTCTAATCTTCTGGAGATTTCCCTGGTCCTTTCTGTTATCCTAAGAGCTAGCCTCCTTTCTTCAGGTTCTTGGTGAACCAGTGTCCTTGAAGTGTATGTACTGACATTAGCAACTGTCTCGTCGTGCTGGTCCGCAGCTAGTTTTGTTAACATCTTACGGATACGGCGATTCTTATTTCATCGTTGCGTTGCTATGAGAGTAGCTCTTCGAACTTCTTGAATCTCCGTGGGCGCGGCGGCCGACAAGCTCGCCTTCGCTGTAGCGACTACGGACTTCATTTTCTTATCTTCTTCGATGTTTGTCTTTCTTTTCTTCTGCTCTGGATTGGTGGCTTGGGCGACCCACTTTCATCACCTGTCCGTCCGGGCAGTTCTTCTCGGTCAACCAGGACCCAGTCACTTTCCTCGTACTGTAGCCCTGCTGGTGCGAAATCCGAGTCAATCTCGATTATCGCTCCATCTTTCACCCTCTTTTCATCGAGTGCAAGGCTTGCGCCATTCTTAAAGTTCAGGACCAACCCCCCGTTCGACATTTCCCTGCGAAAAGACAAGTAAAAGGATCAGGGGCTGTACTAAGAACAAGAACATTAAGAAAATGTTTATTAAAGACACATTTTTTTATTATTCTTATATTTTTAAACTTAACGAGAATGAAATCGGGTAAGATCGGGGAAGAGATTTTGATTTGGAAAAGAAAACAAGGAAAATTTTATTATCGGATTTTATTTATTTTAGCACATTTTATTATTTTTTGGTTTCGGACCCAATCATAAGTAATTACTTCGCCCATGTTTCTTAGGGCTGAAAAATTCATTCCTTCGAAACATCAGGTAGCGTAATACTTTTTCAAGTATCGTCCATTGATCGGAAGCATATGTCGTTCTCCCTGGCAATTCACTAGCTGGTAGGAACCTCCTGAGTATACTCGCTTCAACCACAAACGGTCCTTCCCAAGTGGGTTCGAATTTTCCTCCTCATCTTGCGATGTGCAAGAATAGGTCTCTCGAGAACAAGAACTAAGTCACCAACTTTGAAGGTTCTTGGGCGGACCCGGTTTGTCATGGGCTTGAACCATCTTAGCTTGGTATAGTTCTAAATTCCGTTGCGCTGCAAGTCTTTTCCCTTCCGGACTTTCTAATTCTTCTAGTCGTAATTTGGCGTTCTCTTACGTCGTGATCTTGTTTGCAAGTTGCGATTCCGAGTGAAGGAAGGCTGAACCTCTAAAGGTAACATCGCCTCGGACCCATACACCAGAGCGTAAGGTGTAGCTTGCGTAGGAGTTCTGAAGGTTGTCCGGTAGGCCCATAAGGCTTCTAACAACTTCTCGTGCTAATATCTCTTATTATCATCCAAGGTTTTCTTTAAGATTTGAACGAGAGTTTTATTAAAAGCCTCAGCGAGGCCGTTTGCTCTTGGGTAGTAAATTTTTGAGTATCGCCAGTCGATTCCGTGTCTCCCGACAAAATTGTTGATTTGCGTGCTTCGAATGCCGACCCATTATCCGAGATGATCCTGCACGGCACTCCGAAACGGTAGACAACTTGGTTCTTGAAAAGCCGTAGCACGTGGTGTGCTTTCACTTCTCTAAGTGGAGCCGCCTCGCCCACTTGGAAAAGTAATCCGTAGCCGCAAGAATGAAACGATGTCCTTTCGAAGATGGTGGTTCTATTGGACCCACTATATCCGTGCCCCAACATTCAAATGGCCACGACGCAATTGTCGGATGTAGCACATTTGGAGGTTGGTGTAGAACCACTCCGTGCACTTGGCATTGGTGACAACTCTTGGTGATTTTCATGCAGTCGGTCATCATCGAGGGCCAGTAGTACCCTAGTCTTTTAATTTTCATTTTCATCTTCGGACCCGACTGGTGAGCGCCATAGAGTCCTGAATGCACCTCCTTAACAATTTCACGGGCCTCGGACCCGTTTAAGCACCTTAGCCACATTTGATCGAAAGACCTTCTGTACAATGTGTTGTTTATTAATGCGTAAGACAGAGTTCTTTTCTTGACACGATGGGCCATCGACCTATCGTCCGGTAGCTTTCCTGTTTGCGGGTAGTTCATCAATGGTTGTCGCCGATCTTCATGTTTTCTACGTCACTACTGCAATCGATTCTTTTTCTTTTTTGATTTGTGTATTGTGTCTATGTCGAGCCGTGATAGGACCCGACGTCACGTGAGCCGACACTTCCACTGATTCATCTTGCAAACAGGCAAATTCTTTTGCGAGACGGGCTAAAGCATCTGCTAAAGCATTTTCCTTTCTGGGAATTTTGTAGATCATCATATTTGGAATCTGTTCCAACAACTGTATGGCGTACTGGAAGTATTGTTCGAGTCTTGGCTTTAAAATTCTGTACTGTCCGGCGATCTGTTGATTGATTAACTGTGAATCCCCGTAGATGTTGATGTCTGTTATCCCCATTTGAATGGTTAATTCCGGTCCCATTATGAGGGCTTCGTATTCCGCTTCATTGTTTGTACATGGTTACTCGTCAGTGGTAGGAGTATCTTAACATCCCCCGCTCCGGTGTTATAAAGATTAGCCCGATTCCCGCCTTACGAGGCACTATCACTTGCGATTCTTCGTCTTTGTGCGGCGAAGATGCTCCGTCGAAATATAATTCCCAACGTCGATCGTCGGGGTCTTCTAGGCTCATTATTTGTTCATCTGGCAGATCGTCATTGAGAGGAGATTCGGCCAGCAAAGGGTGTGCTGCGAGGAAGTCTGCTAAGACTTGTCCCTTTACCGCACGAAGAGGCACGAAAGTTATATCGAATTGCAATAATATCATTGACCATCTGGCAAGTCCGTAGGAAAGTGTCGGACGAGTCATCGAGTATTGCAACGGATTAAACTTCGAGATTAGGTTGACCTTGTGAGAAAGCATGTAGTGCACGAGCTTTTGAGCGGCGAAGATCGGGGCCAAACAATGCTTTTCAATTGCGGGATACCTTACTTCGTCGAAGTAAACGACGGCTTAAGTAGTAAAGAGCATTTTCTTTACCCTCATCATTGACACAGGCTAACGGGGCTCAGAGAGAGTCGTCTAAAGCCGCGGTGTAAAGTATCGCTGTCTACACGAGGCTCGGGGCTGCTAAGATAGGAGGTGTCATTAAATATTGTTTAATGTCCTCGAAGGCCTTCTGGCATTTCTCTTCCCAAATAAATTTGGCGTCCTTTTTAACTAGTGCCGAGAAAGGCTAACACCTACCCGACGGAGTTTGAGATAAAGCGTCGAAGATATGCCGGCCTCCCTTGAAAAGATCGTAGTTGTTTTAAGGTTTTGGGAGGCGGCATTTCCAAGATAGCTTTAATCTTTTCCGGTCGATTTCAATTCCACGATGTCGGACAACGAATCCTAAGAATTTCCCGGAGGTGACGCCGAAGGCGCATTTTAAGGGATTCATCTTAAGGTTAAATTGTCTTAATCGTTCGAAAACAATTCTCAAATCATACAAGTGGTTGTCCTTTACTTTGCTTTTGATGACCACATTGTCCACGTAGCATTCGACTTGATTGTGGATGAGATCATCAAAAATTCTTGTCATTGCTCTCTGGTAGGTTGCTCCTGCGTTCTTTAGTCCGAATGGCATCACTGTGTAGCAAAATACTCCGATCGGTGTTACGAATGCTGTAAGCTTTTCATCTTCCGGAGCCATTTTTATCACGGTTGTATCCTGAAGATCCATCCATGAATGAGAATATCTCATGTGTCGAAGCAATGTCGATCATTAGTTTTGGGATCGAGTGAGGAATTCATCTTTCGGACATGCCTTGTTTAAATCTGCGAAGTCCACACGATTCGATCCGACCATTCTTCTTTCCGGTCGGCACTACATTGGCTAGCCAAGTCGGGTATTGTTCTTCACGGACAAATTTAGCGTCTATTAGCTTTTTAACTTCGGCTATGACTTGTTGTTTAATTTCTAGACGCATTCTTCTGGGACCTTGTCTGATTGGGACAGAAGTAGGATCCACTCCTAGCTTATGGACTGCAACCTCCGGAGCTAATCCTGGCATCTCGTCATAGTTCCAAGCAAAACAGTCTTTAAATTCCATTAATAATCTGATTATTTCTCCGGAGTCTTCTTTACTGAGTAAGGAGCTAACAAAGGTAGGTCTAGGCTCTTCGCTAGTACCTAAGTTAACTTCCGTTAACTCATCTATTGTAGATTTAATTTCTTCTTTGAATTACGGTGGAGCGTCTCCGATTTGTAAATCTTCGAGTTCGTACGTAGTTTCCATGCGGTTTTCCTTGGGCTCGCAAGTGACAACCAAGCAAAATTCGGTATCGTCAGCCGACCCTACCGTGCCGAATCCGAGACCATGCTTTGAATTGGGTGGACGACCGGAGTTATTCCATAATTTTTCAAAATGTTGTGATTGACCTTTTGTCCATTGTCGAGGTAAGAAACCACGTTGAATTAAATTTTGAACACAGGGAGAGTACCACTCAAAAGGTAATTCCATTAATTCTGATGAAGTGACATCTTTGAATTGTACATTATTTCCAGTTTTGGAGGAAGAAGCACCATGATAGAATTTGATTGGCTTCGCACCGTCGCTACTTACCTCTTTGACCACCATACCCTCGATCTTGTTAGAATGGATCGGGGTTAGGGTCATAGTATATACGTAGTGGTTAATCTTCTCGTACATTGATTTGTATTCTTCATTCTTTTCATCTTCGAGAGAGATCTCGAATTGCGGCTTCTTCTGACTTATTGTCGTTGCTTCTTGTTTGATTTCTTTTTCTTCTTCGAGCTATCTTCCCAATCAACATTGATGGTCGGTTTCCTCTGTCCAATCGTCCTAACGTCTCTACCACGACCTCGTCCCCGGCCTCGACCTCGGATGCGAGTTGTGGAGAAACCTTCACCATCTCGCCGGAAGGGAGTGGTGAGTAGCGTTGGACTAGAACTTCGGGTTCTTCGTTGTCCCGAACTTTCTTTGCTTCATTTGTTACGGTATCTGCGGAGAAGATCGTTTTCTTCGGTGGTGCATAATAAGTTTCGCATCTTCATGGATTCCAATCTCATGTACGGAGAATGGTTGCAAGTCGCCTTTGATGCACTCGTTCCCCTCCATCGTAATATTTGATGCACCGATGTAGAGATGATGGTACCATCTCTGTTTTCATGTATCCATGGTCGGCCCGAGTAGAGCATTGAACGATGTTTCGAATCGATTATGTGAAATTTTGCGGTTGTCTTTGCTAAGTCACCGGTCTTCATCGGTAGCGTTATTGACCCGAGGGCTCTTTCTCCTTTACGGTTGAATCCTCTTAATAACATTTTGTCGGCCTCGAGCTCACGAGCCTCAATTTCCAAATATGCTAGTGTTCGAAGACTCATTATATTGATTGATGCTCCTGGATCCACCAATACTGCGGAGAGCGTAAACTTCCCGATTGTAACCGAAATGTACAATGGTCGGTTGTGATCTCGTCGTCCCAAGTAGTAGGTCATTGTCCGTGAAGGTAACACCTCGTTGTTCCTTTAACGAGCAAACCTCATCTAAGGAATCTCCGGCCATTTGAGCTAAGCAAATTTCTGGATCAAGTAAGGCCTTGACCAGAGCTTCTCTCATCTCCTTTGATAAGATGAGAGCATAATAAATGCTCAGTTTGGCCGGTAGTTTCCTAAGATGGGCTAGCACGTTGTAGTCCACTTTATTTCCATGTGTCTCGGCTTCTTCTCGAATGGGTATTTCTTCTGCTGGGGTTGGTTCTTCTTGAACAACCACTCGCTTTCCTTTGTCCTTTGGACCCATTCTCGGAGGTAGAACTCTTCCACTTCTTAAGTTGACTTCTATAATTTCTTCGAATCTAGTGTTGAGCTTGTCGGTGTTTCTTCCTGAATCGGAATGACGGGATCTTCGGATTAGCTTCGGAATCCGAAGGCTCTAACTCTATTGTAGTCGGAGCTCCTCGAAACTCGCGAGATAGATTCGTTGCTTGTTGAGCTCTCGTAGCCTCCTTGATGGATGTCTTCTTCGTTATTTTGATCGTCGAGATTGTGTATGATTTGAGAATTGTCGTTGGTATCGAAATTGATGTCCGGATTGTCGCTAGTTACGTAATCGTTAGAAACGATCAAAACGTAGCCAACGCCATCACCCTTATCATTATATGATCCCACCGAAGTGAGCGAGATAATCATACAAAATCGAGAGGTTCGAGGGATTTCTCCCCGAATCGAAACAACTATCCTAGGATAAGCAGCCCCTAGTCTAGCCTTAGGAGCCTCGGTCCTCTCTTCTTCGTCGATTTTCTTCTTCTCTTCAATCGTCTCCTATTGAGGTGGTTCTTCTATCGCAAGTGATAGTACCGGCTTAACAAGTTTCAAACTCTGAATTGAAGCTCACACCGAAGCGGTTTGGATCTTTGTCTAAAATCTTTTTCGAAGACCTCGTCCAAGCGGTAGTCCATCCATCGTTAGTCGTATAGGGATCTATCGGAATGATGGGATCAGTCGAGACAACATTGACGGAACCTCCTTTCTGGGGTTCCTTCATGTACTCCTTTGGGATCGTTATATTCCCTTTCCGAAGGTTGTCGTTGAGCCAACTTTTGAAGGTAATGCAATCTTCTATTTTGTGCCCAAGCATCCGGTGGTAAGGGAAAAAGTTGGGATCACCTTTCTTGTTGACTTCCTCTGGTCTTTTAGGCTCGGCATTGGAAATCTGGAGTCTTCATCAGACTACGGAACATTTTCGGCACTGCTTCGTTCTTGAACGGATATTCCCTGCTCAGAAGCTCCCTCAACATACGTTGCGGACGAGGTGGTTGTTCATACTGTGGAGATGACTGATAGCTGGGTCGGGGTTCGTCGGTAATTCTGTCGTAGTTCTTCGCGGCCGTTCTGGTGGTATTTGCATCGGTTGCTTGCCTTTGTCAACTGCTGCAACGATCCCGGATTTCTTTTCAAAAGTCTTCACAGGTATTTGCATCGGTTGCTTCGCCTCTTCTTGCAAGCTTCCGGCCTTGCTTAACAACTTCTCGAAAGTCTTAATAGTGAATCCTTTGAGGAGAAGTGCTATCGGGTCGTGAATGCTTTTAAGTAAGATGCCGACTGCATGTTGTTCTTGCAGTTGTGGTTCACACTTCATGCTTAAGTTCCTCCATCGAAGTATGTAATCCACCAAAGTTTCGTTCGGCCTTTGTTTCTCTACCACTAAATCACCTATAGTGATGTGGTGTTGAGCTCCGGCGAATCGCTTGATGAAGAGGTTCTCTAGTTCGAGAACGTCTTCACCGAACCATTTGGTAATTCCGCATACCGGTCGAAGGCGATTCTTGACGGACTCGCCGACGAACCGTCGGAAGAGTAATGCATCGCTCCCGCCGGCATTGCAACAACCGGCACGAAAGTGTGCAACATGTCGTCGGGGGTTCCCGGTTCCATCGAAGGTCTTGAACGAGAGGTGGTACGAAGCCTTTCGGGTATCGGACGGCGTCGAATTCTTCCGGGTAAGGCCTACCCGTCCGAATGGATGTCCCGCTCTTCGATTGTGCTAAGGCTTCTCGCACTTCGTCGTTCCACCGGGTTCTTGATATCCTTTTCGGGGATCATACTTTGTGTTGTATCCTTTTTCAGTCGATCATCCCCATTGACGGATGTAATCTCCTTTCCTCCGTCTCCAATGTGAATGACCTCGCGGGGGTGTCTCTCTTTGTGGTTGCATTTGACTGCGGAGAGTGGCCGCAGCTACGGCCATCTCTTCCATCCTTTTCGCCATTCGAGCGATTGTGTCGTCTTTCTCCCGAAGTTGCCTCCTCATCGGTTCGGCTCCTCTCTTTCGCGGCTGCCAGGAGCACCTTGCGAAGCTGATGAAGCTCGTGTTTCAACCATGTTGATTTCTGCATATTCGTCGTCCATGAATTCCGATGAATCAATCTCGTCTCCGAACTTTTCTTCTCTTTCTTTTGCCAACCGTTGGATATCAGTTCTCAACTTTTCCATGGCATCTTCTAGCGGGGCTTTCTGTGCGTCCTCGCGGTTGTCGTGCGATAGCTGCCGGGTCCCCTTTTCACGAGTCCCCTTTATCGCGGTAGCACTTTCTTCGGATTCCGGTCTCCGGCAAGACTTTCTTTCTCGGGCTGCTGTTTCAATCTCAGTCGCCCCGGTAGTGGGACGCCATACCATCCTTCTAGCGGCGAGAAGGTGCAGGACCAGATGGTCTGTCGGCCAAATGCTGGAAGGTGGTATCCTCCCTAATCTGTAATCCTGAGACGACGACAGGCGGGCTAGCCTTCATTCTTTTACTTGGCTTTTCTGTCATGACGGCGGGTTCTACTCGGGGCCCAAGACGGGATTTGACTGGCACCCGCCCTATCCTTTGTAGAATCTCCGATACGGGGCAGTTTTCCTTCTTTGCTAACTTTTCTATCAAAGTTTGCAGTCGAGCAAACGGCGTAGTTCTAGTCCTTTTCTTGCGGCTATCGTTGTAATATGCAGGCTGAGGTAATGTGGCAGCAATCTTGCAAACATTTTCCTCGTCCTCTGCGGCAGAGAGGGGATGGAACCTGCTTCCTCCCAAAAGTGGTATGTATTCAGGCAGCGGTGTATATTCTGGCAGCGGTGTATATTCTGGCAGCGGTGTATATTCAGGCAGTTCTGGGATTTCCTCCAGGAAAGAAATCTCAGTAGCTCTGGCTTCTCTGGCGATCCTTCTACTTCTATTTCTTCTTTGGGTCCTTGCCAGTGATGGAATCCTTGAACTGGACCCGATTTCGAAAACAGAAGGTCTCACAGGAAGATCTGTACCCTCCACGGTAACAGGTTTACCATAATTCCGGATTTCTTTCCCCTTTGATTTGGCGAAGTCGGGGTAGGTGCGAAACAACTAGACCGGTGGGGGTAGTAAGAATAGTCCTCCTGCGGACGAGCGATCTCCTCCTAGTCGGGATCCTTTGCAGGGGAGGAAACTCTTGGGTCGACCTAAGGTTGAACTCAAGCAGCGGCTCCTCAGCTTCAGATACCTTGTTCGTCAGTGCAAAGAGGGAGACGTCGGTGATCTTTACATTCGTGTTTTCAAATCCTTGTCCAAATCGGATGATCCCATTGTCGAGCAGCTCATCCTTATAGACAGCGAAGTCCAGTCCATTGGTGAAGGAGAAAATCAGCTTTGGGGCTTCCATTTCGCGGGGTAGATTCTGTTGTCGATCCCAAGTTATGCTTCTTTTCTTTAGGACGAAAAGAAAGGAATTGGAAAGAGTCCGAACTCATTCTTGTTCATGTATTTATAAGAAGGAATCATTTGTTAAAAGAATCATTTATTAGAGGGTTCGTTTATTCAGAACAGAATGTTCAAAGGTGTAGAGAAGGTAAGGAATCTAAATCGAAGTTGGAAATGAAAAGAAAGTCTTATTGCAAGACTTCTCGACTTGAAGGATCACTCCTAAACGAACACCTATTGGGGGTCCACCCCACCTCAGAAATGAGGTAAAAGGATCTCGGAACCTCTCTGCTTAGGAGTGTCTAAACAGTGGCTCCTAAATCCGAGAGAATGTTGGCTATACTTGTTCAAGGTAGAAATGAACATAGTATCCCAACGGAAAGAAGGGTAGTTTGACCCATTAAGGACATGGATACACTACCGATTTTTGAAAGCAGAATTGTCTGATTATAATGGAGAGAGGAATCATCTCCAACGGAGTCGCCAGAAGTTGTCGGCATATTTTTAGGTTGTGTGTTTTATTTTGAAAAGGGGTCGCCTAACAGAAGTTGTCGGCGAATTTTTAATTTAGTTTAAATGAATAATTTTGAAAGTAGTATTTGATTTTGAAAATAATTTTAAATTTGAAGGTTTTAAGATATGAGATTAAACCGATCTCACATCCCAAATAGTTTATATAAACGAACACCGCACCACAAACCGTGTATCTATCCCTAAGGATAGACACACTGCTTGATGGTGGGGCTCGATTAAATAAACTAGAAGATTTGTGACATCCGTTTGGTCCGCGAACCAATTTTATAAGCCGACAAATTCCCACGCTTAATATGAAAGCATTAAACAGGGTTTATATTACCCAGGTTCTTTAAAATTCCCTATAAGGGCAAGCCCCTATAGTTAATTACATCTTAAGTGATGAGGATCACCTAAGAAAACTCTCGATAATAATCAATAATTCTGCTCTCAAGAATTTCAAAGTCTAAGTTTTCAAAGGATTGAATTTTTGAATTTTAATAGGGAATGGATCAAGTTTGGAACATTTTGTTTTGAGAATTCAAAGGAAGAAAGGTAGGAGAAATTACGGATTCGAAGTGAACTTCGGTAATTTCCCGACTATCCTATTGTTTGGCTTGGATTTAGGAAAGTCCTAATGTTTATTTAATTTTTTGATCTTGCCAATTTTAATTAATTAGAGCTTATATTAGTATGATAAAATCATACAAATAGCTTTAGAATATGTGAGGGTTTATGTCGTATCGGACGACTACCTCGGAATCCTAAGACCGGTTAGGGCTTAATTTGCAATGCAAATGCCTAACGAAGAGTTGAGGATTTATGTTGCACTAGGCAAACTACCTCGAAATCCTATGGCTTTGTTGTTTAATTCTAGGAATGTTTAGCTGATGTAGAGTTGTTGTGCTGACAAAGATGGCCGTGCTGCCCACCGTGCTCCAAGCTCCTTGTTGTTGCGGAGGTTTAGTTTTAGAAGTCATAAATCGTGGGATGAGAAAAGTGTTTTGGTTTAGAGAAGTCTTAATTTCCAAGTGTTTTTTGTGTTTTAATTAAAACAAATCTTAAAGTTGATTATAACGACACCGGTTAAGATCCCACGGTTCCATCCTTCCGCATCATTATTTTTATCGGATTCACTTAGTCCGGATGAATTTGCTAAACTCAACCGAATGAGTTCCACACTTTCATTTAGCACCGTGGGAAATCCCGTTAGCAACACGTAGGTTACATCATCCGAGGTATTCCCGATCATCCAACAGGACGTTTTAATTTAGTTGTAATTGTAGTTTTGTGTTCCGTTTGTGATTAAATTTTGAGTTGTTTTATATTTTGAAATGTTGTGGCGGTGAATTTTATCTTGCAATGACTTTTAATTTAGTTTTGGTTTCAGTTTCGTGGACTATCCTAAAGGTGTGGGTTTTCATGCAACAGTTGTTTATCATGCAAGAAACGTAAATGCATTTGCAATAAAGTAAATTGCAAGAAAGTAAATTGCAGGAAAGTAAATTACAATAAAATAAAAGCGTACCTGGAGGGTCTTCCCATCATCCCAAGCTACACTTAAAACACAATTAGAATATTTAATCAAATTCCTAGGTAAAGCTAAGGTAAGGGTTATGGTTTTCTACTAAATTCCTAATCCTATAGCTAGTCATTTCCTATGACGTCTAGGTTCCTTGTGTTTTTGTTTGAAGACGATTTTCTTCATCAAAGAACAATTAAGTTTAATTGTTCTTATAAACATCCTATCATATTGAGAAAGAGTTTAAGAAGAATCTTAAACATCTTTTCAATATTGCTAGAATTGTTTTAAGTCCAAATGAATTTAATTATACAAATGAATTAATCGTCCAAGAATCTCAAGTTTTGTTATCTTGCTTCAGTGAACTAGGACATTTGAATATCCTATGAGTGAAGTAACATTTCATTTAATATTCTGTTTAGGAGTTATGATAACTAAAGCTTTTGAGGGTAAATTGGTGTTCAAATGGTTTGTGATTTAGTTTAATTTCCATTAATGGGTTTAAATTTGGAATAATGGTCAAGTTATTTTAGATTTGTCTTGAATTCTTTATGTCTTTGGTGATGTTATATTTAATTCAACTTAATTCAATTTAATTTAATTTAATTGAGTTTTGATTCTATTTAATTCAATTTAATTCAATTTAGTTTGATTTGATGTTACATTAAATTAATCTGGTTTGATTTAATTTTAATTTAATTTAATTTAAATTAATTTAATTTTAATTTAATTTAATTTAATTTATTTAATTTAATTTAATTTAATTTAATTTAATTAATTTAATTTAATTTATTTATTTAATTTAATTTAATTTAATCTTCAATTTAATTCAACTTTTAATTTTAATTTAATTTAATTTAATTAAATTTAATTTATTTAATTTAATTTAGTTTTTAATGTAATTTTATTGAAATTTTTGAAGGAGTTTAATAATTTAATTTTAGTTTAATGATTAAGTCTTTTAATATTTTGAATTTGAGTTATCATTTTAATTAAGAATTGAATATTAATAAGGTAATTAATATAGGGATTTTTTAAATTAAAGAATAAATCTCTTCCTAATAAATATCCCTATTTTAATAATTCCAATCTTATTATTCTTCCAAATTTAATTAATTATTTAATTAAGGTTTGATTATTTTAAATTGCTTAATGGGTTTCTACCCTTTAATTATTTAAATTTCAATCATCCAAATCAGATTAGGATCAAATATTTTACTTGTTAATTTTTTATTAAACCTAAATTTTAATTAAGGGTGAAGATTTTTAATTACCATTTTACCCTTTAAGCTTAATAATTTCATAACTCATTAAATTGAACTCAAATGAACTTGAAATTTTTTATGTGACTTCACTCATATGTCAATAAAGACATGAGGGAAGAAAATGTGATTTTTCTGTATTTAATTTATTTATGTAATTATTTTTGGTAGAAAATAGAGATTTCCAAGGAAAATTTAATAACATGACCAAGGGAAAGTTTCTGTCCTTAAGAAAATTAGGGGACATTCCTAATGACCAGAGGACCACTTGGACCAATTTTGGTGATTTTTGGAATTATATTATTTTTATTATAATTATTTTAATTTTTGGAGTGTTAATTAATTTAAAAATAAAATAAATTTTGAAAAATGAATTTTATATTTTTCAAAAATCTCTCTGATATCAAGGAAATCAGAGAATCAAATTTTATAATTTTCTGATTTTTCTATGATTTATTATAATTATTTTAGTGAAAATGCTAGAAAATACATTTTTTTAATTTTTAAAATTACCCTAGAGCTTTAAAATTTTATATCTCAATAAATAGACCTAAGAAAAATATGAGGTTTATTCCTATGTGATTAAAATTCAAAATGTGACATTTTGGTGAATTTTATTATTTTTGTGATTTTTATTATTTTTTTATTATTAAAATATTAAAATAATATTAAAAATTAACTTTTTTAGAAAATTGAAATTTTAATTTTCTTAAATTCCTCTAATATCAGAGAGGCTCCAAAACCAATTTGGTGAATTTTTGAAAGATATTTTGAAAGTTATGAATTTTTAAAGTTTAAAATGACAAAGTGGCTTAATCAACCCAATTACTAGGGCTAACCAAGTCCAATTGACCTCAAATTTTTATGATAGGTTCCTCTGATCCTAAAGGTCAATGGAGAATTGATTTCAAGTTAATTTGATGTATGGTTAGCTCTAATTAATTAGAGACCTATTTTGGGTGTTTAAGCCAATTAGGGTTGTTTTAAATGAACTAACTCAAAACCTATTTTTCCTAGGGTCCTCTGGTCATAAGGAACATCACCAAATTTTCCTAGAATTTATTTCACAACATGCTATTTATTAGAATTAAAATACTCAAAACAGCAACATGAATTTGAAAAATCAATAACTTTTCATAGGGATGGCCTCGACTTTGGAAAATTCGGGGAATGTTCCCAAATTCAGAGGCTTCAAAAGCCCTATGGTCTCATGCCATGGTGAATTGTATACATGAATGGAGAATTAAAAGTATGCAGAGAGTAAATAAATTATTAAAAATAAAATACATGATAAAATTAAATGATTTCTTTTCCACATTATTCTCCTCTGTTCACTGAGCAAGATGGTATTTTTATTTTATTTTTCTGATTTTTCTACACAAAGTTATGAATTTTTGAAGTTTAGGGAATTAAATAAATCAGAAAAATCCCTAATTTTCTATTTATCCACGCGGCGGCTGCGTCAACCTCGGCGGCTCCGAAACGCCGCGTGGCGCGCTCCCATTCGACGCCGCCATCCGACTCGGCGCTCCCGGGGCTCGCCGTATCGTTCCGTCTTCGATCCGACGCGATCCTGGCCGTCCGTCCGCGCGTGTATTAAATGGACGGCATCCGTTCATCGTCCCCAAGTGTCCTCACCCGAGAGCCGTCCACACTAAATCCCTAATATCTCACTCGATACTCAATGGATTTTTATGTTCTTATGCTCTATGGATTCGTCTTGAAGAGACGAACACATCTATACGGTTATCATGCATTGAAATTAAAGCATTTGAAATGGAGAATCTCCAGAAGCTCGGGATGAAGAATTAGCTCATACCTTTGCTCAGAGAAGTGTGGCTTCGATCCGAGAGTTGTTGCACCTTCGATTGGATCCCGGCAAGCTCCGGATGAAGTCTCCCGGTCTCGGTGAATTGTCTAGATGTGATTTCGACCAAGCCCGATCACAAAGCTTGGAGGTCTGGAGCAACCAGGTGGCTCGGAGATGGGGCTTTTGCTGGTGGACACCTTCCCTCGGTCCGGTGAAGGTGTAGAACCAATCAATTTGGGAATTGGCTCACTCTGTGGAGAAGTGTCCCTGGTTTTGGGCCTAGATTTCAACTCGAAATCGAGCTCGCGGAGAAGAAATGGCAGGGGGATTTCAGTGGGGATCAAGTGCTCGTGTATGGGGAGGAGTCCGGAACAATTTTGGCGCAGTTTCCTTAAGGTTTGTTTCGAGCACCTCTCATGGCCGAGAGGGGTGGTGTTTAAATAGGAGAGGGTGGAGGGCCTCCCGGGGAGAGTTAGGGCTTGGGATCAGCTACTCTTGGCAAGAGAAGAACAACTCCAATGGCCACTGGGGATGGGGCAGCTCAGCAGGTGAGAATTCCAAGTTGGGCTCACATGTGAGCTCTTGGCCATGGTGTTTTCCGGTGGCCTGGTGGCTGGCCGGCCAGGCATTGGTCACCATCTTGGTCAGGGAGGTCAGGGCTGGGGCTTAGTGCAATCAATTGGCATTGGCCATGTGTAAAGGGTTTGATTTAGATGGAATGGGGGAGGAGCTAATTTTGGGTCCAAATGGGTCCAAGTCATAGATTTAGGTTTGGTTCACCCTCCAAGGCCTCGATTTTGGGCTGAGGGAATCGGGTAAGTCAGCCTAGCTTAGTGGGGAGAAGTCACCATCTAAGTACATTTATGTTTAATCAAGGTTTAGAAGAGTCATGAAAAGGCTTAATCTCCCTTAAGGGAATCATTAAAGGACTCCCTCCCTTTGCCAAAAATGACATAGTGATGTGTAAAGTGGTTGCCATGGCTTGCACTATGGCTTGTGCATGGCTTCATGGCTCCATTTGGCTTGGAAAAAGTTTGGTCAATTTCATGAAAATGGATTTTAGGAATTTTTGGTAATTTGATGGAAATTTGTATGAAACTTGATTTGGAATGATTTGATGATGAATTTAGGACTTAGGGAATGGCTTTAATTAAGTGGATGGCAAAAGGAGATGTCATGTGGGCTTTAGGGCCAATTTTGGGCTTTTGTATTTGGTAGAAATGAGCTTTTAAGATGGTTTAAGAAAGTGGGCTTTTGAATTTTAAAATTGATTTTGGGATGAAATTTTGGTAAAGGCTTGGGCTAAATAATTGTTGGGTTTAGCTCATGGATGTGTCATGAGTGATTTGAAACAAATTGGGGGTAGTTTGGGTTTGAATTGGGTTGGATTTGGATTCTTTTGGTGAATGGGCCAATATAGGTCCAAGTGGGACAAGTTGGGCCAATGTTGGGCTACGGTTGAAATTGATGTAAAATTAATATTGAGAAATATTTATGGGAGTGTTTCAAAGAGGTTTTGACTTTGGTTGGGCTTTGATTTTGGGGTTTGAGCTCATTTGGGTTAGGTTTGGGTTTAGGTCAAAAATGGGCCTTTTAGCTTTGGGTTGAGTTTGAGTGGGGTTTGGGTCCAAATTTTGGGCAAATCATGTTAGGGTTTTGTTTGTGGGGATGTTAAGGAATATTTAGAAAAGATTTGGGGTTAATTGGAGTTGAATTGGGTGAGTTTGGGTTAAGTTTGGGTCATGGGTCCAAATTGGGCTTTAAGGCCAAAAGTGAAATTGGACCCAAATGTCAATCAAATTGAACTTGGATTTAGTCTAGATTGGTGTTGGGAATGTTGAAGTGAAGTTTAGAACTGAATTGGACCAGAATTTGGGTCAATTGGGTAGGTTTGGTTTGACATTGGGTTCACTTTGGGTTAAAATGGGTCAAATTGGGGGTTTTGACAAAAGTAGGGTAAATTGACAAAATTGGCCCATGGTGTAGTTGGACAAAATGAAATTGGGAATATTTGGGATTTTCTAGAATTTTCTGGGAATTTTTTGAATTTTTGGATTTTTGGGTCAAGGGGGGTATTTTGGGTATTTGGAGGGTATTGGGAGGTATTTTTGGAATTTTTAATATTTTTGGGTATGGATGATCAATTTGAGTGGTGTAGAAATATTTGGGAATAATTTTGAAGAATTTTGGGTAATTTGGAAATTTTTGGGAAATTTGGGCTATTCAGGGCTTTGGGTAGGTTAGGCGGGTGTAGGGTCCCGGGGGTCAAAAATTGAAAATTTGGAAAATTGAAAATTTGGAAAATTGAAAATTTGGAAAATTGAAAATTTGGAAAATTGAAGATTTGGAAAATTGAAGATTGGGTAAATGTAAGTGGAATAAAATCATTTTGGTTGAGCCATGAAGCCATATCAAGCCCACATGAGCCATGAAGGGACTCATTTGAGGCATTCACTATGTTGTTCCTAACCCTCTTAGCCAAGGTCTTAGGGGTTAAGGAGCATCCATGTGAATCACCTACATGAGTCAGGAGGTCAAGTCGGGTATTGGTGTGTTTTAGGAGGTGTGTGGAAGTGTAGTGTGTAGGTGTAGTGTGTGTGTAAGTCAGCCCCTCACCGGACTGAGCCACCTGAGGCGGTCCTAAGGCCAAAAAGTCCTATAGGAACTCATCCTTTAAACTTCCACATTTGATTTCAACCCTCTAGGTGATTAGGGGTCTACAGTCAAGTTTGTGGAGTTTGCAGGGAGTTAAGAAGTGGTTTGAAATTTTTAAGTGGTGTGTCCCATCTCTAGTCCTCTAAGATGGTCAAAGGAAAAGCCTAAGGCTAGATCCTAAGTACTAAAGAGAGAAGAGAAGACCTCACCAAAAATGAGGTCAACAAGCACTAGAAAAAGTTGACCAAAAAGTATAATGAGTACAAAATGAAAGCATAACTTTATTTCTTCCTTTAATCCTATATATGTGGTATCCATGGAATTTGAAACACATTGAATTCGCATCTCAAATTTTAAAAATACACCTTAAATCAATGCGATGTTCAAGAATGCAGAATGTTAGAAATTTAGGAAATTTGATAAAAATTAAATCTTTATTTATGATAAAAAATACTTCACAGCGGGATCATCCGGTGTCTCTTGCAGCACCAGACCCCGAATCATGAGAGTTTAATACAATGCACGGCCCCCATAATTATGTTTTTCTATGAGCTTTTCTTTTACTTAGACCCAAATAATTAAGCTGGTCGACAAAACTTTGCCAATTCAGTCTGGAAGGTCACCACCTTGGCCTGGAGAGACAACAAATTTGCATAGAGAACTGCTAGTTCCTCCTTCAAGTTAGAAATAGTAATTTCTCTTCAGAAGACAACTGCCCATGCAAGGGAATCCGTCGTCTCGTCCATGTCGGTCGAACAACTCACGCGAACCCTGCCAACTGTATGTCTCCCTCCAACATCCCTAGAGGGTGGTTGATGGCCATGTGTGAGTCACCTTTGGAAGGGGCAGAATGTTCCGTGGTTGCTTACATGCATTAACTTTATGTGATTTTACCTACTATGTTCCCTACACTCTACATGTTAATTTTATTTATTTCTTACAGATTTACATTTGAGAAAGGTTTTTTGTTCATGTTGTGCAGGATGTCGGAATTGAATACCAACAAGTTGGAACGAGAAAATATAGTGAAAAAGTGAACTGAAGCGACGCGACCATGCTAAAAATGGAGTGACCACGCCATATGATACAGTAGTGCTGTGTAACCAAGCCATAATTAGGTGTGACCATGCCGACCTAGCCAGTCTAGCGGTGTGACCACGATAGAAATGACATGACTACGTCGATGAGCTGGAAACACATTAGGAAGAAAATTTGATGTTCCAAACTATGATTCTTGCTATAAAATCAAATTTTAGGGCTTTTTGAAGGGACTTCTACATCTCTCGTGGTCATCTTCCTCCTTGGGTGGAAACCTTTAAGGGAGAGTTTTTATTATTATTATTTTGTGAGTTGTGAGAGAGTTTTTATGAGAGGGAAAGGTGTTGACATGACAAAGGAAAAAAATTCTTATAAGTTGTCCATATTGATGTTGATTTCAGTGGATTTTCTCTATAATGAGTGGCTATGCTTTTCTTCGTGTATCTATGATATAGAAAGTAGTAGATTTATTATAATTTTGTCATAATACTCTTTTATTAATTTTTTTCTTGTGCTTCATGGCCTAAGTTGTTGTTTAACCTCTAAACTAAATTTATTCCTATTCTGGTCGACTAGAATGTTAAAATATTTTGTGAAACTATGACCTCTAACCACTGTTTGGTTGAAACATAGGGTTAAACATAGAATTTTGAGAGGATAAACATATTTCAGTAGAATTCTACAATAATACCAAGGGATAGGAAAATTCATATGGAATCTCATGGGGATGGAAGAAGTCTCAAATTCAAAGATTTTGGGCTTTTTTGGCCTAGACATAGCCATAAGGAGTACTACGTCTCAAATTGACAACAACCATGTTGGATAAAATTTAGGAAATATCAAGATTGTCATAATCCCCGAATCCTAGAGGCACAAGCCTCATATATCTTGAAGGACTCACAAACAACCCTCCTATTTTCTGTTTTCTTTTAATTGCTAAATTCTATGTTTCGCATGGACCTTAGAACTTCTAAACCTCTTTTTGGTAGACGCTATGCTAGGTTAACAAAATAAGTAAACTTGATAATTTTTTGTGGAAATAAATTTCACACTTTCTCTGTGGGATCAATACACAAAACTCTTTATCTGCGTTATTACTTGACACGTGCACTTGCATTGTAAGAAGACTTATTCCCGGTAAGTTTTGGCATGTCAATTTTATGGTGTTGTTGCTAAGAAAATGTGTTAATAATTATATATATTTGTAGAAATATTTTAGTTGAAAATTTTGGGATCTAAGTTTGGCACATTTTATTTTCTTATTTTTGCATTTTTTTTATTGCATCTGTATTGTTGTTGTTTCTCTTGTTTCTCTTTGAAAGTGCTGAAAAATTAAAAAGCTAAAAATATTTTGCTGCCAAAAATTTGTTTTATTTTATTAGGAAAGCAAGAAAAAAAGTTATTATTATTATTATTATTATTATTATTATTATTATTATTATTATTTTGTTTATGGTTTTATTTTGTTCTTATGTTTAAATTATTTTATCGAAAAAAAATTCTTTCATCATTTCAGAATTGCATCCACTTAGAAAAATAATGTAGACCCTTCCACGAGAATGCCAAACCATTGTTGGCTAGGAGTGACATGAATTTTGAATGCCCTGACATAGGTCACCTCTCTTCCAATACCTATAACCCCAACAAGACTAAGCTTTAATTGGAACATTAGTAACATTAGTGTAGGAAACAAAGTTTGGAGTAGAACTCAATCCATCCTTATAAGAAATTGAAACAACTAGGGCAGGGACCACATTTGTCATACTCAACCATAGGAAGTCACATTGAAACCCCAATTTATAGAGGATAACCTGTTGTTAGAAGAATTACAAGTAAATTTGAGGAATAAATCCAACAACTAGACCTAAAGTTAGTCGAATCACCCAAGATCCATTGTAATGATAATAACCCTAGTCTAAACAGTTAGCAATAAGAGAGTGCCCAAGTTGATCTTGTAGGAAGTTAGAATAATCAAGATAGTGACTACCATGAAGAGAATGAGCATTTGGATGAATTGAAAATAAATCTATCAAATCGGCTATAAAACCAAACGGTCACATTTAGAAACTTAGTAAATCAAATGGGCAGTTAGTTAGCCTAAATACCTAAAGAATATTAGGGGTTGTAGAAGGCCATAATGTTGAATCTAAAGAGTTGCTCCCTATAGAGCACGCTGAGTTGGATGATTTTTTTGGAAAATGAATGAGGAATAATATTTTCTTCTAATCAATGCACTACCTTAAATTATGTGAGAGATAGTTGAGCCAATAGTATCACCCAGTGAAGTGTTTTAATAGCAAGAAATTGAAGACACTTTTGGTTCTGCGTTACATTCTGATGATTACTTTTGGTTGAGGTCTAGTCTCTCTTTAGAATAGCCTAGGGTCTAGCCATATGATTCTCCTGGTGAGGGTGATTTTCCTAGAAGACTATTCTTGGAACCCTACCCCAGTAGAAATTCAATCCTATCTCACTTCACTAAGAGTTTTTATATGCTTAAGGCCTAACCGCTAGCTTTTGGGAGGAAGAGAACAAGCATAAGGAAACCCAGTGGAAGTCTGCTATAGGTGGTCAAACCTTAGGATTTACCCTGAGAGGTTTGGAGGTTACACAATACACACGAATTACACTCACAACCCTAAATAAAGCACATCCCACTTTGATCTCCTAACTCTTTGTAAACTCTGTGCATGGTTTTCCTAAGCTCTTAGCCCCGAGCTAAAGGTTTGATTAGTACCAACACATAGAGGACCAAATGAGGGTTTCCCTTTGGTCCATGACTCAATCTAAACAATCCCATACAACTCACCCCTCATCAACCTCAATTTTTCCAAAATTTCAATTTTTGACACCTAAACCCTTTTTAAATCTACCTAAAATACCCCTAAACCTCACTTTTACTCAATATTTCCCAAATTATCCATTTTCTCCAAAATTTATTTCAAAATATTCCCCACCACTCAAATTGATCAAAATTACCCAAATTTACCAAAATTTTCAAAATAGCTTCAAAATTTGCAAAATTACCAAAATACCCCTCTTAGCCCAAAAATCCAAAAAATCCCAAACATTCTCAAAACCTCCTAAATATTTCCAATTTCATTTCTCTCAACTTTCACATGATCCAATTTGATCAATTTAACCCAATTTAACCAAGAGCCCCAATTTGACTCATTTAACTCAAAAGTGCCTAAATTAAACCCAATGTCCACCTAATTGCCCCCAGTCTTACCTATTTTCAATTGAAAAATTTACTTCAACATCTCTAGCCTTAATTTAAACCAAATCCAAACCCAATTTGACCCACATTTGAGCTCAATTTCGCTTGAATCCCAAAATCTTCAATTTTGACCAAGTGACTCATTTTACCCAAATTAAACCTAATGTCAATCAATTTTGCCCCCAATTTGAATTCCAAACTTCTCATGACATTCCCATAAAACAAATGCAGCATTTAATTGCCTCCAATTTGAGCCCAAGTCTTACCTAAACCCAATTTAAACCAAAACCCCTTTTGACCCAAGTCGAGCATGTGTTCAAATTCCACCGAATTGAATGTCCCAATCCCAAAATTACCACCCAATTTATGTTGGGAACCCTTCACCACATCCCCCAGACTTTTTGAATAATCAAGGCCTAAACCCCACTGTAGACCAACCTAGACCCAAGCTAGCCCAATTTGCCCCAAATTGACCAAAATCCTTAATTAAAACAAATTGATCCCTCAAATCAATTTAAAACCACTCCAAACCTTTTATAAACTCTTCATAACAATCATATACACCAAATTGCACAATCAATTAAATTCAACCCAAGCTCAAACCTAAGCTAGCCCAAACTTGAATCCAAGTGACCAAAAATGACCTAATGACCCAATGTCACCAAAATTGAACCAAATTGACCAAATTATCTCCACCACAGCCAACTTTATGACCCAAGGGACAAGCTAAGACCAACTAAACCCAAACCCATTGAGCCATGGACATAAGGTCCCTCACTTAAGACCAATGGACCTCACCCTTTTCGGCTAACCCATAACTCCCCATAACCCTCAGGTAAGCAACTTAATTTGTGGCACTGAGCTCCCCTCTTACCTCTCATCAGCCTGCCAGCCACCATCCTTGTACTTGCCGGCTGTCCTAACCACCGAAAATGGTCAAACCCAAGAGACACACTACCCCTTTAAACTCAAAATTGAGCTTTATCAGTGAGGCATCCCCTCAGTGATCAATAGCACTACTTAGCCCTCACCCTATGTGGCCTAAAGCACCTAAATTATAGCCCTGAGCTCCACCCATTGGACATGGCTATAAAATCCATCCTTCATGGTCAAGTGGGTGTGCTAAAATTTTTTCAAGAAAACCCCGCCAAAGCCTCACTAGAGCTTCCCTTTGACCTCCTGAGTGCAAGCCCACCATCCTTAGCCATTGAGCCCCACCGTCTAGAGCCAATTTCTCCACAAAAATTCCAGCCAAAACCAGGACACATTTCACCACAACTCCACAGTGCACCAAATTCAAATTAATTGCACACATACCTTCACAACACTGAAAGAAGAAGATCCCTCATCAAAGCCCCATCAAAGAGACCCATACAACAGACTTTGATCAACACCTGAAATCGCTTTCATCGAATTTAAGTCTAGACATTTCACCACAGCACAAAGCTTCATCTGGAGGTTCGTTGGGACCAATAAAAGCTACTAAAACCATCTGATTGAGGCCTCTCCTCTCAAACAAAGGTATTGAACTTCACCTTCCTCCCAAGCTATTCTTCATCCTCATACAAGTATACTCTATTTCATACAGTATAAGCCGTATATATAGGTCTGTCAAGGTTAGATGAAGCTCTAGGAACAAACCCCATGCAATTTGGTTGAGTCTAGCTTGAGTTCTTCAAGCTAAAAGGTCGATGACTCTCGGGATGAACCAATCGAAGATGATGAAGGAGGACCGATCGATCGCGCATGTTTTTCTTAAATGGCCAAGATGGAGCCGGATGAACTCTTGATGCATAAAGCACAACAACGTGGACCTCTAGTCAGATAGTCGTGTCGAATCACGGAGCACCACGTAGTTTTTCGAAGCTGCCGAGAATACAGTCAGTACCGCGTTGTTTAAATAAAAAATTAGGGATTTTTTAGTTTATTAAACCAATCCAACTTTTAAAATCTTTAACTTAGTGTAGAAAAATTATAAAAATAAAAGAAAAATATACTAATGCTCAGCGAAAAGAGGAGAAAAATGTGGAAAAGGTTTGAAGTTCATTTGATTCATGTTTTCTTTTGAATTAATTAAATACTATATAGAGTATTTTTAATTCTCCATTGCTTATGTATTTCAACATGCCATGAAACTTATGGGTTTTGATCTCTCTGTCATAGGGGATCTTCCCTGATTTTTCCCAACTAGGGGAGATCCCTATTATTCCAAAATATTGTATTTGTTTTGGTAAAATAATTATAATAATTGAAATATTGATCAAAAAAATGCAAGATAAGTTTTAGTAGGCTACATGTTACCAGAGGACACTAGGAAAAATATGGATTGAGTTAAATCTTTAAGAATGCACCTAATTGTCATTTTAAACCTAAAATTAAAGTTAAATTAATTTGAACAAAATAAATAAATAAATGGCTTAAAAATCATTCTCCACTTTAGTTTAGGGTCAGAGGGACTCCCATAAAAAATTTGAAGTCATTTGGGATCCATTTAACCACCTAATTGAATTTCTAAGTCAAAATGCATTTTTACCACTAAAAATTATTTTTAGTAATTAAAATACAATCCAAAATTTTATAAAAATGGTTTTGGGAGTTCCTAATGTCTAGTAGAATTTTATAAAAATAAAATGGCAATTAAAACAAATATTTTATTTTTAAGCCTAAAAGTGAATTTAAAAAAAGTTAAAAATGATAAAAATTACTAAAATATTAAAATTCAATAAATTATCACATTTTGTCTCCTAATCATTTAGGAACCATCCGAATAATTTTATCAAGCCTCTAAATTAAGATATTAATTTTCAAAGGCTTAAATTAATTTTTGAAGTCTAAAAAATGAATTTCCTTAACTTCCTACCAAATTAATTCTAAAAATTAAAAGAAAATTAAAGAAAATATGAAATTTGTTTCTCTAGATTCCCTAATATTAGAGAGATTCCAGAAACATATAAAACTTAATTTCCAACCTCCAAAATATTTTTTAATTAATTAATACTCTAAAAATTAAAATAATTCTATTAATTAAATTAAAGCTCATAAAATCATGAAATTTGGTCCAAGTGGTCCTCTAGTCTATGTCAACCTCCAATAAAAGTTTCAAAGCAAAATGTCTTGGTTTGGCAAAGTTATTAAATTTTAATTAAAAATGTCTATTTTTACATTAAAATAATTATATAAATTAAATTAAAATTTTAAAAATCACATTTTCTCCTCTAATGTTTTAATTGACCCATAAGTATGGTAACATAAAATTTCAAAGTCATTTGCGTTAAATTTAAGTAATTATGAAGTGATAAGACCTTTAGGGGTAAAAGTGTAATTTTGAAGAATTTGGCCTTAATCAATATTTAAGCTTAATTAAAATGGGAAATGGGCAATGAATGATCTTAATTATTATGTTTGAATGATTGAAACATAAAGAGATAAGTGGTAGAAACCCATCTCATTTTTCTCACATTAAAAGATAAAGTTTATGATTTAATTAATCATTATAACTTGGAGGAAAATTAAATTAAATGATCCTTAAGGTTAGGGGTTAGATTGGAAGATGATAACTCACTAATCCAACACCCATTTTTTGATGTTTAATTAATAACTCATTGATTTGTTAATAATCATGTTCATATAGCTAAACCTTTCTAAACATCACAAAATATACCCGACGAAATCTTAAGGGCTTTGTTGTGAGCTACGTTTAATTGAAAAATTAACTAATGAAGATTAGGAAAAGGAAACACAATTGATCTTAAACCACTTTTGAAACACTACAATCCCATCAAAATTAATTAAAATCTTTAATAAATTAAGTTTGCCTCTAAAGGCCTCACTTACATAACTCCTAAGTTGAATATCGAATGATATTTACCTCACCTTTTGGGGTAATTAAAATATTAGTGCACTAAACATAAGGGTATGAAACAGATGAATCATTTGATAATTATGATAAGTCCAAAATGACCTCAAGGAAACTCAAAAGGATTGTTAAATGTCTATGAATCTCCTAAGCTATTCTTACAAATCTTCTGGACACCTTGTAGGACAACAAAACCTATCATATTTATTTAATGCAGAGATTTCTTAAATGGATAAATAGAACCCAACAAGTTATGACATAAGGTTTGGTAGGCTTATGATGAACTCATATATAGGATTTTACTTTGCTGCAAAATTATAAATGTTTATTGCAAGAAGTCACTAAAGTTTTAGGTGGAGGAGCTAGAAGACTCGCCAGGTATACTTTTATAGTTTATAACACTTTCTTTTCCTACACTTTCTTTTTCTTGCTTACGAGCTTGCATGTTGAACAATAATGTCACCCTCCATGAAAACTAAAACTTCTAAGATAGCCAGAAAACCTAAACCAAAATGAAAATTAAAAATCAAAATAAGATAAAAATCACCGTCACAACATTCAAAATATAAAACAACTCAAAATTTAATCACAAACAAAACAAGATCATAATTGCAACTAAAATAAAACGTCTCTATTAGATGATTCGGAATACCTCAGAGGATACAACTTACGGTTGTTAAAGGAGATTTCTCACGGTCTTAATGAAAGTATGGAACTCATTAAGTTGAGCTTAGTAAATTCATCTAGACTAAGTGAATCCGAAGAAAATAGTGGTGTCTAGATTATGGAACCGTGGGATCTTAACCAATTTCACTTAATCAACTTAAACATTGTCTCAAAATAAGACATTAAGACACCTCGATTTAAATACTTCCAAAATATGGGACTTTTCTTCTCTCTCCAATTGACACTTCTTTAAAATAAACTTGATACGATGAGGAGCTTGGAGCCCACGCAGTGGGCAGCATGACCATCCTCAACAGCAAAACTCCTTAAAAATTAAACAACGAGCCATAGGACTTTAAGGTAGTTTGTCTAGTGCAGCATAAATCCTCACTTTATCTCTTTAGGCCTTTGTATGACCATGTTGTGCAATATAAGCCCTAACTCATCTTAGAATTTTGAGGTCGTCATCGGGTATGACATAAACCCTCCTATCTTTTAGGCCATTCACACGATCGGTATCAAGTAAATTTAGGCCCTAAATAATAAAATTAGCAAGATGAAACACCAAATAACTTCATCAAATTAAAGAAAAGCCATAGGATAGTTCAGGAAAAACACCAATATCTCTCTTAGATCTATGTCTTTCTTTTAGTCTCTCCTTTCTTTGGATTCCGACAAAAAATTTTGTTCAAGAATCTTTTAGCCACTCACCTATTGGATCTGCTATAACTACTCTTTCTTGAAGAACCCTATCCTTTGGAAGTCATGAGTACAATATTTCCTGATATATATCAAAAGTTTTCTTAGGTGGCTTTGGTTATCTAGGATGAAATTAACTATAGGGGCTTACCCTTATAGAAAACTTAAAGACCCCAGATTAATATAAGCCATATCTGATTCCCTCATATTAGATAGAGGAAATTGTCGGTCAACATGAATGGTTCGTACACCAAACAGATGTTATGAATTTTTTTAGTTTATTTGATCGCGCCTCACTACCAATCCATGTATCTATTTTTAGGGATAGGTACATGTCTCATAGTGAAGTGCTTGATTATTTAAACTATCGTTTATATAAGATTAGTTTGATTTCATATTTTTTCAAATTTTAAAAAATATTTTTTTAAAAATCAAAATTATATTAAATTAAATTGAAACCTTATTTTATAAAACTGCATTTTAAACTTTTCAAAAGTTTTAATCCCGACAATTTAACGACTAGCAGTTTTTTTGACGAATCTGTTAGGGAATAGTTTCTCTTTTTATTAAGATCAGGAAATGTTATATTCATACATTAATAATGATTTCTTGTCCCTCATGAACCAGATTACCATTCTTACCTTGATATACTTTACCCATTTCTTTCTTGGGTAAGTATGATCAACTCTCCTCGATTTTCGGACCATCTATTTAACCATCCTTAAACATAAGAGTTAAGGAATATTTTAGGATTCTTCTTGATTTTGTGGGGTCGGACCCCCAAAAGGTGTGTTGGTGAATAAGTTTTGTCAGGGCAATGTGCAATGTGAAGGGGTTCCCGGACAAGGTTCCATACTTCACTTCCTCTTTTATGCCTCACGGGCTCAATCCTGCCCTCGGCAGATTGACCCATTCCTCCTTAAGATCTCAAGACTCCTTTTGACAAACATATGAAAATCTAAAAGCAAAATTAAAAAAATAATGACATATTAAAATTAAATGAAATTGTGCCCAGTTCACATAACAACTTTCCTTTTCGTAGTGTTTGCACTATGATTAAAGTGTTTAAGCCCTCGCTAATTTCTGAAATTCTTCTCTTTTGACAATCAAAAGATGTAAACCCATACACTGACTTTCTCCTGCAACTGACCACCTCCCGTGAGGCCCACCTTGCAGCACAAATTATTCAATTCAGTACTAGCTTCAATGAGTTTGAAGTTCTACTTCGAAGGCCTTGTTTGTGGTCATGAAAGTTGCCACCCCCGAGGTTCAAGAATCGTCTGCTGAGTTCAACTTGAAATCCCACCAAGATTTCCCTTCTACTAAGAAGATGAAGATTTCTACTACCCCCGTCAAATCAGTCTTCTCCAAGCCTAGGAGAGTTGTCACCCCTACAACTACCGTTTTCACCATCACAGCACCTACTGTCCTTTCTGCCAAAGGGAAAGAAATTCTGCATGAAGAAGATTCTGACAACGCCTTTCTTGCCCCACCGTCAGTTATTGGAATTGGTTCTAGCTCCAAAGTTCCCCCTTCAACTAGATCTCAAAGGAGGAACTGCAACCGCAGGACCCTCAGAGCCGCTAGGGCACAAGTTACAAGTCTATCAGTGATGGATGAAATCCCTCAATAGAAGGAACTCGGTTTACCGGATACCTCTCCTCTCCTTCGAGGGAGTAGGTTCCATCCACTAGTTGACACTACCGAAGAAGTAAGCCTCCAGATGATTGTTGTTACGCTGCCATCACCATATGGCCATAATGAGGTGAGGGAGAAGCCCACACCCATAATTCAAGTTCACACTCATGTCCAAATATTAGCTAAAAAGGAAAGATGCTCTATGGCTAAACTCCTCAAAAGGATGGGATATGCAATATCCTCTGAAATTAAAAATGAAATTCTAAAGATGGAAAGATCTGTCCGAGTGTCCGTCAAACACCTCTTGGCAAAACATATTGATACCACTAGTATAAAGGTGGCTACTGTCATTCCAACACTCGCGGTGCACAAATCAGTCAAGTTCTGGCTGGGTCCGAGAATATCAGCCACTCATGACTATAAGGAATCCCAGAAAAGAAAGATTGGGAGAAGATTATTCTCCACTGTGCATGGTCTGCACCCTAGGAAGCACACTTCCCATCACTACTCTGATGTCCCTACCGAGACACCTCGTCTCAAGGTGTCGACCTTTAAAAGGAAAGTGTGGTTACCGATGGTCGTTGCACCATTACATTCCGAAAAGTCTGTTGACAACTAGATGGTTCATGAGTCTGATGTTCCTATTGCCATGACCCCCGTTGCTTCCGAGTCAGTTTGCAGATAAAAGTGACAATCAAGAGAAGCGCACAGATTTGAACTTGATAAGAGAGAAAACAATCGATGATAAAGTTTGAAAGCTCCGAGCAGAAATTTCAGAATTAGCAAGACAACAAAGGGTAGATATCAACAATGAGGATTACTTTCTGTCAGATTACATGAATGAAGAGTTCATAAAAATTAATATGGTTGGAACTAGGTCCACGTCATCTGTGCGAGATGCTCCTAGTGAGGAGAACACCACAGATGAGCTTCGAAGAACCATTCTGACAAGAGATGAACAGATTAGCCATCTGGAGAAGAAGATGGAAGAGATGACCGCCGCCATGACCGCCATGGCTACACTCCACGGACAGTCACAATTACGACCAGTAGCATCTTCGAAAGTCAACCAGTCTGAAATCATAAATATAACAGATGGAAGAAGAGAAATTGCTTCTACCAATGAAAAAAAACCTCCAAGGAAAGATCTAACTTTGAGCCTACCAGAAAAGGATATCAAGCAAATGTTTGAACAACAAGTTCTGGAGGCCTTGGCTCAGTCCAAAGGGGGAGCATCAATTTCAAAGGGTAGACCCTACCCGGAGGAATTCGATGCCATGCCTTACCCCAAAGGCTTCGTGCCTCCGACTTTCAAGACGTTCGATGAGACATGAAGTCCTCGTCAGTATGTGGCACACTTCAGAGACAATTGTTGCAATACTGGAGGGGGTGAAGCTTTGTTGTTCTAACAGTTTGCCTGTAGCTTGTTAGGAATAGCATTTGATTGGTATGCCGAGCTTCCCAATGGATCAGTAAAGACATTCACTAAAATGGAAAATATATTCGTAAAGAGATTCATTAGCCCGCAGCACCATGTCACTATAAAAGATCTCATAGTGGAGCGGCAGAAGCCTGACGAGACTCTAGTTGACTACATCTTAAGATGGAAAAATTTAAGCATGAAGTGTGAGCCTTAGTTATAGGAACAACACACGATCAAGATACTACTCAAGAGTATTCACGGTCTAGTGGCATTCATGCTTAAGGGTCTCACCATCAAGTCATTCGAGAAGTTACTCAGCAAAGCTAGTAGTTTACAAGAAGAAGTCAAGCATATGTAACCACCAGAGAAAGGAGAGAAATTAAAGCCCGCTAAAGAATATGAAAAGTGATCTGACATAGTGGCAATGATGGATAAAAGAAAATAGCCAATGAGAATTCAGGCCGAGCAGTCACCGCAATAACACATTCAGCTTCCGCAGTACAGTCAGTCTCAGCAGTATGGTCAACCTCGTGAACACCAGAGCAGTCAATCTGATCAGTAGGAGAGGTCATACAGGACAGATGGACGATAGAGCCAGATAATTTCAGAATGGCTACATAGGAACTACTCCTTTAAAAATGATGATGTGTCAAAGATGTTCAAGAACCTGATGAAGAAACCCAAGTTCAGGTTGTCCGAGCCAAAGAAGCCGAAAGTGATGAACAAGAAGGATCAACCCAATTTCTGCCCCTACCACAGGATGCTCCGCCACACCATAGAAAACTGCTTCAGCTTTAAGGATTGGCTCAAAAGAATTTACACAGAAGGGAATATACCAATACCGATAGATAATTTGAAAGAACCTGAAAGTGGTTCTAAAAATGTGATTTCGGCAGAGCCAATCTCTTCGATTGATCCATATGCCAGCTAGGGTGGATGGAGTACGATTTGGAAAGAGCTCAAGAGATTCCTAGAATAGATCCAGTCTACTTCAAAGAAAGTCACTGCCCGGAATCCACCGCCAGCTCAACCTAAGATGGAAATTCCACCGAAAATACTACCACAACGTGAGAGAAGGAAGAAGGTGATCGCGAACGAAATTAAGGATGATAATGTGATGGGTAGAATAGGGGCTACCCCTGTTAGATTGGTTGTTTCAGATTCGGGGGTGAAACTCCTCGAACCTTTGACATTGTACGATTATCTTTATGTCTCTCCAAGGTCTCATAATGATAATAGAAACGATTTTGGCAACATTTTTACTGTCTCTAGTGATGACGTA
This sequence comes from Papilionanthe hookeriana x Papilionanthe teres, assembly GCA_022702705.1. Taxonomy (NCBI): domain Eukaryota; kingdom Viridiplantae; phylum Streptophyta; class Magnoliopsida; order Asparagales; family Orchidaceae; genus Papilionanthe; species Papilionanthe hookeriana x Papilionanthe teres. The sequence continues at coordinate 143,330,916 of CM040421.1, forward strand.
ACTAATCACAACCTATCTAACCATGATTTCAATTTCAAAGATGATCCTTAAATCATGATAGTTCTAGATGAGAACACTGAAGAAACTGAAGAAGATATCGACAACACCTGTTATGACAGTACGAGGAGTGAGGAGTCTGTTCTTGAATGCAAAGGAACTCCGCTTGCCATCAACCTGAATTTTTCAAATATAGAGACGATACCAGAAGAGCCAGATACAATAATAGGAGATGCTTAGGGTCCAGAGGAAGAAGAAATAACAGAAGTACATTTAAGAAGGGGAAATGTGCTACCGCCAAGGACAACTTCAGTAGATAAAGGAAAACAAATGATTACTCAAAAAGAGATACCTCCAGTAACAGAAGAAGTGCAAATTTGAAATGAGATAGAAAATTTTAAAAAAATGGATTACAATGTATTCACACATCATAGGAAGTTGCAGCCAAACTAAGCATTTACGAAGCTCTAATCCTGTTAAAGGAGATGAGAAAAAATATGATCAAGGCTTTACTTGATCCGGATATTGTCTTAGCGCAGTTGGGTAGTACATCCTCAGATGGAGTTTTTACTTTAAAGGAACAGCCTGGTGTAACCTTCACCGATGAAGATTTGCTACTCGGTACAACCGATCACAACCGTCTGCTCTACATTGCCATCATCATTGAATCGTGATTTTAAATATACTTAAAAATATAGGAATTTGACACCACTACTAGAAGATATAAATCCCCGGTAATAGCGCCAAAAATTTAAATTGACCTTTATGAATGTAAGAATTTATGAATTTATATTTTATTGTTTATAATAATTTTGTAAAAATCATAATTTTAAACGCAAGTATACATTTCGTTTCAAGTAATATAGGGCTCTATTGGATTCCATGTTATCGATCCCACAGGGAAGATTTAGTGAAATTAATTTAAGAAATATATTAGATTTTCAAATTAAAAGTAATTATTATTTTTATTTCTTTTCAAAATTCAGATTTTCAAGTTTAATTAAATTTCTGCTAAATGCAAATAAGCAACAATAATGTAAAATGTTAATGCAAGTATAAAAAAAATAAATTTCTCCTTTTTTAACTAATCCAAGATTTTTCAGAATAATTATCATTCGTTGAGAACTTGAAATTATTGTATTGCGCCAAATAGAAGCATTCATATTATTTACCTTCGCTCGATAATATAAAGAACATTAGCTAATCTATAGATTGGTTCAAGATGTATTATTAGTAGAATGGGTTAATCTAGGCTCACACTTCTAGATGTCTAAGGGTGGCTATGGTTGGCCCTACTAGTGACACGTTCCCTTTCTGTTAACAAAATTATTATAATTAGTCTGTCACACTAAAAACTAATCAATTCTATGCCTAATAAACAATATCTCCCTATTTATTTGCACTTCACCTTGAATAACTGTCGGCATATTTTTAGGTTGTGTGAAATTTTAAAAAGGGGTCGCCTAACAGAAGTTGTCGGCAAATTTTAAATTTAGTTTAAATAAATAATTTTGAATAGTAGTATTTGATTTTGAAAATAATTTTAAATTTGAAGGTTTTAAGATATGAGATTAAACCGATCTCACATCCCGAATAGTTTATATAAACGAGCACCGCACCACAAACCGTGTACCTATCCCTAAGGATAGACACACTGCTTGATGGTGGGGCTCGATTAAATAAACTGGAAGATTTGTGACATCCGTTTGGTCTGCGAACCAATTTTATAAGCCGATAAATTTTACCTGCTTAATATGAAAGCATTAAACAGGGTTTATATTACCCGATTTCTTTAAAATTCCCTGTAAGGGCAAGCCCCTATAGTTAATTACATCTTAAGTGACGGGAATCACCTAAGAAAACTCTCGATAATAATCAATAATTCTGCTCTCAAGAATTTCAAAGTGTAAGTTTTCAAGGGATTGAATTTTGGAATTTCAATAGGGAATGGATCAAGTTTGGAACATTTTGTTTTGAGAATTCAAAGGAAGAAAGGTAGGAGAAATCACAGATTCGAAATGGACTTCGGTAATTTCCCGACTATCCTATTGTTTGGCTTGGATTTAGGAAAGTCCTAATGTTTATTTAGTATTTCAATCTCGCCAATTTTAATTAATTAGGGCTTATATTTGTATGATAAAATCAAACAAATAGCCTAGAAAATGTGAGGGTTTATGTCGTATCGGACGACTACCTCGGAATCCTAAGACCGGTTAGGGCTTAATTTGCAATGCAAATGCCTAACGAAGTGTTGAGGATTTATGTTGCACTAGGCAAACTACCTCGAAATCCTATGTCTTTGTTGTTTAATTCTAGGAAAGTTTTGCTGAAGTAGACTCAGGTTTTGCTGATGACGATGGCCGTGCTGCCCACCATGCTCCGAGCTCCTTGTTGTTGCGGAGTTTTAGTTTTAGAAAATGATAAATCAGGAGATGAGAGAAGTATTTTGGTTTAGAGAAAATCTTAATTTCCAAGTGTTTTTTATGTTTTAATTAAAACAAATCTTAAAGTTGATTATAACGACACCGGTTAAGATCCCACGGTTCCATCCTTCCGGCATCATTATTTTTATCGGATTAACTTAGTCCAGATGAATTTGCTAAACTCAACTAAATGAGTTCCACACTTTCATTTAGACCGTGGGAAATCCCGTTAGCAACACGTAGGTTACATCATTCGAGGTATTCCCGATCATCCAACGAGACGTTTTAATTTAGTTGTAATTGTAGTTTTGTGTTCTGGTTGTGATTAAATTTCGAGTTGTTTGATATTTTGAAATGTCGTGGCGGTGAATTTTATCTCGCAATGACTTTTAACTTAGTTTTGGTTTCGGTTTTAGGGACTATCCTAAAGGTGTGGGTTTTCATGCAACAGTTGTTTACCATGCAAGAAAAGTAAGTGCATTTGCAATAAAGTAAATTGCAAGAAAGTAAATTGCAGGAAAGTAAATTGCAATAAAGCAAAAGCGTACCTGGAGGGTCTTCCCGTCATCCCAAGCTGCACTTAAAACACTATTAGAATGTTTAAGCAAGTTCCTAGGTAAAGCTAAGGTAAGGGTTATGGTTTTCTACCAAATTTCTAATCCTATAGCTAGTCATTTCCTATGACGTCTAGGTTCCTTGTGTTTTTTTTGGTTTAAGGACGATTTTCTTCATCAAAGAACAATTAAGTTCGATTGTTCTTATAAATGTCCTATCATATTGAGGAAGTGCTTAAGAATAATCTTAAACATCTTTTCAATACTTCTAGGATTGTTTTAAGTCCAAATGAATTTAATTATGTAAATGAATCGATCGTCCGAGGTTTTCAAGTTTTGTTAACTTGCTCAGTGAACTAGGACATTTGAATATCCTACAAGTGAAGTAACATTTCATTTAATATTCCGTTTAGGAGTTATGATAATTAAAGCTTTTGAGGGTAAATCGGTGTTTTAAATGGTTTGTGATTTAGTTTAATTTCCATTAATGGGTTTAAATTTGGAATAGTGTTCAAGTTATTTTAGATTTATTTCTTTCTGTTTTAAGTGTTGTTATTTAATTCAATTTAATTTAATTTAATTTATTTTAATTTGATTTAATTTTAATTTAATTTAATTTAATTTTATTTGATTTGATGTTAAATTAATTTAATTTGATTTGATTTAATTTAAATTTAATTTAATTTAATTTAATTTGATTTAATTTAGTTTAATTTTATTTAATTTCCTTTAATTTAATTTAAGTTGATTTAATTTTTATTTAATTTATTTAAATTAAATTTAATTTAATTTAATTTAATTTAATTTAATTTAATTTACTTAATTTTATTTTATTTTATTTTATTTTTTAATTTTAATTGAAATTTTTTTAAAAGAGTTTAATAATTTAATTTTAGTTTAATGATTAAGTCTTTTAATGTTTTGAATTTGGGTTATCATTAAGAATTGAATATTAATGAGATAATTAATTTAGGGATTTTTAAATTAAAGAATAAATCTCTTCCTAATAATATCCCTATTTTAATAATTCCAATTTTATTATTCTTCCCAAATTTAATCAATTATTTAATTAAGGTTTAATTATTTTAAATTGCTTAATGGGTTTCTACCCTTTAGTTATTTAAATTTCAATCATCCAAATCAGAAGAGGATCAAATATTTTACTTGTTAATTTTTTTTATTAAACCTAAAGTTTTAATTAAGGGTTAAAATTTAATTACCATTTTACCCTTTAAGCTTAATAATTTCATAACTCACTAAATTGAACTCAAATGAACTTGAAATTTTTATGTGACTTCAGTCATATGTCAATAAAGACATGAGAGAAGAAAATGTGATTTTTCTGTATTTAATTTATTTATATAATTATTTTGGGTAGAAAATAGAGATTTCCAAGGAAAATTTAATAACATGACCAAGGGAAAGTTTCTGTCCTTAAGAAAATTAGGGGACATTTCTAATGACCAGAGGACCATTTGGACCAATTTTGGTGATTTTTTGAATTATATTATTTTTATTATAATTATTTTAAGTTTTGGAGTGTTAATTAATTTAAAAATAAAATAAATGTTGAAAAATGAATTTTATATTTTTCAAAAATCTCTCTGATATCAAGGAAATCAGAGAATCAAATTTTTCAATTTTCTGATTTTTCTATGATTTATTATAATTATTTTGGTAAAAATGCTAGAAAATACATTTTTTTTAATTTTTTAATTTTAAAATTACCCTAGAGCTTTAAAATTTAATATCTCACTAAATAGACCTAGGAAAAATATGGGGTTTGTTCCTAAGTGATTAAAATTCAAAATGTGACATTTTGGTGAATTTTATTATTTTTATGATTTTTATTATTTCTTAATTATTAAAATATTAAAATAATATTAAAAATCAACTTTTTTAGAAAATTTAAATTTTAATTTTATTAAATTCCCCTGATATCAGAGAGGCTCCAAAACCAATTTGGTGAATTTTTGAAAGATATTTTGAAAGTTATGAATTTTTAAAGTTTAAAATGACTAAGTGGCTTAATCAACCCAATTAGTGGGGCTAACCAAGTCCAATTGACCTCAAACTTTTATGGTGGGTTCCTCTGATCCTAAAGGTCAGTGGAGAGTTGATTTCAAGTCAATTTGATGTATGGTTAGCTGTAATTAATTAGAGATCCATTTTGGGTGTTTAAGCCAATTAGGGTTGTTTTAAATGAACTAACTCAAAACCTATTTTTCCTAGGGTTCTCTGATCCTAATGTGGAAAAGAAATCATTTAAAACACAAAGTTATGAGCAAGAGGGTATTTTTATTTTATTTTTCTGATTTTCCTACACAAAGTTATGAATTTTTGAAGTTTAGGGAATTAAATAAATCAGAAAATACCCTAATTTTCTATTTATCCACGCGGTGCCACGTCAACCTCGGCAGCTCCGAAAGGCCACGCGGCGCGCTCCCATTCGACGCCGCCATCTGAGTCAGCAGCCCGGGATGAAGAATTAGCTCATACCTTTGCTCAGAGAAGTGTGGCTTCGATCTGAGAGTTGTTGCACCTTCGATTGGATCCCAGCAAGCTCCAGATGAAGCCTCCTGGTCTGGTGAATTGTCTAGGTTGGATTTCGACCAAGCCCGATCACAAAGCTTGGAGGCTGGAGCAACTGGGTGGCTGGAGATGGGGCTTTTGCTGGTGGACACCTTCCCTTGATCTGGTGAAGGTGTAGAACCAATCAATTTGGGGATTGGCTCACCGTGGAGAAGTGTCCCGGTTTTGGGTGGAATTTCAACTCCGAAATCGAGCTCGCGCAGAAGAAATGGCAGGGGGATCTCACCTGGGGATCAAGTGCTCTGTGTATGGGGAGGAGTCCGGAACAATTTTGGCGAGTTTCCTTAAGGTTTGTTTCAGCACATCTCATGGCCGAGAGGGGTGGTGTTTAAATAGGAGAGGGTGGAGGGCCTCCCAGGGGGAGTTAGGGCTTGGGATCACCTGCTCTGGTGAGGAGAAGAACAGCCATGGTGGCCACTAGGCATAGGGCAGCTCAGCAAGGGAGAATTTCAATGTTGGCTCACATGTGAGCTTTCGGCCATGGTGTTTTCCGGCGGCTCGGTGGCCGGCCGGCCGGGCATCGGTCACCATCTTGGTCGGGAGGTCGGGGTCGGGGCTTAGTGCAATCAATTAGCATTGGCCATGTGTAAAGGGTTTGGATTGAAATGGAATGGGGGAAGACCATTTTCGGTTCAAATGAGTCAACCCATGGTTTTGGGCTAGGTTCACCACCCAAGGTCCGGTCTTGGGCCGAAAAGGGTCACTTGGGTCGCCCAAGAGAGAATGGTGTGGTCTCCATCCATGATGAGGTGGCTAAGCATGGTTTAGTGTGTGACATGCTTAAGGTAAAAAAGGGGTTAAGGATGATTAGGAAAGGGGTCCCTCCTTTTGCCATTAATGGCTTGATCACATGTCAAGCCTTCCATGGCTTCATGTGGCTTGTCCATGGCTTGCATGGCTCACCTTTGGCTTGGGAAAAGGTTTAGTCAATTTCATGAAAATGGGTTTTAAGAATTTTTGGTAATTTGATGGAAATTTGTGTGAAACTTGATTTGGAATAATTTTATGGTGAATTTAGGACTTAGGTAATGGATTTATTAAAGTGGATGGCAAATGGAGATGTCATGTGGGCTTTAGGGTAGATTTGGGCTTTTGAATGTGGTGAAGTGGGCTTTTAGGAAAGTTTAAGGGGAATGGGCTTTTTGATTTTAGGATGGGCATTTGGGTGAAGATTTTATGAGGGACTTTGTCAAATAAATGTCATAATTGGTTTAGGGATGTTCTATGGAAGGCTTGGAGTCAATTTGGTGTGATTTAGAGTTGAATTAGTTTGAATTTGGGTTTATTTGGTAAGTGGGCCTATGTAGGTCAAATTGGGCTAACTTGGGCCAATGTTGGGCTAGGGTTGAAATTGATGTAAAATTAATGTTGAGAAATATCTATGGGAGTGTTTCAAATAGGTTTTGACTTTGTTTGGGCTTTGATTTTGGGGTTTGGGCTCATTTGGGTTAAGTTTGGGTTTTGGTCAAAATTGGGCCTTTTAGCTTTGGGTTGAATTTGAGTGGGGTTTGGGTCTAAATTTTGGGCAAATCATGTTAGGGTTTTGTTTGTGGGGATGTTAAGGAAGATTTAGAAAAGATTTGGGGTTAATTGGAGTTGAATTGGGTGAGTTTGGGTTAGGTTTGGGTCATGGGTCCAAATTGGGCATTAAGGCCAAAAGTGAGATTGGATCCAAATGTCAATCAAATTGGACTTGGATTTGGTCTAGATTGGTATTTGGGATGTTGAATTGAAGTTTAGAATTGAATAAGACCAGAATTTGGGTCAATTGGATAGGTTTGGTTTGACATTGGGTTCACTTAGGGTTAAAATGGGTCAAATTGGGGGTTTTGACAAAAGTAGGGTAAATTGACAAAATTGGTCTATGGTGTAGTTGGATAAAATGAAATTCGGAATATTTGGGATTTTCTGGAATTTTTTGGGAATTTTCTGAATTTTTGGATTTTTTTGGCCAAGAGGGGTATTTTGGGTATTTGGAGGGTATTGGGAGGTATTTTTGGAATTTTTGGTATTTTTGGGTATGGATGATCAATTTGGGTGATGTGGAAATGTTTGGGAATGATTTTGAGGAATTTTCGGTAATTTGGAAATTTTTGAGAAATTTGGGCTATTCAGGGGTTTTCGGTAGGCTAAGCGGGTGTAGGGTCCCGGGGGTCAAAAATTGAAAATTTGGGAAATTGAAGATTGGGTGGATGTAAGTGAAATGAAATCATTTTGGTTGAGCCATGAAGCCATATCAAGTCCATATGAGCCATGAAGGGACTCATTTGAGGCATTCACTATGTTGTTCCTAACCCTCTTAGCCAAGGGCTTAGGGGTTAAGGACCATCCATGTGAACCACCTACATGAGTCAGGAGGTCAAGTTGGGTATGGGTGTGGTTTTAGGAGGAGTGTGGAAGTGTAGTGTGTGTGTAAGTCAGCCCCTTCACCAGACCAGGCCACCCAGGGCAGTCCTAAGGCCAAAGAGTCCTATAGGAACTCATCCTTTAAACTTCCACATTTAATTTCAACCCTCTAGGTGATTAGGGGTCTATAGTCAAGTTTGTGGAGTTTGTAGGGAGTTTAGAAGTGGTTTGAATTTCTAAAAGGTGGGTCCCAATTCTAGTCCTCTAAGATAGTCAAAGGAAAAGCCTAAGGCTAGATCCTAAGTACTAAAAAAAAAAAAGAAGAGAAGACCTCATCAAAAATGAGGTCAACAATAACCCTCATATAGCCTTCGATTACCTAAGGATTCATGTGATATCTACTAGTTAAGAAATCATCTCCGGATAGGTCTCAGAATTCTTTAACAGGTACTAACAATTCAAATGTCCAGTTTAAAAAGTAAATTAAGATCAGGTATTAATATCATCGTAATTTTTATAAAAATTTAAGTTTAAGTTCTCTAACGAAATTAAATTATCTTATTATATCTTCATAGTTGGAAGGAGAAAGAAAACTAACTACTCAGAACACATTGAATTCACATAACAAAACATATTTATAAAACTTTGAACCAAGTTACAAATACTTATCTGGAATGTCCCTTCAAGTGATCTGCTAACTCCTACTGACTCTAAGGCAAGGTACAAGACTTCAACAGCAAAAACACTTGCAAACTTACACTTACTACTCAAGGAAATGAGTAGTAACAATCAAAATAACTAAAATAAACTCACTAAATACTTAAGAATAGCAAGGGTTGCTTAAGGCACCTCTTCAAAATCCGTCCAAATACAATGTATCTTCTAGAAGGTAACTGTGGCACCTAGGCGCCGGAATCTGGCTCCTAGGACCCGGAGTCCGTGACCAAGTCTTCGCACCTCTTCACTTTGGATCGCACATCTTCACGATTAAACTATTTTCCCGTGTCCAGATGCATTGTATCACATGCCCTATGTATTAGGAGTAACTTCCAGTCTTCTAAATGGTCTAATAGCCGCTTAAATCCATCAAAATAACTGCTCAAAGTTGTTAAATATCATTCACCGCTTAAAATTTCGGCAACTTTGCTTAAAAACTCTATTTTTGCTCATTTTTGCTCCTTTTTCCTTCTTGAATTCTTTTTTTATCACCTACATCCAAAAACATAAAAATACCTTTCATTAAAACATAATATCTTTAAGAATTGAATCATAAATAAGGCATAAAAATAGGTACTTTTTAAGTGGATCAAATTCCCCCAAACTTAAACGTTACTTGTCCTCAAGTAACCCTTTTAATTACATAAAATATATAACACTGGAATGAAGTTTAAATATTTAAGATTCCTTGTAATTTTTGTTTTTATAAATACTTTAGCAAATCTTTAACTAAAGTTTCACTAATTAGGTTTAGTTTTAAGAATTTAAAGAATATTTAACTACCAAATCATAAGACTTTCAATTTTTTTTATTTATTTCAAGAATAATTGTAATTTATCATACTAAGGTCACATAAAATATTTACAAGAAAATGACTTTCATCAAACATTTTTCTAGTAAAAATATTTGTACAAAAAAATTAAGTTAAAAATGTAATTGGTTTTCTTCTTACAAAGTAATTCAAGTGAAGCCAATTTTTGATTAGGCATCTCCTCAAGGTTCTCCTCACATTTCTCTTTTTTTAAATTTGTGAAGATTACTATATCTGGATAGTCTGTTAATGATTTTGAACTTCACTATCCGTAACTTATATTTAAAAACTTATACATTTTCACTTAATGAATATGACATTCTTAATAAGTATTTTTCAAAAATTATTTCAATCTTTTTATTTTCAAGTAATAATCTTGATTCCTTAGTATTTCAAAAATACAATTCTCTTTACTATAAATAGGAAAAAATTTAATCTTATTATTCTTTAAGTTAAATAATTCTATTCTTAGAATCAATCAAACTTATTGAAATTTTAGTTAAGTTTACTAAATTATTTATAAATTCAATAATTTAAGTAATCTTAAATAAAATTTTCATTCCTTATGTTATGTTGATATTTTTAAAGAAAATTATTGGTACATTAAGGACAAATAATATTTAAATTTTTAAAATGTTTTCCCTTCCCCCAAATTTCAGCTTTAGTATAAAAATAAATCATAAAATTTTCTAAAGCATGAGAGAAAGAATAAAACATGAATTTATCTAGGTACAATGATGATGTAGTAAGGAAAAACGCATTTCTACTTCTACACATGCTTTAATTTTTATGTAGCAGAAATGATTAAGCATATATAAAAAAGTTTACAAAGAAGGAGTTAATTTTTCTTTTTTTTTAAAAAAAACAAACATGTGAAATTACTAACTATTCAGGAATACTAAACAGTAGGCTGAAACAGAAATAAACATTTATCATAGAAAATAAAAATTCATCCATACTTCTGTCTTTAATACATAACACACTATATGATTTAAAATAGTCTAAACATTAAAATTCCACACAAAGTTAATTAAACAAATCCACACTAACAAATAACAATAAAATCATACTCATCCGTACTAACATACTAGTAATAAAATGCTAAAACAAAATCAATACATCTTAGGAGGTAAATCAAACTACTAATCACTAGCTGTAGCCTCGTCATCATCATCACCAAAAAAATTTTTACTTCCTTCAGATCTACATAAGGTGAGAATCAAGGATAAGTAAGGAACTAAACATCATGTTCACCCTTCAAGAATCTAACAAGAGACTCAAAATACTCAGAATCATAATCACCTTTCCTTTAGGTGTACTCAGAAAGATGATTGATCTTCTGATCGATCATATCTACTCTACAATGTGTTAGAAATAACTCATTATGCTGCTCCATAAACTTTTCATGCATAGATTCCCAGAAACTAGAAGGTGGCTCAGCAGCAGAAGTAGAGGATCCAGAAATAGAAGGTCTACCAAAAGTAGGTAATGAACTAGCTTCAGAGTCGATCATAGATACTGACACTTTCTCGTCTAATGGGCTTCGTAGACTTGAGCTTTTCCTTTGAAAGCTCAGCAACAGCTCCAGTACTTTCACACAGAGAATAAATCAAAGATAGAAATCCCAGTCCCACTGAAGTGCTAGAACGAGCAGTGGCCTCTACAGAACTATGAATGATACTCCCAACATCAATCATCTTCCTCTTATGTATGCAGTAGTTGAGGATAGCTCTGTCCTTGGTAACCTCACTCAAATGTTTGGATGGAAGTAGTGGAGCAGAAATAAATTAATGTCATGCCTTAGAAACACCATTTAGCTTAGAAGAGGAAAAATTTACCTGTTTTTCATTCTGGATCTTCCAAGCTCCAGTACCATCTATCAGGTATGCAATAATCATCTCCAGATCTCCCTTAGATGGAGATAATCCAGAGTAATAACACTCGATGTTCGGTGGCGGGCCGTAGAAAATGTTGATTCACTCTGGAGTAAATCCTACTCCTACTCTCATAAAGATCTCATACTCTTTAGCATCCAAGAATTTTACATAAAACTCCCTAACGACAGGGATAGCAGCAACTGCAGTGAAATAACAGAATTATTAAAAATGCATTACGAGATAAACTTTCCTGTCGTAGCAAAATCATTGTAACAAAAATGTGTTGCGGTAGTGGCAAACTTGCTGCGATCAAAATTTTCTCGTTCCTTTCCTCACTTAGATTTAGGTGCCATCTAAACGTGAAATAAAAATGTAAAATTAATTTATAGAATCAAAGGAAATAAACTAATTTAAGCATTTACAACTTGAAAGAGCTTAAAAATCTATGGATTTAACTCAAAAATAAATTTTTTTCTCAAAATTTTGGTTTTCTTCAAAGAGAGCAAAATACATGGTGAAATTCGAAAATAAATGGTTTAGAAGGCCGATCTGACCTCGAGATGAAGAAATTGAGTTATTCGAAGCTCAAAAACTTGAAAATCCGGCCTCAAAATGGATCCTAAGGCTCTATTTTCGTGAAAACAGGAAAAACAGGTAGCATAGGTGTCAAAAATGGCGTTGGGGGGGGGGGGGTTTAAGAAGATGAAGTTTAGGGTTTTGGCCAAATCGGCACTTAGGCGCCAAATTCTGGCACCTAGGTGCCAGAATCACCTTTCCAAAAATCGATTTAAATATTATATTTTCCACCAAAACATATCAAATTCAACTTCTAATTACTCATATGAGAGTATTACCCAAATTTCTAACTTCCAAACATTTCCACAATCAATTAAAATGATAAATTAGATCCACATTTCAAACTCAAGATATAACCAAACTCTTAAATATATTTTTCATTCCAAGCTCCATAAATTCCAAAAAAAGACTATAACAAGGTTCATCGTTCTATAAAAAACACAAACAACATAAATTTAAGGCAAATTCTCAATCGAACAACACACATTGAACAATTAAGCAAACAATCTAAACATTCGACTCACTAAAACTTGACTCAATCACACTTAGAACACACAAAAGATCTATTCAACCCCGAACTTTAATTTCCATCCCTCTCGCAATGAAGTTCGCTAGGCCCACATGGATAGAAAACCAACACCCTTGGAAATTCCAAAGACGTCTTTTCATCTATCCGTTTATTCTTCGCATACATTGTTACTTGAGAATCTTGATAGACCGCCATATGATCAAATTTAATTTTTGTCTGACATTCCAAATGTTTAATTTGATGATACATCGCATGCAGACGATTTCCAATACTTTGAAGTTCCGCCTCAATCTTTTCTAAAAGACTAAATAACCTCTCCATACTGACTGCAATAAAACCATTAAAATAAGGTTGAAGATCTTCGAAAGATTTGTCTCTTACCTCATTGCCATGATTTCCTCTCTCCATTGCTTCCAAACCTATCTTATCTCCTCTAAAATAAATTATTCTGGTCGAAAATATGGTTTCTTAGGGATTGGGGACGAAGATAGGGCAATTTATAAGGAGATTTTGTGTGAAAAACTGAAGATTTTTGGTTTTTACATGTTCTGTAACTGGGGCGCTTAGGTGCCAAAATCTGGCGTCTAGGCGCCGGACTATCGATACCATTGGTTACACGGACGCTTAGGCACCGACTTTGGGTGCCTAGGTGTCGGAACCACGTTCGACTGATTTCTCCTATCGTCAAATTTTAGAAAGTTTCAGTCTTAAAAATAGGTCTATTAAAAGGGTATGTTCAACACACAAACATCGATTAAGATAAATTCAAATCACAAACAATCACACTGAGCATATATGGGTTGCCTCCCATAAAGCGCTTGGTTTAACGTCGTCAGTCTGACCTAATTAGTTGTATTAATCGGGTAGACTTAGTTCGTAAGCCTCCTTGTAATTTGGTTTTATTTCTCCCATATAAGGCTTCAGTCTTAATCCGTTAACTTTAAAGATTTTTCCAGTCTTGGGATCTTTAATATCCACAACTCCATAAGGGTATACTTTCACAATTATGGTCCCATCAATTTAGATCTTAATTTTCCAGGAAAAAATTTTAAATGAGCATTAAATAATAATACTTCTTGTCCAGGCTCAAATATTTTCCTTGAAATCTTTTTGTCATGCAATTTCTTCACTTTTTCCTAATAAATCTTCGCATTTTCATATGACTCATTTCTTATGTCTTCCATTTCATTCAGTTGTAACAGTCGTTTCTCTCCTGCAACATTCAAATCATAATTGAACTCCTTTATCGCCCAATAAGCTTAATGGTCCAGTTCAACAGGTTAGTGACAATATTTACCATAAACTAACCGATAAGGTGACATTCCGATAGGTGTCTTATAAGCTGTTCTATAAGCCCATAATGTAGAATTAATTCTATCAACCCAGTCAGTTCTTTAGGATTAATAGTCTTTTTAATATTTTTTTAATTTCTCTGTTTAATACTTCAGCCATTCCACTTTTTTGTGGGTGATAAGCAGTTGTAATTCTATGTTTAACTCCGAATTTTTCCAGTAATGATTGAATTCTTATATTTCTGAAATGACTTCCCTCATCTATCATAATTACCCTTGGCATTCCAAATCTTGTAAAAATCATCTTCTTTAAAATTTTTTTGAAACACTTTTGGAATCACAATTAGGTAAAGCTACAGCGTCAATCCACTTTGAAATATAATCAACTGCTAATAAAATATAAATCTTTCCAAATGATGGTACAAAAAGTCCCATAAAGTCTAATCCCCATACATAAAAAATTTTAATTTCTAATATATTGCTTAGAGGCATTTCATCTTTTCTGGATATATTCCCCATTCTTTGACATCGATTACAAGTTTTCACATAATGTCCAACATCTTTGAATAATGTAGGCCAATAAAATCCAAAATTTAAAATTTTAAAAGCAGTTTTATCCACTCCAAAGTGTCCTCCAAATTCAGAATCATGTCATTTTTGAATAATTGCAAAAGTTTCTTCATAAGATACACATCTTCAAATCACAGAATCTCTTCTTATTTTAAATAAATAAGGATCTTCCCAAATATATGATTTAGAATCATTTTTGAATTTCTTAATATATTTTTTATTCAACCTATATGGTAAAATATTACTAACCAAATAGTTAACTATATCTGTATACTAAGGCATTTATAATCCTTGAATAACATATAACTATTCATCAGGGAATTTCTCATTTATGTTTTCTTCATTAATCTTTTCACTATTATTTTTGATTCTTGATAAATGATCAGCAATTTGGTTGTCAGCTCCTTTTCTGTCCACTATTTGACAAATTCTTGTAAAAGTAAAACCCATCTGATCAATCTAGGTTTAGCATCCTTTTTAGACATTAAATACTTAATAGCATAATGATCAGTATGTACGATATATTTGGTCCCAAGAAGATAAGGTCTAAATTTATCAAAGGCATATATTATTGCTAAAAGCTCTTTCTCAGTAGTAGTGTAATTTATTTGAGTTTCATTAAGAGTTCTGCTAGCATAATGCATAACTTTGACAATTTTCTCATATTTTTGTCCCAATACAGCTCCAATTGCATAATCACTTGCATCACACATTAATTCAAAAGGTTTTCTCCAATCAGGTGCAACAATGACAGGTGCAGTGATTAATTTTTCTTTTAAAATGTTAAAAGCATTCAGACAATCTCCATTAAATTCAAACTTAGCTTCTTTTTCTAATAAATGACAAAGAGGATTAGCAATGTTAGAAAAATTCTTTATATATCTCCTATAAAATCCAGCATGACCCAAAAAACTTCTCACATCAGTAACGGTAGTAGGTGGTTGAAGTTCAACAATAATTTTCACTTTTGCCTGATCAACTTTCATACCTATTTGTGAAATTTTATGTCCAAGTACAATTCCTTCTGTAACCATAAATTAAAAATTTTCCCAGTTTAGAACCAAATTTGTTTCTTCACATCTTTTCAGAACTTTCGTTATATTTTCCAAGCAAGACTCAAAAGAAGTTCCAAACACTGAAAAATCATCCATAAATACTTCAATTCCTTTATTAATTAAATCACAAAATATTGACATCATACATCTTTGAAAAGCTACAGGTGCATTACATAAACTGAAAGGCATTCTTCTAAAAGCAAATGTTCCATAAGGACTTGTAAATGTTGTTTTCTCTTGGTCCTCAGGAGCAACATGTAATTGATGATAACCAGAATATGCATCCAAAAAACAAAAAAATATGAGTGTCCAGCTAATTTATCCAGCATTTGATCCAAGAAAGGTAAAGGAAAATGATCCTTTCTAGTGGCATTGTTTAATTTTTGATAATCAATGCAAATTTTCCATCCAGTAACTTGTCTTGTAGGAATTAATTCATTTTTATCATTAACAATGACAGTTACTCCTCATTTCTTCGAAACACAATGAATAGGACTTACTCATTGACTATCCGAAATAGGATAAATAATTCCAACATCTAACCATTTTAAAATCTTTATTTTAACAACCTCTTTCATAATTGGGTTTAGTCAATTCCTTGGCTTTGAGAAGTGAAGCTTCAATCAGAGATGCTTTACACCTTCGCTGGAGTCCCAGGAGCTCAGGGATGAGGCCTATTGCCCTAGTGAATTGTCTATATATGAAAGTGACCAGGCCCGATTTAGAGCTTTGATGGAAGTCCCTGTTGGAGTGGCCTGGTGATGGAGCTTTCAGTGGGGAACTTCTTCTCTTGATGTGGGTATGGTGTGGGTGAGTTTAATTTAAATTTGGTGGAGTTTAAGGAGATGTCCTGTTTCTGGCCTGAAATTGGACTTCAAAATTGAGCTCGATCAATGGGTTTCAGGCAGGAATGCAGTGGGGATTGGCTTCTCTGTGTTCTGGGAAGGTTTTGGAGTGTTTTTGGCAGAGTTTTGTTAAGGCCTGGTTTAGCCCACTATTTTGGCCATGAAGGGTGGTAGCTTAAATAGAGGGGCTTAGGGTGAAGCTCAATGCCTGGCCTTGGGTGCAAAGTGTTGCTTAGGTGGAGGGAAGAAGAGCTCCAATGGCCAATGGTAGTGAGCCAGCTCAGAGAATTCAAATTGGACACTTTAGCCATTAGGTGGTTCTCGGTTTTAGCATTTTCCAGCCACTAGGGTGGTTGGCAGGGCCAAGGCTAGTGGCCAGGTGGTTCGGGTGAGCCAGGGGAGGATTAATGATGTTTAACCCTCAATGTCAAGTGATGATGGTGGAGATATTTAGATTAAGGCTAAATATAGGGTGAAATCCTTTAATTCAAGGGACCTTTGATCCATGGATCCATTAGAGTGGGCTAGGTGGGTCTAGCTCAGTCCTAGGGGCCCACTTGGCTGATCAAAGGATCTTCTATACAGAAATTTGTCAATTAAGGCATATGAGAGAGCTCTCTTTTGAATTTGAAGTGCAGATGGCATGTTTTCTAGGAACCTTCCTGTTTGCAATTATTCAATTAATGGCTGACACTAATTCTGCCACTGTGGCTGCTCTTTCTTCTTTTTTCAATATTGTGTCGAATGTCAAGGTGATGTCCCTGTACTGTAATATCTACAGAATCTTCGAGCAAACAAGCTATTTCTTTAGCAATTTTAGCTAAAGTGTCCGCGTGGGCGTTGTCTGCTCGAGGAATCCTGTAAAATATCACACTCGGAATTTGTTCGAGTAGTTTCATCATGTATAAGTGGTATTCTTCTAATCTTGGTTTCATAACTTTATATTGACCTGTGGTGCAACTTTTTAATTTGCAAAAATTAATGAACTTATAAATATATATATATATATGTAACATTTAAAATAAAAAATAATATTATATATATATATATATATATATATATATATATTAAAGGAAAAGAGCTAATGCTCCTTACATGTTAATAATCTTGTTACAAACAAGGACAAAAGGGTGATTCCACAAACTATGGAACACCATATAGAGCAAAGCCATACAAAAGACAGGACATAGGCCATGGTGCCAACAAATCTTTAGCATTATACAGACCCACATGAAACAAAGAAACTAAAATTCGGAAGGTGACTCAATTACAGTCGGGTGGAGTAGGGAGGGTCAATTGTGGGCATATGAACCCAGCCTGAGGTGTGGGAGCCTCAGCTGATCTCCAGCAATAAGGAACTTCAGTTCAGTTGGGGGGGATTTATACACCAAAACTTGTTGGGTAGCAGCACTAGTAGAAGCCAACCAATGTGCAGATTTGTTTCCCTCTCTTAGTATAGAAGAACAAATAAGCTGAGGGGGTCTGAGCTTTTGAATTTGGTTTAACCAGTAGTTGTGAATCCACTGGGTATGTGTATTGTTCTCCAGTTTGTTTAATACCTCAGTAGAATCAACTTCAATCCAGATTTTTCTCCAGTTAGCAATCCTTGCTAATTGCAGTGCCCACATCACATCAATTAACTCAGTTTCAAGAGCATCATGTGCTATCACAGGTGCATAGAAGAAAAGTAAACACTTGTCCGGGTGGTTTCGAAAATTCCCCAACACCGCAGTTGTCATTGGAGTAGCTACCGTCGGTGTTGATTTTAATGATGTAGTCGCTAGGAGGATCCCAATTAACTGTTCTAACAAAGGTGCTTGCCACAGTTGGAAGATCAATATGAAGTATGTTATGGAAGTTTTTATAGATGATGATCTTTTCCGGATAGGCTTTGCGGTTTCTACTAATCGAAGCTATAGTACTCGGGATTCCTTTAAATTTTATTTGGTTCCTAGCCATCCAGATGAACCGTATGACAATGAGATGCACAGTATGAATATCCTGATTATAACCTTCACTCCAGCATTTATGGAAATCTTCCCATTGAAAAGTGAACCTCCCAAAGCATAAACTAAGCTCCAAACAGACTGCCTGGGAGAAAGAACTGTTGAAGAAGAGATGAGAGATGGATTCTTCCTGCTTATTGCACAACACACACTTTGAGGGCCCCCTAAGACCTTTCAATTTCGGAATGTCATCGGTTGGGATAATGCTATGAAAGGTTCTCCAGCACAAGAAAGACATAGAAGGGGACAAGTACTTTCCCCAAAGGGAATTACTCCAATGAACAGAAGGCCAAGTATATAACTTCCTGTATATGGCTTTGGTGATACTTTGAGACTGATGAGCATGCCAATTAATTTTATCAGGTGCCCCTCTATTGAATTTAATGGTGGAAATTTGGTGGGCAGATTGATCCTGAAGAATAGCTGTAAGGTGTGGAAGTGACCAGTTTTGACCATCCCAGCAATCAGCCACTCTAATGGTATTAACAGTAATGTCCCCTCTAGGAATTAACCAATCCTTGGGGCACCAATTATCCAGCCAAGAGTTGATTTCACCCTTCCCCAACTCCCAAATAATATATATATATATATATATATATATATATATATATATATTGATTTAAATGATAATGAGTCACACAATTAATGCAAGTATACATATCACTCAAGTAATACAGGGCTCTAGTGGAGTCCTGGAATATCGATCCCAGAGGAAGGCTTTAATTTTATGGCGTGGCACTGAAATCTCTTATTGAATCACATCATAATTGCAAGTGGATTAATTCTTAAAGTAAAGACGAACATGTTCAGTTACTATATCTACCATAGCAAGTTGTAAACTCCAGTAAGTTAAACTAATGTATGACTAAATTTATAACAAATTTCAGTTGTAAGAAAGATTCTTCCTCCTTTCCATTCATAATGTGATGATTATTGTGACAAAGATCAGTGATGCAAATGTGTTGTGCCAAATAGGGGCATTCCTATACTTTGCCCATATTTTAGCATATAAAGAACATTAGCTAATCCTACGTTTAGTCTCCAAATCTGTAGTTAGGCTGGGAGGATACTGGCTCTCACTCCAGAGCTTTCACTTCCCTTCACGTGAAGGCTAACTCTCACTTCAGTTTCTAAATATTAGGACCAAATTGAGGATTTCAGCTTGTCACTCTGAAATCTCCAATTCTAAGCCCATCAAAGTATATTTGCACTCAACCCCCCCACCCCCCCAAGAACTTCACCGTTTATGGAGTTTGAAAGTGACCTTCACTTTTGTTGTGGAACTCATAGTCCTTTCGAAACATATGTTTCCTAACAAGTTTTAACAATTCAATTGGCCAGATCAAAAAGTAAATGAAGTTCTAAGTGAAAAGGTCATCACAAATTCTTCATAATAAATCGACACATGATTTCCTTTCACAACATCAACACATCACATGAGAAGGAGAAAGACAAATAAATATACTCAAGACTCATGAGGAAAAGATGACAAAATATGGATTTCATATATAAAAATAATGTCATACAAACAAAGTAAAGTAAAAACTACTTATCTCAAATTCTTCCCCAAGCGAATCTCAGGGAATTCCTTTGATTCCTTTTCTTTCTTCACAACAACACATGATTCTCTCTTTAGAATAGTAAGGAAGAAGAAATCTCTCACTTTCCCTCTCCACTCACACTCCTTAGAAGAGAAAACACAAACCTAACTTCCTACACAAAATGGAAAGGACTCACTCTCTAAACTCTAAACTCTTCTCTTCCTTTCTTCTCCCCTTTGAAATGTGGCACCAAATCTGTTTAAATTTGGACAAAACTGAAATTCTAAGAGTTTCCTCATGAAACCTTTCAAAATCTAGCCGAATACATTGAATCTAGTTCAAAATCGGCATAGGTTGTTGTCCGGTACTGGTAGGAGCGCCGTTCAGCGCATTATTTCGCCAAAAAGTCGTAACTCTTTGGAAACGGGCATTGTCCGGCGGTGGTGGCACCACTGTTCAGCACTAGTTCAATAAAATGTACTTTTGTCCTTTTTCTCTCCAAATTTGCTCCTTTTTGCTTCCTTTTGCTCGAAAGGCCTAAAACTTTTGTATTTGCATGAGATCATCGAAAATACCTTCTTTTAAAATGCAATATCATTGAAAATATGTATGAAATGGATAATAAAATGCTATCAAATTTTCAGTGGATCAAGATCCTTATCCTCAAGTAATTCTAATTAATACATAAAATTATGATCAACTGCAATGAACTTTCTTTATAGAATACTATAAATATGATTTAGATACGTACAATAATAAAATTTTTAGAAAGATATTTTAATAATTCAAGTAAATTCTGCAGGTTTATGAATATCTAGTAATCAAGTCTAAGAGTTCTAGTTTTCTATTCATTTAAAAAATGACTGTAGATTATTCTATTAAGGCACTTAAAAGGGTTACAAGAAAAGAAGTTTATGAGAACACTACTAGTAAAGATGCTAATCCATACATATAAGTTCAGGATAGTAATTAAGTTTTTTCCCTTTAGGTAGGTCCAAGTGAAGCCAATTTTTGATTAGGCATCTCCTCAAACTTCTCCTCACTTCTCTTTTCTATTAATTTTCTTTTTCTTTTTGCTTTTATTTTCTTTTATTTTGCTTTTTGATTTTTTTCTTCTTTTGTTTTCAGTGATGATTACTATATTTGTATAGCGTTTAATGATTTTTAACTTCACCCTTCTCACCCTAAATTTGAAACTTACCACATTCCTTTTCCTTATAGGCACTTCTTTAGTTTATTAATTATTCATCATAGAGTCTCAATCCTTTCCTATCACATAAAATTTTAAGATTCTTAATATTCCAAACGTATAGTTTTTCTTACTTTGAATAGTTGACTATAGTCCTATACTTTTATACCAAATATCTTACATTACAAAATTTCTTTTCATTACCAAACACTTTCCTTCAATTTCATAAAATACTTAAATAAAATCAAAATACAGTTATATTAAATTGAGCTCTATTATAGGAAATCATGTTACTAATTTTTGAAAATAATTTTAAATAAGAACAATTAACAATTAATTCTTTTTTTCCTTCCACCAAACTTAGATTTTTGAATATATTCTACATGGAAGAAGGAAAAAATCTAAATATAACTCATACCTCAATATGCTGGCTTTTCATATCTTTGAGTTTCAGTAGGTTTTTCTTCATAAAGTAGAATAATAGACCTGAAATAATTAAGAAGCATTTCTATACACAAATATGGGTTAGACGTTTATAAAGAAGAAGTTTAAACACATTAAATAGTGCACATAACATTAATATCCAACAGTTACTGGTACAAATTAAACTAGCAATCCAAACACATAAAAACTTCACTATCACATCACAAATCAACAACAAAGTCTACTACAAGTACATCTAACACACATAAAACATCTCAAATACATAACATAAGGAGTCTCTAGTACATCACAAATACAAAACACAAATTAATCACAAAGTTCAATGAAAAATAAAACTAACAATACACAAACTACCAATCTTCATCTTCTGCAGGAGCTCCACCATCATCAGGTTCTTCAGGCTGGTATGGAGTATACTTATAGTATATAAGAAATACAACATCAGTGTCTCCCCTGAAAAATCTCATCTATGCATTATGATAAGTTATCTCATATTCTCTCCACCGCACTTGATAATCATCATTATTTTTTTTCATTACTTCCAGTCTCTATACTCTTATGTTTAACCTTTCCAATTGATCCATAAAATCATGCAGTGTAGGCTCACTAGATGTAGATGGTCTATCACGATTAGAAGAAGGCTCATCAGCTCTTTTACTCCATTTCCATCCTACATGGGCTTCATAAGTTTTCAGATTTAATTTAGTAATAGGCTTCAGGGGGTGGACTACCTCATCATTATCTTTAATTATAACTCCTGCCTGAATACATAGAGCATGAATCAGACTGGGGTATCCTAGTCCTCCTGTAGTCTCTCATTTTGAGCATGTCAAAATACTTTAATGAATAATAGCCCCAATATTTATATTCTTCATGTTCTAAATACAATAATTCAGAACAACTCTATCAACAGTAACATCACTGTGATGGTTGGTAGTAACAATCTTGCAGAAATGAAATAATGTCAGGCTTTTGATACAGGATTCAAAGTAGAAAGGGAAAAATTAACTTTCATTCTCTGCTTAATTTTCCATTCCCATTTTCCATCAGTCAAAAGGTTTATAATATCATCCAATGCCTGATTTGTGATAGAAAAATTTTCATATTCACAATGGTAGTGTGCTCTCAACTGATAAAATATATTTATGCTGGCAGGGTAAATTCAACCATTTGACCTCTAACCAAAATAAATTCACTCTTAGAATAATACATATTAGCAAAAAATCCTCGAACAATACCCAACATCGCATCAGCAGTAAAATAACAGAAAATCCCTCATTGACGATTAACAATCAGTTCTTCAAGGATTCCTCCAGGATTTTCAAAGGCTCTTTCGTGAATACATTTCTTACTGCTAAGAAACGTACTAAAAAGTGAATAGGCTTCGAAATTTACAAATATACTTTCATCATAATCAAATTTCCTCTTCCCCTCAGCCAATCTTGAAGCCATTTATCTAAAAATATCAAATTTTTCCAAATCAATTTTAAAATTACAACGCAATTGACTCCAAGGCAAATTTAAATAGATAAGAACTCAACATCCATGAATAATCTCCAAAGTTTCTCCAAAAACTTTAAAGTTCCAAATCTTCCTAATGTTGGAGATTTCCACGGTCAAAATAAAAAATTTTTAGGTTAAAGTGTAGCTCTTACCAACAAAATATGAAATCTGAACATTTCCGGCCACAAAATGGCTTCAAATTCAAAAGCTAGTAAGCCTTAGGCGCGAAAATCATCCTTGGCTGGAGGTTGAAGACAAAGATTTGGGCGAAAATGGCGGTTCCCAGGGTTAAATCATAAAAAATTAGATTTTTGTGCATTTTTCGTGTTCGAACGTTGTTCAGCGCTAGAAGCAGGGCCGTTGAGCGCATTTTTCTGCTGAAATGGCCAAACTCTCTGACTTTTGGCACTGTCTGGCACTAGCAGCATCGTCGTTCGGCACCAGTTCAAAAACTGGGTTTCTAACTTTCTTTGGCAATTTCAATCATTTTAAGTCCGCTTCGATGTCTAATCAGTCTAATTAAGCATTGAATAACATCCTACAGCCTTGGCAAATGATATTTTTCAACACAAACAACACATAACATTACTTTCATATATAAAATCCATGAGTCATACACATACACACAACACTAAACGTTACATATTTTAAATCTATATAATCTTAAATTCAGCGTTGCACACAACCACAATACAATAACGCTGAGAACTAAACAAACAATCATGTCAAACTATAACATTCAAACCAAAAAAAGTAAAGCAAAGCAAAGCAATCCGTTACATAAACACCTAAATACACTAATCAAGTTTCATTCTTCCTCCAAACTATCATCAATTCTAAGATCTCCCATCAATTGAGCATGGACAAATAAATTGTAGAATGGACGAAACAGGAATTCTTCAGTAGAATTCTCTTCAATCTAACCTTTTCTTCTCATCAATTGCGTCAAACTTCCTTCATGATATCCAGAATGATCAAAGTACTCTTTCATTCTCCAATCCAGATGATCAAAGAAATAAGAAAGATTGTTGATTACATTCATCAGATGTTGTACTTCCTTCTCCAATTTCATGATTTTCTCTAGGATGATCTATGAACTTTCAAGAAAATAAGGAGGAATAGGTGCTGACCTTTGAGATAGTTGAGCTTCAATATTGCTCATATCAAACATATCACCAATTGCCTAGTTACTATATGTATCTGTTGGGTCTATAGGCTTCCAAGGTAGAAGTACTCTTTCCTAGTTCTCATATGGAACTTGTGAATGACTGCAGAGGAGAAATATGGTAGAAGGGTTTACAAGCCCATACTTTGATCCATGAACGATCAATCCCAAAACAAACTTAACAATTATCAAATCAACATCAATAAGCATTCTCATTTGAATATAATAATTTAGAATATCACACTCCTTAGTTACCTTATTGATTTTCATTGTTGGGACCACTTTTGTACAAATGAAGTAATGTAAGTGTTTCGACGTAGGATTTAATAGTGTGGTTGCAAAACTTACATAACTGCTATCTCTTATCTCCCATTCATCACTTTCATCTGTCAGATATCTATATATGTCATTCATATTGTCCTTCGTCGGGGAAAAATTCGAATAGTGGCAGATTGACACATTCTATATCATGTATAAATCATTAATCTTTACAGGATTAAATGTGACAAACCTACCTCGCACGTAAACTGATCATTAGTTGATTCCATGAAGATTTGTATAAAACTCCTTCACAACCGGAACAACTACAGCGGTAGTAGTATAACACAATACTTCCTAACGTCTCTGAACAATAATTTCATCAACTCTATTTGTAGGAGAATTTGTACCTCAATTTACAAAGCCTCGCTCCTTAATCAAACTCATTTTTGAGATAATTTTGTTGAAAAGTCGCTGCGCCTCAAAACTTACAAACTTTCTACGGGTGAACACTTGAAATCTTTGAATTTCCATCGAGTCAAAATCCATTTGGACAAGAATTTGGGTCTTCCTCCACATTCCTTTGGATGTTCCATCGTCTAGGGGCGGATTTTGGAAGTTCTAATGGAGGAGTTACTGCATAGAACCGCCAAAACTAGGATTTTAAAGATGAGAAATGATTTTCTGAATAGCAGCGCTCTCCGGCACTGATATCAGTGTCGTTCGGCGCTAGTTCAAATCTGCCAAACTTCACCTAGTTCAATTTTTTTCCAAATTTTGATTCGATTCATTTCTTAAATATTGTTAATGTTAATTAAGGAAGAAAAAGACTTAAATAAGCAACAAACAAACAAAAATAACACTTCAAACAAATCAAACACTTAATAATTGTGGGTTGCCTCCCACAAAGCGCTTGGTTTAACGTCGTCAGCCCGACATAACTTTCAGTTATTCAATTTGATCTAACATTAAAACCTCTTTAAAATTAGGTCTATTGCCTTTAAAATATGATTTTAATCTTTGGCCATTAACTTTTAATATTCTTCTAAATTTAGGGTCTTCCATAATCACAGCTCCAAATTGATACACTTTTACAATAATGAAAAGTCCTGTCTATCTAGATTTTAGTTTCCTAGGAAATAATTTCAATCTTGTATTGTATAATAAATCTTTTCGTCCTGGTTCAAATTCCTTTTTGACAATTTTTCGATCATGCCATATTTTTCATCTTTCCTTATATATTTTATCATTATCATATGATTCATTTCTGATTTCTTCCAATTCATTCAATTGCAAGAGTGTCTTCTCACCAGCATCATTCAAATTAAAATTCAATTTCATTATCACCCAATATGCTTTATATTTTAATTAAACTGGCAAGTGACAGATTTTTTGAAATATTAATCTGTAAGGGGACATTCCTATAGGAGTTTTATAAGCAGTTATGTATGCTCACAAAGCAGTATCTAATCTAGCAGACCAATTCAATTTTTTTTGGATTAATGACTTTCTCCATAATTCATTTAATTTCACTATTAGATACCTCTGCTAAACCATTAGTTTAGGGATGGTTAGCTATAGAGATTCTATGCACAATATTATATTTTTCCACTAATCTTTGAATCAGATTATTCTTAAAATGGGATCCTCTATCAGTAATGATTACTCTAGGCATTCCATATCTTGTGAAAATATTTTTCATTAAAAATCTCGAAACACTTTTATCATCACACCTAGGTAAAGCTATTGCCTCAATCCATTTTTATACATGATCAACAACAATCATTATATATATATTTCTAAATGAAGGCATAAATGGTCCCATAAAATCTAATCCCCATGCATAAAAAATTTCAACTTCCAGAGTAAATTTAAGAGGCATTTCATTTCTTTTAGATATATTACTTATTCTCTGACATCGATCACAAATTTTGATAAATTTATAAACATCTCTGAAAAGTGTACGCCAATAAAATCCATATTGTAAAATCTTATGTGCAGTTCTATCAATTCGAAAATGTCCTCCAAATACAGACTCATGACATTCTCGAATAATTTTTTCAGTTTCTTCATAAGGTACACATCTCCTGATAATAAGATCATTACATTTCTTGTACAGATAAAGATTGTCCCAGAAATAAAATTTAGCTTCATGCTTAAATTTTTTCTGCTCTTGCATTGTTAAATCAAGTGGTAAAATATTACTAACGATGTAATTCACAATATCAGCATACCACTGTAAATTTCTTTCAATATCAGCATACCACTGTAAATTTCTTTCAATAACATTATATAATTGCTCATCAGAAAAAGTTTCAGTAATTTCATTTTTAAAATCTTCCAAATTAGGTTGTTCAAGTCTATATAAATGATCAGCTATTTGATTATTGCTCCCTTTTCTATTAATGATCTCAAAATCAAATTCTTGTATTAAAAGCATCCATCGAAGTAGTCTTGGTTTTGCCTCCTTCTTTTGCATTAAGTATTTAATAGCAGAATGATCAATATGCACTATGCATTTAGCTCCGATTAAGTAAGATCTAAATTTTTCAAAAGCATATACAATTGCTAATAACTCTCAGTAGTAGTATAATTAATTTGAGTAGCAGTAAGTGTCTTACTAGCATAGTATATAACTTTAAACATTTTATCATGTATTGACCCTAAAACAACTCCAATAACATAATCGCTAACATCACACATTAGTTCAAATGGTTTCTCCCAATCAGGTGAAACTATTATAGGTGCAACAATTAATTTTTTCTTCAATAGATTGAAAGCTTTTAAACATTCATCGTTAAAATCAAACTTTCTCTCTTTTTCCAAAAGTTAGCATAGAGGCTTAGAAATTTTTGAAAAGTCTTTGATATATCGCTTGTAGAATCCTACATGTCCCAAAAAGCTTCTTACCCCTCTCACAGTTGTTGGAGATAGTAATTTTCTATAACATGAATTTTTGTAGGATCTACTTCCATGTCATATTCAGATATTTTATGCCTAAGCACAATTCCTCCTGCAACTATTAATTGACACTTTTCCCTGTTTAGGACTAAATTTGTTCTCTTGCATACCTCTAAAACTTTTTCTAAGTTGCATAGACATGCATCAAATGAATCTCCAAATACTGAGAATCGTCCATAAACACTTCTATTCCATCATCAATTAATTTGCTAAATATGGATGTCATACATCTTTGAATTGTTGCAGGTGCATTACATAATCCAAAGGGCATTCTTCTAAAAGCAAACGTTCCATAAGGGCTAGTAAATGTAGGTTTCTCTTGATCCTTAGTATTTGGTGATAACCAGTATATCCATCTAGAAAGTAATAGTACTTATCTCCAGCAAGTATGTCTAGCATTTGGTCTAAAAAGGGTAAAGGAAAGTGATCTTTTCTTATGGCGGCATTTAATTTTCTAAAATCAATACATATTCGCCAACCTGTGACTTATCTTGTCCGTATAATTTCATGCTGATCATTTACATCAACAGTCACTCCTCCTTTCTTAGGAACATAATGAATTGGGCTCACCAAAACACTATCAGAAATAGGATATATAATTCCAGCATCTAACCACTTTAATATCTTTTTTTAACCACTTCTTTCATTATTGGGTTCAGTCTCCTTTGTGGATCAACTCTTGGTTTATGTTGTTCATCCAATAAAATTCTGTGCATACAGATCGAAGGACTGATTCCTTTAATATCAGCTATGGACCAACTATAAGCTTTTTTGTATCTTTTTAAAGTTTCCAATAATTTTTGTTCTTGATATTAATTTAAATCCGAAAATACAATGGCTGGTAAAGGAGATGATTCTCCCTAAAACATGTACTTTAAATCATTAGGAAGAATTTTCAGCTCAAGTTCAAGGGTTCTAATGATAGATGGAATCAAATTTTTATCTCCATTTTCCAAAGTATCCAATCTTTCAAAATTTTCTTGAACAAAGTCTAACTTTTCATTCTTCATATCATCCCAATCATCTTCATTTTCACTTTAATTTTCATCCTCACATTCCAGATTTTTTCAAATACTTCTTTAAAATAATCTTCTCTCAAATAGTCGCAGACTTCCATTTGATAGCAGTCATCATCTTTTTCAATTGAAGGGTACTTCATAGATTTCAAAATATTGAAAGTTACCTCTTGGCAATAACTCTCATAGTTAATTCTCCTTTTTGGACATCAATCATAGCTCTCCCAGTAACAAGAAATGGTCTTCCCAAAATAATTAGAATTTATTTATCTTTCTCAATATCTAATACAATAAAGTCCACAGGAAAGATAAATTTATTCACCTTCACTAATACATCTTCTACAACTCCTTTAGGATAAGTGATAGAATGATGTCGGCATATTTTTAGGTTGTATTATATTTTAAAAGGGGGTCGCCTAACAGAAGTTGTCGGCGAATTTAAATTTTAAATTTGATTTAAATATATATATAATTTAGAAAGTAGTATTTGACTTTGAAAATAATTTTAAATTTGAAAGTTTTAAGATATGAGATTAAACCGATCTCACATCCCAAATAGTTTATATAAATGAGCACCGCACCACAAGCCGTGTATCTATCCCTAAGGATAGACACACGACTTGAGGGTGGGGCTCGATCAAATAAACTAGAAGTTTTGTGACATCCGTTTGGTCCGCGAACCAATTTTATAAGCCGACAAATTCCCCTGCTTAATATGAAAGTATTAAACGGGGTTTATATTACTCAGGTTATTTAAAATTCCTATAAGGGCAAGCCCCTATAGTTAATTACATCTTAAGTGACGGGAATCACCTAAGAAAACTCTCGATAATAACCAATAATTCTGCTCTCAAGAATTTCAAAGTTTAAGGTTTTCAAAGATTGAATTTTGGAATTTCAATAGGGAATAGATCGAATTTGGAACATTTTTGTTTTGTGAATCCGAAGGAAGAAAGGTAGGAGGAATCACTGATTCGAAGTGAACTTCGGTAATTTCCCGACTATCCTATTGTTTGGCTTGAATTTAGGAAAGTCCTAATGTTTATTTAGTATTTCAATCTTGGCAATTTTAATTAATTAGGGCTTATATTTGTATGATAAAATCAAACAAACAGCCTAGAAGATGTGAGGGTTCATTGTCGTATCGGACGACTACCTCGGAATCCTAAGACCGGTTAGGGCATAATTTGCAATGCAAATGCCTAACAAAGAGGTTGAGGATTTATGTTGCATTAGGCAAGCTACCTCGGAGTCCTATGGCTTTGTTGTTTAATTCTAAGAAAGTTTCTGTTGAAGTAGGTTCGAAGTTTTGTTGATGACGATGGCCGTGCTTGCCCACCATGCTCCAAGCTCCTTGTTGTTGCGAGAGGTTTAGTTTTAGAAATTATAAATCGGGAGATGAGAAAAGTGTTTTGGTTTAGAGAAGTCTTAATTTCCAAGTGTTTTGTATTTTGATTAAAACAAATCTTAAAGTTGATTATAACGACACCGGTTAAGATCCCACGGTTCCATCCTTCGGCATCATTATTTTTATCGGATTCACTTAGTCCGGATGAATTTGCTAAACTCAATTGAATGAGTTCCATACTTTCATTTAGACCGTGGGAAATCCCGTTAGCAACACGTAGGTTACATCATCCGAGGTATTCCCGATCATCCAACGGGACGTTTTAATTTAGTTGCAATTGTAGTTTTGTGTTACGTTTGTGATTAAATTTTGAGTTGTTTTATATTTTGAAATGTTGTGGCGGTGAATTTTATCTTGCAATGACTTTTAACTTAGTTTTGGTTTCAGTTTTAGGGACTATCCTAAAGGTGTGGGTTTTCATGCAACAGTTGTTTTATCATGCAAGAAAAGAGTTGTTTTATCATGCAAGAAAAGTAAAGTGCATCTGCAATAAAGCAAATTGCAGGGAAGTAAATTGCAAGAAAGTAAATTGCAATAAAATAAAAGCGTACCTGGAGGGTCTTCCCGTCATCCCAAGCTACACTTAAAACACAATTAGAATATTTAAGCAAGTTCCTAGGTAAAGCTAAGGGAAAGGTTATGGTTTTCTACCAAATTCCTAATCCTATAGCTAGTCATCTCCTATGACGTCTAGGTTCTTTGTGTTTTTGTTTGAGGACGATTTTCTTCATCAAAGAACAATTAAGTCAAATTGTTCTTATAAATATCCTATCATATTGAGGAAGTGCTTAAGAAGAATCTTAAACATCTTTTCAATATTTCTAGGATTGTTTTAAGTCCAAATGAATTTAATTATATAAATGAATCGATCGTCCGAGGTTTTCAAGTTTTGTTAACTTGCCAGGTGAATTAAGACATTTGAATATCTTATGAGTGAAGTAGCACTTCATTTAATGTTTCATTTAGGAGTTATAATAATCAAAGCTTTCGAGGGTAAATTAGTATTTAAATGATTTGATTTAAGTTAAAGGGTTTAAATTTGGAATAGTGTTCAAGTTGCTTTAGATTTATTTTGAATTCTTTATGTCTTAGGTGACGTTATATTTAATTCAATTTAATTTAATTGAGTTTTAATTTAACTTAATTTAATTTAATTTGATTTGATGTTTAATTAATTTGATTTGATTTAATTTAAATTAATTTTTTAATTTAATTTAATTTAATTTAATTGTTTAATTTAATTTAATTTAATTATTTAATTTAATTTAATTTAATTTAATTTAATTTAATTTAATTTAATTTAATTTAATTTAATTTAATTTAATTGTTTAATTTAATTTAATTTAATTATTTAATTTAATTTTAATTTAATTTAATTTATAATTTTAATTGAGATTTTAAAAGAGTTTAATGATTTAATTAAGTCTTTTAATATTTTAAATTTGAGTTATCATTTTAATTAAGAGTTAAATGTTAATGATATAATTAGTTTAGGGATTTTTTAAATTAAAGAATAAATCTCTTCCTAATAAATATCCCTTATTTTAATAATTCCGATTTTATTATTCTTCAAATTTAATCTATTATTTAATTAA
Source organism: Papilionanthe hookeriana x Papilionanthe teres (assembly GCA_022702705.1). Classification (NCBI taxonomy): domain Eukaryota; kingdom Viridiplantae; phylum Streptophyta; class Magnoliopsida; order Asparagales; family Orchidaceae; genus Papilionanthe; species Papilionanthe hookeriana x Papilionanthe teres. Next base: position 143,362,186 of record CM040421.1, read on the forward strand.
AGTTTAATTATTTTAAAATTTGTTTAATGCGTTTCTACCCTTTAATTATTTAAATTTCAATCATCCAAATCAGATTAAGATCAAATGTTTTACTTGTTGATTTTTTTATTAAACCTAAAGTTTTAATTAAGGGTTGAAAGTTTAATTACCATTTTACCCCTTAAGTTTAATAATTTCATAACTCACAAAATTGAACTTAAATGAACTTGAAATTTTTATGTGACTTCACTTATATGTCAATAAAGACATGAGAGGAGAAAATGTGATTTTTCTGTATTTAATTTATTTATATAATTATTTTTGGTGGAAAATAGAGATTTTCAAGGAAAATTTGATAACATGACCAAAGGAAAGTTTCTGTCCTTAAGAAAATTAGGGGACATTTCTAATGACCAGAGAAGCACTTGGACCAATTTTGGTGATTTTTTGAATTATATTATTTTTATTATAATTATTTTGAGTTTTGGAGTGTTAATTAATTTAAAAATAAAATAAATGTTAAAAAATGGATTTTATATTTTCTAAAAATCTCTCTGATATCAAGGAAACCAGAGAAACAAATTTTGCAATTTTCTGATTTTTCTATGATTTATTATAATTATTTTAGTGAAAATTCTAGAAAATACATTTTTTTTTAATTTTAAAATTACCCTAGGGCTTTAAAATTCAATATCTCACTAAATAGACCTAGGAAAAATGTGGGATTTGTTCCTAAGTGATTAAAATTCAAAATGTGACATTTTGGTGAATTTTATTATTTTTGTGATTTTTATTATTTTTTTTTTATTTTTTAATTATTAAAAATATTAAAGTATTATTAAAAAAATCAACTTTTTTAGAAAATTGAAATTTTAATTTTCTTAGGTTCCCCTGATATCAGAGAGGCTCCAAAACCAATTTGGTGAATTTTTGAAAAGTATTTTAAAAGTTATGAATTTTTAAAGCTTAAAATGGCTAAGTGACTTAATCAACCCAATTAGTGGGGCTAACCAAGTCCAATTGACTTCAAATTTTTATGGTGGGTTCCTCTGATCCTAAAGGTCAGTGGAGAATTGATTCCAAGTCAATTTGATGCCTGGTTAATTCTAATTAATTAAAGACCTATTTTGGGTGTTTAAGCCGATTAGGGTTGTTTTAAATGAACTAAGTCGAAACCTATTTTTCCTAGGGTTCTCCGGTCATAAGGAACATCACCAAATTTTCCTAGAATTTATTTCACAACATGCTATTTACTGGAATTAAAATACTCAAAACGAGTGACTGAACTTGAAAAATCGAGAACTCTTCATAGGGATGGCCTCGACTTTGGAAAATTCGGGGAATGTTCCCAAATTCGGAGGCTTAAAAGCCCTATGGTCTCATGCCATGGTGAATTGTATGCATGCATGGAGAATTAAAATAATGCAGAGAGTAAATAAATTATAAAAAATAAAATATTTGATGAAATTAAGTGATTTCTTTTCCACATTATTCTCCTCTCTTCACTCGAGCGAGAGGTATTTTTATTTTATTTTTCTGATTTTTCTACACGAGAGATATGAATTTTTGAAGTTTAGGGAATTAAATAAATTAGAAAATCCCTAATTTTCTACTTATCCGAGTCGGCGCCGGCGCATCCTCGGCGACTCCGAAAGGCCGCGCGGCGCGCTCCATTCGACGCCGCCACCCGAGTCGGCCGGCCGGGCCCGCGGTTCTCGTACCGTCTCCGGTCCGACGCGATCCCGGTCGTCCGTGCGCGCGTGTATTGAATGGACGGCATCCGTTCATCGTCCCAGTGTTCTCACCCGAGAGCGCGTCCACACTAAATCCACTAAGATCTCACTCGATTCTCGATGGATTTTTACGTTCTTATACCACTATGGATTCGTCTTGAAGAGACGAACACATCTATACGGTTAACATGCATTGAAATTAAAGCATTTGAAATGGAAAATCTGCGGAATCTCGGGATGAAGAGTTAGCTCATACCTTGGCTCGGAGAAGTGTGGCTTCGATACGAGAGTTGTTGCACCTTCGATTGGGTCCCGGCGAGCTCCGGATGAAGTCTCTCGAGTGCAGTGAATTGTCCGGATATGATTTCGACCAAGCCCGATCACAAAGCTTGGAGGTTGGAGCAACCGGGTGGCACTGGAGATGGGGCTTTTGATGGTGGACACCTTCTCTTGGTGCGGTGAAGGTGTAGAGCCAATCGATTTGGGAATTGGCTCGCTGTGGAGAAGTGTCCTGGTTTTGGGTGGAATTTCGACTCTAAAATTGAGCTTACGGAGGAGAAATGGCAGGGGGATTTCATCGGGGATGAAGTGCTCTAAGGATGGAGAAGGGTCCGGAACAATTTTGGCGAGTTTTGGCGAGGTTTGTGCTTCTTCTCGTTCATGGCCGAGAGGGGTGGAGTTTAAATAGAGTTGGGCTGGGGGGCCTCCCGGGGGAGTTAGGGCTTGGGATCGACTGCTGCGGTGAGGAGAAGATCGGCCATGGTAGCCACTGGGGATGGGGCGACTCAGCAAGTGAGAATTTCGATGTTGGCTCACATGTGAGCTCTCGGCCATGGTGTTTTCCGGCGGCACGGTGGCCGGCCGGCCGGCGATGGTCACCATCTTGGTCGGGTGGGTCGGGGCTGGGGTTTAGTGTAGGCGATTGGCAAATGCCATGTGTAAAGTGGTTGAATCGAAGTAGAATGGGGAAGGGGCCATTTTAGCTTATTTCGGTCAACCCATGCAAATGGGTTGGGTGCACCTCCCAAGACTCGGTTTTGGGCTGAGGAGGTCGGGTGGGTCGACCTCGCATGTGTGGTGGAGTCTCCATCGAGGATTAGGTGGCAAAGCATGGTTTAGAGTGTGACATGCTTAAGGTAAAAAGGCTTAAGGGAGGCTTAAGAAAGATCCCCCTCTTCTTGCCATAAATGGACTAATGACAAGTCAAAGCCCTCATGGCTTCATGTGGCTTGAGAATGGCTTGTTCATGGCTCCATTTGGCTTGGGAAAAGGTTGGCTTATTTCATGAAAAAGGGTTTTAGAAATATTTGGCATTTAGGGGGTAATTTGACATGTGGCTTGATTTGGAATGGTTTAATTGATGATTTTGCAACTTAGGGGTGATTTTGATCAAATGGATGATGAGGGGAAGTGGCATGTGGGCTTTAGGATGATTTGGGCTTTTGAATTTTGAAGGAAATGGGCTTTTAGGAGGGTTTAAGGGATGGGCCCTTAAGTTTAAAAATGAATTTATGGATGGGAATTTTGTAAAGAGGTTGGGCCAAATAATTGTTGGGTTTAGCTCATGGATGTGTCATGAGTGATTTGAAACAAATTTGGGGTGATTTGGATTTGAATTGGGTTGAATTTGGGTTAGGTTTGGGTTTAGGTCAAAAATGGGCCTTTTGACCTTGGGTTGAGTTTGAGTGGGACTTGGGTTCAAATTTTGGGCAAATAATGTTAGGGTTTTGTTTGTGGGAATGTTAAGGAAGATTTAGAAAAGATTTGAGGTTAATTGGAGTTGAATTGGGTGAGTTTGGGTTAAGTTTGGGTCATGGGTCCAAATTGGGCTTTAAGGCCAAAAGTGAGATTGGATCCAAATGTCAATCAAATTGGACTTGGATTTGGTTTAAATTGGTATTGGGAATGTTGAATTGAAGTTTAGAATTGAATTGGGCCAGAATTTGGGTCAATTGGATAGGTTTGGTTTAACATTGGGTTCACTTTGGGTTAAAATGGGTCGATTTGGGGGTTTTGACAAAAGTAGGGTAAATTGACAAAATTGGCCTATGGTGTAGTTGGACAAAATGAAATTGGGAATATTTAGGATTTTCTGGAATTTTCTGGGAATTTTCTGAATTTTTGGATTTTTAGGCCAAGAAGGGTATTTTGGGTATTTGGAGGGTATTAGGGGGTATTTTTTGGAATCTTTGGTATTTTTGGGTATGGATGATCAATTTGAGTGATGTGGAGATGTTTGGGATTGATTTTGGAAAATTTTGGGTAATTTGGAAATTTTGCGAAAATTTGGGTAATTTGAGAGTTTTGGGTAGGTTTAGTAGGTGTAGGGTCTCGGGGGTCAAAAATTGAAAATTTGGGAAATTGAAGATTGGGTAAACCTAGGTGGAAAGAAATCATTTTGGTTGAGCCATGAAGCCATTTCAAGCCCATATGAGCCATGAAAGGACTCATTTGAGGCATTCATTATGTTGTTCCTAACCTCTGTAGCGAGGGCTTAGGGGTTAAGGACCATCCATGTGAATCACCTACATGAGTCGGGAGGTTAAGTTGGGTATGGGTGTGTTTTTAGGAAGTGTGTGGAAATGTAGTGTGTAAGTGTAGTGTAAGTCGGCGCCTTCACTGGACCAGGGCCACGCGGGGCGGTCTAAGGCCAAAAGAGTCCTATATGAACTCATCCTTTAAACTTCCACATTTAATTTCAACCCTCTAGGTGATTAGGGGTCTATAGTCAAGTTTGTGGAGTTTGCAGGGAGTTTAAAAGTGGTTTGAATTTCTAAAAGGCGGGTCCCAATTCTAGTCCTCTAAGATAGTCGAAAGGAAAAGCCTAAGGCTAGATCCTAAGCACTAAAAAGAAGAAGGGAAGATCTCATCAAAAATGAGGTCAACAAATGGACCCCGATAGGTGTGGTGAGTGACGGAGCACACCGCGCGTATTGGTGTTGACCGAAGCGATCAACAAAACCGACACGGATGTCCAAGTGACGAACTTAGGACGAAGTAGAAGAGTTCTCGCTGGGGAGTGTCGAGTATATCTGCGGAACCGGAGATTCTTGAACTCTCGGCAGGGAAAGGAAAAGGAGGTAAATCCCGAAATCACATGATGCGGGGAATTTCGATTTAGATTTTATTTTGTTTCGATTTATGTTTTGATGTGTGAGTTTAAATTTTAGTTTGGAGTTTCAATTTAGATTGAAGTTTTGTCAAAATTAATTTGAGGGATTTGATTTGAAATGAAAATTGGAGTTCTGAGGTTTTAGATGTAACATCTCCAACCTCGAAAGAAAATTAAATTGATTAGATTGAATCGTTGCAACGAGAAGAGATCTCAGAGCAAAGTGGTGTTGGATGTAAAATCCTTAACCTCAAGAGTTTGATTTTTTGATGTATTTCATCGCAATAGGGAAAGAATCCTAAAGCGATGCGGTCTTCGATGTAAATCCTCGACCCAAAAGTTTGAATTTTGATGTATTTCATTGCAATAGGGAAAGAATCCTAAAGCGGTGCGATCTTGGATGTAAAATCCTCGACCAAAAGTTTTAATTTTGATGTACTTCGATGCGATAGGAAAAGAATCCTAAAGCGAGTGCGAGTCTTGGATGTGAAATCCTCGACCCAAAAGTGTTTGATTTGATGTATTTCGGTGCGATAAGAAAAGAATCCTAAAGCGATGCGGTCTTGGATGTAAAATCCTCGACCCAAAGATTTGAATTTGATGTATTTCGGTGCGATAGGAAAAGAATCCTAAAGCGATGCGATCTCGGATGTAAATCCTTGACCCAAAAGGTTTGAATTTGATGTATTTCGGTGCGATAGGAAAAGAATCCTAAAGCGGTGCGATCTTGGATGTAAAATCCTCGACCCAAAAGATTTGAATTTGATGTATTTCGGTGCGATAGGAAAAGAATCCTAAAGCGGTGCGATCTCGGATGTAAATCCTCGACCCAAAAGGTTTGAATTTGATGTATTTCGGTGCGATAGGAAAAGAATCCTAAAGCGGTGCGGTCTTGGATGTAAAATCCTCGACCCAAAAGTTTGAATTTTGATGTACTTCGGTGCGATAGGAAAAGAATCCTAAAGCGGTGCGAGTCTTGGATGTAAAATCCTCGACCCAAAAGAGTTTGATTTGATGTATTTCGAGTGCGATAGGAAAAGAATCCTAAAGCGATGCGATCTTGGATGTAAAATCCTCGACCCAAAAGAGTTGAATTTGATGTATTTCGGTGCGATAGGAAAAGAATCCTAAAGCGGTGCGGTCTTGGATGTAAAATCCTCGACCCAAAAGATTTGAATTTGATGTATTTCGGTACGATAGGAAAAGAATCCTAAAGCGAGTGCGATCTTGGATGTAAAATCCTCGACCCAAAAGTTTGAATTTTGATGTACTTCGATACGATAGGAAAAGAATCCTAAAGCGGTGCGGTCTTGGATGTAAAATCCTCGACCCAAAAGAGTTTGATTTGATGTATTTCGAGTGCGATAGGAAAAGAATCCTAAAGCGGTGCGATCTTGGATGTAAAATCCTCGACCCAAAAGAGTTGAATTTGATGTATTTCAGTGCAATAGGAAAAGAATCCTAAAGCAGTGCAGTCTTGGATGTAAAATCCTCGACCCAAAAGATTTTGATTTTGATTGAGACTTGAAGCCTGGAAAGATTGAATTCGGAAATTTAGAAATTTGGAAGGATGAGTTTGAACTCGATTGAAATTTGATTTAAGATTTGATTTGAAATTTGGAAGATCAAGTTTGAAACTTGATCGAGATTGGATTTGAAATTTGATTCAGAATTTGATTTAAAATTTGGAAAGATTGAATTTGAGATTTGATTGAGATTTGATTTGGAATTTGGAAAGATGAATTTGAAATTTGATCGAGAGTGGATTTGAAATTTGATTTGAGATTTGATTTGGAATTTGGAAAGATGAATTTGAAATTTGATTGAAGATTGATTTGGAAGAGAAAACAAGAAAAATTTTATTATCGTGATTTTATTTATTTTAGCACATTTTATTATTTTTGGGTTCGGACCCAATCATCAGTAATTACTTCGCCTGTGTTTCTTAGGGGTGAAGAATTCATTCCTTCGAAACATCAGGTAGCGTAATACTTTTTCAAGTATCGTCCGTTGATCGGAAGCATATGTCGTTGTCCCTGGCAATTCACTAGCCGGTAGGAACCTCACGAGTATACTTGCTTCGACCACGAAACGGTCCTTCCCGAGTGGGTTCAAATTTTCCTCCTATCTTGCGGTGTGCGAGAATAGGTCTCTTGAGAACGAGAACTAAGTCACCGACTTTGAAGGTTCTCGGGCGGACCCGGTTTGTCATGGGCTTGAACCATTTTAGCTTGGTATAGTTCTAAATTCTGTTGCGGCTGCAAGTCTTTTCCCTTCCAAGCTTTCTAATTCTTCGAGTCGTAGTACGGCGTTTTCTTCGTCGTGATCTTGTTTGCAATCGCAATTACGAGTGAAGTAAGTTGAACCTCTAAAGGTAACACTGCCTCGGACCCATACACCGGAGCGTAAGGTGTAGCTTGAGTAGGAGTTACGAAGGTTGTCCGGTAGGCCCATAAGGCTTCTAACAATTTCTCGTGCCAATTTCTCTTATTATCGTCCGAGGTTTTCTTTAAGATTTGAACGAGAGTTTTATTAAAACCCTCGGCGAGGCCGTTTGCTCTTGGGTAGTAAATTGTCGAGTATCGCCGGTCGATTCCGTGTCTCACGACAAAATTGTTGATTTGTGTGCTTCGAATGCGACCCATTATCCGAGATGATCTGCGCGGCACTCCGAAACGGTAGACAACTTGGTTCTTGAAAAGCTGCAGCACGTGGTGTGCTTTCACTTCTCTAAGTGGGCTCGCTACTGCCACTTGGAAAAGTAATCCGTAGCCGCAAGAATGAAACGATGTCCTTTCGAAGATGGTGGTTCTATCGGACCCACTATATCCGTGCCCCGACATTCGAATGGCCGCGACGCGATTGTCGGGTGTAGCACATTTGGAGGTTGGTGTAGAACCACTCCGTGCACTTGGCATTGATGACGGCTCTTGGCGATTTTCATGCGATCGGTCATCATCGAGGGCCGGTAGTACCCTAGTCTTTTAATTTTCATTTTCATCTTTGGACCCGGCTAGTGAGCGCCACGGAGTCCTGAATGTACCTCTTTAACAATTTCACGGGCCTCGGACCCGCTTAGGCACCTTAGCCGCATTTGATCAAAAGACCTTCGTATAATGTGTTGTTTATTAATGCGTAGGACGGAGTTCTTTTCTTGATCCGATGGGCGGCGACCTATCATCCGGTAGTTTTCCTGTTTGCGGGTAGTCTATCGATGGTCGTCGCCGATCTTCCGTGTTTTTACGTCACTTCTTCGTAGTTGATTCTTTTTCTTCTTCGATTTGTGTATCATGTCATGTCAAGTTGTGATAGGACACGACGTCCGTGAGCTGACACTTCCACTTGATTCATCTTGCAAACGAGCAAATTCTTTTGCGAGACGGGCTAAAGCATCTGCTTAAAGCATTCTCTTTTCTAGGAATTTTGTAGATTGTCACATTTGGAATGCGATTTCAGCAGTTGTATGGCATATTGGAAGTATTGTTCGAGTCTTGGCTTTAGAATTCATGTCTTGTCCAGCGATCCGTTGAATGATTAGCTATGAATCCCCGTAGATGTTGATGTCTCGTTATCCCCATTTGAATGGTTAATTCCAATCCCGTTATGAGGGCTTCGTATTACGCTTCGTTGTTTGTACATGGTTACGTCAAGTGGTAGGAGTATCTTAACATCCCCCGCTCCGGTGTTATAAAGATTAGCCCGATTCCTGCCTTACCGGGCACTATCACTTGCGATTCTTCGTCTTTGTGTGCTGAAGATGCTCCGTCGAAATATAATTCCTAACGTCGATCGTCAAGGTCTTCTAAGTTCATTATTTGTTCATTTGGCAGATCGTCATTGAGAGGAGATTCAGCCGGCAAAGGGTGTGCTGCTAGGAAGTCTGCTAAGACTTGTCCCTTTACGGCACGCAGAGGCACGAAAGTTATATCGAATTGCAATAATATCATTGACCATCCGGCAAGTCCGCGGAAAGTGTTGGACGAGTCATCAAGTATTGCAATGGATTAAACTTCGAAATCAAGTTGACCTTATGAGAAAGCATGTAGTGCCCGAGCTTTTGAGCGGCGAAGATCGGGGCCAAACAATGCTTTTCAATTGCGGGATACCTTACTTCCGTCGGAAGTAAACGACGGCTTAAGTAGTAAAGAGCATTTTCTTTACCCTCATCATTGACACAGTGCTAACGAGGCTCGAGAGAGTCATCTAAAGCCGCGGTGTAAAGTATCGCGGTCTACACGAGATTGGGGCTGCTAAGACGGGAGGTGTCATTAAATATTGTTTAATGTCTTCGAAGGCCTTCGGCATTTCTCTTCCCAAATAAATATGGCGTCCTTTTTAACTAGTGCCGAGAAAGGCTGACACCTACACGACGGGTTTGAGATAAAGCGTCGAAGATATGCCGGCTTTCCTTGAAAAGATCGTAGTTGTTTTAAGGTTTTGGGAGGCGGCATTTCTAAGATGGCTTTAATCTTCTCCGGGTCGATTTCGATTCCACGATGTCGGACAACGAATCCTAAGAATTTCCGGAGGTGACGCCGAAGGCGCATTTTAAGGATTCATCTTAAGGTTAAATTGTCTTAATCGTTCGAAAACAATTCTCAAATCATACGAGTGGTTTTCCTTTACTTTGCTTTTGATGACGACATCGTCCACGTAGCACTCGACTTGATTGTGGATGAGATCATCAAAAATTCTTGTCATTGCTCTTTGGTAAGTTGCTCCTGCGTTCTTCAGTCCGAATGGCATCACTGTGTAGCAAAATACTCCGATCGGCGTTACGAATGCGTAAGCTTTTCATCTTCTGGAGCCATTTTTATCCGGTTGTATCACGAAGATCCATCCATGAATGAGAATATTTCATGTGTCGAAGCGATATCGATCATCGGTTCCGGAATCGGTAGAGGGAATTCATCTTTTGGACATGCCTTGTTTAAATCTCCGAAGTCCACACAAATTCGATCCGACCATTCTTCTTTACGGTGGCACCACATTGGCTAGCCAAGTCGGGTATTGTTCTTCGCGGACAAATTTAGCGTCTATTAGCTTTTTAACTTCGGCTATAACTTGTTGTTCGATTTCTAAACGCATTCTTCCGGGACCTTGTCCGACTGGAACGAAGTAGGATCCACTCTTAGCTTATGGACTGCAACCTGCGGAGCTAATCCTGGCATTTCATCGTAGCTCCAAGAAAAACAGATCTTTAAATTCCATTAATAACTTGATTATTTCTTTGGAGTCTTCTTTATTGAGTAAGGAGCTAACAAAGGTAGGTCTAGGCTCTTCGTTAGTACCTAAGTTAACTTCAGTTAACTCATCTATTGTGGATTTAATTTCTTCTTCGAATTCGAGTGGAGCGTCTCAATTTGTAAATCTTCGAGTTCGTGTTTGTAGTTTCCATGCAGTTTTCATTGGATTTGCAAGTGACAACCAAGCAAAATTCGGTATCGTCGAAGCCGACCTACTTGTGCGCAGAATCCGAGTCCATACTTTGAATTGGGAGGACGGCCGGAGTTATTCCATAACTTTTCAAAATGTTGTGATTGGCCTTTTGTCCATTGTCGAGGTAAGAAACCACGTTGAATTAGAATTTTGAGCACGGGAAATTACCACTCAAAGGTAATTCCATTAATTCGATGAAGTGACATCTTCGGAATTGTACATTATTTTTAGTTTTTTGGAGGAAAAGCTATTACGGTAGAATTTGATCGGCTTTGCACCCGTCACTACGTACCTCTTTGACCTCCATACCCTCGATCTTATTAGAGATGGATCGGAGTTAGGGTCATAGTATGTACGTAGTGGTTAATCTTCTCGTACATTGGTTGTATTCTTCGTTCTTTTCATCTTCGAGGGAGATCTTGTATTGCGGCTTAACTTTCGACTTATTGTTCTTTGCTTCTTGCTTGATTTCTTTTCTTCTTCAGAACTATCAACCCAATCAACATTGATGGTTGGTTTCTTCTGTCCAATTGTCCTAGTGTCTCTACCACGGCCTCGTCCCGGCCTCGACCTCGGATGCGAGTTGTGGAGAAACCTTCACCATCTCGCGGAAGGGGTGGTAGTGGCGGTGGACTAGAACTTCAGGTTCTTCGTTGTCTGAACTTTCTTTGCTTCATTTGTTATGGTATCTCTGGAGAAGATTGTTTTCTTTGGCGGTGCATAATAGGCATCTTCATGGATTCCAATTTCATGTACGGAGAATGGTTGTAAGTCTCCTTTGATGCCTTGTTCCCTCCATCGTAATATTTGATGCAACGATGCGGAGATGATGGTACCATCCTGTTTTCATGTATCCATGGTCGGCCCGATTAGAGCGTTGAACGACGTTTACGATCGATTATATGAAATTTTTGCGGTTGTCTTTGCTAAATCACCGGTCTTCATCGGTAGCGTTATTGACCCGAGGGCTCTTTCTCCTTTACGGTTGAATCCTCTTAACATTTTTGTCGGCCTCGAGCTCACGAGCATCAATTTCCCGGTATGCTAGTGTTCGAAGACTCATTATATTGATTGATGCTCCTGGATCCACCAAAACTACGGGAGCGTAAACTTCCCAATTGTAAGCTTGAAATGTACAACGGTCGGTTGTGATACTGTTTGTCCCAAGTAGTAGGTCATTGTACGTGAAGGTAACACCTCGGCGTTCCTTTAACGAAGCGAGCCTCATCCAAGGAATCTCCGGCCATTTGAGCTAAGCGAAATTTCGGATCAAGTAAGGCCTTGATCGAGCTTCTCTCATCTCCTTTGATAAGATGAGAGCATCGTAGATACTCGAGTTTGGCCGGTAGTTTCCTAAGATGGGCTAGCACGTTGTAATTACTTTGTTCTCTGTCTCGGCTTCTTCTCGAATGGGTATGTCTTCTGTTTGGGGTTGGTTCTTCTTGAACAGCCACCTTTCCTTTGTCTTTTGGACCCATTCTTGGAGGTAGAACTTTTCCACTTCTTAGGTTGACTTCTGTAATTTCTTCGGAATCTAGTATTGAGTTTGTCGGTGTCTCCTCTGAATCGGAATGAGCGGAAAACACACGGATTATCTTCCAAATCTGAAGGCTCTAACTCTATTGTAGCTGGAGCTCCTCGAAACTCACGAGATAAGATCCGTTGCTTGTTGAACTCTCGTAGCCTCCTTGATGGATGCCTTCTTCGTCATTTTGATCGTCGAGATCTTGTATGATTTGAGAATTGTTGTTGGTATCGAAATCGACGCCCGGATTGTCGCTAGTTACGTAATCGTTAGAAACGGTCAAAGCATTATTCGCAATGGCATCACCCTTATCATTATATGATCCCACGAAGTGAAGCGGATAATCATACAAAATCGGAGGTTGAGGGATTCTCCCCCGAATCGGAAACAACTATCCTAGGATAAGCGACCCCTAGTCTAGCCTTAGGAGTCTCGGTCCCCTCTTCTTCGTCAATTTTCTTCTTCTCTTCGATTGTCTCTGTCGAGGTGGTTCTTCTATCGCAAGTGATAGTACCGGCTTAACGGGTCTCGAACTTCCAGTTGAAGCTCGCACGAAGCGGTTCGGATGTTGTCTAAAATCTTCTTCGAAGATCGTCCGAGGAGGTAGTCCATCCATCGTGAGTTGCATAGGGATCTATCGGAATGACGGGATCGGTTGAGATAACATTGGCGGAACCTCCCTACAGGGTTCCTTCATGTACTCCTTCGGGATTGTTATATTTCCTTTCAGAAGGTTGTCGTTGAGCCAACTTTTTCGAGTAATGCGGTCTTCTATCTTATTGCCCAAGCATTCGATGGTAGGGGCAAAAGTTGGGATCACCTTTCTTGTTGACTTCCTACGGTCTTTTGGGCTGCAGTGGAAATGCAGGTTTTCATTAAGCTACGGAACATCTTTAGTGCGCTTCATTTTTGAACGGATATTCTCTGCTCGAAGCTCCCTCAATGTACGTTGCGGGCCGAGACGGTTGTTCATGCGCGGAGACGGCGGATAGCTGGACCGGGGTTCTTTGTTAATTTTGTTGTGGTTCTTTGCGGCCGTTACAGTGGTATTTGCATCGGTTGTTTGCCTTTGTCAAGCTCTTTGCAACGACCCAGTTTCTTTCGAAAGTCTTCACCGGCTTACCTTGTGTCCGTCTTGTCGGCAAAACTTAATTGCTTCGCCTCTTCTTGCAAGCTTCCGGCCTTGCTTAACAACTTCTCCAAAAGTCTTAATAGTGAATCCCTTGAGGGAGAAGTGCTATCGGGCCGTCGAATGCCCAAGCAAGATCTTGGGCGTATTGTTTCTTGCGAGTTGTGGTTCACACTTCATACTTAAATTTCTCCATCGAAGTATGTAATCCACTAGAGTTTCATTCGGCCTTTGTTTCTCTACCACTAAATCACCTATAGTGATGTGGTGCGAGCTCCGGCAAATCGCTTAATGAAGAGGCTCTCTAGCCTACGAGAATGTCTTTACGAATCCGTTGGTAATTCGCATACCGGTCGAGAGGCGATTCGACGGACGCTAACGAACTGTCGGAAAGGTAGCGCATCGCTCCATCGGCATTGCAACAAGCTTGGCACGAAAGTGTGCAACATCTTTGTCGGGGGTTCCCGGTTCCATCGAAGGTCTTAAACGAGAGGTGGTACGAAGCCCTTTGGGTATTGGACAGCGTCGAATTCTTCGGGTAAGGTCTACCGTCCGGAATAGATGTCCCGTTCTTCGATTGTGCTAGGGCTTCTCGCACTGTTTGTTCTACCAAGTTCTTGATATCCTTTTCGGATCATACTTTGTGTTGTATCCTTTTTAATTTGGTCATCCTAGGTGACGGATGTAATCTCCTTTCCTCCGTCTACGATGTGAATGACAGGGGTGTCTCTCTATGTGGTTGTACTTGACTTTGGAGAGTGGCTAGAGCTACGGCCATCTCTTCCATCCTCTTCGCCATTTGAAGCGTCGTGTCGTCCTTTCCTGTTTGTCTCTTCATCAGGTTCGGCTCCTCTCTTTGCGGGCTGAGAACACCTTGAAGGCGTGAAGCTCGTGTCTCAACCATGTTGATTTGCATATTCGTTGTCCATGAATTCCGATGAGTCGATCTCATCTCCGAACTTTCTTCTCTTTCTTTTTGCCAACCGTCGGATGTCGGTTCTCGAGCTTTTCCATGGCATCTTCTAGCGGGCTTTTACGTATCTTTGTGGTTGTCATGCGATGGTTGCCGGGTCCTTTTTCACGAGTCCCCTTCATCGCGGTAGCACTTTCTTCGAATTCCAGCCTCGGCGAGACTTTCTTTCTGGAACAGCTGTTTCGATCTCGAGCGCCGTAGTGGGACGCCACACCATCCTTCTAGCGGCGGGAAAGGTCTATGACGGTGGTGCAGCCGGCCAAATCTTTGGAAGGTGGTATCCTCCCTAATGCAACACGATACTACGGCGGGCGGGCTAGCCTTCATTCTCTTGCTTGGCTTTTCTATCATGACGGCGGGTTCTGCTCGGGGCCCCAGACGGGATTTGAGCGGCACCCGCCCTATCCTTCGTGAGGAATTTCCGACACGGGGCGGTTTTCCTTCTTCGCTAGCTTTTCTACCAAAGTTTGCGGTCGGCAAGCCCGGCGTAGTTCTGATTCTTTTCTTGCGGTATCGTTGTAGTATGCGGGGCTGGTAATATGGCGGCAATCTTGCGAGCATTCTCCTCGTCCTACTGCGGCGGAGAGGGGATGGAACTTGCTTCCTCCCAAAAGTGGTATGTAGTCGGGCGAGTGGTGTATATTACGGCGCGGTGTATGTGCGGTAACTGCGGAATTTCCTCCGGGAAGGCAATCTCGGCTTGGCTACGGCTTCCCGAAACGTCCTTCTATTTCTATTTCTTCTTTAGGTCTTTGTCGGCGAAGGAATCTTGGCGGGACCGATTTCGAAGACGAAGGTCTTACGGGAAGGTCCGTACCCTCCACGGTAACGGGTTTATCATAGTTAAAGTTCCTTTCCCCTTTGGTTGGCGAAGTCGGGGTAGGTGCGAAACAACTAGACCGGTGGGGGTAGTGAGAGCAGTCCTCTGCCGGACAGCGGTACTCCTCCCTAGTCGGGACCCTTTGCGGGGAGGAAACTCTTGGGTCGACCAGGTTGAACTCCAGCGAGTGGTTCCTCGGCTTCAGATACCTTGTTCGTCGGTGCAAAGAGGGAGACGTCGGTGACCTTGACGTTTGTGTTTTCAAATCCATTTTGTCAAATCGGATGACCCCATTGTCGGGCCGGTTCATCCTTATGAGCCGGCGAAGTCCGGTCCGTTGGTGAAGGAGAAAATCGAGTTTTCGGGGCTTCCATTTCTGAGGTAGATTGGTTGTCGAGTCCCAAGCTATGCTTCTTTTCTTGAGGACGAAAAGAAATTGAAAAGTCAGAACTCATTCTTTGTTCATGTATTTATAAAAAAGAATCATTTGTTAAAGAATCACTTATTAGAGGGTTTGTTTATTTAGAACGGAATGTTGAGTGAAGAGAAGGTAAGGAATCCGATTCGAAGGAAAAGAAAGTCTTGGCAGACTTCAGGCTCGAAGGATCACTCTATGGCTTAACTTTTTATTGGGGTCCTACTCGAAATGAGGTAAAGGATCTCGGAACACTCTACGTTTTAGGGGTGTCTAAACGATTGGCTCCTAAATCCGGGGAATGTTGGCTATACTTGTTCAAGATAGAAATGAACATAGTATTCCAACGGAAAGAAGGGTAGTTTGATCCAAGTAGGGACATGGATACACCTCTAGATTTTTGAAAAATTATTTGATTATAATGGAGAGAGGAATTCTCCCAGTAGTCGCAGAAATTGTCGGCATTATTTTTAGGTTGTGTGTTTTATTTTGAAAAGTGGTCGCCTAACGAGAAGTTGTGCGGCGAATTTTTATTTTAAATTTAATTTAAATATATATAATTTAGAAAGTAGTATTTGATTTTGAAAATAATTTTTAAATTTGAAAGTTTAAGATATGAGATTAAGCTAGATCTCGCGTCCCCAGAATAGTTTATATAAAACGAGCACCGCACCCTGGCTTAGTATAATAAATCACAGGATAGGCAGTTTGCTTGATGGTGGGGCTCGATCAAATAAACTAGAAGTTTTGTGACATCCGTTTGGTTTGCGAACCAATTTTATAAGCCGACAAATTCCCTTTGCTTAATATGAGTATCAAAACGGGGTTTATATTACTGGGTTCTTTAAAATTCCTAAGGGCAAGCCCTATAGTTGATTACATCTTAAGTGACGGGAATCACCTAGAAAACTCTCGATAATAACCAATAATTACTTGCTCTCAAGAATTTCAAAGTTTAAGGTTTTGAAAGATTGAATTTTGGAATTTCAATAGGGAATGGATCAAATTTTGGAACATTTTGTTTTGTGAATCCAAAGGAAGAGAGTAGGAGAAATCTTGATTAGTGAACTTCGATAATTTCCCGACTATCCTATTGTTTGGCTTGAGTTTAGGAAAGTCCTAATATTTATTTAAATGTTTTGATCTTGTCAATTTTAATTAATTAGGGCTTATATTTGTATGATAAAATCAAACAAATAGCCTCGAAGATGTGAGGGTTTATGTCGTATCGGACGACTACCTCGGAATCCTAAGACCGGTTAGGGCTTAATTTACAAAGAATAAATGCCTAACAAAAAGTTGAAGTTTATGTTGCACTAGACAAACTACCTCGACATCTGTGGTTGTTTAATTCTGAAAGTTTTCTTTGAAGTAGACTCGGGTTTTGCGGTGACGATGGTCGTCTTGCCCACCATGCTCGAGCTCCTTGTTGTTGCAGAGGTTTAGTTTTAGAAGTCATAAATCAAAGGATGAGAGAAGTGTTTTGGTTTAGAGAAAATCTTAAAATCCAAGTGTTTTTAATATTTTAATTAAAACAAATCTTAAAGTTGTTTAAACGCATTTCGGCCGTCATCCCGGCACCATTATTTTCATTGAATTCACTTAGTCTAGATGAATTTGCTAAACTCAACTGAATGAGTTCCACACTTTCATTTAGACCGTGGGAAATCCCGTTAGCAACACGTGGGTTACATCATCCGAGTATTCCCGATCATTCAATGAGACGTTTTAATTTAGTTGTAGTTTATGGATTCTGTTTGTTGGTGATTAAATTTTGAGTTGTTTAAACATCTTGGGTTCGATCATTTTCATGCATTTACAAGTATAGGAAAGTAAGACATTTAATAAATTGCTAAATGTAAATTGCAACAAACTTAAAGCGTACCTAGTGAGCATTCCTTTCATTTTAACTTTTGCACTTGAAACACACGTCGAGCAAATACCTAGATAAAACTAAGGGATAGTTTTGGTTATCTACCAAATCTAATCTATCACTAGTCAATTCTTTATGACGTCTAGGTTCCTGTTATTTTATTAAGGATGATTTTCTTCACGAAAGAACAATGAAGTCTCCTTGTTCTTTTAAAACATCCCATCAAGTTAGAGAAGTGTTCGGAAGCTGAATTGAACATCTTCCTAAATATAGGGATCATTTTGAGTTAGGTTAGTTTCATTGTGGTGATGAATCACTCATCAGTTATTTGCCTTAGTGAATTAGGATGTTTGATCATCCTATGAGTAAGGTGACATTTCATTTAATAGCCATTCAAGAGTTATGATGATGAAAGCCTTTGAGGGGCAAATTGATTCATTAAAGATTTTAACCATTCTTAATCGAACTTTTGAGTTGGAGATTTAAAGTGATTTTGATTTAATTATAAAGTTTTAGTTGATCTTTTTAGGTGTTTTAAATCATTTTGAATTGGAAAAGCGTTCAATTTGTTTAATTCATTTAAGTCTTTATGTTTGAAATGATCTTAATATTTTAGATTAATTTTAATGTTTTTAAAGCTGATTTAATTTTTAATTTATGATGTTTTAATCATGAATTGTTCCAAGTTAATCTTTGGTATTTTAAATTTGTTTTGATTTAAGTCTTAAACAATTTCAAGTTAATTTTGATATTTTAAGTTTCTTTTAATCTGATTTTTTTACTTCAAATTGGTTTTAATGTTTTAAGTTTTTTAGTTTAATTATGAAAACTTGTTTTAAATTATCTTCCTTTCGTTAGTTTCAATTATCATTGTATATTTAATTAATTAATAAGAACTTAATGATATTTAATTAAATCATTGATTAGGGATTCAATTTCAAAGTATTAGAATCTTCTTATATCAAGATCCCTTAACCTTAATGATCCATTTCTTAATTATCTTCCAAAATTTAATGATTAGATTAATTAAGGCTTCTTCTTTTAAATGTTTAAGGTGATTAATGGGTTTCTACCCATAACTCTTTAGTTTCAATCATCCAAATGAAAAATCGGGATCAAATATTTACCTTTCTTCGGTTAAGCCTAAACATTAATTAAGGTTAAAGCCTTTTAATTATCTTAATGCCCTCTTAAGCTTATTCATCTCATAACTCATCAAATTAAGCTCAAATGAACTTGAAATTTTATGTCGTCTTACTCATGAAATAAAAATTGGAAGGATCTCACCCAAATGAGTATGATGTTGTCCGTTTTGTCCGCCTTGGAGTAGTTTCACAATCCTTCGACGTCTTGACCACGATTGGATGTACCTCGGCAAAGGCACACGAGAGAAATTCGTATGAGAAATAATCCATTCAATTGAAACAAATGAAATATTATTGGAATTATAATAGTACGAAAAAAGAAGGAAAATAATAATAATAAGAAGAAAGATTTGAAATGGAGAGGATTGTTCAAGCTCGACTTTACCCGGCTCTATGTGTTTGTATATCGCATTCTTAAATTCCACTCTTTTGAATTTGTCCACTTACTTTTACAACATATCAAAATATCACCAATATAGTTTTTCACACCCACAAATACAAGGATGTTCATGCAAGGGTTTAAAGTTTAAGGTGCTAAATAGTAAAACCTGTGACCATTGAGTAAAACAAATGTAAATCCAACTCATAAAACAAACATATAACAAGATCTAAAACAATTAATCAAAATTATTCCAAAATTAATATCAATCTTGTCACATATAGCATTGCATGGATAGAATGAATTACAATTTATTCATAGTTCGCCCAAGATAAACTATGCATAAGTGAAATGATGCTCAAAATTATTCTAATATATCATCCGACTCTCATATACTAACATCCCAACTTTTGCCACTTCCCAAGTTTCTTTTCAATTATTATGAAAATGTCATCAAGATAATCTTTCATGTACATATGCAACGGTAGGTACATAAGCAGACCCAATATATTCGGTATACATGTCATCGATTCCTCACATATTTACATATTTAGCACCCAAACTTCACATAAGCATATTAAAAGAACTACAGATGCATAACCTTTCATGCGTAAGTTAAGCGATTGCATATAAAAGAGATTAAAATTCGGAGTTAGATATGTAAACACATGATGCTCATCTCAAGTTAAGCGCCACATATGAATCATCAAAAGAGTCTAGGAAATTAGAAATTCTCATAAAGTTGTACTCAATAGAGCTACAAATTTCTTGATTCATAGATATCCACACATCATGTAAACTTTGCTTTTCATATTTTTATCACTTGAATTTTCACACTGAATCGAGGATTTTATCAATAAAAATTCTTTGCATTAATTCGATCTTAGTGAACTCACATATCTAACTCATGAAATTTAGACTTCATATATATGCATACCACCTTAACCATGCACGAAGAGATTTTTTTATTATTATTATTATTATTTGTAAAATTTAAAAGACTTGGAGTGGTATAAATGCAATAAGAAAAATTTAAGTATATAAAAGCATAAGACTTATGTAGTATAGACGTAAAATTCAGATGCTACACAAAAAAATAAAAATTGAGTGATATGTATGTGGATCTTTTATTTCTTTATTATTATCATTTTTTAATGTCATAATAAAAATACCACTATTTTAACTTACCTGTAAAAAGTAAAATATATTTTATCATGCATGAAAAATGTGTATATATGTAAAAGCATGAAGATTAGATACCAGCACACAAAAACATAGGAGCCATGTGTAAATAAGTAAATATTCCCTGCTTTATTTGTATCTTTCAAAGCAAGAGAGATGATTAAAATGAAGTATTAGTATGAGAGAATCAATACATATGAAGCTGAAATTCACATGAAGGCTCAAATTATGGAATTGTATGCAAACCTAATATTGAGAACTATCATCCTTTACAAGCATTCGTCGAACAAGTAGGCGGCGTGCTCGGATTTTACCGTCGTGGAGGTTGATGTTGTTTCTTTGGTCGGCTCCAAAGTGATCCTTGCGATCACTCAATATTTCCACCACAATCGTGTTTACCTCGCAAAGGCACACCAAAAGGTGGTATGAGAATTTAGTTCAATACAAAATTATTGGAAATATGTAAATGTGCATGACAACACATAAACAAAATAACAAAATAAACAAAAATTTTAGCAAACTATTTAAGCCATCAAGGACATAACCATATGGATATACTCTATACAGTTATTTCAAATCAAAGAGATCATCACCAAGCTTTGCATGAGATGCATCCAAAACTTCCATTTTTTTTTTTTTTTTTTTTTTACAAATAGAACACCAAAACTTTAAGCTTATTACAAATGAAACACCAAAACTTACATTTATAACACTCAAATCTCTCATAACATATCAACAGATTATCAATATAGCCTTTGGTGTACGAGTAAGATGCCATAAAGATAAAGAAACTAAAGATCAACATGTAAGCGCATAGGAAGTTGCTAACCCTATAAAAGAACAATTTGTATAGGTGGGCATGCATGCAAGGATCATTAGTATGCAATTCAACGCTTTCCAGCCATGGCAAATATCAAACAAATCCTTTCAAATTTTCAAATAAAGCGAAGCTCTAAAGTGTCGTGTATGTAAATATGAAAGTTTAAGTGTGAGTCGTGTAAATACATAGAATCGTGTGATGTGTATGTAAATGAATAAGAATGGGGTTATAAATAGTGTGTGTGCAATTGCATGCGGATTGTATAAAGTTTCGGATTTTTTTTTTGAATATACACGTGTATGTATAGAACTTTCAGATTATGCATCGAAACAATTAAGAGCTTCATATTTTAAGCACATAAATCTATGAAGCGTCGAATCACATATTGCATTGTATATTTGTTTCACAAAAGCTTACAC
This sequence comes from Papilionanthe hookeriana x Papilionanthe teres, assembly GCA_022702705.1. Lineage (NCBI taxonomy): Eukaryota > Viridiplantae > Streptophyta > Magnoliopsida > Asparagales > Orchidaceae > Papilionanthe > Papilionanthe hookeriana x Papilionanthe teres. The sequence continues at coordinate 143,383,129 of CM040421.1, forward strand.
CCTTGTATGATAATATGGACAAACTCTTTAGATTTTTGCATGGTTTCAGATTCTCGAGCACATTCACATATGGGACAGAATTAACCATGTGTCGCAGGCTTCCAACTCCCTTTACATAATTTCCATTCATTAACGGTTTCGGCCCAATTCAAGAATAAACCTGTGAGTTTTCCTTTCTCAAATAATTTTGCATTGGAAGTCTCTCTAGCACCCTTCACGTTTTCCAGAAAATATATTTTAATTTGCACCACTCACTCAAATGTCATAACTCCCCAATGTTATAACCATTCCCATTCTTAACATTAAAGCTCATTCAGTCCTTGAAGTGACCTTAATTTCTCCATTCCAGAAAAATGCTTTCAGGGGCATTTCAAAGTGACGCATATTAGAAGACTTAATCACATCGCCGGGCAGAAATTATCAAGGTAAGATCCCACTCCATCATGCTTCAAAGATAACTTTAAGAGAGTATAATATATGGTGATTAAGTGAGATTAAGCACTTAACATGCCCTTGCTGCAGCTTTCCACACTTATGGCAAATAAACAAAAAAAAAAAAAAACAAAAGAAGTTTGCAATCCTTGAATAAGGAAAGCATCCTTGCACTTTCATGTATTTAAGAAATATCTGGCATTCAAACTCCGGTGAAACAAAACTAAGGGAAATTTACATACAAACCATGCATAAAATACTCTTAAAAGAACTGCTATATAAAAAAGATAAAGCTAAACTTTCTTATTATTTCACTGGTTACACATTTCACGCATGAGGAAGATAAGAAGCAGAAGAAATAAATAAATAAATAAATAAGTCAAATTCTCCATAAACGAGAATGCAGCAAGGATTTCAATCAAGCAATAAATTAACTTTGTAAACTTTGCAATGTCGCAGAACATCGGAGCAAGAAGACCATACCTCTGTAGCCAACACGCAACTCAGCGGGAATATCAAGCAATCAAGAGAGAATGCAGCAACCAATTATCTGGAGAAATAGAAGTAAAGATTAGAAAATGAGCAAAACGGCCAACCCTAAGCTCTCTTCTTCGTAAGCCCTTTGCGGTTTGAGAAGAAAACTCCAAGAGGAAGAGGTATTCGGCGCTCGGAGTGAGGAAGAATAAGTTCAGCTCTAAGAGGAGAGCGGCAGGCGGGGAAATTTAGAGCCTCGAGCAAGAAGAAGAAGAAGGTCGGCCAAGAGGGGAGGCTGCGGTATGGAGAACTGCAGCTAGGGCATGCCGGGGAGAAGAAACTCGTGTGAGGGATTTTCGGCTCTGTCGAAAAGGTGAGTGGAGTGGGGGCGCCGAATGAAAAATGGTCGGGGTTTAGGGTTAGGTTGTTGCGAGGTTTAAATAGGAGATTTCCTCTTTTTTTTTAATTTTAAATAGCATGCATCGATTTTCGTGCAATTTGCTCGTGCACGGAACACTTGTAAAATGGGTATCCTACCTGGCTAAAATCGACGTTCTGGACGTAACGGCGCAGTCCGTTTCGTCATCCGAGGTCGTTTGGATATCCTCGTCGACGGTCACGTCGAAAACGAGGTGAAATGGGAATTTTGATAAAATTGGGTCAAATTGACAAAATTGGCCTATGGTGTAGTTGAACAAAATGAAATTGGGAATATTTGGAATTTTCTGAAATTTTCTGAGAATTTTTGGAATTTTTAGATTTTTTGGTTAAAAGGGTATTTTGGGTTATTTGGAGGGTATTGGGAGGTTTTCTTGGAATTTTTGGTATTTTTGGGTATGGATGATCAATTTGAGTGATGTGGAGGTGTTTGGGATTGATTTGGAAAATTTTTAGGTAATTTGGAAATTTTTGCGAAAATTTGGAGTAATTTGAGGGTTTTGGGTAGGTTTAGTAGGTGTAGGGTCCGGGGTCAAAAATTGAAAATTTGGGAAATTTAAGATTGGGTGAATTTGAGTGGGGTGAAATCATTTTGGTTGAGCCGGCAAGCCATTGACATATGAGCCATGAAAGGACTCATTTGAGGCATTCACTATGTTGTTCCTAACCCTCTTAGCGAGGCTTAGGGGTTAAGGACCATCCATGAATCACCTACATGAGTCGGGGAGGTCAAGTTGGGTATGGGTGTGGTTTAGGGTGTGTGGAAATGTAGTGTGTAAAAGGGTGTAATTGTATGTCGGCCCCTTCACCCAGGACCGGGCCACCCGGGGCGGTCTTTGGGCCGAGTCACATAGGAACTCGTCTTTTCTTGTGTTGATTTCGGCCTCCTAGGTGATTAGGGGTCTATAATTGAGTTTGTGGAGTTTGCGGGGAGTTTAGAAGTGGTTTGAATTTCTAAAGGCGGGTCCCGATTCTAGTCCTCTAAGATAGTGAAAGGAAAAGTACTAAGGCTAGATCCTAAGCACTAAAAGAAGAAAGGCCTCGTCAAAATGAGGTCAACGGTATGATGTCGATATTACGTGATTTAATTGATAAAGGGGTAAAGAGCTATTTATGGACGATTTTCGAGTATTTGGAACTTCTTTTGGAGTCTTTCTTGGAAAATATAACAAAGTCTTGAAGAGATGTGCGAAACAAATTTGGTTACAAAGCTAGGAAAAATGTCGATTTATGGTGAAGGAATTGTACTTGGACATAAAATTTCACAAATAGGGAGGAAGGATTGATCGAGCTTGAAATTGAAAATTATTCTTGAACTTCACCACCTACTACGCATTGCGATGTGAGAAGTTTTTACCGGGTCTGTCTTTAGTTTTTATTTTTAAAATTGCTAAACCTCTTTACCATTTATTGGAAAAAGAAGCTAAATTTGAATTTAATCGGGTGTACGCGTTGATATTTTAAAGAAAAATTAATCCTTTACTTTATTATTGTTGCATCGATTGGATTAAACCTTTTGAATTAATGTGTGATGCGAGTGATTATACGGTGGAGCTATATTGGGACAAAAATATGAGAAAATCTTCAGAGTTATATATTATGTTATTAAAATTCTTAATGAAACTAAAAAAAATTACACTACTACTGAAAAAGAGCTTTTAGCAATAGTATATGCTTTTATAAATTTAGACCATATCTTCTTGAAACAAAATGTATCGTACATACTTGATCATTACGCACAAGTATTTGATGTCTAAAAAGGATGTTAAACCAGATTGATCAAATGGGTTTTACTTTTACAAGAATTTGATTTTGAAATTGTGAACATAAAAGGCCGACAACCAAATTAACAGTCATTTTATCGAGAGTCAAAAATAATAATGAAGATTTATGAAGAAAATATAAAATGAGAAATTCACGATGAACGGTTATATGTTATTCAAGGATTCCTGAAGGAATTCCTTGGTATGCGGATATAGTTAACTATTTGGTTAGCAATATTTTACCATATGGGTTAAATAGCAAGTATATTATGAAATTCAAGAATGATTATAAATCATATATTTGGGAAGATCCTCGTTATTTAAAATAGGAAGAGATTAAATTGATTCGAAGATGTGTACCATATGAAGAAACTTTTGCAATTATTCAAAAATGTCACGATTCTAAATTTGGAAGACACCTGGAGTAGATAAAAATATATTTAAAATTTTAAATTCTGGATTTTATTGGCCTACATTATTTAAAGATGTTGGACACTATGTGAAAACTTGTGATCGATGTCAAGAATGGGGAATATAACCGGAAAAGATGAAATGTCTCTAAACTATATATTAAATTTGAAATTTTTTATGTATGGGGTTTAGACTTTATGGGACATTTCATGCCATCATCTGGAAAAGATTTATATTTTATTAGCAGTTGATAATATTTCAAAGTGGATCAAAGTCGCCAGCACACAAAAAGCTGTGATTCCAAAAGTGTTTTAGAAATTTTTAAAGAAGATGATTTTTACAAGATTTGGAATGCAGGTAATTGCATGACGGATGGGGAGATCATTTGAGGAATATAAGAATTCAATCATTCTTGGAAAAGTTCAGAATTAAACATAGAATTGCAGGCCTTATCACCCTTAAACAAGTGGAATGGCTGAAATTGTCAATCAGATAAATTAAAAGAATATTAAGAAGGCGTATCCTAAAAGAGCTATTTGGGTTGATAGACTTGATTAAATGCATTATGGGCTTATAGAACGGCTTATAAAACACTTATCGGAATGTCGCCTTATTGTTTAGTCTATGGTAAACATTGTCACTTACTTGTTGAACTGAAACATAAAGCTTATTAGGCGATAAAAGGAGTTAAATTCACGATTTGAATGTTGTAGGAGAAACGATTATTACAATTGAATGAAATGGAAGAGATAAGAAATGAGACTTAAGAAAATGCAAAGATTTATAAGGAAAGAATGAAGAAATTGCATGACAAAAAGATTTCAAAGGAAAATATTTGAGCCGGGACAAGAAGTGTTATTGAGTAATGCTCGTTTAAAACGTTTTCTGGAAAATTAGATCTAAATGGATTGGACCATTTAGAATCGAGAAAGTGTACCCTTGTAGATTTGTGGATATTAAAGATCCCAAAACTAGAAAAGTATTTAAAGTTAACGGATTAAGACTAAAGCCTTATATGGGAGAAATGAAACCAAATTCTGAAAACTGCAATTAGTCTACACGATTAATACAATTAATTAGGTCGGCGCTTTGACGTTAAACCAAATGATTTGTGGGAGGCAACCCATTTATTATTATTGTGATTATTTGTGATTTGAATTTATCTTAATCGTGTTTGTAAGTGGATCACACCCTTTTATTAGACTTATTTTTAAGAGCAAAACTTTATAAATTATACAATAGGTGAATCGAGTCGATCGAGGTTCCTGCTTTAGGAGCTAAAAGTTGGTCCCTAGTGCGAGAATAACTTTGTCTTGTGTCGATGATACGGTATTAGGCGCTAGATTTCGGCGCCTAAGCGCACGATTATAGGTCATGTAAAAACTGAAAATCTTTAGTTTTTTACATGAAATCTCCTTATATATTGACCTATCTTCGTCCCCCGATCACATAGAAACCTTAATTTCGACGAGCAATCTATTTTGGAGGAGTTAAGAGAAGAGTTTGGAAACAATGGATAGAGGAAATCATGGAAATGAGGTAAGAGACAAATATCACAAAGATCCTCGGCCTTATTTTAATGGTTTTATAGGCTGTTAGTATGGAGAGATTGTTTAGTCGTATGGAAAAGATTGAAGTGGAACTTGAAAGCATTGGAAATCATTTGCATGTGAGATGTATCATCAAATTGAGCACATGGAATGTCAAATGAAACTTTAATTTGATCATATGGCGGCTATCAAAACGCTCGAAGTAGCAATGTATGCGAAGAACAAGTGGATCGATGAAAAGACGGCTTTGGAATTTCAGGGAGTTGGTTTTCGCATCTTGCGATCTGGCGAATTTCATTGCGAAAGAAATGGAAATTAAAAAAAGATTGGTGTTGAATAGATCTCTTATATGTTATAGGTGTGATTGGAGTCGAGTTCTAATGTGTCGTTTATCTAGTTTGTGTGTTTGCTTAATTGTTCAGTCGTGTTGTTGGATTGGAAATTTGCTTTGAATTTATGTTGTTTATGTTGTTATAAAATGATGAACCTTGTATAGTCTTATTATGGAATTTATTGAGTTTGGAATGAAAATCGTGAATTGGAATTGAAGAGTTAAGTTAAATTTTATGTTTGAAATGTAGATCTTAGTTATCTTTCTAAATTGATTGTGGAAATATTTGGAGGATATAAATTGGATTAATACTCTCATAAGAGTAATTTGGAGTCGAATTTGATAAGTTTTGGTGGAGAATGAAATTTAAATTGAATTTTTTGAAGCGAGTACGGCGCCTAGGCGCGGTTCGGCTGAACACGAAACTTCATCTTCTTAAACACCCCCCCCACAACATTTTTGACTCTTAATCTTCCCTTTCCTACGGTTTTCAGAGAAAAGAGAATCCTAGAGATCCCATTTGAGGGTGATTTCAAGTTTTTTATCTTGAAATCACTCGATTTCTTCATCCTAGTATAGTCTAAACCGAGTTATTTTTATTCACCATGGATTTTGCTTACATTGAAGAAAACCAAATTTTGAGAAAAATTTTTATTTTAGAGTTAAATCCATGGATTTTTCGCTCTTTCAAGTTTGAAAAACTTAAATTAGTTTATTTCCTTTGATCTTTATAAATTTATTTTGCATTTTTATTTCACGTTTAGATGGCACCCAAATCTAAGCGGAAAGGAGACAGAAAATTTTGATCGTAGCAAGTTTGTCCACTACTGCGCATTTTACGGTACAATGATTTGCTACGGCTCGGAAGTTTATCTCATAACTCGGTTTTACAATTCGTGAGGAAGAATTGAGGATACGATCTTTAGCCTCCAGCGGCAACTATTACGCTATTTTCTTGTTGTTGTTGTTATCCCTGTCGTTAGGGAGTTCTATGCCAATTTCTTTGATCTTTGAAGTGTACGAGATTTTCGTTAGAGGAGTTGGGTAAAGTTCACTCAGGAGCGTATCAACATTTCTACGGCCAACCGTTGAACATCGATTGTTATTACTTCGGATTATCTCCCGTTTGAGGGAGATTTAGATATGATTATTGCTTACATGAGTGATGTGAATGCTTTGGGCTTGGAAGATCCGGAATGGAAAAGGGTAAATTTTTCATCTTCGCTTAACGGTGTTTTGAAGGCATGGCACTACTTTATTTACGCTCGTCTCCTTCCATCTAATCATTTGAGCTAAGTTACGAGGATAGAGCTATCCTCGGTGTGGATACAAGAGAGGAACCGTTGATGTAGGGAGTATCATTTATGATTTTGTAGAGGCAGCTGCTTGTTCTAGCACTTATTTTGTTAGACTTGGATTTCTATCTACGATATATTCTCTATGTGAAAGTCTTTGGAGTAGTTGTTGAGCTTTCGAGGAAAAACTCCGTCTCCTGAAAGCCCACATGAAGAGAAAGCGTCGATATCCCATGATCGACTTCGAGGTAAGAGTTCCTCTTGCACCTTCTAGTTCATTACACACTTCTCGTAGAGCTTCTACTTAGACCTTCTACTTCTGCTGCTGACATACATCTAGTTTACGGGAATCCATGCATGATCGGTTTATGGAGCGACGGAATGAGTTATTTCAAACTCATTGTAGAGTAGATACGATCCAATAAGAAGATCGATGATCTCTACGAGTATACCCGAAAGGAAGAGTGATTATGATCTTTGAGTATTCTGAGTCTTTAGTTAGATTCTTGAAGGGTGAGCATGATGTTCGGTTTCCTACTGTCCTAGTTTTCACCATATGTTGATCAAAGGATATGGAATTTTCTTTTGGTGATGACGATGATGAGGCTACAAAGAGTGATTAGTAGTCAAGTTACCTCTTGATATGTGTGATTGTTTTTAGTTTATTTCTTATTTGTTAGTACGATTATTGTGATTGTATTGTTTTTGCTAGTGTCGATTTGTTTAAGTAACTTTGTGTGGACTTTTTGATATTAAGACTATTTTAGAGCATACGATGTGTTATGTGTTTAAAATTTGAAATATGGATGAATTTTTATTTTCTATGATAAATGTTTATTTTGTTTCAGCCTACTATTTAGTATTCATGAATAGTTAGTAATTTTGCATGTTCTAAAATAAAAATATAAAAAAAAATTCATAAATTAACTCTTGCTCTACAAACTTTTCTATATATGCTTAATTATTTCTGTTATATACCTATTAAAGCATGTGTAGGATTAGAAATGAGTTTTCCTTACTACATTATCACTATACCTAGATAATTCTGATTTATTTTTTTCTCTCATACTTTAGAAAATTTAATGATTCGGTTATACACTAAAAATTTGAAGTTTAGGGAAGGGAAAACTAATATTTTCTTTAAAAAAAATATTAACATAACATAAGGAATGAAAAATCAATTTAAGATTACTTAAATTTTTAGAATTTTCAATAATTTAGTAAACTTAACTAAAATTTCAATAATTTTGATTGATTTTAAGAATAGAATTATATAACTTAAAGAATAATAAGATCAAGAATTTTTCTGTTTATAGTAAAGGGAATTGTATTTTAGAAATACTAAGAAATAAAGATTATTACGTAAAAAAGAAAAGATTGAAATAATTTTTGAAAAATACTTATTAATAATGTCATATTTATTAAGTAATAAAAATATATAAGTTTTTAAATATAAGTTAAGTATAGTGAAGTTCAAAATCATTAACAAACCATCCAAAAATAGTAATCCTCACAAAAAAAAATTGGAGGACTGAAAAATATCCTTAAAAATAAAAAAAGAAAGAAAAGAAAAGAAAAAAGCAAAAAAAAAAGAAATGTGAGAGAAGCTTGAGGAAATGCCTAATCGAAATTGACTTCACTTGAATTATCTTATATGAAGAAAACCAATTACATTTTTAACTTAATTTTTATGTACAATTATTTTACTAGAAAAATGTTTCATGAAAATCTTTTCTTGTAAATATTCTATGTGACCTTAATATGATAAATTACAATTATTCTTGGAAAATAAATGAAAAATTGGAAGTCTTATGATTTAGTAGTTAAATATTCTTTTAAATTCTTAAAATTAAACTTAATTAGTGAAATTTAGTTGATGATTTGTTAAAGCTTTTATAAAACCAAAAATTAAAAGAAATCTTAAATATTTAAAACTTCATTCCAAATGTTATATATTTTATGTAATTAAAAGGGTTACTTGAGGACAAGTAATGTTTTAAGTTTGAGGGAATTTGATCCACTTTAAAATACCTATTTTTATGCCTTATTTATGATTCAATTCTTAAGGATATTATGCTTTAATGAAAGGTATTTCAATGTTTTTGGATGTAGGTGATAAAAAAGAGTTCATTAAGGAAAAAGGAGCAAAAAGGAGCAAAAAATGAAGCTTAAAAGAAAAGTTATTGAAATTGTAGGCACGGCGCCTAGGCGCCGAGAATCCGGCACCTAACTTTTAGGTTCGATACGGACGCGAGACAAGATTTTGACAACTTTGGGTAGTTATTTTGGTTGTGTTCAGGCATTATCGAGCTTTTAGAAGACGGAAAGTTACTTCTAATATATAGGACATGTGATACAATGCATTTGGACACGGGAAACAATTTTAATCGCGAGTCTTATCGAAGTGAAGAGGTGCGAATCTGGTCATGGAGCCGGGCGCCTAGGCGCCGGATCCGGAGCCTAGGCCCCGGATCTCGGAGCTGGGTGTGACGATTACCTTCTAGAAGATACATTGTATTTGGACGAATTTTGAAGAGGTGGCATAAGCAACCCACTGGTCAAATTGAGCTCCATAAATAGGAGCCTATTCTATAGAAGAAAATCAATCCCTTTCACCCCTTCTAGCATCCTTTAGTCCCCAAGTACCATTTAGCCATCCAATCGATTTAGGGAGCCACCTTCTTTATTATTTAGTGAGTTTATTTTTAGTTTTATGTTGAGTGTTAAGTGTGAGATTATTAGTGTTGTTTCTATTGAAGTCTTTCATCATTTGCATTGGAGTCGGTAGGGTAGGCGAATAACTTGAAGGAGCATTCCGGATAAGTATTTATAACTTGGTTCAAAGTTTTATAAATATGTTTTGTTGTGTGAATTCAATGTGTTCGAGTAGTTAGTTTTCTTTCTTCTTTCAACTATGAAAAGATAATAAGTTAATTAAATTTTGTTGGAGAATTTAGCTTAAAATACTTATAAAAATTATGATGATATTAATATCGATCTTAGTTTACTTTTAAAGCGGTCATTTAAATTGTTAAAACCTGTTGAAGAATTTTGAGACCTATCAGGGGATGAGTTTTTAACTAGTAGATATCACATGAATCCTTGGGTAGTCGAAGGCTTTATGTAGTTATTCAAGATGAAGTACAAATAAATAGGAGGATATGATTTATTGGGCGTAGAATTAAATAGTTTTTAGAGTGACGGACCATCTAATAATTTGGTTTATAAGAAGGGAACTAGTCAGGTAGAGACGACCATAGCCACCTTAAACATCTAGTAGTGTGAACTAAGATTAACCCATTCTACTAATAAAACATTACGAACCGATCTATAGATTAGTCAATGTTCTTTATGCCTGGACCAAAGGATTAAAGAATAGGAATGCTTATTTGGAACAATACCATAATCTAAATTCTCCACGGATGATAATTATTCTAAAAATCTTGGATTAGTATTTAAAAGGAGAAAATTGTTTTATTTATACTGCATTAATCTTTATTTTATTATTGCTTACTTACATCTAGTATAAATTTTATTAAATCTTAAATCTAAGCTTTGAAAAGAAATAAAATAATAATTTCTTTTAATCTGAAAAAATCTAAAAAATATTATAATATTTTCAAAATCTTCCTTTTGGGATCGATACTTGGAGTTTCTATTTGAAATTTTGTATTATGATATGATACGTATACTTGCGTTTGAAATTGTGACTTTTACAATTATTATTATAAAAATCTGAATATAAATTCATAAATTCTTTCATAAGTAAAAGTTGAGTCACATCGAGTTTTTAACACCGTTGTCGGGGATTAAGTCTTCTAGCGGTGGTATCGAATTCTTACATTTGAAAGTATATATAAAGCCCCGTTAAGTTTGAGTCATGTCAAGGAGGTCAATAAGGATCTCATAGATGAGGTGGCCTGACCATTCCAAAGCTAACCCAATGAGTGTGCGATGGATGTCATGTGAGGGATCCATGTGTCCCTTCCTCGCTGATGGCTTTTGGTCTTTGGTCGAAAAAATAAAGATATTTCTCTCTTCCCATGGTAAGTGATCCACTTGAAAAATACCTATTTTTATGTCTTATTTATCATTCAATTCTTAAAGAGCGTATTGTTCTTTAATGAAAAGTATTTGTATGTTTTTGGATGTAGGTGATAAAAAAGAGTTGAAGGAAAAAGGAGCAAAAAGAAGCAAAAATAGAACTAAAAAGCAAGTTGCCAAAATTTTAGTTACAGCGCTGCTTGCTTGACTCGATCTGACCTTGAGACAAGATTTTTGATGACTTTGAATAGTTATTTTGACTGTGTTAAGCGGTTATTAGACCTTCTAGAGGCTTGGAAGTTAGTCACAATACATAGGACATGTGAGACAATGCATCTAGACAATTTGGGAAACGGTTTTAATCGCGAAGAGCACGTCTGGCAGAGATGCGAAGACCGGCCACGGACTCCGGCACCCGGCGCAAAAATTACCTTCTAGAAGATACATTGTATTTGGACAATTTTGAGGTGCCTTAAACAACCCTAGTCAAATTTGAAGCTCTATAAATAAGAGTCGATTCTAGAGAAAAGTGCCCCTTCTAGCACCATATAGCCTCCACGCATTCTTTAGTCCCCCTCACAGGAATTCTTACATTTTTGAGGGAGCCCACATTCTTTAGCTAGTGTGTTTATTTTAAGTATTAAGAGTGAATTTTCAAGTATTATTGCTGTTGAAGTCTTGTTCCTTGCATTGGAGTCGGTAGAATTATTGGTCCTTGAAGGAACATTCCGGATAAGTATTTGTAACTTAGTTCGAAGTTTATAAATATGTTTTGTTGTATGAATTCAATGTGTTACGAGTAGTTAGTGTTCTTTCTCCTTTCAACTATTAAAAGATAATTAGATAATTAAAATTTTAATGGAGAACTTAACTTAAAATATTTATAAGAATTGTGATGAAATTAATATCGATATTAATTTACTTTTAAACTAGCCATTTAAATTGTTAAAAGCTTGTTGAAGAATTACGAGACCTATCCGGAGATGAATTCTTAACTAGTAGATATCCACATGAATCCTTGGGTAATCGAAGGCTATATGAGGTTATTCAAGGTGAAGTGCAAATAAATAGGAAAGATATTGTTTATTGGGTGTATAATTGATTAGTTTTTAGAGTGGCGACTAAATTCGATAATTTGGTTTATAGAAAGGGAACGGGTCTTGGTAGGGCCGACCATAGCCACCCTAAGACATCTAGAAGTATGAGCCTAGATTAACCCATTCTACGTAAACATCCTGAGCAGATATATAGATTGCTTTATGTTCTTTATACTATCGAGCAAAGGTAAAAGAATAGGAATGTTTCTATTTGGCACAATATCATAATCTAAGTTCTACACAAATGATAATTATTCTAAAAATATGGGATTAGTTAACAAAGGAGAAAGTTGTTTTATTTATACTTGCTTTAATCTTTACTTTATTACTGCTTACTTACATTTAGTAGAAATTTTATAAAAATAATAATTATTTTTAATTTGAAAAATCTAAATTATTTCTTAAATTAATTTTCTCAAATTTTCTACGTGGGATCGATAACCGGGACTCTAATAAAGCCACGTATTACTTGAAACGATACGTATACTTGCGTTTGAAATTGTGACTTTTACAAAAATTATTATAAATATTTAAAATATAAATTTAAAAATTATTACATAAGTAAATGTCGGGTCGCATCAAGTTTTTTGGCAATAGTTATCTTCATTTGTTCTATCGGATATTCTCGTGGATATATCTTATTAGAACCTTTCTCAATATTCACTTGCTCTCTTTCAACTTCGACTTCTTGTTGAACTCTTGATTCCAATTCTTTTCCACTCCTAAATTGAATAGCCTTAATTTGATCTTTATTTTGATCTTTGGGGTTGATCTCAACATTGCTAGGAAGATTCCCAGAAGGTCTATTATTAAGCTTAGTAAAGATATGTCCCAATTGATTTTCAATGTTCTTCATCGCAATGTTTTGAGCTTGAATTTGATTACCCATATTTAGAATCATTTCTTTAGTAGACAACTTCTTTTCCTTAAATTGTTGATTATTATTAAAACAAGGAGGATAAGAAGGTCTAAAATTGGTATTTCCTTGGTTGTTCAAATTTCCAACTAGATTCATAGGATTATTTCCCCATTTCTGGGTTAAAGAGTGCATTGGTATTATTCCAGTTAAAGTTCGGATGATTCTTCCAACTAGGATTATATTAATTTGAATAAGGATTACTTACTTTATTATGTATAGCATTCAAGTTTTCATAAGACATTTGAGACTTTATCATCTGTCCTGATGAATTTTCATCTAACACTGTGGGTGTTGGATAATAATTCATTCCATATTGATCTATTTTCTTAGAAAGTGCAGCAACTTGAGAGACTATCATAGTTATTGCATCAGATTCAAGAATACTGACTACTCTCTTAGGATTTACCCTCTCAGAGAGCCATTGAAATTTATTAGTAGCCATCTCTTCAATTAACAAATACGCTTCATCAAAAGGTTTGACATTAATGATCCACCACCACCAGCATCGATAATCGATCTCAATGATCCTACTAATCCATTATAAAAGTTTTGAATTATTAACCAGTCTGGTAAAGCATGTTGTGAACACTTCCTTAGAAGATCTTTAAATCTTTCCCAAGCTTCATATATAGATTCTCCATCAAACTAACTAAAAGATGTGATATCATTTCTCAATTTATCAGTTTTGGAAGGAGGAAAATATTTCAATAGAAACTTTTGTGAAAGCTCTCCCCATGTTCTAATACATCCAGATGCTTAAGAATTTAACCACGCCTTAGCCTTATCCCCAAGTGAAAAAGTAAAAAGTCTAAGTCTAGCAGCATCGTTCGACACTTCATCGTATTTAAAAGTAGCACACAATTCTAGAAAACTAGCGAGATGTAAGTTAGGATCTTCATTAGGTCTTCCTCCAAATTAATTATTCTATACCATTTGGATAATAGCAGGTTTAAGCTCAAATGAATTAGTAGCAACATTAGGATTTGAATAGTTAAGTGAATTTTATCTGCTGTAGGATTAGCATAATCTCTTAAAGGTCTTGGTATATTTTCGTTTTGATTGTTTAAATTGTTCTCCATTTTGTGAGGATTTGCATATTATTTTTGTTGTTTTTGAATTTTTTAATACTACACTCTAATTCAGAATCGTAAGGCACTAAACCTATAGATTTGATACTATGCATGCAATGCAATGAACACACTAACAATAAACAGACACACATAACTATGACTTGCAATTCAAATATAAGATTTCAAATACTATAAAAGTTAAATTTTAACAGTTACTTTTTCTTTTAACTTGTTTCCCCGGCAACGGCGCCAAAAACTTGGTGTGACTTTTTTAATTTGTAAAAGTTAGTGAACTCAAATTTAGATATATATATTGATTTAAATGATAATGAGTCACACAATTAATGCAATTATATGTATCACTTAAGTAATATAGGGCTTTAGTGGATTCCTGGAATATCGATCCCACAGGAAGGCTTTACTTTTATGGAGTAGCACATAAATCTCTTATTGAATCACATCACAATTGTAAGTGTTTTAATTCTTAAAGTAAAGACAAACAAGTTCAGTTACTATATTTACCAAAGCACATTCTAAACTCTTGCAAGTTAAACTAATGCAAGACTAAATTTATAATAAATTTCAGTTGTATGAAAGAGTCTTCCTCCTTTCCATTCATAATGTGATGATTATTATGATAAAGACCAGTGATGCAAATGTATTGTGCCAAATAGAGCATTCCTATTCTTTACCCATATTTCAGGGTATAAAGAACATTGGCGAATCCTAAGTTTAGTCCCCAAATCCGTGGTTAGGCTAGGAGGATACTGGCTCTAACTCCAGAGCTCCCAGTTCCCTTCACCTGAAGGCTAACTCTCGCTTCAGTTTCTAAACATTAAGACCAAATTGAGGATTTCTGCCTCTCATTCTGAAATCTCCAATTCTACGCCCATAAAAGTATATTTCCCTATTTATTTTGCACTCAACCCCTATGAACTTCACCATTCATGGAATTTGAATGTGACCTTCACTTTTGTTGTGGAACTCATAATATTTTCAAAACATATGTTTCCCAATATGTTTTAGCAATTCAATTGGTCAGATCAAAAAGTAAATGAAGTTCTAAATGAAAAGTTCATCACAAATTCTTCATAATAAATCAGCACATCATTTCCATTTCACAACATCAACACATCACATGAAAAGGAGAAAGACAAAGAAATCTACTTAAGACACGTGAGGAAAAGATGACAAAACATGGATTTCATATATAAAAACAAAGTCATACAAATAGAGTAAAGTAAAGACTGCTTATCTCAAACTCTTCCCCAAGTGAATCTCAAGGAATTCCTTTGACTCCTCTTCTTTCTTCAGAGCAACACACGATTCTCTCTTTAGAACAGTAAGGAAGAAGAAATCTCTCACTTTTCCTCTCCTCTCACACTCCTTAGAAGAAAAAAACACAAACCTAACTTCCTACACACAATGGAAAGAACTCACTCTCTAAACTCTAAACTCTTCTCATCCTTTCTTCTCCCCTTTGAAATGTGGCTCTAAAAGTGTTTAAATTTGGCCAAAACTGAATTCCCGAGATTTTCCTCAAGCAACGTTTTAAAATCTAGCTAAATACATTGAATCTAGTTCAAAATTGTGATAGGGTGCTGTCTGAAGCTGGTAGGAACGCCGTTCGGCGCATTATTCCGCCAAAAACGTTGTAACTCTCAGAAAACTGGCGCTGTCTGGCGCTGGTGGCAGCACTGTTCAGCGTTAGTTCAATAAAATGCACTTTTGTCCTTTTTGCTCCAAATTTGCTCCTTTTCACTTCCTTTTGCTCTAAAGGCCTAAAATCATTGTACCTTCATGAAATCATCAAAAATACCTTCCTTTAAAGTGCAATATCATCAAAAATATGTATGAAATGGATAGTAAAAAAGAAATCAAATTTTCAGTGGATCATCCTTCCACATGCAGAATGACGAGTTCTGAGTCGCTATAAATGGTAATGTCTATTATTCCATTACTATTACTAATTCCAAATCAGTGATTAGAGCTTCGTATTCTGCTTCATTATTGGTACACAGCTCTAATAAGTGATAGGAGAATCTTAGCATCGCCTGATTCGTCGTCACGAAGATCAAACCAATTCCTCCTTTGCCTGGTATCACTGTCTGTTGTCCTTTTTTCTCTTCGGGCTTATGACACTTCGTCAAAGTAAATTTCCTAACATCTGGCACTAAGCTGCTCTATTTGTAGTATTTGCTCATCTGGTAATTCGTCATTGAGCGGGGACCCAGTTGGCAGTGGATGCACTGCAAGAAAAATCGTGAGAATCTGCCTTTGGACAGCGCAAAGGGGCACAAAAGTTATGTCAATTTGCAATAATATCATCGACCATCTTGCTAAGCGTCCAGAAAGTGTTGGTCGGGTCATCAAATATTGCAATGAATTAACTTTCGAAATCAGGTTGACCTTATGAGACAACATGTAATGTCTAAGCTTTTGAGCGGTGAAGACCAAAGCCAGACAATGTTTCTCAATAGGAGGAGACTTTACTTTTGCAGGCATTAGACGTCGATTCAGATATTAGAGTGCATTTTCTTTACCCTCATCATTAGCTTGGGTAAGTACGACTCTGAGGGACTCATCCAAAGCTGCAATATAAATTATTAGCGGTTTACCCGAGATATAGGGTCTGCCAAAACAGGAGGCGCGTTAGATATCTTTAATATCTTCGAATGCTCGTTGACACAGCTCTCTGATCCGCGATTTTAAATATACTAAAAAATATAAGAATTCGACACCACTTGTAGAAGATATAAATTCTCAGCAACAGTGCCAAAAACATGACTTGGAGCGTAATTTTAATTTTAGTAACAATTAAATATTATAATCATTTAATCACAGTTACCTTTAATCGCAAGTATACGTATCGCTCAAATAATACTGGCTCTAGTTGAGTCCTGGATATCGTCCCACTGGAAAATATATTAAAGCTTACGGACTAGGATTATATAAACCAATTCAAAATCACAAGTAATTCGAAATTGCTTATCTGTCACAAATACGCAAGCGATAATAATATGAAATTTATATCTAAACTAGTTTTACTAACAATTTACTAATACTACTAAAGTTAAGTTCAAATATATAAAAACAAGAATCTTTCTCTTTTTTTAAGATATTTAAGTGAAGCAATAATTAGAATTAGTTTTATATGTGTTGTGCCAAGTAGGAGCATACCTATTCTTTACCCTTTGGTCCAGGCATAAAGAACATTGACTAATCCTATGCTTGGTTACTGAATCTACGGCTAGGCTGGGAGGATACCGACTCTCACTTTGGAGCTCCACGTTTCCCTCGCTTGAGGGCTAACAATCTACACTTCAACACCCAAATGCTAGGACCAAATTAAGGATTTTAGCCTGTCATTCTAAAATCTCCAATTCTACGCCCGATTAATATTATTTCCCTATTTATTTGCACTTCTTCTTTCAAGGATTTACCCGTCTACCTTTCAAAGAGAAATGTGATACATACTAGTTAAGAATTTGTAGCCCATGGTTAGATCTTAAAAATTCTTCACAGATTTTAACAATAAAAATGACCAATTCGTATAGTAAAGTATGTTTAGGTATAATATCATCACAACTTCTTTATAATAGGTTTGATACACTAATTCATATAATCATTTCTCAAAAACATCAAAAGAAGGAGAAAGACAGAACAACCACTCAGAATTCATGAAGAGGATGCAATAAAACTTGGATTTCATATAATAAAGTAAAGTTCTACAAACTATAGTAAATAAACACAACATATCTTAAATTCCTCCCGAAGCAAAGTCCTTGAAGTTTCTCTGAATCTCTTCCTTTCTTTAGAGTACGTAGAATTCTCCTTCGAAACGGAAATGCAGAAGAGATCTCTCACTTCCCTTCCACTCTTACAATCCTTTGAAGAAAAAATCTATATTTGAACTCACTACTAACTAAATAATAACACTAAAATAACTATCTACTCACTAATAGACACGCTTATAACACTAGTGGACTCTTATGGACACTTTTTTTTGACTTTAGACTCTCTAGTAAACACGTAGGAGACAACTTTTTTGGCTTAAAATGATTCTTTTTAAAGTTGTAGAAGAGTCTCTAAGGGCTTTGCAGGCACCCATTCAAAAATCGTCCACATTCAACGTATTTCTGGAAAGAACCGTCGATCCCACCGTCGGCGGCCTCGAGCTGCACTGTCGGCAGCCTTCTAGAAATAGTAAATTAAACAAGCACTGCCGTCGGCGGTCTGGACCTCCGCCGTCGGTGACCTCACTTGCAATTTATTCTGAACTCTCAGGAAAATCACGCGTCGGTGCCATCGACCTCGCCGTCATCGCCCTAGGTAAAATTTTCATAATTTGGTCCTTTTTGTTCCAAATTTGCTCCTTTTTGCATATTTTCGCTCCTTTATCCTTAAATCTTTATACCTACAAAAAACACCGAAAATACCCTTCTTTAAAGTGCAATATCATCAAAATCAGTATAAAATAGGTATGAAAATCTTAACTTTTTTTCCTTGGGTCAAAATCCCTCAAACTTAACTATTAATTGTCATTAAGTAATCTTGAGTATTACATAAAAGTTATAATTCATTTTGGTAAAGTTTTAATTCAGAAATACTATAATTTTGATTTAAATATATCAAGAATTCTTAAAAATATTTTCAAGTAATTAGATTAACTCTTCGATGTAAGGCTATCTAGTCATTAAGTCTAAGAATTCTAGTTTTCTATTCATTTCAAGAATAACTATATGTTGCAATATCAATTCACTCAGAATAGAAGATAGGAAATTCATGAGGAAACTACAAGTAAGAAACTAGTCATAATATAAGTTCAGAAATGCTTTTAGTTTTCTTTTTAGGTTAATCCAAGTGAAGCTAATTTTTTATAAGCCATTTCCTCAAGCTTCTCCTCACTTATTTTCTTTTCTTTTCACTTCTTTTCAGGGATTGTTTTTCAATTCTTTTTCTTTTTCTATCTTTTTCTTTTTTAAGTGAGGATTACTATATCTGAATAGCCTGTTAAAAATTTTGAGCTTCACTCTTCTTTTCCTAAATTTGAAACTTTCAACATTTTTTACCTTATATGTACTTCATAGTTTTTACATTATTGAATCTCAATATTTTCTAGCTCAACTGAATTGCTAAGATTCTTAATATTTCAAAATATAGTTTTCTTTACTTTAAATAGTTAACTATAGTCTTATCCCCTTATACTAAATATCTTAATCTACAAGATTAATTTTCATTATAAAAAATATTTCTTTGAATCTTCTACAATATTTAGATAAATCTAAACATAGTTTTCTAAATTAAATTTTATCACAAAAATCATATTAATAAAAAAAATATGTTATTTGAGAACAAATAATAGTTAAGATTTTTCTTCCCTCTCCCAAACTTAAAGTTTTCTATAAATAGAAATAGTACATGGTGGAAAGAAAAATTCTAAATTTTAAATTTGTACCTTTGCACTTTAGGCATTTTTGTCCTTTTAAAATTTGTAGGTTCTTCCAATATTTCTAACTTCAACTGACCTGTAATATTAAAAATCCTTTCTACACACATAACAGTTTAGAAAATTTTTGTTGGGGTAATGAAATTTTAAAACAATTATATAAAACTAAACATTAAACAAAAACAACTAACTACACTACATAAGACATATGCATTTCACAACACAAAATAAACATTTTACTATTTTAAACTTAACAAGTTACAATTACAATTACAATCACAGATATCACAAACATCAAGAAATGAAAATAAAAACTACCAACTAAACACTTATCACAGAAAATAAAGCATAGTCCACAAAATACAATCAATAAAAGTACTACAACAAAAATAAAAACAAACACAAACACATAAAACACATCACTATCAAATCATCAAGCATCAAAATCCCACACAATGTCTTCATCACCCTGGTCCGCAGGAGGATTGGGCTGATACTGTGTATACCGGGGGCATTCTGGAAAAATGACATCAGGCTCTCCTCTGTAGTATCTAGCTTGAGCATCATAATAAGTCATCTCAAAATTTGAGTGCCTCTGAAGATACTCAATTTTTTCTAATTTTTCATCTAACTTTTCAAAATATTTCCTCTGTAGGGTCATGGCATTCATCAAATCATATAAGGTAGGGGGACTAGATGCAGGAGTTTCATAGCTAGTACAAGGGATATCTCTACTAGTAAAAGGTGTCTTTCTCCTACTCCCTATTCTCCATTCCTCATGGGATTTGTAAGTCTTTATATTTGCGTTACTTGTGGGTTTCATAGGATATACCCATTCTTCATCATCTATTTCTTCTACTCAAGATAGTTGACAAAGTGCATAAATTAGGCCAGGATGTCATAAATATCCACTTGTCTCACTCTTCGTAGTGGCCATAATATTCTTATAGATTATTCTCCCCACATTAATGCTTCTGTTGTTCTGAATACAGAAATTCAGAACAGCTCTCTCTAGAGACTTCACTATGATGGTAGGTGGGTAGCAGAGTCGAACAGATGAAATAATGCCATGCTTTAGCAGGGGTATTCATCATGGACAATGTAAAGTTAATCTGTTCACAATTTTTAATTTTCTAGACTCCTTACTCATAAGTGAGAAAGTCTATAACATCGTTCAATGGACCATCCATTGTTCCAAATGTTTCATACTAGCTAGAAAAATAGTCGTGAAGCTCGTAAAAAGTGTTAATGCGATTAGCATTAAAGTCGACAGAGAATTCTCTTACTTGGACTGGTTCATCCGCAAGTTAAGTAAGATTGGAGTAGAACTCTCTAACAACTTCTATAGCAGCCTTGTTTGTTGTGTAGCAGAAGTTTTCCCATCCTCTCTCTTTGATAACTTTTTCTACTTCTCCTTCAAGATTCTCGAAAACTCTATCTTGTATACACTTTTTATTTTCATAGACTGAATTGTACCTCGATTGTACTTTCACATTTATGAATCGAGTTTTGTCAAATTTAAGTCTTCTCTTTTGTCATGGAGCCATTGTTTGTTCTATCAAATCACAAAAATTCTATACTAATCTCCAAAATAATAATACAATGGTT
This sequence comes from Papilionanthe hookeriana x Papilionanthe teres, assembly GCA_022702705.1. Taxonomy (NCBI): domain Eukaryota; kingdom Viridiplantae; phylum Streptophyta; class Magnoliopsida; order Asparagales; family Orchidaceae; genus Papilionanthe; species Papilionanthe hookeriana x Papilionanthe teres. The sequence goes on from CM040421.1 coordinate 143,404,010, forward strand.
TCTAAAGGGGGTTTAAAACAATCTAAATCAATTTCCATGAATTTCTTCCTAGTCTTTTCCCCACATTTTCAATTTTCCAAAATTTCGTAATGAGGAAGAAATTCATGGTGAAAATAAAAAATTTTGACATATGCGTAAAGCTCTTACAAAGGGAAGATGAAATCCAGTATTAGAATTTTTTGAAATCGCTCAAAATTTGAGATCTATCAAGCCTTAGGTCGACTTTTCAGAAGAAGATGATGAATAGTGGCATTTGACCGGTTAAAATCGTGGTAAATAAGTAATTTTCGCGATCGCGTCTTAGGCGGGTTCGTTCACGCCGTTGGCGGGCTCTAGTGAATTAAATTCCAATTCTTCTCGGGAAAATCTAACCGTCGGCGACCTCGAGCTTGTCGTCGGCGAGATTCTCAAAAATTGATCATTTTTCAAATTTTTGCGATTTCGATCAATTTTAAGCCTCTTCGTCATCCATTCGATCATTTTTATCATATATTTAAGTGACTAAGTGATGTATTAACACAAATAAACATACACACAACAAACTTCACATTTATATATTGAATCCAAGTGTTTGCAACACACAATACATAACAAACATAAGTATGTATTCCTTCAACCTAAATCTATCTAATTAGCGTCGCAATCCAAACCACAACACTCAAAATGCTGAAAACAAACATTTCAAACTTAATCTCATCTATACTGAAATTAAAAAGCAAGTAAAAAAATTAAACACACAAACATACAAACATTGTTCAAATCAAACACAACATAATGGAATAAATTAATCAAGTCTACTAATCTTCATAACTAGTGCTGTATCTCCTCTGATATCTCCCATTTTTTGAACATGGACAAACAGGTAGTAAAAATGTCGGAATGGCAATTCTTCAGTTGAATCTTCATCGATCAATCCCATCCTTCTCATTAATCGCACCAAACTCGCTTCGAATTGTACAGTATGATCAAAATGTTCTTTCATTCTCCAATCGATGTGATCAAAGAAATTATACATGTTGTTAAATGTAATCGTTAAGTTCTGTACCTGATTCTCCAGATTCTTGATTCTATGCAAGAGCATCGATGTCTTATCCGCTACACTAAAGGATAAGCAGGAACAGAATTCTGTGATGCTTGATCCATAATAAAGCCTACATCACTCTCTCAATCATTGGGTGGGAACATCTGAGTTGGGTCTAAGGGTTTCCAGGGTAGCAGTATCTTCTCCCAAAGCTCGTACGATACTTGAAACAAGCTGCAAATTGTGGAAGGATGTCCAAGGCCTTGGGATGATCCTTGAAAGATCAAGCCATAAACAGACTTCACAATAATCGATCAAATATCAATGAGCCATCCCATTTGAATGTAGTAGTTCAAAATTGCACTTTCTTTCGTAACTTTGCTAATTTTCATCGTCGACAATTACTTCACAGAGATGAAAAAGAGCCAATTTTTTTGAAACGGGATTTAAAAGTGTTGTAGAGAAACTAACATACCCATTCTCTCTGACTTCCCAGTAATCGATTTCATCTGTCAGAAATTGGTATACTTCATTCATCTTTTCTCTCATCGGCACGGAATTTAAAAAATAACAGACTCGAACATTCTCAAGCATATATAACTGATTAATTCTTCTAGAATTGAATGTAATCCACCTACCTCGCACATAAATGCTTCCTTGCTTGATTCCATGTAAATTAGAGTAGAATTCTATAACCACTGGAACGACTACTACGGTAGTAGTGTAGAAAAACATTTCCCATCTTCTCCGCACGATCATTTCTTCAATTGGTGATGAAGAATTACTTTGTTATCTATTGACAAATCCACTTTCTTTAATCAATCTTTTCTTCCATATTACCTTGTTGAAAAGTCGTTGCGCCTCCGCATTTATGAACTTTCTCCAGTTGTGTCCTCAAAATATTGGGTTGTAAATTGAATTGGAAGCCATTTAAGAAGAATTCAAGAGAGTATCCATTCGTTTTGGGAGTTTGGAGTGTTTAGGAACCATCCATAGGAGTTTATAGAAGATGAATTCGCTAATAACCACCAAAAACTGTCATTTTGAACACAAAAAACTACCCACTTGCAGATCCCGCTATCGACGGCCTCAAAGGGCCGTTGGCATGCCTTGTGCAATTAACTTCTAGAGCTCTCAAGAAAAACCCACTGTCGGCGGCATCGAGCGTGTCGTCGGCATCTTAGGCAATTTTTTGCACAAAAACGCTGTAGTCCAATACGTTCCAAATTTTCTCTGTGGATTCAAATTCTATGATAATCAAAGGGTAAATATAAGTAGTAGAACTTCATATTACTACAAATTAACAATAATTTCAAATAAACACACAACTATTAAAGATAAATATGGGTTGCCTCCCTTAAAGCGCTTGGTTTAACGTTGTCAGCACGACCTATTCAGGTGTTATTCAGGTTGACTGAGCATTAAAACGTCTCTAAAATTTGGTCTTTTACCATCAAAATATGGTTTTAATCTATGTCCGTTTACTTTAAATCTACTCCCAGTCTTCGGATCTTCAATTTCAATAGCTCCATAAGTATAAACCTCAGTCACAGTAAAGGGTCCTAACCAACGAGATTTCAATTTCCCAGGAAATAATTTTAGCCTTGTATTGTAAAGCAAAACTACTTGCCCTAGTTTGAAGTTCTTTTAGTGAATCTTCCGATCATGTCTTAACCTATGTTTTTCCTTATAAATTTCGTTTTTATTGTAAGAATCATTTCTTAAATCTTCTAATTCATTCAATTGCAGCATTCTCTTCTCACCAGCACTTTTCAAATTATCATTAAATTCTTTAATCGCCCAATATGCTTTATGCTCCAATTCTACTGGTAAGTGAGAAGTTTTTCCATATATAAGTCTGTAAGGAGTCATACCAATAGAAGTTTTATAAGTAGTCCTGTATTCCCATAATGCAGTATCCAGTCTTGTAGACCAATCTACTCTGTTAGGATTTACAGTCTTTTCTAGAAATTGTTTAATCTCACGATTAGAAACTTCAGCTAAACCACTAGTTTGAGGATGATAGGTAGTAGAGAATTTATGAAAAATATTAAACTTTTTTGCCAATCTTTGAATGTATTTATTCCTAAAATGGGATCCTCCGTCAGCGATAATCACTCTCGACATTCCGTATCTTCTGAAAATGTTTTCTTTAAGAATTTTGAAACACTTTTAGCATCACAACGAGGTAAAACTTGTGCTTCAATCCACTTTGATACATAATCAACCACAATCAAAATATATAAGTTCCCAAATGAAGGAATAAATGGTCCCATAAAATCTAATCCCCAAAAATAAAAAATATCAACTTCTAATATGAAATTTAGAGGCATTTCGTTTCTTCTAGATATATTACCTACTCGTTGACATCTATCACACGTTTTGATATATCTGTAAACATCTCTAAAAGGAGTAGACCAATAAAATCTAACTTGTAAAATTTTATATGCAGTTTTGTCAACGCCAAAATGTCCTCCAAAATCAGAATCATGACATTTTGAATGATCTGTTCAGTTTCTTCATACGGCACACATCTCCTAATAATAAGGTCATTTCATTGTTTATATAAATATCGTTCATCCCAAAAATATGATTTTGGATCATGAACAAATTTTTTCTGTTGCTGCAATGTTAGCATAGGTGGAAAAATATTGCTTACTAAATAATTTACTATATCAGCATACCAAGATATTTCCTCTCATTAATATTATAAAGTTGTTCATCAGGGAAACTATCTATTATTTCATTGTCGGTGTCAGATAATTCATAATATTCTAGTCTCGACAAATGATCAGCAATTTGATTTTCAGTTCCCTTTCTATCAATAACCACAAAATCGAATTCTTGCATTAAAAGAACCCATCTAATTAATCTTGGTTTAGTATCCTTCTTTTGCATCAGATATTTGATAGTTGAATGATAAGTATGCACAATACATTTAGTTCCAATTAAATATGATCTAAATTTATCAAAAATATACACAATAGCCAGTAACTCTTTTTCAGTAACTGTATAGTTAATTTGAGCATCATTAAGAGTTCTACTGGCATAGTATATAACCTTAAAAATTTTGTCATATCTTTGACCAAGAACAGCTCCAATAGCATAATCACTAGCATCAGACATTAGTTTGAATGGTTTCTTCCAATTAGGTGAAACTATTACAGGTGCTATGATTAGTTTTTCCTTTAATAACTCAAAGGCATTTGAGCAATCTTCAGTAATTTAAATTTCTTATCTTCTTCTAAAAGTTGGCATAAAGGTTTTGTAATTTTTGAAAAATCTTTAATATAGCGCATGTAGAAACCAGCATGTCCAAGAAAACTTCTTACTCCTCTCACTGTAGTAGGAGGTGGTAATTTAACTATTACTTGAATTTTTGCACAGTCTACTTCCATGTCATTTTCGGAAATTTTATGCCCTAATACAATTCCTCTTATAACCATAAATTGACATTTCTCCAAATTTAGAACTAAATTAGTTTTTTCACATAGCTCCAAAACTTTTTCAAGATGATTTAAGCATTCTTCAAATGATGTTCCAAACACAGAGAAATCATCCATAAATACTACTATTTCATTGTCCATTAATTTACTAAAGATAGACATCATATATCTTCGGAATGTTGCAGGTGTATTACATAGTCCGAAAGACATTCTTCTAACAGCAAAAGTTTCATAAGGACTAGAAAAAATTGTTTTCTCTTGATCCTCGGGAGAAATAGGTATTTGATGGTAACCAGTATATCCATCCATAAAATAGTAGTACTTATGTCCAGCATGTCTATCCAACATTTGGTCTAGGAAAGGATGAGGAAAGTGATCTTTTCGGGTGGGGGCATTTAATTTTCTATAATCAATACAAATTCGCCAAGCAGAAACTTGTCTGCTAGGTATTAATTCATTATTTTCATTTTCTTCAATAGTTACTCCACCTTTCTTAGGAACACAATGAATTGGACTTACCCAAGTACTATCTAAAATAGGATATATAATTCCAGCATCTAACCATTTTAAAATCTCTTTTTTAACTACTTCTTTTATAATAGGGTTCAGTCTCCTTTATGGATCAATTCTCGGTTTATGTTCTTCATTTAATAAAATTCTGTGCATACAAATCGAAGGACTAATTCCTTTAATATCAGCTAAAGTCCAACCAAAAGCTCATTTATATTTTTTAATGTATCCATTAATTTTTGTTCTTGAATTTCACTTAAGTCTGAGGATACCATTGCTAGTAATGTTGAAAAATCTCCTAAAAATACTTACTTCAAATGAATTGGAAGATTCTTTAATTCAAGTTCTGGGGGTTTTACAACTGATGGAATTAATATTTCATTTTCTGGTGTTGTTGAATTGAGATTTTCAAATTTTTCCTAAATATAATCAGCTTCTTCGCTATTAATTTCATCATAATTATCTTTTTTGATATCTTCTTTTTCTTAAAAATTTTCTTTGAAATATTCTTTTCTTAGATAATCACATATATCCTTTCTAAAACATTCATCATCTTTTTCTATTGATGGATATTTCATTGACTTTGAGATGTTAAAGGGTACTTCTTGATCATTTACTCTCATAGTCAATTGTCCTTTTTGAACATCTACCACGGCTCTTCCTGTAGCTAGGAATGGTCTTCCTAAAATGATTAGAATTTCTTTATCTTCTTCCATATCTAAAATGATAAAGTCCACAGGAAAAATAAACTTATCAACCTTGACCAAAACATCTTCTACAACTCCCTTAGGATGTGTAATAGATCGATCAGCTAACTTTAGAGATACATAAGTTGGTGCAGTCTCTCCAATTTCTAACCTTTTAAAAGTTTATAGAGGCATCAAATTTATGCTAGCACCCAAATCACATAATGCCCGTCCATAAAATTTGTCACCAATAGCACACGGGATAGTGAAACTACCATGATCTTTAAGTTTTCAGAAAGATTTCTCTGAATTATAGTACTACACTCTTCACTGAGTGCAACAGTCTCATAATCTAGTAACTTCCACTTTTTATTGAGTTTATCCTTCACAAATTTAACGTATCCAGACATTTGTTCTAAAGCTTCAACAAAAGGAATATTTAATGAGAAATTTTTCTAAATGTTTAAGAATTTAGTAAATCTTTTTCCTTTATCTTGAGGCTTTAATTATTGAGGGAATGGTGGAGGTGGCTTTTAATAGTAATTTTTATAGTTTTCAGAGGAAAATTAAGATATAAAATTTCGTTTTCTCCTTCAGTTTCTTCTTTTTCCTTTTCAACTATAGTTTCTTCTTAAACTCTTATTTCCATCTCTTTTCCACTTCTTAGATGAATAGCTTTGATTTGTTCTTTTCCTTGGTCTTTAGGATTTACTTCAACATTGCTAGGTAAATTTCTAACAGGTTCATTGCTTAATGCAGAAGCAATTCGCCCTAATTGGTTTTCTATGTTTTTTATAGCATTTCCTTGATTTTGTAATTAATTACCCATATTCAAAACTAATTCTTCCATAGACAACTTCATCTCCTTGAATTGTGAATTATTATAAAATCCTGGTGGATTAGAAGGTCTATAATTAGAATTACCTTGATTATTTATATTTCCTAATGGGTTTACTGGATTGTTCCCCGACTGAGGATTAACATTATTATTTTGGTTATTCCAATTAAAATTTGGATGATTCTTCCAACCTGGATTATAATAGTTTGAATAAGGATTATTTTGTCTATTAGTTACTACATTAATAGTTTCATATGAAGATTGAGCATCTATAATTTGTCCTAATGAATTTTCTTCTAACACTGGAGGTGTTTGAGAACGATTCATTCTGTATTGATCTATTTTCTTTGAAAGAGTAGCAATTTGAGAAACTATCATAGTTAAAGCATCAGAATCATAAATAATGGCTACTCTCTTAGAATTTACCCTTTCAGCAGGCCATTGAAAATTATTGGTAGCCATTTCTTCTATTAACGCATAAGCTTCTTCAAAATGTTTAGACATTAGTGATCCACCAGCAGCAGCATCAATTATAGATCTAAGAGATCCTACTAATCCATTTTAAAATGTTTGAATAATTAACCAATCTGGTAAAGCATGATGTGGACATTTCCTTAGAAGTTCTTTAAATCTTTCCCAAGATTCATATATTGATTCTCCCTCATACTAACTGAAAGATGTGATATCGTTTCTAGACTTAGCAGCCTTAGACGGTGGAAAAACTTTCAATAAGAATTTTTGTAAAAGTTCTCCCCAAGTTCTAATAGATCCAAGTGCTAAAAAATTTAACCAAGCCTTAGCCTTATCCCTTAGCGAAAAAAGAAAGAGTCTATGTCTGACAACATCATTAGACACTCTGTCATACTTAAAAGTAGCACAAAGTTCTAAGAAACTTGCAAGATCTAAATTAGCATCTTCATTTGAAGTTCCGCCAAATTGATTGTTTTGTACCATTTGGATAATTGCAGGTTTAAGCTCAAATGAATTAGCGGCTACATCAGGATTTTGGATAGTTAGGTGAATTTCATCTAATGTAGGGTTAGCGTAATCTCTGGATGGTCTAGATTGATGTTCATTTTCTATTCTTTGGTTATTTACTTTTATTTACATTATTTCAGAATTTATAGATTCTTTTCTTAGTTTCTAATTCTCCTAACGGTGCATTCTAATTTTGAATCGTAAGATATAAGATTTTCAGAACCAAATTTATGCATACAATGGAAATCAGTTCACAACAAAACAGTTAACTAAATAAGTTGCAATTCTATTAAAATGGTTTTCTAACAGTCCTAAATTGTCCGTTACTCTAATTATGTTATAAAATATTCCTATAACAAATAAAACATTTCCCCATCAATAGCGCAAAAAACCTGATCTGCGATTTTAAATATACTTAAAAATATAAGAATTCGACACCACTACTAGAAGATATAAATTCTCAGCAACAGTGCCAAAAACTTGACTTGGAGCGTAAATTTAATTTTAGTAACAATTAAATATTATAATCTTTTAATTGAAGAGTTACCTTTAAACGCAAGTATACGTATCACTCAAGTAATACAGGGTTCTAGTGGAGACCTAGATATCGTTCCCACAGGGAAATATATTAAAGCCTACGGACTAGGATTATATAAACCAATTCAAAATCACAACTAATTCAAAATTGCCTATCTGTCAAATTTGCATAATTTGGTCCTTTTTGCTCCAAATTATCTCCTTTTTGCATATTTTTGCTCATTTATCCTTAAAATCTTCATACCTGCAAAAAACACCAAAAATACCCTTCTTTAAAGTGCAATATCATCAAAATTAGTATAAAATTGGCATGAAAATCTTAACTTTTTTCCTTGGGTCAAAATCCACCAAACTTAAATATTACTTGTCCTTAAGTAATCTTTAGTACTACATAAAAGTTATGATTCATTATAGTAAAGTTTTAATTCAAAAATACTATAATTTTGATTAAAATAGATATCATAGCAAGAATTCTTAAAAATGTTTTCAAGTAATTAGATTAACTCTGCAGATGTAAGGCTATCTAGTCATCAAGTCTAAGAGTTCTAGTTTTCTATTAATTTCAAGAATAACTATATGTTGCAATATAAACTCACTTAGAATATTCAGAAGATAGGAAATTCCTGAGGAAACTACAAGTAAGAAACTAGTCATAAATATAAGTTCAGAAATGCTTTTAGTTTTCTTTTTAGGTTAATCCAAGTGAAGCCAATTTTTTTTAAGGCATTTCCTCAAGCTTCTCCTCACTTATTTTCTTTTCTTTTCACTTCTTTTCAAGGATTATTTTTTAATCATTTTTCTTTTTCTCTCTTTTTCTTTTTGAAGTGAGGATTACTATATCTGCATAGCCTGTTAATAATTTTGAACTTCACTTTTCTTTTCCTAAATTTGAAACTTTCAACATTTTTTACCTTATATGTACTTCATAGTTTTTACATTATTGAATCCCAATCTTTTCTGTCTCAACTGAATTACTAAAATTCTTAATATTTCAAAATATAGTTTTCTTTACTTTAAATAGTTAATCATAGTCTTATCCCCTTATACTAAATATCTTAATCTACAAGATTAATTTTCATTATAAAAAATATTTCTTTGAATCTTCTACAATATTTAGATAAAATCTAAACATAGTTATCGGAATTAAATTTTATCAAAAAAATCATATTAAAAAAAAATGTTATTTGAGAACATATAATAGTTAAGATTTTTCTTCCCTCTCCCAAACTTAAAGTTTTCTATAAATATTAATAGTACATGGTGGAAAGAAAAATTCTAAATATTAAATTCGTACCTTTGCACTTTAGACATTTTTGTCTCTTAGAAATTTGCAGGTTCTTCTAAAAATTTCTAACTTCAACTTACCTGTAATATTAAAAATCCATTCTACACACATAACAATTTAGAATATTTTTGTTTGGGTAATGAAATTTTAAAACAAGTATATAAAACTAAACATTAAACAAAAACAACAAATTACACTACATAGGACATATGCATTTCACAACACAAAACAAACAGTTTACTATTTTAAACTCAACAAGTTACAATTACAATTACAATCACAGATATCACAAACATCTAGAAATGAAAATACAAACTACCAACTAAACACATATCACAGAAAATAAAGCATAGTCCACAGAATACAATCAATAAAAGTACTACAAAAAAATAAAAACAAACACAAACACATACAACACATCACTATCAAATCATCAAGCATCAAAATCCCACACAATGTCTTCATCACCCTAGTCAGCAGGAGGATTGGGCTGATACTGACTATACCAGGGGCATTCTGGAAAAATGACATCAGGCTCTCCTTTGTAGTATCTAGCCTGAGCATCGTAATAAGCCAACTAAAAATATGAGTGCCTCTGAAAATACTTACTATCGTGATCATGTCTTCGCTCTAATCCTTCAATCCTGTGATCAATTCTTTCTAATTTTTCATCTAAATTTTCAAAACTTTTCCTCTGCAGGGTCATGGCATTCATCAAATCATATAAGGTATGGGGACTAGTTGCAAGAGGGTCATAGCTAGTACAAGGGATATCTCTACTACTAGAAAATCTCTTGCTCCTACTCCTTAAACTCCATTCCTCATGGGATTCGTAAGTCTTTATATTTGCTTTACTAATAGGTTTCATAGGATATACCCATTCTTCATCATCTAGAGCTTCTACTCCAGATAGTTGACAAAGTGCATAAATTAGGCTAGGATGTCATAAATATCCACTTATCTCACTCTTCGTAGTGGCCATAATATTCTTATAGATTATTCTCCCCACATTAATGCTTCTGTTGTTTTGAATAGAAAAAATCAGAATAGCTCTCTCTCTAGAGACTTCACTATGATGGTAGGTGGGTAGCAGAGTCGAACAGATGAAATAATGCCATGCTTTAGCAGTGGCATTCATCATGGACAATGGAAAGTTAATCTGTTCACGATTTTTAATTTTGTAGACATCTTTCCCATAAGTGAGAAAGTCTATAACATCGTTCAATGGACCTTCCATTATTCCAAATGTTTCATACTCGCTAGAAAAATAATCGTGAAGCTCGTAAAAAGTGTTAATGCGATTAGCATTAAAGTCGACAGGGAATCCTCTTACTTAGACTGGTTCATCCTCAAGTTAAGTAAGATTGGAGTAGAACTCTCTAACAACTTCTATAGGAGCCTTGTTTGTTGTGTAGCAGAAGTTTTCCCATCCTCTCTCTTTGATAAGTCTTTCTACTTCTCCTTCAGCATTCTCGAAAACTCTATCTTGTATACACTTTTTACTTTCATAGACTAAATTGTACCTCGATTGTACTTAAACATTTATGAATTGAGTTTTGACAAATTCGAGTCTTCTCTTTTCTCGTGGAGCCATTGTTTAATCTATCAAATCAGAAAATTTCTAAACTAATCTTCAAAATAATAATAATAAAATGGCTTCTAAATGGGGTTTAAAACAATCTAAATCAATTTCCATGAATTTCTTCCTAATCTTTTCTCTACATTTTCAATTTTCAAAAATTTCTTAAGGTGGAAGAAGTTCATGGTGAAAATAAAAAATTTTTACATAGGAGTGAAGCTCTTATCAAGGAAAGATGAAATCCGGTGTTAGAATTTGTTGAAATCGCTCAAAATTTGAGATCTATCAAGCCTTAGGTCGACTTTTCGGGTAAAAAGGGGAAGAAGACGATGAATAGTGACATTTAACCAGTCAAAATTGCGGTAAATAAGTAATTTTCACTATCGTGCCGTAGGCGGGTTCGATCGCGCCTTCAGTGGGCTATAGTGAGTTAAATTCCAATTCTTCTAGCGTAAATCACATCATCGAAGACCTCGAGCTTGCCAAAGGTGGAATTCTCAAAAAGTGATCATTTTTCAAATTTTTGCGATTTTGATCAATTTTAAGCCTCTTCATCATCCATTCGAACCTTTTTATCATATATTTAAGTGATTAAGTGATGTACTAACACAAATAAACATACACACAACAACCTTCACATTTATATATTGAATCAAAGTGTTTGCAACACACAATACATAACACACATAAGTAGGTATTCTTTCAACCTAAATCTATCTAATCAGCGTCGCAATCCAAACCACAACACTCAAAATGCTGAAAATAAATATTTCAAACTTAATCTCATCTATATTGAAATTAAAAAGCAAGCTAAAGAAATCAAACACACAAACATACAAACATTGTTCAAATCAAACACAACAAAATGAAATAAACTAATCAAGTCTACTACTCTTCATAACTAGTGCTGGAATCTCCTTTGATATCTCTCATTGTTTGAACATGGACAAACAGGTTGTAAAAATGTCGGAATGGGAATTCTTCAGTTGAATCTTCATCGATCAATCTCATCCTTCTCATTAATAGCACCAAACTCACTTCGAATTGTCCAGTATGACCAAAATGTTCTTTCATTCTCCAATCGATGTGATCAAAGAAGTCAGACATGTTGTTAACTGTACTCGTTAAGTTCTGTACCTGATTCTCCAGATTCTTGATTCCATGCAAGAGCATCGATGTCTTGTCCGCTACTAAAGGATGAGCAGGAACAAAATTCTGTGATGTTTGGTCCATATTCAAGCCTACATAACTCTCTCAATCATTGGCTGGGAACATCCGAGTTGGGTCTAAGGGTTTCTCGGGTAGCAGTATCTTCTCCCAAAGCTCGTACGATACTTGAACAAACTGCAAATTGTGGAAAGATGTCCAAGGCCTTGGGATGATCCTTGAAAGATCAGGCCATAAACAAATTTCACAATAATCGATCCAATATCAATGGGCCATCCCATTTGAATGCAGTAGTTCAAAATTTCACTTTCTTTAGTAACTTTGCCAATTTTCATCATCGACAATAACTTTGCAGAGATGAAAAAGTGCCAATTTTTTCAAACTGGATTTAAAAGTGTTGCAGAGAAACTAACATACCCATTCTCTCTAACTTCCCAGTAATCGATTTCATCCGTGAGAAATTGGTATATTTAATTCATCTTTTCTCTCATCTGCACGAAATTTAAATAATAACGGAATGGAACATTCTCAAGCATATATAACTCATTAATTCTTCGGGAATTGAATGTAATCCACCTACCTCACACATAAACGCTTCCTTGGTTGATTCCATGTAAATTGGAGTAGAATTCTTTAACCACTGGAACAACTACTGCGGCAGTAGTGTAGCAAAACACATACCATCTTCTCCGTACGATCATTTCTTCAATTGGTGACGAAGAAGTGCTTTGTTCTCTATTGAAAAAATCTCTTTATTTATTCAATCTTTTCTTCAAGATTACCTTGTTGAAAAGTCGTTGCGCCTCCGCATTGAAGAACTTTCTCCTGTTGTGTACTCAAAATCTAGGGTTATCAATTGAATTGGAAGTCATTTAAGAAGAATTCAAGAAAGTATCCATTCATTTTTGGGAGTTTGGAGTGTTTAGGAACCGTCCACAGGAGTTTATAAAAGATAAATTCGCTAAAAACCATAAAAACCCGTCATTTTGAACACGAAAAACTGCCCACTCGCCGATCCCGCTATCGGCGTCCTCGAAGGGCCGTTGGCGAGCCTTGTGCAATTAACAACCAGAGATCTCAGGAAAAACCCACCGTCGGCGGCATCGAGCGCGCCGTCGGCGCCCTAGGTAAATTTTTGCACAAAAACACCGTAGTCCAATACGTTCCAATTTTTCTCTATGGATTCAAATTCAATGATAATCAATGGGTAAATATAAGTAGTAGAACTTAATATTACTAAAAATTAACAATAATTTCAAATAAACACACAACTATTAAAGATAAATATGGGTTACCTCCCATAAAGCGCTTAGTTTAACGTCGTCAGCCCGACCTATTCAGGTGTTATTCAGGTTGACTGAGCATTAAAACCTCTCTAAATTTTGGTCTTTTACCATCAAAATATGGTTTTAATCTATGTCCCTTTACTTTAAATCTATTCCCAGTCTTCGGATCTTCAATTTCAATAGCTCCATAAGTATAAACCTGAGTCACAGTAAAGGGTCCTAACCAACGAGATTTCAATTTCCCAGGAAATAATTTTAGCCTTGTATTATAAAGAGAAACTTCTTGCCTTAGTTCGAAGTTCTTTTGGTTAATCTTCCGATCATGTCTTAACTTCAGTTTTTCCTTATAAATTTTGTTGTTATTGTAAGATTCATTTCTTAATTCTTCTAATTCATTCAATTGCAGCATTCTCTTCTCACTAGAATTTTTCAAATTATAATTAAATTCTTTAATCACCCAATATGCTTTATGCTCCAATTAGACTGGTAAGTGACAAGTTTTTCCATATATAAGCCTGTAAGCAATCATACCAATAGGAGTTTTATAAGCAGTCCAGTATGCCCATAATGTAGTATCTAGTCTTGTAGACCAATCTACTCTATTAGGATTTACAGTCTTTTCTAGAATTTGTTTAATCTCACGATTAGAAACTTCAACTAAACCACTAGTATGAGGATGATAGGTAGTAGAGAATTTATGAACAATATTAAACTTTTCTGCCAATCTTTGAATGTATTTATTCATAAAATGGGATCCTCCATCAGTGATAATCACTCTCGACATTCTGTATCTTGTGAAAATGTTTTTCTTTAAGAATTTTGAAACACTTTTAGCATCACAACGAGGTAAAGCTTGTACTTCAATCCACTTTGATACATAATCAACTGCAATCAAAAAAATATAAGTTCCCAAATGAAGTAATAAATGATCCCATAAAATCTAATCCCCAAACATCAAAAATCTCAACATCTAATATGAAATTTAGAGGCGTTTCATTTCTTCTAGATTTATTACCAACTCGTTGACATCTATCACATGTTTTGATATATCTATAAACATCTCTAAAAAGAGTAGGCCAATAAAATCTAACCTGTAAAATTTTATATGCAGTTTTGTCAACACCAAAATGTCCTCCAAAATAAGAATCATGAAATTTCTGAATGATCTGTTCAGTTTCTTCATAAGGCACACATCACCTAATAATAAGGTCATTACATTGTTTATATAAATATGGTTCATCCCAAAAATATAATTTTGGATCATGAACTAATTTTTTATGTTGCTGCAATGTTAGCATAGGTAGAAAAATATCGCTTACTAAATAATTTACTATATCAGCATACCAAGGTATTTTCTACTCATTAATTTTATAAAGTTGTTCATCAGGGAAACTATCTATTATTTCATTATTGGTTTCAGATAATTCATGATATTCTAGTCTTAACAAATGATCAGCAATTTGATTTTCAGTTCCCTTTCTATCAATCACCATAAAATCGAATTCTTGCATTAAAAGTACCCATCTAATTAATCTTTGTTTAGTATCCTTCTTTTGCATCAAATATTTAATAGCTGAATGATCAGTATGCACAATACATTTTGTCCCAATTAAATATGATCTAAATTTATCAAAAGTATACACAATAGCCAGTAACTCTTTTTTAGTAACTGTATAGTTAATTTGAGCATCATTAAGAGTTCTACTGGCATACTATATAACCTTAAAAATTTTGTCATATCTTTGACCAAGAACTGCTTCAATAGCATAATCACTAGCATCACATATTAGTTTGAATGGTTTCTCCCAGTTAGGTGAAACTATTACACGTGATGTGATTAGTTTTTCCTTTAATAACTTAAAGGCATTTGAGCAGTCTTCATTAAATTCAAATTTCTTATCTATTTCTAAAAGTTGGCATAGAGGTTTTGTAATTTTTTGAAAAATCTATAAAATAGCGCATGTAGAAACCAGCATGTCCAAGAAAACTTTTTACTCCTCTCACTGTAGTAGGAGGTGGTAATTTAGCTATTACTTGAATTTTTGCGCGGTCTTCTTCCATGCCATTTTCTGAAATTTTATGCCCTAATACAATTTCTCTTGCAACCAATAATTGACATTTCTCCCAGTTTAGAACTAAATTAGTTTTTTCGCATAGCTCCAAAACTTTTTTGAGATGATTTAAGCATGCGTCAAATGATGCTTCAAGCACAGAGAAATCATCCATAAATACTTCTATTCTATTTTCTATTAATTTAATAAAAATAGACATCATACATCTCTGGAATGTTGTAGGTGCTTTACATAGTCCCAAAGGCATTCTTCTAAAAGCAAAAGTTTCATAAGGACTAGTAAAAGTTTTTCTCTTGATCCATAGGAGAAATAGGTATTTGATGGTAACCAGTATATCCATCCATAAAATAGTAGTACTTATGTCCAGCAAGTCTATCCAACATTTGGTCTAGGAAAGGAAGAGGAAAGTGATCTTTTCGGGTGGCGGCATTTAATTTTCTATAATCAATACAAATTCGCCAACCAGAAACTTGTCTGCTAGGTATTAATTCATTATTTTCATTTTCTTCAATAGTTACTCCTCCTTTCTTAGGAACACAATGAATTGTACTTACCCAAGTACTATCCAAAATAGGATATATAATTCCAGCATCTAACCATTTTAAAATCTCTTTTTTAACTAGTTCTTTCATAATATGGTTCAGTCTCCTTTGTGGATCAATTCTCGGTTTATGCTCTTCATTTAATAAAATTATGTGCATACAAATCGAAGGACTAATTCCTTTAATATCAGTTAAACTCCAACCAAAATTTCTTTTGTATTTTTTTAATGTATCCATTAATTTTTTTTCTTGAATTTCATTTAAGTATAAGGATACAATTACTGGTAATGTTGAAAACTCTTCTAAAAATACATACTTCAAATGAATTGGAAGATTCTTTATTTCAAGTTCAGGGAGTTTTACAACTGATGGAATTAATATTTCATTTTCTGGTGCTGTTCAATTGAGCTTTTCAAATTTTTCCTGAATATAATCAGCTTCTTCGCTATCAATTTCATCATAATTATCTTTTTCGATATCTTCTTTTTCTTCATAATTTTCTTTGAATTATTCTTTTGTTAGATAATCACATATATCCATTCTAAAACATTCATCATCTTTTTCTATTGATGGATATTTCATTGACTTTGAGATGTTAAAGGTTACTTCTTGATGATTTACACTCATAGTCAATTGTCCTTTTTGAATGTCTATCACAGCTCTTCCTATAGCTAGGAATGGTCTTCCTAAAGTGATTGGAATATCTTTATCTTCTTCCATATCTAAAATGATAAAGTCCACAGGAAAAATAAACTTATCAACCTTGACCAAAACATCTTTTACAACTCCCTTAGGATGTGTAATAGATCAATCAGCTAACTGTAGAGTTACAGAAGTTAGTGCAATCTCTCCAATTTCTAACCTTTTAAAAGTTGATAGAGGCATCAAATTTACGCTAACACCCAAATAACATAATGTTCGTCCATAAAATTTTTCACCAATAGCACACGGGATAGTGAAACTACCAGGATCTTTAAGTTTTTCAGAAAGATTTCTCTGAATTATAGCACTACACTATTCACTGAGTGCAACAGTCTGATAATCTAGTAACTTCCTCTTTTTACTGAGTATATCCTTCATAAATTTAAAATAATCTGACATTTGTTCTAAATCTTCAACAAAAGTAATATTTATTGACACTTTTTTCAAAATGTCTATGAATTTAGCAAATATTTTTCCTTTATCTTGATGCTTTAATTATTGAGGAAATGGTGGAGGTGGCCTTTCAACAGTAATTTTCATAGGTTTCAGAGGAAAATCAGGATATAAAATTTTGTTTTCTCCTTCAGTTTCTTCTTTTTCCTTTTCAACTACAATTTCTTCTTGAACTCTTATTTCCAACTCTTTTCCACTTATTAATTGAATAGAATTGATTTGTTCTTTTCCTTGATCTTTAGGATTTACTTTAACATTGCTAGGTAAATTTCCAACAGGTCTATTTCTTAATGCAAAAGTAATTTGCCTTAATTGGTTTTCTATGTTTTTCATTGCATTTCCTTGATTTTGTAGTTGATTACCCATATTCAAAACTAATTCTTCCATAGACAACTTCTTCTCCTTGAATTGTGAATTATTATAAAAACTTGGTGAATTAGAAGGTCTATAATTAGAATTACCTTGATTATTTATATTTCCTAATGGGTTTACTTGATTGTTCCCCCACTGAGGATTAACATTACTATTTTGGTTATTCCAATTAAAATTTGGATGATTCTTCCAACCTGGATAATAATAGTTTGAATAAGGATTATTTTGTCTATTATTTATTAGATTTATAGTTTCATATGAAAATTGAGCATCTACAATTTGCCCTAATGAATTTTCTTCAAACACTCGAGGTGTTTTAGAACGATTCATTCCATATTGATCTATTTTCTTTGAAAGAGTAGCAATTTGAGAAACTGTCATAGTTTAAGCATCAGAATCATGAATATTGGCTACTCTCTTAGGATTTACCCTTTCAGCGGGCCACTGAAAATTATTGGTAGCCATTTCTTCTATTAACACATTGGCCTCTTCAAAAGGTTTAGACATTAGTGATCCACCAATAGCAGTGTCAATTATAGATCTAAGAGATCCTACTAATCCATTATAAAATGTTTGAATAATTAACCAATCTGGTAAAGCATGATGTGGACATTTCCTAAGAAGTTCTTTAAATCTTTCCCAAGATTCATATATTGATTCTCCCTCATACTAACTGAAAGATGTGATATCGTTTCTAAGCATAGCAGTCTTACACGGTGGTGTCGGCATATTTTTAGGTTGGTGTGTTGTATTTTTGAAAAGAGGGGTCGCCTACAGAAATTGTCGGCGAATTTTTAATTTAATTTAAATAAATAATTTGAAAAAGTAGTATTTGGTTTTGAAAATAATTTTTTTAAATTTGAAGATTTTAAGATATGAAATCAAACTGATCTCACATCCCGAATAGTTTATATAAACGAGCAATCGCACCGCAAACCGTGTATCTATCCCGAAGAATAGACACACTGTTTGGTGGTAGGGCTCGATTAAATAAACTAGAAGATTTGTGACATTCGTTTGGTCTGCGAACCAATTTTATAAGCCGATAAATTCCACTGCTTAATATAAAGGAATTAAGCAGTGTTTATATTACCTGGGTTCTTTAAAGTTCCCTATAAGGGCAAGCCCCTATAGTTAATTACATCTTACGTGACGGGAATCACTTAAGAAAACTCTCGATAATGATCAGTGGTTTTGCTCTCAAGAATTTTAAAGTTTAAGGTTTTCAAAGGATTGGATTTTTGAAATTTCAAAAGGGATTAGATCAAGTTTGGAACAGTTTGTTTCAAGAATCCAAGTAAGAGAAGTAGGAGAAGCTGAGGATTCAAGAAGAATCTTGGCAACTTCCCAAACTATCCTATTGTTTGGCTTCGAGTTTAAGAAAATCCTAATATTATATGATATTTCAATCTTGCCAATTTTAATTAATTAGGACTTATATTAGTATGATAAAATCATACAAATAACCTTGAAGATGTGAGGGTTTATGTCGTACCAAACGACTAACTCGGAGTCCTAAGACCGGTTAGGGCTTAATTTACATGACATGATTATGCAAATGCCTAACAAAAAGGTTAAGGATTTATGTTGCACTAGGCAAACTACGTCGAAATCATATGGCTTGGTTATTTAATTCTAAGAAAGTTTTGCTGAAGTAGACTCAGGTTTTGCTGATAACGATGGCTGTGCTGCCCATCATGCTCCGAGCTCCTCGTTGTTGCAGAGGGGTTTAGTTTAAGAAGATTGTAATCAAAAGAGAAGAGAAGAGTTTAGTTTTAGAAATCTTAAACTCCAAGTGTTCTTTATGTTTTAATTAAAACAACTCTTAAAATTGATTATAACAACACCGGTTAAGATACCACGGTTCCATCCTTCCGGCATCGTTATTTTTATCGGATTCACTTAGTCCAGATGAATTTGCTAAACTCAACTAAATGAGTTCCACACTTTCATTTAGATCGTGGGAAATCTCGTTAGCAACATGTAGGTTACATCATCTGAGATATTCCCGATCATCCAACAAGACGTTTTAATTTAGTTGTAGTTGTAGTTTTGTTGTTTTGTTTGTGATTAAATTTTGAGTTGTTTTATATTTTGAAATGTTGTGGCGGTGAATTTTATCTTGTAATGACTTTTAATTTAGTTTTGGTTTCAGTTTTAGGGACTATCCTAAAGGTGTGGGTTTTCATGCAACAGTTATTTATCATGCAAGAAAAGTAAAGTGCATTTGCAATAAGGTAAATTGCAAGAAGGTAAATTTCAATAAAATAAAAGCGTACCTGGAGGGTCTTCCCATCATCCCAGGCTGCACTTAAACATAATTTATAATATTTAAGCATTTAAAACAAGTTCCTAGGTAAAGCTAAGGGAAGGGTTATGGTTTTCTACCAAGTTCCTAATCCTATAGCTGGTCATCTCCTATGATGTCTAGGTTCTTGTGTTTTGGTTTGAGGACGATTTTCTTCATCAAAGAACAATTTAGTTCAATTATTCTTATAAACATCTTATCGTATTGAGGAAGTGCTTGAGACGAATCTTAAACATCTTTTCAATACCTCTAGGATTGTTTTAAGTCCAAGAGAATTTAATTATACAAATGAATTAATCATCCAGGAGTTCAAGTTTTGTTATCTTGCTCAGTGAATTAGGACATTTGAATATCCTATAAGTGAAGTAACACTTCACTTAACACTCGTTTAGGAGTTATGACAACAAGAGCTTTTGAGGGCAAATCGATGTTCAAGTGATTTGTGATTCGACTTAATTTTAATTAATGGGTTTAAGTTTGGAATATTGTTCAAGTTATTTTAGATTTATTTTTGAATTCTTTATGTCTTAAGTGATGTTATATTTAATTCAATTTAATTTATTTTAATTTTAATTTAATTTAATTTGGTTTAATTTTAATTTTAATTTAATTTTATTTATTTAATTTAATTTTAATTTTATTTTAACTTGATTTTATTTATTTATTTTTATTTAATTTAATTTAATTTAATATGTTATAATTTAATTTAATTTAATGTGATTTAATTTTATTTAATTTAATTTAATTTAATTTAATTTTAACTTTAATTTAATTTAAATTTTAATTTAATTTATTTTAATTTAATTTAAATTTAATTTAATTTAAATTTTAATTTGGTTTTATTTTTAATTTTAATTTAAATTTAAATTTTAATTTAATTTTATTTATTTATTTTAATTTAATTTTAATTTAATATTTTATTTTTTATGCTTTAAGGATGATTTAATTTTAATTGTTAAAGTATTAATTTAATTGAAATTTTAAAAGGATTTAATTTAAATGTTTTAATTTTAATTTAATTTAATGATTAAGTCTTTTAGCATTTTAAGTTTTGAATTTGGATTATCATTTTAATTAGGAATTAAATATTATTGAGGTGATTAATTTAGGGATTCTTAGATGAAAGAATAAATTTCTTCCTAATATTATCCCTATTTTAATAATTCCAAATTTTTTTATTATTCTTCCAAGTTTAAACATTTATTTAATTAAGGTTTATTTTAATTACTTTCAAATTATTTGGTAGGTTTCTACCCTTTAATTACCTAAGTTTAATACATCCAAAATCAACTTAGTATCAAATATTTTACCCACCTTTTTAATTAAACCTAAAATTTTTAATTATAGGTTAAAATTTTAATTACCATTTTGCCCTTTGAACTTACTAATTTCATAACTCACTAAATCGAGCTTAAATGAATTTGAAATTTTTATGTGACTTCACTCATATGTCAATCAAGACATTAGAGGAGAAAATGTGATTTTTCTGTATTTAATTTATTTATATAATTATTTTTGGTGGAAAATAAGAACTTTCAAGGAAAATTTAATAACATGACCAAGGGAAAGTTTCTGTCCTTAAGAAAATCATGGGACATTCCTAATGACCAGAGGAACACTTAGACCAATTTTGGTATTTTTTGAATTATATTATTTTTATTATAATTATTTTGACTTTTGGAGTATTAGTTAATTTAAAAATAAAATAAAGGTTGAAAAATGAATTTTATCTTTTCCAAAAATCTCTCTGATATCAAGGAAACCAGAGAACTAATTTTTATAATTTTCTGATTTTTCTTTGATTTATTAGAATTATTTTAGTAAAAATGCTAGAAAATACATTTTTTTATTTTAAAATTACCTTAGGGCTTTAAAATTTAATATCGCATCATAGAGACTTAAGAAAAATATGGGTTTTGTTCCTAAGTGATTAAAATTCAAAACATGACATTTTGGTGAATTTTATTATTTTTTGTGATTTTTATTATTTTTTAATTATTAAAAATATTAAAATAATGCAAAAAATCAACTTTTTTTGGAAAATTAAAATTTTAATTTTCCTAAATTCTCCTAATATCAGAGAGGCTCCAAAACCAATTTGGTGAATTTTTGAAAAGTATTTTAGAAGTTATGAATTTTTGAAGTTTAAGCTTGGCTAAATGGCTTAATCAACCCATTTGATAGGGCTAACCAAGTCCAATTGACTTCAAACTTTTATGGTTGGTTCCTCTGATCCTAAAGGTTAGTGGAGAATTGATTTCAAGTCAATTTGATGTATGATTAGCTCTAATTAATTAAAGCTACATTTTGGGTGTTTAAGCCAATTAGGGTTATTACAAGTGAGTTAACTCAAAAACCATTTTCCCTAGGGTCCTCTGGTCATAAGAAACATCACCAAATTTTTCTAGAATTTATTTCACAACATGCTAATTATTAGAATTAAAATACTCAGAATAGTGACCTAGAATTGAAAAATCAATAACTCTTCATAGGAGTGGCCTTTGACTTTGGAAAATTCAGGGAATGTTTCCAAATTCAGAGGCTTCAAAAGCTCTATGGTCTCATGCCATGGTGAATTGTATACATGCATGGAGAATTGAAATAGTGCAGAGAGTAAATAAATAATTAAAAATAAAATACTTGATGAAATTAAATGATTTCTTTTCCACATTATTCTCCTCTGTTCACTGAGCAAGAGGGTATTTTTATTTTATTTTTCTGATTTTCCTACACAAAATTATGCATTTTTGTAGTTTAGGGAATTAAATAAATCAAAAATACCCTAATTTCTTACTTATCCACGTGGCGCCACGCCATCCTCGGCAGCTCCGAAAGGCAACGCGTCTTCTTCTGACTCGGCGCCGCCATCCAACTCAGTGCTCCAGGGCCCCGCGGTTCACGTATCATCTCGCCATCCGGCTCAATCCAGACCGTCCGTTCGATACACGCTCGATCCGACGGCTCCCAGTCATCGTATATGACTGGTGTGCACCCGTGACAGTCAACCTTCTAACCCTAATTTCTCACTCGATTCTCAACGGATTTTCGTGTACTTATGGTCTATGGATTCATCTTGAGGAGACGAACACATCCATACGGTAAACATATATTGAAATTGACTCAAATTAAATAGAGAATCTCTGTAAGCTCGGAAAGAAGAGTGAGTCCATACCTTTGCTCAGAGAAGTGAAGCTTCGATCTGAGAGTTGTGTCACCTTCGATTGGGTCCAAGCAAGCTCCAGATGAAGTCCCTTGGGCTGGTGAATTGTCTAGATATGATTTCGACCATAGCCGATTACAAAGCTTGGAGTCTGGAACAGATGGGTGGCCTGGAGAGGGGACTTTCACTGGGGAACTCCTTCTCTTGACCTTGTGCAGGTGTGGATGAGTTTAATTTGAATTTGGTGGAGAGTTGGGAGATGTCCTATTTTTGGGTGGAATTTTGGCTGAGAAATTGGGCTCTGTTGGTGGGGATTAGGGCAAATTGCCACTGGGGATCAACTACTCTAAGTGTGGAGAGTGGTTTGGAGCAATTTCGGCAGGGTTTCAGTAAGGTCTGGTTCAGCACCTCTCATGGCCGAGAGGAGGTGGTGTTTAAATAGGAGAGGGTGGAGGGCCTCCCAGGGGGGCTTAAGGCTTGGGATCAGCTGCTTAGGTCAAGGGAAGAACAGCCATGGTGGCCATTGGGCATGGGGCAGCTCAGCAAGGGAGAATTGAATTTTTTGGCTCCTCCCAAGGTCTCGGCCATGGTGTTTTCCGGCGTCCTGGTGGCTGGCCGGCCAGACATTGGTCACCATCTTGTTCAGGTGGGTCAGGGCTGGGGTTTAGTGCAATCAATTGGCCATGGACATGTGTAAAGGAGTTTGATTTAAATGGAATGGGAGAAGGCTCATTTTGGTTTGGTTTGGGTCAACCCATGGAAATAGACTTGGTGCACCTCCCGAAGACCTGATTTTGAGCTGAGGGAATCATTTAGGTCAGCTTAGAAGGAGTGGTGAAGTCTCCATCCATGGTGAGGTGGCTAAGCATGGTTTAGTGTGTGACATGCTTAAGGTAAAAAAAGGTTTAAAAGGGTTTAAGAAAGAGATCCCCTCTCTTGCCATTAATGGTTTGGTGAGGTGGAAAGTAGATTCCATGGCTCTCATGGCTCCCATGGGGCTCATGCATGGCTTCATGGCTCACCTTTGGCTTGGGAAAAGTTTGGTCAATTTCATGAAAAAGGTTTTTAAAAATTTTGGTAATTTAGGGGTGATTTGATGGGATTTGGCATATGGCTTGATTTGGATTTATTTCATCATGGATTTAGAACTTAGGAGATGGTTTTATCAAATGGATGATGATAGAGGATTGTCATGTGGGCTTTGGGCCTTTTGAAATTATTTTTGATGGGCTTTTAGGAAGGCTAAGGGGATGGGCCTTTAGGTTTAAGAATGAATTCATGGATGGGAATTTTGTAGAATTTTGGGCCAAATAATTGTTGGGTTTGGTTTAGGGGTATGTCATGAATGATTTGAAATGAGTTTGGAGTTATTTGGGTTTGAATGGGATTGGATTTGGGCCTCTTTGGTAAATGGGCCAATGTAGGTCAAATTGGGCTAACTTGTGCCAATGTTGGGCTAGGGTTGAAATTGATGTAAAATTAATATTTGGAAATGTTTATGGGAGTGTTTCAATGAGTTTTTGACTTTGGTTGGGTTTTGATTTTGGGGTTTGGGCTTATTTGGGTTAGGTTTGGGTTTAGGTCAAAATTGGGCCTTTTAGCTTTGGGTTGAATTTGAGTGGGGTTTAGGTCCAAATTTTGGGCAAATCATGTTATGGTTTTGTTTGTGGGGATGTTAAGGAAGGTTTAGAAAAGGTTTGGGGTTAATTGGAGTTGAATTGGGTTAGTTTGGGCTAAGTTTGGGTCATGGGTCCAAATTGGGCTTTAAGGTCAAAAGTGAAATTGGATTCAAATGCCAATCAAATTGGACTTGGATTTGGTCTAGATTGATATTGTGGATATTTAATTGAAGTTTAGAATTGAATTGGACCAAAATTGGGGTCAATTGGGTTGATTTGGTTTGACATTGGGTTTACTTGGGTTAAGAATGGGCTAAATTAGGGGTTTTGGTAAAATTTGGGTAAATTGACAAAATTGGCCCATGGTGTAGTTGGACAAAATGACATTGGAAATATTTGGGATTTTTTGGAATTTTCTAGGAATTTTCTGAATTTTTGGATTTTTGGGTCAAGAGGGGCATTTTGGTAATTTGGAGGGTATTGGAGGATACTTTTGGAATTTTTGGTATTTTTGGCTATGGATGATCAATTTGATTGGTGAGGAAATGTTCAAGGTTAATTTTGGGGAATTTTGGGTGATTTGAAAATTTTGGAGGATTTGGGCAATTTTAAGGGCTTTTGGTAGGTTTGATAGGTGTAGGGTCCCTCGGGTCAAAAATTGAAATTTTGGAAGAATGAAGATTGATCAAATATGAGTGAAATGGAATCACTTTGGTTGAGCCATGAAGTCATATTAAGCATATGTGACCATGAGAAGACTCATTGGAGGCATTCACTATGTTGTTCCTAACCCTCTTAGCTAGGGGCTTAGGGGTTAAGGTCCATCCATATGAATTACCTACATGAGTCAGGGAGTCAAGTTGGGGTAAGGTGTGGTTTTTGGATTTGAATTGTGTATGTGAGAGTGTAGAGTGTGAGTGTAGTGAGTGTGTAAGTTAGCCCTCACCAGACCAGGCCACCCAGGGCAGTCCTAAGGCAAAAGAGTCCTATAGGACCTCATCCTTTAAACTTCCACATTTGATTTCAACCCTCTAGGTGATTAGGGGTCTATAATCAAGTTTGTGGAGTTTGTAAGGAGTTAAGAAGTGGTTTGAATTTCTAAGTGGTGGGTCCCAATTCTAATCCTCTAGGATAGTCAAAGGAAAAGCCTAAGGCTAGATCCTAAGTACTAAAAAGAAGAAGAGAAGACCTCATCAAAAATGAGGTCAACAGGTGGAAAATCTTTCCATAAGAATTTTTGTGAAAGTTCTCCCCAAATTCTAATAGAACCAGGTGCTAACAAATTTAACCAATCCTTAGCCTTATCTCATAGCGAAAAAGGAAAAAAGTCTAAGTCTGACAACATCATCAGACACTCTGTCATACTTAAAAGTAGCACAAAGTTCTAAGAAACTTGCAAGATCTAAATTAGGATCTTCATTTTAAGTTACACCAAATTGATTGTTTTTACCATTTAGATAATTGCAGGTTTAAGCTCGAATGAATCAACGGCTACATCAAGATTTTGGATAGTTAAATGAATTTCATCTAATGTAAGGTTAGCGTAATCTCTTAATGGTCTAGATTTATGTTCATTTTCTTTTCTTTACTTATTTACATTGATTTCCATTGTTTCAAAATTTATATATTCTTTTCTTAGTTCTCTAATTCTCCAAATGGTGTGTTCTAATTCTGAATCGTAGGGTATAAGATTTTCAGAACCAAATTTACGCATACAATCAAAATCAGTACACAACAAAACAGTTAACTAAATAAGTTGCAATTCTATTTAAAAGGTTTTCTAACAGTCCTAAATTATCCGTTACTCTAATTATGTTATAAAATATTCCTATATTCCTATAACAAATAAAATATTTCCCCGACAACAGCACCAAAAACTTGATCCGCGATTTTAAATATACTTAAAAATATAAGAATTCGACACCACTACTAGAAGATATAAATTCTCAGCAACAGTGGCAAAAACTTGACTTGGAGCTTAATTTTAATTTTAGTAACAATTAAATATTATAATCTTTTAATCACAGAGTTACCTTTAAACGCAAGTATACGTATCGCTCAAGTAATACAGGGCTCTAGTGGAGTCCTGGATATCATTCCCATAGGGAAATATCTTAAAGCCTACAGACTAGGATTATATAAACCAATTCAGAATCACAACTAAATCAAAATTGCCTATCTGTCACTAATACACAATTGATAATAATATAAAATTTATATCTAAACTAGTTTTACTAACAATTTACTAATACTACTAAAGTTAAGTTCAAATATATAATCGCAAGAATCTTTCTCCTTTGTTAAGATATTTAAGTGAAGCAATAATTAGAATTAATTTTATATGTGTTGTGCCAAATAGGAGCATACCTATTCTTTACCCTTTGGTCGAGGCATAAAGAACATTGACTAATCCTATGCTTGGTTACTGAATATACGGCTAGGTTGGGAGGATAATAGGTTTGATACACTAATTTATATAATCTCATCACAACTTCTTTATAATAGGTTTGATACACTAATTCATATAATCATTTCACTAAAACATCAAAACAAGGAGAAAGACAGAACAACTACTCAGAATTCATGAAGAAGATGCAATAAAACATGGATTTCATATAATAAAATAAAGTTCTACAAACTATAGTAAATAAACACAACTTATCTTAAATTCCTCCCCAAGCAAACTCCTTGAAGTTCCTCTGAATCTCTTTCTTTTTTTACAGTACGCGGAATTCTCCTTCGAAACGACAATGCAGAAGAGATCTCTCACTTCCCTTCCACTCTTACAGTCCTTCGAAGAATTCCTCACAAAAGCTATATTTAAACTCACTAATCACTAAATAATAACACTAAAATAAATATCTACTTACTAATAGATTAACTTATAACACTAGTGGACTCTTTTGGACACTTTTTGTTAACTTTGGACTCTCTAGTAAACATGTAGGAGATCACTTTTTCAGCCTAAAATGGTCCTTTTTAAAGATGTAGAAGAGTCTCTAAGGGTTTTGCAGGCACCCCCTTTGAAAATTGTCCCATTCGACGTATTTCTGGAAAGAACCGCTGATCCCGCCATCGGCGGCCTCGAGCTGCGTCGTCGACAGCCTTCTTGAAACAGCACGTTAAACAGGCCCTGCCATCGGCGGCCTCGACCTCCACCGTCGGCGACCTCCCTTGAAATTTATTTTGAACTCTCAGGAAAATCAAGCCGTCGGTGCCATTGACCTTGCTGTCGGTGCCCTAGATCAAATTTGCATAATTTGGTCCTTTTTTCTCCAAATTTGCTCCTTTTTGCATATTTTCGGTCCTTTGTCCTTAAATCTTTATACCTGCAGAAAAACACTAAAAATGCCCTTCTTTAAAGTGCAATATCATCGAAATCAGTACAAAATAGGCATGAAAATCTTAACATTTTTTCCTTAGGTCACTCTCCCCAAACAAAAGTTACATCCTTTCAAAGTAGGTTTGAAAAGGGGAGTCACCTTCCTGACAAATTAGAAATGAAGCGTATTAGATATGCCAATTTTCCTTGAAAAGATAATAATTGTTTCACGGTTCTAGGGGAAGGCATTTCTAATATCTTTTTAATCTTTTCTGGGTCAATTTCGATTCTTCGATGATGGATAACAAATCTTAGAAATGTCCTCGAGGCTTTAAGGGATTCATCTTTTGATTGTATTGTTATAACTGCTCAAATACAATCCTCAAATCATTTAGGTGGTTTTCCTTTACTTTGCTCTTGATGACCAAATCATCCACATAACATTCCACTTGGTTTTGAATGAGGTCATCGAAGATCTTCGTCATTGCTCTTTGGTAAGTTGCTCCTGCGTTCTTCATTACAAACGACATCACAGTGTAGTAATAAATCCCGATCGGAGTTTTGAATGATGTAAGCGTTGCATCTTCTGGAGCCATCTTGATCTGATTGTAATCTGCTGATACATCCATGAAGGAGAAAATTTCGTGTGACGACGCGATGTATATCATTAATTCTGGTATTGTCAAAGGGAATTCATCTTTCAAACATTCCTTATTCAAATCCATAAAGTTGAGGCACACTCAGATTTGTCCATTTTTCTTCTTTACTGGTATAACATTAGCTAGCCATGTCAGATATTGTTATTCTCGAACAAATTTAGCATCTATTAATTTCTTCACTTCTGTTGTAGCTTACAGTTCAATTTTCAGGCGCATTTTTTTGGGAGCTTGCTTTACTGGTGTTGTATTTTGGTCCGCTTCTAGTTGGTGAACTGCAACCTCTGGAGATAGTCAAGGCATTTCATCATAGCTCCAAGAGAACCAATCTTTGAATTCTGATAGTAACTTGACCAAGTCTGTAACCTCTTCTTCGTTGAGCAACGAACTTATGAAAGTTGGTCAGGGCTGCTTCTCAGTCCCGAGATTGGTTTCTTTTAATTCATCCACAATTGATTTGATTTCTTCTTCGAACTCCAATGAAGCCTCTTCTATTGGTTGATCTTCGTATTCCTCTTGGATGTCCAGGCAATCTTCTTCTGGCTGACTAGTAACAACTGTACAAATTTTCGAGTCATCGACAGGTCCAATCGTACAGAACCAAAGATCTTCTTCGAGTTAAGTTTCTTTCCTTTTGTATTCCATAATTTTTCAAATGATTGTAACTAATCTTTTGGCATTTGCTTTAGCACATATCCTTGTTGAATTCATTTTGCACATAAGGCGAAAAGTAACCAAAAGGTAATTCCATTAATTTATTAGAATCATTTTCTTCTAGAGTTACACAAGGTTCAGAAGTAGAAGGAGAAACTTTATAAAACTTGATCAGTTTAAAACCATCATTATGGAATTCCATACTCTCGATCTTTTGAGGATATATCGAAGTTAGAGTCATGGCTTGAACATAATGATTAATCTGATAATACATTGATTCATATTCATCCCTTTCTGTGTCATCCGTAGAGATCTTGAACTGAGGCTTTTTCTGACTTATCATCATTATTTCTTTATCTTCTTCAGAGCTTCCTTCTATTTCAATGTTGATCGGCAGCTTTACCTATTCAACAATCTGTTGAGTTCATCATCGACCACATTTTTGGCCTTGACCTTTGATGCATGGGCTAAAAGAACCTCCACTGACTCGTTGCAAAGTAGTTGTGGGAGATCGTTGAACTGGAGCTGCATGATCTCGTTCTCAAAGTTCTTTTGAATCTTCCGATTTAGTTGTCAGAATTTCTCTTGAAAGTATTGTTCTCTTCAGGGGAGCGTAGTAGGCGGCATCTTCGTGAATGCCTACTTCATGTAATGAAAATGTTTGTAAATCTCCTTTAATGCAATGTTCTTGTCCATCCTTGTAGTACATTATGCATTGGTGAAGCGACGATGGGACCATATTGTACACGTGAAGCCACGACCGACCAAGCAGGGTATTGAACGAAGTATCCGCATTGATGGCATGGAATTTTACAGTAGTACTAGATTTCCAACTTTCATTTGCAGTGTTCTAGACCTAAGGGCTCTTTCTCCTTTCTGGTTGAATCTTCTCAGCATCATTTTATCCATAGATAGTTCTCGAGTGTCGATGTTCAAGTAGGCTAATGTCCGTAGACTCATTATCTTGAGTGACATTCTAGGATCTACTAACACTCTGGAAAGGACGAACCTGTCGATGATGACGGAAATGCAGAGCGGATGGTTGTGACTGGCTGTTCCGAGTAGCAAATCTTCATTGGTGAAGGTTACGCCAAGCCGCTCTTTCAAATTGCAAACTCCATCTGAGGATGTGCTAGCCAATTGTGCTAAGCAAATATCCAGATCAAGTAGAGCCTTGATCAAATTATCTCTCATCTCCTTTGACTGGATCAAAGCGTTGTAAATACTTAGTTTGGCTGGAAACTTCCTGAGATGAGCTAGCACTTTATAATCCACTCTGTTCGGATTTTCAATTTCATTTTGAACTTGTATTTCTTCCGTTGCTGGAGATACTTCTTCTTGGGTAATCATTTATTTTCCTTTATCCATTGGAGCTGTCCTTGGCGGGAGCACATTGCCACTTCTTAAATGTACTTCTGTTATTTCTTCTTTTTCTGGATCCAAAGATCCTTCTATTACTATATCTGGCTCTTTCGTATCTTAAAAGTCCACGTTGATGGCAAGTGTAGTTTCTTTGCATTCGAGGACTGGCTCCTCGCTTCCGGTGCTGTCGTAGTAGGTATTATCAATGTCTTCTTCGTTTTCATCAATATTGTCTTCAAGAATAATCATGATTTGAGGATCATTTTAGGAATTAAAATCGAGGTTAGAGAGGTTGTGATTAGTTACATCATCACTAGAGACAGTAAGAACGTAGCCAACATCATTTATATTATCATTATGAGACCCTGGAGGGGCATAAAGATAATGGTACAAGGTTAGTGTTTCGAGGGGTTTCACTCCCAAATCCGAAACAGCCAATCTAATAAGGGCATCCTCTATCCTGCCCTTCACTTTATCTCCCTTAATTTCATTCACGATCTGCTTCTTTCTGCATTCTTGTCGCAGTGGCCTTTTTGGCGAAGCTTTAATCTTGGATTGGGCTGGCGGTAGACTTCAGACAATAGCTTTCTTTGGAGTAGACTGGATTTGATCCAGGACTCTCTTGAGCTCATTCCAAATTGTGCTCCATCCGCCATTGCCTGCATATGGGTATATCAGAGAGATTGGCTCGGCTGAAATCATGTTTATAGAACCTCTTTCTGGTTCTTTCAAGTATTCATTTGGTATTGTTATATTTCCCACTTTGTAATTCCGCTCGAACTAATCCTTAAAACTGAAGCAGCTTTCTATGGTGTGTCTCAGCATCCTGTTTGTCCACCTCTTCCAGCTTCTTCGCCTCAGGCAATCTGAACTCAGGCTTCTTCATTAAATTCCTGAACATCATTGCTACGGCTTAGTCCCTGATAGAGTAGTTTCTGTGCAGCCGTTTTGACTTTGTCAAACCCAGTCGTCCATCTATCCTGTATGACCTCTCGTCGCAGACTGACTGCTTTGTTGTGTACGAGGCTAACCATACTACTTAGGCTGACCGTACTAAGGCAACTGACTGTGCTACTGTGGCACCTGCTCAAGCTGAATCCTCATTAGCTGTTTTCCTTTATCGATCGTTGCCACTACGCCAGATCTCTTCTTGTATGCTTTAGTAGGTTTTGACTTCTCTGTCTTTTCTGCAGGCTCCATGTGCTTGACTTCTTCATGTATGCTGCTAGCTTTGATGAGTAACTTCTCAAAGGACTTGATGGTAAGACCCTTAAGGATGAAGGCTACCGGACTGTGGATGCTCTTGAGTAGTATCTCGATCGCGTGTTATTCTTGTAGCTGAGGTTCACACTTCATGCTTAAGTTTCTCCACCTTAGATTGTAATCGACCAAAGTCTCATCTGGCTTCTGCTGCTCCACCACGAGATCTCCTACAGTGGCATGATGTCGGGCACTAATGAATCTTTTCACGAACATGGTTTCCATTTATGCAAATGTTTTTATTGATCCATTGGGAAGCTCGGCATAACAATCGAACACTATTCCTGACAGACTGCTGATAAATGGACAAAATAACAGAGCCTTACTTCCTCTTATATTGCAACAACTAGCTCTGAAGTGTGCTATGTGCTGGCGAGGATTTCCTGTGCCATCAAACATCTTGAAAGTTGGGGGCACGAAGTCTTTGGGGTAAGGTACGATATTGAACTTGTCTGGGTAGGGTCTACCCTTTGAAACTGATGCTCCACCTTTAGACTGAGCCAAGGCCTCCCGAACTTGTTGTTCGACCATCTGTTTAATGTCTTTTTCCGACGGATTTGGAGTTGGATCTCTTCTCGGTGGCTCATCTTCATTGGCCAAAGCGACTTCTCTTCTTTCGTCGGCGATGTGTATAATCTCAGGTTGGTTAACCTCTGGAGATGCTGCTGGTCTTGACGGTGATAGCCCGTGAAGTGTAGCCATGGCAATCATGGCGTCAGTCATTTCCTCCATTCTATTTTTAGACGGTTAATTTGTTCATCTCTTGTCAGGATGGTCCTCCGAAGCTCATCTGCGGTGTTCTCCTCACTAGGAGCATCGCGTGCAGATGATGTGGATCGAGTTTAAACCATGTTGTCTTCCATGAATTCTTCGTCCATTTAATCTGAGAGGAAGTAATTTTCATCATCAATATCTAACCCTCGTTGTTTAACTAACTCAGAAATTTTTGCTCAAAGCCTTTGAACTTTATCATCAACTGTTTTCTTTTTAGTCAGCTTTAAATCTGTAGTATTTCCTGCACTGTTACTCTTTTCTGCAATTGATTCAGAAGCGACGGCGGTAGTGACAACAGGGATATCAGACTCATGATCCATTTTGTGGTCAATAATCTTTTTAAAATGTACTAGTACAACACATCTCGATAATCACACTTTCCTCATAGAAGTCGACGCCTTGAGACAAGGTGTCTAGGCGGGGACATCAGGGTGAAGAGGGGAAGCGTGCTCCCTAGTGTGTAGACCATGTACAGAGGAGAATAATCCTCTTTTTTTCTTTCTCTTTCAGGGTTCTTTATGATCATTGATAGCTGGTATTCACGGGCCTAGCCAGGACTTGACTGACCTGCTTATAGTAGTTTCATCTATAGCAGCTGTATCAACACATTTTCTCAAATGGTGTCTGATGGAAACTCGAACAGGCCTTTCCATTTGTAGGATTTTATCCTTAATTTTGAGGGATATTGCGCATTCCATCCCCTTGAGGAGCTTGGTGACATAACAACCTTCTATTTCAGACAACCTTCGTAGAAGGGTGTGAGATTGGGTGATAGGTGTGGGCCTATCCCTCACCGTAACATGACATGTGGTGTCGGAAGTGTAGCAGCAATACTATGAACGCTTTCATCTCCAGTAGTGTCAATTAACAGGTGGAACCTGCTACCTCGAAGAAGAGGAGAGGTATCTGGTAAACTGAGTTCCTCCTATTGGGGAATCTCATTAATTACTGGCATATTTGCAATTTGTGTTCTTGCAGCCTTACGAATCCTGCGGTTGCGATTTCTTTTTTGAGATTTGGTTGGCAGGGGAGGTCTATAACATGAGCCAATCTCAAAGACTGATGGTGGAGCAAGAAAGGTATCATCAGAATCATCTTCATGCGTAATTTCTTTCCCTTTAGCAGATGGGAAAGTAGGTGCAATGACGACGAAGCCGGTGGCAGTAAAGGAAACAACTCTCCTTGGGATGGAGATGACTGACCTGACGGGGGCAGTGGTTACTTTCACCTTCTTAGCAGAAGGGAAATATTTGTGTGAGTTTAGATCAAACGCGACAGACAGTTCTTGAATTTCAGAAGTGGCAACTTTCACGACCATAAACGGGGCATTCCCGAGTATGACTTTAAATTCACTGAAGCCAGTCCTGAACAGATTCATCGATGTTGTAAGACGGGTCTCGTGGGAGGAGGGCAAGTTGCAGGAGAAAGTTAGCATAGGTTTTGACATCTTTAACTGCCAAGATAAGCATTCCAAAGGTTAGTGAGGGCCAAAAACCTTGTCATCATAGTGCATACACTATGAAAAAGGTTGTTCTGTGGACTGGGGAAAATATTATTTCATTTTGATATTTTATAAACTTTTTATTACATTTTTTAGGTTTTCATATGTTGGTTAGAAGGACTTTTAAGATTTAAAGAAGAGTGGGTCAATCTGCCGAAGACAGGATTGAACCTGAGAGGTACAAAAAGAAGGTGAAGTATGGGATCCTGTTGGAGATCCCCTTCACAACGCAAATCGCCCTAGCAAAATTTGCACATTGACACACCTATTGGGGGTCCGACCCAACAAGATCAAAAGGAAAACCTAAGGACTTCTGAACCCTTCTATTTAAGAGTGACCAAACAGACGGTCCTGAAATCCAAAGGAGTTGATCACACTTTCCTAAGAAGGAAATGGGTAAAGTATGCCAACAAAAGAATGGTAATCTAGCCATGAGGGACATGAGCACATTACCGATATATGAATATAGTATTTCTTGATCTTAATGAAGAGAGAAACTAATTCCCAGCGGAGTCTCCAGAAAACCGTCGGCCGTTAAAAATCTTTATTATATATATAAATATTTATTATTTTTTATAGAGGTGTAAGGATTGATATTTTTGAAAAAAGGTTTAAAGTATAATTTTCATAAAGAAAATAAGATTTTGATTTAATTTAATATATATTTGGATTTTGAAAGTAATATTTTAATTTCAAAGAATACGAAATCAAGCCGATCTCATATAAATAATAGTTTAAATAATCAAGCATTTCACTGTAAAACATGTATTTATCCTGAAGAATAAGTACATAGCTTGAGGTGAAGCTTGATCAAATAAACTAAAGAATTTATGACATCCATTTGTTCTATGAACCATTTTTGACTGATACTTTCCCCAATTTAATATGAAGGAATTAGATAGGGTTTATATTAATCTGGGGTCTTTAAGTTTCCTATAAGAACAAACCCCTATAGTTAATTACATCTTAGATAACTGAAGTCACCTAAGAAAACACTTGATATATCAGGAAATATTTATATTCATGACTTCCAAAGGTAATGTTTTCATATAAAATAGGTGGATGGCTCAAGTTTTGGAATATTTCATTTTATCAGAATCCAAAGGAG
Source organism: Papilionanthe hookeriana x Papilionanthe teres (assembly GCA_022702705.1). NCBI lineage: Eukaryota > Viridiplantae > Streptophyta > Magnoliopsida > Asparagales > Orchidaceae > Papilionanthe > Papilionanthe hookeriana x Papilionanthe teres. The sequence continues at coordinate 143,439,208 of CM040421.1, forward strand.
AGAAGGCTAGAGGAAGAACATATATTCAATAAAAATCTTATTATCTTCCCAAACTATCCTATGGTTTAGTTTTGATTTAGGATATTTATTTGATGTTTCATCCTGTCAATTTTATCATTTAGGACTTACATTCACTTTATATTGATCATGTGATGGCCTTGAAGATAGGAGGATTTATGTCATAACCGGTGACAACCTCAGAATCCTAAAACGAGTTAGGACTTATGTTGCACAACATGGTTGTACAAGGGCCTAAAAACGGGGGGAGGATTTATGCTACGCTAGACAAGCTACCTTGAAGTCCTATGGCTTGTTGTTTTAATTTCTAAGGAGTTTTTTACTAGTGTAGATAAGTTTTGCAAGATGGTCGTGTTGCCCACTATGCATGCTCCAAGCTCCTCGTCATAGCAGGTTTAGTTTAAAGAAGTGTTAATTGAGGAGAAAAGAGAATTGTTATTTTTTGGAAATATTTAAATTAAGGTGTCTTAATATTTTATTAGGGGAACATTAAAGTTGATTATAGAAACACCTGTTAGGATTTCACGGTTCCATCATCCCGGCATCACTAATTTTATTAGATTCACTTAGTCCAAATGAATTGACTAAACTCAACTTAATGAGTTCCATACTTTCTTTTAGACGATGGGAAACCCCATTAGCAATACGTAGGTTACCTCCTCCAAGGGATTTCTGATCATCCAACGAGACGTTTTAATTTACTTGCAATTGTGGTTTTTGTTTTGTTTGTGAATAAATTTCGAGTTGTTTTTATATTTTTGAATGTTGTGGCGGTGTATTTTATCTTGTCTTGATTTTTTTAATTTTGATTTTGGTATCATTTTTGTTGCTATCCTAAAGGTTTCAATTTTCATGCAGGGTGACATTGTTGTTTAACATGCAAATTTGCAAGAAAGTAAAGTGTAGTACAGTGCAGGTAGGTAAATTGCATTAGAATAAAAGTATACCTGGTAGGTCTTCCCATCATCTCCACATGAAACTTTAGTATTCTTACAATAAACATTTATATTTTGTAGGGAAGTAAAGCCCTATGGATATGTTTGTCATGAGCTTACAAAGTTCTAGGTCATAACCCAGCAAATTCTATTCATTATTTTTAGAGATACTTTCATTTAATTAATATAATGTATGCAATAGTCCTACAAGGTGTCCAGAAGAATTATGAAACGGTACAGGAGAAACCTGAATATTTCAAAATACTTTTGAACTTCCTTGAGGTCCTTTTGGACTTATTATAGTTATTAAATGAGTTATCTATTTCATACCCTTAAGCTCAGTGAGCCTATGTTTTAGTCATCCGAAAGGTGGGGTAGTTATCATTTGGTGCTTCACTTGGAAATTATGTGGGTGGGCCCTTAAAGGCAAAATTAACTTTTGGAAGAATTTATCAAATTTTGATGGGCTTGTAATGTTTTAAAAGGTTGTTTAAGATTAATCATCTTTTTTTTCTAACTCTTATTAGTTAATTCTTTTGATTAAACCCAGCTCATTACTAAGCCCTTAAGATTTAGTGGGTATTTTTATGTCTTTAGAAAAGGAAATTTTATGACTTTCATGATTGTGATCCTTATCAAAATATTGATTTATCATTTGAACATCAAAGGAAGAGGAATTGAATTAGTGGAATATTAACTTCCAAAATCAACCACTAACCTTAAGGTTCTTGTAATTTGATTTTTCTTCCAAATTATAATAATTAAGGAAATTTAAATATTTAATTTTGATGTGACAAATTGCAATGGGTTTCCACCATTTGTCCCTTAATGTTTCAATCATCCAACATAATAATTAAGATCATTTATTGCCCTTTTCCCATTTTGATTAAGCCTAAATATTAATTAAGGCTAAATTTTCCAAAATTATAATTTTACCCCTAAAAGCCTTTATCACTTCATAAATCATTAAATTTAGCTCAAAAGACTATGAATTTTTAACTGACCCCACTTATGGGTTAATTAAAACATTAGATGAGAAAATGTGATTTTTCAAATTTTAATTTAATTTATATATTTATTTTAATGCAAAAATAGGGGTTTTCAATGAAAATTCAATAACTTGTGCAAGACAAAATATATGATTTTGATATTTTTATTGGAGGTATTCCTAGACCAGAGGACCAATTGTAACAAATTTTATGATTTTTTGAGTTTTAATTTAATTATGCAATTATTTTAATTTTGTAGTTTTAATTAATTATAAAATATTTTAAAAATTCAAAATTCAATTTTATATTTTTCTTAAGTTCCTCTGAGATCAGGGAACCCAGAAAACCAAACTTTATATTTTTTTAATTTTTATTTTAATTATTAGAATTATTTTAGTGGAAAATTAACAAAATTCATTTTTAGCCTTTAAAAAATTAATTTAAGCCTTTAAAAGTAGATATTTTAATTTTAATGCTTAGGAAAATTATGGGGACGGTTCTTACTGATTAAAAGACCAAAAGTGACAATTTAGTGATGTTTAATAATTTTATGATTTTTATTATTATTTAAATATTTAAATATTAAAAATATGATTAAAAATGAAAATTTTGTAAAAATACCAATTTTATTTTTAGAAAAATCGTCTGATCACATAGAACTCCCAAAATCAATTTTACAATTTTTTGAGTTGTGTTTTAATTATTAAAATTAGTTTAATGTTCAAAATTATCACTTCACTTAAAAAATTCATTTAAATGACTAAATGAGTTCCAAATGCCATGAAACTTTTATGGGGAGTTCTCCGACCTTTAAAATACAGTGGAGAATTATCTTTAAGTGATTTTAATATTTAATGAACTCAAATTAATTTAAATTTAGTTTTAAACCAAGTTGATAATTAGGTGATTTCTTTATGATTTAACCCATGAGAATTTTATCCTAAGCTCCTCTGTTCATAGGGAACCTACCATGATTTTTCTGGATTTTTATAACTACCGTGCTAATTTTTGGAATTAATTTATAAAAATAGATGCAAAAGCTTGGAAATATAGAACTCTTCATAGAGGTCTCCTCTGACTTTGGAAAAATCAGGGAAGATCCCCTATGACAGAGGCTACATCATGTAAAAATAGCAAGCCATGGTGAAATGTCTATATGCACTGAAAATTAAAAGACCACAGAGTTTATTTAATTAATTAAAAATTATACATGAATTAAATAAATTTCAAACCATTTCCACATTATTTTTCTCTGTTCACTAAGCAAGAAAGTATTTTTCTTTTATTTTTATTATTTTTCTAGGCTAAGATATGGATTTCTAAAGTTCAGTTGATTTAAATAAATAAAAAAATTTGGATTTTCCTACTTAACCACGTCAACCTACGGAGGATCGAACTCGCCATGCGGCGCGCTCCCATTCGATGCTGTCAGCTAACTGAGATGCCACGTGGCCCGCAATCTCATTTCATCTCCTCATTCGGTGCAATCAGAGTCGTCTAATGAAAACACGTGCGATTCAATGGTTGCACGTCTTTGTCCCCGTCTGGTGTGAACTCGTAACCGTGCACACTAAAAAACTAATTTCTCAGCCTAGACTCAACCAAATCACTTCGAGATTGATCCTATGGACTCTTCTAAGCATGGAAAACGTATCCATACGGCTAAGCATGGTTTAAATTAACCCTAATTACATGGAGAATTCAAAGAAGCTCGGGAAGAAGAAGAAGAAGTCAATACCTTGGCTCTGAGAAGTGAAGCTTCGATCAGAGATGCTCTACACCTTCGTTGGAGTCCCAGGAACTCAGGGATGAAGCCTCTTGCCCTAGTGAATTGCCTAGATATGAAAGTGACCAGGCCCCATTTGTAGCTTTCATGGAAGTCCCTGTTGGAGTGGCCTGGTGATGGGGCTTTCAGTGGGGAACTTCTTCTCTTGTTGTAGGGATGGTGTGAGTGAGTTTAATTTAACTCTGGTGGAGTGATACACCTAAACATATAGTATTTTTGTGCACATTTTTATACCTATTTTTAATGATATTGCACTTTAATGGAAGGTATTTTGTGTTTTTCTTGCAGGTATGATGAAAATGGATGGTCATGATGAAAGGAGCAAAATTGGATCAAATTTGGAGCAAAAAAATGAAAAATCAAAAATTTGGCACTGGCGACTAAGCGTCGCTAGGTCGGTACTTAGCCGCCACAGTTAAAAATCAAGATTCAAATGGATTTGGCGCAAATTTCAAAGGGGATGGGATGCAACTCCTGGTGGTAATGTCCATAAAATCCTTTGGGCGACAAGTTTGAATGAAGGGGTGCGTTCCTTAGTAGATACATCGAATCTGGACACATTTTGAAGAGACACCTAGGCACCTTTAGGTTTACTATTTAAAGAGTGTCTTAGGAAAGATTTAGAGGAGGCAATTTGAGGAGACTCTTCCACAGCATTTTGAAGAGTACTTCCATTGTTCTTCCACGTCATTTTAAAAGTTTTTATTTAGAGTAGGAATAGAGAGTAGAAAGGAGAAAAGGGTCGGAGAGAAGTATTCTTCTTCCCACTTCTTTTCTTTCTTTTGAAGTCTGAAGTCTGTATTCCGAGTCAACGGAGTTGGAAGACTTGCTCTGAGAAGTAGTTTAGCGAAGAGTCAAAGTTTCAAAGGAACTTCTTTAGTCTTGTGGAGAGGATTTTCAGATAAATGTTTACATTTATTTAGTTTATTAATACTTTTTTCGTTTATTATTTTTCTTATCATTGTTTTTAATTTCAAATCAAAGTGTTTTTGTATTTTCTCAATGCATTCTGAGTAGTTTACTTTATCTTTTTCTTTCTTAAATGGAGAAGTAATTGATTTACAAAGAATTGTTGTGGAAAGTATAAGTGTTTAAAATTTGGAAGAAGTTGTGAAGATTGATTCTAAAAACTTTGTTTACTTCTTAATTTGGCCTGTTAAGTTGTAAAATATTTTAAGATTATGTAAGATCCAATGTGGTATTGTCTCATAAAAGTTAGTAAGAATCACATGAAAGTATATGGGTGAGAATTGTAGTCCATATAATTGAATGTAATATTAGAAGATATTTTTATAAAAGGGAGTAAAATTAGAGGATTTTAGAGTGACAGGCTAAAAACCCCTAATTTGGTTTGAAGTTTTGAGTTTTGTTCTGAGAAGTTAGCCCCTAGGTGGTGGGAATCGAGGGAACTCTAGAGTGAGAGACTGGTATCTTCCCTGCCTAACCATGTTCAAAATAATATAAATTTCAAATTAACCTATGTTCTTTATAGAACCAAGTAAGGGTAAGGAACACATTTGCTTCTATCTGTCACAACAAATATTTGAATAGTTCCACAAAAATACTTTAAGAATTATTACTACTTCATGAAAGGAAAGAAAAAGATATTCTAGTTAATAGTATTTTACATGCAATGTTATTAGTTATTGTAATTTTAATTTCTTGCTTTGCATTATTTAAAGAATTTTTTTTTAAAAAAAAGACATCAACCCATTCAAAATCAAGACATACTTTTTCGAAAATAATTAAAGAAAATAAAAAGATAATTTCTCTGATTCATTTAACGTTTTCACGTTTTCCCTGTGGGTTTGATATCTTGGGGCTTAATCAGAAAGTCCTATATTACTTGATAAACGATACGTATACTTGCGTAGTATCCCATATTATAAAATCATTATTTTCATATCTTAAATCATCAGCGCATTTTTTCCAGCGGAACAAAGTTTCTGGCATCCGTTGCACTTATATCTACCGGACGGTACCAAGTTTTTGGCACCGTTGCCGGGGAAAATTAATTTAAATTGCATTTTAAAGAGAATTAAGAAATTATAAATTTTTACTTTTCTTTATTTTTGTTAGTGTGTTGTATTTTGTTTTGTTTTATTATTATATGCGTAGTTCAGGTTCTGAAGGACTTGTGCCTTACGATTCTGAATTAGAAAGAACTATTAGAAGAATCAAAAAATTAAAAATACAGAAAAAGAAAAATATTCAAGAAATGGCAAATCATCAAAATCAAAATGTTGGCATCCATCAAGAATTAAGACCTTTAAGAGATTATGTTAACCCTACAGTAGATGAACTTCGTGGTAGTATTCAAAACCCTGCTGTAGCTGCTAATTCTTTTGAGCTTAAACCTGTTATTATCCAAATGGTGTCAAATAATCAGTTTGGGGGAGCAACAACTGAAGATCCTAATTTGCATCTTGCTAATTTTCTAGAGTTGTGTGCTACTTTTAAATATGATGGTGTTTCGGATGATGCCATTAGACTTAGACTTTTTCCTTTCTCACTAAGGGATAAAGCTAAAATGTGGTTACATTCGTTAGCACCCGGATCAATTAGAACTTGGGGTGAACTGTCAAAAAAGTTCCTTGCTAAATGTTTTCCACCATCTAAGACTGCTAAGTTGAGAAATGATATAACATCTTTTTGTCAGTTTGAATGGGAATCAATATATGAAGCATGGGAAAGATTTAAAGATCTCCTCAGGAAATGTCCACATCATGTGATACCAGATTGGTTAATAATTCAAACTTTTTATAATGGATTAGTTGGATCTCTTAGATCAATCATCGATGCTTCTTGTTGGTGGATCATTAATGTCTAAACCATTTTCTGATGCTTATGCTTTAATTGAAGAATTGGCTACTAATAATTTTCAATGGTCTTCTGAAAGGTTAAATCCTAAAAAGGTATCCAGTGTTTATGAAAATGATGCTTTCTACATTGTTAGCAAATCAAGTTGCTGCTGTGTCAAGGAAGATAGACCAATTTGGGATGAATATTTCTCAGCCAAATCACATTATTGAAGAAAATTCATTAGGCCAAATGGTTGATTCTTATTCTTCACCAGAAACTGTGAATGCTATAATCAAACCTAACAACCCATATTCCAATTATTATAACCCAGGTTGGAAGAATCATCCAAATTTTTACTGGAATAACAATAATCAGGGTGGTGTTAATCAACAATGGGGAACACCCAAGTAAACCCATTGGGGAATTGGAACAACCAAGGTAATAATAATAATAGATTAACTTATCCTTCAGGTTAAAAAAAATGCTTTACAAAATAAGGAGAAGAAGTTGTCTATGGAAGAGGTAGTATCACATATGGGAAATCAATTACAAATTCAAGGAGCAACCATCAGAAATATTGAAAATCAATTGGGACAAATTGCAAATGCCTTAAATAAGAGATCCCAAGGAATGCTTCCAAGTAATACTGAAGTGAATCCAAGAGAAAAGAATAAAGAACAAGTGAAAGCAGTTCAACTGAGAAGTGGAAAAGAATTGGAAGGTAGAGTTCAAAAAGAAACTGAAGTAAAGAAAGAAGAAATTAAAAGAACTAAAGAGGACGCTCCAAAAGGTTTTGAAAGACATATTTCTCCACCTAAGGCTAATTTAGAAAAACCACCACCTCCATTTCCTCAAAGACTTCGTCAACAAAAGTTGGATAAGCAATTTTCAAAATTCTTGGAGATATTAAAGAAGCTTACCATCAATATTCCAATTGCTGAAGCCCTAGAAAAAATGCTAAGCTATGCAAAATTTGTGAAGGATATTCTTAATAAAAAGAGGAAGTTTAAAGAAAATGAGACTGTTGCACTTAGTGAGTAGTGCAGTGTGATAATTCAGAAAAAGCTTCATGAAAAACTTAAAGATCTTGGTAGTTTCACAATTCCATGTGCAATCGGAGAAAGATTTTGTGGAACAGCATTATGTGATTTGGGTGCAAGCATTATCCTTATGCCTCTATCAATATTCAAAAGACTAGGACTAGGAGAAATAACCCCGACTACTGTAACTCTGCAATTAGCAGATCGTTCGATCACATATCCTAAAGGAGTTATAGAAAATGTTTTTGTAAAAGTGGATCAATTTATTTTTCCTGTGGATTTCATTGTATTAGATATGGAGGAAGATAAAGAGATACCCATAATTTTGGGGAGACCTTTTCTAGCTACAGGCAGAGCCATGATAGATGTGAAAAAAGAGGAATTAACGATGAGGGTTAATGATCAGACTGTTACATTTAATATTTCAAAATTGATGAAATATCCTGATAGAGGTAAAGAAGATGAGTGTTATAGGATGGATGTTATCGAATATTTAAGTGAATGTCATTTCAAATTAACTTATGAAGAGAAAGCTGAAAGAGAAGAATTTGAATATAAGCAAGAAGAGGACTTATTTGATTCTGAAGATTTTCAAGAAGAAGATTTAAAGTATGTTCGTGAAAGTTTTGAATTGTTCGATATGACTAAAAAATATAAATCTTATGGTCCATCAATTGAAAAACCTCCTGAACTTGAGTTAAAAATGCTTCGTGATCATTTGAAGTATGTTTTTCTAGGTGAATCCTCAACCTTACCTGTTATATTTTCCTCTCAATTAACTGAAAAAGAAGAAGAGAGTTTGCTTGAAATTCTGAAGAAGCATAAGAAAGCCTTTGGATGGACAATTGCTGATATTAAAGGAATCAGTCCTTCAATTTGTATGCACATAATTCTTATGGAAGATCATTGCAAATCGCAGGCTGATCCTTAAAGGAGATTAAATCCTATTATGAAAGAAGTTGTTAACAAAGAAATTTTAAAGTGGTTGGATGCTAGAATTATCTACCCTATTTCAGATAGTGCATGGGTTAGTCCTATTCATTGTGTTCCTAAGAAAGTAGGAGTAACTGTGACTGTTAATGAAAAGAATGAAATGATACCAACAAGATAAGTTACAGGGTGGTGAATATGCATTGATTATAGAAAATTAAACCTTGCCATAAGGAAAGATCATTTTCCACTCCCTTTTCTAGATCAAATGTTGAACAGACTGGCTGGGCATAAATACTTTTATTTTCTGGATGGATATACTGGTTACCACCAAATTCAAATTGCTCCTGAGGATCAAGAGAAAATTATGTTTACCAGTCCTTATGGTACGTTTGCTTTTAGAAGAATGCCCTTTAGTTTATGTAATGCCTCTACAACATTTCAGAGATGTATGATGGCTATTTTTTGTGATTTAATTGAAAAAGGGATTGAAGTTTTTATGGATGACTATTCATTATTTGGAATTTCATTTAAATCATGTTTAGAACATCTATCTAAAGTTCTAAAACGCTGTGAAGAAACTAATTTGGTCCTTAATTGGGAAAAATACCAATTTATGGTAGCAGGAGGAATTGTTTTGGGACATCAGATTTCAGAAAAAGGTTTGGAGGTAGATCCTGCAAAAATTCAAGTTATATCTAATTTACCTTGCCCAACCAATGTAAGGGGAATTAGAAGTTTTTTAGGACATGCTGGACTCTACAGGTGTTAGACCAAAGATTTTTCAAAGATTACAAAACCTTTTTGCCATTTATTGGAAAAGGATGCAATTTTTAATTTTGATGATGACTGCCATAAAGCCTTTGAAACATTAAAAGAAAAATTAATCACTGCACCTATAATTATTTCACCAAATTAGGAAAAACCTTTAAAATTAATGTGTGATGCTAGTGATTATGCTATTGGTGTTTTTTTGGGTCAGAAATATGATAAAATTTTCAAAGTAATTTATTATTCTAGTAAAACTCTTAATGAAACTCAAATTAATTATACCACTACTGAGAAAATGTTATTAGCTGTAGTATTTGCCTTTGATGAATTTCAATCATATTTAATTGGAACTAAATGTGTTGTGCATACTGATCATTCTGCTATCAAATACTTAATGAAGAAAAATGATGCAAAACTGAGACTTATAAGATGGATTCTTCTTTTCCAAGAATTTTATTTTGAGATAGTAGATAGGAAGGGTTCTGATAATTAAATTATTGATCATTTGTCTAGGCTTGAAATAGAAAAATCTTTCTGTGATATTGAAGAAATTAATGAACATTTTCCCGATGAAAAACTGTTCACCGTTAAAGAATGGAGTGTTTTATGGTATGCAGACATAGTAAACTTTACTGTTAGTAATATTATACCCTATGGTTTGAAATATCATGAAAAGAAGGAATTTATATCTGATGCTAAGACTTATTTTCGGGATGACCCATTTCTATATAAACAAGGAAATGATCTTATAATTCGAAGATGTGTACCTTTGGAAGAGACTTATGAAATTATTCAAAAATGTCATGATTCTGATTATGGGGGGCATTTTGGAAGTGATAAAACTGCATATAAAATATTACGATCGAGATTTTATTGGCCTACAATTTTTAAGGATGTGAATGTTTATATTAAAAATTGTGATAGATGGCAGCGTGTAGGCAATATTTCTAGAAGAAATGAGATGCCCCTCAATTATATGTTGGAAGTTGAAATATTTGATGTTCGGGGATTAGATTTTATGGGACCATTTACACCATCTTTTGGAAATGTTTATATTTTGATAGCAGTATACTATGTTTCCAAATGGATTGAAGCTATTGCTTTACCTCGATGTGATGCTCAAAGTGTTGCAAAGTTTTTAGAAAAGAATATATTTGGCAGATTTGGAATACCAAGAGTAATCTTAACTGATGGAGGAAGTCATTTTAGAAATGCGATTATTGGGAAGTTAGTGAAGAAATATCATATTAATCATCGCATTGCTACTGCTTATCATCCGCGGACAAGTGGTTTGGTTGAATTATCCAATCGTGAAATTAAAAGAATATTAGAAAAAAACTGTTAATCCAAAAAGAAAGGATTGGTCAATTAAATTGGATTATGCTTTGTGGGCCTATAGGACTGCTTATAGAACATCTATAGGAATGTCCCCATATAGGCTGATTTTTGGAAAAGCTTGTCATTTACCTTTTGAACTTGAGCATAAGGCTTATTGGGCTATTAAAGAGTTCAATTATAATTTGAAAGATGCTTCGTTGAAAAAAGATTATTGCAATTGAATGAGCTTAAAGAAATAAGGAATGAATCTTATGAAAATGCTAAGATTTATAAGGAAAAGATGAAGTTATGGCATGATCGGAAGATTCTTACCAAAAATCTTGTAACAAGACAACAAGTTTTGCTGTATAATGCTATATTGAGAATATTTTCTGGAAAACTTAAGTCCAAGTGGATGGGTCCATTCATTGTGATAAAAGTTTATTCTTATGGAGCTGTAGATATTCAAGATCCTAAGACTGAAAAAATATTTAAAGTTAACGAACATAAACTTAAACCATATTTTTCAGTCAATAAATCTAAATCTGACGAGAATTTAATGTTGGGTCACTCAGAATGAGTTCTGGGTATGTCAGGCTGAAGACATTAAAATAAGTGCTTTGTGGGAGGCAACCCATATTTATCGGTGTGCTTTGCTTTATGTTTGTTTTGTGTGTTTTGTTTGCTTTGTTCGGTTTGTTTTTATGTTTTTAGTGGTAGTAATTTGGAGTTTTTAAACTTAAGTGGAGTTTATTTGACCATAATTGATGATTTGGAAAAGTCAAAATGAGAATTTAGACATTTAGCAGCCCTGTGCTAAATTGTGCACTGGTGGCTAAGCGCTGACTAGTTGGCGCTTAGGCGCCACAATTATACAAAATGCGAAAAATGTGAATTTAGAGCCTAGATCGTGGGGGAGATGTTGTGGGAGTTATTTAGGAGATTCTAAACGTGTTGTAGAATATTCTAGCATCTCCCAAGTCTATAAAAAGGTCCTGACTTAAGGAAAACACTTGCCCCAAGTCCTATATTCATTTTTGAAGTCTAAGAAGAGAATTTTGAGCACCATGTCTTCCTGGGAGAACGAGATGAAGAAGAAGCAAGATTCTGATAAAAGTAAGTTCATTAATGATAGTACTAAGGAGTTATTTAATGGATATCTAGCTGTTAGCATTCAAGGAATTGCAGAGATGATTGCAAAAATTGAAGCCCGAGTGACTTCAATGGAAGCAAAGATCAATGAAATTACTTTACATCTGGATCACATGGGATGTCAACTCAAGATGCAATTCAATCATTCAAGGTATGTGGAAGAAATAGATAAGGTGATGTTTGTGAAGAACAAATGGATTGAAGAAGATGATATAAGAATGAACAATGATCGCCCGTTCTATCAAATTTATATTCCTGAAGGGTCAAATGAGAATAATAGTGTTCCTAGTTATATTCCGCCTAATGGAGAGTGAAATTAAAAGTGTTTTGTTTCTATTTGTTTAGTGTCTTATGTGTTATGTTAGTGTTCTTGTGAGTTCATGTTTGGTGTGTTTAATGTTTTTATATATGCCTAATGATGTGATGGGTACATCTTAGAGATGTACACTTATCAGTTAATATTACAGTGTCTTGTATTTTGCGAATTTTATCTTTTATGTTTGGATTAAAATTCTAGTATTCTATTGAATGTTAAGTTTATTTTAATATAAGTTTGTATTTGTGAAATTTGTGTGGAATCAATGGTTATTAAATTTTGATTTGGAGTATTAGAAGATTCATGTGGGGAAAAATATTTATTTTGGAGTAATTAAGGGTAATTAACCAAGTGATTTAGTGCATATACCTTAATTATAAAAATTTGGGTACTGGCGGCTAAGTGCCATAATGCCAGCGCTTACGTGCCAGATTTCACGGCTAAGCGCTGATAGTTAGTACTTAGGCGCCACTTCGCTAAAAATTGATTCTCGAAAGTTAAAAACCCAAAAAAATTGTCATTTCAACCACCCCATCGTCTTCAAACTTTGCTTTGCCGCGAAAGAGGAGCCTAGGGTATCATATTGTGGATCATTTAAGAGCTGATCTCTACAAAAATTGTTAGATTTGGATTCCTTGAGGTAAGAGCACTACTCCTAAGTAAAAATTTTTTATTTTCACCATGTATTTTGAGTACATTTTGGAAGATCTTAAAATCACTATTCATAGTGAAAATTTGAGGAAAAGCTTGATAAATTGCTTGGATTTAGTGAAAAATGTCTTTTGGAAGATAATTCAGCAAGTTTAGTTTGATTTTGGAATTTATGGTGAATTTTTCGTGAATTTTTAAAGTTGGTTCCAAAGTCAAAGCGTGCACGAGAAAAGACGAAGTTTTATTCTGACAAATTTGTTAGTTTGAGGGGTGAGGAACGATACATCGATGCATTGCAATCACGTAAGTTGATTCCTGAGCGAGTGTTTAGTAAGATAGGAGAGGTGATTGAAGATATGATTGCAAGAAGAAACTGGCAGAATTACTGTTGCTTCTCCGTTGTTGCTGTTGTTTATGTGGTAAGAGACTTTTATGCAAATTTACCTGCTGCAGAGGAAAATTAGGTGATGGTTAGGAGGCATAAAGTAAACTTTTCTTCTAGTGAAATCAATACTTTTTATGGAATACCTCCTGACATATTCTGTTTTTATTCTAACTATCATCCTTTGGAAGGAGAATTAGATGAGATTATAGAGTTTCTGACTGATGGAAGAGGATTATGGAAAATTACAAATGATAGAAGAGTGAACTTTCCTGCTTCCAAATTGAATGCCATTTCTAAGGCATGGAATTACTTTGTCTCATCTAAGTTGTTACCTTCAAGTCATACTAGTGAAGTGATGAGTGAAAGAGCTGCGTTGAACCATTGCATTCAGCAAGGGAAACCTATTGACATTAGAGGCATAATTTTTTATTATGTTTTGAACTGTGCTAGATCAACCACGACTGCAGGTATGGGATCACTATGTGAATGATCTGGAGTGAAATTTGAAACCTGGGAAGAGGTACTTCAACCATTGAGACCAATTACCAGTGTAAACGTTGGTGCTTACACTGTACATTCAGAGTTTTGTTGGAGAGGAGGATTTGGTAGGGCTTCTACTACTTCTGCTTCTGTTGCTTCTACTTTTGTTGCATCTGCTTCTCGTGCTACTAATTCACGTGCTTCGTCATCTACTAATTCACAGATTGTTTTATTAAGAAAGATTTTGAAAAAAGTGAGACTTACTCGAGAGCATGTGAGATATATGGATGGTAAGCTGGATAATGTTGAGAGATATATTGTAAAAGATGATGAATATGAGGAGAATTATCAGCAATATTTGGATAAACTGATTAGAAGAGATCAGAGTGTTGAGATGCCACCTCATCCATTACATATACCTTATGTGCCATCCAGAGATTGGAACGAGTAAGATGATGATGATGATGAGGATGGAGAGTAGATGTATGTGGTTTGTTTTAGTTGTTGTATTGGTGTGTTGTGTCACTGTGTACTTTATCTAGTATTTTGTTTGATGATTGTGTTGTGATGTGAACATTGATAGTATGCAGATTGTAGTTGTACTGTTTATCTGTTATACATATTCAGGTATTGTTGTTGTTTTATTGTTGATTTATATGTTGCTGTGTGGTAGTGTGTAATAGTAAATGTTTTTAAGCGTATGTTATGTCAGAGTTTTTAGTAGTATGTATTTTTAATTTCAAAAACTGTTAGGAAATTATAAATCACTATTAGAAACTTCCACTTAGGAAAACTACATGTTTAAAATTCTTCAAATTCCACTATCATCTGTTATCCGTATCGGTGTGTTATTTTAGTTGGTGTGTATACTGCTTTGAAAACCTCCACTACTGTAGAAGTCTTCTGAAATTTTTACTTTTCTTATTATTATAAAAAAAAGTTTTGAAAAACTAAATTTGATTTCATTTTACTCCTGTATTTAAATTGTTATACTTGCATATTAGGATATTAAAAATTCCTGCAAGCATGATATGTTAGTTTTTATTTCTCACCCATGTATCATTTCTTATGCTTAAATGTTTTATCTTAATTAAAAATTTAAAGTTTGGGGAGGATTTTAAAAACAAAGATTTTCAAAAACCTAAAATTTTATTTGATTCTCAAGAATACTAAAAAATAAATCTTATTTTGGATTGAGAACAATTATGTACCTGAAGTTATATTAGGGGAACAAAATTTTGAATATATAAATGAATAAAAGAATTTAGTTAAAATTTATAGTAATCATGAAAAACTTAAAGTTAAAATTTTCTTAATGAAGAGGTGTTAAATAAAGTTAAACTATCTTTAGTAAGAAGTTTTGCATTCTTGGATAAATAGAAGATTTGACTTTTATTCTTCAAAGCTTAAATTTCATTTATTGAAGACTAATTTTCAGATATTATTATTATGATTTTTAAGTGAAAGATGTATATCTGATCTTTATTTTAATTGGAAGGATGGAATTCAAAATCATTAAAGGTCTATCGAGATATAGTAATCCTTGCCTTAAAAAAAAAGTGAAACATATAGTATATATAAAGGGAGGAGAAGCTCGAAGATTTAAGGGCCTAATAAAAAATTGGTTTCATACCTAAAGTTTAAGATATAAGTTCAGAGAAAATCTAAAGCTTGAAGTTGTAATATAGTAAGTAAAATTATTTTTCAAATAAAGATTTTTAAGTGAGAAAAATAAATGTTTGAATCCTATATTTTGAAAAATCTACAAATATTTCTGAAATAGATAGAGAATTATATTTATCATTTTCTTTTACTTAAGAACTTTCGAAACTTTATGTTGGTTTTAAGTACTAAAATTTTTTCTAAATTGGACTATTCCATTTCTAGAATAAAATTTTGTTATCTTCCTAAGAAAATCATTACATAATTTGCATGCTAAAATGTTCTATGAGATTAATTGTCACTTGAGAATAAGTAGCATTTTATGTTTAGGGGATTTGATACACCTAAAAAATATACTATTTTTATGCCCATTTTTATACCTATTTTTAATGATACTACACTTTAATGGAAGGTATTTTGTGCTTTTCTTGCAGGTATGATGAAAATCGATGGTCATGATGAAAGGAGAAAAATTGGATCAAATTTGGAGCAAAAAAAATGAAAAATCAAAAATTTGGCACTGGCGGCTAAGCGCCGTTGGGCCGGCGCTTAGCCTCCACAGTTAAAAATCGAGATTCAAATGAATTTGTCTGCAATTTCAAAGGGGATGGGATGCAACTCTTGGTGGTAACGTCCATAACTTTCTTTGGGAGGTAAGTTTGAATGAAGGGGTGTGTTCCTTGGTAGATACATTGAATCTGCATTTTGAAGAGTACTTCCATTGTTCTTCACTGCATTTTAAAAGTTTTTATTTAGAGTAGCAGTATAGAGTAGAAAGGAGAAAAGGGTCGGAGTGAGGTATTCTACTTCCCACATCTTTTCTTTCTTTTAGTTTAGTTTTTATTGAAGTCTGAAGTCTATATTCTGAGTTAACGGAGTTGGGAGACTTGCTCTAAGAAGTAATTAGTGAAGAGTCAAAGTTTCAGAGGAACTTCCTTAGTCTTGTGGAGAGGATTTTCAAATAAGTGTTTACTTTTATTTAGTTTATTAATAGTTGTTTTCATTTATTATTTTTCTTATCGTTGTTTTTAATTTCAAATCAATGTGTTTTTGTATTTTCTCAATGCATTCTGAGTAGTTTACTTTGTCTTTTTCTTTCTTGAATGGAGAAGTAATTAATTTACAAAGAATTGTTATGGAAAGTATAAGTGTTTAAAAGTTGGAAGTTGTGAAGATTGATTCTAAAAACTTTGTTTACTTCTTAATTTGTCCTGTTAAGTTGTAAAATTTCTTGAGATCATCTAAGATCCAATGCGGTATTGTCTCATAAAAGTTAGTAAGAATCACATGAAATTATATGGGTGAGATCTGTAGTCCATATAATTGAATGTAATATTAGAAGATATTTTTTATAAAAGGGAGTAAAATTAGAGGATTTTAGAGTGACAAGCTAAAATCCCCTAATTTGGTATGAAGTTTTGAGTTTTATTACGAGAAGTTAGCCCTCAGGTGGTGGGAATTGAGGGAACTCTAGAGTGAGAGACTGGTATCTTCCCTCCCTAACCATGTTCAAAATAATATAAATTTCAAATTAACCTATATTCTTTATAGAACCAAGTAAGGGTAAAGAACACATTTGCTTCTATCTGTCACAACAAAAATTTGAATACTTCCACAACAATACTTTAAGAATTATTACTACTTCTTGAAAGGAAAGAAAAAGATATTCTAGTTAATAGTATTTTACATCCAGTGTTATTAGTTATTGTAAGTTTAATTTCTTGCTTTGCATTTTATCAAAAAAATGTTTTTTAAAAAAAGACATATCAACCTTCAAAACTTTTCAAAATCAAGACATACTTTTTCGAAAATAATTAAAGAAAATAAAAATATAATTTATCTAATTCCTTTAAAGATTTCACATTTTCCCTGTGGGTTCGATATCTCGGGGCTTAATCAGAAAGTCCTATATTACTTGATAAACGATACGTATACTTGCGTAGTATCCCACATTATAAAATGATTATTTTTATATCTTAAATCATCAGCACATTTATCCAGCGGAACCAAGTTGCTGGCATCCGTTGCACTTATATCTATCGAGGATCATGGAGTATAGGAGATGTCCTATTTCTGGCCTGAAATTGGACTTCAAAATTAAGCTGGGTCAATGGGTTTCAGGGCAGGAATGCAGTGGGGATTGGCTTCTTTGTGCTGTGGGAAGGTTTTGGAGTGATTTTGGTAGAGTTTTGTTAAGGTCTGGATCAGTTCACTATTTTGGTCGTGAAGGGTGGTGGCTTAAGTAAAGGAGCTTAAGGGGAAGTTCAGGGCCTGACCTTAGGTGGAAAGTGTTTCTTAGGTGGAGGGAAGAAGAGCTCCAATGGCCAATGGCAGTGAGACAGCTCACGAAATTCAAATTGGGGACTTTATCCATTGGGTGGCTCTCCGTTTTAGCATTTTTCGGCCACTAGGGTGGCCAACAGGTCTAGGGCTGGTGGCCAGGTGGTTCACGTGAGCCAGGAGAGGATTAATGATGTTTAATCCTCAATGAAAAGTGATGATGGTGGAGATATTTTGATTAAGGCCAAATATGAGGTGAAATCCCCTAATTCAAGGGACCTTTGGTCCATGGCTCCACTGGAGTGGGCTAGGTGGGTCTAGATCATTCCTAGGGGTCCACGTGGCTGTTGTAGTGGTCTAAGTTTAGCCAAATTGGGTTTGATTTCGTCACATTGGTGTACGGGTTTAAAATTGGGCGGGTTTGGGCTAGACTTGGGTCTAGGTTGGGTTAGAGCTTGGGTTGAGCATGACTGATTGAGAAACTTGGTGTAGATGATTGTAATGAAGACTTTCTATGAAGACTATGAGTCATTTTGAGTTCAATTGAGGGGTCAATTTAGTGGAATTTGGGATTTTGGTCAATTTGTGCAAGTTGGCTAAGCTTGGGTTTAAGTTAGGCTAGAGTTGGGTCCAAGGCCAATGGAAGGTTCCAAGTGGTCTAGGAGGATGTCATGAAGAGTTCCCAACATCAATTGGGTGGAAATTTGAGGTTTAGGGTAATCAATTTGAAAGCTTTTGGGCATATGGCATATTTGGGTCAAAATTTGTGGTTTTAGACTTTAAGTGGATTTGGGTGAGACTTAGGCTCAAATTGGGGTCAATTGATGGTTCAATTCAATTTAGGGTAGTGTAATGGTGGGTTTATAATTGAAGTTTGGGGAAAATTGATTGACATTGCGTCAACTTGGGGAATTTGGGTCACATAGGCAAAATTGGGAATTTTGGGTTTTAAGTGAAATTGAACTCAAATGTGGGTCAATTTGAGCTTTGATTTGGTTTAGATTTGCATTGGAGATATTGAATTAATGTTTGGAATTGAAATTGGGTAGGATTGGGATTAGTTGGGTAGACATTGGGTTTAATTTGGGCACTTTTGGGTTAAGTGGGTCAAATTGGGGCTTTTGGTTAAATTGGGCTAAACTTGCCAAATTGGTTGATGCGGTAGTTAAGACAAATGAAATTGGGAATATTTGGAAGGTTTTTGGGAATTTATGGGAATTTTTGGAATATTTGGAATTTTGGGCTATGAGGGGCATTTTGGTCATTTTGGGGATTTTTGGGGAAAGTTTTGGCAATCTTGGGTAATATTGGCTACTTTGAGTGGTAGGGAGTATGTTGAACTAATTTTGGGAGAATTATAGGTAATTTAGGTAATTTTGGAAATTTTGGGGGATTTTAGGGTTTTGGGGGTATTTTATGTATTTTGGGTATTTTGAAGCAAAGGTGTTAGAAATTTGAAATTTTTTAGAAAATTGGGATTGGTTGAAAGTGAGTAAAATGGCATTACTTAGGTTGAGCCACGGACCAAGGGTCACTCTCATTTGTTCCTCTATGTGTTGGTACTAGCCAAACCCTAGCCTGAAACTAATGGCTTGGGAAAACCACTTACACAAGTTTCCAAAGAGTTAGAGGATTAAAGGTGATGCGTCTTGTTTAGGGTTGTGAGTGTGTAGTGTGAGTGTGGTGTAATCTCTAGACCTCTCAGGGTAGATCCTAAGGTCTGACACCCTATAGGAGACTTCCTATGGGCTTCCATATGTTTGGTCTCTTCCTCCCAAAAACTAGAGGTTAGGCCTTAAGCATATGAAAACTCCCAATGAAGTGGGAAATGTTTGAATTTCTATGGAGAGGGTTCCATGCTAGTCTTCTAAGAAAGTCACCAAGAGAGTTCTATGGCAAGACTCTAGGCTATTCTAAAGAGAGATTCGACCTCAACCAAAAGTGAGGTCAACAAGCTCGTCATCTAGCAAGTGGTCGGACAGTATAAGATTCTAAAACCAAGATTAGCATAATATCATTGGTACATGATGAAATTGCTAGAGCAGATTCCAAGTGTAATATTCTATAGAATCTCTCGAGAAAACAATGCTCATGCAGACGCTTTAGCTAAACTGGCTAAAGAATTGGCTTATCCACACGAAGACTCCATAGATATTACTGTACAAGGACGTCAAATTTTGTTACAGATCGACCTCGACAGTCTACACAAGATCAGAAAAGAAGAAATGTCAGCTACAGTGTCAGATGATATAGAAGACTGGAGTCAACCGATAATAGAATATCTACAAACAGGAAGAATACCAGAAGACAAATCAACAGCGCATCAAATTCAGAAAGAGCTCTCTCATATGCTTTGATCGATAATGTTCTGTACAGAAGATGCTTCGACCAAATGTGGCTCAGATGTCTCAACAGAGCAGAAGCATAAAAAATCGTCAGAGGTGCATGTTGGATTGTGTAGAGCTCACCAGTCAGAACCAAAGGTGAAAATGAAAATTAAACGACTCAGATACTATTGGCCGGCGATGATGATCAATTTCATGGACATAACAAAGAAATATCATCAATGTAAAGTGCATGGAGTGGTCTTGTACCAACATCTGAATATTCTACACCCATGATTGCCTCGTGAATATTCGTGTGCTGGTACATAGATATTGTAGGTCCGATAGACCCTCTGTCTTCCATAGGAAACAGATTTATACTCGTAGCCACAGACTACTTCTCAAAATGGGCAGAGGCAGTATCGCTATAGGAAGTCACAGCACAACAGGTTCTACATTTCTTCAAGAATCAGGTTGTTTATTGCTTTGGTGTTACGTACAGAATCATTTCAGATAATTGGTCCGCTTTTAAGAGTACTAAAATCAACAACTTTGTCAGACATCACAGAATAAATTGGCGATATTCAACCATCTACTACCGAAAAACAAATAGCTTGGCAAAAGCCTTCAATAAGAACCTCGTACAGATCTTAAAGAAAACACTGAATGAAAACAAAAGAGGATGGCAAAAGAAGTTACTGGAAGCTTTGTGGGCTTACAAGATGACAGTCAGAACACCAACTCAGTCTACACCTTACGTACTTGTGTACGGCTCTGAGGCAGTGCTTCCATTAAAAGTTCAGCTACCGTCGCTCAAGATCTCCATCACCAACCAAATTACGACAGAAGAAAAAGCCAAATTACGACTTGCAGAATTGGAAAGTCTTAAATGAAAAAAGATTACTCGCACAACAAAATTTGGAACTATAACAAGCTAAAATAATTCAAGCCCAAGAAAAATTGGTCCGCCCAAGGCCCTTCAAGGTTGGTGACCTCGTGTTCATTCTTACAAGGCTTACTCTTGTGCATCGCAAGATAGGTGGAAAATTTGAGAAAACCTGGGAAGGGCCATTCGTGGTTGAAAAAGTTTACTTAGAAGGGTCGTACTAGTTGGTGGATTCTTAAGGGGATAGACCAATGTTGCCTACAAATGGGTGATATCTAAATAAATACTACGCGACATGACAAAACCTAAAGAAGGATATTCATTCTGATGTAGCCTTATGGCCAGTATCCGTGAGTGGGTACAAACTTCATAATAAAATAAAATCAAATGAAAATAAAAATAAATTCATAAAATACGCTTGCAATATTAATTTCTAATTCTAAATCTTATAAAATCTTATTAAATAAGAAAATAGCTTCAAAATAATTGTGAAAGTTGTTAAATAAATAATACTAATAAGTTTGTTTTTGTTCTTATTCATGCAGAGTGCCAGCCACTGGCATCTTTCCTATCTTCTTATGTAGGAAGTGTCAGGTCGCGTGGCATTTTCTTTCAAAGACGGCTTGAACCCTGTGTTCATAAGAAAGAAAAAAATTACAAACAAGAAAGCTGCAAGTATGAAATGGATGAAGAGATGCGGTCGTAGAGATAGCTGACAAACATAAGGATACAGAAGCACTGGAGGTTTTGTTGACTCAAACCTCCTCGCTAGCAGACACAGTTAGGTTCCATCCATGATCACTAATCCAAAGGGTGAAGTTGTTGCCACCACAGCTAAAAGGGTTTTAGATGCACCATTGGCACGTACAAAAAGAAGAAACTTAAATTGCCGCAAGCGTCACCTCCTGGATAGGATGGAGAGGAGGCAGGAACGAGAGTTAGGCGCCGAACTACCACCCATTCCAGAAAAATTTCATGAACCAAAAATGAAGGAAACTGACGACAGCGCACTGCGCACAGATATTGAGCCGGAGACCGCTGAGGACCCTAAACTGACATGAGATCCAATGGAAGAAATCTTTATTGGGTGTCTGACTTGCAGCTCGGTTTACCTAGACTGCCTTTAGTGGCAAGAGCATTTTCAAAGTGCCCACAATGTCACATTCTACAATTGGAGGCGTATGGCACATTCGAGTTGTATGCAGCTGCCTTGATGCAACTCAGTACCAGGGAAAATCCTGATGTAGAGCCATACGTACCACAGTTCGTTCTGCCGCCACGAATAGTTCCAGAATACATGATGGCACAAATCAGAGGAATTAGAAAGAAGGAATTTCAACATTATGAAGAAATACAAGAAAAGTTTGTCAATATCTTGGAAGGCCTCAAGTTATAAATAGATGTGTTCTCGAAGAATGATCAAGAAAAGATAATGGATTTCATCTTCGCTCTCCAAGACATGGGCAGAGCAGGTCGTCTCAATAAGAGGACGTACACAGAGCCAATGAAATGGAAAAGAGGAAAGGGCAGAGTCACGATTTAGTGTGGCTGCTGTTACAATCTTGCAAAAGACAGACAGGGCAATCCCCCAGAGATTTTACAACACGATGAGGTGGATCTGATGCCGCCACAGATCAAGAACATGGTAAAAAGGATGGTCGAGTGGCACATCCTGTCTACAAACTGTATTTCCAACAGCTACATTATAAATATTTATGAGGATAGGGTCTGTATCCTAGCTCATATCGACCACCGCGACTTTTTGAGGCCTTTCTGCACAGTCTCCTTCATAAGTAAATGCAATATATTGTTTGGACAGGAAATTCATTTCGTCAGACCAGGAGGTTTTTGAGGTTCTGTTGAAATCCATCTACCAGTTGGTTCAGTGCTGGTACTAAAAGGAAACATAGCAGATCTTGCAAAAAACTACATCCCAGGAGTTACAGGATAGTGGGTATCAGTTACATTCAGAAGAATGGATGAAGATACATTACAATTTTACTACAAACCAGATCCAGGATTGGAGAACCTTCGTCCCTTACCGCTGTGACAGCAGTACCTTCGGGTGTGCACGTGGTAACTTTTGTTCCGGAGAGTAGCCTTGGTAGGTTGTCATATCCACGAAGCTGTCTCAAACAGCAAAAATCTAGTACCTCTACGTCGGGTTACACCAGTCATCACTACTTTAGTGAGAGCAGAATATGATAGGATGGTTTTGGTCAGCTTTGTATGCTTGATTTATTTTTGGAATACTTGTCAACATGTGATTAGTTGTACTACTACCATAGGCAAAAAATTAATGAAGACTTCTGTTCTAGCTCACCGAGTTTATCAGAAGTGTTTCTTTTCAACGTGACGGTTGAGAGCCGCAGGACCGTATGTTATTTTCAAATTAAAACGAATAAAGAACGAGACAAAAAAAAAGAAAAAAATATAAATAAAATGAATCGAAATAGCCAAAAGAAAATCAAATGCAATGAAACAAAATTTAAAATAAATTTAATCTCAAACAAAATGAAACCAAACAAAATGAAAAAATTTCAGATGAAATCGAATGAAACAAATCAAAAGAAAATGACAAATTAAAAACAAATGATAAGCTGACTCTTTCTTGAGACTCCAAGTCTCTGGGTCATCCCCAAATCCTTCATTTCAAAAATAACTCTGAAAATTTGGTACTTTACACAACATCACTTCTCTCAAATTCCAACGTCACGAAATTCTGCAAATCTTGTAATGGCTACAAGGCCTGACCGAAGTACACAATTCTACTATCTCCGAAAATTCATTGTCAAATTTTCACTAAATCTTTGAAATTCTGGAATCAGTACTTAAATTTTGTTTCCATTCTGTCATCTCTAGGGTTAGATGTGAGTCCCTGAGCCTTCCTTCCTAATGTGACACTCTGCTACCGCTTGGGTTGGATGCGAGTCCCTGCGTATTCCTTCTCAATGTGGTGAAAGATTCCTCAAAATTTTCTATATTTCCATTTACCTTCTGAGAAAATTTTTCGCCTTCCATGAAATTCCAGGATCGGAGCTTAGTCGTATGATTCCTCAGGTTTCCTATATTTCTATCACCCTTCCAAGAAATTTATCTGTCTTTCATGAAATTCCAGGATCAGAGCTTAGATATCTGATTCACAAAATTTCATATATTTTCATTCTCATTCCAAGAAATTTTTTGCTTTTCATGAAATTCCAGGATCGGAGCTTAGTCTTACGATTCCTCCAAAACCCCCTATATTTCCATTTCCCTTCCGAGAAATTTTTCTGCCTTCCGTGAAATTCCAGGATCGGAGCTTACTCGTCTGATTCCTCAAATTTGCTATATTTCCATCTCCCTTCTGAGAAATTTTTCTGCCTTTCATGAAATTCTAGGATTGGAGCTTAGTCGTTTAATTCCTCAAATTCCCTTTATTTCTATTTCCCTTCTGAGAAATTTTTCCACCATCCATGAAATTCCAGGATCGGAGCTTTGTCATCTGATTCCTTCAAATTCTCTACATTTCAATTTCCCTTCCGATAAATTATTCCGCCTTCCATGAAATTCCAGGATCAGAGCATAGTCATCTGATTCCTTCAAATTTCCTTAAGTTTTCCACATCTATGAAATCTCGAGATCGGTATCGAAATTTCGATTCTCATTTTTAAAACTGGTACCTAAATTCCAGTTCTCATCTTTCGGGATCATTACCTAAATTCTAACTCCCATTTTCCGAAGTCGATACCGAACTTTCGATTCTCATTACGATACTGGTACCTAAATTCCAGTTCTCATAAGATGGTATAAATGATCTGTTGACCTCACTTTTGCTGAGATCTAGTCTTTCTTTAAAATAGCATAGAGGTTAGCCATAAGATTTTCCTGGTGACTAGCTTAGAAGACTAGCAATGGAACCCTGACTCTATAGAAATTCAAAACCACTTCTTCGCTTCACTTGGAGTTTTTAAATGCTTAAAGTGAAACCTCTGAGTGCTTAGGAGGATGAGACTATGCAATAGGAAGCTCAGGAGGAGTTCCCTATAGGATAGTCAAGCCTTAGGACTCACCCTGGGAGGTCTAGTCTGAGTGAGGCTGACACACACACACACACCTGCACATTACACTCTCACACACTACCTCACAACCCTACCAAACATACCAAACTTCTTCACACTTGATCCCCTACTCTTTTGGAAACTCAAGTGGGTGGTTCCTTAAGCCCTTGACCCTAGGTTAGAATTTGGGTTAGAACCAACACATAGAGGATCCAAGTTGGGATTTCTCTTGGTCCATGTCTTAAATGGGTTATGATCCCCATTCAAATCTAATTTTACCAAAATTCCAACATTTGACACCTTACCCCTAAACTTCAACAGATGAAATTCACTTAACTATCCAAAACCCTGATGTTACTGCTAATTCATTTGAGCTAAAACCTACTATTATCCAAATGGTACAGAATAATCAATTTGGAGGAACACCTAATGAAGATCCTAACTTACATCTCGCTAGTTTTCTAGAACTGTGTTCTACTTTTAAATATGATGGAGTGTCAAACGATGTTGTTAGGCTTAGACTTTTTCTTTTTTCATTAAGGGATAAGGCTAATGCATGGTTAAATTCCTTAGCTCCTAGATCTATCAGAACTTGGGGAGAGATTTCACAAAAGTTTCTGTGAAAATATTTCCCTCCTTCCAAAACTGCTAAGCTGGGGAATGATAACACATCTTTTAGTCAGTTTGATGGAGAATCCATATATGAAGCTTGGGAAAGATTTAAAGATCTTCTAAGAAAGTGTCCACATCATGATTTACTAGAATGTTTAATAATTCAAACATTTTATAATGGATTAGTGGGATCTTTAAGATTGATTATCGATGCTACTGTTGGTGAATCGTTAATGTCTAAACCTTTTGATGAAGTATATTCGTTAATTGAAGAGATGGTAACTAATAATTTTCAAAGGCCCTCTGAGCGGGTAAATCCTAAGAGAGTAACTAGTATTCATGATTTTAATGTGATAACTATGATAGCCTCTCAAATTGTTACACTTTCTAAGAAAATAGATCAATATGGAATGAATTATTCTCCAACTCCCCCAGTGTTAGAAGAAAATTCATCAGGACAGATGATAGACTCTAAAATGTCTTATGAAACCTTGATTGTCATAAATAATAGTCAATAATCCTTATTCGAATTATTATAATCCTAGTTGGAGGAATCACCCGAACTTCAACTGGAATAACACCAATGTTGTTGTTAACCTGCAATGTGGAAACAGTCCTATGAATCTAGTTGGAAGTCTGAACAACTAAGGAAATACCAATTATAAACCTTCTTATCCTCCTGGTTTTAATAGTAATCAATAATTTAAGGAAAATAAGTTGTCTACTGAAGAAAGGATTTTGAATATGGGTAATCAAATTCAAGCTCAAAACTTTGCAATGAAGAATTGAGAATCAATTAGGACATATCTTTAATGCGCTTAATAATAGACCTTCTGGGAATCTTCCTAGCAATGTTGAGATCAACCTCAAAGATCAGAACAAGGAGCAAATTAAGGCTATTCAATTAAGGAGGAAAAGAATTGGAACTAAGAGTTCAAAATGAAGTCGAAGTTGAAAGAGAGGAAGTGAACATTGAGAAAGGTTCTAATAAGATATATCCAAATGAATATCTACTAGAACAAATGAAGAAAACTGTTGAAAAACCACCTCCTTCTTTCCTCAAAGACTAAAGAAATAGAACAGAGATAATAGATTTGCAAAGTTTTTGGAAATTCTTAAGAAATAATGATTAATATTCCCTTTGTTGAAGCATTGGAGAAGATGCATGATTATGTAGATTTATGAAGCATATTCTTAAAAGAAAACAAAGTTCAAAGACCATGAGATTGTTGCACTTAGCAGTAAGTGTAGTGCAATTATTCAGAAGAAGCTTTCTAAAAAACTTAAAGACCCAGGTAGTTTCACTATCCCATGTGTTATAGGTGAGAAACATTTTGGAAGAGCTTTATGTGAACTTGGAGCTAGTATTAATCTTATGCCTTTATCAACTTTCAAAAGATTAGGAATATGAGAAATTTCACCTACATCTGTGACTCTTCAACTGGCTTATCGTTCTATCACTTATCCTAAAGGAGTTGTGTAAGATGTATTAGTAAAGGTGGATAAATTTATCTTTCTAATGGACTTTATTGTTTTAGATATGGAGGAAGAAAAAGAAATTCCAATTTTTTTGGAAGACTGTTCCTTGCTACTGGAAGAGCAATGATCGATGTTCAAAAAGGACAATTAACTATGAGAGTTAATGACTAAGAGGTAACTTTCAATATTCTGAAATCGATGAAATATCCTTCAACTGAAAAAGATGATGTGTGCTTTTGAATGGAAATCTACGATTATTTGAGAGAAGTTCATTTTAAAGAAGTATTTGATGAAAATCTGGAATGTAAGGATGAATATGAAAGTGAAAGTGAAGATGATTTAGATGATATGAAGAATGAAAAGTTAAAATTTGTTTAGGAAAAATTTGAAAGATTGGATACTATAGACAATGAAGATAAAAGTTTAATTCCATCTATCATTAAACTCCCTGAATTTGAGCTGAAAATTCTCTCTAAGCATTTGAAGATATTTAAAACTACTATTCTTATGTAATGAAATAGATAATGTATAGGAATGAGATGCATTTAATATTGTATGTGCCAAATAGGAGCAATCCTATTCTTTACCTTTTGGTCCAGGCATAAAGAACATTGACTAATCATATGCTTGGTTACTGAATCTGCGGCTAGGCTGGGAGGATACCGGCTCTCACTTCGGAGCTCCCACATTCCCCTCGCTTGAGGGCTAACAATCTACACTTCAGCACCCAAACGATAGGACCGAATTGAGGATTTTAGCCTGTCACTCTAAAAACTCCAATTCTAAGCCGGATAATTATATTTCCCTATTTATTTGCATTCAATCCCCATGAACTTCACCATCCATGGAATTTGAATGTAGTTCTTACTTAGTTCTAGAAAGCCTAATCCTATCGGATCGTTTGTTTTAACAACAAATTTTAACATTACAACAGGCCTTAATTGCAATGTAAATTAAGTGCAAGTAAAAACCATCACATTTACAAATAAATTTACTTCAACCATGCATCACAAAATCCTAAACATGATTTCTACTCATTGCAAAAGAAAAGTAAAGGAAAACAATGACATAATCTTCTTATGCCACTATTTTCAAAGAAGAAGAAAGAGTAAAGGAGATACGTCACAAAGCATGAAGAAAACACAAAGGAAACTTCATTTAACCAAAGCAAATCCACTACACAAATGTTTACAAAATCATAAGATAATGAAGAACAATACTTAGCTTTTTCCCTTTGAAAGAAAGACAAAGATCTCTCCCATAAAGTCTCCCGGCGATCCATGCATTGCTAGCAAAATCTCTTACAAATTCTCTCAAAATTTCCTCTCCAATCTCTCCAAAAGGGTAGAAATCTACATTTCTACTATTAATCTAAGAATCCTAAACATTCCTCCAAGTTTTATCCACTTTTCTCCTCTCTAATCTACACATTTCTAACACAAATTTGCCATTTTTAAAGAGCATGGCCGAATTCCGAAGAGTTTCCTTAAGCACCCCTTCAAAAAAGCGTCCAAATACGTCGAATATGGACCCAAAACCGCCAAAAGTCGGTTCATGGTCGTCCGGGCCGCTGTCGGCCAGTTCGAGCCGCTGTCGGTGGCCTTTTTGGGCACTTTTCGGTGGTCTCGGGAAAATCTCGCCGTCGGCGAGATCGATCTCGCCGTCGGCGAGCAGGCTGCTGCGCGGCTCCACCATTTCGCTCCGTTTGACTCCGTTTCAACTCCATTTCGCCCCATTTCAGTTGTGTTGTGTTCGTAACAGATAGCCCTACAAAATAAGAATAAAAACAACCTTTCTTTAAAGTGTAATCTCCATCAAAAATATGCAAGAAGTGTAAAAGAGATTAAGCATCAAAAGACTTATCGAAAGGTGTCAGGGCAGAATTTCATTTCTTGCTCGTTTTTGCTCCAAATTGCACCATTTTTGCTTCTTTTTGCTCCAATCACCATTTCTTGTACCTAAAACCAAAAAATATACAAATTACCTTCCTTTAAAGTGTAATATCATCAAAAATGAATAAAATGATATAGCAAAAACGTATAAATTTTAGGCCTGTCAAAATCCCCCAAACTTAACTGTTACTTGTCCTCAAGTAACACTTTTACTACATAAAAATATAACTCAAGACAATGTACTTTTCACCTGTAAGACACTAAAATTTTTCATTCAAAAGAATATATTGGTTAGACTTTTAGAAAGAAATTCAGTAACTCAGGTTAACACTACAAGTATAAGAATATTCAGCAATCAAGTCTAAGGGTTCTAGTCTTCTATTTATTTCAAGATAAACCATAATTTGTTACATTAAGAATGCCTTGAAATATTATGTGAAAAAGAAGTTCATGTAAACTTCATCAGAATGTAGGCTAATATTTTAATTATAAATTCAGAAATGAAATCAAGTTTTCTCTTTAGAGTGACTGAAGTGAAGCAAATCTTTGATTAGGCATCTCCTCAAGCTTCTCCTCATAAATATTTTTTTTCTTTTTTTTCTTTTCTTTCGGGATCATTTTCAATCCCCCCTTTTTTTCCTCTTTTCAATTTTTTCTTTTTTTTTAAATGAGGATTACTATATCTGAAGAGCCTGTAATGATTTTGAACTTCACTCTCCTCTTTCTAAAGTTCAAACTTGAAACACATCCTTAATTTATAATTAGGTATGAGCTTTATTATTCATCATAAAGTCACAATCTCTTCTTAACACACAATACTTTAAGTCTCTTAACATTTCAAAAATATAGTTTTCTTTACTTTAAATAGTTAACTATAATCAAATTCTTTCATACCAAATATCTTACCCTTATAAAATTAACCTTTATTATTGAAAACTTTCATCCAATCCTTCCATAATATTCAACTAAAATAAAAAGTTTTAGTTATCTCAAGCGAGGTTCAATTGCCAGAAGTTATGCTAATAATTTTTGAAAATATAATAATTGAGAACAAATAAGAGTTAATATTTTTCTTCACCCCAAACTTAAATTTTAAAATATTTTGCAACTAATTCCATAAAATATAGCAAGAAGAAAAAGTAAAGGTTGAATATACTTACTACTACAACTTCCTATCAAATTCATATCATGCATAATCAGGATAAAATGACTGTAGGAGAAAGTAAATCTAGCCTAAAACATGCTTGTAATAAAATTACTCTAAAAGGAAGTATTTTCACATTAAAATTTTATTTTTCTTCCTACCCCCAAACTTAATTTTTAACATATAAAGCATTCAGTACAAAAAATATAAGCAGGAAGAAAACAATTTAGAAATTCTATCTGCCAAATTTGCAAGTATTCATTAGGACAAAACAATATGCAGCAGAAAGTAAATCTAAACTAATCATGCCATAATGAAATTAACTAAACCAAAGTCTAACTAGCATAGCATGTATCAGCATGGGAATATAAAAATGTTCTTCAATACCTAAATAAAGTTGTAACACAAACATAAACACACAATTCAAATACAATCACAAATGATAAATGAGGTCAATTTTTCCTTTAACTCATCACATCTCACTAATTTACTTCCAATTTCTAACGGAATCACTACACTAGTAAATTAGGCACTTCAAAAGATTTTATAGATTATAATCCCAAAGATAAGATTACCCCTGATAAAGTGGTTCCTAGGCACCAATCTCAGGCATCACCTAATCCTTATAATTACGCACCACTAACAGTTACATATTGTAGTGGAAGATCATCCTAATGTTATTCATCAAATAGGTTCGTGACTCCTACCAACTGAAAACAAAGTTAGAGAAAGGATGTAACAAATTGAGATGAATTTGTTACAGTTTAAATTCTTGATGTCTCTTGTAAAACTCAAGTCTGTGTAAGACCCAAGTCACAGTGAACTCTTTAATCCAACTACTACAACAGATCAAGTCTAGCTATAATAAGAAGTTAAGGAATCACC
The DNA here is from genome assembly GCA_022702705.1 of Papilionanthe hookeriana x Papilionanthe teres. Lineage (NCBI taxonomy): Eukaryota > Viridiplantae > Streptophyta > Magnoliopsida > Asparagales > Orchidaceae > Papilionanthe > Papilionanthe hookeriana x Papilionanthe teres. Next base: position 143,469,984 of record CM040421.1, read on the forward strand.
TCCCTCAAGACACAAACAGAGATCAGATCAAACTACAAACAATCCAAACATCTACCAAAAATAATCAAACTGATCAATCCATTATAAAGCAAATACAATAGATCACTAACAATCATGACTCTCAAGCACACTAAATCAAAGCACACTGATAACTATGGGTTGCCTCCCATAAAGCGCTTGGTTTAACGTCATTAGCCCGACAAATGATTCCACCTCGATCAAAATTCCATTTAAGTAATCCTCTATCAATCGCCCAATCATTTCCAGATCCAGGGATTCCTATAAAATCCTCAAATTTTAAATTTTCATTCAGCCCTTCATTTTTAGATGAATTTATATCATAATTCCTCATATTTCTTTCTAGATCCAATATTCTTCTATTAATTTTCTCAATCCGCATATTAATATCATCCTTGAAATTTATAAGAAATGGATCTTTATAAAATACTTCAATATCTTCCAAATTTTTTATCAGATTCCCTTTAGATAATTCGTATTCGGGATCACATTCTTCTATGTCACTCTTATGATTCAAGTTATCTTCCAATTCTTCCCCTTTATAATTATTAAATGACGGAGGATCTATCTTAGTTGAGGAAATAGGTTTTTCTAATTCCCTAGAAATTTCTTCCAATGGTCTTCCAATATCCTTATCCTCTTTTCTCAACTCAAAGTTCTTTTGAAATTTATCCTCAAATTCTCTTCCAAGTCCTAGTTCAATATTTTTATCTTGTTCATCATTTAATTCAGGTTTTTCTTGTGATTGCGACGTATCTAAAGATATAAAGACTGGTAGTGTAGATGAATTCCCTAAAAAGATAGGCTTTAAAATTGTATGGGGTACATCCATCTTAAGCTCATGAGATTTTTCAACATATGGAATTAAAAGTTCATTATATTTGGTAGAGTCCATCATTTCACACCTCTCCTGAAGATACATATAGTCTTCTTTAAGTAATGCTTTTGAATCATCATGAAAGTCTATTTCATTCTCATCTGTTAACTTACTCTTAAAACTTTCTTGGAAATGGTATTTACTTAGATAATCAATTTCATCTATCCAAAAACAATCATCATCTTTTCTCTCAGCTGGATATTTCATAGTCTTTAATACATCAAAAGTAACTTCATGGTCATTAATAATCATAGTCAACTCTCCTTTTTGTACATCTATCATAGCTTGTCCAGTAACAAGGAAAGGTCTCCCTAAGATAATTGGAATTTCTTAATCTTCCTCCATATCTAATACAATAAAGTCCAAAGAAAAATAAATTTATCCACTTTAACAAGCACGTCTTCTATAACTCCTTTTGAATAAATGATAGATCGATCAGCTAACAGAAGGGTTACAGTAGTGGGATAAATATCGATTAAACCTAACATTCTAAATATAGATAGAGGCATCACTTTAATGCTCACTCCTGAATCACATAAAGCTTTTCCACATAATCTTTTTCCAATTGCACAAGGAATTGTAAACCTACAAGGATCTTTAAGTTTCTGAGGAAAATATTTCTGAAGTATAGCGCTGCACTCCTCACTTAGTGCAATTGTCTCATAATCCCCAAATTTCCTTTTCTTATTTAATATATCCTTTATAAACTTTGCATAACTTGGCATCTGTTCCAAAGCTTCAGTGAAAGGAATATTTATTGTCAACTTCTTAAGTACTTTCATGAACTTTGAAAATTTTTTATCCAACTCATGCTCGTCTAAGTCTTTGAGGAAATGGAGGTGGTGATTTTTCCAAACTGATTTTAGTTGGAGATATTAATTTTTCCAGATCCTTAGAAACATGTTCTTTAGGTCTTTTAGTTTCCTTTGTTTCTCTCACAACATCTTTCTCTTTTCTAACCACATCCTCTATATCTCTTCCAATTTTTAATTGGACAGGTTCTATTTGTTCATTAGTGTTCTCTTTAGGGTTGATCTCATTGTTGCTAGGAAGTGTTCCTTGGTGTCTATTGCTAAGTGAATTAGAAATTTGTCCAAGTTGATTCTCTATGTTTCTAATCGCAGCATTTTGACTTTGCAATTGGTTTCCTATTTGCAATACCACTTCTTCCATAGGTGTCTTCTTTTCCTTAAATTGTTGATCATTGTTAAAGTCCGGTGGATATGAAGGTCTATAGTTTGTGTTCCCCTGATTATTCTAACTTCCATTACGATTTGCATGATTATTTTCCCATTGTTGGTTTCCATCGTCAGTAGTAGGATTCCAGTTAAATTTAGGATGGTTCTCCCAACCTGGGTTGTAAAAGTTAGAGTACGGGTTGTTTATGGTATTTAAAGTCTCATATGATAATTTAGAATCAATTATAGACCCTAATGAACTTTCCTCACTTATAGGAGTGAATTGAGGTTGGTTCATTCCAAATTGGTCCAACTTCCTTGATATTGTAGCAATCTAAGATGCAAGAATTAAAATTGTATCTGTATCATGAACACTATCTACCTTTTTAGGATTTACCCTTACAGAGGGCCATTGAAATTCACTTGTAGCCATTTCTTCAATTAATGCATACGCTTCATCAAATGATTTTGACATTAATGATCCACCAGCGGTAGCATCAATTATAGACCTAAGGGATCCTACTAACCCATTATAAAATGTTTGAATGATTAACCAATTGGGCAGAGCATGGTGTGGACACTTTCTTAAGAGTTCCTTAAATCTTTCCCAGGCTTCGTATATTGATTCACCTTCATATTGACGAAATGAGATAATATCGTTTCTAAGTTTAGTAGTCCTTGAAGGTGGAAAATACTTAGCTAAGAATTTCTGAGTTAATGTCTCCCAAGTTTTAGTAGAGCCAGGTGCTAATGAGTATAACCACATTTTAGCCTTATCCCTTAGTGAGAAAGGAAAAAGCCTTAGTCTAACAGCATCGTCTGACATACCATTATAGCGAAATGTAGTACAAAGTTCTAGAAAATTTGATAAGTGTAAATAGGGATCCTCCAAAGGAGTTCCCCCAAACTGATTGTTCCGCACTCGCTTGGATAATCTCGGGATTTATTTCAAATGAGTCGACTTCTATGACAGGGTTTTGTATACGAGAGTGAATTTCATCTGTCGTAGGATTTATGTAATCCCTCAATGATTTATGATGATTTTCTAAGTTATTATCTTGAAAGTTTTCCATTTCCATTTCTATTTTTTCGCGTCCTTTCTGTATTTTTATTTTTTTAATTTTCTTCAAACTCGGGATCATAAGGTACAAGTCCTGCAGATCCATTGTTTCGTATACGCAACATAACAAACAATACATTAACAATTAAACAAATAATAAATGAAATATATTCAACACAGCAAAACATTTTCACGAACACCTTATTTTTCACAGAAACAGTTTTTTCACAACATTTTTTTATATAAATACACTTTCACACAAAACAGTTTTTACGACACTACAGTTTTCCAAGTCTAAGCCTAATTACTTCAACTAAAATTCTCCTAAAGTTCTTACCGAAGCTTCCCCGACAATGGCGCCAAAAACTTGACTCGACCCGCAATTACGCAGTAAATTAACTTCCAAAAGATGGCAAAAAACTTAACCTGATTTATAAATAGCGGCTAGTGTGCAAAATCTTAAATGATATAAAAATTGAAAAATATTTTACACACTAGGGGTACTACGCAAGTATACTTATTGTTTCAAGTAATATAAACTTTTCTTTAAAAACCCCAGTATCGATCTCACGAGGAAGTGAAGAAAGAAGTCTTTAATCAAATTCTAGTCTACTACTAATAGTCCTTAGTTTGGAACGTCGATTAAAATTGTGTTTTGTCTAGGAACTACTCCTAAATGCAAGTGTTAAATGTAATAGTAACTATAACTAAATGAAAATAATAATTCTAAAGATAACCCTTTTTGGATGAATTGGTTTAGAGAATTTTGAGATATTAAAAACTACTATTCTTATGTAATGAAATAGATAATGTATAGGAATGAGATGCATTTAATATTTTATGTGTCAAATAGGAGCAATCCTATTCTTTACCCTTTGGTCCAGGCATAAAGAATATTGACTAATCCTATGCTTGGTTACTAAATCTGCAGCTAGGCTGGGAGGATATCGGCTCTCACTTCGGAGCTCCCACGTTCCCCTTACCTAAGGACTAACAATCTACACTTCAACACCCAAACGATAGGACCGAATTGAGGATTTTAGCCTGTCACTCTAAAATCTCCAATTCTACACCCGATAATTATATTTCCCTATTAATTTGCATTCAATCCCCATGAACTTCACCATCCATGGAATTTGAATGTAGTTCTTACTTAGTTGTAGAAAGCCTAATCCTCTCGGATCATTTATTTTAACAACAAATACGTTTATTATGCATTAATAAACAATACGTTATACAGAAGGTCTTTTGACCAGATGTGGCTAAGGTGTCTGAGCGGGTCCGAGGCTCGTGAAATTGTCAAAGAAGTGCATTTAGGACTTTGTAGCGCTCATCAGTCGAGTCCAAAAATGAAAATGAAGATTAAAAGACTAGGGTACTACTGGCCCTCAATGATGACCGACTGTATGAAAGTTGCCAAAAGCTGTCACCAGAGCCAAGTGCACGGAGTGGTTCCCACACCAACCTCCAAATGTGCTACATCCGATAATCGCGTCGTGGCCATTTGAGTGTTAGAGGGTCCGATAGAACCTCCTTCTTCAAGAGGACATCACTTCATTCTTGCAGCTACAGACTACTTTTCTAAATGGGCAGAAGCTATACCACTCAGAGAAGTAAAGGCACACCACGTGCAACATTTTTTCAAGAACCAAGTCGTCTCCCGTTTTGGGGTACCGCGTAGGATCATTTCAGATAATGGGTCTGCATTCAAAAGTACAAAGATCAATGATTTTGTCAGAAGACACGGGATCGATTGGCGATACTCAACGATCTACTACCCAAGAGCAAACGGCTTGACCGAGGCTTTTAATAAAACTCTTGTTCAAATTTTAAAGAAAACATTGGACGGCAACAAGAGAAATTGGCACAAGAAGTTGTTAGAAGCCTTATGGGCCTACAGGACAACTTTTAGGACTCCTACTCAGTGTACGCCTTACGCTTTAATGTACGAGTCCGAGGCTGTCTTGCCCCTGGAAGTTCAGCTTCCATCACTCTGAATTGCAGTTGCAGAAAAGATCACTATAAAAGAAAATGCCAGACTACGACTGGAAGAATTGGAAAGCTTGGAAGGGAAAAGACTTTCCGCGCAGCAAAATTTTGAACTGTATCAAGCCAAGATGATCCAGTCCCATGATAAACTGGTCCGCCCAATCAAAGTCTGTGACTTAGTTCTTGTTCTCAAAAGACATATCCTTGCACACCGCAATAAAGGAGGTAAGTTTGAACCAACCTGGGAGGGACCATTTGTGGTCGAGACAGTCTACTCTGAATGTTCCTACCAACTGGTGAATTGCCGTGGAGAACGACTCATGCTTCCGATCAATGGACGGTATTTAAAAAAGTATTATGCAACCTGATGTTTCGAAGGGTGGTCTCTAAAGTAGAATCTTATCCCTAGAAACACGGGTGAAGTAATAACTTTGTGACTGGGTCCGAACCCAAAACAAAATAAAATGGATGATAAAAAAAATCTCATCAACGAAAATGTTAAAAAGAAAACATGGGAAATCGTAATAATAAAATGTCAATCTTTTCTTTTAAATCCATTCATTCCTTATATTTTCTCATCTTTTCCTACTTTCTTTAAGTTTAAAAGAAGTGAATAAGAATTTTTAAGTGTTTTTCTTATTGTTCTTGTTCTTAGTACAGCCCCTGATCCTTTCCCTATTTTTTTTCGCAAAGAAATGTCGAACGAGCTGTTGGTTCTAAACTTTAGAAATGGTGTGAGTCTAGCACTTGATGAAAAGAGGGTGAGGGATGGAGCAGTGATAGAGATTAACTCAGACTTCACACCAGCCGACTTACAATACAAAGAAAATGATGGGATCCCAGTTGATCGAGAAGAACTTCACAACCAGATGGTGATGAAAATGGGTGGCCCGAGCCACCAATCCAGAAGCAAGAAAAGAAAAGCAAAAGCCGCTCATGCAACCGGAGAAGATAAGAAAGTTAAGTCCGTAGTTGCCACAGCAGAGGGTAGGATTGTCAGCGTCGTGCCCGCAGAAATTCAAGGGGTAAGGAGAGCTACTCTCACTGCTACCCAGCGAAGAAATAAAAATCGTTGCATTCGCAAAATGTTGACCAAGCTGGCAGCGGATCAACAAAAAGAGACAGTTTCTATAGTCAATGCAAATACTCCGAAGAAATCGATTCGTCAGTAATCAGAAAAGAGAAAGTTAATTCCAAGAACAACAGGAAGGATGAAAGAAATTCCAAGAACAACAGAAAGGATGAAAGAAACTCTAAAAAGAGCAGAAATAGAATCAGCGCCTCGACGCCAAGCAGATGTACCAGTTCAGAAGAGTCTTGTTGCGAATGCAACCCCGGAGGATGTCCTGATAGAGACTATCCCTGAGGAGCCAACACATGCAAGAGAGCGTGCTGGGCTTGAACCATACATTCCCCAGTACGTCACCAGGCCTCGCCGGTTGCAAATAATTCTGGAATATGAGCTGGAGAGGATGCAGAATGTTGAGAAGAAAACTTTTGAATATTTTGAAAGGATTTAAGGCAGGAGGTTCAACATCCTAAAAGGCCTCGAGCTGCAAACAAATGTGTTTTCAGACTACGAGCAGCAAATTGTGGACTATGTCATCGAGCTTCAGAAAATGGGTCGAGTCGGTCGTTTAAGAAAGAAGACCCACTCAGAACCTCGAAAGTGGATGAGAGGAAAAGGAAGAGTTACGATTCAGTGCGGGTGTTGTTACAACTTCACCGAGGACATAAAGGGAAATCCACCAGGATACTCCTTCGCAGTGAGGTGGATCTGATGCCAAGAATTATCAAGAGAATGGTAAAAAGGATGGTAACATGGAGGATATTGCCTACAGATTGCATACCCAATAGCTGCATCATTAACATACACAGGGAGGGCGACTGCATACCGCCACATATAGATCATCTTGACTTCGTCAGACCTTTCTGCAGAGTGTCTTTCATCAACCAGTTTAACATCATGTTCGGATCTGACCTCCGGATAGCAGGCCCTGGTGAATTCCGAGGGCTAGTGGAGATACCACTACCGGTAGGTTCTGTCCTTGTGTTAAAAGGAAATGGAGCCGACGTAGCAAAATATTGCATCCCAGGAGTGCCTATGGAGCGGATCTCCGTCACTTTCAGGAGGATGGATGACAGAAAAATGCCTTACCACTTTCAACCAGATCCAGAATTGGAGAGTCTCCGGCCCTATGAGCTGTGAGTTACATGGGAAATAGCACACCTCCAATACACATCCATGCGGTATTCCTGCCAAGGGTGGCATGGAAGGTGATGTTATTGCTCATGTTTCTTACTATTTAGACATGGATTTTTGACAGACGCTTTTGGATGGATGAACAAGAATCTTACACAATCCGTTTTGAATTTACATGGATTGTATGAGACATTAAATTTCTGAGCAAAATGTCATCATGATTAGATCAAGTTGTATGATGTATTTTCAGCAAGTTGGAATGAAAACGACTATGTCATATATTGCCTTCACCTCTTTTTGTGCAAATTGACTGGGAAATGCCATTAGAGTTAAATGAACTTTGAACAAAGAACAGAAAAGAAAAGAAAATAAATGAGAACTTTTCCTAAAAATATGAATATTAAAATGAACTTCAAATTCACATGAACACTAAATAAACAACAAAAAATAAAATGGGATCGTTAAAGGACAAACAAAACGCATCTAAACTCCAAATTGAATTTCGATCTCAAACCTCTGATTCAAACCTTTCAGTTCTTTCCTCCATCGAAATATGTTGGAAACTCTTTTGAAATTTGAATATTCTCTTCGACTTGTCGTTAAGTCAAGTATTTTCAGCTTGGTACACTTACCAATTCCTTTCAGTTCTCTTTCCTCTTTGTTTTAGAGGATCGACTACTTTTGTTGACACGGAGCCACGAACTTTGTTCGATTTGGTTCTGATGGCATAAGACTGGGTCCCTCTTCATACAGATAAATTTCCGAGACTGGTACCAAATTCCAGTTCTCTTCCTTCGAGGTCGGTACCAAATTCTGACTCTCTTTCAAATTGATACCAAATTTCAATTCTAAATTTCTAAGACCTGTACCAAATATCAGTTCTCTTCCTACGAGGTCGGTACCAAATTCTGACTCTCTTTCGAATTGATACCAAATTTCAATTCTAAATTTTCGAGACTGGTACCAAATTCCAGTTCTCTTCCTTCGAGGTCGGCACCAAATTCCGACTCTCTTTCGAATTGATACCAAATTTCAATTCTAAATTCCCGAGACTGGTATCAAATTCCAGTTCTCTTCCTTCGAGGTCGGTACCAAATTCCGACTCTCTTTCGAATTGATACCAAATTTCAATTCTAAATTTCCGAGACTGGTACCAAATTCCAGTTCTCTTCCTTCGAGGTCGGTACCAAATTCCTCCTCTCTTTCGAATTGATACCAAATTTCAATTCTAAATTTTCGAGACTGGTACCAAATTCCAGTTCTCTTCCTTCGAGGTCGGTACCAAATTTCGACTCTCTTTCGAATTGATAGCAAATTTCAATTCTAAATTTCCGAGATTGGTACCAAATTCCAGTTCTCTTCCTTTCGAGGTCAGTACCAAATTTCGACTCTCATTTGAATTGATACCTAAATTTCGATTCACATCTTTCGAGACTGGTACCTAAATTTTGGTTCTCGTTTTGAGTTTGTTACCTAAATTATGATTCTCTTTCCGAGATCGATACCTAAATTTTGATTCTCTTTCAGGATTGATACTTAAATTTCAAATCTCACTCTCTCGAGATCAGTACCTAAATTCTGATTCTCATCCTTTTTCCGTGGATAGTTAAACTTTGATTCTTACTCTGAGGCTGGTACCTAAATTCCAGTTCTCTTCGTAATCCCAAGGTTGAAACCCAGGTTTCAATTCTCATTTCAAATCTAAGTTTCAAATTCAAAATTTCCTTAAATTGATTTTAAATTAAACTTCAATCGAAATTGAAACTCAAAACAAATCGAAATCTAAACTCACACATTGAAACTTGAAATTTAAAAGTAAAATGAAATCTAAATCGAATTCCCCAGATCTTGTGATTTGGAGTTCACCTCCTTTTCCATTCCCCAGCGAGAGTTCAGGAATCTCCAGCCTTGGAAATATACCTGATACTCCCCAGCGGAAATTCTTCTAATTCGTCATAAGTTTGTCACTTGGACATCTGTGTTGGTTTTGTTGATCTCTTCGGTCAACGCCAATATGCGCGGTGTGCTTGGTTAGCACACCACACCTATTGGGGGTCCATTTGTTGACCTCAATTTTGGTGAGGTCTTTTGCTTCGCTATTTAGTATTTAAGATCTAGCCTTAGGCTTTTCCTTTGACTAATCTTAGAGGAATAGAAATGGAACCCACCACTTAGAAATTCAAACACTTCTTGACTTCCTACAAACCCCACAAGCTTGATTGTAGGCCCCTAATCACCTAGAGGGTTAAAATCAAATGTGGAGGTTTAAAGGATGAGTTCCTTATAGGACTTTTTGGCCTTAGGAAAACCCTGGATTGCCTGGTCTGGTGAGGGTTGACTTGCACATACACTACACCCTCACACACATTCCAAGTCCTAAAACCACACTCTCACCCAACTTAACTTCCTAACTCATGTAGGTAATTCATATGGATGGTCCTTAACCCCTAAGCCCCTGGCTAAGAGGGTTAGGAACAACATAGTGAATGCCTCAAATGAGTCCTCTCATGGCTTATATGGGCTTAATATGGCTTCATGGCTCAACAAAAATGATTCCATTTCATTCACACTTGATCAATCTTCTTTTTTTCAAAATTTCAGTTTTTGACACCCGGGGCCCCGGACCCACCAAACCTACCAAATACCCTCGAAATGATCCAAAATTTGCAAAATTACCTAAATTACCCAAGATTCCTCAAAATAAATCCTAAACACTTCCCTCCACTCAAATAAACCATGTTTGGCCAAAATACCAAAATTTCCAAAAATACCCCTAAACCCCCCAAAATTACCAAAATATCATTTTACCCCAAAAATCCAAAAAATTTTAAAAATTCCCAGAAAATTTCAAAAAATCCCAAATATTCTCAATTTCATTTTGTTCAACTACACCATGGGCCAATTTTGCCAATTTACCCCACTTTTACCAAAAACCCCCAATTTAACCCATTTTTTAACCCAAGTGAACCCAATGTCAAACCAAACCACCCCAATTGACCTCAATTTTGGTCTAATTCAATTCTAAACTTTAATTTAATATCTTCAATATCAATTTAGACCAAATCTAAGTCCAATTTGATTGACATTTGGGCCCAATTTCAATTTGGGGCTTAAGGCCCAATTTTGACCCAAGACCCAAACCTAGCCCAATTGAACTCCAATTGGCCCCAAATATTTTCTAAAGACTTCCTAACATCCACATAAACAAAACACTAACTTGATTTGCCCAAAATTTGAACCTAAACTCCACCCAAACCTAACCCAAAACCAAAATCCCTTAAAATGACCTAAGCCCAAACCTAACCCAAATGGGCCCAAATCCCAAAATTAGAGCCCAATCAAAGTTGAAAACTCTTTTTAACACTTCCATAAACATTTTTAAACATTAATTTTACACCAAATTCAACCTTAGCCCAAACTTAGCCCATGTTAGCCCAATTTGGCCCACCTTGGCCCCTTTACCAAAAAAGCCCAAATTCAACCCAATTCTACTCCAAATCACACCAAATTGATTCCAAACCATTCATGAAACATCCCTGAACTAAAACCAACATTTATTTGGCATGGTATTTCACAAAATTCTTCATCGAAAAGTCCATTTTGAAATATAAAGGCCCACCCATTTAAGCCTTTTAAAAAGCCCACTTGCACCAAACCCAAAAAGCCCAAAAATTCATCCAAAGCCCACATGACAATTCCTTCTCATCATCCACTTGATAAAATCATTCCCTAAAGTTTGAAACCTATGATTAAATCATTCCAAATTTGGCTTTATCCAAATTCCCATCAAAATGCCAAAATTCCTAAAATCCATTCCAATGAAATTGACTAAGCCATCCCCAAGCCCATGTAAAGCCATCCTTAAGCCCCATGTAAAGACATGAGAAGTTTGACATGTGACCATCCCATAAATGGCAAGAGGAGGAGCCTCTTTAAGGATTCTCTTAAAGGTGATTAAATCTTTTCATGCTTCTCCTAAACTATGTTTTAACTTAAACATGCTTGGATAGTGACTTCTCCCCACTAATCTAGCTTACTCACCTGACCTCCCTCAGCCCAAATCAGAGCTTAGAAAGGTGCACCCAACCCAAACCCATAGGATGACCAAATTGAGTCCAAAAGAGCCCCTTCCCCATTCCATTTTGAATGAAGCCTTCTACACATGGCCAATCTCTATTGCTTGTACCATTGCCAACCCCTGACCCTCCTGATGACAACAGTGACTTGACCCTGGCCGGCCAGCCACCACAGTCGCCGGAAACTACCAGGCCGAGAGCACCCATGTGAGCCAATTTTTGAATTTCTCCTTGCTGAGTTGTCTCAGCCCAATTAAACACCATGGCTGTTCTTCCCTTGCCCTGAGCAGTTGATCCAAGCCATCAAACCCCCCTGATGAGCCCTCCATCCACCGCTATTTAAGCACCACCTCCTCTCGGCCAAAAAAGGTTGTTGAGCCAAACCTTACCAAAACCCTACCAAAATCACTCCAGATCCCTCTCCAGACATAGAGAACTTGATCTCCACTGAAATCCAGCCCTAAAGCCCTCTCTGTGAGTCCAATTTTGGAGTTGAAATTCAAGCTCAAAACCAGGACACTTCACCACAGTGAGCCAATCTTCAAATTGATTGACTCTACACCTTCACCAGACCAAGAGGAGAAGTTCCCCAGCAAAAGCCCCCTCACCAGGCTAGCCATTGCTTCCAGCCTCCAAGCTTTGTGATCGGCCTTGGTCACCTTTGTACCTAGGCATTTCCCCAGAGCAAGAGACTTCATCTGGAGCTTGCTTGGACTCAATCGAAGGTGACACAACCCTCAGATCGAAGCTTCACTTCTCTGAGCAAAGGTATGAACTCACTCTTCCTCCCGAGCTCCTGGAGATTCTCCATTTAGTTTGAGTTGATTTCAATGCACCTTAACCATATAGATGTGTTCGTCTCTTCAAGACAAATCAAAAAAGTATAAGAACGCAAAAATTCATGGAGAATCGAGTGAGATCTTAAGGTTTTAGTGTGGACAATCACGGGTGCACACCAGTCGGAGACGATGACCAAGAGTCGTTGGATCGCGCGTGTATCGAGCGGACGGTCTAGATCAAGCCGAACAGCGCAATGGTACGTGAATGGCGGACCCCTGTAGCGTTGACTCAGATGTCGGCGCCGAATCACGAAGCGACGCGTGGGCTTTCGATCCGGACGAGGATGACGAGGCGCCGAGTAGGATAAATTGAAAATTAGGATTTTTTGGATTTATTTAAATACCAGAACTTCAAAAATTCATATCTTTGCATAGAAAAATCACAAAAATAAAATAAAAATACTCACTTGCTTAGTGAACGGAGGAAAATAATGTGGAAAAGAAATCAAGTTAATTGGATGAGTATTTTATTTTTAATAATTTATTTACTGTTTCTAATGTTTTGATTCTCCATTCGCATAGATAATTCACCATGGCATGAGACCATAGGGCTTTTGAAGCCTCTGATCTTGGGAACATTCCCTCGATTTTTCAAGGTCAGAGGCCATCTCTGTGAAAAGTTATTGATTTTTCAAGTTCATGTCACTGTTCTAGGTATTCTAATTCTAATAATTAGCATGTTGTAAAATAAATTCTAGGAAAATTTGGTGGTGTTTCTTAGGACCAGGGGAGCCTATGAAAAATATATTTTGAGTTAATTCATTCATAATAACCCTAATTGGCCTAAACTCCCAAAATTAAATTTGAATTAATTAGGGTTAACCACACACCAAACTGACTTGAAAACAATTCTCCATTGCTCTTTAGGGTCAGAGGAACCTTACATAAAATTTTGAAATCAATTGGACTTGATTAACCCAACCAAATGGATTGATTAAGCCTCATAAGAAAAATGGAACTTTAAAAATTCATAACTCCAAAAATACTTTTCAAAAATTCACAAAAATGGTTTCGGAGCTTCTCTAATATCAGGGGAGTTTAGGAAAATTAAAATTGAAATTTTCTAAAAAAGTTAATTTTTCATAATATTTTAATATTTTAATAATTAAAAAATAATAAAAATCACAAAAATGTTAAAAATCATAAAAATGTCACATTTTAACTCCTAATCACTTGGAACAAATCAAATATTTTTCCTAAGTCCCTAGGATAAGATATTGAATTTTAAAGGCTTAATGTAATTTTTAATATTAAAAAATGAATTTTCAACCTTTTTCACTAAAATAATTCTAATAAATCAAAGAAAAATCATAAAATTATAAAATTTATTTCTCTGGACTCCTTGAGGTCAAAGAAATTTAAGAAAAATATAAAATCTATTGTTCAATATTTTTTTCTAAATTAATTAATACTCTAAAATTCAAAATAATTATAATAAACAAAATATAATTCAAAAAATCACCAAAATTGGTCCTAGTGGTTCTCTATTCATTATAAATATCTCATAATTTTCTTAAGAACAGAAACTTTACCTTGGTCATGTCTTCGAATTTTCTTTAAAAACTCGTATTTTCTACCAAAAATAATTATATAAATAAGTTAAAGTCAGAAAAATCACATTTTCTCATTTAATGTCTTAATTGACATGTGAGTGAGGTGACATAAAAATTTCAAATTTATTTGAGCTCAATTTAGTAAGTTATGAAATAAATAAGCCCAAAAGGGCATAAAGGTAATTAAAGAATTTTAACCCTTAATTAAAACTTTAGGTTTAATCAAAAATGGAGGGTAAAATATTTTATTTTACTTTTCTCTTGGATGATTGAAACTTAGGGAAATTAAAAGGGTAGAAACCCATTAAACACTTTGAAAATATTAAAATGAAACTCTAAATTAAATAATTTAAATTTTGGAAAGAATATATTTAAAATTTGGATTATTAAAATAGGGATATTATTGAGAGGATATTTATTCTTTAATTTAAAAATCCCTAAATAAATCACTTCAATAATATTTAGTTCTTAATTAAAAATTAAAATCATAATCCAAACTAAATAAATTAAAAATTAAAAGAAGATAACCCTTAAATGAATTAAAGCTTAAAATGTTATTGGTCCAATAATTAAAATCAAACTTAAAATCTTGGAGTTAAATTAAATTAAATTAAATTAAGTCAAGTCAAAGTTTAAATTAAATTAAATTAACACCTTAACAATTAAATTAAATTAAATTAAAAATATTGAAACTAAAATTAAATTAAATTAAAATTAAATTAAAATTAAAAATTAAAATTAAATTAAAATTAAAATTAAATTAAATTAAAATTATTTTAAAATTAAATTAAAATTAAATTAATTTAAATAAAATAAAATTAAATTAAATTAAAAAAAATTAAATTAAATTAAATTAAATTAACATCACTTAACAATAAACCTGAATGAAAACATTAAGAGTTAAATCAAAACATATGAAAGATTTCAACACTTTTTTCAATATAAGTAAATCTAAAACATAAAAAGTTAATCTGAAATATAATATCACCTAAAGTGTAAAGATTTAAATTAAATCTAAAATAATTGGAACCCTATTCCAAACTTAATAATCATTAATTAATTTTTATAACTAAATCAAATCAAATTAAATCATTAAAATATTTATTACTTTGCCCTTAAAAGGCTTTTATTGTTATAACTCTTAAATGAAGCATCAAGTGAAGTATCACTTCACACATAAGATATTCAAATGTCCTAAGTTCACCGAAGCAAGAAACAAAACAAAATTAAAATCCTTTGATGATTAATTCACCAATACAATAAAATTCATTTGAACTCAAAATAATCCCAGAAGTATTGAAAAGATGTTTAAGATTCGTCTTAAACACTTCCTCTATACAATGAGGTGTTTTAGAAGAATAATTGAACTTAATTATTCTTTGGTGAAGAAAATCATCCTTAAACCAAACCAACAACCTAGACGTCATAGGAAATGACTAGCAATAGGATTAGGATTCTGGTAGACAACCAAAACCCTTTCCCTTAGCTTTACCTAGGTATTTCTTGCAAAAATATGTTTAAATGCTCTAACATGTGTTTTAAGTGTAGCTTGGGATGACGGGAAGACCCTCCAGGTACACTTTTACTTTGTTGCAATTTACCTACATGTGCTGCATTTTAATTTTCTTACATGGTAAAACAACTATTACATGAAAACCAAAACCTATAGGATAGCCACAAAACTGAAACCAAAACTAAATTAAAAGTCATCACAAAATAAAATTCACCGCCACAACATTCCAAAATATAAAACAACTCAAAATTTAATCATAAAAAATAACAAAACTGCAATTACAACTAAATTAAAATATCTCATTGGACGATCAGGAATACCTCGGATGAACCTACGTGTTGCTAACGGGATTTCCCACGGTCTAAATGAAAGTGTGGAACTCATTCAGTTGAGTTTAGCAAATTCATCTGGACTAATTGAATCTGATAAAAATAACAATGCCAGAATGATGGAACCGTGGGATCTTAACCGGTGTTGTTATAATCAACTTTAAGATTTGTTCTAATTAAAACATTAAAAACACTTAGATTTTAAGATTTTCTCTAAGACAAGACACTTTTCTCATCCCTTGATTTTCACCTTCTAAAACTAAACCTCTGCAACAACAAGGAGCTCGGAGCATGGTGGGCAGCACGGCCATCGTCATCAGCAAAACTTGAATCTACTTCAACAAAACCTTTCCTAGTTTTAAACAATAAAGCCATAGGATTTCGAGGTAGTTTGCTTAGCGCAACATAAATCCTCAACTTTTCAGGCATTTGTATAATCATGTTATGCAAATTAAGCCCTAACCGGTCTTAGGACTATGAGGTAGTCGTTTGATACGACATAAACCCTCACATCTTCGATGCTATTTGTGTGATTATGTCATACAAACATAAGTCCTAATTAATTAAAATTGGCAAGATTGAAACATTAAATAAATTTCTTAAACTCGAAGCCAAATAATAGGATAGTTTGGGAAGTTGCCAAAATTATTCTTGGATCCTCAACTTTGCCTACATCTCTTCCTTTGAATTCCCAAAATAAATTATCCTAAATTTGATCCATTCCCTATTGAAACTCCAAAATTCAATCTTTTGAAAACCTTAAACTTTGAAATTCTTGAGAGCAAAATTACTGATCATTATCGAGAGTTTTCTTAAATGATTCCTGTCATTTAAGATGTAATTAGCTATAGGGGCTTGCCCTTATGGGGAACTTTAAGAACTCGGGTAATATAAACCCTGTTTAATTCATTTATATTAAGCAGGGTAACTTGTCAACTTATAAAATTGGTTCGCATACCAAATTGATGTCACAAATCTTCTAGTTTATTTAACTGAGCCCCATCATCAAGCAGTGTGTCTATTGTTCGGGATAGATACACGGTTTGTGGTGTGGTGCTCGTTTATATAAACTATTTGGGATGTGAGATGAACTTCATTTCATATCTTAAAATTTTCAAACTTAAAAAATTATTTTCAAAAAAATCAAATGTTATTTTCCAAACTGTATATGTTAAATTAAATTTAAAATCTTAAAATTCGCCACACAATTTCTATTTGGCGACCCCTGTTTAAAATTAAACTTACAACCTAAAAATATGCCGACAAGAACTTATTGGTGCTCCTAAACGTCTGCATCAATTGGCTCATGGATCTTGCGTTAAAGTGTTTATCAATTATGAAAACCTTTTTGGGTTCTTCATTAGACATAGGTACCTAGAGTACAATCACACATGTCTCGAGATCCCCTCCATTTGGATTTTGATGTCGAGCAGTTCATGGTCAACACTCGAGGTTTCTCTCAAATAGTAGCTTCTAAATAACTCCAAGTTCCCCTAGACCATAATACTTCCCCATATACTATGAACTTTACCGTGAGATGGTAGGTAGAAGTTACAACTTAGTAGCTGTTCAAGAAACACCGACCAAAGATAGCATTGTAGGTTAGCAAAGACTCTACCACAAGGAAATCCTATATGTTGTTAGGTTGCTTCTCTGGTTCTCCCAAAGAAATGGCGAGGGCGATAAAGCCCACCACCACCTTTCTTTCACCAGAGAATCTGAACAACAGAATGACCAATGTTATCAACCAGCCGGCCTTCAGAACGATCTTATCAACACTCTTTTGAATGGGATATTCATCAAAATTCCTGTATCAACAATAATACGACCCACCTGATAGTTGTTTATCAATTTTGTGGTGACGATCACCTCCTTGTAGGGATTCCCTTTGGTGGGAGATCTGCATATGTAAAGATAACGGGTAAGTAGTTACGTGTATACGAGAAGATGGAGCATACATCTCGCAAATGTTGTCTCTTCAAGCTGGAGGGATGTGTCTCCCCCAAAGACGGAAGGTATTATCCCTGCTATATGGTTCTCATTCACCCTGATAAGTTCATTAGATGGAAGTTCTACTGGTGCTTTACCTTCTCATTGTGTGTGTGTGTCAACTGCAACAAACCCTTTGAGCTTTCTGGCTAGGATGTGTTCTTCAGTCAGGTTTCAGAGGTGATGGATCTCCTTCATTTTGTGATAATGGTCATGGTGATACTGACATAGCTCTTCAGATCCTGCAAGGCTAAGGCTACCTTTCAAGGTTGGTCCAGTTTGAAGTAGTCCATTTTTGGATGACTTGGACTATTTCAGTCATCGACATGTTGAGGGTTGTTAACCCTTGCATTTCCCTATTAACATCCTGTCACTCATAATTTTGAGCCTACCTTTGATCAAAGCATTGGTTTTGCTCATTTAACTACTGATCTCGTGACTGAGGCTTGTTGTTTTGGTGACCAGTGGAGACTGATTGTCCTTCACCCTTCACGGCTTGCCCCAATTTTTCTGCTTCTTTGATGGGAGGTCGAATGATTATGTATTACCCTTTTAGAAGCCTTCAGGTCTTATTCGATAAGTATGTGCTCGTTCACCATCCCTGATACTTCTTCAAAAGTAGTATAATTAAACACATTTATGTTATACATGAATCATTACTTCAGACTCCTTGCTTCAATGATGTTCCAGCTATTTCAAGTTTTAAATTTCTAACTTCCCAGCATCTTGTTCTGGAAGCAGGTGATGTAGGCCCATATGCTATCGCTCTTTCCTTGTTTAATGTCAAGCAAGGTTTCCGAGTCTTTATTTGGTTTCTGCATTTTTGAGAAGTGTCAAATGAGGAGTCTTTCAAATTCATAGAAATTTAGGATGGTATAGATCGCCAGATCTTTAACCATCGAATGGTTGATTCCCTCAAGGTGATTAGAAAGAGGTGGCATATTACGGAGTCGTCATTCTGGAGTAGACTAATTGATGACTCAAATGACGCTATGTGTTTAATCAGGTGTCGGTTAAAAAAGGGATTAGGAATAGAGATTTAATTTAATATATATATATATATATATATATATATATATATGTGTGTGTATGTATTTATAATTTCAGAAAATATCATTTTAGTTTTGAAAAAAATGAAATCAAACCGATCTCATATATGTAATAGTTCAAATAATCAAGCACTTCACCACAAGGCATGTATCTATCTCGAGAATGGATACATTGCTTGGTGGTGAGACTTGATCAATTAAACTAAAGAATCCATGACATTCGTTTGGTCTGCGAACCATTTATGTTGATCGACAACTTCCCCTCTCTAATATAAAAAATTAGATAGGGTTTATACTAATTTGGTTTCTTTAAGTTTCCTATAAGAGTAAGCCCCTATAATTAATTACATCTTAGATAACAGAAGTCACCTAAGAAAACCCTTGATTGAGATTAGGAAATATTGTATTCATGACTTCCAAAAGGTAGGATATTCAAGAAAATGTGGTAATACAAAATTCAATAGGTGAGTAGCTCAAGTTTTCAGGATAGTTGATTTAGGAATCTAAAGGAAAAGAACACTAGGGGAGACATAGATCCAAGAATAATCTTGGAATTCCCCGTACTACCCTATTGTTTGGCTCTAATTTGAGATATTTATTAAATATTTCATCCTGCCAATTTTGTTATTTAGAGATTATATTCACTTGATACTGATCATATGAATAACATGGAAGATGAGAGGATTTATTCTATATCAATTGACAACCTCGGAACCTAGGACGAGTTTAGGGCTTATATTGCATGGAGTGTAAAGGCCTAAAGGGATAAAGTGGGGATTTATGCTGCACTAAGCAAACAACCTCGAAGTCTTTTGGCTTGGTGTTTATTTCTAAGGATTTTTGTTGTTGAAGATGGTCGTGTTGCCCACTATGCATGCTTCATGCTCCTCGTCATAGCAGGTTTAGTTGTAGAAGTGTAAAATTGAATAGATTGAGAGAAGTAACATGTTTCAAAAATAGTTAAATTGAGGTGTATTAATGTCTTATTAGGGGAATACTTTAAGTTGATTATGATGAAACCAGTTAGGATCCCACGGTTCCCTCATTTCGGCACCACCATTTTCTTCGAATTCACCCAGATGAATTTACTAAACTAACTTAATGAGTTCCGTACATTCGTTTAGACCGTGGGAAAGCTCGTTAGCAGCCGTAGGTTGCCTCCTCCGAGGTATTCCCGATCATCCAATAGTTTTAATTTAGTTTCAATTGTGATTTTGTTTTGTTTGTGATTAAATTTTGAGTTGTTTTATATTTTGATTGTTGTGGCGGTGAATTATATCATGTTTTGTTTTAATTTTAATCTTTGGTTTTGGTTTTGTGGCTATCATAAAGATTTTGGTTTTCATGCATGGTGACATTGTTATTTAACATGAAAGTTTGTAAGCAAGAAAAATAAAATAAAGAAACTACAGGGAAAGAATATAATGTAAACTATAAAAGCGTACATTTCGGGTCTTCTCATCCCTCCACCTGAAACTTTAGTATCTTTTGCAGCAAACAATTATAATTTGCAAAAACTTGAAGCCTATAGATAGGTTCTTCATGGGTCTACTAAGTCCTATGTCATAACTTGGTGGGTTCTATTTATTCAATTGAGAGATGCTTTTCTTTAATAAGTATGATAGGTTCAGTTGTCCTATAAGATGTCCAGAAGACCTATGAAAAGATCTAAAGAATATCTAGATATTTCACAACCCTTTTGAACTTTCTTGAGTTCATTTGAACTTATCATACTCATTAAATTATTCATCCATTTCATACCCTTATGCTCAATAAACATTGATATTTTAATCATCCCAAACGTGGGGTAACTATCACTTAATATTTTATTTATGAATTATGTGAGTAAAGGCCTCTAGGGGCAAATTGATTTATTAAGATATTTTGCCAATTTAATTTTAAGTTGGGGTTGTAGTTTTGAAAAAGTGTTTCATATTAATTATGCTTTCTTTTCTAAACCTCGTTAGTCAAATTTTAATCAAGCCTAGTTCATTACTAAGCCCTTAAGACTTCAGTGGGTATATTTATATTTTAGAAAAAAAAGTTAAGTTGACTTTCATGATTATGATTTTTATCAAAATATTGAATTATCATTAAACCACTAATTGGAGGGGTTTTAGATCATTAAATATCATCTTCCAAAGATGATACACTTAACTTAGGATCATTTAATTTCGATTATCCTCCAAATAAATATAATTAAAAAAATTACAAGTTTACTCTTTAATATGACAAAAGTTAGAGTGGTTTTTACCATTTATCCCTATATGTTTCAATCATTCAATTATGTTAATTAAGATGAGTCATTACTCGTTTCCCACTTTAATTAAGCCCAAATGTTAATTAAGACTAAATTCTTCAAAAATACAATTTTGTCCCTAAGGCCTTAATACTTCAAAATTGATCAAATTTAACTCAAATGACTTTGAAAATTTTATGATACCCCACCCATGAGTCAATTAAAACTCTAGAGAAGAAGATTTGATATTTTATCAATATTAATTTAATTTATATAATTATTTTAATGCAAAAATAAGGATTTTCAATTATAATTTTATAACTTGATCAAAATAAATCCTTTACTCTCAAGAAACTATTGAAGGTTCACATATACCAAAGGACCACTTAGACCAAATTTCATATTTTTTGAATTTTATATTCATTATTAGAATTATTTTATTTTTTGGAATATTTAATTAAATATAAGATATTATCTATATTGAAAATTATGTTTTATATTTTTCAAAAATCTCTCTGACATCGGAGAACCCTGAGAATCAAGTTTCATATTTTTTTGATTTATATTTCTATTAATAAAATTATTTTAGTGAGAAAATAGGAAAAATCCATTTTTAGGCTTTAAAATTGTTTTTAACCCCTTAAAATTTAATATTTTAATTTATAAAATTAATCCAATTGCTCCTAAATTATTGGAAACAATTTAGAACATTTCTACAAATTTTATTATTTTCACGATTTTTTGAATTTTTAATTATTTAAATATTTAAAGTAGCCTTACAAATGAAAATTTTATTTTACTTCCAATTTTATTTTTCTCACCTTGATCTTATCACAAGGAACTCTCAAAACTAATTTAGTGATTTTTTAAATTATATTTTAATGATTATAATTATTTTATTTCAAAAATTCCATTTTACATAGAAAATTCCATTTTGTGGCCAAATTAACTCCAATTAACTTAAAATTTTTATGGGAAGTTCCCTTACCCCTAGAATACAGTGGAGAGTGATTTTAATGTCATTTTCTTTTATATTTAACCCAAATTAATTTTCTTTGTTTTTAGGGTTTAATGGCCATTAGAACTATTCTTAGTGAGTTAAACCAAAATTTTAGGGTTCTCTGGTTATAAGTAACCTACTAAAATAAGTTTTGTATTTTTTTAAACAAGATAATGTTTATTATAATTATTTTGGCAAAATAATGACCATAAACTTGAAAATTAGGGATCTCTTCATTGAGATCCCCTCTAATGTTGGAAAAATCAGGGTAGGTTCCTCATGAAAGAGAGATTAAAACCTCCAAAAATCAAGCCATGATGAAATGTTCAAGTGCATGGAGAATCAATACACTAGAAATGGTGTTTAATTAATTAGGCTAACCAAGCCTAAAATTAAGCCAACTTGCATAGAGAATGAAAATGAGCTCGAAAAGCGGGAAGAGTATAATATTTTTGTCTGGAGGGGAGACCTCAATCAGTTGGTTGTAACAGCTTCGATTGGATCCAACAAGCCTCCAGATGAAGCCTCTCACTGTGAAGTGTCTATACCTAAGTTTGACCTGACCTAATTTCAGATGTTGATCAAAGTCTGGTATGGAGGCTCTCTGTAATTGGGCTTTGATGGGGGGAACTTCTTCTTTCAGTGTGGGGATGGTGTGGGTGCAGTTAATTTATATTTGGTGCACTGTGGAGCTGTGGTGGGGAGTGTTCTGGTTTCAGCTGAGAATTGAACTCTGAAATTAGCTCTATATAGTGGAAATTAGGGTTGGAGGATTGTGGGCTTGCACTCAAGAGGTCTTGAGGAAGCTCTGGAAGAAATTTGACAGAGTTTCCTTAAAAAAAAAAATTTTTCCTGTCATTTGGTCGTAAAGAATGGCTTTTATAGCCATGGCTTCCAAGTGGAGCTCAGGGCTTGTTGGTGGGTGAAATTGTCTGCTTATGTGGAAGGCAGGTCAGCTCCAATGAGCAACTAGAGCTTGACACAATGGATGGGTCATTTGGGTTGAGTTTGGCTTGGGGTGGCTCTTTGTTTTGAGGTGCTCCGTCGACTAGGCTAGCTGGCCAGGCAAGGGGAGGTGGTCAGAAGTCAGGTGAGCCAGAGGTCATGCCAACATGGTGATGGACTTAAGTGGCTGAGTGTTTATTGTAAATCTCCTTAGTTTTTACCCATTTCAGGAATGGGATCCCCTAATTTGAGGGACCCTTGGTCCATGGCTCCATTATATTGGTCTAGGTGGATCTAGCTCAGTTCCTAGGGTCCAAAAGTTGGCCATGGTAAGTTTTGTTTAGTCACATTTGGTTTAATTTGGTCACATTGGTTCATAGGTTCAATTTGGGGTTATGTGGGTTCAAGTTGTGCTAGGTTGGGTTTGGGCAGGGATTGGGTCAAATTTATTGAGCATTATTGTGTGTGATTGTTATGAAGTGTTTAGAGAAGGATTGTAGTGATTTTGAATTGATTTGGGAGGTGAATTTAGTGAGATTTGGTCATTTAGTCAATTTAGGGCAAGCTGGATTAGCTTGGGTTTTGGTTAGCTAGAGTTGGGTAATGGATCAATTGATGGTTCTAAATGGTCCATAGGGATGTTAGGAATAGTTCTTGATATTAATTGGGTAGAAATTTTAGGGTTAGGGCATTCAATTTGGTGGAATTTGGTCATGTGGCACATTTGGTACAAAATTGGGTATTTTTTGAATGGGTTGGATTTTGGTGAAGTTTAGGCTCAAATTGGGGGTAATTGATGGTTCAATTTTGTTTAGGGGAATGTCATGAAGAGTTTAGAATTCAAAATTAGGGGAATTTGATTGACATTAGGTTTAATTTGGAGAGATTTGGTCATATTGTAAAAATTGGGGCTTTTTGGCTTAGGTTCAAATGTGGGTCAAATTGGGCTTGAATTTGGTTTGAATTAGGATTGGGGATGTTGAAGTAAATTTTTAGATTTTAATTAGGGAGAATTGAAGTCAATTTGGTGGACATTGGATGTGATTTTGGTATTTTCATCTTTAAGGGGCAATTTGGGGCTTTTGGTCAAATTGGGCTAATTTGGTCAAATTGAGTCAATGTGGTGATTCAAAATTGAAATTGGGAATGTTTGGGGAGTTTTTGGAAATTATTGGAAAATTTTAGAATTTTTTGGGCTAGGTGGGACATTTTGGTCATTTTGGGTATTTTAGGGGTATTTTGAGGAATTTTAGTAAATTTTAGGTGTTTTAGGTATTTTAAGTGGCTAGAAATGTTATAAGATGATTTTTTAGGGAGTTTAGTAATTTTATTTAATTTTGGGAATTTTGGGAAAAATTAGGGTTTTAGACGTAATTTAGTCATTTGGTAGAGTTTAGGTGCAAAGGGGTCAAAAGTTTGGATTTTTTTGTAAAATTAGGGTTGAAAGGAATTGATAATCCATTTTGAGTCGTGGACCAATGGAATTCCCTATTTGGATCCTCCACGTACTGGTACTAACCAAACCCTAGCCTGGGGCTAAGAGCTTGAGGAACCACCCACATGAGTTTCCAAAAGAGTAGGGAATCAAGTGTAAGGAAGTTTGGTTTAGGGTTGTGAGGTAGTGTGTGAGAGTGTAATGTGTAAGTGTGGGTGTGAGCTTTCCCAGACCACCCAGGGTAAGTCCTAATGCTTGACCTTCCTGTAGGGGACTCCTCTTGAGCTTTCTAATGCTTGTTCTCATCATCCTAAGCATTTAGAGGTTATAATTTATGCATTTGAAAACCTCTAGTGAAGCAAAAAGGTGTTTTGAATTTCTATAGGGTAAGGGTCGCATCACTATTCCTCTAAGATAGTCCCAGGAAATTCCTATGGCTAGACCCTATGTCATTCTAAAGAGAGACTAGGTCTCAATAAAAGTGAGGTCAACAAATGGACCCCAATTGGTGCGGTGTGTCGGATAGGTACTCCACATGTGTTGTTGTTGACCGATAAGATCAAGAAAAGCAACACAACCGTCAAAGTAAAAACTCAAGAGTTAACATAGAATTCAATAAGGAAGTTTCCCCTAGGGATTATTTGGTAGAAAACTTTCAAACCTGGGAACTCTCACTGGCGAAAGGACGTGGGATACCTTCATTATGGAGCTATAAATTTCAAGCCTCCAAATTTTGAAGGAGTCTGACTCGATTCGATTTGATTTGAAATTTGAAATGGAGGTTAGAATTAGGATTTGAATTGATTTCATATTTGAATTTGACCTGAATCTTTTGGAATTTTATTTTAAACTTTAAGTTTGGATTTGATTTTGAACTTTGTGGAATTTATGGAAATTTGAGTTTATAGAATTTCAATTTTGTGAAATTTTTTACTTTGATTTGATTTTAAAAATTTTAATTTCATGGGAGTCTCTAAGTTTAAGTGAGTGTAGAGAGAGGGTTGGAATTTAGGTACCGACCTCAAAAAAAGGGAATCAGAATTTAAGTATTGATCCTGAAGGATGAAAACTGGAATTTAGGTACCAGTCTCAGACATGAGAATCAGAATTTAGGTACCGATCTCGAAAGAAGGGAATCAGAATTTAAGTATTGATCCCAAAGGATGAGAACTGGAATTTAGATACCAGTCTCAAAAATGAGAATCAAAATTTAGGTACCAACCTCGAAATAAGGGAATCAGAAATTAAGTACTGATCTCGAAGGATGAGAACTAGACTTTAGGTACCAATCTAAGAATTGAGAATCCAAATTTAGGTACTGACCTCAAAATAAGGGAATCGTAATTTAAGTACTGATCCAGAAGGATGAGAACTAGAATTTAGGTACCAATCTCAGAAATGAGAGTTAGAATTTAGGTACTGACCTCAAATTATCATGTAAATATATCGGAAGAGAAGCAAAAAATTTAGGGAAATTTAAGGAATCAAACGACAATGCTCAGACCCAGAAATATCATGTAAGGCGGAAAATATCTCGGAAAGGATGCAGAAGTTTAGGGAAATTTAAGGAATTAGACGACTAAGCTCCAACCCAAAAATATCCTGTAAGGTAGAGAATATCTCAGAAAGGATGCAGAATTTAGGGAAATTTAGGGATCAAAAGTCTAACACAGATCAAAAGTCCCCTCGCGAACACCGGGAGGTACTGCTGTCACAGCAGTAAAGGACCAAGGCCTTCCAACTCTAGATCTGGCTAGTAGTAGAATGGTGCCTTATCTTCTTCCATTCTTCTAAACTTGACTGAAAATCTTTATCCCGTAACTCTTGGGATGCAGTGCTTAGCAAGATCTGTCCCGTTTCCTTTCAGCACTAACACTGATCTGACTGGTAAAGGGATCTTGACAGGACCTCAAAACTCTCATGGCCCAACAATCTAAATCTCTCGGCTTTTATGTTTATCATTCTTTGAAAATATATCTGTGTAAAGCTAGAGGCCTTCCAAAATATTGACAATTCTTCCTTGGATTTTCTCGTAATGCTAGAATTCTTTCTTCCCAACTCTTCTGATTTTAGCCATCACGTAGTCTAGGATTCCTCACTGTAGTGGCGGCAGAAAAAATTATGGCCTGTAAGGCTCTACATCAGGATTCTCCTTTCTCCTGAGTAGCATCGAAGCGACTACGTATGCCTCAAACGTGTCATACTCCTCCAACTGTAGAACATGGCACAGTGGGCATTCTAAAAATGCCTCTGTGACTAAAGGCTGTCTAGGTAGACTTGAGTTGCAAATCGAGCACCTGGTAAAAATTTCTTTCATCAGATACCATGTTGAAGCAAGGTTCTCAATAGTGTCCAGCTCTGTCTCCATGCGTAGCGAGTTATCCTCAGTCTTCTTCATCTCTAGCACATAAAACTCCTCTGGAATTGGTGATAGCTCGGCGGCTAACTCCCGATCCTGTCTCCTCTCTATCCTGTCCAAGAGGCGACGCTAGTGATGATTTGCATTTCTTCTTTTTGTACGCACCAACGGTGCGTCTGGAACTCTCTCAACTGTAGCGGCCACGAGACCACCTTCTAGAGTAGTGATCATGGATAGAATCTGACTGTGTCTGCTGACAAGATGGTGTGAGTTAACAAAACCTCTGGTGCCTCTGTGTCACAATGTTTGTCTTGTCTCTCTACAACCATTTTCCATCTTTGATCTCATATTTGCAGCTTCCTCTATGTACAAGGTCCAAGCCGTCTTTGAAAGTAAATACCAACTTGTGATGTGACACATCCTACACAAGAAAACTGGGGGAAATGTCAGTGGTGGGTACTTTTCATAAACAAGAATAATAACGAACTTGTTATCATTTTTTTAGTGATTTCTATAATTATTTTGATGTCTTTATCTTATTTAATAGAATTTTTACAGAATTTGACATTATAGCTTTAACAAGCATATTTTATCTTGTGAGAAAATTTATTTTATTCTATTCAACTTTATTTTATTAAAAAATTTGAACCTAGACACTGACACCAGCCATATGGATTATTTCAGAACAATCATCCCCTTTCAGAATTTCTTTACATTACGTAGTACTTCCTCAAGTAACACCAATTTATCAACAACATTGGTCTATCCCCTTGAAAATCCACTAGCTGATACGACCCTCCGGAGTAAACCTTCTCCACCACAAATGGTCCTTCCCAAGTTGGTTTGAATGAGCACGAGGTCACCAAATTTGAACGACCTTAGGCGGACCAATTTTTTGTGGGCTTGAACCATCTTCGCTTGATAATGTTCCAAATTCTGCTGTGCGGGAAATCTTTTCTCTTCAAGGCTTTCCAACTCTGCAAATCAGATTTTGGCATTCTCTTCTATTGTAATCTGATTAGAGACGAAGATCTTGAGCGACGGTAGCTGGACTTCTAACGGAAGTATTGCCTCAGATCCGTACATAAGTGCATAAGGTGTAGATTGCGTTGGTGTTTTGACTGTCATCCTGTATGCCCATAACTCTTCTAGCAACTTCTCTTGCCATCCTCTTTTATTGTTGTTGAGTGTTTTCTTCATAATCTGCATGTGTGTCTTGTTGAAGGCTTATGCCAAGCCATTTGCTTTCGGATAATAGGTGGTTAAATACTGTCAATCGATCTCGTGACTTCTGATAAAGTTGTTGATTTTTGTGCTCTTGAAAATGGACCCATTATCTAAAATAATTTTGTGCGGTACACCGAAGCGGTAGAAAATTTGATTCTTGAAAAGCTGTAAGACCTACTACGCTGTAACTTCTTGTAACGGAGCTGCCTTTGCCCATTTGGAGAGGTAATTCGTAGCTGCGAGTATAAACTTGTGTCCTTTAGAAGATGGAGGATCTATCGTACCCACTGCATCCATGCCTAAAAACTCGAATGGCCACGAGGCAATCGTGGGGTGTAGAACATTTGGAGGTTGATGCATAACCACTCCATGCATATGGCACTGATGACATTTCTTAGTTGTGTCCATAAAATCTTTTATCATTGTTGGTAAATAATATCCAAGTCATTTGATTTTTATTTTCATCATTAGCCCCGACTGGTGAGCTCTACACAATCTGGCATGTACTTCTCTGATGATATTCTACGTTTCTGCTTTGCTCAGGCACCTCAGCCACATTTGATCGAAGGATCTTTTGTATAAAAGGTCGATTAAGGCATATGACAAAGCCCTCTTCTGAATCTGATGTGCTGCTAACTTGTCTTCTGGCAATCTTTTTGTTTGCAAATATTGTATCAACGGCTGACGCCAATCTTCTGTATCATCTGCCACAGTAGCCGCTATCTCTTCTTTTTCGAGTTTGTGCAAACTTTTGAGGTCAATCTGTACAAAATCGAACATCCTTGCACTGTAATATCTATAAAATATTTGGGTGGACAAGCCAATTCTTTAGCAAGTTTCGCTAAAGTGTCTGCGAGAGCATTGTCCGCTTGAGGAATCCTATAGAACATCACACTGAGAATCTGCTCTGGCAATATCATCGTGTATCAGTGGTATTCTTCTAATCTTAGCTTCAGAATTTTATATTGTCCTGCCACTTGTTAAATGACAAGCTGCGAGTCGCCATAAATGGTAATGTCTATAATTTCCTTAAGTATTACCAATTCTAGGCTGGTGATTAGTGCTTCATATCCTGCTTCATTATTAATGAATGGCTCTATCAGGTGGTAGGGAAATCTTAGCACTCCCTGATCTGGTGTCACAAAGATTAGACCAATGTCTGCTTTGCCTGGTATCACTGCCTGGTGTCCTTTGTCTCTTCCAGCTGATGACGCCCCATTTAAGTACATCTCCTAACGTCTAACACTGGGTTGTTCCACTTATAGTCTGCTCATATGGTAGTTCATCATTAAGAGAGGATTCAGCTGGCAGTGGGTGCACTACAAGAAATTCTGGGATAATCTTCCCTTTAATAGCGCAAAGGGGCACAAAATTTATGTCAAATTTCAATAAAATCATTGACCACCTTGCTAAAAATCCAGAGAGTGTTGGTCGGGTCATCAAGTGTTGTAAAGAATTAACTTTCAAAATCAGGTTGACTTTATGAGAAAGCTTGTAATGTCTAAGCTTCTGAGCGGCCAAAACCAAAGCTATTTAGTGTTTCTCAATTGGATGATACTTTATTTCTGCCGTTATTAGATGTCGACTTAAGTAATAGAGTGTGTTTTCCTTATCCTCATCATTGACTAGGGCGAGTAAGGCTCTGAGGGACTCATCTAAAGCTGCGGTATAAAGTATCAACGGTCTACCTGGGATAGGGGCTGCTAAAACAGGAGGTGTCGTTAAGTATCTTTTAATGTCTTTGAAAGCCTGGCCCGACTCTCCCCAAACAAATTTGGCATCCTTTCGAAGTAAGTTTGAAAAGGGTAGACACCTTCCTAATAGATTAGATATAAAGTGTCTTAGGTATGCCAATACCTTGAAAAGAACATAGTTGTTTCAAGGCTTTAGAAGTGGGCATTTCTAAAATAGCTTTAATGTTCTCTGGGTCAATTTCGATTCCTCGATGACAGATAAAGAATCATAGAAATTTCTTGGAGGTAACACCGAAGGTACACTATAAGGGATTCATCTTGAGATTGCATTATCGTAATCATTTAAATATGATCCTCAAATCATATAGGTGGTTATACTTTACTTTTCTCTTAATGACCAGGTCAAACACGTAGCATTCCACTTAGTTGTGAATGAGGTCATCGAAGATCTTTGTCATTGCTCGTTGGTAGGTTGTTCTAGTATTCTTCAGACCAAATGGCATCACGGTGTTGTAGTAGATTCCAATCGGCGTTCTGAATGCTGTAAGTGTCGTATCTTTTGGAGCCATCATGATCTGGTTGTATCCTGAAGATCCATCCATGAAAGAGAAAATTTCATGCGTCGACACAATGTCCACCATTAGTACCGGCATCGGTAATGGAAACTCATCCTTTAGACATGCCTTGTTTAGGTCTCTGAAGTCGACACACATCCGGATCTGTCCATTCTTCTTCTTTACTAGTACAACGTTGCTAACATATAGGGTATTGTTCTTCTCTCACAAATTTAGTGTCTATAAATTTCTTCACCTCAGCTATAACTTGTTGTTCTGTCGAGATGCATTCTTCTGGGAGCTTTCTTTGCTGACATCTTACTTTGATCCACTCTGAGTGAGTGAACTGCGACGGGGATAATCCTGGCATTTCAACTTAATTTCAAGAGAAACAATCTCTAAATTCTAACAATAACTTGATCAAATCCATAGATTCCTCTACACTGAGTAAAAAACTTATAAAAGTTGGTTGGGGTTGTTCCTCAGTCCCGAGGTTGATCACTTTCAATCCATCCACTGTTGATGTAATTACCTCATTGAACTCTGGTGGAGCATCATCTTTCGGTTGATCTTCAAATCCATCTTGAATAAAAAGGCAATCTTCTTCCGACTGGCTAGTAACAACCATGCAAAATTCCGAGTCATCGACCAGTCCAATCTTTCCAAATCGAAGACCTTTTCTTGAATTGAGTTTCTTTCCTTCTACATTCCATAATTTTTCAAATGATTGTAAGTTGTGTTTTTACATTTTCTTTGACACATATCCCTGCTGAATTAACTTTTTACACGACGAAAAGTAACCAAAAGGTAGTTCCATTAATTCATTAGAATCATTTTCTTCAATAATTACATACGGTTCATAAGTTGAAAGAGAATCTTAGTAAAATTTGATCAGTTTAAAGCCACCATTATGAAATTCCTTGACCTCCATACTCTCAAACTTTTGAGGATGGATCAGAGTTAGGGTCATGGCTTGAACATAATGATTAATCTGATCGTACATTGACTCATATTCATTCTACTCTATTACTTTCAAAGAGATCTCGAATTGAGGTTTCTTCTGAATTATCATCATTATTTCTTTGTTGCATTCATCCTCCTTAGAGCTTCCTTCTACGTGGATACTGGTCGTTGGCTTCGTCCATTCAACAATTTGGTGAGTTCTTCCTTCCCTGCGTCGCCGGCCTCGATCTTGGATGTGTGGGCCAAAAGAACCTCCACCAACTCGTTGTGAAGGAGTGGTGGGAGATTGTTGAAGCGAAGATGAATGGTCCTATTCTTGTGTTTCTTCCAAGTATTCAACTTTTCTTGTCACAACTTCTCTTGAAAATATTATTTTCTTTAGGGGAGCATAGTGAGTGGCGTCTTCGTGAATGCCTACTTCATGTATTGAGAACAGCTGTAGGTCTCCCTTAATGCAACGTACATGTCCATCTTTGTATTACTTAATGAATTAGTGAAGCGATGACAGACCATATTGTACTCGTGAAGCCATGGTCGACCAAGCAGGTTGTTAAACGAAGTATCTATGTCGATGACATGAAATTTTGTGGTTGTTACTAGCTCTCCAACTTTCGTCTGCAGTGTTATAGATCCAAGGACTCTTTCTCCTTCTGGTTGAATCCTCTTTACATCATCTTATTCGTAGTGAGATCTCGTATGTCGATGTCTATGAAGGCTAATTTTTGTAGACTCATTATGTTAAGCGACGCTCGAGGATCTACTGACACTCTAAAAAGCACAAACCTGCCAATTTAATAGAGAAGTAGAGCAGACGATTTGGATCAATAATACTGAGTAGCAAGTTTTCCTCGGTGAAGGTTACGCCAGACTGTCCCTTTAAAGTATAAACTCCATCTGAGGATGTGCTAGCAAACTGTACTGAGCAAATGTCTAGATCAAGTAGAGCCTTGACCAGATTTACTTTCATCTCTTTTGACAGGATTAAAGCGCTGTAAATGCTTAGTTTGGCTGCCAACTTCCTAAGGTGAGCTAATAAATTGTAATCCACCTTATTTGAATTTCCAATCTCGTTTTGAATTTGTACTTTTTTCATTGTTGGAGGTAATTCTTCTTGAGTGATTATCGGTTTTCCTTTCTCCTCTGTACCTATTATTGGAGGTAACACCTTTCCACTTATAAGATTCACTTCCATTATTTCTTCCTCCTCTGGACCTGGAGGTTCTCTTGATGTTGTAGCCGACTCTTCTGGTATCGTTTCTGATTGCAATTTAATTTCATTTGCACTCGAGGACTGGCTCCTCGCTTCCTGCCCTGTCGAAATTAGTGTTGTCGTTATCTTCTTTATTTTCGTCAACGTCTCCGTCAAGAACTAGTATGATTTGAGGATCGTTTTGGGAATTGAAATTAGGGTTAGATAGGTTATGATTAGTTATGTCATCACTAGAGACAGTAATAACATAGCAAAATCATTTATATTATCATTATGAGACCCTAGAGGGGCATAAAGATAATCGTACAAAGTCAAGGGCTCGAGGGGTTTCACCCCCGAATTTAAAAAAACTAATCTAACTGAGGCAGCCCTTATCCTACCCTTTGTGCTATCATCCTTAATTTCATTTGCAATTTTCTTTTTCTTCATCTTCTGCTGTGGTGGTCTCCTTGGTGAAATCTACAACTTAGGCTTCGGAGGTGGTAGACTCTGTGCAGCAGTTTGCCTTAAAGCGGACTGGATCCGATCCAGGACCCTCTTGAGCTCATTCCAAATCATACTCCATCCACCCTCACCAGTATAAGGGTAAATCAGAGAGATCAGCTCGGCCAAAATCACATTTACAGTACCTTTTTCAGGATCTTTCATATATTCTTTCGGTATTGTTATATTCCCTTCTTTATAATTCTTCTCGAGCCAATCCTTAAAGCTGAAACATCCTTGTATTTTGTGTTCGAGGAACCTGTGGTAGGGACAAAAGTTGGGTTGATCCTTCTTGTTCATGTCTTCCAGCTTCTTTGGCTCGGGCAACCTAAACTCTGGCTTCTTCATCAAGTTTCTAAACATTTTTGCTTTAGCATCATCAGTGAAGGGATAATTCCTGCTTAGATGCTCTGAAATCATCGGGCCCTGTCATCCGTCTGTCCTGTACTACCTCTGCTACTGACCAAATTGATTACTTTGCTTTGAACGAGACTGACAATACTGCTGAGACTGCCTGTACTGTGGAGGCTGATTATGTTGAGGCGATTGATTGTGCTGTTGTGGCGACTGCTCTGCCTGAATCCTTATCAACTATTTCCCTTTGTCTACTGTTGCCACTACACCAGATCTCTTATCATATGCTTTGATTGGTCTCGTTTTCTCTGTCTTCTCTGCAGGCTCCATATGCTTGACTTCCTTTTGTAAATTGTTGGGCTTATTGAGTAGCTTTTGAAGGACTTAGTTGTAAGACCTTTAAGCATGAAGGCTATCGGAGTATGTATAGTCTTGAGCAGTATCTTGATCACGTGTTGTTCCTTTAACTGAGGCTCACATAAAATGCTAAGGTTCTTCCATCTCAGAATGTAGTCGATTTGAGTCTCGTCGGGTTTCTGCCGTTCCACTATGAGATCTCATATAGTGGCATGGTGTTGTGCATCGATGAACCTCTTCATAAACATGTTCTCCATTTTCACAAACGTCTTTACTGATACATTGGGTATTTCTGCATATCAATCGAAAGTTATCCCTGACAAGCTGCTGATGAACTATCGGTATAATGTTGCTTCACTTCCTCCTGTATTGCAACAACTGGTTCTGAAGTGTGTTATGTGCTGACAAGGATTTCCCCTCCCGTTGAACATCTTGAAAGTAGGGGCACAAAGCCTTTGGGGTAGGGGACGACATCGAATTCCTCCGGGTAGGGTCTACCTCTTAAAACTGAAGCCCCGCCTTTAAAATGAGCCAAGGCCTCCCAAACTTTTTGTTCAATCATTTGCTTAATATCCTATTCCAGTGGACTTGGAGCTGAAACATTCTTTAGAGGTTCATCTTTATTAGCAGAAGCGACTTCTCTCCTTTCATCCATGATGTGTATAATTTTGGGCTGGTTAACTTCTGGAGATGGCATTGGTTGTGACTGTGACTGTCCTGTAGTGTGGCCATGGTGATCATGGCGGCGGCCATTTCCTCCATCTTCTTCTCCAGACGACTAATCTATTCATCTCTTGTCAAAATAGTCTTTTGAAGCTCATCTACGGTATTCTCCTCACTAGGAGCATCACGCACAGATGAAGTGGACCTAGTTTCGACGACATTAATTTCCATGAAATTTTCTTCAAAGTAATCTGACGGGTTGTAATCTTCATTTTCAACATCTAGTCATCATTCTCATGCTAACTCTAAAATCTTAGCTCAGAGCTTTCGAACTTTATCATCGAATGCTTTATATCTAATTACATTCAAATCTGTAGGTCCCCCTAGACTGTCACGACTCTCTGCAACTACTCAGAAGTGACGGCGATAGTGGCAACTAGAATATCAAACTCATAATCCTTTTTCTTATCCACAGACTTTTCAGAGTGTACTGGTGCAACGACCTTTGGTAACCACACTTTTCTCTTGAGAGTCAACGCCTTGAGACGGGGTGACTCGGCGGGGACATTAGAGTGGTGAGGAGAAGTGTGCTCCTTAGGGTGTAGAACTTGTACATAAGAAAATAATCCTCTCTTATTCTTCTTCTTCTGGAATTCCTTATAATCATTGGCGGACGGTACTCTCAAACCCAACCAAGACTTGACTGATTTGTGCATTGTAGGTGTTTGAGCGATATTATTAGCATCATAGTGGTGGTAGCGATATCAATGTTTCTTCCCAAATGGTGTTTAACGAAAACTTAGATGGGTCTTTCCATCCTCAAATTTTCACTCTTCATTTCGGGAGATATTGCACATCCCATCCTCTTGAGGAGCTTGACAACAGAACATCTATTTTTCTCAGCCAACCTCTCGAAAACTCGTGTTGACTTGGGTGATGGGTGTGGGCCATTTCCTCAGCTTGTCATGACCATGTGGTGATAGCAGAGTTGCAGCAATCCTATGGAGACTCTCATCTCCAGTGGTATCAACCAACGGGTGAAACCTGCTCCCTCGAAGGAGAGGAGAGGTTTCCGGTAAACTGGGTTCCTTCTGGTGAGGAATCTTATCAATCTTTTGAAAACTTGCAGCTTGTGCCTTGGCAGCTTTGAGAATCCTACGATTATTATTCCTCATTTGAGATCTGGTCAGTGGGGGAACTCTGGAACTGTAACCAATATTAAAAACTAATGGCGCAATAAGAAAGACATTATCAGATTCTTATTCATATAGGATTTCCTTCCCCTTGACAGATGGGAAAGTAGGTGCGATGATAGCAAAACCAGTAGTAATAGGGGTAACAACTCTCCTGGAGACGACTTACTTGATAGGGGTGGTAGCAACTTTGACCTTCTTAGCAGAAGGGAAATCCTGGTGGGATTTCAGGTTGAAGTAGGTAGATGGTTCCTAAACTTTAGGGGTAGCAACTTTCACAACAACGAACAGGGCCTTTCCCAGCCTGACCTCAAACTCACTAAAGCAGGTCCCAAAATAAATCATCAGAGCGGCAAGACAGGCCTCACGGGAAGTAGACATGTTGCAGGAGAAGGTAAGCATTGGGGTCAACATTGTAACTGTCGAAGGAAAAAAAAATTCAAAAGTTAGCGAAGGCAAAAACCTTGTGATTATAGTGCTAACACTACAAAAAGGTCACTTTGTAAACTGGGCAAGATTTATTTTTAATGTTTTATTTCATCTTTTATTTTTTATGTATGTTCGTTAAAAGGAATCTTTAAAACTTAAAGAAAGATGGTTCAATTTGTCAGTAGCAAAATTGAGCCAGGGAGACACAAAGAGAAAGTGAAGTGTGGGACCCTGTTCGGGATCCCTTCACAACGTGCACTGCTCTAGTGAAACTCGTTCACTAACACACCTATTGGGGGTCCAACCCCACAAAATTAAGAAGAAACCAAGAATTCTTGAACCCCTCTGTTTAAGGATGATTAAACTTATGGTCCTGAAATCGAGGGAAATTGATTGTACTTTCCCAAGAAAGAAATGGGTAAAAGTATGTCAATGGAAGAATGGTAATCTACCTCAAGTGGGACATGAACACATTATCAATGTATGAATATAACATTTCCTGCTCTCAATGAAGAGAGAAACAGTCCCCAGTGAAGTTGCCAGAAAATTTTCTGTCGCAAAAGGGTTTAGGAATAGAGATTTAAATTATATATATATATATATATATATATATATATATATATATATATATATATATATATATATATATATATATATATATATATATAATTTCAGAAAATATCATTTTTATTTTTGAAAATATGAAATCAAACCAATCTCATATATGTAATAGTTTAAATAATCAAGCACTTCACCGCAAGCCATGTATCTATCCAGAAGATTGGATACATTGCTAGGTGGTTAGGCTTAATCAAATAAACTAAAGAATCCATGACATACGTTTGGTTTGCAAACCATTTATGTTGACCGACAACATCCCCATTCTAATATGAAATAATTAGATATGGTTTGAATTAATCTGGTGTCTTAAAGTTTCCTATAAGGTCAACCCTTATAGTTAATTACATCTTAGATAACCGAAGTCACCTAAGAAAACACTTGATTAAGATCAGTAAATGTTATATTCATGACTTCCAAAAGGTAGGATCTTCAAGAAAATGTGGTAATAAGTAATCCAATAGGTGAGTGGCTCAAGTTTTCAGAACAGTTAATTTAGGAATCCAAAGGAATAGAAGACTAGAGGAAAGACATAGATCCAAGAATAATTTTGGTGTTCTCCCAGACTACCATATTGTTTGGCTCCAATTTAAGATATTTATTGAAGATTTCATACTGCCAATTTTATTATTTAGGGCTTACATTAACTTGATACCAATCATGTGATTAGCCTGGAAGATGGGAGGATTTATTTCATATCATATGACAATCTTGAAACCTAGGACAAGTTTAAGGCTTATATTGCACGGAGTACAAAGGCCTAAAGGGATAAATTAAGGATTTATGCTGCACTAGGCAAACTACCTTGAAGTCCTTTGGCTTGTTATTTATTTCTAAGGAGTTTTGTTGTTCAAGATGGTCTTGTTGTCCGCTATGCATGTTTCAAGCTCCTCGTCGTAGCAGGTTTAGTTGTGAAAGTGTCAAATTGAAGAGATTGAGAGAAGTAGCATGTTTCAGAAATATTTAAATTAAGGTGTCTTAATGTCTTATTAGGGGAATAATTAAGTTGATTATGACAACACCAGTTAGAATCCCACTGTTCACTCACTCCAGCACCACCATTTTCTTTGGATTCACTTAGTTCAGATTAATTTACTCAATTCAACTTAATGAGTTCCGTACTTTTGTTTAAATCATGGGAAAGTCCATTAGTAACCATGGGTTGCCTCCTCTGAGGTATTCTCGATCATCTGATAGAGACATTTTAATTTAGTTTCAATTGTAACTTTGTTTTGTTTGTGATTAATTTTAAGTTGTTTTATATTTTAATTGTTGTGGCGGTGAATTTTATCTTGTTTTGTTTTAATTTTGTTTTTTGGTTTTACTTTTGTGGTTATCCTAAAGGTTTTGGTTTTTATGCAGGTTGACATTGTTATTTAACATGCAAGCTTGTAAGTAAGAAAAATACAATAAAGAATGTGCAGGGAAAGAAGATATTGTAAACTATAAAAGCGCACCTGTCGGGTCTTCTCGTTCCTCCACCTGAAACTTTAGTATCTTTTTTTAGCAAACATTTATAATTTGCAAGAATGTAAAGCCTATAGATAGGTTCATCATGGGCTTACTAAGTCCTATGTCATAACTTGGTGGGCTCTATTTATTCATTTAAGAGATGCTTTTCTTTAATAAGTATGATAGGTTCAGTTGTCCTATAAGATGTCCAGAAAACCTGTGAAAAGATCGAAAGAATATCTAGATATTTCACAACCCTTTTAAAATTTCTTGAGTTCATTTGCACTTACAATACTCCTTAAATGATTCATCCATTTCATACCCTTATTCTCAATAAATATTGATATTTTAATCATCCCAAACATGAGGTAACTATCAATTGATATTTTATTTATGAATTATGTGAGTAAAGGCCTCTAGGGGCAAATTGATTTATTAAGATATTTTGCCAATTTAATTTTAAGGTTGGGCTTGTAGTTTTGAAAAAGTGTTTGATATTAATTATGCTTTCTTTTCTAAACCTCGTTAGTCAAATTTTAGTTATGCCTAGTTCACTACTAAGCCCTTAAGACTTTAGTGGGTATATTTATATTTTAGAACAAAAAGTTAAGTTGACTTTTATGATTATGATTTTTATCAAAATATTGAATTATCATTAAACCACTGATTGTAGGTGGTTTTAGATCATTAAATATCATCTTCTAAAAATGAAACCTCTAACTTAGGATCATTTAATTTTGATTATCCTCTAAATAAATATAATTAAAAAAATTACAGGTTTACTCTTTACTATGACAAAAGTCGGAGTGGTTTTTACCATTTATCCCTTTATGTTTCAATCATTCAATCATGTTAATTAAGATGAGTCATTGCTCGTTTCCCACTTCAATTAAGCCTAAATGTTAATTAAGACTAAATTCTTCAAAATTACAACTTTGCCCCTAATGCCCTAATACTTCATAATTGATCAAATTTAACTCAAATGACTTTGAAAATTTTATGGTACTCCACCCATGGGTCAATTAAAACTTTAAAGGATAAAATTTGGTTTTTCCAATTTTAATTTAATTTATATAATTATTTTAATGCAAAAATAGGGATCTTCAAGGATAGATTTATAACTTAATCAAAACAAATCCTTTACTCTTAAAAAAATTATTAGAGGTTCATATAGACTAGTAGACCACTTGGACCAAATTTCATGATTTTTTGAATTTTATTGTAATTATTAGAATTATTTTAACATATGGAGTATTTAATTTAATATAAAAAATTTTATTTATTGAAAGTTAGGTTTTATATTTTTCAAAAATTTCTCTAAGGTCGGGGAACCCAGAGAACTGAGTTTCATATTCTTGTGGTTTATATTTCAATTATTTGAATTATTTTAGTGAGAAATAAGGAAAATTCCATTTTTAGGCTTTAAAATTTTTTTAACCCTTTAAATTTTAATATTTTTATTTAGAAAATTTCAAAATTTGTTCAAATTACTTCTAAATGATTAGGAAACAATTTAGAACATTTCCACAAATTTGACTATTTTCATGATTTTTTTAATTTTAATTATTTAAATATTTAAAGTAGACTTAAAAATGAAAATTTTATTTTACTTCCAATTTTATTTTTCTCGTGTTTTTTAATCACAAGGAACTCCCAAAACCAATTTGGTGATTTTTTTTAATTATATTTTAATTATTATACTTATTTTATGTTAAAAATGTTATTTTACTTAGAAATTCCCATTTAGTGGCTAAATTAACTCCAATTAACTTCAAATTTTTATGGAAAATTCTCCTAACCTTAAAATATACTAGAGAGTAATTTTGATTTAATTTTATTTTATATTTAACCCAAATTAATTTTCTTTATTTTTATGGTTTAATGCCCATTAGGATTATTTTTAGTGAGTTAAACCAAAATTCCATTTTTCTTAGGGTTCTCTGGTCATAAGTAACCTACCAAAATAAGTTTTATATTTTTCTGAACAAGATAATAACTATTATAATTACTTTAGAAAAATAGTGACCATAAGCTTGAAAATTAGGGATCTCTTTATTGAGATCCCCCCTGATTTTTGAAAAATTAGGGTAGATTCCTCATGATAGAGAGATTAAAACATCCAAAAATCAAACCATGGTGAATATTTAAGTGCAAGGAGAATCAAAACACTAGAAATGGTGTTTAATTAACTAAAAATAAACCATACATCAAATGTACGTCAAACCACTTCCACATCATTCTCCTATATTTCCTGAGCACTAGGGTAGTTTTTATTTTAATTTTTTGATTTTTGTACACCAACTTATGAATTTTTAAAGTTCACTAAATTAAATAAATCAAAAATGTATTTAATTTCTTACTTATTCGACTCAGCGCCAAGGCAACCTACAGCGCGTCGAAGCGCCACAAGGCGTGCTCTTGTTGGATGCCGCCATCTGAGTCTGCTAGGGCTTTATGTATAGATCCTCTATCCAACGCAATGCCAACCATCCAAACGTTACACGCGTGATCCAACTGCTCCTGGTCTTCATCCCCAACCGGTTCACCTTGTAAGCTGTCCACCTTCTAACTCTAAGATCTCAAGCTAGACTTAACCAAAACACTTTTGGGTTGTTTCTATTGACTCAGTTGACCTAGAAGATCCTACTTATACGGCTAACCTAACCTAAAATCGAGCCAACATGCATGGAGAATCAAAATGAGCTCGGGAAGGGGGAAGAGTTTAATACCTTTATCTGAGAGGGGAGGCCTCAATCAGATGGTTGTAGCAGCTTCGATTGTACCCAACGAGCCTCCAGATGAAGCCTCTTACTGTTGTGAAGTTTCTAGACCCATGTTCGACCAGGCTCAATTTTAGGTGTTGATCAAATTTTGGTATGGAGGCTCTTTGTGATGGGGCTTTGATAGGGGAACTTCTTCTTTCAGTGTGGGGATGATGTGGGTGCAGTTAACTTAGATTTGGTGCACTATGGAGCTGTCGTGGGGAGTGTCCTGGTTTCAACTGAGAGTTGATCTCTGAAATTAGCTCTGGAAAATGTAAATTAGGGTCGGAGGATGGTGGGTTTGTACTCAGCAAGCCTTGAGGAAGCTCTATAAGCAATTTTGTAATGTTTCCTTAAGAAAATTTCAGCCCCACCAATTGGGCCGTGAAGGATGGCTTTATAGCCATGGCTGCCTAGTGAAGCTCAGGGCTTGCTAGTGGGTGGAACTGTCTGCTTAGGTGGAAGGCAGATCAGCTTTAGTGAGCAACCAGAGCTTGACACATTGGATGGGT
Source organism: Papilionanthe hookeriana x Papilionanthe teres (assembly GCA_022702705.1). NCBI lineage: Eukaryota > Viridiplantae > Streptophyta > Magnoliopsida > Asparagales > Orchidaceae > Papilionanthe > Papilionanthe hookeriana x Papilionanthe teres. The sequence goes on from CM040421.1 coordinate 143,511,106, forward strand.
CAATTGGGTTGAGTTTGTCATGGGGTGGCTCTCGATTTTGAGGTTCTCCGGCGACTAGGTCGGCCGGTCGGGCCAGGGGAGGTGGCTAAAAGTCAGGTGAGCTAGAGGACAGGCCATCAAGCTAATCAAACTAAAGTGGCTAAGTTTTTATTGCAAATCTCCTTAAGTTTTACCCATTTAAGGAATGGGATCACCTAATTTGACGGACCCTTGGTCCATGGTCCAACTAGATTAGGTTAGTGGATCAAGCTCAGTCCCTAGAGTCCAAAGGCTAGTCATGGTAAGTTTGGTTTGGTTACATTTGGTTGAATTTGGTCACATTGGGTCATATGTTCAATTTGGGGTTATGTGGATTCAAGTTGGGCTTGGTTGGGTTTAGGCTTAGATTGGGTCAAATTTATTGAGCAATATTAGGTGTATGATTGTTATAAAGAGTTTAGAAAAGGATTGTAGTGGTTTTGAATTTATTTGGGAGGTGGATTTAGTGAGATTTGGTCATTTGGTCAATTAGGGGCAAGTTAGGTTAGCTTAGGTTTGGGTTGAGCTAGAGTTGGGTCATGGTTCAATTGATGTTTCTAAATGGTCCATGGGGATGTTAGGAAGAGTTTTTTATATTAATTGGGTAGAATGTTTAGGGTTAGAACATTTAATTTGGTGGAATTTAGTCATGTGGCACATTTGGGATAAAATTAGGGATTTTTGGAACGGGTTAGATTTGGGTGAGGTTTGGGCTCAAATCGGGGGCAAGTGATGGTTCAATTTTGTTTAGGGGAATTCATGAAGATTTTAGATATCAAAATTGGGGGAAATTGATTGGCATTAGGTTTAATTTGGGAAGATTTCATCATATGGTTAAAAATTGGGGCTTCTTTGGCTTCGGTTCAAATGTGGGTCAAATTGGTCTTGAATTTGGTTTCAATTGGGATTGGGGATGTTGAATTAAAGTTTAGAATTGGAATTGGGGAGAATTGAAGTCCATTTGGTGAACATTATGGGTGATTTGGGCATTTTCAGCCTTAAGGGACAATTTGAGGCTTTTGGCCTAATTTGGCTAATTTGGTCAAATTGAGTCAATGTGGTGATTAAAAATTAAAATTTGGAATGTTTTATGGTTTTTTGGGAAGTTTTAAAATTTTTAGGCCATGAGGGGCGTTTTGGTCATTTTGGGAATTTTAGGGGTATTTTGGGGAATTTTGATAAATTTTAGGTGTTTAGGGTATTTTGAGTGGTGATGAATGTTTTGAGATGATTCTTGAGGGAGTTTGATAATTTTGGTTAATTTTAGGAATTTTTGGGCAAATTTAGGGTTTTATGGGTCATTTGGTTGAGTTTAGGTGCAAAGGGGTCAAAAGTTTGGATTTTTGGTAAAATTAAGGTTGAAAGGAATTAATAATCCATTTGAGCCATGAACCAAGGGAATTCCCCATTTGGATCCTCCATGTACTAGTACTAACCAAACCCTAGCCTAGGGCTAAGAGCTTGAGGAAACCACCCACATGAGTTTCCAAAAAAGTAGGGAATTAAGTGTAAGGAATTTTGGTTTAGGGTTGTGAGGTGATGTGTGAGAGTTTAATGTGCAAGTGTGTGTGTGAGCCTCACCCAGACCACCCAAGGTAAGTCCTAAGGCTTGACCGTCCTGTACGGAACTCCTCTTGAGCTTCCTAATGCTTGTTCTCATCCTCCTAAGTATTTAGAGGTTAGACTTTAAGCATTTTAAAACATCAAGTGGAGCAAAAATGTGCCTTGAATTTTTATAGGGTAAGGGTCTCATCACTAGTCCTCTAAGACAGTCACCAGGAAAGTCATATGGCTAGACCCTAGGCTATTCTAAAGAGAGACTAGACCTCAAAAAAGTGAAGTCAACATTAGGTCGTGCCTCCCTTTGTGGGAATCCGATTGAGGGATTCTTAGCTTTGGCGGTGGCACTGCCTCTTTAATTTGGTGAGTAAAATTCCTGTGTATGGCTAGACAAGCACTCACATCCCCTCTTCTCATCGCATGTTCTCCTACGTGAACACACTGTGTTAGTGTGTTGGGACTTACATTGTCCTTTTGTTCACTGGTTGTTGAACTTATTGTGTAGGATAAGCAATTTTTTAGGGCTTTTTAGGATGGATCCTCTGAGGTTCCGCCTCTAGTCAAGGCACCTGGTCATTCCTCTAGGTGATTGCTTCTTGAAGGAGCTATAATTGCTCCATCATGGGGGTCATTTGGGCTTGTAAAGAGAAGACTTGCGCATGGATGTCTAGTTGCGCAGTGTATCTATTGGGTTCCATGCGTGCTATCTCTCTATGGGAAGTTTCTTCTTCGTAGTTAGCTCTGTTTCTCGTTTGTGACATGTCCACCCTCATTGCACCAACTTTTTGAAAGTTGGATACTAGATGTCTCTTATGAACGTGTTTCGAGAGTTAGAGTTGAGTGAAGAAGAGAAAATAGAGTAGGTTGGGTCAAGAATTTACTGTCGAGAGAACCAAGGGAGAGAGTCTCATTTATTTGTATTTTTTCCTCTTATGTTTAAGAGCACATTTTGTAAAATTATAGTAAGGAAGGAATAATTATGGAAACCATTCTCAAAATGGTTAATGCTCTAATTAGTTATATGTATTCTATATTATATCTATATTACAATTTGAAATTTGAACATAGTGGTAATCAAAGGTCGACTGATTTAGCGACCCATCGAGTAGCGACTGTGCCTTCTGCAGTGTGTGTCGGTCGGTCGATGTGCTTGGTCGTATGGCAACAACGCTCTCCCTGGATCGGTAGGCTGCCTCGAGTCTTATAAGACATTTGTCTCTCATGCATAGTAGGTTTATCGCCTTGGCCAGATCTCCCAATCTCACATGACCATGGGCGGATCTTGCCACTACCTATGGGAGGTATCCACTGAGACTCACTGCCCAAATGATTTACATCTCACTCTTGGTGGATCTCGTCGCTAACGCATGGGAACCACTCCAAAGCTTGGACCTATCTCGGGCTCGGAGACATGGTTTCTTATGCTCGATGTTCAATCATTAGCTGATTTCTTACCTCAAAAGGAAGCTCTTTTATCTCTGTCGTTTGTTCTCTTTAAGATTCATGTTGATATTTCTAGTGTATACAATGCTTGGAGGAGCAAGGAAGACGTTGTTTACATCATGAGCAACAGAGCTTAATACTGAAGAGCACGTGAACCCTATCGTTTTATAAAAAATTTTGCTTTTTCATTAAAAAAATTAAAAAAATAATCAAACAATATATATATATATATATATATATATATATTTAATTATATAAATAATAACAGTACCAAACATAATTTATAAAAATAGAAAATAGAAAACAAATCTGACTAAACATAAAAATAAAAATAGAAAATAGAAAGTGATTCCAAATAGACCCTTAATTTTCTTGCAGATATACTCTTACCTCTCAGCCCCATTGCCTAACTTTCTCATAATGAAATCTACGTAAAATAATTGGAAAAAGCATTATATGATTGGGAAACGTGAGTGAAGCCTAACACCCTGACCCGACCCGCAATTACGCAATAAATTAACTTCCAAAAGATGGCCAAAAACTTGACCTGATTTATAAATAGTGGCTAGTGTGCAAAATCTTAAATGATCTAAAAATTGGAAAATATTTTACACACTAGGGGTACTAGGCATGTATACGTATCGCTTCAAGTAATATAGAGTTTTCCGTAAAACCCCAGTATCGATCCCATAAGGAAGTGAAGTAAGAGGTCTTTAGTCAAATTCTAGTCTACTACTAATAGTCCTTAGTTTGGAATATCGATTAAAATTGTGTTTTATCTAGCAACTACTCCTAAATACAAGTGTTAAATGTAATAGTAACTATAACTAAATGCAAGTAATAATTCTAAAGATAATGCTTTTTGGATGAATTGGTTTGGAGAATTTTGAGATACTAAAAATAACTATTCTTATGTAATGAAATGAATAATGTATAGGAATGAGATGCATTTAATATTGTATGTGCCAAATAGAGCAATCATATTCTTTACTCTTTGGTCCAGGCATAAAGAATATTGACTAATCCTATGCTTGGTTACTGAATCTGCGGCTAGGCTAGGAGGAAACAGGCTCTCACTTCAGAGCTCCCATGTTCCCCTCTCCTGAGGGATAACAATCTACACTTCAGCACCCAAACGATAGGACCAAATTGAGGATTTTAGTGTGTCACTCTAAAATCTCCAATTCTACGCCCAATTAATGTATTTCCCTATTTATTTGCACTCAACTCCCATGAACTTCACTATCCATGGAATTTGAATGTGCTTCCACTTTGTTAAGAATTACACTGCCCTTTCTGGTCAATGCAATTACAAGGAATTTTATCACTACAACGAGCTCTTTTTGTAATTTAAATGAAATGCAAGTAAAAACCATCACATTTATAATTAAACTCACTTCTAATCATGCATCACAAAATCCTAAACATAAATTCTACTCATTAGAAAAGAAAAGTAAAATAAAAACAATGACATAATTTTTGTATGCCACTATTTCCAAAGAAGAAGAAAGAGTAAGAAAGATACATCACAAAGCACGAAGAAAACACAACCGAAACTTCATTAAACCAAAGCAAATCCACTATGTAGGTGTTTACAAAATCATAAGATAATGAAGAACAATACTTAGCTTTTTCCCTTTGAAAGAAAGATGAAGATCTCTCCCATAAAGTCCCCTGTCAATCTATGCAATACTAGCGAAATCCCTTACAAATTCTCTCAAAATCTCCTCTCGAATCTCTCCAAAAGGGTAGAAATCTACATTTCTACTCTTAATCTAAGAATCCTAAACATTCTCCACGATTTTCCTAACATTCCTCTCTTTTTTCTCATTTGTTTCTCTCCTTTTTTTATACTCTTTTCTAACCTCCATTCTCCATTTCAAAGAGTATGGATGAATTTCTAAGAGTTCCCTTAAGCACCCCTTTGAAAAAGCATCCAAACACGTTGAATTTCGACCCAAAACCACCAAAAGTCAGTCTAGAATCTTTCCGGGCACTGTCTGTGGGCCTGAGGGCGCTCTCGGCGAGCTTTTCGGCCATATTTCAGCCTTCTCAGGAAAATCTCACCGTCGGCGAGCTCGAGCCTGCCGTCGGCGAGCAGGCTGATGCACAGCTCCACCGTTTTGCTCCGTTTGGCTCCATTTTAGCTCCGATTTTTTCCGTTTCAGTTGCGTTGCGTTCGTAACAGATAGCCATACAAAACAAACATAAAAATAACCTTTCTTTAAAGTGTAATCTCATTCAAAAATATGCAAGAAGTGTAAAAGAAATTAAGCATCGAAAGACTTATCGAAAGGTGTCAGGGCAGAATTTCATTTCTTGCTCGTTTTTACTCCAAATTGCACAGTTTTTGCTTCGTTTTGCTCCAATCACCATTTATTGTACCTAAAACCAAAAATCATAAAAAATACCTTCTTTTAAAGTGTAATATCATCAAAAATGAGTAAAATGATATAGCAAAAAGCATATATATTTTAAGCGTCTCAAAATCCCCAAACTTAACTGTTACTTGTCCTCAAGTAATACTATAACTTTAAAAACCAAATATGTTGACTTGTAGTTGTGGGTTTCAATAGGGTTTTATATAATTTCATCTCAGAAATGTTATAGTATAACATAGGAGAAATTCTAGCAAATCAACTTAGGACTAGGGTGTAAGAATATCTCATATTCAACTTAAGAATCCTAATTTTTTTATTTACTTCAAAAGTTATTGAAAATTGTCAAACTAAAGATTCATAGAAAGTATAAAAATGGAATTTAAGCACCTTATCTATACCAATTTAACCAATACTTTTTGAAATAATAATAAGCTTAGGATTGTTTTTAAGTCCTTTCATTTAAAAAGATTCAAGTGAAACCAATTTTTGATCTGGCTTCTCCACAAGCTTCTCCTCACTTATTTCCCTTTTTTACTTTTTTCTTTTTCTTCCGGGATCATTTTCAATCCCCCTTTTTTTACTTTTTTTTATATGTGATGATTACTATATCTGGATAGGCTTTTAATAATTTTGAATTTCACTATCCTCTCTCTAAAATCTAAAACTCAAAACTTTCCCTCACTTTTTTTATGTGTAAGTATTAGTTCGAAAAAATTTTTCAATCAAGAGTCAATTCTCATTAAGTATAAATCTAAGAATTTTAGCTTTTCAAATATTCAACTCCTTTCTACCATAAATAGAAAAATCATTTTCCAATGTTTCCTACAAAATATCTTAACTCTAGAACAGTTTCTTCACATAAGATTTCAACTAAGTTATTTTTCTAACATTCCTAAAATCGAAATTATAGTAATCTAAAGGTAACACCACATACCACTAGTCATTTTAAAAGTGATATCAAATTAAATACAAGCTACTGAGGACAAATAAAGTTACATTTTTAAAAATTTTTCTTCCCCCCAAACTCAAATTTTAAAATATTTACAATTAATTCTATAAAATGTTGCATGAAGAAAAATAAAAGGGTTAAATATACTTACTACTACAACATCCTATCAAATTCATATTCATGCATACTCATGATAGAATAACTATAGGAGAAAGTAAATCTAACCTAAAACATGCGTGTAAATAAAATTAAACTAAAAGGAAGTATTTTCACATTAAAATTTTATTTATCTTCCTACCCCCAAACTTAATTTTTAACATGTATAGCATTCAATACAGAAAATATAAGCATGAAGAAAAACAGTTTAGAAATTCTATCTACCACAAATGTCTATCAAAACCATTTACAAGTATTCATTAAGACAGAACAATATGTAGCAGAAAGTAAATCTAAACTAATCATGCCAGAATGAAATTAACTAAACCAATGTCTAACTAGCATAGCATGTATTAGTAAGGGAATATAAAAATGTTCTTCAAGACCAAAATAAAGTTGTAACACAAATATAAACACACATAAGATAAATGAGGTCAATTCATCCATTAACTCATCACATCACATTGATTTACTTCCAATTTCTAACAGAGTCACTACACTGATAATTTTGGTACTTTCAAACGATTTTATAAATTATAATTCCAAAGATAAGATTATCCCTAAAAAATTGGTTCCTAGGCACCAATCTCAGGCATCATCTAATCCTTATAATTAAGTACCTCTAACAGTTATAAAGATAGTGTAAGATCATCCACATGGTATTCATCAAATAGGTTCACGACTCCTACATAATGAAAATAAAGTTGCAGAAAGGAAGTAACAAATTAAGATGGAACTATCAATGTTCAAAATTCATGATTTCTCTTGTAAAACTCAAGTCTGGGTGAGACCCGAGTTATAGTGAACTCGTCAATCCAACTACTACAAGAAATCAAATCTATCCATAAAAAGAAGTTAAGGAATCACCTCCCTCAAGACACACAAATATCAAACTACTAACAATCCAAATATCTACCAATCATCAATCAAACTGATCAATCCACTATAAGGCAAACACCATCAACACTAACAATCATGACTCTCAAGTACACTGATAACTATGAGTTGCCTTCCATAAAGCGCTTGGTTTTAAAGTCGCGGGCCCGACAAATGATTCCACCTATATCAAAATTTCAATTAAGTAATCCTCGATCAATCGTCTAATCTTTTTCAGATCCAGGGATTCCTATAAAATCCTCAAATCGTAATTTTTCATTCTGCTCTTCCTTTTCAGATGAATTTATATCATTGTTCCTCATATTTCTTTCTAGATCTAATATTCTTCTTTTGATTTTCTCAATCCGCATATTAATATCATCCTTGAAATTTATAAGAAATGGATCTTTATAAGATACTTCAATATCTCTCAAATTTTGGATTAGATTCTCTTTAGATAATTTAGATTCTGGATCAATATCTTCTATGTTACTCTTCTGTTTCAAGTTATATTCCAATTCTTCCCCTTTATAATTATTAAATGATGGAGGATCTATCTTAGTTGAAGAAATAGGTTTTTCTAATTCCTTAGGAATTTCTTCCAATGGTCTTTCAATATCATTATCCTCATTTCTCAACTCAAAGTTCTTTTGAAATATATCCTCAAAGTCTCTTCCAAGTCCTAGTTCAATAATTTTATCATGTTCATCATTCAATTTAGGTTTTTCTTGTGATTGAGTCGCATCTAAAGATATAAAGACTGGTTGTGTAGATGAATTCCCTAAATAGATAGGCTTTAAAATTGTGTGGGATATATCCATCTTAAGTTCATAAGATTTTTCAACAGATGGAATTAAAATTTACTATTTTTGGTAGCGTCCATCATTTCACACCTCTCCTGAACATACATACAGTCTTCTTTAAATAACATTTTCAAATCATCATGAAAATCTATTCCGACCTCATCTGTTATCATACTCTCAAAACTTTCTTGGAAATAGTCTTTACTTAGATGATCAATTTCATCCATCCAAAAACAATCATCATCTTTTCTCTCAGCTGGATATTTCATAGTCTTTAATACATCAAAAGTGACTTCATGGTCATTAATATTCATAGTCAACTCTCCTTTTTGCACATCTTTCATAGTTTGTCCAGTAACAAGGAATAGTTGTTCATTATCATTCTCTTTAGGTTTGATCTCTGTGTTGCTAGGAAGTGTTCATTATCATTCTCTATGTTTCTAATCGTAGCATTTTGACTTTCCAAATGGTTTCCCATTAACAATACCACTTATTCCATAAACATCTTCTTATCCTCAAATTGTTGATCATAGTTAGAGTCCGGTGGATATGAAGGTCTATAGTTTGTGTTCCCTTGATTATTCCAACTTCCATTAAGATTTGCATGATTAGTTTCCCATTTTTTGTTTCCACCATCAGTAGTATGATTCCTGTTAAATTTAGGATGGTTCTCCCAACATGGGTTGTTAAAGTTAGAATATGGTTTGTTTATGGAATTTAAAGTCTCATATAATAAGTTAGAATCAATCATATGCCCTAATAAACTTTCCTCACTTACAGGAGTAAATTGAGGTTGGTTCATTCCAAATTGGTCCAACTTCCTTGATATAGTAGCAACCTGAGATGCAAGAATTGTAATCATATCTGTATCATGAACACTAGCTGCATATTTATGATTTACCCTTACAGAGGGCCATTGAAATTCATTTGTAGCCATTTCTTCAATTAATGCATACGCTTCATCAAATGGTTTTGATATTAATGATCCACCAGTGGCAGCATCCATTATAGACCTAAGGGATCCTACTAACCCATTATAAAAAGTTTGAATGATTAACCAATCGGGCAGAGCATGGTGTAGACACTTTCTTAGGAGTTTCTTAAATCTTTCCCGGGCTTCGTATATTGATTCCCCTTCATAATGACAAAATGAGATAATATCGTTTCTAAGTTTAGTAGTCCTTGAAGGTGGAAAATACTTAGCTAAGAATTTTTGAGTTAACTCCTCCCAAGTTTTGATAGAACCAAGTGCTAACGAGTATAACCACATTTTTGCCTTATCCCTTAATGAGAAAGGAAAAATTGTTAGTCTAACATCATCATCTAACATACCGTTATAACAAAATATAACACAAAGTTTTAGAAATTTTGATAAGTGTAAATAGGGATCCTCTGAAGGAGTTCCCACAAACTGATTATTCTGCACCAGTTGGATAATCTCAGGATTTATTTTAAATGAATCAGTTTCTACGACAAGATTTTATATACTTAAGTGAATTTCATCTGTCGAAAGATTTAGGTAATCCTTCAATAAAGTATAATGATTTTCCAAGTTATTATCTTGAAAGTTTTCCATTTTCATTTCTAGTTTTTCGAGTCCTTTCTGTATTTTATTTTTTTATTTTTTTAAACTCGGGATCATAAGTGATACACCAAAAATATTTAGTATTTTCATACACATTTTTATACCTATTTTTAATGATATTACACTTTAATGGAAGGTATTTTGTGTTTTTCTTGCAGGTATGATGAAAATGGATGGTCATGATGAAAGGAGCAAAATTGGATCAAATTAGGAGCAAAAAAATGAAAAATCAAAATATTGGCACTGGCGGCTAAGCGCCGCTGGGCCGACGCTTAGCCGCCTCAGTTAAAAATCGAAATTCAAATGAATTTGGCGCAAATTTCAAAGGGGATGGGATGTAACTCTTACTGGTAACTACCATAACCTCCTTTGGGCGGCAAGTTTGAATGAAGGGGTGCGTTCCTTGGTAGATACATTGAATCTGGACACATTTTAAAGAGACACCAAGGCACCTTTTGGTTTACTATTTAAAGAGAGTCTTAGGAAAGATTAGTAGACTCTTCCTTTGCATTTTGAAGGGTTCTTTATTTCTTTCTTTTGTTCTTCCATTGCATTTTTAATAGTTTTTATTTTAGAGTAGGAATAGAGAGTAGAAAGGAGAAAAGGGTCGGAGTAAAGTATTCTTCTTCCCACTTCTTTTCTTTCTTTTTAGTTTAGTTTTTATTGAAGTCTGAAGTTTGTATTCTGAGTCATCGAATTTGGAGACTTGCTCTGAGGAGTAGTTTTGCGAATAGTCAAAGTTTCAAAGGAACTTCCTTAGTCTTGTGGAGAGGATTTTCAGATAAGTGTTTACTTTTAATCTTTATATTAATACTTGCTTTCATTTATTATTTTTCTTATTCTTTCTAATTTCAAATAAATGTGTTTTTGTATTTTCTCAATGCATTCTGAGTAGGTTACTTTATCTTTTTCTTTCTTAAATGGAGAAGTAATTAATTTACAAAGAATTGTTATGGAAAGTATAAGTGTTTAAAAGTTGGAAGAAGTTGTGAAGATTGATTCTAAAAACTTTGTTTACTTCTTAATTTGGCCTGTTAAGTTGTAGAATTTCTTGAGATTATGTAAGATCCAATGCGGTATTGTCTCATAAAAGTTAGTAAGAATCACATGCAATTATATGGGTGAGAATAGTAGTCCATATAATTAAATGTAATATTAGAATATATTTTTTATAAAAGGGAGTAAAATTAGAGTATTTTAGAGTGACAGGCTAAAATCCCCTAATTTGGTTTGAAGCTTTGAGTTTTGTTATGAGAAGTTAGCCCCAGGGTGGTGGGAATCGAGGGAACTCTCAGAGTGAGAGACTGGTATCTTCCCTGCCTAACCATGTTCAAAATAATAAAAATTTTAAATTAACCTATGTTCTTTATAGAACCAAGTAAGGGTAAAGAACACATTTGCTTCTATCTGTCACAACAAATTTGAATACTTTCACAACAATACTTTAAGAATTATTACTACTTCATAAAAGGAAAGAAAAAGATATTCTAGTTAATAGTATTTTACATCCAGTGTTATTAGTTATTATAATTTTAGTTTCTTGCTTAACATTTTATTAAGGAAATTTTAAAAGACAAATCAACTTTCAAAACTTTTCAAAATCAAGACAAACTTTTTCAAAAAAAATTAAAGAAAGTGAAAAGATAATTTTCTGATTCCTTTAAAGATTTTCATATTTTCCCTGTGAGTTCGATATCTCGGGGCTTAATCAAAAAGTCATATATTACTTGATAAACGATACGTATACTTGCATAGTATCCTATATTATAAAATCATAATTTTCATATCTAAATCATCAGCACATATATTCCTAGCGGCCCAAGTTTTTTGTGCTGTTTGCCGGTAATTAGATTTTTAGCGTCGTTACATTTACAAGACAGTATCAAGTTTTTGGCCGCAGTTGCATTTAACAGGGATCAAGTTTTTGGCACCGTTGTCGGGGATCAAGTTTTTAGCGTCGTTACATTTACAGGACAGTATCATGTTTTTAGCGCAGTTACATTTATTGGGATCAAGTTTTGGCGCCGTCGCCGGGGATAAATTAATTAAATTACATTTTAAAGAGAATTAAGAAATTTTAAATTTATACTTTTCTTTGTTTTTGTTAATGTGTTGTGTTGTGTTTTATTTTATTGTTGTATGCATAGTTCAGGTTTTGAAGGACTTGTGTCTTACGATTCTGAATTAGAACTATCAGAAAATAAAAAAAACTAAAAATATAGAAAATTATAAAAATATTCAAGAAATGGCAAATCATCAAAATCAAAATGTTGGCATCCATCAAGAATTAAGACCTTTAAGAGATTATGTTAACCCTACAATAGATGAACTTCGTGGTAGTATTCAAAACTCTGTTGTAGCTGCTAATTCTTTTGAGGTTAAACCTGCTATTATCCAAATGGTGTCGAATAATCAGTTTGGGGGAGCAACAACAGAAGATCCTAATCTGCATCTTGCTAATTTTATAGAGTTTTGTGCTACTTTTAAATATGATGGTGTTTCGGATGATGCTATTAGACTTAGACTTTTTCCTTTCTCACCAAGGGATAAAGCTAAAATGTGGTTACATTCATTAGCACCTGGATCAATAAGAACTTGGGGTGAATTGTCACAAAAATTCCTTGCTAAATATTTTCCACCATCTAAGACTGCTAAGTTGAGAAATGATATAACATTTTTTTGTCAGTTTGAGGGAGAATCAATATATTAAGCATGGGAAAGATTTAAAGATCTCCTCAGGAAATGTCCACATCATGTGATACCATATTGGTTAATAATTCAAACTTTTTATAATGGATTAGTAGGATCTCTTAGATCAATCATTGTTGCTCGTCATTGGTGGATCATTAATGTCTAAACCATTTTCTGATGCTTATGCTTTAATTGAAGAAATGGCTACTAATAATTTTTAATGGCCTTCTGAAAGGTTAAATCCTAAAAAGGTAGCAGTGTTTATAAAAATGATGCTTTTACAATGTTAGCAAATAAAGTTGTTGTTGTATTAAGGAAGATAGACCAAATTGGGATGAATTTTTCTCAGCCAAATCTCATGATTGAAGAAAATTCATTAGGCCAAATGGTTGATTCTTAATCTTCACCAGAAACTGTGAATGTTATAATCAAACCTAACAACCCATATTCCAATTATTATAACCTAAGTTGGAAGAATCATCCTAATTTTAACTGGAATAACAATAATCAGGGTGGTGTTAATCAACAATGGGGGAACACCCAAGTAAACCCATTGGGGAATTGGAACAACCAAGGTAATAATAATAATAGATTAACTTATCCTTCAGAGTTATAACAATGCTTTACAAAATAAGGATAAGAAGTTGTCTATGGAAGAAGTAGTATCACATATGGGAAATCAATTACAAATTCAAGGAGCAACCATCAGAAATATTAAAAATCAATTGGGACAAATTGTAAATGCCTTAAGTAATAGATCCCAAGGAATGCTTCCAAGTAATACTGAAGTGAATCCAAGAGAAAAGAATAAAGAACAAGTAAAAGTAATTCAACTGAGAAGTGGAAAAGAATTGGAAGGAAGAGTTCAAAAAGAAACTGAAGTAGAGAAAGAAGAAATTGAAAGACCTAAAGAGGAAGCTCCAAAAGGTTTTGAAAGACCTATTTCTCCACCTAAGGTTGATTTAGAAAAACCACCACCTCCATTTCCTCAGAGACTTCGTCAACAAAAGTTGGATAAGCAATTTTCAAAATTCTTGGAGATATTAAAGAAGCTTACCATCAATATTCCATTTGCTAAAGCCCTAGAACAAATGCCAAGCTATGCAAAATTTATGAAGGATATTCTTAATAAAAAGAGGAAGTTTGAAGAAAATGAGACTGTTGCACTTAGTGAGGAGTGCAGTGCGATAATTCAAAAAAGGCTTCCTGAAAAACTTAAAGATTCTGGTAGTTTCACAATTCCATGTAGGGCTGTCAAAAAAGCTTGTTGTTCGCGAACATCTCGTGTTCAGTTCGCCAAGAAGTTCGTGTTCGATTCGTTCGATAAGGAAACGAGACGAACACGAACAATTTTATTTGTTCGGTTTGTTAAACGAACCAAACACGAACAGTGATGTGTTCATTCGTGTTCGGTTCCTTATTGTTTGAAATATAAAATAATTTAAAATAATTATATATAAAAAATTACGATATTTTAAAATTAATTATATATTATAAAAATTTATCATATTTTAAATAATTAAACTTCTATAAATTATAATATATGATAATTTATTAATAACAATAATAATATTATAGTATTAATTATATTAATATAAATATTATAATATTATAATTAATGTACTATACTATATATTAAAATAAAACCCTAAAAAACCCCTAAACGCCTTATTCGGTTTGCTTCATTTTGACGAAATATGAATTTCCTGATGTGTACGGAATACCTGATCAATTTGCCTCATTTTGAGGAAGTATGCTATCAAAGCTAAGACTGTCAAACAAAGCTTGTTGTTCGCGAACAGTTCGTGTTCGGTTCGCCAGGAAGTTCGTGTTTGATTCTTTCGATAAGCAAATGAGACGAACACGATCAATTTTTTTTTGTTCGGTTTGTTAAACGAACCAAACTTGAATAGTGATGTGTTCAAAAATTTCAAACATGAACACTAGCTCTGTTCATTCGTATTCGGTTCGTTTACACCCCTAATTCCATGTGCAATCGAAGAAACATTCTGTGGAAAAGCTTTATGTGATTTGGGTGCAGGCATTAACCATATGCCTCTATCAATATTTAAATGACTGGGACTAGGAGAAATAACCCCAACTACTGTAACTCTACAATTAGCAGATCGTTCGATCACATATCCTAAAGGAGTTATAGAAGATGTTTTGGTAAAAGTGGATCAATTTATTTTTCCTGTGGATTTCATTGTGTTAGATATGGAGGAAGATAAAGAGATACCCATAATTTTGGGGAGACATTTTCTAGCTACATGCAGAGCCATGATAGATGTGCAAAAATGGGAATTAACGATGAGGGTTAATGACCAGACTGTTACATTTAATATTTCAAAATCGATGAAATATCCTTCTAGAGGTAAAGAAGATGAGTGTTATAGGATGGATGTTATTGAATATTTAAGTGAATGTCATTTTAAATCAACTTATGAAGAGAAAGCTGAAAGAAAAGAATTTGAATATAAGCAAGAAGATGAGTTATTTGATTCTGAAGATTTTCAAGAGGAAGATTTAAAGTATGTTGGTAAAAGTTTTGAATTGTTGGATATGACTGAAAAAGATAAATCTTATGGTCCATCAATTGAAAAACCACCTGAACTTAAGTTAAAAATGCTTCCTGGTCATTTGAAGTATGTTTTTCTAGGTAAATCCTCAACCTTGCATGTTATAGTTTCCTCTCAATTAAATGAAAAAGAAGAAGAGAGTTTACTTGAAATTTTGAAGAAGCATAAGAAAGCCTTTGGATGGACAATTGTTGATATTAAAGGAATCAGTCCTTCAATTTGTATGCACAGAATTCTTATGGAAGATAATTGCAAACCGCGGGCTAATCCCCAAAGGAGATTAAATCCTATCATGAAAGACGTTGTTAAGAAAGAAATTTTAAAATGGTTGGATGCTGGAATTATCTACCCTATTTCAGATAGTGCATGGGTTAGTCATATTCACTGTGTTCCTAAGAAAGGAGGAGTAACTGTGACTGTTAATGAAAAGAATGAAATGATACCAATAAGACAAGTTACAGGGTGGCGAATATGCATTGATTATAGAAAATTAAACATTGCCACAAGGAAAGATCATTTTCCACTCCCTTTTCTAGATCAAATGTTGGATAAACTGGCTGGGCATAAATACTTTTGTTTTCCAGATGGATATACTGGTTACGACCAAATTCAAATTGCTCCTGAGTGTTGACCTCATCTTTGATGAGGTCTTCTCTTCTCTCTATAGTACTTAGGATCTAGCCTTAGGCTTTTCCTTTGACTATCTTAGAGGATTAGAATTGGGACCCACCACTTAGAAATTCAAACCACTTCTTAACTCCCTGCAAACTCCACAAACTCGACTATAGACCCCTAATCACCTAGAGGGTCGAAATCAAATGTGGAAGTTTAAAGGATGAGTTCCTATAGGACTCTTTGGCCTTAGGACTACCCTGGGTGGCCTGGTCTGGTGAAGGGCTGACTTACACACACACTACACCTATACACTACACTTTCACACACATTCTAAAAACACACCCATACCTAACTTGACCTCCTGACTCATAAAGGTGATTCACATGGATGGTCCTTAACCCCTAAGCCCTTGCGCAAGAGGGTTAGGAACAACATAGTGGATGCCTCAAATGAGTCCCTTCATGGCTCATGTGGGCTTGATATGGCTTCATGGCTCAACCAAAATGATTTTATTCCACTTACAATTACCCAATCTTCAATTTTGTAAATTTTCAATTTTTGACCCCCGGGACCCTACACCCGCCTAGCCTACCCAAAGCCCTTGAAATTACCCAAATTTTTCAAAATTTCCAAATTACCCAAAATTATCCAAAATTAACCTTGAACATTTCCTCACCAAACAAGTTGACCATCCATAGACAAAAATACCAAAAATTCCAAAAATACCTCCCAATACCCTCCAAATACCCAAAATACCCCTCTTGACCCAAAAATCCAAAAATTCAGAAAATTCCCAGAAAATTCCAGAATATCCCAAATATTCCCAATTTCATTTTGTTCAACTAAACCATAGACCAATTTTGTCAATTTACCCCACTTTTGTTAAAACCCCCAATTCGACCCATTTTAACCCAAAGTGAACCCAATGTCAAACCAAACCTATCCAATTGACCCAAATTCTGGTCCAATTCAATTCTAAACTTCAATTCAACATTCCCAACACCAATCTAGACCAAATCCAAGTCCAATTTGATTGACATTTGAATCCAATTTCATTTTGGACCATAAAACCCAATTTGGACCCATGACCCAAACCTAATCCAAACTAACCCAATTCAACTCCAATTAACCCCAAACCTTTTCTAAACTTTCCTTAGCATCCCCACAAACAAAACACTAACATGATTTGCCCCAAATTTGGACCCAAACCCTGTTGACCTCATTTTTGATGAGGTCTTCCCTTCTTCTTTTTAGTGCTTAGGATCTAGCCTTAGGCTTTTCCTTTGACTATCTTAGAGGACTAGAATTGGGACCCGCCTTTTAGAAATTCAAACCACTTCTAAACTCCCTGCAAACTCTACAAACTTGACTATAGACCCCTAATCACCTAGAGGGTTGAAATCAAATGTGGAAGTTTAAAGGATGAGTTCCTATAGGACTCTTTGGCCTTAGGATCGCCTACAGGTGGCTCGGTCCAGTGAAGGGGCCGACTTACACTACACTTACACACTACATTTCCACACACTTCCTAAAACCACACCCATACCCAACTTAACCTCCTGACTCATGTAGGTGATTCACATGGATGGTCCTTAACCCCTAAGCCCTTGGCTAAGAGGGTTAGGAACAACATAGTGAATGCCTCAAATGAGTCCTTTCATGGCTCATATGGGCTTGAAATGGCTTCATGGCTCAACCAAAATGATTTCTTTCCACCTAAATTCACCCAATCTTCAATTTCCCAAATTTTCAATTTTTGACCCCCGGACCCTACACCTACTAAACCTACCCAAAACCTCGAAATTACCCAAATTTTTGCAAAATTTCCAAATTACCCAAAATTTTCCAAAATCAATCCCAAACATCTCCACATCACTCAAATTGATCATCCATACCCAAAAATACCAAAGATTCCAAAAATACCCCCCAATACCCTCCAAATACCCAAAATACCCTTCTTGGCCTAAAAATCCAAAAATTCAGAAAATTCCCAGAAAATTCCAGAAAATCCTAAATATTCCCAATTTCATTTTGTCCAACTACACCATGGGCAAATTTTGTCAATTTACCCTACTTTTGTCAAAACCCCCAAATTGACCCATTTTAACCCAAAGTGAACCCAATGTTAAACCAAACCTATCCAATTGACCCAAATTCTGGTCCAATTCAATTATAAACTTCAATTCAACATTCCCAATACCAATCTAGACCAAATCCAAGTCCAATTTGATTGACATTTGGATCCAATCTCACTTTTGGCCTTAAAGCCCAATTTGGACCCATGACCCAAACTTAACCCAAACTCACCCAATTCAACTCCAATTAACCTCAAATCTTTTCTAAATCTTCCTTAACATTCCCACAAACAAAACCCTAACATGATTTGCCCAAAATTTAGACCCAAACCCCACTCAAACTCAACCCAAGGTTAAAAGGCCCATTTTTGACCTAAGCCCAAATTTAACCCAAATTCAACCCAATTCAAATCCAAATCACCCCCAATTTATTTCAAATCACTCATGACACATCTATGAGCTAAACCCAAAAATTATTTGGCCCAACCTCTTTACAAAATTCCCATCCATAAATTCATTTTTAAAACTTAAGGGCCCATTCCTTAAACCATTTTAAAAGCCCACTTCCACCAAATCCAAAGCCCCAAAAATTCTTCCAAAGCCCATATGACATTTCCCCTCATCATAATTTCAATTAAAATCATCCCTAAGTCCTAAATTCATCATCAAATAATTCCAAATCAAGCCTCATGCCAAATCACCCCTAAATACCAAAATTTTCCTTAAATCCTTTTTTATGAAATTGACCAAACTTTTTGCCGAGCCAAAGGTGAGCCATGAAGCCATGCATGAGCCACATGTGAGCCATGAGAGCTTTGGACACTCCACCATGCCATTTTGGGCAAAAGGAGGAGGCTCTTTCCTTAATTCCTAAAGGTGATTAACCACTTCCATGACTCCACTAAACCATGCTTAAGCTCTAATTGTACTTGGATTGTGACTTGACCCCACTAATCAAGCTGATCCAAATCACTTTCTCCTCAGCCTAAACCAGGCCTTGGGTGGTGCACCTAGCCCAAATGGGTGGGTTGACCCATTTAGGTCCAAATCTAGTCATACCCCATTCCACTTTGGATCAAAGCCTTTACACATGTCCATGGCCGATTGATTGCACAAACCTCCGACCACGACCCACTGACCAAGATGGTGACCATTGCACGGCCGGCCGGCCACCAGAGCCGCGGAAAACACCATGGCCGAGAGCTCACATGTGAGCCAACATTGAAATTCTCACTTGCTGAGCTGCCCCATCCCCGGTGGCTACCATGGCCGATCTTCTCCTCACGCAGAGCAGGTCGATCCCAAGCCCTAACTCCCCACGGAGGCCCCCAGCCAGCTCTATTTAAACTCCACCCCTCTCGGCCATGAAAAGAGAGAAGCAAAAACCTTGCCAAAACTACGCCAAAATTATTCCAGACCCTCCTCCACCCTTAGAGCACTTGATCCCCAGTGAAATCCCCCTGCCATTTCTTCTCTGTAAGCTCAATTTCAGAGTTGAAATTCCACCCAAAACCAGGACACTTCTCCACAGTGAGCCAATTCCCAAATTGATTGGCTCTACACCTTCACCAGATCAAGGGAAGGTGTCCACCATCAAAAGCCCCATCTCCGAGGCCACCCGGTTGCTCCGGCCTCCAAGCTTTGCGATCGGGCTTGGTCGAAATCATATCCGGACAATTCACCGAGACCGGGAGACTTCATCTGGAGCTTGCGGGACCCAATCGAAGGTGCAACAACTCTCAGATTGAAGCCACACTTCTCTGAGCCAAGGTATGAGCTAACTCTTCATCCCGAGCTTCTGGAGATTCTTCATTTCAATTGCTTTAGTTTCAACGCATGTTAACCATATAGATGTGTTCGTCTCTTCAAGACGAATCCATAGAGTATAAGAACGTAAAAATCCATTGAGAATCGAGTGAGATCTTAGGGATTTAGTGTGGACGGCTCTCGGGTGAGAACACTTGGGGACGATGAACGGATGCCGTCCATTCAATACACGCGCGCACGGATGGTCAGGATCGCGTCGGACCAGGAGACGGTACGAGAACCGCGGGGCCCGGGCTGCTGACTCAGGTGGCGGCGTCGAATGGGAGCGCGCCGCGTGGTCTTTCGGAGCTGCCGAGGATGCGCTGGCGCCGCGTGGATAAATAGAAAAATAGGGTATTTTCTGATTTATTTAATTCCCTAAACTTCAAAAATTCATATCTCTGTGTAGAAAAATCGGAAAAATAAAATAAAAATACCCTCTTGCTCGGTGAAGAGAGGAGAATAATGTGGAAAAGAAATCACTTAATTTCATCAAATATTTTATTTTTTATAATTTATTTACTCTCTGCATTGTTTTAATTCTCCATGCATGCATACAATTCACCATGGCATGAGACCATAGGGCTTTTGAAGCCTCTGAATTTGGGAACATTCCCTGAATTTTCCAAAGTCGAGAGGCCATCCCTATGAAGAGTTCTTGATTTTTCAAGTTCAGAGTCACTCGTTTTGAGTATTTTAATTCCAGTAAATAGCATGTTGTGAAATAAATTCTAGGAAAATTTGGTGATGTTCCTTATGACCAGAGAACCCTAGGAAAAATAGATTTTGGCTTAGTTCATTCAAAACAACTCTAATTGGCTTAAACACCCAAAATAGGTCTTTAATTAAATAGAGTTAACCAGGCATCAAATTGACTTGAAATCAATTCTCCACTGACCTTTAGGATCAGAGGAATCCACCATAAAAATTTAAGGTCAATTGGACTTGGTTAGCCCCACTAATTGGGTTGATTAAGCCACTTAGCCATTTTAAACTTTAAAAATTCATAACTTTTAAAATACTTTTCAAAAATTCATCAAATTGGTTTTGGAGCCTCTCTGATATCAGGGGAACCTAAGAAAATTAAAATTTCAATTTTCTAAAAAAGTTGATTTTTAATAATATTTTAATATTTTTAATAATTAAAAAATAATAAAAATCACAAAAATAATAAAATGCACCAAAATGTCACATTTTGAATTTTAATCACTTAGGAACAAATCCCACATTTTTCTTAGGTCTATTTAGTGAGATATTGAATTTTAAAGCCCTAGGGTAATTTTAAAATTAAAAAAAAAATGTATTTTCTAGCATTTTCACTAAAATAATTATAATAAATCATAGAAAAATCAGAAAATTGCAAAATTTGTTTCTCTGGTTTCCTTGATATCAGAGAGATTTTTGAAAAATATAAAATCCATTTTTCAACTTTTATTTTATTTTTAAATTAATTAACACTCCAAAACTCAAAATAATTATAATAAAAATAATATAATTCAAAAAATCACCAAAATTGGTCTAAGTGCTTCTCTGGTTATTAGGAATGTTCCCTAATTTTCTTAAGGACAGAAACTTTCTTTTGGTCATGTTATCAAATTTTCCTTGAAAATCTCTATTTTCCACCAAAAATAATTATATAAATAAATTAAATACAGAAAAATCATATTTTCTCCTCTCATGTCTTTATTGACATATGAGTGAAGTCACATAAAAATTTCAAGTTCATTTAAGTTCAATTTAGTGAGTTATGAAATTATTAAGCTTAAGAGGTAAAATGGTAATTAAACTTTTAACCCTTAATTAAAACTTTAGGTTTAAAAAAATTTAACAAGTAAAATATTTGATCTTAATCTGATTTGGATGATTGAAATTTAAATAATTAAAGGGTAGAAACCCATTAAATAATTTTAAAATGATTAAACTTTAATTAAATAATAGATTAAATTTGGAAGAATAATAAATTGGAATTATTAAAATAAGGGATATTTATTAGGAAGAGATTTATTCTTTAATTTAAAAAAATCCCTAAACTAATTATATCATTAACACTTAACTCTTAATTAAAATGATAATTCAAATTCAAAATATTAAAAGACTTAATCATTGAACTAAAATTAAATTATTAAACTCTTTCAAAAATTTCAATTAAAATTAAAGATAAAACTAAATTAAAAATTAAATTAAATTAAGTAAATTAAATTGGATTAAATTAAATTAAATTAAAATTAAATCAAATAATTAAATAAAATTAAATCAATTAAATTAAATTAAATTAAATTAAATTAAATTTAAATTAAATTAAATAATTAAATTAAATTAAATAATTAAATTAAATTAAATTAAACAATTAAATTAAATTAAATTAAATTAAATAATTAAATTAAATTAAATCAAATCAAATTAATTAAACATCAAATCAAATTAAATTAAATTAAGTTAAATTAAAACTCAATTAAATTAAATTGAATTAAATATAACATCACCTAAGACATAAAGGAAATTAAATATAAAGCAACTTGAACACTATTCCAAATTTAAACCCTTTAACTTAAATCAAATCATTTGAATACTAATTTACCCTCGAAAGCTTTGATTATTATAACTCCTAAATGAAACATTAAATGAAGTGCTACTTCACTCATAAGATATTCAAATGTCTTAATTCACTGGGCAAGTTAACAAAACTTGAAAACCTCGGACGATTGATTCATTTATATAATTAAATTCATTTGGACTTAAAACAATCCTAAAAATATTGAAAAGATGTTTAAGATTCTGCTTAAGCGCTTCCTCAATATGATAGGATATTTATAAGAACAATTGGATTTAATTGTTCTTTGATGAAGAAAATCGTCCTCAAACAAAAACACAAAGAACCTAGACGTCATAGGAGATGACTAGCTATAGGATTAGGAATTTGGTAGAAAACCATAACCTTTCCCATAGCTTTACCTAGGAACTTGCTTAAATATTCTAATTGTGCTTTAAGTGTAGCTTGGGATGACGGGAAGACCCTCCAGGTACGCTTTTATTTTATTGCAATTTACTTTCTTGCAATTTACTTTCTTGCAATTTACTTTATTGCAAATGCACTTTACTTTTCTTGCATGATAAAACAGCTGTTGCATGAAAACCCACACCTTTAGGATAGTCCCTAAAACTGAAACCAAAACTAAGTTAAAAGTCATTGCAAGATAAAATTCACCGCCACAACATTTCAAAATATAAAACAACTCAAAATTTAATCACAAACGAACACAAAACTACAATTGCAACTAAATTAAAACGTCCTGTTGGATGATCGGGAATACCTCGGATGATGTAACCTACGTGTTGCTAACGGGATTTCCCACGGTCTAAATGAAAGTGTGGAACTCATTCAGTTGAGTTTAGCAAATTCATACTGGACTAAGTGAATCCGATAAAAATAATGATGCCGGAAGGATGGAACCGTGGGATCTTAACCGGTGTCGTTATAATCAACTTTAAGATTTGTTTTAATCAAAATACAAAACACTCGGAAATTAAGACTTCTCTAAACCAAAACACTTTTCTCATCTCCTGATTTATGACTTCTAAAACTAAACCTCTGCAACAACAAGGAGCTTGGAGCATGGTGGGCAGCACGGCCATCGTCGTCGGCAAAACTTGAACCTACTTGACAAAACCTTCTTAGAATTAAACAACAAAGCCATAGGACTTCGAGGTAGCTTGCCTAGTGCAACATAAATCCTCAACCTCTTCGTTAGGCATTTGCATTGCAAATTAAGCCCTAACCGGTCTTAGGATTCCGAGGTAGTCGTCCGATACGACAATAAACCCTCACATCTTCCAGGCTATTTGTTTGATTTTATCATACAAATATAAGCCCTAATTAATTAAAATTGGCAAGATTGAAATACTAAATAAACATTAGGACTTTCCTAAATTCAAGCCAAACAATAGGATAGTCGGGAAATTACCGAAGTTCACTTCGAATCCGTGATTTCTCCTACCTTTCTTCCTTTGGATTCACAAAACAAAATGTTCCAAAATTTTATCCATTCCCTATTGAAATTCCAAAACTCAATCTTTGAAAACCTTAAACTTTGAAATTCTTGAGAGCAGAATTATTGGTTATTATCGAGAGTCTTCTTAGGTGATTCCCGTCACTTAAGATGTAATTAACTATAGGGGCTTGCCCTTATGGGGAATTTTAAAGAACCTGAGTAATATAAACCCTGTTTAATACTTTCATATTAAGCGGGAATTTGTCGGCTTATAAAATTGGTTCGCGGACCAAACGGATGTCACAAAACTTCTAGTTTATTTGATCGAGCCTCACCCTCAAGCGATGTGTCTATCTTTAGGGATAGATACACGGTTTGTGGTGCGGTGCTCGTTTATATAAACTATTTGGGATGTGAGATCGGTTTAATCTCATATCTTAAAACTTTCAAATTTAAAATTATTTTCAAAGTCAAATACTACTTTCTAAATTATATATATATTTAAATCAAATTTAAAATTTAAATTCGCCGACTATTTCTGTTAGGCGACCCCTTTTCAAAATTCAAAACACAACCTAAAAATATGCCGACAAACCCCACTCAAATTCAACCCAAAACTAAAAGGCCCAATTTTGACCTAAACCCAAACCTAACCCAAATAAGCCCAAACCCCAAAATCAAGACCCAACCAAAGCCAAAACCTCTTTGAAATACTCCCATAAACATTTCCCATCATTAATTTTACATCAATTTCAACCCTAGCACAACATTGGCCCAAATTAGCCCAACTTGACCTACATTGAGCCATTTACCAAAGAGGCCCAAATTCAAACCAATTCAATTCCAAGTCACACCAAATTGACTCCAAACCATTCATGAATCATTCCTAAACCAATTGCAACATTTATTTGACATGGTCCTTCACAAAATTTTCACCCAAAAACCCATCCTAAAATAAAAAAACCCACTTCCCTAAATCACTTTAAAAGCCCATCTAAAACCATTTCAAAGAGCCCAAAATCTACCCTAAAGCCCATATGACATTTTCATTTGCAATCCATTTAATCAAAGTCATTCCCTAAGTTCTAAACCCATAATAAAATAAATACAAATCAAGCCATATGCCAAATCCCATCAAATCACCCCTAAATTACCAAAATTTCTAAAATCCATTTTCATGAAATTGACCAAGCTTTTCCCCAAGCCAAAGACAAGCCATGAAGCCACTCTTAAGCCACATGCAAGCCATGTGAGTTGCTCACATGTGACCTTACCACATTGGGCAAAAGGAGGAGGTCCTTTCCACATTCCCATAAGGTGATTAACCACTCCCATGATTCCTCTTAACCATGCTTATGCCTAATTGTGCTTGGATGGTGACTTGACCCTACTGATTATGCTGAACCAAATCACTTTCCCTTCAGCCTAAACCAAGCATTGGGTGGTGCACCTAGCCCAAAGGGATGGGTTGACCAATTTGAGCCAAAATAAGCCTTCTCCCATACCATTCTAATCTAAGCTTTTAACACATGGCATTTGCCAATTGCCTACACTAAACCCCAGCCCTGACCCACTTGGACCTGAAGGTGACCCATGTCTGCCGGCCAGCCGCCTGGGTCGTCGGAAAACACCATGGCCGAGACCTTGGGAAGAGCCAAACTTTGGAATTCCACCTTGCTGAGTTACCCCATGCCCAATGGCCACCATGGCTGTTCTTCCCTTGACCTAAGCAGCTGATCCCAAGCCCTAACTTCCCCTGGGATGCCCTCCAGCCTCTCCTATTTAAACCCCACCTCTCTCGGCCATGGGAGAGGTGCTGAACCAGACCTTACTGAAACCCTGCCAAAATTGCTCCAGACCACTCTCCATACTTAGAGCAGTTGATCCCCAGTGACAATTTGCCCTAATCCCCACCAACAGAGCCCAATTTCTCAGCAAAAACTCCATCCAAAACCAGGACACTTCTCCATAGTGGATCAATCCCCAAATTAATTGATCCTACACCTTCACCAGACCAAGGGAAGAGGTCCACCAGCAAAAGCCCCCTCTCCAGGCCACCCATCTGTTCCAGACTCCAAGCTTTGTGATAGGGCTTGGTCGAAATCATACCCAGACAATTCACCGTGCCAAGGGACTTCATCTGGAGCTTGCTTGGACCCAATCGAAGGTGACACAACCCTCAGATTGAAGCCACACTTCTCGGAGCAAAGGTATGAGCTAACTCTTTATCTCGAGCTTCTGGAGATTCTCCATTTCAAATGCCTTAATTTCAACGCATGATCACCATATAGATGTATTCGTCTCTTCAAGACGAATCCATAGAGCACAAGAACAAGAAAATCCGTTAAGTATTGAGTGAGATATTAGGGATTTAGTGTGGACGGTTCTCGGACTAGGAGGCTTGGGGACGATGAACGGATGCCGTTCATTTAATACACGCGCGGACGGACGGCCAGGATCGCGCCGGATGAGGAGATGGAACAATACAGCGGTCCCCCATAGAGCTGAGTTGGATGGCGGTGCCGAATCAGAAGACGACGCGTGTGCGTTCGGAGCTACCGAGGATGGCGTGGCGCCGCGTGGATAAGTAGGAAATTAGGGTATTTTTTGATTTATTTAATTCCCTAAACTTCAAAAATGCATAACTTTGTGTAGGAAAATCAGAAAAATAAAATAAAAATACCCTCTTTCTCAGTGAATAGAGGAGAATAATGTGGAAAAGAAATCATTTAATTTCATCAAGTATTTTATTTTTAATAATTTATTTACTCTCTGCATTGTTTTAATTCTCCATGCATATAGGAAATTCACCATGGCATGAGACCATATTGCTTTTGAAGCCTCTGAACTTAGAAATATTCCCTGAATTTTCCAAGGTCAGAGGCCATCCCTACGAGAAGTTATTGATTTTTCAAATTCATGTTGTTGTTTTGAGTATTTTAAATCCAATAATTAGCATGTTGTGAAATAAATTCTAGAAAAATTTGGTGATGTCTCTTATGACCAGAGGACCCTAGGAAAAATAGGTTTTGAACTAATCCACTTGGAATAACCCTAATTGGCTTAAACACCCAAAATAGGTCTCAAATTAATTAGAGCTAATCATACATCAAATTGGCTTGAAATCAATTATCCACTGGCCTTTAGGATCAGAGGAACCTACCATAAAAATTTGAAGTCAATTGGATTTGGTTAGCACTACTAAATGGGTTGATTAAGTCATTTAGCCAATTTAAACTTTAAAAATTCATAACTTTCAAAATACCTTTCAAAAATTCACCAAATTGGTTTTGGAGCCTCTCTGATATTAGGGGAATTTAATAAAATTAAAATTTCAATTTTCTAAAAAAGTTAATTTTTTGTATTATTTTAATATTTTAATAATTAAAAAATAATAAAAATCACAAAAATAATAAAATCCCCCAAAATGTCACATTTTGAATTTTAATCACTTAGGAACAAACCCCATATTTTTCTTAGGTCTATTTGATGAGATATTAAATTTTAAAGCCCTAAGGTAATTTTAAAATTAAAAAAATGTATTTTTTTTAGCATTTCCACTAAAATAATTCTAATAAATCAAAGAAAAATCAGAAAATTGTAAAAATTAATTCTTTGATTTCCTTGATATCAGAGACATTTTTGAAAAATATAAAATTCATTTTTCAACATTTATTTTATTTTTAAATTAATTAATACTTCAAAACTCAAAATAATTATAATAACAACAACAACAACAAAGCCTTAATCCCACTAAGTGGGGTCGGCTACATGAATCCTTTTTCTCCATTGTGTCCGATTTAGTGTCAAATTTTCGTTCAATTCTAATAAATTAAGATCATTTTTTATGCAATAAGCCCAAGTTTTCCTAGTGTCTCGTCTCTGCCTTTCTTAACATAAGTTGTATTTAAAACATCTACTCTCCTAATCGGATCATCGAGTGGTCGACGTTTAATGTGACCAAACCATCTAAGGCGACTCTTCTAATTTTATCCGTCACCGGTGCAACTCCAACCCTTTTACGGATATATTCATTTCGCATTTTGTCTCTAAGAGTAAAGCCACTCATCCACCTAATCATTCTCATCTCGGCAACACTTAACTTAACATTATGCTTCTCTTTTAAAGGCCAACATTCAACACCATAGAGCATTGAAGGTCTCACCACCATCTTGTAAAATTTTCCATTCGATTTAAGTGGTACTTTCTTATCACACAATAGGCCGGACGCATTCCTCCACTTCAACCAACCAACTCCGAATTCTACTATTCACATCCCCATCTATATCACCATCGCTTTGAACAATGGACCCAAGATATCTAAATCGTTCACACCTTTTAATAATTTGATCACCCAAAGTTACACTGCTTGTCACTAGACCTACTATTACTAAAATTACATTCCATGTATTCAGTTTTAGTTCTACTCAAACGAAGACCTTTAGACTCCAATGTAGACCTCCATAATTCAAGTTTTTCCTGGACTTTTTCTCTTGTCTTATCCACGAGGAGGATATCATCAGCAAAAAGCATACACCAAGGTACATCCTCTTGTAAATGCCCGAGTAAGACCATCCATAAATAAAGCAAAAGATATGGGCTTAAAGCCGATCCTTGATGTAAACCAACAAAAATAGTAAAATACTTGGTCAATCCTCCTTCGGTTCGAACACATGTAACGACTCTAGCATACATATCTTTAATGACTTGAATATAAGTTATATCAACACCTTTCTTCTCAAGGACTCTCCAAAGAACATCTCTAGGAACCTTATCGTAAGCTTTTTCTAAATCAATAAAAATCAAATGTAGATCCTCCTTATTATCTCTATACTTCTCCATCAAACCTCTCAATAAATGTATAGCTTCCATGGTAGACCTGCCCGGCATAAATCCAAATTGATTATGAGAAATCTTCGTAATACGTCTTAACCTATGTTCAATTACCCTCTCCCATAATTTTAAAGTATGACACATCAATTTAATTCCTCTATAATTTGCACACTCTTGTGCATCTCCTTTATTCTTAAAAATGGGGACCAAAATGCTCTTTCTCCACTCCTCGAGCATCCTTTTAGTTTTTAAAATAATATTAAAAAGTTTAGTAAGCCAGAAACCCCCAAATCACCTAAACATTTCCACACTTCAATTGGGATATCATCGGGTCCTACGGACTTGCCCCCTTAGTTTTCTTTAAAGCCTCATCAACTTCTTTTTTACTAATGCGACGGTAAAAATGAAAAGTTTTATTATTATTAACGATATTAAGATCACTAAGGTCAATCGTACTTTCAGCATCATCATTAAAAAGTTTATCAAAATAACTCACCCACCTATGTTGAATATCTTTTTCTAAGAAAAGCACTTTTTGATTTTCATCTTTAATACACTTTACTTGAGTTAAATCTTTACTTTTCTTTTCTCTTTGTTTAGCTAGTTTATACATATATTTTTCACCTTCCTTAGTATCTAACATGTTATAAAGATCACTAAAAGCAAAATTTTTAGCGTCACTGATTATTCTTTTACACTCCCTGCGGACCGTTTTATATTTTTCCCGATTCTCTACGCTTTTACATTTAAACCAATTTTTATAACATAACTTCTTATATTTTATCTTTTCTTGCACATTATCATTCCACCACCAACTATTTTTATTTATAGAAACTTTTTCTTTTGATTCTCCAAGTACATCTTTAGCTACTTGTTTAATAGTATTAGTTAATTTTTCCCACATAACATTCACGTCTTCATGAATATCCCAAATATTTAAATCTTGAATTTTACTCATAAAAATAATTTTATTTGTGTCTTTTAGGTGCCCTCATCTTATTCTACGATGTTGATTCCTAGTATTCTTTATTTTACAACTCTTCATCTTAAAATCTAGAACTAATAATCGATGTTGGGTACTTAATTGCTCACTTGGAATAACCTTACAATCCTTACAATCTCGACGATCTCTTCTTCTCATAAGAAAATAATCAATTTGTGTTTTATTAGATCCATTCTTATAAGTAATAAGATGTTCATCTCTTTTCTTGAATAAAGTATTAGTAATAATCAAATCATACGCTAAAGCAAAATCTAAAATGGTTCTACCTTCTTCATTAATCGCTCCATAACCGTAGCCACCATGAATATTTCTGAAATCTTCTACCACTCTACCGACATGTCCATTTAAATCTCCTCCAATAAAAATTTTTTCTTCAAGGGGTATCAAGTGTATTAAGTCTTCTAAATCATTCCAGAATTTATCTTTAGAGCCTATATCTAAACCAACTTGAGGAGCATAAGCACTTATAATATTAAAAATCTTAGTATCAATAATAATCTTAAGTGCTATAATTCTATCTCCAACTCTATTAATTTTGACAACATTATCTTTCAAACTCTTATCTATAATTACACCTACACCATTTCTAGTACGACTCTTACCGAATACCATAGTTTAAAACCTAAGTTATCAATCTCCTTAGCTTTTTCTCCAACCCATTTAGTTTCTTGAATACATAGGATATTTATCTTTCTATGGATCATAATATCAACCAATTCCATTAGTTTACTATTGAGAGTACCTATATTCCAGGATCCTATCCTAATACTAGTATCATGGACTAACTTCTTTACCCGCATCCGTCCGTAATGTGGGAACCCTTGCTTACTTGACACTACACCCGGGCGCCGGTGTAGCGGCCCTTGCACACTTTCCACCGTATTCAAGCCATACAGCGCGTCGCTCTGGGGACGCCCTAGCACTTACACAATGATCAAAAGGATTCATGTCATGATTTTTTTTCGACAAGTTTTACGCTGGCTGTCGACTACCTAACGCAACCCTCCACTTTTCACATCCGGGCTTGGGACCGGCAACGGCAGTGTTAAAATAATTATAATAAAAAGAATATAATTCAAAAAATCACCAAAATTGGTCCATGTGGTCCTCTGGTCATTAGGAATGTCCCATAATTTTCTTAAGGACAGAAACTTTCCCTTGGTCATATTATTAGATTTTCCTTGGAAATCTCTATTTTCCACCAAAAATAATTACATAAATAAATTAAATATAGAAAAATCACATTTTCTCCTCTCATGTCTTTATTAACATATGAGTGAAGCCACATAAAAATTTCAAGTTCATTTAAGCTCAATTTAGTGAGTTATGAAATTATTAAGCTTGAAGGGGCAAAATGGTAATTAAAATTTTAACCTTTAATTAAAACTTTAGGCTTAATAAAAAGAGTAAAATATTTGATCCTAATATGATTTGGATGATTGAAATTTAAATAATTAAAGGGTAGAAACCTATTAAACAATTTAAAAATAATTAAAATAAACCTTAATTAAATAATTAATTAAATTTGGAAGAATAATAAAATTGGAATTATTAAAATAGGGATATTATTAGGAAGAGATTTGTTCTTTAATTTAAGAATCCCTAAATTAATCATCTCAATAATATTTAATTCCTAATTAAAATGATAATCCAAATTTAAGATTTAAAATGCTAAAAGACTTAATCATTAAATTAAATTAAAGTTAAATTATTTAAATTAAATCCTTTTAAAATTTCAATTAAATTAATACTTTAACAATTACAATTAAATCATCTTTAAAACATAAAATAAAATAAAATAAAATTAAAATTTAAATTAAATTAAATTAAATTAAATTAAATTAAATTAAATTAAATTAAATTAAATTAAATTAAATTAAATTAAATCAAATTAAACTAAATCAAATTAAATTAAATTAAACTAAAGCATATCAAATCAAACTAAATTGAATTAAATTAAATTAAATAATAGAATCAAGTTAAAATTAAAATTAATTTAAATTAAATAAAAATTGAAGCTAAACCAAATTAAATTAAATTGAATTAAAAAATAACATCACCTAAGACATAAAGAAATTCAAAATAAAGCAACTTGAACACTATTCCAAATTTAAACCCGTTAACTGAAATTAAATTAAATCACAAACCATTTGAACACCAATTTACCCTCGAAAGCTTTTGTTGTCATAACTCCTAAATGAACGTTAAATGAAGTGTTACTTCACTTATAGGATATTCAAATGTCCTAGTTCATCTGAGCAAGATAACAAAACTTGAATTCCTGGACAATTAATTCATTTGTATAATTAAATTCATTTGGACTTAAAATAATCCTGAAATATTGAAAAGATGTTTAAGATTCTTCTTAAGCACTTCCTCGATATGATAGGATATTTATAAGAATAATTGAACTTAATTGTTCTTTGATGAAGAAAATCGTCCTCAAACCAAAATACAAGAACCTAGACGTCATAGGAAATGACTAGCTATAGGATTAGGAATTTGGTAGAAAACCATAACCCTTCCCTTAGCTTTACCTAGGAACATGCTTAAATATTCTAAATTGTGTTTGAGTGCAGCTTGGGATGACGGGAAGACCCTCCACGTATGCTTTTATTTTATTGCAATTAACTTAATTGCAATTTACTTAATCGCATCGCACTTACTTTTCTTGCATGATAAACAACTGTTGCATGAAAACCCACACTTTTAGGGTAGCCCCTAAAACTGAAACCCAAAACTAAATTAAAAGACATTGCAAGATAAAATTCACCGCCATAATATTTCAAATTATAAAATAACTCAAAATTTAATCACAAACAGAACACAAAACTACAATTACAACTAAATTAAAACGTCTTGTTGGATGATCGGGAATACCTCGGATGATGTAACCTACGTGTTGCTAACGGGATTTCCCACGGTCTAAATGAAAGTGTCGAACTCATTTAGTTGAGTTTAGCAAATTCATCTGGACTAAGTGAATCCGATAAAAATAACGATGCCGGGAGGATGGAACCGTGCGATCTTAACCGGTGTTGTTATAATCAACTTTAAGATTTGTTTTAAATAAAACATAAAAAACACTTAGAAATTAAGATTTTCTCTAAACCAAAACACTTTTCTCATCTCTCGATTTATCGACTTCTATAACTAAACCTCTACAATAACAAGGAGCTCGGAGCATGGTGGGCGGCACGACCATCGTCATCGACAAAACTCGAATCCGCTTCAGCAAAACTCTCTAAGAATTAAATAACTAAGCCATAGGACTTCGAGGTAGTTTGCCTAGTGCAACATAAATCCTCAACCTTTTGTTAGGCATTTGTATTGCAAATTAAGCCCTAACCGGTTTTAGGATTCCGAGGTAGTCGTCCGATCACATCTTCTGGGCTTTTTGTATGATTTTATCAAACAAATATAAGTCCAAATTAATTAAAATTGGCAAGATCAAAACATTAAACAAACATTAGGACTTTCCTAAATCCAAGCCAAACAATGGGATAGTTGGGAAATTACCGAAGTTTGCTTCGAATCTATGATTTCTCCTACCTTTCTTCCTCTGAATTCCCAAAACAAAATGTTCCAAACTTGATCCATTCCCTATTGAAATTCCAAAATTCAATCCTTTGAAAACTTAAACTTTGAAATTCTTGAGAGCAGAACTACTGATTATTATCAAGAGTTTTCTTAAATGATTCACTTCATTTAAGATGTAATTAACTATAAGGGCTTGCCCTTATAGGGAACTTTAAGAACCCATATAATATAAACCCTGTTTAATGCTTTCATATTAAGTAGGGGAATTTGTCGGCTTATAAAATTGGTTCGCAGACCAAACAGATGTCACAAATCTTCTAGTTTATTTAATCGAGCCCCATCACCAAACGAGTGTGTCTCATTCTTCGAGATAGATACATGATTTGTGATGCGGTGCTCGTTTATATAAACTATTCGGGATGTGAGATCAGTTTGATTTCATATCTTAAAATTTTCAAATTTAAAATTATTTTCAAAATCAAATACTACTTTTCAAATTATTTATTTAAATTAAATTAAAAATTCGCCAACAATTTCTGTTAGGCGACCCCCTTTTCAAAATAAAACACACAACCTAAAAATAATGCCGACACTGAGGAACAAGAGAAAACTACGTTTAACAGTCCTTATTGTATGTTTGCTTTTAGCCCTGATACATTTCAGAGAAGTATGATGGCTATTTTTTGTGATTTAATTGAAAAAGGGATTGAAGTTTTTATGGATGTCTTTTTAGTGTTTGGAATTTTGTTTGAATCATGTTTAGAACATCTATCTAAAGTTCTAAAACGCTGTGAAGAAACTAATTTGATACTTAATTGAGAAAAATATCAATTTATGGTAGCAGGAGGAATTTTTTTGGGACATCAGATTTTAGAAAAATGTTTGGAGGTAGATCCTGCAAAAATTCAAGTTATATCCAATTTAACTTGCCCAACAAATGTAAGGGGATTTAGAAGTTTTTTAGGACATGCTGGATTCTACAGGCATTACATCAAAGACTTTTCAAAGATTACAAAACCTTTATGATGTTTACTGGAAAAGGATGCAATTTTTAATTTTGATGATGATTGTTGTAAAGCCTTTGAAACATTAAAAGAAAAATTAATCACTACACCTGTAATAATTTGACCAAATTGGGAAAAACCTTTTGAATTAATGTGTGATGCTAATGATTATGCTATTGGTGCTGTTTTAGGTCAGAAATATGATGAAATTTTCAAAGTAATTTATTAAGCTAGTAAAACTCTTAATGAACCTCAAATTAATTATACCACTGCTGAAAAAGAGTTATTAGCTA
Source organism: Papilionanthe hookeriana x Papilionanthe teres (assembly GCA_022702705.1). Taxonomy (NCBI): domain Eukaryota; kingdom Viridiplantae; phylum Streptophyta; class Magnoliopsida; order Asparagales; family Orchidaceae; genus Papilionanthe; species Papilionanthe hookeriana x Papilionanthe teres. The sequence goes on from CM040421.1 coordinate 143,545,305, forward strand.
TAGTATTTGCCTTTGATAAATTTTGATCATATTTAATTGGAACTAAATGTGTTATGCATACGGATCATTCTGCTATTAAATACTTAATGAAGAAAAATGATGCAAAACCAAGAATGATAAGATGGATTCTTCTTTTGCAAGAATTTGATTTTGAGATAGTAGATAGGAAGGGTTCTGATAATCAAATTGCTGATCATTTGTCCAGGCTTGAAATTGAAAAATCTCTCTGTGATATTAAAGAAATTAATTAACATTTTCCTGATGAAAAACTGTTCACTGTTAAAGAATTGCATGTTCCGTGGTATGCAGACATAGTAAACTTTATTGTTAGTAATATTATACCCTATGGTTTGAGATATCATGAAAAGAACAAATTTCTGTCTGGTGCTAAGACTTATTATTAGGATGATCCATTTTTATATAAAAAAGGAAAGGATTTTATAATTCGAAGATGTGTACTTTTGGAAGAAACTTATGAAATTATTCAAAAATGTCATGATTCTGATTATGGGGGACATTTTTGATGTGATAAAACTGTATATAAAATATTACAATCAGGATTTTATTGGCCTACAATTTTTAAGGATGTGAATGTTTATATTAAAAATTGTGATAGATGTTAGCGTGTAGGAAATATTTCTAGAAGAATTGAAATGCCCCTCAATTATATTGGAAGTTGAAATATTTGATGTTTGGGGACTAGATTTTATGGAAACATTTACACCATCTTTCGGAAATGTTTATATTTTGATAGATGTAGACTATGTTTGAAAATGGATTAAAGCTATTGCTTTACCTCGATGTGATGCTCAAAGTGTTACAAAGTTTTTAGAAAAGAATATATTTTGCAGATTTGAAATACTAAGAGTAATCATAACTGATGGGGGAAGTCATTTTAGAAATGCTATTATTGGGAAGTTAGCAAAGAAATATCATATGAATCATCGCATTGATACTGCTTATCATCCGCAGACAAGTGGTTTGGTTGAATTATCCAATCGTGAAATTAAAAGAATATTAGAAACAACTGTTAATCCAAATAGAAAGGATTGGTCAATTAAACTGGATTATGCTTTGCGGGCCTATAGGATCGCTTATAGAACACCTATAGGAATGTCCCCATATAAAGCTAATTTTTGGAAAATCTTGTCATTTACCTTTTGATCTTGAGCATAAAGCATATTGGGCTATTAAAGAGTTCAACTATAATTTGAAAGATCGTCGTCGAAAAGAGATTATTGCAATTGAATGAGCTTGAAGAAATAATGAATGAATCTTATGAAAATGCTAAGATTTATAAGGAAAAGATGAAGTTATGGCATGATCGGAAGATTCTTACCAAAAATCTTGTACCAGGACAAAAAGTTTTGTTGTATAATGCTAGATTGAGAATATTTTCTGGAAAACTTAAGTCCAGGTGAATGGGTCCATTAATTGTGATAAAATGTTATTCTTATGGAGCTGTAGATATTCAAGATCCTAAGACTAGAAAAATATTTAAAGTTAAGGGACATAAACTTAAACCATATTTTTCAGTTAATAAATCTAAATCTTATGAGAATTTAATGTTGGGTCACTCGGAATGAGTTATGGGTATGTCAGGCTGAAGAAGTTAAAACAAGCGCTTTGTGGGAGGCAACCCATATTTATCGGTGTGCTTTGCTTTATGTTTGTTTTGTGTGTTTTGTTTGCTTTGTTTTTATGTTTTTAGTGGTAGTAATTTGGAGTTTTTAAACTTAAGTAGAGTTTATTTGACCTTAATTGATGATTAAGAGAAGTCAGAATGAAAATTTGGACACTTAGCAAACCTGTGCTAAATTGTGCACTGGCGGCTAAGCGTCGACTAATTGGCGCTTAGGCGCCACAGTTATAAAAAATGTGAAAAATGTGGATCTAGAAGCCTAGATCGTGGGGAAGAAGTTTTTGGAGTTATTTAGGAGTTTCTAAACATCTTGGGGAATATTCTAGCATTTCCAAAGTCTATAAAAAGGATCTGACTTAAGAGAAACACTTGCCCCAAGTCCTATTTTTATTTCTGAAGATCTAAGAAGAGAATTTTGAATGCATCATGTCTTCCTAGGAGAACGAGATGAATAAGAAGCAAGATTCTGACAAAGTAAGTACATTCATGATAGTGCTAAGGAGTTATTTAATGGATATCTCGCTGTTAGAATTCAAGGTAATGCAGAAATGATTGCAAAAATTGAAGCCCGAGTGACTTCAATGGAAGCAAAGATCAATGAAACTAACCTACATTTGGATCACATGGAATGGCAACTCAAGATGAAATTCAATCATTCAAGGTATGTGGAAGAAATAGATAAGGCGATGTTTGTGAAGAACAAATGGATTGAAGAAGATGATTTAAGAATGAACAATTATTGCCCGTTCTATCAAATTTATATTCCAGAAGGGTCAAATGAGAATAATAGTGGTCCTGGATATATTCTGCCTAATGGAGAATGGAATTAAGAGTGTTTTATTTGTTATTGTTCTTATGTGTTATGTTAGTGTTCTTGTGTGTTATGTTCGGTGTGTTTAGTGTTTTTAAATAGTAACTATGCTTGATGATGTAACGGTTACATCCTAGAGATGTATACTTATCAGTCTAAGATTAAAGTCTCTTGTATTTAGAGAATTTCATCCTTTATGTTTGGATAGAAATTCTAGTATTGTATTAAATGTTATGTTTGTTTTAATATAAGTTTGTGTTTTTGTGAAATTTGTGTGGAATCAATGGTTATTTAACTTTGATTTGGAGTATTGGAAGATTTGTGGGGAGAAATAATTATTTTGGAGTAATTAAGGGTAATTAACAAAGTGATTTAGTGCATATACCCTAATTTTGAAAATTTGGGTACTGGCGGCTAAGCGTTAGAGTGTCGGTGCTTACGTGCCAGATTTCATGGTTAAGCGCCGAAAGTTCGAGCTTAGGCGCCAGTTCGCGAGAATTGGTTCCCGAAAGTTAAAAACCCGAAAATTGCCATTTTCAAACGCCCCATCATCTTCAACCTTTGTTTACCGCGAAAGAGGAGCCTAGGGTATCATTTTGTGGATCATTTAAGAGCCAATCTCAACAAAAATTGTTAGATTTGAATCCCTTGAGGTAAGAGCACTACTCCTAAGTAAAAAGTTTTTTGATTTTCACCATGTATTTTGAGTACATTATGGAAAATCTTAAAATCACTATTCATGGTGAAAATTTGAGGAAAAACTTGAGAAATTGCTTGGATTTAATGAAAATATCTTTTGGAATATATTTTAGCAAGTTTAGTCTGATTTTGGAATTTATGGTGAAATTTTTCGTGAATTTTTAGAGATGACTCCAAAGTCAAAGCGTGCACGAGAAAAGATGAAATTTGATTCTGACAAATTTTTTAGTATGAGGGCTCAGGAATGATACGTCGATGCATTGCAGTCACGTAAGTTGATTCATTAGCGTGTGTTTAGTAACTCAGGAGAGGTGACTGAGGATATGACTGCTAGAAGAAACTGGGAGAATTACTGTTGCTTCTCCGCTGTTGCTGTTGTTTCTGTGGTTAGAGAATTTTATGCAAATTTACCTGCTGCAGAAGAGAATTAGGTGATGGTTAGAAGGCAGGAGGTCAACTTTTCTTCTGGTGCAATCAATACTTTTTATGGACTACCTCCTGACATGTTCTATTTTTATTCTAATTATCATCCTTCGGAAGGAGAATTAGATGAGATCATGGAATTTCTGACTGATGGAAGAGGATTATGGAAAATAACAAATGATAGAAAAGTGAACTTTCCTGCTTCCAAACTGAACGCCATTTCTAAGGTGTGGCATTATTTTATCTCATCTAAGTTGTTACCTTCGAGTCATACTAGTGAAGTAATGAGAGAAAGAGCTGTGTTGAACCATTGTATTCAGTAAGGGAAGCCTATTGACATTGGAGGTATTGTACGGCTTATTTTTTTTTTAGGTTTTAAATTTGTTTTAAATACATATATGTATATATATAATTTAGAAAGTAGCATTTGATTCTGAAAATAATTTTAAGTTTGAATTTTAAGATATGAAATCAAACTGATCTCACATCCCAAATAGTTTATATAAATGAGTGCCACATCACAAGCTATGTATCTATCCCGAAGAATAGACACAATATTTGATGATGGGGGCTCGATTAAATAAACTAGAAGATTTGTGACATCCGTTTGGTCGCCGAACCAATTTTATAAGCCGACAAATTCCCCGCTTAATATAAATGAATTAAGCGAGGTTTATATTACACAGGTTCTTAAAATTCCCTAAAAGGCAAGCCCCTATAGTTAATTACATCTTAAATGACGGGAATCACTTAAGAAAACTCTCGATAATAATCAATAATCTCGCTCTCAAGAATCTCAAAGTTTAAGTTTTCAAGGGATTGAATTTTTGAATTTCAATAGGGAATGAATCGAGTTTGGAACATTTTATTTTGGGAATACGAAAGGAAGAAAGGTAGGAGAAATTACAGATTCGAAGCGAACTTCGGTAATTTCCCGACTATCCTATTGTTTGGCTTGAATTTAGGAAAGTCCTAATATTTATTTAATGTTTTGATCTTGCCAATTTTAATTAATTAGGACTTATCGTATGACATGATCATACAAATAGCCTCGAAGATGTGAGGGTTTATGTCGTATCGGACGACTACCTCGGAATCCTAAGACCGGTTAGGGCTTAATTTGCAATGCAAATGCCTAACAAAAGGTTGAGGATTTATGTTGCACTAGGCAAACTACCTCGAAGTCCTATGGCTTAGTTATTTAATTCTAAGAAAGTTTTGTCGAAGTAGACTCAGGTTTTGCTGATGACGATGGCCGTGCTGCCCACCATGCTCCGAGCTCCTTGTTGTTGTAGAGTTTTAGTTTTAGAAGATTAAAAATCAAGAGATGAGGAAAGTGTTCTGGTTTAGAGAAGTTTTAAAATCGAAGTGTTTTTTATGTTTTAATTAAAACAAATCTTAAAGTTGATTATAACAACACCGGTTAAGATCCCACGGTTCTATCCTTCCGGCATCGTTATTTTTATCAGATTCACTTAGTCCGGATGAATTTGCTAAACTTAACTCGAATGAGTTCCACACTTTCATTTAGACCGTGGAAATCCCGTTAGCAACACGTAGGTTACATCATCCGAGGTATTCCCGATCATCCAACAAGACGTTTTAATTTAGTTGTAATTGTAGTTTTGTATTCTATTTGTGATTAAATTTTGAGTTGTTTTATATTTTGAAATGTTGTGGCGGTGAATTTTATCTTGTAATGACTTTTAATTTAGTTTTGGTTTCAGCTTTAGGGACTATCCTAAAGGTGTGGGTTTTCATGCAACTGATTGTTTATCATGCAAGAAAAGTAAAGTGCATTTGCAATAAAGTAAATTGCAAGAAGGTAAATTGCAATAAAATAAAAGCGTACCTGGAGGGTCTTCTCATCATCCCAGGCTGCACTTAAACACAATTTAGATTATTTAAGCATTTAAAGCAAATTCCTAGGAAAAGCTAAGGGAAGGGTTATGGTTTTCTACCAAGTTCCTAATCCTATAGCTAGTCATTTCCTATGACGTCTAGGCTCTTGTGTTTTGGTTTGAGGACGATTTTCTTCATCAAAGAACAATTAAGTTCAGATGTTCTTATAAACATCCTATCGTACTAAAGAAGTGCTTAAGATGAATCTTAAACATCTTTTCAATACTTTTAGGATTGTTTTAAGTCCAAGAGAATTTAATTATATAATGAATCAATTATCCAGGAGTTCAAGCTTTGTTATCTTGCCTAGTGAACTAGGACATTTGAATATCCTATGAGTGAAATAACATTTCACTTAACACTCCGTTTAAGAGTTATGACATCATGAGCTTTTGAGGGCAAATTAATGTTCAAATGATTTGTGTTTCAACTTAATTTCACTCAATGGGTTTAAGTTTGGAATAGTGTTCAAGTTGTTTTAAATTTATTTTTGAATTCTTTTATGTCTTAAGTGATGTTATATTTAAATCAACTTAATTTTAATTTAACTTTAATATAATTTAATTTGATTTAGTTTCAATTTTACTTTTATTTATTTAATTTAATTTTAATTTCTTGTTTTTTATATTATTATATATTTTTTTTATTTAATTTAATTCAATTTAATAGGTTTTAATTTAATTTAATTTAATGTGATTTAATTTAATTTAAATTAATTTAATTTAAATTTTAATTTAATTTAATTTAATTTTAAACTTTAATTTAATTAAATTTTAATTTAATTTTATTTTAGATTTTAATTTAATTTAAATTTTAACTTAATTTTATTTTTTAATTTTAATTTAATATTTTATTTTTTTTATGTTTTTTTTTAAAAAAAAATTAATTTTAATTGTTACAAGTATTAATTTAATTGAAATTTTAAAAGGATTTACTTTAATTTAATTTAATGATTAAGTTTTTAGCATTTTAAATTTTGAATTTGGATTATCAATTTAATTAGGAATTGAATATTATTGAGGTGATTAATTTAGGGATTCTTAGATTAAAGAATAAATTTCTTCCTAATAATATCCCTATTTTAATAATTCCAATTTTTTTTATTATTCTTCCAAATTTAATTAATTATTTAATTCAGGTTTATTTTAATTGTTTTTAAATTGTTTGGTAGATTTCTACCCTTTAATACCTAAGTTTCAAACATCCAAAATCAACTTAGTATCAAATATTTTACCCACCCTTTTAATTAAACCTAAAATTTTAATTATAGGTTAAAATTTTAATTACTTATTTTGCCTTTAACTTACTAATTTCATAACTCACTAAATTGAGTTTAAATGAATTTGAAATTTTTATGTGACTTCACTCATATGTCAATCAAGTCATTAGAGGAGAAAATGTGATTTTTCTGTATTTAATTTATTTATATAATTATTTTTTGTGGAAAATAAGGATTTTCAAGGAAAATTCAACAACATGACCAAGGGAAAGTTTCTATTCTTAAGAAAATTATGGGACATTCCTAATGACCGAGAGGACCACTTGGACCAATTTTGGTGATTTTTTTACTTATATTATTTTTATTATGATTATTTTATGTTTTGGAGTATTAATTAATTTAAAATATAAAATAAAGATTGAAAAATGAATTTTATATTTTTTCAAAAATCTTTCTGATATCAAGGAAACCAGAGAACCAATTTTGTAATTTTCTGATTTTTATTTGATTTATTAGAATTATTTTAGTGGAAATGCTAGAAAATACATTTTTTTTAATTTTAAAATTACCCTAGGGCTTTAAAATTTAATATCTCATCAAAGAGACCTAAGAAAAATATGGGGTTTGTTCCTAAGTGATTAAAATTCAAAATATGAAATTTTGGTGAATTTTATTATTTTTGAGATTTTTATTATTTTTTAATTATTAAAAATATTAAAATAATACAAAAAATCAACTTTTTAAGAAAATTGCAATTTTAATTTTGTTAAATTCCCCTGATATCAGAGAGGCTCCAAAACTAATTTGGTAAATTTTTGAAAAGTATTTTCAAAGTTATGAATTTTTAAAGTTTAAGTTGGCTAAATGGCTTAATCAACCCATTTGGTAGGGCTAACCAAGTCCAATCGACTTCAAATTTTTATGGTGGGTTCCTCTGATCCTAAAGGTCGATGGAGAATTGATTTCAAGTCAATTTGATGTATGATTAGCTCTAATTAATTAAGGACCTATTTTGGGTGTTTAAGCCAATTAGGGTTATTCCAAGTGGATTAATTCAAAACCTATTTTTCCTGGAGTCCTCTGGTCATAAGAAACATCACCAAATTTTCCTAGAATTTATTTCACAACATACTAATTATTGGAATTAAAATATTCAGAATAGTGACCTAGAATTGAAAAATCAATAACTCTTCATAGGGATGGCCTCTGACTTTGAAAAATTCAGGGAATGTTCCCAAATTCAGAGGCTTAAAAAGCCCTATGGTCTCATGCCATGGTGAATTGTATACATACATGGAGAATTGAAATAGTGCAGAGAGTAAATAAACTATTAAAAATCAAATACTTGATGAAATTACATGATTTCTTTTCCACATTATTCTCCTCTGTTCAGTGAGCAAGAGGGTATTTTTATTTTATTTTTCTGATTTTCCTACACAAAGTTATGCATTTTGAAGTTTAGGGAATTAAATAAATCAAAAATACCCTAATTTCCTACTTATCCAGCGCGGCGCCCTGCCATCCTCGGCATCTCTGAACGGCCACGCGACGCACTCCCATTCTACGCCGCCACTTGAGTCAGCAGCCCGGGTCCCGCCTTCCGCGTATCATCCGCTGATCCGACCCGATCTGAGCCGTCCATCCGCGCGTGTATTGAATGAAAGGCATCCGTTCATCATCCCCAAGCCTCCTAGCTCGAGAACCGTCCATCTTCTAGGCTTAAGATCTCACTCGATACTTGACCAAATTAAACATTCTTATGCTCTATGGATTCGTCTCGAGAAGACGAACACATCCATACGGTTTATGTGGCATGAAATTGACTCAATAAAAATGGAGAATGTTCAGAAGCTCGGGAAGAAGAGTGAGACCATACCTTTGCTCAGAGAAGTGTGGCTTCGATCTGAGGGTTGTGTCACCTTCGATTGAGTCCAAGCAAGCTCCGGATGAAGTCTCCGGCCCAGTGAATTGTCTAGGTATGATTTTGACCAAGCTCGATTCCAACCTTTGGAGTCCGGAACGGATGGGTGGCTCGAAGAGGGGCTTTCACCTGGGAACTTCTCCTCTTGACCTTGTGCAGGTGTAGGTGAGTTTAATTTGACTTTGGTGGAGGATTTGGGAATGTCCTGTTCTAGCCTGAGATTTGAGCTCCAAAATTGAGCTCAATTAGTGGGGACTAGGGCAGGAAGACAGTGGGGATCAAGTGTTCTAGGTGTGGGGAGAGTCTGGAGTGATTTTGGCAGAGTTTCCTTAAGGTTCATTCAGCACCTCTTCCATTGCCGAGAGGGGTGGGGTTTAAATAGGAATGGCTGGAGGCTCTCCCAGGGGGAATTAGGGCTTGGGATCAGCTGCTCGTGGCAAGAGAAGAACAGCTGCAATGGCCACTGGGCATGGGGCAACTCAGCAAGGTGGAATTCCAAAGTTTGGCTCCTCCCAAGGTCTCGGCCATGGTGTTTTCCGGCGGCCTGGTGGCTGGCCGGCCAGGCACTGGTCACCATCTTGTTCAGGTGGGTCAGGGCTGGGGTTTAGTGCAATCAATTGGCTATGGACATGTGTAAAGGAGTTTGATTTAAATGGAATGGAAGAAAGCTAATTTTGGCTTGGTTTGGGTCAACCCATGGAAATAGGCTTGGTGCACCTCCCCAAGACCTGATTTTGAGCTGAGGGAATCATTTAGGTCAGCTTAGAAGGAGTGGTGAAGTCTCCATCCATGGTGAGGTGGCTAAGCATGGTTTAGTGTGTGACATGCTTAAGGTAAAAAAGGGTTTAAAAGGGTTTAAGAAAGAGATCCCCTCTCTTGCCATTAATGGTTTGGTGAGGTGGAAAGTAGATTCCATGGCTCTCATGGCTCCCATGGGGCTCATGCATGGCTTCATGGCTCACCTTTGGCTTAGAGAAAAGTTTGGTCAATTTCATGAAAAAGGTTTTAAAAATTTTGGTAATTTAGGGGTGATTTGATGGGATTTGGCATATGGCTTGATTTGTATTTATTTTATCATGGATTTAGAACTTAGGAGATGGTTTTATCAAATGGATGATGATATAGGATTGTCATGTGAGCTTTGGGCCTTTTGAAATTTAGTGAAGATGGTCTTTTAAAATGGTTTAGGGAAGTGGGCTTTTGGATTTTAAAATGGATTTTAGGATGAAAGTTTGGTAAAGGCTTGGGCCAAATAATTGTTGGGTTTGGTTTAGAGGTATGTCATGAATGATTTGAAATAAGTTTGGAGTGATTTAGGTTTGAATGGAGTTGAATTTGGGTTCGTTTGGTAAAAGGGCCTATGTAAGTCAAATTGGGCTAACTTGGGCCAATGTTGGGCTAGGGTTGAAATTGATGTTAAATTAATGTTGGGAAATGTTTATGGGAGTGTTTGAAAGAGGTTCCAATTTTGGTTGGATTTTGATTTTGGGATTTGGGCTCATTTGGGTTAGGGGTGGATTTAGGTCAAAATTGGGCCTTTTGGTTTTATGTTGAATTTGAGTGGGGTTTGGATCCAAATTTTGGTCAAATCATGTTAGTGTTTTGTTTGTGGGGATGTTAGGGAAGGTTTAGAAAAGATTTGGGGTTAATTGGAGTTGAATTGGTTTGGTTTGGGTTAGGTTTGGGTCATGGGTCCAAATTGGGCTTTAAGGCCAAAAGTGAAATTGGATTCAAATGTCAATCAAATTGGGCTTGGATTTTGTCTAGATTAGTGTTGGGAATGTTGAATTGAAGTTAAGAATTGAATTGGACCAGAATTTGGGTCAATTGGGTAGGTTTGGTTTAACATTGGGCTCATTTTGGGTTAAAATGGGTCAAATTGGGGGGTTTGACAAAAGTGGGGTAAATTAACAAAATTGTCCCATGGTGTAGTTGAACAAAATAAAATTAGGAATATTTGGAATTGTCTGGAATTTTTTGGGAATTTTCTGAATTTTTGGATTTTTGGGTTAAAAAGGGTATTTTGGCTATTTGGAGGGTATTGGGAGGTATTTTTTGAATTTTTGGTATTTTTGGCTATGTATGGTCAATTTGAGTGATGTGGGAATGTTTGGGATTGGTATTGAGGAATTTTGGGTGATTTGGAGATTTTTGGAAAATTTGGGTAATTTCAAGGGTTTTGGGTAGGCTAGGCAGGTTCGGGGTCTCGGGGGTCAAAAATTTAAAATTTGGAAAATTAAAGATTGGGTGAATGTAAGTGGAATGAAATCATTTTGGTTGAGCCATGAAGTCATATGAAGCCCACATGAGCCATGAAGGGACTCATCTGAGGCATTCACTATGTTGTTCCTAACCCTCTTAGCCAAGGGCTTAGGGGTTAAGGACCATCCATGTGAATCAACTCTATGAGTCAGGAAGTCAAGTTGGGTATGGGTGTGGTTTTAGGAGATGTGTGAAAGTGTAGTGTACAAGTGTAAAGTGTGTGTAAGTCAGCCCTCACCAGACCAGGCCACCCGGGGCAGTCCTAAGGCCAAAGAGTCCTATAGGAACCCATCCTTTAAACTTCCACATTTGATTTCAACCCTCTAAGTGATTAGGGGTCTACAGTCAAGTTTGTGGAGTTTGCAGGGAGCTAAGAAGTGGTTTGAATTTCTAGGTGGTGGGTCCCAATTCTAATCCTCTAAGATAGTCAAAGGAAAAGCCTAAGGCTAAAATGAGGTCAACAGGTATAATTTTTCATTATGTTTTGAACTGTGCTAGATCAACCACTACTGCATGTATGGGATTTCCTTCCTTGATTCATTCACTATGTGAACGATCAGGAGTGAAGTTTGAAACCTCGGAAGAGGTACTTCAGCCATTAAGACCAATTACTAGTGTAAAAGTTGGTGCTTACATTGTACATTCAGAGTTTGGTTGGAGAGGAGGATTTGGTAGAGCTTCTACTGCTTCTGCTTCTGCTGCATCTACTTCTCATGCTACTACTTCACGTGCTTCATCATCTACTAATTCGCAGACTGGTTTATTAAGAAATATGTTGAAAAAAGTGAGTCTTACTCGAGAGCATATGAAAGATATGGATGGTAAGATGGATAATGTGGAAAGATATATTGTAAAACATGATGAATATGAGGAGAACTATTAGCAATATGCGGATAGACTGATTAGAGGTGATCAGAGTGGTGAGATGCCCCCTCATCCATTCTACATACCTTATGTGTCATCCAGGGATTGGAACGAGCAAGATGATGATTATGATGAGGATGATGAGTAGATTTGTGTTATTTGTTTTTGTTGTGGTATTGTTGTGGATGTATGTTTGTTTTGTTAGTATTTTGTTTGATAATTGTATTGTGATGTGAACCTTGATAGTATGCAGATTGTAGTTGTACTATTTTTCTGTTATGCATACTCAGATGTATTGATGTTGTTGTGTTGTTGTTTTATATGTTGCTTTGTGGTAGTGTGTGAAATAGTAAATGTTTTTTTATGTGTATGTTATGTCAGAGTTTTTAGTAGTGTGTACTTTAATTCAAGAACTGTTAGGAGATTATAAACCACTATTAGAAACTTCTACTTAGGAAACTACATGTTTAAAATTTTTCAAATTCCACTACTATCTGTTATCTGTATCAATGTGTTATTTTAGTTGGTGTGTATTTGCTTTGAAAACCTCCACTACTGTAGAAGTCTTTTTGAAATTTTTACTTTTCTATGTATTAAAAAAAATATGTTTTGAAAAACTAAATTTAATTTCATTTTACTCCTGTTATTTAAATTGTTATACTTGTATACTAAGATATTAAAAATTTCTGCAAGCATGATATGTCAGTTTTTATTTCTCACCCATATATCATTTCTTATGCTTAAATGTTTTAACTTAATTAAAAAAATTAAAGTTTGGGTGGGATTTATTTTTAAAAATAAAGATTTTCAAAAACCTAAAATTTTATTTGATTCTCAAGAATACTTAAAATAAATGTTATTTTTGATTGAGAACAATTATGTACATGAAGTTATATTAGTGGAACAAAATTTTGAATATAGAAATGAATAAAAGAATTTAGTTAAAATTTATAGTAATCATGAAAAACTTAGAGTTAAAATTTTCTTAATGAAGAGGTGTTAAAAAAAGTTAAACTATCATTAGTAAGAAGTTTTGTATTTTTGAATAAATAGAAGATTTGACTTTTATTCTTCAAAGCTTAAATTTCTTTTATTGAAGAATAATTTTCAAATACTACTATTATGATTTTTAAGTGAAAGATGTATATCTGACCTTTATTTTAAATGGAAGGGTGGAATTCAAAATCATTAAAAGCCTATCCAGATATAGTAATCTTTGCCTTAAAAAAAAGCGAGAAAAATTAAAAAATAGTATATGAAAAGGGAGGAGAAGCTTGAGGATTTAAGGGGCTAATCAAAAATTGGTTTCATACCTAAAGTTTAAGATTTAAGTTCAGAGAAAATCTAAAGCTTAAGGTTATAATATAGTAAGTAAAATTATTTTCAAATAAAGATTTTTAAGTGAGAAAAATAAGTGTTTTAATCCTATATTTTGAAAATTCTACAAATATTTCTGAAATATATAGAAACTTATATTTGTTATTTTCCTTTACTTAAGAACTTTCTAAACTTTAAGTTGGTTTTAATTACAGAAATTTTTTTCTAAATTGGACTATTCCATTTCTTGAACAAAATTTTGTTATCTTCCTAAGAAACTCATTACATAATTTGCATGCTAAAATGTTTTATGAGATTAACTGTCACTTGAGGACAAGTAACATTTTAAGTCTGAGGGATTTGATACACCTAAAATATTTAGAATTTTTATGCACATTTTTATACCTATTTTTAATGATATTGCACTTTAATTTAAGGTATTTTGTGTTTTTCTTGCAGGTATGATGAAAATGGATGGTCATGATGAAAGGAGCAAAATTGGATCAAATATGGAGCAAAAAAATGAAAAATCAAAATTTTGGCACTAGCCGCCACAGTTAAAAATCAAAATTCAAATGAATTTGGCCCAAATTTCAAAGGGGATGGGATGCAACTCTTGGTGGTAACTACCATAACTTCCTTTGGGCGGCAAGTTTGAATGAAGGGGTGCGTTCCTTGGTAGATGCATTGAATCTGGACACATTTTGAAGAGACACCAAGGCACCTTTTGGTTTACTATTTAAAGAGAGTCTTAGGAAAGATTTGGTGACTCTTCCTTGCATTTTGAAGGGTTCTTTCTTTCTTTCTTTTGTTCTTCCACTGCATTTTTAAGAGTTTTTATTTTAGAGTAGGAGTAGAGAGTAGAAAGGAGAAAAGGGTCAGAGTGAAGTCTTCTTCTTCCCACTTCTTTTCTTTCTTTTAGTTTAGTTTTTATTGAAGTCTGAAGTCTGTATTCTGAGTCATCGGAGTTGGAAGACTTGCTCTGAGGAGTAGTTTAGCAAAGATTCAAAGTTTCAGAGGAATTTCCTTAGTCTTGTGGAGAGGATTTTCAGATAAGTGTTTACTTTTAATCTTTATATTAATACTTGCTTTCGTTTATTATTTTTCTTATTCTTTTTAATTTCAAATCAATGTGTTTTTTTTATTTTCTCAATGCATTCTGAGTAGTTTACTTTATCTTTTTCTTTCTTAAATGAAGAAGCAATTAATTTACAAAGAATTGTTGTGGAAAGTATAAGTGTTTAAAAGTTGGAAGAAGTTGTGAAGATTGATTCTAAAAACTTTGTTTACTTCTTAATTTGGTCTATTAAGTTATAAAATTTCTTGAGATATTGTAAGATCCAATGCGGTATTGTCTCATAAAAGTTAGTAAGCATCACATGTAATTATATGGTTGAGAATTGTAGTCCATATAATTGAATGTAATATTAGAAGATATTTTTATAAAAGGGAGTAAAATTAGAGAATTTTAGAGTGACAGGCTAAAACCCCCTAATTTGGTTTGAAGTTTTGAGTTTTGTCATGAGAAGTTAGCCCCTAGGTGGTGGGAATCGAGGAAACTCTAGAGTGAGAGACTGGTATCTTCCCTGCCTAACCATGTTCAAAACAATAAAAATTTCAAATTAACCTCTGTTCTTTATAGAACCAAGTAAGGGTAAAGAACACATTTGCTTCTATCTGTCACAACAAATTTGAATACTTCCACAACAATACTTTAAGAATTATTACTACTTCATAAAAGGAAAGAAAAAAATATTCTAGTTAATAATATTTTACATCCAGTGTTATTAGTTATTATAATTTTAATTTCTTGCTTAACACTTTATTAAAGAAATTTTAAAAGACAAATCAACTTTCAAAACTTTTCAAAATCAAGACATACTTTTTCAGAAACAATTAAAGAAAGTAAAAAGGTAATTTTCTGATTCCTTTAAAGATTTTCATATGTTTTCTGTGGGTTCGATATCTCGGGGCTTAATCAAAAAGTCCTATATTACTTGATAAACGATATGTATACTTGCGCAAGTATCCCATATTATAAAATCATAATTTTCATATCTAAATCATCGCCGCATATATTCCTAGCCGCCCAAGTTTTCGCACTCGTTCGCAGAATCAAGTTTTTAGCGTTGTTACATTTACAGGACAGTATCAAGTTTTTTGCCGCAGTTGCATTTATCGGGGATCAATAAGGCACAAGTCATGCAGATCCTTTGTTTCGCATACTTAACACAACAAACAATACATTAACAATTAAACAAATAACATATGAAATATATTCAACACAATAAACATTTTCATGAACACCTTGTTTTTTACAAAAACAGTTTTTTCACAACACTTTTTCAAGTCTAAGTCTAATTACTTCAACTAAAATTCTCCTAAAGTTCTTACCGAAGCTTCCCCGGAAACGGCGCCAAAAACTTGACCTGACCCGCAATTATGCAGTAAATTAACTTCCAAAAGACGACCAAAAACTTGACCCGATTTATAAATAACGGCTAGTGTGCAAAATCTTAAATGATATAAAAATTAAAAAATATTTTACACACTAGGGCTATTACGCAAGTATACATATCGCTTCAAGTTATATAGAGTTTTCCTTAAAAACCCCAGTATCGATCCCATGAGGAAGTGAAGTAAGAGGTCTTTACTCAAATTTTAGTCTACTACTAATAGTCCTTAGTTTGGAATGTCGATTAAAATTATGTTTTATCTATCAGCTACTCCTAAATGCAAGTGTTAAATGTAATAGTAACTATAACTAAATGCAAATAATAATTCTAAAAATAACCATTTTTGGATGAATTGGTTTGGAGAATTTTGAGATACTAAAAACTACTATTTTTATGTAATGAAATAGATAATGTATAGGAATGAGATGCATTTAATATTGTATGTGCCAAATAGGAGCAATCCTATTCTTTAACCTTTGGTCCAGGCATAAAGAATATTGATTAATCTTATGCTTGGTTACCGAATCTGCGACTAGGCTGGGAGGATACCGGCTCTCACTTCGGAGCTCCCACATTCTCCTCGCCTGAGGGCTAACAATCTACACTTCAGCACCCAAACGATAGGACCAAATTGAGGATTTTAGCCTGTCACTCTAAAATCTTCAATTCTACGGCCAATTAATATATTTCCCTATTTATTTGCACTCAACTCCCATGAACTTCGCCATCCATGGAATTTGAATGTGGTTCCACTTTGTTGAGAATTACACTACCCTTTCTGGTCAAGGAAATTACAACAAATTTTAACACTACAACCAGCTCTTTTTGTAATGTAAATGAAATGCAAGTAAAAACCATCACATTTATAATTAAACTCACTTCTAATCATGCATCACAAAATTCTAAACATGAATTCTATTCATTACAAAAGAAAAGTAAAATGGAAACAATGACATACTTTTCTTATGACCCTATTTCTAAAGAAGAAGAAAGAGTAAGAAAGATACATTACAAAGCACGAAGAAAACACAACCGAAACTTCATTAAACCAAAGCAAATCCACTATGTAAGTGTTTACAAAATCATAAGATAATGAAGAACAATACTTAGTTATTTCCCTTTGAAAGAAAGATGAAGATCTCTCCCATAAAGTCTCCCGTCGATCCTTGCAATGCTAGCAAAATCCCTTACAAATTCTCTCAGAATCTCCTCTCCAATCACTCCAAAAGGGTAGAAATCTACATTTCTACTCTTAATATAAGAATCCTAAACATTCTCCACGATTTTCCTAACATTCCTCTCTTTTTTCTCTTTTGTTTCTCTCCTTTTTTCCTACTCTTTTCTAACCTCCATTCTCCATTTTAAAGAGTATGTATGAATTTCTAAGAGTTCCCTTATGCACCCCTTCAAAAAAGCGTCCAAATACGTTGAATTTCGGCCCAAAACCACCAATAGTCGGTCTAGAATCTTCTCAGGCGCTGTCAGCGGCCCCGAGGGCACTGTCGGCGAGCTTTTCGGCCATATTTTGGCCTTCTCGGGAAAATCCCAATGTCGGCAAGATCGAGGCCGCCGTCGGCGAGCAGGCTGCTGCACAGCTCTACTGTTTTGCTCCGTTTGGCTCCGTTTTAGCTATGATTTGCCCCGTTTTAGTTGTGTTATGTTCGTAACAGATAGCCCTACAAAATAAGCATAAAAATAACCTTTATTTAAAGTGTAATGTCATTCAAAAATATGTAAGAAGTGTAAAAGAAATTAAGCATCGAAAGACTTATCGAAAGGTGTCAGGGCAGAATTTCATTTCTTGCTCGTTTTTTCTTCAAATTGCACCGTTTTTGCTTCTTTTTGCTCCAATCACTATTTCTTGTACCTACAACAAAAAATCATACAAAATACCTTCCTTTAAAGTGTAATATCATAAAAAACGAGTAAAATGATATAGCAAAAAACGTATATATTTTAGGCGTGTCACACCCCTTTGGGGGACTTAAGGGCTCATTTGGGGCACTTTTTTGGTGCGGGACATTTTTGAAAATGCTACTAATGAGTTTATTTAACACATTCGGGCGGCGTTTCTTGAACTCCACCACTAATTTATTTTTATATCCGGCCACAAGATCGATCCCAAGACCGCATTCATTTGCTCCATTTTTTACATGTCTACCCCTCTCTCATCTGCCCTAATGTGATCCTGCATCCTTCGCCTCTCGATCTCTCTTGCTCGATTCGACTCTACCTTAAATCCTACATAACCCCTCTCCTAACAGTCGATCTGTAAGTATTGAGTGAAATTATTTTTGTTAGTTGGTTCTCCTTCTATTGGATTTCGTTAGTTGGATTTCATTGGGTGATGTTGGGTTTTTGATTGATTTGCTGTATGAAATTTTTTGGCTTTTAAGATGTGTAAGGAATTTTAGTATGCTCATTCTCCTCTTCTCAAATTCTTTACCCTAATTCTTTAGGCATTGAAATTTTTTGTGGTTTCTGTCTTGGCATTTCAGTATTTTA
Organism: Papilionanthe hookeriana x Papilionanthe teres; assembly: GCA_022702705.1. Taxonomy (NCBI): domain Eukaryota; kingdom Viridiplantae; phylum Streptophyta; class Magnoliopsida; order Asparagales; family Orchidaceae; genus Papilionanthe; species Papilionanthe hookeriana x Papilionanthe teres. The sequence goes on from CM040421.1 coordinate 143,563,326, forward strand.
TTTGGTTGGAACTGCCAAGAGTGCAAGTTATGCTTGCAGTGTAATTAGGCTTAGTGAAAGCATGTTGGAATGAGCTATACTTGTTGGATGGTTGCAATGTCGTTTAGAGCTATGCTTTTTAATACCAGACAAGAAATTGATCAAAATTAAGCCTTTGAAGTACAAAACAAAAAAAATGACTTGTAAAAATCTTACTTTAAAGGCCAGGAACAAGTTGATGGATAACCAATTTGCTAGAAGAAGTTGTCTATCCAAGGTTAGAAAAAACTAAGTTTAATTTTTGTTTATCTTGCTGAAAAGATGAATATAGACATCTTGAGTATGCTACTGATATGTGAAAGAGAAAATTAATATCGTATGAGCAATCATTCAACTTAAGCATTTCATAAATAGCCACCATCTAGGAAGAAACACTTGGATTCATTCTTCTTTTATTGTTTTATATTACTATTTAGTATACAGATAACTATATAAACATATGTCTACCACTTTTCTCAGCTCATATTTCATATTCATACATGTGTAATGTCTCATACAAGAGTAAAAATGATCATAATATTGGGTTTGTGAGGGGTTCCTTTCTTGGCATTTCAGTATGTTTCTTTTGGTTTAGATTTGCTAAGGGAAAAAACTATGCTTGCAGTGTATTTCAGCTTGGTGGAAGCATGTTGGAATGATTTGTGCTTGTTAGATAGTTGCAATGTAGTTTGGAGCTGTTCTTTTTAATCCCAAACAAGAAATTGATTAAAATTAAGCCTTTGAAATTACAAAAAAAAACAAGATATTTGTTAAAATCTTGCTCTAAAGAGCAGGAACAAGTTGATGGATAACAAGTTTGCTAACAAAAACTGTATAGCCAAGGTTAGCAAAAACTAGTTTAATTTGTGTTTAGGTTGCTCAAAAGATAAATATTGTCATGCTGAGTATGATGCTGATATGTAAAATAGAAACTTTAATTCAGAAGAACGATCATTTATCTTAAGGATTTCAAAAATAGCTGCCATTTAGGAAGAAGCACTTTGATTCATTCTTCCTTTACTGTTTTATATTAATATTTTGTATATAAATAACTGTACAAACATATGCTTGACACCAGTATGCTCCTTCTCCTCTTCTCAGATTCTTCTCCTAAATTTTTTAGGCATTGCAATTTTTATCTTATGGTTTCTGTCTTGGCATTTCAGTATGATTCTTGTTGGATGGTTGCAGTGCAGCTTGGAGTTGTGCTTGTTCTTAAGTTGTTAATGATTAGAGCTTCATATTATGCCACTAGTGTTTGTTTCTGAAATTTTGTGTCTCACTTACTATCCTGTATATGTTTTGATCAATCCATTTATATAATTTCCATGTGTCGAAGCATGAATTGGAGACAAATTTTTAGGCAATTCATGTGTATATGCATAATAATTGGTTGCTATGTATGTAAATCTTTTGCATATGTCTAACAAGATATTTTTATTATATGTTAAGTTAATTTATTTAACTATAAATTCTTCATTTAGTTCCAACATGCCTAAGCCGAATGAAGGAGGTCCGTCAGCAATATGGTATAAGGAAGTAACAACCATTTTTTGTAATATTTGTATTAATGAAATTGAGCTAAAAAATAGGCTAACCACTTATTTTAACAAGGAAAATTGGCATATTATTGCGAAGTGTTTCAAAGAGCTAATAGGAGGAGATTACGACAAGCTCAAATTCAAAAACAAATGAGATCAATTGAAGGAGTGGAAGATATGGATGGAGCTGGGATGGGGATCTACTGAGTTGGGTTGGGAGCCCATTAAGTGAGCCATTGATGCTCCAGAGGAATGGTGGGTTGGGAAATTAGAGGTAATAATTATGCTCTACTTTCATCTTTTATTATTTTTATTTATTTTAACTAATATGCCCCTTTTGCCCCCCACCCTCTCCACAATGTTGCAGGAAATACCAGCTACCAAAAATATAAGTTATGCAGAATTGAATTGGTGTTGGAAGATAAAATAGACGTAATGTTTAGGGGGCTTGTCGCGACGTGTCAGAATGCATTCAACCCAAGTGAGCAAGGATATCCAGGCATACTATATGACTTGCTACCCGAGTAGGTTACAGGTTCTGGTGAAGGATAGCACTAACCAGATGGAGGTAGAGTCCAGTTGCCAGTTAAAGAGGCCCAGGCTTGAGAAAAGGAGGAAAGAAAATGACATTTTCATGAAATTTTCAATAAATAAACTAATTGATGTTTTCTAAACATTGCCACCTGCTGCTCCACCTGAAAATACCATCGTAGATTTTATTGCATCTTTAGATGCTCTTGTAGAATTTGTGGTTAATACTTGCTTTTATGTAAAATCTGTTTAATTTCTTGCTGATCTGACACAGAGGAAAATATTCATGATGCTGCTGCTCGAGTTGTGTACTGAATATTTACGTGTTTTGATTGAGGAATGAGTCTGTTTTATAAGTTGGTATTATTAGTTTTTATCTATATTGGACTTCTACACTTTTCTGTATTTTTCAGAACAAAGATCTGTAATTGATTTGTGCACTTTAAATTCGTTCATTTAGATGTCATTTCAGTTTAGTGCTTTTACTCTTTCACACTTTCTTTTATCCTAACAACTAATTTCTTTATGATGGATCAGCAGCAAGAGCACATAAAGGAATGGCATGGGTTGCGGCGATCGTCATATTGTTGTTAGAGTGCTACCACTCCATCACTACTCGTACACCACACATGATGTCCTCTTTTGTTGGGGATAAATGGGTGGGTGAGATTCTTACTGGACATCTAATAAGGTTCAACAATACTTTTCGCATGAGTGCACTCATTTTTATGGATCTCCTTCATGAGCTATGTCTTAACCATGATATCCAAGGTTCTTTCAGAACAACTAGGGAGATGTTGGCAATAACAATATACATTATAACCCAAAATAAATCAGTTATAGGAGTTATGGAGCCATTCTAACAATCCTTAAAAACAATTAGTTGATACTTGTCTAAAGATCTACAAGCACTTGTTAGCTTAGCATCGCACATCATTAAGCCATAAGATCCATCATTCGCTATTACTCCAGATCAAATTACTAATGATCCTCGTAATAAGCCATATTTCAAGGCGAGCTTTATTAGTGTGTTACGTTCACTTCAGAATGTAATTAGCTTTTAATGATGCTAAGCAGAACTACATTAGGGCAATTGACAGTGCACACGTTGATGTTAACTACCCAACTGCAAAGAGGTAGCGTACATTGGTCGTATGTGACTTCAACATGTGCTTCACATTTGTGATGGCTGAATGGGAAGGGAGTGCACATGACAATCGTCTTTTTTATTATGAAACTAGGAATAGTACAGAGCGTTTCCCTCATCCGCCCTCAGATTTGTTTAGTTATTTGTATTATTTGTCACTAATAGTTTCTTTCTTAACATAGAAATAATATTTGGTGGATGTTGGATATTGATGCGTGACTTTTCCTAAAGAGGCTATAAATATACTTTCAAATGCAAGAATTTGATACCACTGCTAGAAGATTTAATCACTGACAGCGGCGCCAAACACTTGATGTGATTTTACTTATGAAAGAGTTTATGAATTTATATTTAGATTATAATTTGTAAAAGTCACAATTACAAACACAAGTATACGTATCGTATCAAGTAATACAGGGCTCTAGTGGAGTCTTGGCTATTGATCCCACAGGGAAGATTTTTAGAATATTAAGTAATATTTTTAGATTTTTCAAATTAAAAATAATTTTTCTTATTTTTATTTCTTTTTAAAGTTTAGACTTTATATGTAAATGAAATTTATACTAAATGAAAGTAAGAAATACTAATATTAATATTAATGCAGGTATAAATAAAATAACTTTCTCAAAACAACTTTCTCCTTTTCAACTAATCCAAGATAATTAGAATAATTACCATTTGTGGAGAATTTAGATTATTGTATTGTGCCAAATAGAAGCATTCATATTCTTTACCCTTTGGTCCAAGCATAAAGAACATTGACTAATCTATAGATCGGTTCAGAATGTTTTATTAATAGAATGAGTTAATCTAGGCTCACACTACTAGATGTCCAAGGGTGGCCATGGTTGGCCCTACCAGTGACCCATTCTCTATCTATAAACCAAATTATTAGAATTTAATCTGTCACTCTAAAAACTAATGAATTTTATGCCAAATAAATCATATCTTCCTATTTATTTGCACTTCACCTTAAATAAACCGCGTATAGCCTGCGATTACCTAAGGATTCATCTGATATCTGCTAGTTAAGAACTCATCTACGGATAGGTCTCAGAATTTTTCAACAAGTTTTAACAATTTAAATGGCCAGTTTAAAAAGTAAACTAAGATCAGGTATTAATATCATCACAATTTTAATAAATATTTTAAGTTAAATTCTCCACCAAAGTTTAATTATTTTATTATCTTTTCATAGTTGAAAGGAGAAAGAAATCTAACTACTCAGAACACATTGAATTCACGCAACAATACATATTTATAAAACTTTGAACCAAGTTACAAATACTTATCTGGAATGTTCCTTCAAGTGATCCGCTGACTCCTACTAACTCCAATGCAATGATGAAAGACTTCAAGAGCAACAACACTAATAATCTCACACTTAACACTCAAAATAAACTCACTGAATAAATAATAAAGAAGGTGGCTCCCTAAAATAATTGGATGGAATATAATGCTTGAGGACTAAAGATGCAAGAAGGGGTGAAAGAGACTATAGGGTGCTAAAAGGGGTGATTTTCTCTGTAGAATTGGCTCCTATTTATAGAGCTCTAAATTTGACTAGGGGTTGCTTAAGGCACCTCTTCAAAATTCGTCCAAATACAATGTATCTTTTAGAAGGTAATCAGTCGCGCCTGTGCACTGCATCCGGCGCCAGGGCACTGCATCCGACGCCAGCACTCGTACTCTTTCGACTGTGTCTTCACACCTCTTCACTTGGGTTGCACCTCTTCACGATTAAAACTGATTCCCTGTGTCTAGATACATTATATCACATGTCTTATATATTAGGAGTAACTTCTAGTCTTCTAGAAGCTCCAATAACCGCTTAACACCATCAAAATAACTGCCCAAAGTCGTCAAAAATCTTGTCTGCGACTGTATCGAACTGGCGCTTAGGCGCCAGATTCTGGCACCTAGGCGCCAGACCTATAATTTTGATAACTTTGCTCTTTTAGCTCCATTTTTTTTCATTTTTGCTCTTTTTTCCTTTTTAGTTTCTTTTTTTATCACCTACATCCAAAAACATAAAAATATCTTTCATTAAAGCATAATATCCTTAAAATTTGAATCATAAATAAGGCATAAAAATGGATATTTTTAAAGTCGATCAGATATCCGATGCATAGGGGGTGCATGAAGTCCTATTTGCACTCCAAATACCATATTTCTGATTTCCAAATATCAAGAGATACCTTCCCGTGGTAGAAATCAAAATGTTTAACAAATGACACTCTTCCTTACGCAGGGTGATTGAAATAACATTTGGTGTTTGTAAGAAGAAATGGGTCATCCTACGTGATATGTCATGGTACCCATTTTCTAAATAGGTGCATATTGTGGTGGCCACTATGGCACTCCATAACTTCATCCGACGGCATCCCTATCAGTCAGAGACGGACTTTAATATGGTTGATGATGAACAGATTCATGTCTTCCAAAACCTTTAGCATTCCATGTTGGACATTCTATACTTGAGGTTGAGATGGAGTCGACCTAATTTGACACTAAAGACGGCGAAGGAGTGATGCACCAAAAATATATATGGTTTTTTCTATCTAATTTTACCTATTTTTTGTGATATTGTACTTTAAAGAAAGGTATTTTTCATGATTTGTTACAGGTATGATGATTTTAGGGGATTGGAATGAAAAGATGCAAAAAAGGAACAAATTCGGAGCAAAAAGGAGCAAAATGGTGAAAAAGTGATCTGGCGCCGCCGGTGACAGAATGGGCGCCGCCAGTGCCCAAATCCAGAGACTCCAGCAATTAATTGGCACGATAGAGCACCGCCGGCGCCCAAAGTTGGTGGAATTCAAAATTTAAGAGTTTTGACGAAATTTTGAAGGGATGCCTATGGAAACTCTTGGGATTTCGTCCCTAACTCTTAAATAACTAATTTTGGACGAGAGAGGGGGGCTTCTCTTGCATTCTATTACTCTCTCTTAGTGTTTTAGTGTGTGCTAAGTGTTAGGTTTTAGTAGAGTAGTGAGTAGAAGTGAGGATTTGAGAGGAATTCTTCTCTAAGAAGTGAAGGAGAAGAAGTTAAGTGAGTGATTGCTTCTTCCTTTCAATTCTAAAGAGAGAATCAAGTGTTGTAAAGAAGAGAGAAGAGGATTCAAAGGAACTTTAAAGGGATTGTATTAGGGAAGAGAAAGAGATAAGTTGTATTTTATTTTGTGGTTTGTATGAATTTTCTTTTATATATAAAATCCATATTTTGTTATATATTCTCCATGAATTCTTAGTAGTCTTCTTTGTCTTTCTTCTTTCTTAGAGATGTGATGATGGTTTGATGTGGATTTGATGTGCTTTTAATGTATTGAAGAGATTGTGATGGTTTTTCATTTAGAACTTAATTTACTTTTGATTTGGCCAATTGAAATATTAAAATATGTTGTTGAACATTAAGTTTGAAAGGATTTAATGTCCTACAATAATTCTGAGTAGTCTTCTTTGGCTTTCTTCTTTCAGGTGAAGGGTGAGTGGGAGCCATGAAGTGAGAGTCGATATCCTCCCAGCCTAGCCTTAGAGTTAATGACTAAACTTAGAATATGTCAATGTTCTTTTCTATTTAGAGGAGGTGGTACTCTTCTAAAGGTAAAGAATCATCTATGCTCCTATTTGGCACAATTAGTTAGATAACTGATCCATATCAATCCACACATCATATTCTAATTGCAAGAATAAATATACTTTTCTCAGATATTGCAAAAACCATTAAAATACTTAGTTTAGTGTGTCTGTTAGATAATTCTATTTTCAAGTTATTAGAAGTAATTGTAGTTTAGTTATTTGTTTCTGTTTTCTGCATAGTAGTAGTAGAAGTAAGTGTTAAACTTTAATTGTAATTAGAGTATAGGATTTTGGTGCTTTATTATCACTTTTGAAACTTTTACTTTATTTCAACTTAAAACCTCCCTGTGGGATCGATAACCAGGACTTCATTAGAGCCCTGTATTACTTGATACGATACGTATAATTGCGTTGAGTACACGGATTTTTTAAAATCATTATAAATATATAAATTTGAGTTCATAAATTATTGTATATATATAAGCCCCTCACGATCAAGTTTTTGGTGTCGTTTTTGAAGCTTAAAATCTTCTTACAGTGGTAATAAATTCTTGCATTTAAATATATAAAATTAAAGTCCATGTGTATCAAGGTGTAGCTGAGATGGCTGCTTTGAGGGAGTCTATCTGAAATGCTATCTGTGTTTGCTAATTGACCCATTATTTTTTATTTATCAGACTATATATTTTTTATGTATTTCGTTGTATTGTAAATTTGGAATTTATGATTTTATTATGTATTAATCTTATTTCATTGATTCTTTTGAATTTATAAAACTCGCATGTTTGAGATTTTTTTTTCTTTCTTTGTATTTTTTTTCTTGTGTGGGTTTGTGAGGTCAATGATAAATGATGAAAAATATGACCTTATGAGTTCTTTTGGATGATCAGTTTGTTGTTGTTTTTTAGTGTTGCATGTGAAATCCTAATAAAGGCAACTGATATACTCTCTTCTTTTGGTCCATCGGATTATGAGAATTTTTGTGAATAGCCTTTTTTGGTGATATGCACCTCTATCACAGGACGCTTGTATCCTGTTAGTATTGCTTGTGAAATCCTAATGATGGCAAGCTAGGTCCTCTCTTCTTTTCAGTGCATATGTATATAAGTATTTATTGGATGACTTTTTTGTTGATAGACTCATGTATCCCATGAAGTTCATCATCGTGGGTTAAATCCAACCAGGAACTAATTTTTTTTCAAGATCAACTATCTCCTTATAGTGACAGACTCGTGTGTTGGTTTAGTTAGTTGTTTGAGACCGCACACTCACATTTTTTTTTATTTATGCTTTTTTATTCGATAAGGTTTTCGTTGAATTCAACCGTCTTCTAGATATCTAGATCTTAATTTAATTTTCTGATCAGACAAATGATTTTTCTGTTTTTTTACCTCTATGCCAACGTGAGTTTTAGGATTTCAGTGACCCCCTGAGTTGTATTGTGTTACTGCAAATTACAGGTTCCCTTACTCACTTCAAGTCATGCTCACAATAACGAGTGATAGTTTTACATTTACCGCAAGGGCGTTTCAGCGAGGTGCAGTTTTTTCCGTTGGGCCGACAATCAAGCATATTCAACAGCTGAAAGTGATCAGGCTCCCTGAAAGTGATCAGGCTCCAATGGTTTCCTGGGAGGACAGTGCAACTGATGACATACGTTGTCAGGGTTTTAAAATCAACATTTTAATAATTTTAATTATTTTTGTAGTTATTTTTCTCTTTATTTTATTAGTTTTGATACTCACGCGTAAGTGAGGACTGCATCTTATTTTTTAAACTGATATGTATTGGTTTTCTGCTTCTTTTGTATCAATTATTTTGCTCAGACGCTTATGTTGCAAATAACATTACTTAACTGAAACAAATTTGTCATTTATTCAGAAACAACTGTAAATAAGTTGTTCTGAATAAGCTCCCCCAAACAATCAGTCAGTTTATCATGACAATATGCAGATTATCAAATTATTAAGATAATATGTAAATATACATATTATAAATAATCTACAGCTGCCTCAAATATACCCTAAATAGTAATGTTAGCGGTGCAAATGAAACCTAAAACTGACGGAAAAACTGTCCATTAGGCCAACCGTCCATTAAAAATGAAAATAAATTTTTTGATTGTCTTGCTCACTACAACATGGTATCATATCCATGTAACCACATTATCGCCAATTTGAGGATAGTCAAAGTGAGAACTAAGTATTTTTTCCTTCCTAAATGCTAATTAATTAATAGTAAATTTTAAGTAATACATTTTAAAAAGTTCACCCATTCTATCCTTCCTCGCCACCCACATGCATGGTGGTTTTAACGCCGCTTCTCAAGCCTTCACCATCTCCCATTCCGGAGTCGCGCCGATCGCGAAAGGAAACCATATTTCCCCAGGGCTTCCCACTAATTATTGTATGGTTTCCGTGTGCAGCCGATCCAAGTATCCTGCATTTTTATTGGACTCACGTTAACGAAACTGTTCCCTCCAACCAGAGTCAGCGTGCATTTATTTCACTCTGGCTTGCGTTGCCCGAAACCTGAGGCGCTTTACAATAAATGAAAATTGTCTCAACTACCCGATTTTCAAGTCGTTCTCCCTCGCTCTCTTCTATCCGAAGCCAGCTGCGGTGGTTAGCAGTTACCCTTGTTACCTGTGAGATGGATGAGGAAGACCCATTTCTCCTGTCTTCCCAACCCTCGAGCTCCGAGATCGAAGACAGCCATCCCGCAGCCGAGGATGCCGACGGACGCCACGGCGCTGCCTCCTCCTCCTCGTCCAAGTTGCCGGCTCATTTCGCAGGCCGGAAATCTATGCTCAACCGCTCCAAAACCGCTCCGACCATGAAGAGCCTGCGAACCCTTTCCTCTGAAGTCAACGATGCTTACTCCAAGAAGCAGCAGAGGTTCGGCCCATCCATTGCTGTCCTCAAATACGCTGCCGCTCTACTCCTTCTATACCTGTCTCTTGGAGTGCTCATCTATTCTACAAATTCCGACGGCTACTCTGGAATCGAAACCCATCCCACTGTCGACGCCCTTTACTTCTGCATCGTCACTCTCTGCACCATCGGCTACGGCGACATCGCTCCCCTCACCCCGATGACGAAAGCCATCTCGTGCATTTTTGTCCTCGTCGGCTTCGGCATCCTCGACGTGCTCCTCTCTGCTGCTGTATCCTATCTTCTTGATCTCCAAGAGAGCCTCATCCTGGCCGCTGGCGCACGTGGCGAGGTTGCCTATGTCTTCGACGCCGAGAAGGGGCGGATGAGGATTCGGATGAAGGTGGGCATAGCGGTCGGGGTAGTAGTTTTGTGTGTTGGGGTGGGGACGGTGGCGCTGCACTGGCTAGAGAATTTGGATTTGATTGATTCGTTTTATTTGTCGGTGATGTCGGTGACAACAGTGGGTTATGGGGATAGAGCGTTCAGGACTTTGAAGGGGAGGGTCTTTGCTTCCTTCTGGCTGCTAGTCTCGACGCTGGCAGTGGCGAGGGCCTTCTTGTATTTGGTGGAGGCCAGAATTGACAGGAGGAACCGAAGAATCGCAAAATTGATGCTTCAGAAGGGCTTGACGGTGGAGGACTTGATTGCTGCTGATATCAATCATAATGGATTCATCAGGTACGAGTTGCTTTTGTCTTTCTCCTTTCTTTTTAGTATTTTATTTTTTATTTTAATTTTAATATTTTTTCTTGGCGATTAGTTTGCTTATTGAGAATTCGTCAATTCTTTATTAATATAGATGCTTCCTCAAGAAATTTATCATTTGACATCCTATTTGAGATATTTCTAAATAAGAAATACTTCATATTTAAATTAATGATTATCCAGAGACTTGCTTATGTAAATTTATAGTTAAACTGAATATCTCGACAAAATGAACCCAAAGATACCAAAATTGGTATCTAGATTAATTCATTAACACATTGTGAGGCTTCGGTTCATTAATTGAATGGTAAAATAAACTTCATATTTGACAGAATTATAGTCAAATCTACCTTCTTGACAAAAAATTCAGCAAACCTAAGTTTGTTTGATTCTGAGGTCATTAAAACCTTTAAATCATTAAAAAATATTCTGTGATCAAGGAGGATCAATATGAGTTGTCCAATTGAATGCTTATGGGAGTTATTTGCTAAAAAAACAAAATGCTACTCCCCCAAGGGGTATAAGACCACCCCCCCCCCCCTCACTTGGGAGTAGAATTCTAGCGTTGTTTAATACTAAATACTCGGCGATAATTTTCAGTATCCGTAGTACTAATCGCTGCTCATCAGCTGTGCTGCTCGCTTCAATTAGCGACCCCTATTTTGTAACGTTGTATAAAATATACGGTTGTAACGCATAAAAAGATCCGATGAATTTTTCCATACTTTTGAAATTTTTCTTACATTATATATGGACAAGTATTATAACTGGTTTAAAATTGTAACATTGCTCTTCTAATTGTGTGAAAATTGTGTATGTTTGAAATTACACACTTTTAGTTGATTATTTTAACAAAGGTTTTGTCTCGTGCTTTTTTTCATTTTCTGATATTTCCACGTATAAAATCCTAGAGTCTTCTTCTACTGCTCTTCAATTATCTATATGTGTTGGATTTTCATGTAACGCTAAGACATTAATTTATTACTCTACCACCTGGAATTTTTAAGGACGCAACAATTTGACACAATCGGAGGGAAATGTAGTCATGTTGATAGAAGTCTACACTTCTTCTATGACTAACAAACATAACACACGAGTTTCTCATTCTAAAACCCGCCATTCCTGAGCATAGGCTTGGAGTCTGGGATTCCAAGCCTCTGCTCCGTCTTCCAACAATAAAAATCACCTTGCTTGTGACGATATCTTTTCTTTGCTCTTTGAGGCTAGCATACGAAGAATGGATGAATCTCAAAATGAGATTCTTCAGCTTTTTATGTGAAACTCGACAACCAGTCATAACACACACGAGTTTCATCTACCTTAAGATCAACCATTAATTAGAGATCTCCATATAGGGGTTGCTCCATCGACAACCCCTCCACGTACTAGAGTTCTTCATCAACTAGGTCAGGAAGCTGTTTTTCTTGATATTGCTAATTTCGCGCACCCATCTCGTACAGCCAAACTAAATTGCAATCCTCTAACACTTTGAGAATTTAGGTCAACTACAACATGTAATTCTTGATGAGCTATGACGTATGATTCATGAAACTTTTTTAAGAGACAAGTTAATTTTATGCTCGTAGTTCACAGGAGTATTCGCAGTTTGGTCGATATGATCCTCCAACAACCTATTCGGCTATTCCAGTAGGATTAAAGCTTCCAAGCATTCACTCTTATAATTGGGTGGGTCCTCTGACTGATATGACCACATTGACCACTATAGAACCATCGTGCATATACGACAAGCCGTTTGATACACTACTCTATCAAGTTTTTCCTACCGCCCTTAAAGGTCAGGCACATGCATAGTTATATTCACTCCCCTGAGAAACTATTCATAGTTACGATGAACTTGCTAGACTCTTTGTGAAATAATTTTAATAAATTAAAGAATTATCAAAGACCCCTCATCTTTGTGAAATTCGTAAAAGTTAAGGATATAATTATTTGAAAATATTTTTAAATATTATCTACTGAGGCTCGTCAAATTTCAGGAGTGGTTTTCAAGTTTTTAATTTTCGTTTTTCTAGGAGGGTTACATTCTGCATCATTATATCAGGAGACATTTCACTCCTATAATAGCCTCATCCATCACATTGAGGCCCAAATCACCCTACTGATGAAGCTATTCATGCACATCGAAGACAATTTGAACAATCATATATCAAACATAAATACACTCTTGGAGAAATTACACAAACCGTAAATGGAAGAAAACAAAGTCAATAGGTGAAAAATGCTATCAGCCTATGACATCCAATCATACCCTAATGAACACATCAAGAAGTAATATTTTAATGGAGACTCAAAATTTTGAATACCTTTAGTGGCCAAAAGCATTTAAAAATCTAAAAGGTGGGGACCAATCTCAATATTATTATTTTCACATTTCAAAAGGGTATTTAACAAAAAGATGCTTCATTTAAAGAAAAAAATTGAATGTTTGATAGGTCATTGTCACATGGTTCATTACTTACAATAGTGAGGTAAGAAAAATAAGATGAAAATTATCAGAATTATTGAATAAAGAGTATCATTACAACTTATCTTATATTTACAATAGAATTGTTAATTTTAACTTAGAATTTCTAGTTTTATTTCTTAGAAGAATCTCTCTTTTGTTTTGTTTTTAGTGACAAAAAATTATCAGAGAGTTCTTTAATAAATGATATTGCCTATTATAAAACACCTGGAAGGAAAGTGGTGGACACCGTCTCCGCTTATACCTCTGAAAGACACACTCATGAGATATTCTCGATGCTTGAAGGGAAAATGATAGACACAGTTTTAACTTATACCTTGGAAGATACGCCCATGAGGTAGTTACGATGAGAGGCTAGTAGTGGACACAATCCTTACTAGAAAGTGTTTTTTATTGATGGAAAGATTTTATGGAATTCGAGATTTTTTATAGATAAGATCTCCACTCATACTTTTGGAAGAAACCGAGTTGGTTAAATGTTAATGTGGATGGTGCTCTTTGTAATGATTGGGCCGGTACGAGTGATGGAACTGGTATGCTAATTTTTGCTATGGGACATCAGAAGACACATTCGGATAGCGGGGCGGTTGATTTACAAGCCATTATTGCCATCATACACGTGTTTGAACCTTGGATGTGGTAAGTACAGGTCCTTATTAAGGAAGGGGATAATAGCAATGTGCTGGATTTTATGAGGCAAACGATGATTCAGAAGACATTGATAGACTACCAGATGCTTGGCTACACTTTGGCTTTCATTACTTCTTTTAGACAAGTTCTTTTTCATTTTGTTCCTAGAAAGCTCAATAGAGTTTTTGTGCCTAAAAGGCCGATACTCATAGTTTTTCTTTTGATACGGTCCCTGAATAATTGGAGCTACCATTCTCAGCAATGATAAGGCCTAATGTGCACATGTTCGAGGACTTGCTTTTTGTACTCTTTTTTATGTTTAATGCAAAATGCACCTTTTAAAGAATACTTACCTATTAAGTATTCTCGATAGAAAGCTAGTAGTAGATAAGTTCTTTATTAGCAAGACTCCGTAGAAGCAAGTAGTTGATAGGAACTCCACATAAAAAATTCAAAATACTATAAGTCTCGAAAGGTACATATATACTAAAAAATCTCATAAATTTATAAGTCTCAGAAAGTACATATACACTAAAAAATCTGAGAAAGCAATAAGCCTCAGAAAATATGTACACTAAAAGATCTCAGAATACTATGGGTCTCAAAAGATACATGTATATTTGAAAACTTTATAAAACTACAAGCCTCAAAAGGTATAAAGTACACCCAAAAAAAAAATCTTAGAAGGCTATAAAACTTATAAGCTACATGCACACTTAAGAAATCTCAAAGGGTTATTAGTCTCAGAAGATTTAATTTACTCAAGAACCTAAACATTCACATAAGAATCTCAGAAGGTATAATCCTTAGAAGATCGATATCACTATGTTGCAACTGGGGGGTTGAATTGCGATGCAACTTTAAATATGTTTTAAAATACAAAAATTTGATACCACTTTTTAGAATATTTAATTTCCAGCTAATGACTTCAAAAACTTGATATGCAAGGTTTACTTTTATTATTTTATATGTAAAAGTAACAATTTTAAACGCAAGTATACGTATCGTTCAAGTAATACAGGGCTCTAGTGGAGTCCTGGTTATCGATCCCACAGGGATGGTGAAATAAAAAATAAGAGATAAGTAATATTTTAAAATTTTCGAAAGCAATTTATATATACTTGTATATATATATATATATATATATATTCAAATTTAATTAACTAATAATTTTTACTAAAAGAAAGTAAGCAATAAACAGGAAAGTAAAGTAAGCAGTAATTAAAATTCAATGCAATAATAAAAACGACTTTTTCTTTTTTCAACTAATCCAAGAATTATAGATTAATTGTCTTTTGTAGGGAATTAAGATTATGGTATTGTGTCAAATAGAAACATTCTTATTCTTTATCTTTTGGTCCAGGTGCAAAGAACATTGACTAATCTATAGTTAGGCTCAGAATGTTTTATTAGTAGAATGAGTTAATCTAGGCTCACACTACTAGATGTCTAAGGGTGGCTATGGTCGGCCTTACCAGTGATCTCTTACCTTTCTATAAACCAAATTATTAGAATTCATGTAATATTTACTAGTTAAGAATTTATCTCCGGATAGGTCTCAAAATTCTTCAACAGGTTTTAACAATTTTAATGGTCAATTTAAAAAGTAAACTAGGAACATGTATTAATATCATCATAATATTTTAAAATATTTAATATTTAATTTTTCTACAAAATTTATTTAATTTATACTATTTTCATAGTTGAAAGGAGAAAAATAACTAATTACTCAGAACTCATTGAAATAACACAACAAAACATATTTATAAAACTTTGAACCAAAGTACAAATACTTATCTGAAGTATTCCTTCAAGAGAACTGCTGACTTCTGCTGACTCCAAAGCAATGATGAAAGACTCCAACAGTAATAACACACAATAAACACTCAATATAAACTCACTAGACAGAAAATAAAGTGACACCCTAAGTATGGAAGAGACTAAATAAAACTAGAGATGAGAGAGAAGATGCTAAAATGGGATGTGTGCTAAGAGGGGGGGTTTTGGTGCGATTTTCTCTGTAGAATGTGCTCTTATTTATAGAGCTCTGAATTTGACCAGGGGTTGCTTAAGGTACCTCTTCAAAATTAGTCCAAATTCAATGTATCTTCTAGAAGGTAATTGTCGTGCCGAGGCGCCGGACTCCGTGACCAAGTCGTTCGCACCTCTTCACTTTGGGTCGCACCTCTTCGCGATCCAGACCTTTTCCTTGTGTCCAAATACATTGTATCACATGTCTTATATATTAGGAGTAACTTCCAGTCTTCTAGAAGCTCCAATAACAGCTTAACACCGTCACAATAACTGCCTAAAGTCATCAAAAAAACTTAACAGCGTCTGTATCGAACTGGCGCTTAGGCACCAGACTCTGGCGCCAGGCTAATAATTCCAAAATTTGCTCTATTTTGCTCATTTTTCTTTCTTTTTCTTCCTTGGACTTCTTTTTAATCATCTACATCCAAAAACATGAAAATACATTTCATTAAAGCATAATATCCTTAAGAATTGAATCATAAATAAGGCATACAAATGGATATTTTTAGGTGGATCAAATTCCCCCAAACTTAAACGTGTCCTCAAGTAACCATTTTAATTACATAAAATAGATAGCATTTGGAATGAAGTTAAAATATTTAAGATTCTTTATAATTTTTGGTTTTATAAATACTTTAGCAAATCATTAACCAAATTTCACTAATTAAGTTTAATTTTAAGAATTTCAGAACATTTAACTACCAAATCATAAGACTTCCAATTTTTCATTATTTTAAGAATAATTGTAGTTTATCATATCAAGGTCACATAGAATATTTACAAGAAGAAGATTTTCATGAAATATTTTTCTAGTAAAAATATATGTACATAAGTTAAAAATGTAATCAGTTTTCTTACTATAAGATAATTCAGGTGAAGCCAATTTTTGATTAGGCATTTTCTCAAGTTTCTCCTCACTTTTTTTTCTCTTTTTTTCTGGATTGTTTTTCAATCCATTTTTTTTCTAAGTGAGGATTACTATTTTTGGATAACCTGTTAATGATTTTGAACTTCACTATCCTTAACTTATTTTCAAAAACTTATACATTCTTACGTAATAAATATGACATTAATAATTTATTATTTTTCAAAAATTATTTCAATATTTTCTTTTTCAAGCAATAATCTTGATTCCTTAGTATTTCAAAAATACAATTCTCTTTACTATAAATAGAAAAATTTTCATCTTATTATTCTCTAAGCTAAATAATTCTATTCTTAAAATTAACCAAAATTTTTGAAATTTTAGTTAAGTTTACTAAATTATTTATAAATTCAAAAATTTAGATAATCTTAAATAGATTTTTCATTCCTTATGTTATGTTAATATATTTTTAAAGAAAATATTAGTTCTTTAAGGACAAATAATATTTAAATTTGATAGATATTTTTTCTTCCCCCAAACTTCAGTTTTAGTATAAATATGAATTATGAAATTTTCTAAAGCATGAGAGAAAGAAATAAAAAGGAATCAATCTAAGTATGATAATGATATAGCAAGGAAAAACTGACTTCTACTTCTACATATGCTTCAATATGAATATAACAGAAATAATTAAGCATATATAGAAAAGTTTTGCAGAGCAGGAGTTAATTTCTAAAAATAAATTTTTTTTTTAATTTTTAAAGTTTTTTTAGAACATGCAAATTCACTAACTATTCATGAACACTAAACAGTAGGCTGAAACAGAAATAAACTTTTATAGAAATTCATTCACATCTCAGTCTTAAACACACATTAGATAATCTAAAAACAGTTTTAACATAAAAAGTTCACAAATAACATCACAATACACAACACAAAAGAAACAAGTAAATACTCTAAAAACAGAATCAGCAATCTCTAGAGATAAGTCAAGCTACTAATCACTGTCTGTAGCTTCATCACCATTATCACCAAAAGAGAACTCCATATCCTTAGGATCAACATAGGGTGAAAATCTGGGACAAGTAGGGAATCGAACATCATGCTCACCCTTCAGAAATCTCACTAAAGACTCTGAATACTTAGCATCGAAATCACTCTTTTTTTTGTGTATACTCAGAAAGATGATCAATCTTCTTGTCTATAGTACCTATTCAACAGTGAGTTAAGAATAACTCATGTTGCTGCTCTATGAACTGATCATGCATGGTTTCCCAAAAAGTAAATGATGGCTCAGCTGAAGTAGATGATCTAGAAGTAGAAGCTCTATCTGAAGTAGGTAATGAACCAGCAGGTGTAGTAGAACTCTTACCTCGTAATCGATCATAAATGCTAACGCTTTCTCTTCCTATAGGCTTCGTCGAATTGAGCTTTTCCTCAGAAAGCTAGGCAACTACTTCAGCACTTTGACATAGAGAATAGATCAGAGATGGAAAATCAAGTCCAGTAGATGTGCTAGAATGAGCAGTAGCCTCCACAGAATCATAAATAATGCTCCTTACATCAATAGACTTCCTTTCTTTAATGCAGTAGTTCAGAATAGCTCTATCTCTGATAACTTCACTCAGATGATTGGATGGAAGGAGATGAGCAGAAATAAAGTAGTGTCATGCCTTGGAAACACCATTAAGCTTAGAAGATGAAAAATTTACCCTTTTTCCGTTCCGAATCATCCAAGCTCCAGTACTATCAGTCAGGTAGGCAATGATCATGTCCAAATCTCCCTCAGATGGAGATAAACCTGAGTAATAACACTCTATGTTTGGCGGCAGGCCATAGAAAATATTGATGCGTTCAGGATTGAATCCTACTCCAACTCCTCGAACGAAAATCTCGTTTTCTTCCGCATCCACGAAATTAGCATAAAATTCTCTAACCACCGGGATAACGACAACAACAGTGAAATAGCAGAATCGTTGCCAGTTGAGTGCAATGATTGTTTCCTCAATTCTTCCTCCAAGATTATAAAAACTTCGCTCCGAGATAAACTTTCGAGTCGTAGCAAAATATTTGTAACGAAAGTGTGCAACAGTAGTGACGAACTTGCTACGATCAAAATTTTCTCGTTCCTTTCCTCGCTTAGATTTAGGTGTCATCTAAACGTGAAATAAATTCTACCGATCTAAGAAAATAAACTAATTTCAGCTTTTCAAACTTGAAAAAGCTTAAAGATTCATGGATTTAACCATAAAAAATCAAAATTTTTCTCAAAATTTTGGTTTTTCTAAATGAGAGCAAAATCCATGGTGAAATAAAGAATAATGAGTTTAAAATGTAGATCTGACCTCGAGATGAAGAAATCGGGTGATTTCAAGCCCAAAAACTTGAAAATCCAGCTCTAAATGGGATCTCTATGTGGTATTTTCGCGAAAAACTATGGAGAAGGAAGCTTAGGCGTCAAAAATGGTGTGTGGGGTTTAAGAAGATGAATTTTCGGGTTCAAGCCGAACCGGCGCCTAAGCGCCGAATTCTGGCGCCTAGGCGCCAGACGCGCCCTTCAAAAAATTTGATTTAAATTAAATATTTTCCACCAAATATTATTAAATTTGACTCCTAATTACTCTTATGAGAGTATTAATCCATTTTATGACCTCCAATTATTTTCACAATCAAATTAAAATGATAGTATTGATCCACATAAATATATCCAAATTCTTCAATTCCAAATCCCAACATCCATTCCAAATTCAATAACTTTCAGTACAAGACTGTATCAAGGTTCAAAGTTTTTTATAAATAACACAAAAAACAACATATTCAAAACAAACATTCAAATCTAACAACACACATTGAACAATTAAGCAAACACACAAATTCAACATTCACACACCAACACAAGACTCGATCACACCTAAAACACATATAAAATCTATTTAACATCGATCTTCAATTTCCATCTCTTTCGCAATGAAGTTCGCTAGGACCGAAGAGATAGAACACCAACTCCCTTGGAAAATCCAAAGCCGTCTTTTCATTAATCCACTTGTTCTTCACGTACATTTCTACTTGAGCGTCATGATAGGCAGCCATATGATCAGATTGAAGTTTGGTTTGTCATTTCTAGTGTTCGTATTGGTGGTACATCTCATGGAGACGATTACTAATACTTTGAAGTTCCGCTTCAATCTTATCCATTCGGCTAAACATTTTCTCTAGACTAACAACAATAAAAGCATTAAAATAAGGCTGAGGATCTTTAGAAGTTTTGCCTCTAACCTCATTTCCATGATTTCCTCTATCCATTGCCTCCAGATCCTTCCTAACTCCTCCAAAATGAATTGCTCTGGTCGAATTAGTGTTCCTATGGGATTGGGAACGAAAAAAGCTATATATAAAGAGATTTCGTGTGGAAAACTGAAGAAATTCGGTTTTTCCATGATCTGTAACCGCGGCGCTTAGGCGCCAGAATCTGGCGCCTAGGCGTCGGATCATCGATACGCTAATTATTCTGGCGCTTAGGCGTCGGAATCTCGATCGAGTCTGATTCGCCAATCGTCAAGTTTTGCAAAGTTTCGATCGTAAAAATAGGTCTAATAAATGAGTATGATCAACACACAAACACAATTACGAAGAATTCAAATCACAAACAATCACAAACGAAAGTTAACTTGTTCTCCTTTTTACTCACATTTGACATGGAGTGGTCCAAGTCCAATTTTTATATACTTCAAGAAAATGTTTAGCTTAAGCCAATACAGACTCATTAGCCTTCTATTTCTAGAAGTTATATACAAATTCAGTCAAGACCAAGGCATAACATTACAGCAATAATTAACTCAAACTAATAAATATGGGTTGTCTCCCACTAAGCGCTTGGTTTAACGTCGTCAGCCCGACCTAATTAATTGAATTAATCGGGTAGACTCAGCTCATAAGCCTCTTTGTAATTTAATTTCATTTCTCTCATATAAGGCTTCAGTCTTAATCCGTTAACTTTAAATATTTTTCCAGTTTTTGGATCTTTAATATCCACAGCTCCATGAGGGTATAGTTTCTTATTTATAAATGGTCTCATCCATCTTATTTATAATTTTCCAAGGAAAAGTTTTAAACGAGCATTAAATAATAATAATTCTAGTCCAGGCTTGAATATTTTCCTTGAAATCATTTTGTCATGCAATTTCTTCATTCTTTCTTTATAAATTCTTGCATTTTCATAAGACTCGTTTCTTATTTCTTTCATTTCATTCAGTTGTAATAATCGTTTTTCTCCTGCAGTATTCAAATTATAATTGAACTCCATTATCACCCAATAAACTTTATGCTCCAGTTCAACAAGTAAGTGACAATATTTACTGTAAATTAACCGATAAGGTGACATTCCGATAGGTGTCTTATAAGCTGTTCTATAAGCCCATAATGAAGAATCAAGTCTATCAACCTGACTACTTCTTTTAGGATTAATAGTCTTTTCCAATATTCTTTTAATTTGTCTGTTTGACACTTCGATCATTCCACTTATTTGAGGATGATAAGCAGTTGCAATTCTATGCTTAATTCTGAATTTCTCCAGCAATGATTGAATTCTTATATTTCTGAAATGACTTCCTCTATCTGTGATAATTATCCTCGGCATTCCAAATATTGTAAAAATCATTTTCTTTAAAAATTTTGAAACACTTTTGGAATCACTGTTCAGGAAAGCTACAGCTTCGATCCATTTTGAAACATAATCAACTGCTAATAAAATATAAATCTTTCCAGATGATGGTACGAAATGTCCCATAAAGTCTAACCCCATACATCGAAAATTTCGATTTATAATATAAAGTTTAGAGGCATTTCATCTTTTCTGGATATATTTCTCATTCTTTGACATCGATCACAAGTTTTCACATAATGTCCAACATCTTTAAATAAAGTAGGCCAATAAAATCCAAAATTTAAAATTTTAAATGTAGTTTTATCCACTCTAAAGTATCCTCCAAATTCAGAATTGTGACATTTTTGAATAATTGCAAAAGTTTCTTCATAAGGTACACATCTTCGAATCACAGAATCTCTTCCTAATTTAAATAAATGAGGATCTTCCCAAATATATGATTTACAATCATTCTTGAATTTCTTAATGTATTTATTATTCATCCCATATGGTAAAATATTGCTAACCAAGTAGTTAACTATATTTGTATACCAAGGCATTTGTAATCCTTGAATGACATATAATTGCTCATCCGGGAATTTCTCATTTATATTTTCTTCATAAATCTTCTCATTATTATTTTTGATTCTTGATAAATGATCAACAATTTGGTTGTCAGTCCTTCTTCTGTTCACAATTTAAAAATAAAATTCTTGCAAAAGTAAAACTCATATGATCAATCTAGGTTTAGCATCCTTTTTAGATATTAAATACTTAATAGCAGAATGATTAGTATGCACGATACATTTTTTTCCAAGAAGATATGGTCTAAATTTATCAAAGGCATATATTATTGCTAAAAGCTCTTTTTCAGTAGTAGTGTAATTTACTTGAGTTTCACTAAGAGTTTTGCTAGCATAGTATATAACTTTTGTCCTAATACAGCTCCGATTGCATAATCACTTGCATCACACATTAATTCAAAAGGTTTATTCCAATCAGGCGCAATTATGATAGGTGCAGTGATTAACTTTTCTTTCAGAATATTGAACGCATTCAGACAATCTTCATTAAATTCAAATTTAGCTTCTTTTTCTAATAAATGACAAAGAGGTTTAGCAATTTTAGAAAAATCCTTTATATATCTCCTATAAAATCCAACATGACCCATAAAACTTTTTACATCGATAATGAGTAGTAGGTGGTTGCAGTTCAGCAATAATTTTTACTTTTGCTTGATCAACTTCCATCCCTATTTGTGAAACTTTATGTCCAAGTACAATGCCTTCTGTGACCATAAATTAATATTTTTCTCAGTTTAGAACTAAATTTGTTTCTTCACATCTCTTCAAAACTTTCGTTATATTTTTCAAGCAAGATTCAAAAGAAGTTCTAAAAACTAAAAAATCGTCCATAAATACTTCAATTCCTTTATCAATCAAATCACAGAATATTGACATCATACATCTTTGAAAAGTTGCCGGTGCATTACATAAACTAAAGGACATTCTTCTAAAGGCAAATGTTCCATAAGGACTTGTAAATATTGCCTTTTCTTGATCCTCAGGAGCAACGGATAATTGCTGATAACCAGAATATCCATCCAGAAAACAGAAATATGAGTGTCCAGCAAGTTTATCCAGCATTTGATCTAAGAAAGGTAAAGGAAAATGATCCTTTATAGTGGCGTTGTTTAATTTTCGATAGTCAATGCAAATTCGCCATCCAGTAACTTTTCTTGTTGGGATTAATTCATTTTTTTCATTAACAATGACAGTTACTCCCCCTTTCTTCGGAACACAATGAATAGTACTTACCCATTGGCTATCCAAAATAGGATAAATAATTTCAGCATCTAACCACTTCAAAATCTCTTTCTTAATAACCTCTTTCATAATTGAATTTAATCTTCTTTGGGATTCAATAGTGGGTTTACAATTTTCTTCCATTAAAATCCTATTCATACAGATTGAATGGCTTATGTCTTTTATATATGCAATAGTCCAACCAAAAGCTTTCTTATAATTCTTTAGAACTCCTATTAAATTTTCTTCTTGATCTTTGCTTAATTCTGAAGATATAATTATAGGTAAAATTAATAAATCTCCAAGAAATGCATATTTTAAATGTGCAGGTAACATCTTTAATTCCAGTTCAGGGGTTTTTTCAATTGAGGGTAAAAGTATATAATTTTTAGTTGTCTAAAATTTCCCAATTTTCATGAATATAATGAGCTTCTTCAGATAAATTTTCTTCATTTAATGACTCATCATATAACATAGATTCTTTATCTTTATCATAAAAAATTACCTTACATTTTTCTTGGTAATGTTTTTCAATCAAATAATCAAAAATATCCATTCGATAGCATTTTTTTTTCAGTATACCTCATTGATTTCAGAATATTGAATGCTATCTCTTGATCATTAACTCTCATCGTTAATTCTCTTTTTTGCACATCAATCATAGCTTGACCGGTAGCTAGAAAAGGTCTCCCTAAAATGATAGGTATTTTTTTATCTTCTTCTATATCTAGAATAATGAAATCCACAGGGAAGATAAATTTATCTATCTTAACAAGAACATCCTCTATAACTACTTTAGGATAAGTGATCGATCGATCAACTAACTGAAGAGTTACAGTGGTAGGAGAAATCTCTCCTAAATCTAACCTTCGAAAGATTGAAAATGGCATGAGATTAATACTAGCTCCTAAATCACATAAGACTTTTCCACGAAATTTTTCTCCGATAGCACATGGTATAGTGAAACTTCCGAGATCTTTAAGTTTCGAGGTAATTTCTTCGAATTATCGCACTACATTCTTCACTTAATGCAACAGCTTTAAAAGCTTCAAATTTTCTCTTCTTGCTTAAAATATCCTTCATAAATTTTGCATAGCTTGGCATTTGCTCTAAAGCATCAGCAAAAGGAATGTTGATGGTAAGTTTCTTAAAAATTTTAAAGAACTTAGAAAATTGATGGTCAAGCTTCTGCTAATTAAGTCTTTGAGGAAATGGTGATGGTGGTCTTTCAACTCCCACTTCAATAGGTATAACAGTCTGATCTTTACTTGGAGAAAGAGTATTTTTATGTTTTTCAATCTCTTCAACTTCTTTCTCTTTTTCAAACTCATTCCGTGTTTTCTCTTTTAATTCATTTTCACTTCTAAGTTGTGTAGCTTTAGCTTGTTCATGTTCTTTTCCAGATCCTTTAGGATTAATTTCGACATTACTAGGCAGTGTTCCTTGAGGTCTGTAATTAATGAAATTAGCGATTTGACCCATCTGCTTCTCACTATTACGAATAGCAGTGTTTTGAATTTGTAGCTGATTGCTTAGTTGCAAGATCAATTCTTCTACGTGACAATTTTTCTCGTCGATTGTTATAACTCAGTGAGGATAAGTTGGTATATAGTTTGAATTTCCTTGATTGTTCCAATTTGGATTAACTTGATTTCCATTACTCCAATTGAAATTAGGATGATTTTTCCAACCATGATTATAATAATTAGAATAAGGGTTATTAGTTTTACTAGCGATAGAATGCAAAGTTTTCATTATTTGAGAATTATCAGAATTTGCAGAATTATCATTACTTACATGCAATAAATTAATAGCAAAATTATCTAATTTCTTAGATATCGCGGCCACTTGTGAAGCTAAAATAGAAAAGGCGTCATTATCATGAATACTAGTCATTCTTTTAGGATTAACCCTTTCAGAAGGCCATTGAAAATTATTGTTAGTCATTTCTTCAATAAAAGTGTAGGCTTCTTCAAATGTCTTAGCCATTAAAGAACCACCAACAACAGCATCAATAATAGATCTAAGTGATCCAATAAGTCCATTATAAAATGTTTTAATAATTAACCAATCTGGTAAATCATGATAAGGATATTTTTTTAATAGTTCTTTAAATCTTTCCCAAGCTTCATAAATCGTTTCTCCATCAAATTGCGTAAATGAAGTATATCATTTCTCAATTTAGCAGTTTTAGAAGGAGAAAATATTTAGCAAGTAATTTTTGTGTCATATCTGCCGATGTTTTAATAGAACAAGTTGCTAATGAATTAAGCCACATCTTTGCTTTATCTTTTAAGGAAAAAGGAAAGAGTCTAAGCCTAATAGCATCATCAGAAACATTATTATATTTAAAGGTAGCACAAAATTCTAAAAAACTAGTAAGGTGTAAATTTGGATCCTCATTAGGTGTTCCTCTAAATTGATTGTTTTGAACCATTTGAATAATAAAAGGTTTAAGCTCAAAAGATTAGCATCTACAGTTGTAATTTGAATA
Source organism: Papilionanthe hookeriana x Papilionanthe teres (assembly GCA_022702705.1). Lineage (NCBI taxonomy): Eukaryota > Viridiplantae > Streptophyta > Magnoliopsida > Asparagales > Orchidaceae > Papilionanthe > Papilionanthe hookeriana x Papilionanthe teres. The sequence continues at coordinate 143,588,738 of CM040421.1, forward strand.
CTAACATGAAGTTCATCAGCTGTAGGGGTTGCATATTCCTTTAATGGTTTATAAATATTTTGTTCATTAACTTCGATTGGACTTTGATTATTGTTATGTAAGTTAGTCATTTTTTTATGTTTTAAAATTTGTTTTTCTTTTTTTAATTCTTTTAATTGTTCTTTCTAATTCAGAATTAAAAGGTAGTAATCCTTCAGATCCAGAACTATGCATAAAAAATTAAAGAAAACATTTCTGTTTTGTTTTATGTTTTTTTTTCACTTTTTTTTATCCTATCCCCGGCAACGGCGCCAAAAACTTAAATTCCGATGCGACTTTAAATATGTTTTAAAATACAAGAATTTGATACCACTTTTTAGAATATTTGATTTCCAGCAAATGACTTCAAAAACTTGATGTGCGAGGTTTACTTTTATTATTTTATATGTAAAAGTCATAATTTTAAACACAAGTATACATATCGTTCAAGTAATACAAGGCTCTAGTGAAGTTCTGGTTATCGATCCCACAGGGATAGTGAAATAAAAAGTAATAGATATAAGTAATATTTTGAAATTTTCGAAAGCAATATATATATATATATATATATATATATATTATATATATTATTTTTATTTATAAATATATATATTCAAATTTAATTAACTAATAATTTTTACTAAAAGAAAGTAAGCAATAAGCAAGAAAGTAAAGTAAGTAGTAATTAAAATTCAATGCAATGATAAAAATGACTTTCTCCTTTTTTAACTAATCCAAGAATTATAGATTAATTATCTTTTGTAGGGAATTAAGATTATGGTATTGTGCGAAATAGAAGCATTCATATTCTTTACACTTTGGTCCAGGTGCAAAGAACATTGACTAATCTATAGTTAGACTCAGGATGTTTTATTAGTAGAATTGGTTAATCTAGACTCACACTATTAGATATCCAAGGGTGGCTATGGTCGGCCCTACTAGTGAGCCGTTGTCTTTCTATAAACCAAATTATTAGAATTTAGTCTGTCACTCTAAAAATTAATTAATTTTACGCCCAATAAATAATATCTTCCTATTTATTTGCACTTCACCTTAAACAATTCGCGTATAGCTTGCGATTACCTAAGGATTCATGTGATATCTACTAGTTAAGAATTTATCTCCGGATAGGTCTCAAAATTCTTCAACAGGTTTTAACAATTTAAATGACCAATTTAAAAAGTAAACTAAGATCAGGTATTAATATCATCACAATATTTTAAAATATTTAATATTTAGTTCTCCTACAAAATTTATTTAATTTATAATATTTTCATAGTTGAAAGGAGAAAGATAAATAACTTCTCAGAACTCATTGAAATAATACAACAAAATATATTTATAAAACTTTGAACCAAAGTACAAATACTTATATGAAGTGTTCCTTCAAGAGATCTGCTGACTTCTACTGACTCGAAAGCAATGATGAAAGACTCCAACAGCAATAACACATGATAAACACTCAATATAAACTCACTAGATAAAAAATAAAGTGTACCTAAGTATAGAAGAGACTAAATAAAACTATAGATGAGAGAGAAAATGCTAAAATGGGATGTGTACTAAGAGGGAGTTTTGGTGCGGTTTTCCTTGTAGAATGGGCTCCTATTTATAGAGCTCTGAATTTGACCAGGGGTTGTATAAGGCACCTCTTTAAAATTCATCCAAATTCAATGTATCTTCTAGAATGTAACTGTCGTGCCTAGGCGCCAGACTCCGTGACCAGGTCGTTCGTACCTTTTCACTTTGGGTCGCACTTCTTCGCGATCCAGACTATTTCATTGTGTCCAAATACATTGTATCGCATGTCCTATATATTAGGAGTAACTTTCAGTCTTCTAGAAGCTCCAATAACCTCTTAACACCATCAAAATAACTGCCCAAAGTCATCAAAAAAACTTAACAGCGTCTGTATCGAACTGGCGCTTAAGGGTCGGACTCTGACGCCTAGGCGCCATGCCAATAATTCCAAAATTTGTTCCATTTTGCTCCTTTTTCCTTCTTTTTCTTCCTTGGAATTCTTTTTAATCATCTACATCCAAAAATATGAAAATACCTTTCATTAAAGCATAATATCCTTAAGAATTGAATCATAAATAAAGCATAAAAATGGGTATTTTTTAGGTAGATCAGGGGCAATATCTTAATTGAACTATATTGTATCTGTGTCAAGACTTATAATAATTTTATCTTCTCTTAGGAAAATTATAAGAAATCATCATTCTTACATTAAGCAATATCTCAAAAGAAGTGGTAACAACAACCCAAAAGCCGAGACAACAACACCCCAAAAGGCGAGACAATCATAAAGGAGGGGCAAGTACAACCTAAAAGATAAGACAAAAATAACTCAAAAGGAGGAGAAAGAATTACCCAAACGATGAGGTAATAATAGCTTAAAAGATGAGACATAATAGCCTAAAGGGAGGCCAATAATAGCCCTAAATATGGGATAAAAACAACGTAAAAAGTTCAGTAACAACAACACAAAAAATAAGGCAACAGTACATGAAAGAGACTCTTACCTTTCGAGAGGAGGTATCTTTTGTACCTCTCCCGATGACCCTATTTATAGGCCAAAATTTGGAATTTTGGCTCCAAGAAATAAAATATTCAAATCTTATTTTTGCTTCAAAAACTGTTTATGGGCAGGTGTGCGTACTTGCATGCAAGCGCATACATAGTCACACAAGCAATTGCTCGCTCAATTTCCTGCCCTGCACAGGAGTCATCTCTAGATGTTTCTCGAAAAGATACGTCTTGTACAAATAGGATTGGCTCCTTTGTAATAGCCACTTGATTTGTTTGTCTTTTAGAGCCATTGTTGGAGGTAGAACTTCCACCTCAGAGGTTGACTTCTATTATTTATTTTGAATTTGAATTTTAATCTTGAGTGACTGTTTTAGAAGTAACACTGGCAGGTTCTTCCGCAAGCATTTCATGATCTGATAGTTCCAACTCAATCACTATCGATATCCCCTGAAACTGCAAAATAGGAGTGTCACTATTCGAATCGTTATTGTTGTTGTCTTCTAACCCATCTGAATTATGCATGATTTGAGAATTGTTAATAAGATTGAAATTATTATCATAGTTAGTTTGGTTTCTTACAAAAATATCATTGTTAAAAAATAGAGAAAACATAGTCGAAATTGTGACTTTTAGTATTATAAGTTCTCGAAGGAACAAAAAAGAAATCATATAGAGTTATTAGATCGAGGGATTTTTCCTTATATCCGCAACAACTAATCTAGAAGAAGAAGCAACCTCTTCTTTATTCTTGTTCTCTTCGATCTTCTCGATCACTTCAATCATAATTGATAATGCTGACTTAGCAAGTTTTCTCCTTTGAATGGATGCTAGGACCAAAGTAGTCTGAATTTTGTTGAGAATTTTTATCGATTTCTTCTACTAGATCGTGCTCCAACTATCTCTGTCTTCTTACATATTAATGGGAACAACCACATCAACTAAAATAACATTGATTGAACATTTTCCATGTTATTTCAAATATCTTTTAAATATCTTTTGGGGCTATGATTTTTCCAATCTTGAAGTAGTACCTCAATCAGTCCTTTAAACTGAAGAAGTTTTCTATAGTGTAGCTAATCATTTGACGATATGGGCAGAATATTCTTTTCTTTTGTCCTCTTCGCTTCTTTTCTTTGCCAATTTGAACTCCATCATCTTAATCATGTTCTAGAACATCTTTTCAACTGCTTCCATTTTGAAGGAATAAACCTTATTCATGTAGTTGTCATTTATAGGAGCTATCCTTCTATTTGATTGACAGAACTTTTGTTGTGGCGATTGCTGAAAGTACTGATACTGAGGCTACTGAATATACTACTTAGGTTGGATTAAACGAAATTTCTACTGCTGTTGCTGCTATTGCTCAGGTTGTATCTGCATTGGTTGCTTTCCTTTGTCAACAACAGACATGTTTCCCTAAGTTCTTTTCAAAGACGTTGATCGGCTTCGGCTTGTTAGATTTCTCTAAGAAATTTAGCTGCTTGACCTCTTCATTCATAAAATCTTAAGAAATATATTTTTCTTATTTTACATAAAAAAGGCAAAAACACGATTATAAGGCTAAATTCTCCTAGATGGAACAAAAGCCCCAACATCTTATGATTGTGAGGAACTATTAAAAATATATCATTTATAATGATGAGCTTGACTTTTTTTTTAGTTATTAAAAGATATTTTTCGATTAAAATATTGATTTTAGGGATAAGTGAAGGAAAATATTTTTTTATTTGTATAAAATATGAAATAATAAAAAAGATAGATTTGTTATTAATATTGGTAGATCAATGAATGTATATTTATTTGTACTTGTTAGGCTAAACCTTTGGTTTGTGCCTCTTTCTGATTCTTTGAATGCTAGGTATACCTTTTTGCCTATGACCACTAGATGTCTAGTGCCCGTCAAATTATATAGCTATTAAGATAAAATTTGATTTGATTAATATGATAAATTCTTTTAGGAAGACACTTGACATAGTCAAAATCAATTAATAGGAGAAACATATTTTTTCTTGCATTATAATTAAACTTGAATTATGGAGGTCTACATTGGAGTCTAATGGCCTTTGTTTAAGTAGAACTAAAACTGAATACATGGAATGTAATTTTACTAATAGTAGCTCTAGCGACAGAAGTGTAATATTGGATGATCAAATTATTAAAATGTATGAACGATTTAGATATCTCGGGTCTATTGTTCAAAGTGATGGTGATATAGATGGTGATGTTAATAAAAGAATTCAAACTGGTTTGTTGAAGTAGAGGAATGCTTCGGGCCTATTGTGTGATAGAAAAATACTGCATAGACTGAAAGGAAAATTTTATAAGATGGTGGTGAGACCTGCAATGCTCCATGGTGATGAATGTTGGCCTTTAAAAGAGAAGCTTAATACTAATTTAAGTGTTGCTGGGATGAGAATGATTAGGTGGATGAGTGGCTTTACACTTAGAGAGAAAAAGCGAAATGAATGTATTTGTGATAGGGTTGGTGTAGCTCTAGTGACGGACAAAATTAGAGAGATTCACCTTAGATGGTTTGGTCACATTAAACATCGACCATTTAATAATGCTATTAGGAGAGTAGATGTTTTAGATTTGACTTATGTTAAGAAAGGCAGAGGTAGACCTAGGAAGACTTGGGCTTATTGTATCAAAAATGATATTAAATTATTTGAATCAAATGAAAATATGACACTAAGTAGGAAGCAATGAACAAAAAGGATTCATGTAGTCGACCCCACTTAGTGGTGTACGGCTTATTTTTAGGTTTGAGTGTTGTATTTTAAAAAAGGGGGTCGCCTACAGAAATTGTCGGCGAATTTTTTAGATTTTAAAATTTAATTTAAATATATATATAATTTAGAAAGTAGTATTTGATTTTGAAAATAATTTTAAATTTGAAAATTTTAAGATATGAAATCAAACCGAGCTAACATCCCAAATAGTTTATATAAACCAGCACCGCATCACAAATCGTGTATCTATCCCGAAGAATAGACACACTACTTGATGATGAGGCTTGATTAAATAAACTAGAAGATTTGTGACCTCCGTTTGGTCTATGAACTAATTTTATAAGCCGACAAGTTCCCCTGCTTAATACAAAGAAATTAAGCAGGGTTTATATTACCTGGGTTCTTAAAGTTTCCTATAAGGGCAAACCCCTATAGTTAATTACATCTTAAATGCCGGGAATCATTTAAGAAAACTCTCGATAATGATTAGTGGTTTTGCTTTCAAGAATTTCAAAGTTTAAGGTTTTCAAAGGATTGAGTTTTGGAAATTTCAATAGGGATTAGCTCAAATTTAGAACAGTTTATTTTAAGAGTCCAAAGAAAGAGAAGTAAGAGAAGCTGAGGATCCAAGAAGAATCTTGGAAACTTCCCCAACTATCCTATTGTTTGGCTTCAATTTGGGAGTTTATTTAATGTTGCAATCCTGCCAATTTTATTTATTTAGGTCTTATATTTGTATGACATAATCACACAAATAGCCTCGAAGATGTGAGGGTTTATGTCGTATCAAACGACTACCTCGGAGTCCTAAGACCGGTTAGGGCTTAATTTGCATGACATGATCATGCAAATGTCTAACGAAGAGTTGAGGATTTATGTTGCATTAGGAAAACTACCTCGAAATCCTATGGCTTTGTTATTTAATTCTAAGAAAGGTTTTGTTGAAGTAGATTCCAGTTTTGCTGACGACGATGGCCGTGCTGCCCACTATGCTCCAAGCTCCTTGTTGTTGCAGAGGTTTAGTCGTAGAAGGTGAAAATCAAGAGAAAAGAAAAGTATTTTGGTTTAGAGAAAATCTTAAAATCCAAGTGTTTTTAATATTTTAATTAAAACAAATCTTAAAGTTATTTTAAACAGAACCGATTAAGATCACACGGTTCCGTCATCCCGACACCGTTATTTTCATCGAATTCACTTAGTCCGGATGAATTTGTTAAACTCGATCGAATGAGTTCCACACTTTCATTTAGACCGTGGAAATCCCGTTAAGCAAAACGTGGGTTACATCATCCGAGGTATTCCCGATCATTCAACGAGACGTTTTAATTTAGTTGCAATTGTAGTTTTGTTGTTCTTTTTGTGATTAAATTTTGAGTTGTTTTATATTTTGAATGTTGTGGCGGTGAATTTTATCTTGCAATGACTTTTAATTTAGTTTTGGTTTCAGATCAGGGACTACCCTAACAGTTTTGGTTTTCATGCAACAATCTTTTTTAACATGCAAGAAAAGTAAAGTATAATGCATGTAAGTAAATTGCAATAAAATAAAAGTGTACCTGGAGGGTCTTCCCGTCATCCCAAGCTGCACTTAAAACACTTGTTAAGGCATTTAAATATTTCAACAGATACCTAGGTAAAGCTAAGGAAAGGGTTTTGGTTGTCTATCAAATTCTTAATCTTATAACTAGTCATTTCCTATGACGTCTAGGTTGTCGGTTTGGTTTTAAGGATGATTTTCTTCATCGAAGAACAATTAAATTCAATTGTTCTTCTAAAACACCCCGTCATATTGAGGAAGTGCTTAGGATGAATCCTAAACATCTTTTCAATACTTCTGGAATCATTTCAAGTCCAAATGAATTTTATTGTACAGATGAATTAATCACTCGGTTTGCTCTTACTCAGTGAATTAGGATGTTTGATTATCCTTGTGAGTAAGGTGACATTTCATTTAATGCTCCATTTAAGAGTTATAACAATTGAAGCCTTTAAGGGCAAGTTGGTTTATCGAGATTTTTAATCATTCTTAATTAAAAGTTTGAGTTAATGGTTTAAAGTGTTTTAATTTAATTATGAGTTTTTAATTAATAATTTTAAGTTTGGAATAGTGTTCAAATTATTTTAGATTTAATTCTTAATGATTTCAATTAGGTTTGTTTTTAAATGATTTTTAATTTAATTTAATTCAATTTGATTTTAATTTTAATTTAATTTAATTTTAATTTAATTTAATTTAATTTAATTTAAATTTATTTAATTTTTTAATTCAATTTAATTTTAATTTAATTTAATTTTAATTTAATTTAATTTTAATTTAATTTAATTTAATTTAATTTAATTTAATTTAATTTTAGTTTAATTTAATTTTAATTTAATTTAATTTAATTTAATTTAATTTAATTTTTAATTTTAGTTTTAATTGTTAATTTTAATTATCAATTTGGATTATTATTTAATTTTTAATTAAGAATTAAGTATTGTTAAAGTGACTTATTTAGGGATTTTTAGATTAAAGAATAAATATCCTCTTAATAATATCCCTATTTTAATGATCCAAATTTAAATTATTTAATTAATTAAAGTTTCATTATTTTCAAAATGTTTAGTGGGTTTCTACCCCTTAATTTTCCTAAGTTTCAATCATCCAAGAGAAAGTTAAAATCAAATATTTTACCCCCCATTTTGATTAAACCTAATGTTTTAATTAAGGGTTAAAATTTTTAATTACCTTTATGCCCTTTTAAGCTTATTTATTTCATAACTCACTAAATTGAGCTCAAATGAATTTGAAATTTTTATGTGACCTCACTCGCATGTCAATTAAGACATTAGAGGAGAAAATGTGATTTTTCTGAATTTAATTTATTTACATAATTATTTTTAGTAGAAAATAGGGGTTTTCAAAGAAAATTCAACAACATGACCAATGAAAGGTTTCTATCCTTAAGAAAATTATGGCATGTTTCTAATGACCAGAGACCACTTGGACAAATTTTGGTGATTTTTTGAATTATATTTTATTTATTATAGCTTATTTTGAGTTTTAGAGTATTAATTAATTATAAAATAAAATTAAAGTTGAAAAATATATTTTATATTTTTCTCAAATCTCTCGACCTCAAGGAGTTCAGAAAAATAAATTTTATAATTTTCTAATTTTTCTTTGATTTATTGGAATTATTTTAGTGAAAAAGGTTGAAAACTCATTTTTTAATATTAAAAATTACATTAAGCCTTTAAAATTCAATATCTTATCCTAGGGACTTAGGGAAAATATTTGGTTTGTTCCTAAGTGATTAGGAATCAAAATGTGACATTTTTATGATTTTTAATATTTTTATGATTTTTATTAATTTTTAATTATTAAAATATTAAAATGCTATGAAAAATCAACTTTTTTAGAAAATTTCAATTTTAATTTTCCTAAACTCCCCTAATATCAGAGAAGCCCCAAAACTATTTTTGTGAATTTTTGAAAAATATTTTTGGAGTTATAAATTTTTAAAGTTTCATTTTGCTTGTGAGGCTTAATTAATCCATTTGAAAGGGTTAATCAAGTCTAATTGATTTCAAATTTTTATGTGAGGTCTCTCTGACCCTAAAGATCAGTGGAGAATTGTTTTCAAATCAATTTGATGTGTGGTTAACCTTAATTAATTCAAATTCAATTTTAGGGGTTTAGGCTAATTAAGGTTATTATAGATGAATTAACTCAAAATATATTTTTCCTAGGGTCCTCTGGTCCTAAGGAACATCCCCAAATTTTCCTATAATTTATTTCACAACATGCTAATTATTGAAATTAAAATACCTAAAACAGTGACATGAAATTAAAAATTCAATAACTTTTCACAGAGATGGCCTCCGACCTCGAAAATTCAGGGAATGTTCCCAAGATCGTAGGCTTCAAAAGCCCTATGGTCTCATGCAATAGTGAATTGTCTATGCAAATGAAGAATCAAAATACCGAAATCGTAAATAAATTATTAAAAATAAAATACTCATCCAATTAATTTGATTTCTTTTCCACATTATTCTCCTCTGTTCACTGAGCAAGAGGGTATTTTCATTTTATTTTTGTGATTTTCTATGCAAAGATATGAATTTTTGAAATTTTGGTATTTAAATAAATAGAAAATAACCCTATTTTTCTACTTATCCACGCGGCGCCACGCAATCCTCGGCAGCTCCGAAAGGCCACGCGGCGCGTTTTGATTCGGCGCCGCCATCTGAGTCAGCGCTACGGGGGCCCGCCATTCACGTACCATTGCGTTGTCCAGCTTGATCTCGGCCGTTCGCTCGATACACGCGCGATCCAACGGCTCCTGGTCATCGTCTACGACTGGTGTGCACCAGTGACCGTCCACACTAAAACTCTAAGAACTCACTAGATTCTCAACGGATTTTTGTGTTCTTATGCTCTATGGATTCCTCTTGAAGAGACGAACACATCCATATGGTAAACATGCATTGAAATTGACTCAAACAAAATGGAGAATCTCCGGAAGCTCGGGAGGAAGAGTGAGTTCATACTTTTGCTCAGAGAAGTGAAGCTTCAATCTGAGGGTCGTGTCACCTTCGATCGAGTCCAAGCAAGCTCCGCATGAAGTCTCTCGCTCCGAGGAAATGCCTAGGTAAAAAAGTGACCAAGGCCGATCACAAAGCTCGGAGGTCCGGAAGCAATGGCCGGCTCTAGTGAGGGGACTTTTGTCTGGGAACTTCTCCTCTTGGTTCGGTGAAGGTGTAGAGTCAATCAATTTCGTGATCGGCTCACCGTGGTGAAGTGTCCCGGTTTTGGGTGGATTTTCGATCGAGAAATTGGACTCTATTAATGGGGATTAGTGGCAAATGGACATCGGGGATCAATTGCTCTAGGTCGGGAGAAGGTCCCGGAGCAATTTTGCGCAGTTTTTTTAAGTTTTTGTTTAGCCCCTCTCATGGCTGAGAGGAGGTGGTGTTTAAATAGGCATGGCTGGAGGGCCTCACAGGGGGAGTTAGGGCTTGGGATCAGCTGCTCCATGCAAGAGAAGAACAGCCATGGTGTTCAATTGGGCTGGGACAACTCTGTAAGGTAGAATTGAAAAGTTTTTTCACATGGAGCTCTCGGCCATGGTGTTTTCCGGTGGCTGTGGTGGCTGGCCGGCCAAGCATGGATCACCATCTGACTCAGTGGGGTCAGGGGTTGAATTTGGTGAAGTCAATTGGAGTTTGACATGTGTAAGGGGCTGAATTGAAATGGAATGGGGAGAGGCTCATTTTGGGCTTGTTTTGGTCAAATGCATGGATTTGGGTTTGGTGCACCCTTCCAAGCTCTGATTTGCGCTGAGGGAATCATTTAGGTCACCGAATCGGAGTGGTGAAGTCTCCATCCATTGTGAGGCGGCTAAACTTGGTTTAGTGTGCGACATGGTTAGTGGTTAAAAGGCTTAATGAAGGATTAAGAAAGGGGGCCCTCCTTTTGCCATTAAAGGCTTGGTCACATGTCAAACCTTCTATGGCTTCATATGGCTTGTAAATGGCTTGCTCATGGCTCCATGTGGCTTGGGACAAAGCTTGGTCATTTACATGAAAGAAGGTTTTGAATTTTTGGGATTTATGGGTGATTTTGGCATGAGGCCTAATTTAGGATTATTTCATGATTGATTTAGGACTTAAGGGATGATATCAATTAATGGGGCGATGAAAAGAATGTCATATGGGCTTTAGCATGAAGTTTGGGCTTTTGAAATTTAGTGAAGATGGGCTTTTTAAATGGTTTAGGGAAGTGGGCTTTTGGATTTTAGGATGGGCTTTTGGGTGAAAATTTTGTGAAGGACCATGTCAAATAAATGTTGCAATTGGTTTAGGGATGTTTCATGAATAGTTTGGAATCAATTTGGTGTGATTTGGACTAGAATTAGGTTGAATTTGGGCTTTTTAGTTAAAGGGGCCAAAGTGGGCTAAATTGGGCTAACTTGGGTTAAGGTTGGGATAAAGTTGGATTTGATGTAAAATTAATGTTGAGAAATGTTCATGGGAGTGTTACAAAGAGTTTTCAACTTTGGTTGGGCTCTAATTTTGGGATTTGGGCCCATTTGGGTTAGGTTTGGGCTTAGGTCAATTTAAGGGATTTTGGTTTTGGGTTATGTTTGGGTGGAGTTTAGGTTGAAATTTTGGGCAAATCAAGTTAGTTTTTTGTTTATGGGGGTATTAGGAAGGTTTTAGAAAAGATTTGGGGCCAATTGGAGTTGAATTGGGTGGGTTTGAGCTAGGTTTAAGTCATGGGCCAAAATTGGGCCTTAGGCCTCAAATTGAAATTGGGCTCAAATGTCAATCAAATTGGAATTATATTTAGTTTAAATTGATATTGGGGATGTTTAATTGAAGTTTAGAATTGAATTGGACCAAAATTTAGGTCAATTGAAGTGGTTTGGTTTGACATTGGGTTTACTTGGGTTTAAAATGGGTCAAATTGGGGGTTTTGGTAAAAGTTGGGTAAATTAGCAAAATTAGCCCATGGTGTAGTTGAACAAAATGAAATTGGGAATATTTGGCATTTTCTGGAATTTTTTGGGAATTTTCTAAATTTTTGGATTTTTAGGCTAAGAAGGGCATTTTGGGTATTTGGAGGGTATTGGGGGGTACTTTTGGAATTTTTGGTATTTTTTGACTATGGATGATCAATTTGAGTGGGGGAAATGTTTAGGATTGATTTTAAGGAATTTTGGGTAATTTAGGTGATTTTGTAAATTTTGGGTAGTTTCAGAGCTTTAGTAGGTTCGATAGAGTGTAGGGCTCCTGGAGTCAAAAATCGAAATTTTGGAAAAATGAAGATAGATCAAATTTGAGAAAAATGGAATCACTTTGGTTGAACCATGAAGCCATATTAAGCCCATATGAGCCATTAGAGGACTCACTTGAGGTATTTATTATGTTGTTCCTAACACTCTTAGCTAGGGGCTTAGGGGTTAAGGACCATCCATGTGAATTACCTACATGAGTCAGGAAGTCAAGTTGGGTGTGAATGGTTTTAGGATTGGAATGTATGTGAGAGTGTAGTGTATGTGCAAGTCAACCCTCACCAGACCAAGCCATCCAGGGTATTCCTAAGGCCAAGAAGTCCTATAGGGAACTCATCCTTTAAACCTCCACATTTGATTTCAACCCACTAGGTGATTAGGGGTCTATAATCAAGCTTGTGGGGTTTGCAGGGAGTTAATATGTGTTTGAATTTCTAAGTAGTGGGTTCTATTTCTAGTCCTCTAAGATTAGTCAAAGGAAAAGCCTATGGCTAGATCCTAAGTACTAAAGAGAGAAGCAAAAGACCTCATCAAAAATGAGGTCAACAAGTGGAATTAAGGCTTTGTTGTTGTTGTTATTGCATTATAATTGAACTATCAAACTGATCTTTGCCAAACCAATAACAAATGAACTCTAGGTTACACAACACAGAACTAGTACAACAGCAACAATAACGAAACCTTAATCCTACATGAATCCTTTTTCTCCATTGAGCTCTATTTAGTGTCAAATTTTCATTTAATTCTAATACATTAAGATCATTTTCTATGCAATAAGCCCAAATCTTCCTTGATCTACCTCTTCCTAGGTCTATCTTTTTGGATAACACAAGACTAGTGTTATCCAAAATTAGTCTTCTATCCTATTAACTACTCGAATTGATTATGTCTAGTTCTGCATATTTAAATAATATTTTATAATTCATAATCCACTACTTTATTTATATGTTTCTCCTAATTACAGGTTCACTAAGCACTAATTTTGATGATGCCTTAGGTTTCCCGTCCACTATTGATAGCCATTTCAATGAAAACGGACCCCTACATGACTCAATTACCTCATATAAAAAACCTTCCCTACTTATGGGTTACATGTCGATCATGCTTTTCATATCATTGGGTGATACTAAAGTGCCCCTTAAGATACTCACACTTTGGATGATTCTTTCACACCTACAAAGTTTAAAATTTTGTAGTTGGATATTGAGACATTGCTTATCTATATGTAGATGCCTAAGCTTCAAGACGTTCTATGGTATAAGCCTCAAAATCAACAAATTACACAGAATAAGATATATTTTATTAAACTCATTGTATATTGTAAGAAATATATAATAATACTTATTAATATATTAGAATGTGACATGTTAATATTTTAAAATGACTAAAGCAATGAATTCTTCAAAATAAGAAGTAACTTATTAGCATTCAAACATCAAAGTATAAAATAAAGAAATGGATACAAACTTCAAAGTACGACAAGATAATTTAGTAATCGAAAATAAATTCAATAAAATTAGTCTTTCTAACACTATTATTATCATCCATCAAATTAAGATATGTTAGGCCAGCAACTAAAGTTAAAATTTTTAAATTCAAAAGTTCCTATTACTCTCATCACTTAATAGATTTTCATTAGAATTATTAGTGTAATGGTTTACTTCTCCCTTATCCAAAATTTTATCAATATTCTCTCATTTATTCTCATCTTAGATCTTAATTAATAATAATATTAATTAAAATTAAAATAATAGATATGTTGATAGCAACAAAGTTAATTACATTTTTTATTATGTATATATGTTAGGAATATTTATTGAGGTTATTTTATTTATATTTATTTTAAAAAGAAAGTCATATATCCATTGGTATACACCTCACCGGAAATGATTTGAGACCCACTTCGAGGCTGACCTCATATTATGTGTGGTGTGAGTCTCATGTAATAGCTAACCGGGAGTAAGCCTCATGTCAAAATTTTCAAAAGCTTTGAGATGAGTGTCCTATTACACACTTTTAAACCATCCACCTACATATACCTTTTTACTACTTGAGGCAATGCAATCTTGGATAAGAGTATATGAACTAAGATCTTTTTTGGCCAACCCCCTATTCTAAGAGGAAATTTTACCATCAACTGCATGACACTGCCCATTCAAATTTTGTTATATTTTAAACTTGCAACTAGTTCTAATTAATTCATCTAATATAACTTTTTTTTTTCTTATGTGTCAGCTTGTTACTAATACATGAGAATTCTTGTTATTGAGTTTTTTTTTTTTAAAATTTATCATTTTCAGCCATCTTGATATTGGATTACTTATGCTCTATAATATGCCAAATATGTGACCTTATAATTGATTATTAAATGAAACTACATGTGCAAAACTCTTGTAAAAATTCTTGGTTGTTGCTCTATAACTTGGGGAAGCTTGGTGTTTAATCCATAATTTTTATATTTTTATATTTTATTGTAAAGAATACAATGAAAATTTTTCTTATAATTATATCTGGGCACTTAAAAGACGAAAATAAAATTATTTAATGAGTAAAATTCTAGATTTCATGATTTGGAGGCAATGTAGGTAAACCTAAAAAATTTGGGCACATTGTATAAATATTGATCTTAATCAATTAAAATCTAATGAAAATATAAGACACAATTGGAGGCAATGTAGAAAAAGGATTTATGAAGCCAACCCTACTTAGTGGGATGAAGGTTTATTGTTGTTCTTGTTATTGTGATTGCTAAGAGAGTTCTCTTACCAATTCATTTATCTCAAAGAACCCTAAAGGAATGCTTCGCCTCTCTTTCCATTCCAAAAACTTAGATTTCCTTTTTCTATAAAGCACAAGCAGATGGTACAAAATGAGGTGGCAGGAGGACACTTCATATGCAGAGAGAGATAAAGGATCTCCGGCCTTATATGAAACAATGGAGTTGATTAAGGAGGAGACTTCATATCCACCTCTTTATTTATTTTTTATTTTTTATTTTTTTTGTGCGCACGTTCAAATTTTAGTTATTTTGTTTTTTTATTGCTGGACTCGGAAAAAATTTAGATAGATATTGAGTGATCTTTTTTATCTTTCCCAGCAAATCAGAGTTTGTAATATACAAGTTGAAGGAGATTGGAATGATTGAAGAGAAAGATATACTGCTGATCTACAATCAGTTTAACAAGCTTGATCCTAACGATACAGGCAAAATTATACGCCCAGATTTACTGGACAGTTGATGGAAATGTAAAAATGTTCTTGCTTATGCATTTTCATTGGCGCCATCCTCGCTGTGGAAGTTCGCATATCGTGGCCTTTTCCTTTTTCTTTTTAAAGTTATAGTTTTATTTTTAACTAATTCTTAATTTAATAAAACTTAGCAGCAAAGGAATAAAATTCTCTTATACTTGTAAAATATATTGTATTTTAAACAGAAATTAATCATTTGTCAGCAGGGTGGAACCAACCTATATTTGAGGGCGGATAAATTCATTATATAATATATATATATATATATGGGATTTTAGTGTGTGTTGTATATCGGGTGGTTAGTGTACAATTTGAGCTCTTCATCCAACATATTTGTACATTTACTTTTTAATATATTAGCCCTTAGGGCTTATATATATATATATATATATATATATATATATATATATATATATATATATATATATTGAAAGCCCAAGGGCTAATTATATTAAAACAAAAAAGGTATATAAAAGTTGTATGAGAGCCCAATAGAGGCACTTTACCCATATGATAAAACACTAAAACAGCAACATCTCAACAAAATACGATATAGATAAACTCAAAAATACAAAACTCGCAGAAAATAAGTAGCTAATGACGAGCCAGTTTAGTCATTTCTCTTCCTCTAGTTTTAGGAGCGGAGCCAGATAACAATCATTTAAGTGTCGTGTCATTTCCAGAAATAACCAAAGTATCATCCATTAGGTTCTCAAGTTGGAGTGTGCCTTCATTCTTCTTTTTCCTCCTAAAAGTGCAAACTTGTCATTCCTTATTCGAAGTCTGATTAGTGTGGTCAACTGATTGTCTGACATGAAGAAGAGAGCGACCCCTTGCTTCTAACTACTAGTAACAACATTCTCATTCTGAAGAGGTGGTAGAAATATTTCCTCAGCACCTGATGCTTTCTGAAGATGTGCAGTTGCGATGCTCTCCCGATTATTGGACAGAATAATGTCTTTTGGAGGTAAGGATTTTGCAGTAACATCTGCCAATACATGAGTCGCAACAACAGGAACAGTATTGTCAGGGGGGTGGTCTCCAGTAGTGGGAGGGAGAGGTGGCAGCGTATCAACCAATGTTTCAATCGTTGGTAGAATGCACTCGGGTGTGGGAGAGGAACATGTATAAGGTGGGGCGGACCCAATTGCATTTTTACTTGGAGGTTTTGGGATGCAAATGATAACATTGAGAAGTGGGGAATGTCCAAACATACGACAGTAGGTGCAGTAAAGAGGAATTTGTTCGAGCTCTGCTCGCTGCCAATAACCTTGATGTTGTGTGTCAATCCATTTCTCACCTGGAAAAGGTAAATTGATATCCCGCTCTATCAAGATTCTGACTTTAGAAGGCTGGCACAGATTCACTGTAAGCGTATCAGATTTGAGGGGTTTTTAATATATCATAGCTAATGAGAAGAGGAACTTTTGATCGTAAAGGTGGACCTTCAAATCTGGGAAGTAGAGCCAAACATGAATGATATGAGGTTTAGTAAGAGGGACAAAATCTACCGTCCATTTTAAAATCTTCATCACCTAGTTCTCTATTCGAAAGAGCATTCGTTCAAACAATTGGGCGTAATATTCATCTTTTGATAATTAAATAAGAATTTGGCGACCTTCCAATTTATTTATCTTCCAAGCCCATTTCAGCTTCATTCGCTCAAAGTCCTTCTGAATTATCTTGAGTTTAGGATTTCCATAAATGAACTTATCTACTAAGAACAGTTGGCAGATTGCAGTTAGGGTGGAAATGTCGGCCTCTGAAAGAAAATTGTAGGCTTACTGTTCTTACTGGATGCTTTTTTGAGAAATCTGGTGTCAACGTCGAGCATAAAAGCATCGTGGATTCGTTGCGGGGACATATTCAGGTTGGATGGAGTGGCGAATCGAGTAGAACGTCGGATTGGAGACGCGAATCAGCTGCAGACGTCGTCGGGTCAAGAATGATCGAGCAGGAGACGTCGTCAAGAGAATGTCGTCCGGGCGACCGTTGAGCGAGACACCATCCGGTAGGGCGACATGTAATCCTTCGTCGACGGGAACCGCAGAGCGAGTGAAATTGGAGTCGAGCCGAAGATTCAGCCCCGGGAATCGCCATCGTGCAGCCTACCGCCATAAGTATATATACATACATATATATATATATATATATATATATATATATATATATATATATATATATATATATATATATATATATATGTGTGTGTGTGTGTGTGTGTGTGTGTGTGTGTGTGTGTAATGTTAACAAATAATTCAAAATAAAGATTTGTTATCCGTTATTATTGTTGAATTTAAATTGATTACAAGTTTTTCAACCTATTTTAAATTTATAGCTAATATTGCAAACTAATTTATTAAGAATTACATTAAATAATTTTTCTAAATATATGATATTAAGCACTCATTAAGCTAGTCATCATGTAGTCTACTACGCAGTCAATGCTCGACTATTTTCATTAATGAAAAGCTTTTTGTTTGAGTGGACGTTTAGATGATAAGCTTATAAATTAGGGGTTGATATTAATGTTTTTTTAATTATAATTAAACAATCATCAATCCCTGTTAGAGATAAGAATTTAATATTTGTGTGCATAACAGTACTATAAAAAGATAGTTTTTCAGTAGTCATAAGCTGAACTTTTAAGAAATGTGTTGGATATAAATCTTTAAGTTGAAATAATTCTTTTCATTGAGAGCAGACAATGAATCCTTTAGGTTTAGTCATATTACACAAAGAAGTCACTCAATATTAGCTTTTGAGAAATGTTTACTCTGTTCTTGAAAGTTGTATTTTAACTACATTTCAAATAACTAAACAAAATAATGATACAAGTAGCTATTTCCTTAGCTCTATATATTGGAACTTAATGATCTTTAAATGTAAAGTTTAACAACAATTTTAAAGACTACAAAAATAAGATACTCCATTCAATAAAATATCATCCATGCTCTCTCATCATTTATAATATTTGCTTGGATACATGCATCAATTTTATTCTATTATCACTATCTAGATCATCTCTATGTAAGACTAATAAATTAGTTGAATCTCTTAAAATGCCAATCATTATATGCATTATGAAGATGATATCAATTTATTTTATTCTATTCATTTAAGCTCCAACTTAAGTAAGTCTCATCTTTAACAATTTAAAGTATTTTAGTACAAAGGTATATATATTTTTAAGTTATGAATTAAAGGATGAAGATGTGAATTCCAAATGTGTCTCCAAGTCATTGCGAGCTTGTCTCTTGATTCAAGCCTTGCTACTTATTAACTCTCAAATTTTAAGTTGTAATTATTATTTTTTTTTTCATGTTGAATGAGTTTAAGAGTATCACTCTTCTTATAAGATGCTCTAATAACTTTTACAGTTTTTAAGGAAATTCAAAGAGTTGTTCCATTTATCTATATTTTCTTACGCAATCATCAAATACAACTAATCTTGATGAGTAAAACAATGAATCTAGAATGCTTATTAATTATCATTAAGAATGAGTTTCTTTAATTCATAAAAATCCCCTAACCTACTGAATTCCCCCATAATAGCCTTAGTCATATAACTTGTGTAAGCTCAATGAGTATTGGGTATTGATAGCTTTAATAACACTTTAATTAAAATTAAGCTATTTGGAGGAAACATGCTTAATACTACTAAATCTTTCAATATCTTGCTCATTTTTATAAACAGGTTTTATTGCAATAGACAATTATTTATTTATTAACATATCATAGAACTCATCAACAAGAATGTAAACTAAAAATCACCAATTTATTATATGGAAAAAAAAGATAAGGTGTCCGCAACTGCAACATAACATCTTGCTTTATGAACTTTTGGTCAAGCCAACTTTACTTTATACTTTCATTTTCAAATGTAAAATTTTTTGGCTTTTTTATTATGCTTTGCAAGAAAATAAATTAATTCTAAGTAATTTCCTTGGTTATTTGATTTAGTTGACTTAGGGCCTATTCGGGGCAGCTGCAGCTTATCCAACTTATCCTGATATGTAGATGATTATTAACTTATCCTAATAAAGTGGTTGGCTATTTGATTTGAATGCTTCGAGAACAGCTGATTTGTAGTTATTTCTAGATAAATGATCATTATGTTCCTGGTCTGAATAAGATGTTTAACTGTTTGGTTTGTATGTTTGGAAAACAGTTGACTTGCAGCTTTTTCAGGATAAATGATCAATTTGGCACTGTGCAGCGTTGCTATTTGCATCAAAACTATAGAGCACACCAAGGTTAGTAGACCACACCCAAGAAATCATAAACACCACTCACAACTACCACACGCAAGCACACCTCACATCCACCACCAACCCACACACCCATGGCCTGTTGTTGACCTCATTTTTGATGTGGTCTTCTCTTCTTCTCTTTAGTACTTAGGATCTAGCCTTAGGCTTTTCCTTTGACTATCTTAGAGGATTAGAATTGAGACCAACCACCTAGAAATTCAAACCACTTCTTAACTCCCCGCAAACTCCACAAACTCGACTCGTAGACCCCTAATCACCTGTAGGGTCGAAATCAAATGTGGAAGTTTAAAGGATGAGTTCCTATAGGACTCTTCGGCCTTAGGACCGCCCCGGTGGCCTGGTCTGGTGAAGGGCTGACTTACACACACACTACACCTATACACTACACTTTCACACACATCCTAGAAGCACACCCATACCTAACTTGACCTCCTGACTCATAAAGGTGACTCACATGGATGGTCCTTAACCCCTAAGCCCTCATGGTAGGGTTAGGAACAACATAGTGGATGCCTCAAATGAGTCCCTTAATGGCTCATGTGGGCTTGATATGGCTTCATGGCTCAACCAAAATAATTTCATTCCACTTACAATTACCCAATCTTCAATTTTGCAAATTTTCAATTTTTGACCCCCGGGGCCCCGGACCCGCCTAGTCTACCCAAAGCCCTTGAAATTACCCGAATTTTTCAAAACTTCCAAATCATCCAAAATTCCCCAAAATTAACCTTGAACATTTCCTCACCAATCAAGTTGATCATCCATAACCAAAAATATCAAAAATTCCAAAAATACCTCCCAATACCCTCCAAATACCCAAAATACCCCTCTTGACCCAAAAATCCAAAAATTTAGAAACTTCCCAGAAAATTCCAGAAAATCTCAAATATTCCCAATTTTATTTTGTTCAACTACACCATGGGTCAATTTTGTCAATTTACCCCACTTTTGTCAAAACCCCCAATTTGACCCATTTTAACCCTAAGTGAACCCAATGTCAAACCAAACCTACCCAATTGACCCAAATTCTGGTCCAATTCAATTCTAAACTTCAATTTATCATTCCCAACACCAATCTAGACCAGCTCCAAGTCCAATTTGATTGACATTTGAATTCAATTTCACTTTTGGCCTTAAAGCCCAATTTGGACCCATGACCCAAACCTAACCCAAACCAAACCCATTTAACTCCAATTAACCCCAAATATTTTCTAAACTCTTCCTAACATCCCCAAAAACAAAACACTAACATGATTTGCCCAAAATTTAGACCCAAACCCCACTCAAATTCAACCCAAAGCTAAAAGGCCCAATTTTGACCTAAACCCAAACCTAATCCAAATAAGCCCAAACCCCAAAATCAAAACCCAACCAAAGCAAAAACCTCTTTGAAACACTCCCATAAACATTTCCCAACATTTATTTTATATCAATTTCAACCCTAGGCCAACATTGGCCCAAGTTAGCCCAATTTGACCTACATTGGCCCATTTACCAAAGAGGTCCAAATCCAACCCAATTCAAGCCCAAAACACTTCAAATTTATTCCAAATCATTCATGAAACATTCCTAAATTAAATTCAACACTTATTGGATCCAATCCTTTGCAAAATTCTCATCCTAAAATTTATTTTGAAATCCAAAAGCCCACTTCTCTAAACCATTTTAAAAGCCCATCTTCACTAAATTTCAAAGGCCCAAAATTCATCCAAAGTCCATATGACACTCTTCTTCATCACGCATTCAATTAAAATCATCCCTTAAGTCCTAAATCAATCATCAAATGGTTCCAAATCAAGCAATATGCCAAATCCCATCAAATCACCCCTAAATTACCAAAATTTCTAAAATCCATTTTCATGAAATTGACCAAGCTTTTCCCCAAGCCAAAGACAAACCATGAAGCCACACTTAAGCCACACGCAAGCCATGTGAGTTGCTCACATGTGACCTTACCACATTGGGCAAAAGGAGGAGGTCCTTTCCACATTCCCATAAGGTGATTAACCACTCCCATGATTCCCCTTAACCATGCTTATGCCTAATTGTAATTGGATGGTGACTCGACCCTACTGATTATGCTGAACCAAATCACTTTCCCTTCAGCCTAAACCAAGCATTGGGTGGTGCACCTAGCCCAAAGGGAGGGGTTGACCAATTTGAGCCAAAATGAGCCTTCTCACATACCATTCTAATCCAAGCTTTTGACATATGGCATTTGCCAATTGCCTACACTAAACCCCAGCCCTGACCCACCTGAACAAGATGATGACCAGCACTGGCCGGCCGCCCACCGAGCCGCCGGAAAACACCACACCCGAGAGCTCACATGTGAGCCAAACTTTGGAATTCCACCTTGTCGAGCCGCCCCATGCCCAGCTGGCCACCATGGTTGTTCTTCTCCTCACCGCAGCAAGCTCGATCCCAAGCCCTAACTCCCCCGGGAGAGCCTCCAACCAACTCTATTTAAACACCCTCTCTCTGGCCATGGGAGAAGTGCCGAACCAACCTTAAGGAAACTCGCCAAAATCATTCCGTACCACTCTCTACACATAGAGCACTTGATCCCCACCGGATTCCAGCCCCAATTCCTCTAGCCGAGCTCAATTTCGAGTTCAAATTTCAAGACAAAAACCAGGACACTTCTTCACAGTGGACCAATCCCCAAATTGATTGGTCCTACACCTTCACCGCACCAAGGGAAGAAGTCCACCAAGAAAAGCCCCTCTCCGTGCCACCCATCCGTTCCAAACTCCAAGCTTTGTAATCGACCGTGGTCGAAATCCTACCTAGACAATTCACTGCACCGTGAGACTTCATCTCGGAGCTTGCGGGACCCAATCGAATGTGACACAACCCTCATATCGAAGCCACACTTCTCCGAGCAAAGGTATGAGCTAACTCTTTATCCCGAGCTTCGGAGATTCTCCATTTCAAATGCCTTAATTTCAATACATGATCACCATATAGATGTATTCGTCTCTTCAAGACGAATCCATGTAGCACAAGAACACGAAAATCCGTTAAGTATTGAGTGAGATATTAAGGATTTAGTGTGGACGGTTCTCGGGCTAGGAGGCTTGGGGATGATGAACGGATGCCGTTCATTTAATACACGCACGGACAAACGGCCAGGATCGCGCCGGATGAGGAGACGGAACGATACAGAGGGCCCCCGGAGCGCTGAGTTGAATGGCGGCGCCGAATCAGAAGACAACACGCGGCGCTTCGGAGATGCCTAGGTTGAGTTGGCGCCGCGTGGATAAGTAGAAAAATAGGTTATTTTTCTATTTATTTAATTCCCTAAACTTCAAAAATGCATAACTTTGTGTAGGAAAATCGAAAAATAAAATAAAAATACCCTCTCGCTCGAGTGAACGTGAGGAGAATAATGTGGAAAAGAAATCATTTAATTTCATCAAGTATTTTATTTTTTATAATTTATTTACTCTCTGCATACATTTAATTCTCCATGCATGTATACAATTCACCATGGCATGAGACCATAGGGCTTTTGAAGCCTCCGAATTTGGGAACATTCCCTGAATTTTCCAAAGTTAGAGGCCATCCCTATGAGAAGTTATTGATTTTTAAAATTCATGTTGCTGTTTTGAGTATTTTAATTCCAATAATTAGCAGATTGTGAAATAAATTCTAGGAAAATTTGGTGATGTTTATTATGACCAGAGTACCCTAGGAAAAATAGGTTTTGAGTTAGTTCATTTAAAACAACCCTAATTGGCTTAAACACCCAAAATAGATCTCTAATTAATTAGAGCTAACCATACATCAAATTGACTTGAAATTAATTCTCCACTGATCTTTAGGATCAGAGGAACCCACCATAAAAATTTGAGGTCAATTGGACTTGGTTAGCCCTACTAATTGGGTTGATTAAGCCATTTAGTCATTTTAAACTTTAAAAATTCATAACTTTCAAAATACTTTTTAAAAATTCACTAAATTAGTTTTGGAGCCTCTCTGATATCAGGGGAATTTAAGAAAATTAAAATTTCAATTTTTCTAAAAAATTTGATTTTTAATATTATTTTAATATTTTAATAATTAAAAAATAATAAAAATCACAAAAATAATAAAATTCACCAAAATGTCACATTTTGAATTTTAATCACTTAGGAACAAACCCCATATTTTTCTTAGGTCTATTTAGTGAGATATTAAATTTTAAAGCTCTAGGGTAATTTTAAAATTAAAAAAAATGTATTTTCTAGCATTTTCACTAAAATAATTATAATAAATCATAGAAAAATCAAAAAATTGCAAAATTTGATTCTCTGATTTCCTTGATATCAGAGAGATTTTTTTAAAAAATATAAAATTCATTTTTCAACATTTATTTTATTTTTAAATTAATTAACACTCCAAAACTTAAAATAATTATAATAAAAATAATATAATTCAAAAAAATCACCAAAATTGGTCCAAGTGGTTCTCTGGTCATTAGGAATGTCCCCTAATTTTCCTAAGGACAGAAACTTTCCCTTGGTCATGTTATTAAATTTTCTTTGGAAATCTCTATTTTCCACCAAAAATAATTATGTAAATAAATTAAATGCAGAAAAATCACATTTTCTCCTCTCATGTCTTTATTGACATATGAGTGAAGTCATATAAAAATTTCAAGTTCATTTGAGTTCAATTTAGTGAATTATGAAATTATTAAGCTTAAAGGGCAAAATGGTAATTAAAATTTTAACCTTTAATTAAAACTTTAGGTTTAATAAAAAATTAATAAATAAAATATTTGATCCTAATCTGATTTGGATGATTGAAATTTAAATGATTAAAGGGTAGAAACCCATTAAGCAATTTAAAATGATTAAACCTTAATTAAATAATTGATTAAATTTGAAGAATAATAAAATTGGAGTTATTAAAATAGGGATATTATTAGGAGGTGATTTATTCTTTAATTTAAAAATCCCTAAATTAATTATCTCATTAATATTCAATTCTTAATTAAAATGATAACTCAAATTTAAAATATTAAAAGACTTAATCATTAAACTAAAGTTAAATTATTAAACTCTTTTAAAGTGTTAATTAAAATTAAAAAAATAAAATTAAATTAAAAATTAAATTAAATTAAGGTCCTTAATTAGAGCTAGGAAAAATAGGTTTTGAATTAATCCACTTGAATAACCCTAATCGGCTTAAACACCCAAAATAGATCCTTAATTAATTAGAGCTAATCATACATCAAATTAACTTGAAATCAATTCTCCACTCGACCTTTAGGATCGGAGGAACCTACCGTAAAAATTTGAAGTCAATTGGACTTGATTAGCCCTATTAAATGGGTTGATTAAGCCATTTAGCCAATTTAAACTTTAAAAATTCATAACTTTCAAAATACTTTTCAAAAATTCACCAAATTAGTTTTGGAGCCTCTCTGATATCAGTGGAATTTAAGAAAAATAAAATTGCAATTTTCTAAAAAAGTTGATTTTTTGCATTATTTTAATATTTTAATAAATAAAAAATAATAAAAATCACAAAAATAATAAAATTCACCAAAATGTTATATTTTGAATTTTAATCACTTAGGAATAAACCCCATATTTTTCTTAAGTCTCTATAATGAGATATTAAATTTTAAAGCCCTAGGGTAATTTTAAAATTAAAAAAATGTATTTTTTAGCATTTCCACTAAAATAATTCTAATAAATCGAAGAAAAATCAGAAAAATTGTAAAAATTGATTCTCTGATTTCCTTGATATTAGAGAGATTTTTGAAAAATATAAAATTCATTTTTTAACCTTTATTGTATTTTTAAATTAATTAATGCCCCAAAACTTAAAATAATTATAATAAAAAGAATATAATTCAAAAAATCACCAAAATTGGTCCAAGTGATCCTCTAGTCATTAGGAATGTCCCATAATTTTCTTAAGGACAGAAACTTTTCCTTGGTCATATTATTAAATTTTCCTTGGAAATCCCTATTTTCCACAAAAAATAATTACATAAATAAATTAAATACAGAAAATCACATTTTCTCCTCTAATGCCTTTATTGACATATGAGTGAAGTCACATAAAAAATTCAAGTTCATTTAAGCTCAATTTAGTGAGTTATGAAATTATTAAGCTTGAAGGGCAAAATGGTAATTAAAATTTTAACCTTTAATTAAAACTTTAGGCTTAATAAAATTAAAGAGTAAAATATTTGATCCTAATCTGATTTGGATGATTAAAATTTAAATAATTAAAGGGTAGAAACCTACTAAACAATTTAAAAATAATTAAGATAAATTTTAATTAAATAATTGATTAAATTTGGAAGAATAATAAAATTAGAATTATTAAAATAGGGATATTATTAGGAAGAGATTTGTTCTTTAATTTAAGAATCCCTAAATTAATCATCTCAATAATGTTTAATTCCTAATTAAAATGATAATCCAAATTTAAGATTTAAAATGTTAAAAGACTTAATCATTAAATTAAATTAAAGTTAAATTATTTAAATTAAACCCTTTTAAAATTTCAATTAAATTAAAATTAAAATTAAAATTAAATTAAAATTAAAATTAAATTGAATTAAATAAAATTAAATTAAAACAAATTAAATTAAATCAAATTAAATTAAATTAAATTAAATTAAATTAAATTAAATTAAATTAAATTAAATTAAATCAAATTAAATTAAATTAAATTAAATTAAATTAAATTAAATTAAATTAAATCATATCAAATCAAATTAAATTAAATTAAATTAAATTAAATTAAATAATAGAATCAAGTTAAAATTAAAATCAAATTAAATTAAATTAAAATTAAAACTAAACCAAATTAAATTAAATTAAAGTTAAATTAAATTGAATTAAAAATAACATCACCTAAGACATAAAGAAATTCAAAAATAAACAGAAAGTAACTTGAACACTATTCCAAATTTAAACCCGTTAACTGAAATTAAATTAAATCACAAACCATTTCAACATCAATTCGCCCTCGAAAGCTTTTGTTGTCATAACTCCTAAACGTAACGTTAAATGAAATGTTACTTCCCTCATAGGATATTCAAATGTCCTAGTTCACCGAGTAAGATAACAACAAAACTTCGAATTCTCTGACGATTAATTCATTTGTATAATTAAATTCATTTGGACTTAAAACAATTCTAAGCAATATCGAAAAGATGTTTAAGATTCTTTTTAAGCACTTCCTCAATATGATAGGATATTTATAAGAACAATCGAACTTAATTGTTCTTCGATGAAGAAAATCATCCTCAAACCAAAAAACAAGGACCTAGACGTCATAGGAAATGACTAGCTATAGTGATTAGGAATTTGGTAGAAAACCATAACCCTTCCTTTAGCTTTACCTAGAACTTGCTTAAATATTCTAAATTGTGTTTAAGTGCGACTTGGGATGACGGGAAGACCCTCCAGGGTACGCTTTTATTTTGTTGCAATTTATTTAATCGCATCGCATTTACTTTTCTTAAATGATAAACAACTATTGCATGAAAACCCACACCTTTAGGATAGTCCCTAAAACTGAAACCAAAACTAAATTAAAAGTCATTGCAAGATAAAATTCACCGCCACAACATTTCAAAATATAAAACAACTCAAAATTTAATTACAAATAGAACAACAAAACTACAACTACAACTAAATTAAAACGTCTTGTTGGATGATCGGGAATACCTCGGATGATGTAACCTACGTGTTGCTAACGGGATTTCCCACTGGTCTAAATGAAAGTGTGGAACTCATTCAACTGAGTTTAGCAAATTCATCTCGACTAAGTGAATCCGATAAAAATAACGATGCCGAAGGATGGAACCGTGGGATCTTAACCTAGGTGTTGTTATAATCAACTTTAAGATTTGTTTTAATTAAAATATTAAAAAACACTGGGATTTTAAGATTTTCTCTAAACCAAAACACTTCTCCCATCCTTTGATTTATGAATTCTAAAACTAAACCTCTGCAACAACAAGGAGCTTGGAGCACGGTGGGCAGCACGGCCATCTTCGTCAGCAAAACTCGGATCTACTTCAGCAAAACTTTCTTAGAATTAAATAACTAAGACATAGGACTTCAAGGTAGTTTGCCTAGTGCAACATAAATCCTCAACCTTTTGTTAGGCATTCACATTGCAAATTAAGCCCTAACCGGTCTTAGGATTCCGAGGTAGTCGTCCGATACGACATAAACCCTCACATCTTCGAGGCTATTTCGTATGATCATGTCATACGAATATAAGTCCTAATTAATTAAAATTGGCAAGATCAAAACATTAAATAAATATCAGGACTTTCCTAAATTCAATCCAAACAATAGGATAGTTGGGAAATTACCGGAGTTCGCTTTGAATCTGTGATTTCTCCTACCTTTTTTCCTTTGGATTCCCAAAATAAAATGTTCCAAATTTGATCCATTCCCTATTGAAATTCCAAAATTCAATCCCTCGAAAACTTAAACTTCGAGATTCTTGAGAGCCGAATTATTGATTATTATCGAGAGTTTTCTTAGATGATTCCCGTCACTTAAGATGTAATTAACTATAGGGGCTTGCCCTTATAGGGAATTTTAAGAACCTGAGTAATATAAACCCTGTTTAATGCTTTCATATTAAGCAGGGGAATTTGTCGGCTTATAAAATTGGTTCGCAGACCAAACGGATGTCACAAATCTTCTAGTTTATTTAATCGAGCCCCATCACCAAACAAGGTGTCTATTCTTCAAGATAGATACACAGTTTGTGATGCGGTGCTCGTTTATATAAACTATTCGGGATATGAGATCGGTTTGATTTCATATCTTAAAATTTTGAAATTTAAAATTATTTTCAAAATAAAATACTACTTTTCAAATTATTTATTTAAATTAAATTAAAAATTCGCCGACAATTTCTGTTAGGCGACCCCCCTTTTCAAAATAAAACACACAACCTAAAAATAAGACGTACACCTGTAGAGCACACCAAGCCACCATAAACTGCTCTCATATCCACCATACACAAGCATAGATCACATTCACCACACACAAGCACAGCTCACATCCACCACCAACCCACACACCCAAGGTCAGTAGAGCACACCTAAGCCACCATAAATACCATTTACATCCACCATAAACACCACTCACACCAACCAATCAAAGCACAAAATTCACTTCCACTATAAGATAATTTCATAAATATTCCCCCTCTTTTAAGGAAAATATGAAAAATAGAATAGGTTGATATTCTCCATAACATTATTTTTTAGCAAACAATTTTCTAAGTTGCCCCAAACATAAATTATAAATTATTCAATCAATCCAAAATGCAATATCACAGTTAAAACAAAAGATCAAAATTCACTTCCACTATAAACTACTCAATGCAGAATGATCAATCAAACTAGAAGTAGGAAGCCATACAGCTGCAACCCTATAAATATTCTAAACAGGAAAAAAAGGACCTCCATGGAAATAATCAAATTTTTACAGGATAGCTAAAATAGAGGATTACACAGATCAAGCCCCGAAATCAATGCCACTGATCAAACAGGGCCACCTAAACTGTGCAAAAAACTATTTGAGCCACATCAAGCCAATAACCAAAATTTCCCAACAAAATAATGGGATCAGAAGCCACAGAGGGCAAACTGGTGCTTTCAAATAAAAACCTGAAGAAATTAATCTAAGAAAACCATGAACAAATCTCGATCTACAAAACAAATGTTTGGTATCGCCACAAACCTTCCAAAGAAAACTATGGGCTCAGAAGCCGCGGAGGGCAAATGAGAGCAACTTAACGAAAGCCATGTAAATTAAACATTTATGAATAATACCGCGATATACCATATGAATGATAGGAAGAACCGAGGGAGAAGAGAGAGAGAGCTGGGATGGAAAACCAGCCTAGGGCAAGCACGGTCACATGGCGGAGAAGGGCATGAGAGGTAATTGTTGATTAAACACAACTGTTTGAAGCGGGACATAGTGTCGATCATATGGCCTGCATCCTTTAATAAAACGTAAAAAGCTTTTTCAAACCCCAAGATGAACGCTTTAACTAAACAACATTTCGATGTTTTCAAAATGTTAAACGCAATAATAAGCTGCTCTAAACGCACCCTTAATGTAACTTGATATGATATTTTTTCTTCTTCTCATCATTACTGGGCTATATAATTGAAACATTACATTTTTTAGACTTTACTGAATCTTCACATCGTTATTCATGTTGTTGTGAACACTATTATGTTTTTAATATTATCTAGAAGCTTTTCATTTCGCTTTTAATTTTAAACCTTTCACTAATAAATTAGTCTCAACCACCTTAACTTGTGTCAATATGCTCTTAAGATTCTAAGATATAGCAATGAAGATAATATAATGTCTTTTTAGACACTTTACTTTACTATTAAGCTTCAGAGATTTATCAATAGAGACGATATGATTTGTTTTTTACATTATGCCCTACTTTTGGTTTTTTTTATTCAATAATATATTTCTTTTCTCACTTTAACCTATTAATCTATAGATTGGAAACCTGCACATCTATACTAAATAAAAACACTACTCTTTTTGGTTTATAATGGTTTATCTCAACCATTGAAGGGTACAAAATTTGTATTGTTGGCCTCAATTTTTGATGTCACATGAGCAGGATGTTCATCTGAGGATGCAAGACTATGCTTAGCTTCTCATTTTCCAAGATATCTTATCAGATCTTCTGGTATTAGACCAGTATTGACTTGACTCCACTGGGGAAAATTTATTTTAAGGTGGTGTTAGCTTGACTTCATACACATTTTTATGTCTATTTTGATGTTGAGAGACCTAACTCCATCAACCAGAGTCATCTAAGGCCAAGGGTAGTTTTGACCGTTAATACTTTTGGGTGGTGGGTTGAGGTTGTTAATTTTAAAATATAGTTTAAAAATATTTTAATTATATATATATATATATATATATATATATATATAGTTTTGAAAAATACCATTTTAATGAAATCGAACTGTTCCCATATAATAAATAGTTTGAATAATCTAGCACTTCATTACAAGATATGTTTCTATCCTGATACATTACTTGATAATGAGGCTTGCTAAAAAAAATTAAAGAATTCATGACATCCGTTTGTTCTGCGAATCTTTTGTGCTGACTGATAATTTCCCCTATTTAATATGAAGGAATTAGATAGGGTTTATATTAATATGGGGTCTTTAAGTTTCCTATAAGGGCAAACTCCTATAGTTAATTACATCTTAGATAACCGATGTCAACTAAAAAAACTCTTGATAAAACATCAGGAGACATTGTATCCATGAAACACCCTCCGCACTTTGCTTAAGCTTAATATTACAAGAATTTAATATCACTACTACAAGGGTTGAATCTCTAGCAATGACACCAAAAACTTGACCGTAATTATAAATTTGATAAAGAAGTATATAAAATATTCAATAATCGCAGAGTTACTCTTATCAACACAAGTATATGTATCGCTCAAGTAATACAGGACTCTAGTAGAGTCCTGGTTATCGATCCCATAGGGAATATTTCAGAGGCTATGGACTAGGATTTTAAAAAAACCAATACATAATCACAACCTTGTAGTTCAAATTGTTTATTTGTCACTAATATGCAATCATAAATAAGATGTAATTCTAATAAACTAATTCTTCTAATAATTATCTAATTTTACTAATAAAGTGAGGTTCAATATATAAGCAAACATCCTTCTCCTTCTTAAGAAATTTAAGTGAATGGACAAATTCAATTAGTTCAAATTGTGTTGTACCACATAGGAGCATACCTATTCTTTACCCTTTGGTCCAGGCATAAAAAACATTGACTAATCCTATGCTTGGTTACTGAATCTGCGGCTAGGCTGGGAGGATACCGGCTCTCACTTCGGAGCTCCCACGTTCCCCTCGCCTAAGGGCTAACATCCAAACTTTAGCACTTAAACAATAGGACCGAATTGAGGATTTTAGTCTGTCACTCTAAAATCTTCAATTCTACTCCCGATAAATAATATTTCCCTATTTATTTGCACCCTACATTCAAGGACTTTGATCTCCCTGAATCTTGGATGTAATCTTCAATTTAGTTTTAAAACTCAACATATTTTAACAAATCAATGGGCCAGATTGAAAGTAAATTAAGATTGAAGTGAAAAGATTATCACAACTTTTTTAACATTCTCTTGATACAACTAATTCAAATCACCATTTCACAAAATCTTAAAGCAAGGAGAAAGACAGAGAAACTACTCAGATCTCATGGAGAAGATACAACAAAACTTGGATTTCATATATAAAAGCAAAGATATATAAACTACAATAAATAAAGATAATTTATCTCGAATTCCTCCCCAAGCAAATCTCCTTGAAGTTCCTCTGAATCTCTTCCTTTCTTTACAGCACACTAAATTCTCCTTCGAAGTGGCAAGGAGGAAGAAATCTCTCACTTTCCTTCCACTCTTACAATCTCTCAAAGAATTCCTCACAATTAACACTAATTTAACTAACTCTCTAAAACTCTTAGGGCACCCAAAACACTAACAGACACTCACGGACACCCCTTTTCGGCCTAAAATTGTCTCTCTTAAAGTTGCAAAAGAGTTTCCAAGAGTTGCTTAAGCATCCCCTCAAAAATCGTTCACATTCATTGCACCTCATGAGGGAACCGACATACTCGTCGTCGGCGGCCTTCTAGAATACTAGGTTTTGGCACTATTGAGAAAACCTCATCGTTGGTGGGGTCAATCTCGCCATCAGCGACCTTATTTTCTTTTTAACTTCTGAACTCTCGGGAAAAATCTGTCGTTGGCACCGTCGATCTCACCGTCGGCGCCCAAGGTGAAATCTTCATATTTTGGTCCTTTTTTTGCTCCAAGTTCGCTTCTTTTTGCATCTCCTCACTTACTTTTTCTTTTCTTTTCAGGGATTGTTTTTCAATCCTATATATATTTTTCTTTTCTTTTCAGGGATTATTTTTCAATCCTTTCTTTTTTCTTTTTCAAGTGAGGATTACTATATCTGGATAGCCTGTTAATAATTTTGAAGTTTACTCTCCTTATCCTGAATTTGAAACTTAAAGCATTCTTTTACCTTACATGTAATTCATAGTCTTTACATCATGGAGCTCCAATCTTTTATTTCTCAACTAAATTTCTGAGATTCTTAATATTTCAAAATATAGTTTTCTTTACTTTAAATAGTTAACTATAGTCTTATCCCTTTATACTTAATATCTTAACCTACAAAATTAATTTTTATTACCAAAAATATTTCTTTGAATCTTCCACAATATTTAAATAAAATCTAAATATAGTTACTGAATTAAATTTTATCACAAAAATTATATTTTAAAATTTTGAAAATATTTTAATTGAGAACACATAACAGTTTATATTTTTCTCCCCCCCCAAACTTAAATTTTTCAATATATATAGAAATAATACAGGTGGAAAAAAAATTCTAAATATAAATCATACCTTTGCACTTTAGGCATTTTCATCTTTCTGGAATTTTGCAGGTTCTTCTCAAAAAATTGTTAACTTCAACTGACCTGTAATATTATGAACTTTTTTACACATATAACAGATTAGAGAATTTGTTGAGATAATGAAATTTTGAAATAATTACACAAATTAAAACATTTAACAACCACAATTGATTACACTACACATTATAATATTAATTAGCATTTGCATTTCACATCACAATAACAAACAGTCTACTATTTTATCTTAGAGTCCACAATTAAAATTATAATCTATGCATCACAATCCATCCATAAATGAAATACAAACTACAAACAAAATACACATCTCAGAAAATAATACAGTACAAAAATACAAATAACAGAATAAAAATATTACAACAAAACACACACACACATACATCACAATCATCAAATTTAAGATCAGACATCAAAATTCCATACCATATCTTCATCTCCCTGATCAGCAGGTGGATTGGGCTGATAACGAGTATATCGGGGGCATTCAGGAAAAGTAACATCAGGCTCACCTCTATAGTGTCTGGTCTGAGCATCGTAATGGGCAATCTTGAAATCAAAGTGCTACAGAAAATACTCACTATCATGATCATGTCTCCGCTTTAATCCTTCAATCCTCTGATCTATTCTTTCAAGTCTTTCATCTAACTTTTCAAAACTCTTCCGCTGCAGGGTCATCTCATTCATCAAATCATAAAGGGTAGGGGAGCTAGAGGCAGGAGGGTCATAACTAGTAGAGGGGATATCTCTACTTGTACAAGGTGTTTTACTCATACTCCCAGATCTCCATTCTTCATGAGATTCATATGTTTTTAAGTTAGCTTTACTAATGGGTTTCATAGGGTAAACCTATTCTTCATCATCTCTAGCTTCCACGCCAGATAATTGATAAAGTACATAAATGAGGCCAGGATGTCCTAGTCCTCCACTTAATTCACTCTTCGTCATGGCCAAAATATTCTTATAAATTATATTCCCAACATTAATGCTTCTATTGTTCTGAATACAAAAATTCAGAACCGCTCTATCTCTCGACACTTCACTGTGGTGGTAAGTAGGTAGCAGAGTAGAACAAATGAAATAATGTCATGCTTTAGCTGTGGCATTCATCATGGAAAGAGGAAAATTTATCTGTTCACGTTGCTTGAATTTCCATGTCCCTTTCCCATCAGTGAGAAAGTCGATGACATCATTCAACGGACCCTCCATAGTTCCAAACGTCTCCTACTCGCTAGAGTAAAAATCGTGAAATTCAAAAAAAGAATTTATGCGGGCAGCATTAAAATCAACAGAAAACCCTCTCACTCTAACAACTCGTCCTCAATCTGAGTTAGATTGGTATAAAATTCTGTCACAACTTCTACAACAACCTTGTTCGTAAAGTAACAAAAGTTTTCCCACTTCCTCTCTCTAATAACTCATTCAACTTCTCCTCCAGGATTATCAAAAACTTTATCTTGTATGCATTTCTTTCCTTAGAAGATAGAAGTGTACCTTGACTGGGCTCTTGCATTTACAAATCGATCCCCGTCAAACTCAGGTCGCTTCTTTTGTCGGGGAGTGATGCACCGAAAATATATATGATTTTTGCTATATAATTTTGCCCTTTTTGGTGATATTGCACTTTAAAGAAAGGTTTTTTTCATGATTTGTTGCAGATATGATGATTTTAGGTGATTGGAGTGAAAAGAAGTGAAAAAGGAATGAATTCGGAGCAAAAAGGAGAAAAAAGGAGCAAAATGGCGGAAAAGGTGTTCTGTCGCCACCGGCGTCAGAATGGGGGCCGCCGGCGCCTAAATCTAGAGACTCCATAAAATAATGACACGATAGAGTGCCGCTGGCGCCCTATCTGGCACCACCGGTGCTCGAAGTCGATTGGATTCAAATTTGAAGAGTTTTGGCGGCTTATTGAAGGGATGCCTTTGGAAACTCTTGGGATTTCATCCCTAACTTCTAAGTAACTGTTTTTGGACAAAAATGATGTGCTTCTTCAGTGGTTCTAGTGTAGTTTTAGTGAGTGTTAAGTGTTAGGGTTTAGAAGAAGTGAGTGTAGAGTGAGGATTTGAGAGGAATTCTTCTCTAAGGAGTGAAGGAGGAGTAAAGTGAGAGATTGCTTCTTCCTCTTCATTCTAAATAGAGAATCAAGTGTTGTAAAAAAGAGAGAAGATTTTAGAGAAAGAGATAAGTTATATTTTCTTTTATGGTTTGTATGACTTTTATTTTATATATAAAATCCATGTTTTATTGTATCTTCTCCATGAATTCTGAGTAGTCTCCCTTGTCTTTCTTCTTGCATAGAGATGTGATGATGGATTGGTGTGGATTTAATGTGCTTTTAATATAATGAAGAAATTGTGAGGGTTTTTCATTTCAAACTTAATTTACTTTTCGATTTGGCTAATTGAAATGTTAAAATGTGTTGTTGAACATTAATTTTGAATGGATTAAATGTCCTACAACAATAATGAAAGATCCATTCAATTTCTATGGATGAATTGAGTAGTTCATGGGAAATAATTGCAAATGAATAGGGAAATATGTTTTGATGGACTTGAATGTGGAGATTTCAGGGTGACAGACTGAAATCCCCAAATTGGTTCTAAGATTAGTAACTAATATCAAAGGTTAGCCTTGGGTGAAGGGTGAGTGGGAGCTCCGAAGTGAGAGCCGGTATTCTCCCACCCTAGCCTTAGATTTAGTGACTAAACTTAGGACATGTCAATGTTCTTTTCTTGCTTAGAAGAGGAGGTACTCTTTTAAGGGTAAAGAATCATCTATGCTCCTATTTAGCACAATAACATTGATAATTGTTACATATCAATCCAGACATCATATTCTCATTGCAAGAGAAAAGATATTTTTCT
Organism: Papilionanthe hookeriana x Papilionanthe teres; assembly: GCA_022702705.1. Taxonomy (NCBI): domain Eukaryota; kingdom Viridiplantae; phylum Streptophyta; class Magnoliopsida; order Asparagales; family Orchidaceae; genus Papilionanthe; species Papilionanthe hookeriana x Papilionanthe teres. Next base: position 143,624,688 of record CM040421.1, read on the forward strand.
CATATATCAAAAACCTTTCAAATATTTAGTTTAGTGTGTATGTTAGTTAATTCATTTTTTGAAGTTGTTGGAAGTAAATGTACTTAGTTAATTATTACTATTTTCTGCATAGTGTTAGTAGGAGTATGTGTTAAACCTTAAGGCTATTTAAATATCGGATTTTAATGCTATATTATTTATATTGTGAACACTTTCTTATACTTCGAACTTCTCTGTGGGATCAATAACCAGGATTTCATTAGAGCCCTGTATTACTTGATATGATACGTATACTTGCGTTGAATGCTTGGACTTAACAAAATTATTATAAATATATAAATTTGAGTTCATAAATTCTTGCAAAATATAAGTCCCGTGCATCAAGTTTTTGGCGCCGTTGCTGGGGAGGTAACGAAGTAGTAAGTAAGAAAGTATAAATGGTATTTATTGATAATATAGTAACAAAAAACCTTTATTTTGTAGTGTGTAATTGTGTGTTTGTTTACCTTTATAAAAGTATTTGTGTTATTGTATATGCGTAGTAGTGGATCTATAGGTTTAGTGCCTTACGATTCAGAGTTAGAGCGCATTGTCAGAAAAATTAGAAAACAACACAAACAAATTGGAAATCCTTGCAAAATGGCGAATAATCAAGATAATCAGAGAAATGATATTGGAAATTTGCCAAGACCTTTAAGATATTATGCTAACCCAACAACAGATGAAATTCACATAACTATTCAAAATCCTGATGTTGCTGCTAATTCATTTGAACTTAAACCTGCTATTATCCAAATGGTACAAAATAATCAATTCGGAGGAACACCTAATGAGGATCCAAATCTACATCTCACTAGTTTTTTAGAATTGTGTGCTAATTTTAAATATGATGGAGTGTCTAGTGACGCTGTCAGACTTAGATTTTTTCCTTTTTCATTAAGAGATAAAGCTAAGGCGTGGTTAAACTCGTTAGCACCTGGATCTATTAGAACTTCGGGAGAATTATCTCAAAAGTTTCTATCAAAATATTTCCCTCCATCAAAGACTTCTAAACTAAGAAATGATATTATATCCTTTTGTCAGTTTGAAGGAGAGTCAATATATGAAGCTTGGAAGAGATTTAAAGATCTTCTTAGGAAATGCCCACATCATGCATTACCAGATTGGTTAATTATTCAAACTTTCTATAATGGATTAGTAGGATCTCTTAGATCAATCATCGATGCTGCTGCTGGAGGATCATTAATGTCAAAACCATTTGATGAAGCCTATGCACTAATCGAAGAAATGGCTACTAATAATTTTCAATGGTCTCATTGATAGAATGAATCCGAAAAAGATAGCTAGTATTCATGAAAATAATGCAATATCTATGTTAGCTTCACAAATCGCTGCTATATCTAAAAAATTAGATCATTTTGGAATGAATTACTCTCCAACTATATTAGAAGAAAACTCATCTGGACAACTTATAGAATCCCAATCTCATTATGAAACAATAAATGCTATTAATAACAGACCCAATAATCCTTATGCGAATTATTATAATCCTGGATGCAAAATCATCCTAATTTTAATTGGAATAACAATACAACTAATCAACCATGGATGAACAACATAACACAACCATTAGGAAATCCCTCTAACCAAGGAAATTCTAATTATAAACCTAGTTATCCACCTAGATTTAATAATAATAACCCTCAATTTAAAGATAAGAAATTATCTATAGAAGAATTAATATTAAATATGGGTCAACATTTACAAAATCAAGCAAATCAATTACAAAATCAAGGAAATCAATTACAAATACAAGGAAACCAATTACAAAATCAAGGAATAGCTATTAAAAATATTGAAACTCAACTTGGACATATCGCTACCGCGCTTAATAATAGAATACCGGAACATTTCCTAGTAATGTGGAAATAAATCCCAAAGACAAAGGAAATGAACAAATTAAAGCGATACAATTACGAAGTGGAAAAGAATTAGAACCTCGAATTCGTAAAGAAGCTGGAAAGTCAAAAAGAGGAAGTGGAAATCGAAAAGGAAAAGAATCAACAAGATCCGAACTTAGAAAATCCTTTAATTCCAATGAAAATTTCTGTTGAAAAACCTCCACCACCATTTCCTCAACGACTAAATCAACATAAAAAAGATAAACAGTTTGCTAAATTCCTTGAAATTCTGAAGAAATTAACAATAAATATTCCTTTCGTAGAAGCTTTAGAATAGATGCCAAACTATGTAAAATTCATGAAAGATATTCTAAATAAAAAAAGAAAATTTACCGATAATGAAACGGTCGCACTTAGTGAAGAGTGTAGTGCTATTATTCAGAAAAAGCTTCCTGAAAAATTAAAGATCCTGGTAGTTTCACTATACCCTGCGCTATTGGAGAAAAATTCTATGGAAAAGCTTTGTGTGACTTAGGAGCAAGCATCAATCTAATGCCTCTATCAATTTTTAAGAGATTAGGATTGGGAGAAATTTCACCTACTTCAATAACCCTTCAGTTAGCTGATCATTATGTTACATATCCTAAGGGAGTTATTGAAGATGTTTTAGTAAAAGTGGATAAATTTATCTTCCCTGTACATTTTATTGTTTTAGATATGGAAGAAGATAAAGAAATTCCAATCATCTTAGGAAGACCATTTTTAGCCACTAGGAAAGCTATGATTGATGTTCAGAAAGGAGAATTAACTATGAGAGTAAATGACCAAAAAGTAAGTTTTAATATTGCTAAATCAATGAAATATCCTGCGCTAGAAAAAGATGATGAGTGTTTTCGAATGGATGTACTCGATCATTTACAAAAAGAACATTTTAAGGAATATTATGAAGAAAAACTAGAAAAAGAAAACACTGAAGTAATTGAAAAAGCCAATATAAATGAAGAACTAGATTATATTCAAGAGAAATTTGAATTTTTGGATAATACAGAAAACACCGAAAAAAATATAGTTCCATCGATTATTAAACCTCCCGAACTTGAGTTAAAAATGTTACCTAATCATTTGAAATATGCTTACTTAGGTAATTCTTCAACTCTACCAGTTATTATTTCATCTGAATTAAATGAATCTCGAGAACAAAAACTTTTAGATACCTTAGAAAAATATAAGAAAATTTTTGGTTGGACTTTAGCAGATATTAAAGGAATTAGTCCTTCAATCTGTATGCACAAAATTATTTTAGATAATGAACATAAGCCTAAAGTAGATCCCCAAAGGAGATTAAAACCGATAATGAAAGAAGTAGTCAAGAAAGAAATTTTAAAATGATTAGATAATGGTATTATATATCCTATTTCTGACAGTGCTTGGGTAAGCCCAATTCACTGTGTGCCTAAGAAAGGAGGACTGACCGTAAAAGCTAATGAAAATAATGATCTTATCCCTATAAGACAAGTTACTGGATGGCGAATATGTATTGATTATAGAAAATTAAACGCAGCCATCAAGAAAGATCACTTCCCTTTACCATTTCTAGACCAGATGTTATATAGATTAGCCGGACATAAGTATTTTTGTTTCTTATATGGATACATGATCGCTGAAAATTTTATTAAGAAATTCATACCTATTTTTGATGAAATTGCACTTTAAAGAAAGGTATTTTCTTTATTTTATTGCAGGAATGGAGAATTTAGGTGATGAAAACAAAAATCATAAAAAGGAGCGAATTTGGAGCAAAAAGGAAGAAAATAATGAAATTTGTGCTGAGTCGCCGACGGCGAGATCGAGCCCGCAGACGGCGAGGCTACGAGGAGACATTTCTGAAGGAATTATAACTGTCTCGCTGACAGCGAGCCCAAGCCCACTGACAGCGAGCCCAAGCCCACTGACAGCGAGCTAGCGCGGTTTGAAGATCTTCTAGAAGCCTCGCCGACAACGAGGTAGTTCGTCGCCGACGGCGAGCTAGTTCAAATGGCACAGATACATTGAACCTGGACACTTTTTGAAGGGATGCTTACACACCTCTTGGTCCTTTGCTCACCTCTATATATAGAGGCTGAAATTCAGCAGTTTTAGTGTGTGTCTTTTTAGGGTGTGTTCTAAGTTTAAGAGTTTTTAAGTGAGTATTTAGTGAGTTAGTGAGTTTTTAGTGAGTCTTGCTGTACTGGAAGGAAGAGTCAAAGGAACTGCGAGGAGTCTGCTTGGGATAAATCGAGATAAGTATTTGTATTTATTGTTTTTAACTTTAAATGAAATCCATGCTTAGTTTAGTTCCCATGCATTCCGAGTAGTTTATTAGTCTTTCTCCCTGTTATGAAATTAAGTGACTTGATGAACTAAAAATTGAAGTACTTTTATATATTAATAAATTGTGATAATTTTTACTTAAAACTTAATTTACTTTCAAACTGGCCATTTGAATTGTTAAAATGTGTTGATTATCAACTATAGTAAAAATTACATATGATATTCGGGGAATTCAAAAGCCTTGGAAGGAGGGTGGAAATAAATAGGAAAATAATATCACTTGGCGTAGAATTGAGCATTTTAGTGTGACAGGCTAAAATATTCAATTCGGTCCTATTGTTTGAGAGCTGAAGTGTAGATGTTAGCCCTCAGGCGAGGGGAACGTGGGAGCTCTGAAGTGGCAATCAGTATCATCCCGACCTAGCCGCAGATTCGATAATCAAACATAGGATTAGTCAATATTCTTTACACCTGGACCGAAGGGTAAAGAATAGGAATGCTCCTATTTGTCACAATAACTTAAAATTATCTATTTAAATTTATCAATCACTTAAATTTCTAAACAAGGGGAAAGATACTTTTTCTGAATAGTTAAGACTTATTTAGCAATTAGTTTAATTTCCTGCACTTTCAATACGTATTAATTTTCTACTTAGTTAAGTTACCTAATTGAAATACTTAGTTTACTTTATTGCGCATTAAATTTAAAATTTCAAATTTTCGTATACTATTTTAGAATTATTATTATTATTTTAAAATTAGTCGTTATTTTATTTTCTCTTTCCTCGTGGGATCGATAATAAGGACTCCACTAGAGCCCCGTATTACTTCGATACGATACGTATACTTGCGTAGCATCCACAACATAAACAATTACAATTCTATACATATAATATAGTGGGGTCAAGTTTTTGGCTTCGTTGCAATTAAATTAAAATATCATAATATAAAATTGTGGGTCAATACACCGGTTATCATCAAATACAAATTGCACTTGAGGATCAAGAGAAAACTACATTTACTAGTCCTTATGGAACTTTCACTTTTCGAAGGATGCCTTTTGGATTATGTAATGCACCTGCAACATTCCAGAGATGTATGATGTCTATATTTAGTAAATTAATTGATAATGGAATAGAAGTATTTATGGATGATTTCTCTATATTTGGAACATCATTTGACACATGCTTAAATTATCTTGAAAAAGTATTTGAAGTATGTGAGAAAACTATATTTGTTCTTAATTGGGAGAAATGTCAATTTATGGTTGCAGGCGGCATTGTATTAGGGCATAAAATTTCGGAAAAGGGCATGGAAGTAGACCCTGCAAAAATTAAAGTTATAGCTAAATTGCCACCTCTAACTACGGTAAAAGGGTTAAGAAGTTTTCTTGGACATGCTGGATTCTACAGACGTTATATAAAAAATTTTTCAAAAATTACTAAACCTCTATGCCAACTTCTTGAAAAAGACAAGAAATTTGAATTTACAATCGAATGCTTGAATGCTTTAGAATTATTAAAAGATAAATTAATTACAACACCTATAATAGTTTCACCTAATTGGGAGAAACTATTTGAGCTTATGTGTGATGCTAGTGATTATGCTATAGGAGCAGTTCTTGGGCAAAGATATGATAAAATTTTCAAAGTTATATATTATGCTAGTAAAACTCTAAATGATGCTGAAATAAATTATACGATTATTGAAAGAGAATTATTAGCGATTGTATATGCTTTTAATAAATTTCGGCATTATCTAATAGGAACTAAATGTATTGTGCATACTGATCACTCTGCTATAAAGTATTTAATGCAAAAGAAGGATTCTAAACCAAGATTAATTAGATGGATATTATTAATGCAAGAATTTGATTTTGAGATCGTTAACAAAAAGGGAACTGATAATCAAATTGCTGATCATTTATCAAGATTAGAATATCATGAGTTATCTCGATATCGACAATGAAATTATAGACAGCTTTTCTCGATGAACAACTTTATAATATAAATGAGTGGAAAATACCTTGGTATGCTGATATAGTAAATTATATTGTGAGTGACATTTTACCACCCATGTTAACTTTACAACAACAGAAAAAATTCATTCATGATACTAAAACATACTTTTGGGATGAACCATACTTATATAAGCAATGTAAGGATTTAATTATTAGAAGATGCGTGTCTTATGAAGAAAATGAACCAATTATTCAAAAATGTCATGATTCTAATTTTGGAGGACATTTTGGGACTGATAAAACTGCGTATAAAATTCTACAATCTGGATTCTACTGGCATACTCTATTTAGAGATATATACATATATATAAAAACCTATGATAAATGCCAAAGAGTAGGAAATATATTAAGAAAAAATAAAATGCCTCTGAATTTTATATTAGAAGTTGAAATTTTTTATGTTTGGGGATTAGATTTCATGTGACCTTTTATTCCTTCATTTGGAAACTCATATATATTAGTAGCTGTTGATTATGTCTCCAAATGGATTGAAGCGCAAGCTTTACCTAGGTGTGATGCTAAAAGTGTTCCAAAATTTTTAATGAAAAATATTTTTACTAGATTTGGAATGCCGAGAGTGGAACTCATTTTAGAAACAAATATATTCACAAACTAGTAGAAAAATATAATATTATTCATAAGATATCAACTGCTTTTCATCCACAAACTAGTGGATTAGTCGAAGTTTCTAATCGAGAGATTAAGCGTATTTTAGAAAAGTCCGTAAACCCTAATAGATTGGACTCGGTCTATAAGACTAGACACTGCATTATGGGCATACAGGACTGCTTATAAAACTTCAATTGGAATGACTCCTTACAGGCTTATATATGGAAAAACTTGCCACTTACCAGTTGAATTAGAACATAAAACATATTGGGCGATTAAAGAATTTAATTATAATATGAAAGAAGCTAGTGAGAAGAAATTGATGCAATTAAATGAATTAGAAGAATTAAGGAATGAATCATATGATAATGATAGGATTTATAAAGAAAGGATGAAATTATGGCATGATCGGAAGATTAATCAGAGAAATTTTGAACCAGGACAAGAAGTTTTACTATATAATACTAGATTGAAATTATTTCCGGAAAATTGAAATCTCGATGGTTAGGACCATTCACTATAACTCAAATATTTTCATATGGAACTATAGAAATTGAAAATCCAAAAACAGGACATAGATTTAAGATAAACGGACATAGATTAAAACCATATTTTGAAGGTAGAAGACCAAATTTTAAAGTGGTTTTAATGCTTAGTCGACCTGATTACTAATTGAAATTAGGTCGGGCTGACAACGTTAAACCAAGCGCTTTATGGGAGGCAACTCATAGTAGTCTTTTATTTTAATTATATACAAATTAGTGAGTCTGTAATATTAAAACAAATCTTACTACTCAATTTTTTAATTAGAATCATCACAAATTCAAACCTATATGATGAGATCAGAAAATATTCGGACCAGAGCGAAATTGGGCAATTTTATGAAATCTCGTCGACGGCAAGGTCGATTCTCGCCGACAGTGAGATCGACGCCTAATTACATTTCAGTTTATAACGAGCTCGCCAACGGCGAGAAACTACCCGCCGACAGCGAGATCCCGTGCCATAATTTAAATCAGTTTTATAACTAGCTCGCCGATGGCGAAGAATTTGAAAAATGGGTTTCTTAAGTTTTTTGTGCAGTTTTGGACGGTTCTAAAGCCATTTCTTTGTAGAAATCATTCCAAAGTCATTTTTATACTGTTTTCTTCCTAAGAAACGACTAGAGACCATTCCTTTTAATAGGAAATGACCACCAAACTCTTTGAAACGACAAAAACTGGAGTTTTCAACGAAGAAAATTCGTCAGTTCGGAGGCGCAGCGTATTTTCAACAAAGTTTTGATGAAGAAACAATTTATTAAAGAAAGGGGATTTGTCAACAGAGGAGTAGAGAATTCCACCATAAAAATTGAAGAAATGATCACGCAGCGGCATTAGGAGGTATTTTACTATACGACATCCGCTGTAGTTATTCCTGTAGTTAAAGAGTTTTACTCTAATCTACATGCGATCAAAAATGGAAGTGTCTACATCAGAGGAAGATGGGTAACATTTACTCCTTCAAGGGTAAATGAATTATTTTCTATAGAAAATACCCATGTCTGTCATTATTCAAACTTTGTTCCTTCAAGATACAATATGAACGAGATTTATAGATACCTGACCGACGAACCTGATGATTGGGAGTTGCACGAAGATGGGTATATTAGTTTTTCTGCATCACTTCTTAACCCTGTCTCGAAGCATTGGCATTTCTTTATCTCATCAAAGTTATTACCCACTATGAGGGTAAATAAGATTTCAAAGGAATGCGCTATATTAAATTACTATATTCAAATTGGACTACCTATCGATGTTGGATAAATTATAATAAAGTCTGCATTGGGATTAATTGTGCATGGGTCAGTTCATGGACTTGGACACCCATCAACTATATTTGCTTTATGCAGTCAGTACCAAATTTCTTATGAGGCTTGGGAAAAGGTACTTTTGCCATGGAAACCACTCGATCCTATGGATATGTTTCTAACTTTGGATAATAATGATGAGATTACCATTATTTCTGACAGAGCATCACAGAACAATCCTTTAGCAAGGCCCTTACTGATAAAACAAATTTCAGTTTTATAACTAGCTCGCCGATGGCGAAGCAGTTGAAAAATGGGTTTCTTAAGTTTTTTTTGTGCGGTTGGACGGTTCTAAAGCCATTTCTTTGTAGAAAACCATTACAAAGTCATTTTTATACTGTTTTCTTCCTAAGAAACGACTAGAGACCATTCCTTTCAATAGGAAATGGCCACAAAACTCTTAGAAACCACAAAAACTAGAGTTTTCAATGAAGAAAATTCGTCAGTTCGGAGGCGCAACGTATTTTCAACAAAGTTTTGATGAAGAAACAATTTATTAAAGAAAGGAGATTTGTCAACAGAGGAGTAGAGAATTCCACCATAAAATTTGAAGAAATGATCACGCAGCGGCATTAGAAGGTATTTTGCTATACGACATCCGCTGTAGTTATTCCTGTAGTTAAAGAGTTTTACTCTAATCTACATGCGATCAAAAATGGAAGTGTCTACATCAGAGGAAGATGGGTAACATTTACTCCTTCAAGGGTAAATGAATTATTTTCTATAGAAAATACCCATGTCTGTCATTATTCAAACTTTGTTCCTTCAAGATACAATATGAACGAGATTTATAGATACCTGACCGACGAACCTGATGATTGGGAGTTGCGCGAAGATGGGTATATTAGTTTTTCTGCATCACTTCTTAACCCTTTCTCTAAGCATTGGCATTTCTTTATCTCATCAAAGTTATTACCCACTATGAGGGTAAATAAGGTTTCAAAGGAATGCGCTATATTAAATTACTATATTCAAATTGGACTACCTATCGATGTTGGATCAATTATAGTAAGTCTGCATTAATTGTGCATGGGTCAGTTCATGGACTTGGACACCCATCAACTATATTTTCTTTATGCAGTCAGTACCAAATTTCTTATGAGGCTTGGGAAAAGGTACTTTTGCCATGGAAACCACTCGATCCTATGGATATGTTTCTAACTTTAGATAATAATGATGAGATTACCATTATTTCTGATAGAGCATCACAGAACAATCCTTTAGCAAGGCCCTTATTGATAAAACAAATTTCATTCTGAAAAAGATTAAAGGATTAGAGAAAGAGTTGCAGAACGTGATGAATTCCATCGATAACATCTCTGATATGTTTGATCACATTGACTGGAGGATGAAGGAGCACTTTGATCATACTGGACATCTGGAGGCCAGTTTTATTCATTTACTGAGACATAAAGGGTGGATTAATGAAGAATCTACTGCAGAATTCCCTGTCAGGCCTTTGTACAATCTATTTGTGCACCTGCGTCACATCAGAAATATCAGAGAGGATTTTAGTTCAGACACTGAGGAGTAGTAAAGATTTCTATCTTATGATATATTTGTGTGTATATTTAAGTTGATTTGGATTTAGGTTTTATTATGATTTGAATTTTAATTTGATCATCTCAGATTTGATGAAATTATATGTATTTGTTATGTCTCAGCATTTAGTGTATAGTGGTTTGGATTGCGATGCTGAGTATTATGGATTTGGACATTTAAGTTAAGTATGTTGTTAGTTGTTAGTGTGAAGTTTGTAAGTCTCATGGATTTCATATATAAAGTTATATTGTTTATGTTGTGTGAACTTTTTGTGAGTATAAGTATCTAATCTTCTTACTAAATTATTAAATTAAGTGATCGGAAGATTGATTAAGGGAAAATCGAGGTTGAAAATGATTGACGAATTTCAAAAATTTAAAATTTTGGGATCTCGCCGACGACGAGAATTATCCCGCCGACAGTGAGGGAAATCCCGCTGAGAGCGAGAACGATCTCGCTGATGGCGGATTTTTCCCGAAACTTTTAGCTCTGTCAAATTAATTAGCTCGTTGATGGCGAGAAAAATCTCGCCGACAGCGAGGTCGCGAAAAGTCCTATATTTGACCATTCAACCGACACTATTCATCATCCCCTTCCTCAAAACTTCGAAAAAACTGACCTAGGGCTTGTGAGATCTTGGATTTGAGGCTATTTCAACACTTTTTGACACCAGATTTCATCTTCCCTTGGTAAGAGCTTAACTCCTATGCAAAAATTTTTAATTTTCACCATGGATTTCTTTTACATTGAGAAATTTTGAAAAAATTTGAAATGTGGAAAAAATACTTGGAAGAAATTCATGGAAATTGATTTAAATGGATTTTAGATGTTATAGGAAGCCTTGTTGACCTCATTTTTGATGAGGTCTTCCCTTCTTCTTTTTAGTGCTTAGGATCTAGCCTTAGGCTTTTCCTTTGACTATCTTAGAGGACTAGAATTGGGACCCGCCTTTTAGAAATTCAAACCACTTCTAAACTCCCCGCAAACTCCACAAATTTGACTATAGACCCCTAATCACCTGGAGGGTTGAAATCAAATGTGGAAGTTTAAAGGATGAGTTCCTATAGGACTCTTTGGCCTTAGGACTACCCCAGGTGGCTCGGTCCGATGAGGGGGCCGACTTACATTACACTTACACACTACATTTCCACACACTTCCTAAAACCACACCCATACCCAACTTAACCTCCCGACTCATGTGGGTGATTCACATGGATGGTCCTTAACCCCTAAGCCCTTGGCAAGAGGGTTAGGAACAACATAATGAATGCCTCAAATGAGTCCTTTCATGGCTCATATGGGCTTGAAATGGTTTCATGGCTCAACCAAAATGATTTCTTTCCACCTAAATTCACCCAATCTCTAATTTCCCAAATTTTCAATTTTTGACCCCCGAGACCCTACACCTACTAAACCTACCCAAAACCCTTGAAATTACCCAAATTTTTGCAAAATTTCCAAATTACCCAAAATTTTCCAAAATCAATCTCAAACATCTCCACATCACTCAAATTGATCATCCATACCCAAAAATACCAAAAATTCCAAAAATACCTCTCAATACCCTCCAAATACCCAAAATACCCTTCTTGGCCTAAAAATCCAAAAATTCAGAAAATTCCCAGAAAATTCCAGAAAATCCTAAATATTCCCAATTTTATTTTGTCCAACTACACCATGGGCCAATTTTGTCAATTTACCCTACTTTTGTCAAAACCCCCAAATTGACCCATTTTAACCCTAAGTGAACCCAATGTCAAACCAAACCTACCCAATTGACCCCAAATTTTGGTCCAATTCAATTCTAAACTTCAATTCAACATTCCCAATACCAATTTAGACCAAATCCAAGTCCAATTTGATTGACATTTGGATCCAATCTCACTTTTGGCCTTAAAGCCCAAATTTGGACCCATGACCCAAACTTAACCCAAACTCACCCAATTCAACTCCAATTAACCTCAAATCTTTTCTAAATCTTCCTTAACATTCCCACAAACAAAACCCTAACATGATTTGCCCAAAATTTGAACCCAAGTCCCACTAAAACTCAATCCAAGGTCGAAAGGCCCATTTTTTGACCTAAACCCAAACCTAACCCAAATTCAACCCAATTCAAATCCAAATCACCCCCAATTTGTTTCAAATCACTCATGACACATCCATGAGCTAAACCCAACAATTATTTGGCCCAACCTCTTTACAAAATTCCCATCCATAAATTCATTTTTAAACTTAAGGGCCCATTCCTTAAACCATTTTAAAAAAAAAAAAGCCCACTTCCACCAAATCCAAAACCCCCAAAAAAATTCTTCCAAAGCCCATATGACATTTCCCCTCATCATATTTTCAATTAAAATCATCCCTAAGTCCTAAACCAATCATCAAATAATTCTAAATGAAGCTTCATCCAAATTTCCACCAAATTATCCAAAATCCTTAAAATCCTTTTTTATGAAATTGACCAAACCTTTTCCCAAGCCAAATGGAGCCATGGAGCCATGCACAAGCCATATGCAAGCCATGAGAGCCTCTTTACATGTCACCATGCCATTTTGGGCAAAAGGAGGAGGCTCTTTCCTTAATTCCTAAAGGTGATTAACCACTTCCATGATTCCACTAAACCATGCTTAAGCCTAATTGTGCTTGGATGGTGACTTGACCCTACCGATTATGCTTGAGCCAAATCACTTTTCCCTCAGCCAAAACCAGGCCTTGGGTGGTGCACCTAGCCCAAATGGGTGGGTTGACCCATTTAGGTTCAAATTTAGCCATGCCCCCATTCCACTTTGAATCAAAGCCTTTACACATGGCATTTGCCAATTGTCTACACTAAACCCCAGCCCTGGACCCACCTGACCAAGATGGTGACCATTGCTCTGGCGGCCGGCCACCAGACCGCCGGAAAACACCATGGCCGAGAGCTCACATGTGAGCCAACATTGAAATTCTCACTTGCTGAGCTGCCCCATCCCTAGTGGCTACCATGACTGATCTTCTCCTCACCAGAGCAGCTGATCCCAAGCCCTAACTCCCCCTGAGAGGCCTTCCACCCTCTCCTATTTAAACTCCACCCCTCTCGGCCATGAAGAGAGCTAAGCACAAACCTTGCCAAAACTCTGCCAAAATTCTTCCAGACCCTTCTCCACCCTTAGAGCACTTGATCCCCAGTGGAATTCCCCTGCCATTTCTCCTCTGAAAGCTCAATTTCAGAGTTGAAATTCCACCCAAAACCAGGACACTTCTCCACAGTGAGCCAATTCTCAAATTGATTGGCTCTACACCTTCACCAGACCAAGGGAAGGTGTTCACCAGCAAAAGCCCCATCTCCAGACCACCCAGTTGCTCCAGCCTCCAAGCTTTGTGATCGGGCTTGGTTGAAATCATATCCAGACAATTCACCAGACCAGGAGACTTCATCTGGAGCTTGCTAGGACCCAATCGAAGGTGCAACAACTCTCAGATTGAAGCCACACTTCTCTGAGCCAAGGTATGAGCTAACTCTTCATCCCGAGCTTCTAAGATTCTCTATTTCAAATGCCTTAGTTTCAATGCATGTTAACCGTATAGATGCGTTCGTCTCTTCAAGACGAATCCATAGAGTATAAGAACGTAAAAATCCATGGAGAATCGAGTGAGATCTTAGGGATTTAGTGTGGACGGCTCTCGGGTGAGAACACTTGGGGACGATGAACGGATGCCGTCCATTCAATACACGCGCGGACGAACGGCTCGGATGGCGTCGGACCGGGAAACGGTGCGAGAACCGCGGGGCCCGGGCTGCCGACTCGAGTGGCGGCGTCGAATGGGAGCGCGCCGCGCGGCCATTCGGAGCTGCCGAGGATGCGCTGGCGCCGCGTGGATAAATAGAAAATTAGGGTATTTTCTTATTTATTTAATTCCTAAACTTCAAAAATTCATATCTCTGTGTAGGAAAATCATAAAAATAAAATAAAAATACCCTCTTGCTCAGTGAACAGAGGAGAATAATGTGGAAAAGAAATCATTTAATTTCATCAAGTATTTTATTTTTTATAATTTATTTACTCTCTGCATTGTTTTAATTCTCCATGCATGCATACAATTCACCATGGCATGAGACTATAGGGCTTTTGAAGCCTCTGAATTTGGGAACATTCCCTGAATTTTCCAAAGTCGAGGCCATCCCTATGAAGAGTTCTTGATTTTTCAAGTTCAGAGCCATCGTTTTGAGTATTTTAATTCCAGTAAATAGCATGTTGTGAAATAAATTCTAGGAAAATTTGGTGATGTTCCTTATGACCAGAGAACCCTAGGAAAAATAGATTTTGGCTTAGTTCATTCAAAACAACCCTAATCGACTTAAACACCCAAAATAGGTCTTTAATTAATTAGAGTTAACCAGGTATCAAATTGACTTGAAATCAATTCTCCACTAACCTTTAGGATCAGAGGAATCCACCATAAAAATTTGAGGTCAATTGGACTTGGTTAGCCCCACTAATTGGGTTGATTAAGTCACTTAGCCATTTTAAACTTTAAAAATTCATAACTTTTAAAATACTTTTCAAAAATTCACCAAATTGGTTTTGGAGCCTCTCTGATATCAGGGGAACCTAAGAAAATTAAAATTTCAATTTTCTAAAAAGTTGATTTTTAATAATATTTTAATATTTTTAATAATTAAAAAATAAAAAAAAATAATAAAAATCACAAAAATAATAAAATTCACCAAAACGTCACATTTTGAATTTTAATCATTTAGGAACAAATCCCACATTTTTCTTAGGTCTATTTAGTGAGATATTGAATTTTAAAGCCCTAGGGTAATTTTAAAATTAAAAAAATGTATTTTCTAGCATTTTCACTAAAATAATTATTATAAATCATAGAAAAATCAGAAAATTACAAAATTTGTTTCTCTGGTTTCCTTGATATCAGAGAGATTTTTGAAAAATATAAAATTCATTTTTCAACATTTATTTTATTTTTAAATTAATTAACACTCCAAAACTCAAAATAATTATAATAAAAATAATATAATTCAAAAAATCACCAAAATTGGTCCAAGTGCTTCTCTGGTCATTAGGAATGTCCCCTAATTTTCTTAAGGACAGAAACTTTCCTTTGGTCATGTTATCAAATTTTCCTTGAAAATCTCTATTTTCCACCAAAAATAATTATATAAATAAATTAAATGCAGAAAAATCACATTTTCTCCTCTCATGTCTTTATTGACATATGAGTGAAGTCACATAAAAACTTCAAGTCCATTTAAGTTCAATTTAGTGAGTTATGAAATTATTAAGCTTAAGGGGTAAAATGGTAATTAAACTTTTAACCCTTAATTAAAACTTTAGGTTTAATAAAATTAACAAGTAAAATATTTGATCTTAATCTGATTTGGATGATTGAAATTTAAATAATTAAAGGGTAGAAACTCATTAAACAATTTTTAAAATGATTAAACTTTAATTAAATAATAGATTAAATTTGGAAGAATAATAAAATTGGAATTATTAAAATAAGGGATATTTATTAGGAAGAGATTTATTCTTTAATTTAAAAATCCCTAAATTAATCATCTCATTAATATTCAACTCTTAATTAAAATGATAACTCAAATTTAAAATATTAAAAGACTTAATTAAATTATTAAACTCTTTTGAAATTTCAATTAAAATTAAAAATAAAGTAAATTAAAGATAAATTAAATTAAAATTAAATTAAATTTAATAATTGAATTAAATTAAATTAAAACAAATTAAATTAAATTAAACTAAATTAAAATTAAATTAAATTAAATTAAATTTAATAATTAAATTAAATTAAATTTAATAATTAAATTAAATTAAATTAAACAATTAAATTAAATTAAATTAAATAATTAAATTAAATTAAATTAAATAATTAAATTAAATTAAACAATTAAATTAAATTAAATTAAATTAAATAATTAAATTAAATTAAATCAAATCAAATTAATTAAACACCAAATCAAATTAAATTGAACTATGTTAAACTAAATTAAAACTCAATTAAATTAAGTTGAATTAAATATAACATCACCTAAGACATAAAGAATTCAAAATAAATGTAAAGCAACTTGAACACTATTCCAAATTTAAACCCTTTAACTTAAATCAAATCATTTGAATACTAATTTACCCTTGAAAGCTTTGATTATTATAACTCCTAAATGGAACATCAAATGAAGTGTTATCTCACTCATAGGATATTCAAATGTCCTAGTTCATTTGAGCAAGTTAACAAGACTTGAAAACCTCGGACGATCGATTCATTTATATAATTAAATTCATTTGGACTTAAAACAATCCTGAAAATATTGAAAAGATGTTTAAGATTCTTCTTAAGCACTTCCTCAATATGATAGGATATTTATAAGAACAATTGGACTTAATTGTTCTTTGATGAAGAAAATCGTCTTTAAACCAAAACACGAAGAACCTAGACGTCATAGGAGATGACTAGCTATAGGATTAGGAATTTGGTAGAAAACCATAACCTTTCCCTTAGCTTTACCTAGGAACTTGTTTAAATATTTTAATTGTGTTTTAAGTGTAGCTTGGGATGACGGGAAGACCCTCCAGGTACGCTTTTATTTTATTGCAATTTACTCTCTTGCAATTTACTTTCTTGCAATTTACTTTATTGCAAATGCACTTTACTTTTCTTGCATGATAAAACAACTGTTGCATGAAAACCCACACCTTTAGGATAGTCCCTAAAGCTGAAACCAAAACTAAGTTAAAAGTCATTGCAAGATAAAATTCACCGCCACAACATTTCAAAATATAAAACAACTCAAAATTTAATCACCAACCGAACACAAAACTACAATTGCAACTAAATTAAAACGTCCTGTTGGATGATCGGGAATACCTCGGATGATGTAACCTACGTGTTGCTAACGGGATTTCCCACGGTCTAAATGAAAGTGTGGAACTCATTCAGTTGAGTTTAGCAAATTCATCCGGACTAAGTGAATCCGATAAAAATAATGATGCGGAAGGATGGAACCGTGGGATCTTAACCGGTGTCGTTATAATCAACTTTAAGATTTGTTTTAATTAAAACGTAAAAAACACTTGGAAATTAAGATTTTCTCTAAACCAAAACACTTTTCTCATCCCCGATTTATGATTTCTAAAACTAAACCTCTGCAACAACAAGGAGCTTGGAGCATGGTGGGCAGCACGGCCATCGTCATCAACAAAACTTGAACCTACTTCAGCAAAACCTTCTTAGAATTAAACAACAAAGCTATAGGACTTCGAGGTAGCTTGCCTAGTGCAACATAAATCCTTAACCTCTTTGTTAGGCATTTGCATTGCAAATTAAGCCCTAACCGGTCTTAGGATTCCGAGGTAGTCGTCCGATACGACAACAAACCCTCACATCTTCTAGGCTATTTGTTTGATTTTATCATACAAATATAAGCCCTAATTAATTAAAATTGGCAAGATCAAAACATTTAAATAAGTATTAGGACTTTCCTAAACTCAAGCCAAACGATAGGATAGTCGGAAATTACCGAAGTTCACTTCGAATCAGGTGATTTCTCCTAACTTTCTTCCTTTGGATTCACAAAACAAAATGTTCCAAAATTTGATCCATTCCCTATTGAAATTCCAAAATTCAATCTTTGAAAACCTTAAACTTTGAAATTCTTGAAAGCGAGTTATTGATTATTATCGAGAGTTTTCTTAGGTGATTCCCGTCACTTAAGATGTAATTAACTATAGGGGCTTGCCCTTATAGGGAATTTTAAAGAACCCGAGTAATATAAACCCTGTTTGATACTTTCATATTAAGCGGGGAATTTGTCGGCTTATAAAATTGGTTCGCGGACCAAACGGATGTCACAAAACTTCGGTTTATTTGATCGAGCCCCACCATCGAGCAGTGTGTCTATCCTTAGGGATAGATACACGGTTTGTGGTGCGGTGCTCGTTTATATAAACTATTTGGGATGTGAGATCGGTTTAATCTCATATCTTAAAACTTTCAAATTTAAAAATTATTTTCAAAGCCAAATACTACTTTCTAAATTATATATATATTTAAATCAAATTTAAAATTTAAATTCGCCGACAACTTCTGTTAGGCGACCCCCTTTTAAAATACAATACAACCTAAAATATGCCGACAAGCCTTCTTAGTAATATTTGGAAGTTTAGTTAGATTTTTTGCAAATTTCACAGATCGAAAATGGCTCCACGACAAAAGCGAAAGTTGGATTACGACGAAACCCGATTTGTGAATGCAAGGGCACAATCAAGATATTTTCACAATATTCAATCAAGAAAATACATTCAAGATCGAGTTTTTAAGAATCCAGGAGGAGAGGTAGAGTGAGTAATAAAGGAACGAGGATGGGAAAATTTCTGTTTCATAACCAACAGAGCCGATGTAGAAGTGGTAAAGGAATTTTATGCGAACCTGACACAGGCTGAAGATGCACCAGTTAAAGTTAGAGGATTTTTGGTAGAATTCAGTCTCTGCAAGAATAAATGCTTATTACGAGGTACGTGACACCTACACCGAGTGAGTATGATACATTTGGAACTATGGAAGGACCACTGGAAGAGGTGATCGACTTTCTCACTGACGCGAAAGGAGTTTGGAAGATAAAGCAGCGAGAACGGGTAAACTCCCTCTTTCTATGTTAAATGCAACATCTAAAGCCTGACACTATTTTATTTGTTCTACTTTGTTACCTACTTACCACCATTGTGAGGTAACAAGAGATAGAGCAGTTCTGAATTTATGTATTCAGAACCAAAAAAGTATTAATGTGGGAAGTGTAATTTATAAGAATATATTAGCCACCTCAAGAAGTGAAAGTGGAGGAGGACTAGGACATCCTGGTTTTATCTATGCACTCTGCCAATTATCTGGGGTAGAGGCAAGAGATGATGAGGAATGGGTTGAGCTTATGAAACTCATTACTCTGGCTAATATTAAGAAATATGAATCCAACGAAGGATGGAGATCTGGGACAAGGGACTATGTACCATCTTCAAGTAGAGATATACCCTCTACTAGTTATGAACCCCCTCAGTACACCACTCCTACCCTTCAAGATCTGGAGAATGAGCTGACCCTAAGTAGAAAGAGTTTTGAACAATTTGGAGAGAATATGGAAAGCAAATTTGAGCGTATGGACCACATGATTGATGGCTTGGAAAGAAGACATGATTATGATAGTGAATATCTCCAGCGGCATTCAGAGTACGAAATTGCATATTATGAGGCTGAATGTCGATATAAGAGTGGTGAGTTAGATGTTGTCTTTCCTGAGTGCCCCCGCTACACATAGTACCAGCCTGCTCAGCCTTCTCAGCTTGGAGATCAAGGAGATGATATAGCCTGGGATTTTGATGCGTAAGATTAGAGACTTTGTTTAGTTTGTTTAGATTAATTTTTCTTTTGAAAACTTTATTGTTCTGTGTATAATTATTATGTACTTTCTGTGGACTGTGGATTTGGGTTGTTTGTTTGTTTGCTTATGCTGTAATGTTAGACTTTTTATGTGTGTTAAGTTAGTTTGCAATTTTTCTTTTAGATAGGATGTTAGTTTTTCTTTAATGTGTTGTTTATGTTTTTATAAGTTATGAACTTTTAATATGTTTAGATTGTTTTAATATGTTTAAAGTAGGTTAGTTGATTGTATGTGTAGTAATAGATTAAGTTTTCATTTGTTGTGTTTTATACTTATTAAAAATTTCTTATCCCAGCACTATCTTTTAAATACTATATATATGGAAGAATACTAACAATACAGGTTCTTTAAATAATAAAAAAAGCCTGCAAAAAAATTTCAAGAAAAAGAAATACCTAAAACTCAAAGGTATGATGTACTTTACTATATATTTTTTCCTTTTCACCATTTAGAAATAGATAGAAAAATTTAAGTTTGCGGGAGGAAAAATATAAATTTAATTATTAAATTGTTCTCAATTTCTATGTTCAGAAATTAATATCAAATGATTTTTCTATAGTAATTTTTTAATTCAATAAACATGAATTACTTTATATAATGATTATAAAAAGTTAAATAAAATGATTCTATTAATTCAATTATTTATTAGAATAAGATATTTGATTAAAAGAAATAAGAATATAGTAAACTATTTAAAGTAAGGGAAATTATATTCTAAAATTGAAATTCTTAAGTATTTAGATGAAAAAGAAGAGATTGAAACTCAATGAAGTAAAGGCTATAAAATAAATATAAGCAAAGAAATATTTTAAGTTTCAAATTTAGGAAGAGGAAGTTGAAGTTCAAAATTATTAACAGGCTACCCAGATATAGTAATCCTCACTTGAAAAAGAAAAAGAGAAGGATTGAAAATCAATCCAAAAAGAAAAAAAAAGAGAAAGAAAGAAGAAAAGAAAAAAAAAGTGAAGAGAAGTTTGAGGAGATGCCTTATCAAAAATTGGCTTCAATGGAATCAACCTAAAGGGTAAAACTCAATTATATTTCTAAACTTATATATATGGATTAGTATTTTACTAAATAGTGTTTTCTTGAACTTACTATCATCTAAATATCTTAAGTAAATTACTCTTTTTAATATAGTCTTTCCTGAAATAAATAGCGAGCTAGAAATCTTAGATCTGATAACTAAATAATCTTATATCTATAAAGTTAATTTAATTACTTAAAAATATTTCTTTTTAACTTTACTATAGTATTATTTAAATTTAATTCATAGTATATCTGAATTGAAAAATTCTATTACAGAAATCATTATTTTTATTTATTACTAAAATTACTTGAGGACAAGCAATAATTAAGTTTGGGGGATTTTGATCACATGAAAATATATTAAGAAATTCATACCCATTTTTTATGAAATTGCACTTTAAAGAAAGGTATTTTCTTTATTTTATTGCTGGAATGAAGATTTATAAGTGATGAAAGCAAAAAAGCATGAAATAGAGCGAATTTGGATCAAAAAGGAAGAAATTCATGCAAAATAAACTAAGTCACTGACGGCGAGATCGAGCCCGCCGACGGCGAGATCATGAGGAGAATTTTTGAAGGATTTGCAACTACCTCGCTGACAGCGAGCCCGAGCCCGCCGACGGTGAGATCGCGTGGTTTGGAGACCTTTTAGAAGCCCCGCTGATGGCGAGGTCGTTTCTCGCCGACGGCGAGACTGTTCAAAATGCCAGATACATTGAACGTGGACACTTTTTAAAGAGGTGTTTAAGCACCCCTTGGACCTTTACCTATCCCTATAAATAGAAGACAAATTTTGGTATGTTGTGTGTCTCCTGAGTGTCAATTTGTGTCTATTTTAGAGAGTCTTAGTGTCTACTTGGTGTCTATTTTAAGAGTTTAAGAATGTAATTAGTGAGTTTAGAAGTGTGCTATACTAGAAGGAAAAGTCAAAGGAACTTCAAGGAGTTCGCAGGGAGGAAATCGAGATAAGTATCTTTGTTTATTGTTGTTAACTTTAAATGAAATCCATGCTTTGTTTATTTTTCATGCATTCTGAGTAGTTTTCTTAGTCTTTCTCCTTGTTTATGAAGTTATGTGAATTGATGAAATTAAATAAGAAGTGCCTAATATATTAAAATAAATTGTGATAATTTTTACTTAAAACTTAATTTACTTTTCAATCGGCCCATTGATTTGTTAAAATATTTTGAATTATCAACTATAGTAAAGATTACATCCAATATTCGGGAAGTCAAAAGCCTTGGAAGGAGGGTGCAAATAAATAGGGAAATATTATTTATCGGACGTAGAATTGGACATTTTAGTGTGACGGACTAAAATATTCAATTTAGTCGTATTGTTCGAGACCCGAAGTGTAGATGTTAGCCCTCGAGTGAGGGGAACGCGGGAGCTCGAAGTGACGGCAGGTATCCTCCCAGACCTAGCCGCGATTCGATAATCAAACATAGGACTAGTTAATGTTCTTTGCACCTGGACCAAAGGGTGAAGAATAGGAATGCTCATATTTGTCACAATAAAAAAATCTATTTAAATTCATCATTCACTTAATTTTCTAAAAACAAGGGGAAGGATACTTTTTCTGAAATCTTTAAATCAACTTTATTTAAAGCATTAGTTTACTTTAATTTGCTTTAGTTACGTATTCTAAATTTATGTATACTATATTAGTAAGTAAATACTTTTTAATTTTAGCTGTTACAAATCTTTTAAAACTTCCCTATGGGATCGATAACCAGGACTCCACTAGAGCCCTGTATTACTTGATACGATACGTATACTTGTGTAGAATCTACATTATACATTCCATCATAAAATCAAATATATATATTAAAGCGGGATCAAGTTTTTGGTGCCATTGCTATTAACATAATTTGCAAACATAAAAAAGTGGGTCACGGTGCGAGAAGCTGTTTTCCATTTTTTTGCTCCTTTTTGCTCCAAATTCGTTCCTTTTCGCTTTTTTTTGTTCCAATCACTTAAAATCATCATACCTGCAAAAAATCATGAAAAATACCTTTCTTTAAAGTGCAATATCACTAAAAATGGGTAAAATTATATAGCAAAAACAATATATATTTTTTGTGCATCAAGTAGTATCTCGATCGCGTATTATTCTTGTAGCTGAGGTTTACACTTCATGTTTAAGTTTCTCCATCTCAAGATGTAGTCAACCAAAGTCTCATCGAGCTTCTGCCACTCTACTATGAGATCTCCTATAATGACATGGTGTCGGGCACTGACGAACCTCTTCACGAACATATTTTCCATCTCTACAAAGGTCTTCACTGATCCATTAGGAAGCTCGACATACCAATCGAATGTTATCCCTGACAAGCTATTGACGAACTATCGGAACAACAATGCTTCACTCCCTCATGTATGGCAAAAACTAGCTCTGAAGTGTGCCACTTGCTGGCGAGGATTTACCGTCCCGTCAAATGTCTTGAAAGTTGGGGGCATGAAGCCTTTGTGGTTAGGCACGATATTAAACTCTTCCAGGTAGGGTCTACCCTTTGAAACTGATGCTCTGCTTTTAGACTAAGCCAAGACCTCCCTAACTTGATGTTCTACCATCTGTTTAATCTCCTTCTCTGGTGGACTTGGAGTTGGATCTTTTCTTGGTGTTTCGTCTTCATCGGCAGAAATGATTTCTCTTCTTTCGTATGTTATATTTATGATTTCAAGCTGGTTGACTTTTGGAGATGCTGCGAGTCATGATTGTGACTATCCATGGAATGTAGCCATGGCGGTCATGGCTGCGGTGATCTCCTCCATTCTCTTTTATAGACGAATAATTTCTCATCTCTTGTTAATATGGTCCTTCAAAGCTCATCCGCGGTGTCCTCCTCACTAAGAGCATCGCACGCAGATGAAGTGGACCAAGTTTCAACCATATTAATTTCTATGACTCTTCGTCCCTATAATCCGACAAGAAGTAATCCTCATCATCGATATCCAATCCTCGTTGTTTGGCTAATTCTAAAATTTATGCTTGGAGCCTTCAAACTTTATCATCAACTGTTTTCTCTTTTGTACTTTTCAAATCCATAGGCTTATCTTGACTGTCACGTTTTTCTGCAACTGATTCAGAAGCAACGGCGGTAGTGGCAATGGGAACATCGGACTCATGATCCATCTGGTGTTCAGCAGACCTTTCGGGATGTACTGGTGCATTGAACTTCAGTAACCACACTTTCCTCTTAAAAGTCGATGCCTTGAGATGAGGTGTCTCGGTGGGGACATCAGTGTAATGAGGGGAAGTTTGCTCCCTAGGGTGTAGACCATGCATAGAGGAGAATAACCCTCTCTTGGTCTTTTTCTTTCTGGGTTCTTTATGATCATTGATAACAAGTAATTTCGGACCCAACCAAGACTTGGCTGATTTGCGTGCTGCAGGTGTTAGAATGGCAGTAGTAACATTTATAGTAACATCAACATGTCTTCCCAAACAGTGATTGATGGATACTCTGATGGGCCTCTCCATTTTTATAATCTCGTCTTTTATTTCGGGGGAGATTGCATATCCCATCCTCTTGAGGATCTTAGCAACAGAGCATCCCTCATTTTCAGCCAATCTTCGGAGAAGGGTATGAGCTCGAGTGATGGGTGTGGGCCTCTCCCTCACCTCATTACGACTAGGTGGTAACGGTAACATAGCAGTAATCCTGTGAAGGCTTTCATCTCTAATAGTGTTGACTAACGGGTGGAACCAACTCCCTCAAAGGAGAGGAGAGGTATACGGTGAACCAAGTTCCTTCTGCTGAGGAATGTCATCAATCACTAGCAAGCTTGTAACTTGTGCCTTGGTGGCTTTGAAACTTCTTCAATTGCGGTTCCTTTTTTGAGAAATAGTTGGAGGGGGGAACCCTAGAACTAGAGCCAATCTCGAAAACTAACGGCAGGGTAAGAAAGGCATTTTCAAAACCTTCTTCATGCAGAACTTCTTTCCCTTTGGCAGACGGGAAAGTGGGTACGGTGACGACAAAGCCTATTGCGGTAGGGGTGACGACTCTTCTGGGCACAGAGACGACTGACTTGACGGGAGCAGAAGAAATTTTCACCATCATAGTGGAAGGGAAATCTTAGTGGGAGTTCAAGTCAAACTCAGCAGACGACTCTTAAACTTCTAGGGTGGAAACTTTCACAACCACAAATGGGGCCTTTCCAAGTGAAACTTGAAACTCAGTGAATCCGGTCCCGAATTGAATCATCAGAGTTGTAAAACAGGCCTCACGGGAGGAGGGTAAGTTGCAGGACAAAGTCAGCGTAGGGGTTAACATATTGACTGTCAAAGAAAAAGGAATTCTGAAAGTTAGCGAAGGCTCAAACCCTTGAATCATAGTGCGAACACTAAGAGAAGGAAAGATCATTCTGTGAACTAGGAACAATTTCATTTCACCTTAATATGTTATTATTATCTTTCTTTTAAATATGTTTGTTAAAAAGGGAGTTTTAAGATTTTAAGGAGGGATGGGTCAATCTACCAAGGGCAGGATTAAGCCCGGGAGGCATAAAGAAGAAGTAAAGTATGAGACCCCGTCCGGGATCCCCTTCAAGATGAACATCGCCCTGGTGAAACTTGTTTGCCTACAAACCTATCGGGGGTCGAACCCCACAAAAATCAAGTAGGAACCTAAAGATCTATAAACCCCCTCTGTTTAAGGATGGTTAGACAGATGGTCCCAAAATCGACGAAAATTGATTATACTTTCCCAAGAAAGAAGTGGGTAAAGCTTACAAATGGAAGAATGGTAATATGGCTCATGAGGGACATGAAGACATTACCAATATATGAATATAACATTTCTTGATCTTAATGAAGAGAGAAACAAATCCCCAGTGTAGTCGCCAGAAAACTGTCGATCGTTAAATTTAAAATTTAAATTTTTTCAAAAGTTTAAAATATAGTTTTATAAAAACAGAATTTTGATTTAATTTAATGTATATGGATTTTTGAAAATATTATTTTAAAAATATGAAATCAAACCGATCTCATATAATTGAAATTTTAAAATAATCAAGCACTTCACCACAAGGCATGTATCTATCCCGAAGAATATATACATTACTTGGGGCGAGGCTTGATCAAATAAACTACAAAATTTATGACATCCATTCTGGTCTGTGAACCTTTTGTGTTGACCGACAATTTCCCTTATCTAATATTAAGGAATTAGATAGGGTTTATATTATTCTGGTGTCTTTAAGTTTCCTATAAGGGCAATCCCCTATAGTTAATTACATCTTTAGATAACTAAAGTTACCTAAGAAAACTCTTGGTATAGATCAGGAAATTTTTATATTCATGACTTCCAAAAGAGTAAGGTTCTTCAAGAAAATGTGATAGTAGGTAATCAAATAGGTGAGTAGCTCAAATTTTAGAACCCTTTTTGTAGGAATCCAAAGAAAGGAAAGACTAGCGGAAAAGTAAAGATACAAGAAGGATCCCGGTGTTTTCCCAAACTATCCTATAATTCGACTCCAATTTGAAATATTTATTTAATGTTTCATCCTGCCAATTTTTTTTATTTAGGACTTATGTTCACTTGATACCGATCATGTGAAGAACCTAGAAGATAGGAGGATTTTTGTTATATCCGACGACAACCTCAGAATCCAAAGACGAGTTAGGGCTTATATTGTACAACATCATTATGCAAAAGCCTAAAGAGATAAAGTGAGGATTTATACTGCATTAAGAAATCTATCTCGATGTCCTATGACTTGTTGTTTAGACTAAAAAAAGGTTTTACTGATGTAGATAAGTTTTGATGTTGAAGATGATCATGTTTCCCACCGTGCATGCTCCAAGCTCCTCATCATAGCAGGTTTAGTTTAAAAAAGTGTTGATTGTAAGAAAAGAGAAGTGTCGTGTTTTGGAAAAAAATTAAATTGAGGTGTCTTAATATTTTATTAAGGTAGTATTAAAGTTGATTATAGCGATACCGGTTAAGATCCCATGGTTCCATCATCCCGTCACTACTATTTTAATCGGATTCACTTAGTCCAAATGAATTTACTAAACTCAACTGAAGTGAGTTCCACACTTTCATTTAGATAATGTGAAACCTCGTTAGCAACATGTAGGTTAACTTCTCCGAGGGATTCTCGTTCATCCAATGAGACGTTTTAATTTTGTTACAATTATGGTTTTTATTTTGTTTGTGATTATATTTTGACTGTTATGGCGGTGAATTTTATCTTATTTTGATTTTTATTTTGATTTTTTATTTTGGTTTTGTGGCTATCCTAAATTTTTTTGTTTTCATGCAGGGTGACATTGTTGTTTAACATGCAATCTCACAAGCAAGAAAAGGTAATGAAAGTGCGGGAAAAGAAAGTGTTGTAAACTTGTACAAGTGTACCTGGCAAGTCTTCTCGTTCCTCCACCTGAAATTTTAGTATTTGTTGTAATAAAAAATTATATTTTGCAGGAAAGTAAAACCTTATGGATAGGTTCATCACAGGCCTACCAAATCATATATCATAACTTGGTGGTTCCAATTCATTTATTTAAGAGATTGCTTCATTTAACAAAATATGATTGGTTCGACTGTTCTCCAAGTTGTCAAGATGATTTGTAAAGAAAGGGCCTAGAAGATACCTAGACATTTCACAATTCTTTTGAGCTTCCTTGAGTCCATTCCGAACTTATCATGATTATCAAATGATTCATCTATTTTATACCCTCATGCTTAGTGAACTAATATTTTAATTTTCCCCTTTAAATGAGGTAATTATCATTTGTCATTTCATTTACGAGTTATGTGGGTGGAAATTCTTTGAGGCAAAGTTAATTTATTTAGGAAAGTTAGCCAATTAATTTTTAGAATCGGGTTTGTACTGTTTTCAAATGTTTGAAGCTTGATTATGTTCGCTTTTCTAGACTTCTTTTAACAAAGTTTGATTAGGCCTAGCTCACTACTAAGCCCTTAAAATTTAGTGGATAAGCTTGTAATTAATTTATGTGAGTTTAGTTTTCATAAAAAAATATTAGATTATCATTTATACACCAAATAAGGATGAGAATTAGTGATTTATAAATTCTAAACTCAACCTCTAACCTTTCGGATCATTCAGTTTAATGGTCTTCAAAATTCACATAATTAGGAATTTATTAATTTATTTTTGATGTGACAAAATTAAAGTGGATTTCTACCATTCATCTCTTGATGTTTCAATCTTCTAAACATGTTATTTAAGATTATCAATTGCCCATTTCACCATTTAATTAATCATAAATATTAATTAAAGCTATAACCTTAAAATTACAACTTTGCCCCTAAGGCTTTATCACCTCATAATTCACCAAATTTAATCCAAATGGCTTTAGAATTTTATCCTACCTCACTTATAGGTTAATTAAGACACCACAGGAGAAAAATGTGAATTTTCAATATTTAATTTAATTTATATAATTATTTTCATGCAAAAATTGGATTTTTCAAAGAAAATTCAATACCATGACCATGGCAAAGCCCAATCGTTTGAATTTTTTTACTGGAGGTAGCCCTAGACTAGAGGACCACTTGGACCAAATTTCATGATTTTTAAAATATTAAATTGTTTATTAAAATTATTTTTATTTCTAGAGTATTAATTAATTATAAAATAAGTCCAAGTTGAAAATTAAGTTTTAGATTTTTCAAAAAAATCTCTCTGAGGTCAAGGAACTTAGAGAAATAAATTTCATATTTTTCAAATTTTTATTTTAATTTTTAGAATTATTTTAGTGGAAAGTTAAAGAAATTCATTTTTTTAGCCTTTAAAAAATAATTTATGCCTTTGAAAATCAATATCTTTATTTAAAAAGCTAGGAAAAATATTTAAATTATTCCTAAGTGCTTAGGAGTCTACTTGGAAAAATTCCATGACTTTTATTAATTTTGTGATTTTAATTTATTTTTAATAATTTAAATTTTTAAAATAAGGTTAAAATTGAAAGTTTTAATAAAATTCTAATTTTATTTTTATAAAATTCTTCTAATCACAGAGAACTCACAAAATCAATTTGATAATTTTTTTACTTATATTTAATTGTTATGATTATTTCAAACTCTAAAATTATCATTTTCATTTAAAAATTTATTTAGGTGGCTAAATGAACTCCAAATGTCTTAAAATTTTTTATGGGAGTTCTCTGACCTTTAAAGTACAGTGGAGAATTATTTTTAAGATAGTTACACATTTAGTTTACTCAAATTAATTTAAATTTAATTTTAATTCAAGTTGATAATTAGGACATTTGTTGGTGATTTGGCTCATGAAAATTTTATCCTAGAGCTCTCTGGTCACAGGGAACCTACCATGATTTTCCTGGATTTTTATAATCAAAATGCTAATTACTGGAATTAATTCACCTAAATAGATGCACAAACTTAAGAAAATACATATCTCCTCATAGAAGTCTCCTCTGACTTTGGAAAAATCAGGAAAGATCCCTTATGATAGAGAGATCAAAAACTTTAAATTTCATACCTTGGTGAAATGTCTAAGCCAATGGAGAATTAAACTACTCTAGACAGTATTTAATTAATTAAAAATACAATATGCATCAAATAAATTCCAAACTATTTTCACATTGTTCTCCTCTGTTCACTGAGCAAGAGGGTATTTTTCTTTTGGTTTTGTGATTTTTCTACACCAAGTTATGGATTTTTAAAGTTTAATTGATTTAAATAATTCAAAAAATAAAGATTTTTCTACTTAACCATGTCATCCTCGGTGGCATCAAAGTGGCCATGCGGCTCTACGAGATTAGCCAGTGCGGTTTGTTTTTGCAGCTCATTCACGGACCGTCCATCCATCCAACTCTATCAGAGCCCTCCATTCACGAACCGCGCAATCCAATGGCTACCCAACTTCGTTCCCAACTAGTATGAACCCCCAACCGTCCATACTAAAACTCTAAATTCTTAGCCTAGACACAACCAAATCACCTCGGGTTTGATCCTATGGACTCGTCTAAGCATGACAAACAAATCCATAAGGCTAATCGTGGTTTAAATTAACCCTAATTACATGTAGAATTCAGAGAAGCTCGAGAAGAAGAAGATTTCAATACCTTGGCTCTGAGAAGTGAAGCTTCAATCAGAGATGCTCTACACCTTTGTGGGAGTCCCAGGAGTTTAGGGATAAAGCCTCTTACCTTGGTGAATTGCCTAGGTATGAAAATGACCAGGCCCGATTTGAAGCTTTGGTGGAAGTCTCTACTAAAGTGTTCTGATGATGGGGCTTTCAGTGGGAAAGTCCTTCTCTTGCTGTGGGGATGGTGTGGGTGAATTTAATTTGACTTTGGTGGGTCTTTGAAGGATGTCCTATTTCTGGCCTGAGATTGGATTCCACAATTGAGCTGATTTAGTGAGCTTCAGGGCAGGAATGCAGTGGGGATTAAGTTCTTTGTGCCATGTGGTGGATTTGGAGTGATTTGGGTAGAGTTTTCTTAAGGTCTGGTTCAGCCAACCTTTTTAGTTGTGAAGGGTGGTGGTTTTAAATAGCCATGGCTGGGGGTGGGGGGCTGCTAGGGCTTCAATTCAGGTGCAATGCACTACTTAGGTGGAGTGCTGAAGAGCTGTGATGGTTATTCACAGCTAAGCTGGCCATGGGGTGGAGTTTGGGTTTGGCTAGGTGTAAGGTGGCTGTCGGTTTAGGGGTGGTCCAGTAACTAGGCCAACCGATAAGGATAAAGGAGGGTGGCTGAGGGTCAGGTGAGCCAGTGGCCAGGCCTTAATGGTGATTAATTGGGTTGTGATGGCTTTGGGTAAGAGATCTCCCAAGTTTTAGCTATTTTAAGAAGGGAATCCCTTAAATTAGAGGACCCTTGGACCATGGACTTATTATGGTGGGCTAAGGGCATCTAGTTCAGTTCCTAGGGTGCCAAGGCTAGCTATGGTGAACTTGGTTTGCTCAATTTTGGCTAGGTTTGGTTAATTTGTCTCATAGGTTCAATTTTGGTTCACATGGGTCAATGTTGGGCTAGCTTGGGTTTGAGCTTGATTTGAGCCCAATTAATTGAGAAATATGGTGTGTATGATTGTCAAGAAGAGTTTAGATAAAGATTGGAGTGTTTATGAAAAGGTTTAGGGGTTCAATTTGGCTTGATTTGAGAATTTGGTCAATTTTTGGGAAAGTTTGGTTAGCTTGAGTTTAGTTTAGGCTAGGGTTGGGTCCAAGGACAGTTGAAGGTTCCAAATGGTCTAGGGGGATGTTATAAAGAGTTTTCAACATAAATTGAGTTCCAATTTTTGGATTGGGGAAATCAATTTGGTAACATTTAGTCATGTGTTCAATTTGGGTTAAAAGTGGGGGAGCTTAGTACAAATGGATTTGGGTGGAGCTTAGGTTTAAATTGGGGGAGATTGAATGCATTTGGCCTATGGGAATGTCATAAGAGGTTTGGAATTTAAATTGAAGGGAAATTGATGGACATTGGGTCCAACTTGGATGAAATGGATCACCTGATCAAAATTGGGGATTTTGTTATGTTTAAATTGAACTCAAAACGTGAATGTCATGAGAGGTTTGGAATTCAAATTGAAGGGAAATTGATAGACATTGGGTCCAACTTGGATGAAATTGGTCACTTTATCACAATTGGGGATTTTGAGTTTATTTTGAAATTGAACTCAAATGTGGGTCAAATTGAGCTTAGATTTGGTTTAGATTGGGTATTGAGGATATTAAATTTTGGTTTGGGATTGAATTTGTGCAATATGGGGTCGATTGGGTGGACATTGGGTTCAATTTGGGCACTTTTGGGTTAAATGGGTCAAATTGGGGCTTTTGGTCAAATTGGGCTAACTTAATCAAATTGGGTCATGTGGTAGTTGAGAAAAATCAAATTGAAAATATTTGGGAGGTTTTGGGAATTTTTAGGAATATTTGGACTTTTTGGATTTTTGGGCTAAGATGGGTATTTTGGTTATTTTGGGAACTTTTAGGGATATTTTGGGAAATTTGGCAAAATTTTAGGTGCCTTGGGTATTTTGAGTGGTAAGGAATGTTTTGGGATGATTTTAGAAGGGTTTTGGTAAATTTGGGGAATTTTGGGTATTTATGGGCAACTTGGTATTTTAGGTGGAGTTTTGGGGTAAGGAACCAAAGTATGGAATTTTGATGGAATTGGGATATTGACTGAGGATTTCAACTCAATTGGGCCATGGACAAAGGGAACTCCCTATTTGGATTCTCCATGTGTTGGTACTAGCAAGTCCCTAGCCTGATGCTAAGAGCTTGGGAAAACCACTTACATGAATTTCCAAAAGAGCAAGGGATCAGATAGGATGTGCATTGTTTAAGGTTTTCAGTGTAAAGTGTGTGCATGGTGTGAACTTCCAAACCTCCCCCAAGTTAGATCCTAAGGTCTGACCACCTATAGGAGACTTCTTAGTCTCTTTCTCCCAGAAGATGGAGGTTAGACCTTAAACATATGAAAACTCCCAGTGAAGTAAAGAAGTGTTTTAATTTCTAAGGGAGGGTTCCAAGACTAGTCTTCTAAGAAAGTGACCCGGAGAGTCCTATAGCTAGACCCTAGGCTATTCTAAATAAAGACTAGACCTCAACCAAAAGTGAGGTCAACATGTTGAAGATGGCTTTGCTGCCCACTGTGCATGCTCCAAGCTTTTCATTGTCGCGGGTTTAGTTTTAGAAGTGTCAATTGAAGAGAAAAGAGAAATGTCATGTTTTTGAATTATTCAAATCGAGATGTCTTAATGTTTTACTATGGGAAATGTTAAAGTTGATTAAGCGATACTTGTTAAGATTCTACGGTTCCCTCTTTTTGGCACAACTTTTTTTTTAATTCACGTAATCTTGATGAATTTACCAAATTCAACTGAATTAATTCAATACTTTATTCAGAGCGTAGGAAATCTCGTTAGCAACCGTTGGTTACCTCCTCTGAGGAATTCTCGATCATCCGATAGAGACGTTTTAATTTAGTTATAATTGTGATTTTGGTTTTATTTGTGATTACATTTTGAGTTGTCTTATATTTTGACTGTCATGGAGATGAATTTTATCTTTGTTTTGTTTTAACTTTAATTTTGGTTTTGGTTTTGAGGCATCCTAAAATTTTTGGTATTGACATGCAGGGTGACCTTGTTGTTTAACATGCAATTTCACAAGCAGAAAAGGTACGAGAAAGTAAATGAAAGTAAATCACAGTGCAATAAAATAAAATCCTACCTGGAATTTCTTCTTGTTCCTTCACCTGAATGTTTAGCCTTGCAATGCATATGTATATAATTTTACGGGAACTGAAACATGCTTGTGAGAAAAGCTAAGAAAGTCTATAGATAAGTTTGTCATGGGCCTACCGAGTCATATATCATAACTTGGTAGGTCATATTTTAAATATATAGATGATTTCTCAAGCAAGACATAATAAGTTTAATCGTCCTTCAAGATATCCAAAAGTTTAAAAGAGAGGTTCAGGGACTGGGCCCTGGAAATCTCACAATCTCTTAAAAAGTCTCGAGTTTGTTCAAACTTATTATGTTTCTTGATGACTCATCACTATCATACCATTATGCTTAATAAAATAATGTTCTAATCATCCCAAAAGTGGGGTAATTATCACTTGAAATTCTATTTATAAATTATGTGAGTGAAGGCCTTTATGGGCACGTTGACTTGTTAAGAAGCTTAGCTGCTTTGATTTTAAAATTTGGGCTTGTAGTGTTTCAAACATGTTTGAAATAAATTTTTATCATCTTTTCTAAGTCATATTAGTCAAAATTGATTACGGCTAGCTTACTACCAAGCTCTTAAGACTTAATGGGTATATTTGCAATTTTGGTAAAAGTTAACTTATGTAATTATGATTCTTATCAAAATATTGAATTTATCATTAAACACCAACTGGGGGTATTACATTAATGGATTATTGACTTCCAAAGTCAAACCCCTAACGCTCGGATCATTTAGTTTATGATTATCTTCCAAATTAAAACAATTAAAGAAATTATAAATTTATCTTCCTTGTGACAAAGGTGAGATTAGTTTCTACCATTTAAAACCCTTGTATTTCAAGCATCTAAATATTCCACTTATGATCATTCACTACCCATTTTACCCTTTTGATTTGACCTAAAAATTTATTAAGGCTTAAATCCCTTATTTACAATTTCGCCCCATTAATGCCTATCACCTCATAATTTATTAAATATAACTTAAATGACTATGAAAATTTTTTGTTATCCCACTCATAGGTCAATTAAAACATCAAAGGATAAAATGTGATATTTCCAATTTTTTTAATTTATATAATTATTAACATGCAAAAATGAGGATTGTCAAAGATAATTTATTAACTTAATCAAAACAAAACCTCTACCCTCAAGAAAATTTTGATAGGTTTGTCTAGATCAGTGGACCACTTGGACCAATTTTCCTATTTTTTTTAATTTTATTTCAATTATTACAATTATTTTAATTTTGGAGTATTAATTAAATATAAAATAGTATTTATCTTGAAAATTAAGTTTAGTATTTTTCATAAATCTCTCAAAGGTTAGGGAACCTAAAGAAATAAGTTTTATATTTTTGTGATTTATATTTTAATTATTAGAATTATATGAGTGAGAAATTAAGAAAAATTATTACCCTTTAAAATTAATATCATTAGTAATAAAATTAGGAAAATTATTTTAATGGTTCCCAAATGATCAGGAGACCAAATGTGACATTTAGTGTGTTTTGGTATTTTAGAGATTTTTATTTTTTTAATTAATTTTAACAATTTTCAATAATTTTTAAAAAATAAAAATAGGCTTCAAAAATAATTTATTTATTTAATTACCATTTTATTTTTTTATATTCTTCTGGTCATAAGGAACTCCCAAAATTAATTTAGTGATTTTCCAAATTATGTTTTAATTATTATAATTATTTTAATGTCAAAAATATTATTTAACTTAGAAAATTAAATTAATGATCAAAATAACTCCAAATGACTTGATTTTTTTATGGGGAGCCCTCTTAACTTTAAAATACAACAGAGAATGATTTTTATGCCATTTACATTTATATTTTATCCAATTTAACTTTAAAAATCTCCTCGTCTAATTCCATCAGTGTCATCCATGCAATACATGCGCAATCCAATGGCTCCTAGTCATCATCCCCAACTGACTTATCCCGTAAACCGTCCACCTTCTAACCCTAAGATCTCAGCCTAGACTCAACCAAATCACTTTAAGTTTGTTTCTATGGAATCAAATAATCCAGATGAACCTATCTACACTGCTAACCTAGCCTAAAATCAACCCAAAATGGATAGAGAAGCGAAATAAGCTCTTGAAGAAGGTGAAGTTCAATACCTTTGTCTTAGAGGGGAGGCCTCAATTAGATGGTTGCAGAAGCTTCAGGGAGGTCCAATGAGCTCACATATAAAGTCCTAAGCTCTGGTGAAATTCATAGACCTGAATTTGATTAAGGCTGATCTCAGGTGTTGACCAAACTCTAGGTTGAAGTGGGTCAGTGATTGGGCTTTTATTAGGGATCTTCTTCTTTCAGTGTGGGGATGTTGTAGGGTTAATTAATTTGGAGTTTGATGCACTATGGAGCTATAGAGAAATTTATCCTAGTTTCGGCTGAAAATTGGTTTAGAAATTGGCTCAAAGCAGAGGGCTTGGGTGGCTAAGGACAGTTGGCTTGGATCCTTGAAGGTCTGGAGGAGCTCTAGTGTTATTTTGGCAGAGTTTCCCTAGGGTTTCAGAAACTCTTCCCTTTGGCCGTGAAAAGCTGATTTTATAGCCATGGTCATTTTACAATCCAGATTTTATTGGCCTACATTATTTAAAAATGTTAACAATTTTGTTAAATATTATGATCGTTGTCAATGTATAGGCAATAATTCTAGGAGAGATGAATTGCCTCTAAATTTTAATTTGGAAGTTGAAATTTTTTATGTCTGGGGTTTAGATTTCATGGGGCCATCTATATGTTCTTCAGGAAAAATTTATATATTATTAGTTGTTGATTATGTTTCGAAATGGATTGAAGCTAAAGCTTTACCTCATTATGATGCTAAAAGTGTTGATAAATTTTTAACTGAAAATATTTTTACCAGATTTGGAATGCCACGAATAATTATCACTGATGGGGGAAGTCACTTAAAAAATTTTATGATTCAGAGATTAATGAGCACATTTGGGATTAACCATAGAATTTCAACATTTTATCATCCCCAAACTAGTAGATTAGCTAAAGTATCAAATCAAGATATCAAAAGAATTTTAGAGAAAATAGTTAACCTAAAACATACTAATTAGGCTAATAGATTAAATAATGATTTATGGGCTTATAGAACTGCTTATAAAACTCCTATTGGAATGTCACCATATAGGCTCATATATGGAAAACCTTGTCATTTACCTATTGAATTGGAGTATAAAGCTTGTTGGGTGATTAAAAAGTTTAATTTCAATTTAAGTGATGCTAGAGATAATGATTGTCGCAATTGAATGAACTTGAGGAAATTAGAAATGATTCATATGAAAGTGATCAGATCTATAAAGAGAAAATAAAGAAGTTGCATGACAAAAGAATATTAAGAAAGATTTTTGCGCCTGGACAAGAAGATTTATTATATAATTCAAGATTAAAATTGTTTCCAGGAAAATTAAAATCCAAATGGACAGGGCCTTCTATTGTTAGGAAATTTTATCCTTATGGAGCAGTGGATATAATTGATCAGAAAATAAATTCTATAATTAAAGTAAATGAACAAAGATTAAAGCCCTATATTGGAGGAACTTTGCCATCTTTTAAAGATGTGTTATATATAAACCATTTAGAATAAACTGTTAGTTATGTCAGGCTGACGACGTTAAACCAAACACTTTGTGGAAGGCAAACCATAGTATGATTTGATTTGTTTTGATATTAAGTGTGTTTTATATGTGACTTCACTTAGTTACATATCTTTTGATCCATTTTTAGACCCTATTTTAGTATGAAACTTATGAAAATTTGACAAAGGGCGAACCTGTGAATTTCATGATTCTGGCGCCTAGGTGCCAGAACTGGAGCCTAAGCGCCAGACATCTAAATTCCTGGCGCCTAAGAGCCAAAATTGGCACCTAGGCACCACAGTTTTGTATCGTGGTAAAACCGCCTAAATGCATTTTTTACCCACTCAAATCTCTATAAATCGCTACTTTTTCATCCCCAAATGTCAAACCATCAAATTTACACCCTAGAATTACACTGTTGAGAGAAAAGAAAGGTTAGATTGCTTCTATGGAGAGACTTACAATGGAGAATGGAGGGAAAGCCAAGTTTATGCACAAGGATTCTCAATCCTACTTCAATGGCTACTTAGCCATGACATTGGAGAAGATTTTTGGTCAACTTGAGAAGATTGAAGGAGAATTGGTGCATATTGGAGAAAGGATGCATGAAATGTACCATCAATATGAGCATATGGAATGGAAAATGAAGGTACAATCTGATCATTTGACTACATTTAAAGACCACCAGGTAACCATGTATGCTCAAAACAAATGGATTGATGAAAAGTCGGCCTTAGAATTTCCTCGTGTCCCTTTCTTCCACTCCTTTGTTCGAAGTTAGTTAACTTCTGGAACTAATGAAGGTTTTGATGTGAATCCTTGAATTTAGGGTGACTTTATGTGGAGAAATCGATTGTGAATATGAAGTGTTAAGTAATTTGCTTGATGTATTATGTAGGTGATTTATGTGAGTGTTATGTGTTGTTGTGAATTGTGCAAAGTTGTGTATGTGTGTTTTCTGTATTTTTTGGACCTTATCTTGAAGATCTGAAATGGAATGAAGTAAAACTTGAGTTTGATTGTATCAAATTGTGTTTGGAATGAATCTTAAAATTGGAATCTATTTTGGACATGGATATTCTCTTTAATTTATAGGATATTTTTGATGAAATTTGTGACGTTATTTTAAGTTTACAGAGGTTAGAAACACCTAAATTACATAATGTAAAAATTTGGGATTTTTTTGGAATTTTTGGCAAATCTGGAGCTAAGCCGCCAGAACTGTCGCCTAGGCACCCGTTCACCTGAATTGAAAATTCGCCAATATAACCGAACCTAACACCAATTTTAACGCCTAAGCTTCATCTTCCACCCTAAAACCCGTGAAAATCAGTCCTGGGGCTTTTCTGTGCTTGATTCGTGAGGTTTCGACGTGTAAAAACACTGGATTACAACTTCTCGAGGTTAGATCTACACTTTGACATAGTTATTTTGAGTTTTCACCATGGATTTCTCCACATTTGAATAGTGCTAAAATTTTGGAGAAAATTTTAATTTTTTAAGTAGAAAATCCATGGATCTAATCTTAATATAATATTTTAAGCTTAGATTTTGTGCCATGTTATGGATTTTTAGATTATTTG
Source organism: Papilionanthe hookeriana x Papilionanthe teres (assembly GCA_022702705.1). NCBI lineage: Eukaryota > Viridiplantae > Streptophyta > Magnoliopsida > Asparagales > Orchidaceae > Papilionanthe > Papilionanthe hookeriana x Papilionanthe teres. Next base: position 143,662,752 of record CM040421.1, read on the forward strand.
GAATTATTTTTAAATTACAGTATGGCACTAAAATCGAAGCAAGGAAAGGAGCGGAGTGAATTTGATCAATCCAAGTTCGCTAGAGCAAGTGCTCAAGTGCGCTACAATGAATTTGCATCGTCTCGCAAATTCATAGCGGAACAAAGTTTTTATCATCCCGGAGGATCAATCGAAAATATTATTTTTGCTCGACAGTGGGAACAGTTCTGTTATATCTCTGCAGTTGTTGTCATTTAAGTGGTTTGAGAATTCTATGCAAATTTTCTAGAAACAATGACAATGAAGTTTATATTAGAGGAATGGGAGTAGAGTTTACTCCTGAAGTCATCAACATGTTTTACGGTCTTCCCTTTGCTACAAATTGCTTTTATGATATTTTTGTTCCTTCTGAAAGTTAGCTTGATGAGATTATAGCTTTCCTAACTGAAGGAAGAGGATCATTGAAGATCAGAAACGATTAACGGGTAAATGTATTCTCTTCTACGCTTAATGTTACTTCAAAGGCCTGACATTACTTTATTTATGCTCGTATTCTTCCATCACATCACCTGAGTAGAGTGACAAAAGAACGAGCTATTTAAAATTATTGCATTCAAGAAATGAAGCCTATAGATGTGGGAGCCATAATATATAATGTGATCAACACTTCAGCTAGAGGAAGTGATATTTCTGGTTTAGGCTTCCCAGCTCTCATTTTCTCAATTTGCAAGAATTTCGGTATCACTTATTCTCATTTCTGAAGAGATTCTTAAGCCACTTAAATCAATTGGAAAAATTCATGTATGGAAAGTCAAAAAGTCAAAGTTCCACAGCATATACCTCTTCTATGCCTTCTACTTCTGCACCTGAACCTTCCACTTCTACTTCTGAGCCTCCACCAGATATGTGGAACACTGATTGTCTGAGATATTTGGAGCATCAAAGTGATTTATTCTTGATGCATTGTAGAGTACATGAGATGAATAGTAAGATTGACCATATGTCTGAATATATACAGAGGAACATTGACTATGATGAGGAGCATAATGAAACACTTGTGAAATTTCTAAAGGGAGATAAGGACATTGAATTTTCTGCTTGTCCTAATTTCACCCTATGGATCAACCCAAGAAATCATATTCCTGATGAATCTTCTGATGATAAGGAGGCAACTGAGGATGATTAGACTTTATTTTTGCTTTGCTTTGTTGATGTGCCTGTTATGTGTGTTTTTACTTTTCATGTACTGTTCGAGAACCTTGTAGTAATTCAATTTGTTTCTCTTATCGGATTGCTTAGAATTTAATCCTATTTATGCTCCTGTTGATTTTTTAAATGTTTAAAAATTTAAAAGAGTGTTAGTCTTCTTATTGTTATTTACTTTGCTACTCTTTTATATTGTTGCCTGTACCTGCATTATTTTCTGTTTTAAATACCTTAAATATTAAACTTTTTCTTCCTGCTTAGTTTAAAATTCCAAAGTGCAAAATGTTTTAAAAATTATTAAAATAACTAAGTTTGGGGGAGGCTTAAACCTTACTTGTCCTTAGTAAACACTATTTTTAATATTAATAACATAACCTATGGAAGAAAAGTTAATTTAAGATAGATATATGATGAACCAAAAATATATACGGTTTTTTCTATATAATTTTACCCATTTTTGGTGATATTGCACTTTAAAGAAATATATTTTCATGATTTGTTGCAGTTATGATGATTTTAGGTGATTGGAGTGAAAAAAAGCAAAAAGGAACGAATCCAGAGCAAAAAGGAGCAAAATGGTAAAAAAGTGTTCTGGTGCTGTCGGTGTCAGAATGGGCGCCGCTGGTGCCTAAATCCAGAGAGTCCAGAATTAATTGCACGATAGAGCGCCGCCGGCGCCTTATCTGGCTCCCGAAGTCGGTGGAGTTCAAATTTGAAGAGTTTTGGCGACTTTTTGAAGGGATGCCTATGTAAACTCTTGGTATTTCGTCCCTAAGGGTGTGGAGCCTTGAATGTCTTGTGTCTTCTAGAGTAGTTTTAGTGAGTGTTAAGTGTTAGGTTTTGGAGAAGAGTGTGTAGAGTGAGGATTTGAGAGGAATTCTTCTCAAAGGAGTGAAGGAGAAGGGGTAAAGTGAGAGATTACTTCTTCCTTTCCATTCTAAAGAGAGAATCAAGTGTTGTAAAGAAGAGAGAAGAGGATTCGAAGGAAGTTCAAGGGAATTGCATTGGGGAAGAGAAAGAGATAAGTTGTATTTTCTTTTGTGGTTTGTATGACTTTTCATTTATATATAAAATGCATTTTTTATTGTATCTTCTCCATAAATTCTGAGTAGTCTCCCTTGTCTTTCTTCTTGCATAGAGATGTGATGATGCATTGATGTGAATTTGATGTGCATTTAATGTAATGAAAAGATTGTGATTGTTTTTCATTTATAACTTAATTTACTTTTGATTTGGCCAATTGAAATGTTAAAATATGTTGTTGAACATTAAGTTTGAAAAGATTTAATGTCCTACAACAATAATGAAAGATCCATTCAATTTCTATAGATGAATTACCTAGTTCATGGGAATTGAGTGCAAATGAATATAGAAATATGTTTTGATGGACTTCAATGTAGAAATTTCAGGGTGACAGGCTAAAATATCCAAATTGGTTCTAAGATTAGAAACTAATATCAAAGCTTAGCCTTCGGGTGAAGGGTGAAGGGTGAGTGGGAGCTCCGAAGTGTGAGCCAGTATCCTCCCAGCCTAGCCTTAGTGTTAGTGATTAAACTTAGAATATGTCAATGTTCTTTTCTTGCATAGAAGAGGGGGTACTCTTTTAAGGGTAAAGAATCATCTATGCTCCTATTTGGCACAATAAAATATATAACTTTTCCTTATCAATCCAAACATCATTTTCTCATTACAAGAGGAAAGATAATTTTCTCATATATCGAAAACATTTCAAATACATAGTTTAGTGTGTCTGCTAGTTAATTCTGTTTTTAAAGTTATTAGAAGTAATTGTAGTGTAGGTAATCGTTACTGTTTCCTTCATAATAGTAGTAAGTAGTAAACTTTATCTAAAAATTAAATATCGGATTTTAGTGCTACGTTATCTATATTATGAACACTTTCTTATATATTCCAAACTTCCCTGTGGGATCGATAATCAGGACTCCATTAGAGCCCTGTATTACTTGATACAATACGTATACTTGCGTTGAATGCTTGGACTTAATAAAATCATTATAAGTATATAAATCTGAGTTCATAAATTCTTGCAAAATATAAAGTCCGCGGCATCAAGTTTTTGGCGCCGTTGCCGGGGAAGGTAACTGAGTAAAGAAAGTAAGTAGGAAGGTAACAAAGTAAAGAAAGTAAGTTTATTTTGTAGTGTGTAATTGTGTGTTTGTTTACTTTTATTATAGTATTTGTGTTTTTATATGCGTAGTAACGGAACTATAGGTTTAGTGCCTTACGATTCAGAGTTAGAGCATACTGTCAGAAAAATTAGAAAACAACAAAAACAAATTGAAAATCCTTGCAAAATGGCGAATATTCAAGATAATCAAAGAAATGAAATTGGAAATTTGCCAAGATCTTTAAGAGATTATGCTAACCCAACAGCAGATGAAATTCACATAACTATTCAAAATCCTGATGTTGCTGCTAATTCGTTTGAACTTAAAACCTGCTATTATCCAAATGGTATAAAATAATCAATTCGGAGAAACACCTAATGAGGATCCAAATTTACATCTCGCTAGTTTTTTAGAACTGTGTGCTACTTTTAAATATGATGGAGTGTCTAGTGACGCTGTCAGACTTAGACTTTTTCCTTTTTCATTAAGGGATAAAGCTAAGGCGTAGTTAAACTTGTTAGCACCTGCATCCATTAGAACTTGGGGAGAATAATCTCAAAAGTTTCTATCAAAGTATTTCCCTCCATCAAAGACTGCTAAACTAAGAAATGATATTACATCTTTTTGTCAGTTTGAAGGAGAGTCAATATATGAAGCTTGGCAGAGATTTAAAGATCTTCTTAGGAAGTGCCTACATCATGCTTTACCAGATTGGTTAATAATTCAAACATTTTATAATGGATTAGTGGGATCATTGAGATCTATTATAGATGCTGCTGTTGGTGGATCATTAATGTCAAAACCTTTTGATGAAGCATACGCATTAATTGAAGAAATGGCTACTAAAAATTTTCAATGACCCTCTGAACGGGTAAATCCTAAGCGAGTAGCTAGTGTTCATGATTCAAAGATGATGACTATGGTAGTTTCTCAAATTGCAGCCTTTTCAAAGAAGTTAGATCAATATGAAATAAATTATTCTCAACCACCTCAAGTGTTGGAGGAAAATTTATTTGGACAGATAACATAATCTCAAACACCTTATGAGACTTTAAATGCTATTAATAGACCTAATAATCCTTATTTGAATTATTATTGTTCTGGTTGGAAGAATCATCCAAACTTCAATTGGAATAAGAGTAATGCTAGTGTTAACACACACTGGCCTAACAATTCTATGAATCTAATTGGAAATTCGAACAATCAAGGAAACACTAATTTTAGACCATCTTATCCTCCTGGATTTAATAGTAACCCACAATTTAAGGATAAGAAGTTGTCTACTAAAGAAATGATTCTGAATTTGGGAAATCAATTACAAGCTCAAGGTGTCGCTATGAAAAATATTGAAAATCAATTAGGACATATTTTCACTGCACTTAATAATAGACCTTCTGGAACACTTCAAAATAATGTGGGGATCAATCCAAAATATCAAAATAAAGAACAAATTAAGGTTATTCAATTAAAGAGTGGAAAAGAATTGGAAACTAGAGTGCAAAAAGAAGTTGAAATAGAAAAGGAGAAGGTAGAAATTGAAAAAGGTTCAAAAAAGATTTATCCAGACTTGGATTATCCTCTTGAGCCAATGAAGATAACTGTTGAAAAAACACCACCTCCATTTCCTCAAAGATTGAAGAAACAAAACAAGTATAACATATTTGGAAAATTTTTGGAGATCCTTAAGAAATTAACAATTAATATTCCTTTTGTTGAAGCATTAGAACAGATGTCTGACTATGCCAAGTTTATGAAGGTTATTTTGAGAAAGAAAAGAAAGTTTACAGATCATGAAACTGTTGCACTTAGCGGAGAGTGTAGTGCAATTATTCAGAAGAAGCTTCCGGAAAAACTTAAAGATCCTGGTAGTTTCACTATTATGTATGTTATATATGAGAAATTTTTCGGAAAAGCTTTATGTGATTTGGGAGTAAGTTTTAATCTTATACCTTTATCAACTTTCAAAAGGTTAGGAATAGGAGAAATTTCTCCTACAACTGTGACTCTTCAGTTGGTTGATCGTTCCATTACTTATCCTAAAGGAGTGGTGGAAGATGTGTTAGTGAAAGTGGATAAATTTATCTTTCTTGTGGATTTCATTGTACTTGATATGGAGGAAAATAAAGAAATTTCAATCATTTTGGGAAGACTATTCCTTGATACTAGAAGAGCGGTAATTGATGTTCAAAAAGGATAATTAACTATGTGAGTTAATGATCAAGAGGTGACCTTTAATATTTTAAAATCTATGAAGTATCCTTCAATGGAAAAAGATAATAAATGTTTTAGGATGGAGGTCTGTGATTACTTGAGAAATGATCATTTTGAAAATATATTTGAAAAAGAAGAAGAATATAAAAATATGTTTGAAGAAGAAAGTGAAAATGAAGAAAATTCAGATAGTAAGAAGAATGAAGATTTGAAGTATGTTCAAGAGAGATTTGAAGTATTAGACACTATGGAAGGTGGAAATAAAAGCTTAATTCCATCTGTCATAAAACCTCCTGAACTTGAGATGAAAATTCTCACTAATCATTTAAATTATATTTTTTTAGGAGAATCATCTACCTTGCAAGTTATTGTATCTTCGGAGTTAAACAAATACCAAGAACAGAAGTTGTTGGAAACTTTAAAAAGATACAAGAAAGCTTTTGGATGGGCTTTGGCAGATATTAAAGGAGTTAGTCCTTCAATTTGTATGCACAGAATTTTATTAGATGAAGAACATAAACCAAGAGTTTATCCGCAATGGAGATTGAATCTTATAATGAAAGATGTAGTTAAGAAAGAGATTTTAAAATGGCTGGATGCTAGAATTATTTATCCTATTTCAGATAGTGTTTGGGTGAGTCCAATACATTGTGTACCGAAAAAGGGAGGAGTGACTGTTGAAGTGAATGAATGTAATGAAATCATACCCACAAGACAAATTAATGGATGGCGAATTTGTATTGACTATAGGAAATCAAATGCCGCCACCATAAAAGATCACTTCCCCTTCCTTTTCTCGATCAAATGCTAGATAGACTTGTTGGACACAAGTAATACTATTTTCTGGATGGATATACTGGTTACCATCAAATACCTATTGCTCCTGAGGATCAAGAAAAGACAACATTTACTAGCCCTTATGGAACCTTTGCTTTTCGAAGAATGTCATTTGGACTGTGTAATGCACCTGCAACATTTCAGAGATGTATGATTTCTATCTTTAGTGGTATGATAGATAATGGAATAAAAGTTTGTATGGATTATTTCTCTGTATTCGGGACTTCATTTGAAATTTTCCTGGAAAACTTAGCAAAAGTTTTGGAGCTTTGTGAGAAAAAAAATCTAGTTCTAAATTGGGAGAAATGTCAATTTATGGTTGCAGGGGGAATTGTGCTTAGGCATAAAATTTCTAAACATCGTATGGAGGTCGATCCTGCTAAAATTAGAGTGAATGAGAGATTGCTGCCACCGACTACTGGGAGAGAGGTGAGGAGTTTCTTAGGACATGCTGGATTTTACAGGCGATATATTAAAGATTTTTCTAAAATTACTAACCTTTGTGCCAACTTTTAGAAAATGATAGAATGTTTGATTTTAATGATGAATGCTTAAGAGCTTTCGAATTATTAAAATAAAAACTAATCACTGCACCTATAATTGTTTCACCTAAATGGGAGAAACCATTTGAACTTATGTGTGAAGCTAGTGATTATGCGATCGGAGTAGCATTGGGGAAAAGGCATGATAAAGTTTTCAAAGTCATTTACTGTGCTAGTAAAACTCTTAATGAGGCTCAAATTAATTATACCACAACTGAAAGAGAGTTATTAGTTATAGTATTTGCCTTTGAAAAATGTATACCTTATTTAATTGGAACTAAAAGTATTGTGCATACAGACCATTCGGCTATCTAATATTTAATGCAAAAGAAGGATGCAAAACCTAGACTCATTAGATGGATACTTCTTCTACAAGAATTTGATTTTATGATAATTGATAGGAAGGGAGCTGACAATCAAATAGTTAATCATCTGTCAAGAATAGAACATGATAACTTATCTGAATTTGAAAAAGAAATTACTGAAATTTTCCCTGATGAGCAACTCTATATTATTATGGGAAGTAATTTTCCTTGGTATGCTGATATTGTAAATTATATTGTAAGTGATATTGTACCATCTGATTTAACAAGGCAACAACAAAAGAAGTTTAAATAAGATGCAAAATCCTATTTTTGGGATGAGCTCTATCTATATAAACAATGTAAGGATCTGATTATTAGGAAATTTGTGCCACAAGAAGAAACAAATTTGATTGTTCAACGATGTCATGATTCTGAATTTGGAGGTCATTTTGGTGTTGATAAAACTGCTTTTAAGACTTTACAATCTGGATTTTATTGGCCTACTCTTTTTAGAGTTGTTTATAGATATATTAAGTCATGTGATCAATGTCAGAGAGTAGGTAATATCTCTAGAAGAAATGAAATGCCTCTAAATTATAATTTGGAAGTTGAAATTTTTGATGTATGGGGATTAGATTTTATGGGACCATTTACTCCTTCATTTGGAAATTTATATATACTGGTTGTCGTTGATTATGTCTCAAAATGGATTGATGTTGTTGCTTTACCTAGATGTGATGCTCGGAGTGTTTCAAAATTTTTAAAGAAAAATATATTTACAAGATATGGAATGCTGAGAGTGATCATAACTGATGGCGGATCCCATTTCAGGATTAATCAAATTAAGAGATTAATTGAAAAATATAATATTATTCATAAATCTCTACTGCTTATCATCCCCACACTAGTGGTTTAGCAGAATTGTCTAATCATGAAATTAAAAGAATTTTGGCGAAAACTGTGGATAATCATAAACTAGATTGGTCTGCTCGATTAGATAGTGCTTTATGGGCTTATAAAACTGCTTTTAAAACCCTTATTGGAATGTCTCCTTATACACTAGTGTTTGGTAAGACTTTCTATTTACCAGTTGAATTGGAGCATAAAGCATATTGGGTGATAAAAGAGTTAAATTTTAATGTGAAAAATGCTGAAGAGAAAAAATTTATGCAATTAAATTAATTGGAAGAGATTAGAAATGCATCTTATCACAATGACAGGATCTTGTTGACCTCATTTTTGATGAGGTCTTTTCTTCTTCTTTTTAGTACTTAGGATCTAGCCTTAGGCTTTTCCTTTGACTATCCTAGAGGACTAGAATTGGGACCCACCACTTAGAAATTCAAACCACTTCTTAACTCCCCGCAAACTCTACAAACTTGACTATAGACCCCTAATCACCTAGAGGGTTGAAATCAAATGTGGAAGTTTAAAGGATGGGTTCCTATAGGACTCTTTGGCCTTAGGACTACCCTGGGTGGCCTGGTCTGGTGAAGGGGCTGACTTACACACACACTACATTTATACACTACACTTTCACACACCTATACCCAACTTGACCTCCTGACTCATGTAGGTGATTCACATGGATGGTCCTTAACCCCTAAGCCCTTGGCTAAGAAGGTTAGGAACAACATAGTGGATGCCTCAAATGAGTCCCTTCATGGCTCATGTGGACTTGATATGGCTTCATGGCTCAACCAAAATGATTTCATTCCATTTACATTCACCCAATCTTCAATTTCCCAAATTTTCAATTTTTGACCCCCGGGACCCTACACCCGCCTAGCCTACCCGAAGCCCTTGAAATTACCCAAAATTTTGCAAAATATCCAAATCACCCAAAAATTCCTCAAAATCATTCCCAAACATTCCCACACTAATAAAGTTGATCATCCATAGCCAAAAATACCAAAAATTCTAAAAATACCTCCCAATACCCCCCAAATACCCAAAATACCCCTCTTGACCCAAAAATCCAAAAATTCAGAAAATTCCCAGAAAATTCCAGAAAATCCAAAATATTCCCAATTTCATTTTGTTAAGCTACACCATGAGCCAATTTTGTCAATTTACCCCACTTTTATCAAAACCCCCAATTTGACCCATTTTAAACCCAAAGTGAACCCAATGTTAAACCAAACCTACCCAATTGACCCAAATTCTTGTCCAATTCAACTCTAAACTTCAATTCAACAATCCCAACACCAATCTAGACCAAATCCAAGTCCAATTGGATTGACATTTGGATCCAATTTCACTTTTGGCCTTAAAGCCCAATTTGGACCCATGACCCAAACATAACCCAAACTCACCCAATTCAACTCCAATTAACCCCAAATCTTTTCCAAATCTTCCTTAACATTCCCACAAACAAAACACTAACATGATTTGCCCAACATTTAGACCCAAACCCCACTCAACTTCAACCCAAAGCTAAAAGGCCCTATTTCGACCTAAACCCAAACCTAACCCAAATGAGCCCAAACCCCAAAATCAAAGCCCAACCAAAGTCAAAACCTCTTTGAAACACTCCCATAAACATTTCCCAACATTAATTTTACATAAATTTCAACCCTAGCCCAACATTGGCCCAAGTTACCCCAATTTGACCTATATTGGCCCATTCACCAAAGGAGCCCAAATTCAACCCAATTCAAACCCAAATCACTCCCAATTTGCTCCAAGTCACTCATGACACATCTATGAGCTAAACCCAACAATAATTTGGCCCAATCCTTTGCCAAAATTTCATCCTAAAATCCATTTTAAAATCCAAAAGCCCACTTCCCTAAACCATTTTAAAAAGCCCATTTCCACCAAATACAAAAGCCCAAAATTGGCCCTAAAGCCCACATGGCAATTTCTTTTCATCATACCTTTAATTGATATCACCCCTAAGTTTCAAAATCATCATTAAACCATTCCAAATCAAGCTTCATACAAATTCCCATCAAATTACCAAAAATTTCTAAAATCCATTTTCATGAAATTGACCAAGCTTTTCCCCAAGCCAAAGACAAGCCATGCAAGCCATGGACAAGCCACATGAAGCCATGGAAGGTTTGACATGTGATCAAGCCATTAATGGAAAAAGGAGGAGCCTCTTTTAAGCCCCCTTAAAAAGGTTTTAACCCTTTTAATGCTTCACCCTAATCCATGATTAATCAAAATATTCATGGATGGTGACTTCTCTACCCTTTTCAAGCCGATTCACCCGATCTTCCTCAGCTCAAATCAGCCATGGAAGGGTGCACCAAACCCAAAATGGTGGGTTGACCCATTTGGACCCAAAATGAGCCTCTCCCCATACCCTTTTGATTCAAACCCTTTACACATGTCCATGGCCAATCGATCGCACAAACCTCTAGCCCCGACCCACCTGGACTCGAGGGTGACCCATGCCTCGCCGGCCACCGCCCGGGTCGCCGGAAAACACCATGTCCGAGACCTCGGGAGGAGCCAAACTTTGGAATTCCACCTCGCCGAGCTACCCCATGCCCAATGGCCACCATGGTCGTTCTTCCCATGCCCGGAGCAGCTGATCCCAACCCTTGGCCATCCCTGTAAGGCTCTCCAGCCACCTCTATTTAAACCCGACCCCCTCACGGCCATGAGAAAAGAGTTGCACAAACCTTGCCGAAACTCTGCCAAAATTGTTCCAAACCCTTCTCCATCCTTAGAGCAGTTGATCCCCAGTGCCAATTTGCCCTAATCCCCACCAACGAACTCAATTTCTCGCCTAAAATTCCACCCAAAACCAGGACACTTCTCCACAGTGGATCAATCCTCAAATTGATTGGTCCTACACCTTCACCAGACCAAGGGAAGGAGTCCACCAGCAAAAGCCTCCTCTCCAGGCCACCCATCTGTTCCAGACTCCAAGCTTTGTGATCGGGCTTGGTCGAAATCATACCTAGGCAATTCATCAGACCAGGAAACTTCATCTGGAGCTTGCTGGAATCCAATCGAAGGTGACACAACCCTCAGATTGAAGCCACACTTCTCTGAGCAAAGGTATGAGCTAATTCTCCATTTCAAATGTTTTAATTTCAATGCATGATCACCGTATAGATGTATTCGTCTCTTCAAGACGAATCCATAGAGCATAAGAACACAAAAATCCATTGAGTATTGAGTGAGATATTAGGGATTTAGTGTGGACGGCTCTCGGGTGAGGATGCTTGGGGACGATGAATGGATGCCATTCATTTAATACAAGCGCGGACAGACAGCCAGGATCGCGTCGGATCAGGAGATGGAACGACACAGCGGGGCCCCGGAGCGCTGAGTCAGATGGCGGCGTCGAACCGAACACGCCGCGCGGCCTTTGGAGCCGCCGAGGTCGACGCAGCGCCGCGTGGATAAATAGAAAATTAGGGTATTTTTCATTTATTTAATTCCCCTAAACTTCAAAAATCCATAACTTTGTGTAGGAAAATCAGAAAAATAAAATAAAAATACCCTCTCGCTCAAGTGAATCGGAGGAGAATAATGTGGAAAAGAAATTATTTAATTTCATCAAGTATTTTATTTTTAATGATTTATTTCCCTTCTGGATTGTTTTAATTCTCCATGCATATAGAAAATTCACAATGGCATGAGACCATAGGGCTTTTGAAGCCTCTGAATTTGGGAACATTCCCTGAATTTTCCAAAAGTCAGAGGCCATCCCTATGAGAAGTTATTGATTTTTCAAATTCATGTTGCTGTTTTAAGTATTTTAATTTCAATAATTAGCATGTTATGAAATAAATTCTAGAAAAATTTGGTGATGTCTCTTATGACCAGAGGACCCTAGGAAAAATAGATTTTGGATTAATTCAATTAAAATAACCCTAATTGGCTTAAACACCCAAAATATCTCCTTAATTAATTAGAGCTAATCATACATCAAATTGACTTGAAATTAATTCTCCACTGACCTCTAGGATTAGAGGAACCCGCCATAAAAATTTGAAGCCAATTGGACTTGGTTAGCCCTACTAAATGGGTTGATTAAGCCACTTAGTCATTTTAAACTTTAAAAATTCATAACATTCAAAATACTTTTTAAAAATTCACCAAATTAGTTTTGGAGCCTCTCTGATATCAGGGAATTTAAGAAAATTAAAATTTCAATTTTCTAAAAAAGTTGATTTTTTGGTATTATTTTAATATTTTAATAATTAAAAAATAATAAAAATCACAAAAATAATAAAATTCACCAAAATGTCACATTTTGAATTTTAATCACTTAGGAACAAATCCCATATTTTTCTTAGGTCTATTTAATGAGATATTAAATTTTAAAGCCCTAAGGTAATTTTAAAATTAAAAAATATATTTTCTAGCATTTTCACTAAAATAATTATAATAAACCAAGGAAAAATCAGAAAATTGCAAAAATTGATTCTCTGATTTCCTTGATATCAGAGAGATTTTTGAAAAATATAAATTTCATTTTTCAACCTTTATTTTATTTTTAAATTAATTAATACTCCAGAACTTAAAATAATTATAATAAAAATAATATAATTCAAAAAATCACCAAAATTGGTCCAAGTGGTTCTCTGGTCATTAGGAATGTCTAATAATTTTCTTAAGGACAGAAACTTTCCCTTGGTCATATTACTAAATTTTCCTTGGAAATTCCTATTTTCCACCAAAAATAATTACATAATTAAATTAAATACAGAAAAATCACAATTTCTCCTCTCATGTCTTTATTGACATATGAGTGAAGTCACATAAAAATTTCAAGTTCATTTAAGCTCAATTTAGTGAGTTATGGAATTATTAAGCTTGAAGGGCAACATGGTAATTAAAAATTTTAACCCTTAATTAAAACTTTAGGTTTAATAAAATTAACAAATAAAATATTTGATCTTAATCTGATTTGGATGATTGAAATTTAAATAATTAAAGGGTAGAAACCTATTAAACAATTTGAAGATAATTAAAATAAACCTTAATTAAATAATTGATTAAATTTGGAAGAATGATAAAATTGGAATTATTAAGATAGGGATATTATTAGGAAGAGATTTATTCTTTAATTTAAAAATCCCTAAATTAATCATCTCAATAATATTTAATTCCTAATTAAAAATGATAATTCAAATTTAAGTTTTAAAATGTTAAAGGACTTAATCATTAAAATTAAATTAAAAAGTTAAATTATTAAACTCTTTTTAAATTTTCAATTAAACTAAAATTAAAAAAAAATTACATTAAATATTAAATTAAATTAAATCAAACAAATTAAATAAATTAAGTTAAATTAAATCAAATAAATTAAATTAACTTAAATAAAATTAAATTAAAAAAAAATAATAATAATAAATAATTACATTAAATTAAATTAAATTAAATTAAATTAAATTAAAACATATTAAATTAAATTAAATTAAATTAAATTAAATTAAACTAAAATAAAATAAAATCAAATAAAATTAAAATTAAAATTAAAATTAAAATTAAAATTAAAATTAAAATTAAAAATTAAAAAAACAAAATTAAATTAAAATTAAAGTTAAACCAGATTAAATTAAATTAAAGTTAAATTAAATTGAATTAAATAACATCACCTAAGACATAAAGGAATTAAATATAAAACAACTTGAACACTATTCCAAATTCAAACCCTTTAGCGAAGTTAAACTAAATCACGAACCATTTGAACTCCGATTTGCCCTCGAAAGCTTTGGTTACCGTAACTCCTAAACAGAACATTAAATGAAATGTTACTTCACTTATAGGATATTCAAATGTCCTAGTTCATTGAGCAAGATACTAACAAAACTTGGATTCTCGGACGATTAATTCATTTGCATGATTAAATACATTTGGACTTAAAACAATTCTAGTAATATTGAAAAGATGTTTAAGATTCTTCTTAAGCACTTCCTCAATATGATAGGATACTTATAAGAACAATTGAACTTAATTATTCTTTGATGAAGAAAATCGTCCTCAAACCAAAACACTAGGACCTAGACGTCATAGGAAATGACTAGATATAGGATTAGGAATTTGGTAGAAAACCATAACCCTTCCCTTAGCTTTACTAGGAACTTGCTTAAATATTCTAATTGTGTTTTAAGTGCAGCTTGGGATGACGGGAAGACCCTCCAGGTACGCTTTTATTTTATTGCAATTTACATTATTGCAATTTCATTAATTGCATCGCACTTACTTTTTCTTGCATGATAAACAACTGTTGCATGAAAACCCACACCTTTAGGATAGTTCCTAAAACTGAAACTAAAACTAAGTTAAAATTCATTGCAAGATAAAATTCACCGCCACAACATTTCAAAAAATAAAACAACTCAAAATTTAATCACAAACAGAACACAAAATTACAATTATAACTAAATTAAAACGTCCTGTTGGATGATCGGGAATACCTTGGATGATGTAACCTACGTGTTGCTAACGGGATTTCCCACGGTCTAAATGAAAGTGTGGAACTCATTCGATTGAGTTTAGCAAATTCATCTGGACTAAGTGAATCCGATAAAAATAACGATGCCGGAAGGATGGAACCACGGGATCTTAACCGGTGTCGTTATAATCAACTTTAAGATTTGTTTTAATTAAAACACAAAAAACACTTGGAAATTAAGATTTCTCTAAACCAAAACACTTTTCTCATCTCCTGATTTATGGCTTCTAAAATTAAACCTCTGCAACAACAAGGAGTTTGGAGCATGGTGGGCAGCACGACCATCGTCGTCAGCAAAACTTGAATCTACATCAGCTAAACCTTCTTAGAATTAAATGACCAATCCATAGGACTCCGAGGTAGTTTGCCTAGTGTAACATAAATCCTCAACCTTTTGTTAGGCATTTGCATTGCAAATTAAGCCCTGACCGGACTTAGGATTCCGAGGTAGTCGTTCGGTACGACATAAATCCTCATAACTTCAAGGCTATTTGTATGATTTTATCATACAAATATAAGTCCAAATTAATTAAAATTGGCAAGATCAAAACATTAAATAAATATTAGGACTTTCCTAAATCAAAGCCAAACAATAGGATAGTCGGGGAATTACCGAAGTTCGCTTCGAATCTGTGATTTCTCCTACCTTTCTTCCTTTGAATTCCCAAAAACAAAATGTTCCAAATTTGATCCATTCCCTATTGAAATTCCAAAATTCAATCCTCGAAAACCTTAAACTTTGAAATTCTTGAGAGCGAATTACCGATTATTATCGAGAGTTTTCTTAGGTGATTCCCGTCACTTGAGATGTAATTAACTATAGGGGCTTGCCCTTATAGGGAATTTTAAAGAACCAGGTAATATAAACCCTGTTTAATGCTTTCATATTAAACGGGGAATTTGTCGACTTATAAAATTGGTTCGCGGACCAAACGGATGTCACAAATCTTCTAGTTTATTTAATCGAGCCCCACCATCAAGCAGTGTGTCTATCCTTAGGATAGATACACGGTTTGTGGTGCGGTGTTCGTTTATATAAACTATTTGGGATGTGAGATCGGTTTGATTTCATATCTTAAAATCTTCAAATTTAAAATTATTTTCAAAAATCAAATATTACTTTTCAAATTATTTATTTAAATTTAATTAAAAATTCACCGCACAATTTTTGTAGGCGACCCCTTTTCAAAATAAAACACACAACCTAAAAAAAAATATGTTCGTTTAGCATACTACAACGACAGCAGAAAGAAAAGTGCTAGGATCACGCCATTTGCCCGACTACAGACTGTGATTGAGAAACTAGCAAAGAAAGAGAAATGCCCCGTATCGAAGATTCTAAGAAGGATAGGGCGGGTGCCAGTCAAATCCCGTCTTGGGCCACGAGTAGAACTCCGCCATCATTACGGAAAGGTCGAATAAAAGGATGAAGTCTAGTCCGCCTATCGTTGTTTCGGGGTTACGGATTAGGGAGGATACCACCTTCCAAGCATTTGGGTCGACGGACCATCCGGTCCTAGACCCTCTCGTCGCTAGAAGGATGGTATGGTGTCCCACTATCGGACAGTTAAGATTGAAACAACAGCCTAAGAAGGAAAGTCTCGTCAGGAGACTTGAATCTGAAGAAAGCGCCACTGAAGTAAAGGGGACTCGTAAGAAGGGAACCCGGCAGCTATCACATGACAACTGCGAGGATGCACAGAAAAGATTGCTAGAGGACGCTATGGAAAAGTTGAGGACTGATATTCAATGACTAGCAAAAGAAAGAGAAGAGAAATTTGGAGATGAGATTTGATTCATCGGAATTCATGGACGATGAGTATGCAGAAATCAACATGGTCGAAACGCGAGCTTCGTCAGCTTCACAAGGTGCTCCTGCAGCCGTAGAAAGAGAGGAGCCGGAAGTGATGAGGAGGCAGCTTCAAGAGAAAGAAGATACGATCGCCCAAATGGCGAAGAGGATGGAAGAGATGGTTGTAGCCCTAGCCACTCTCCAAAGACAAGTGCAACCCCAAAGAGAGACACCCCCAGAGGTCATTCACATTGTAGACGGAGGAAAGGAGATTACATCCGTCAACGGGGATGATCAGTTAAAGAAAGATACAACACAAAGTATGATTCCGTAAAAGGATATCAAGAGCTTGGTGGAACAGCAGGTGCGAGAAGCCTTAGCACAATCAAAGAACGGGACATCCATTCGGACGGGTAGACCATACCCGGAAGAATTCGACGTTGTCCAATACACAAAAGGCTTCGTACCACCTCTGTTCAAAACCTTTGATGGAACCGGGAACCCCCGACAGGATGTTGCACACTTTCGTGCCAGTTGTTGCAATGCCGGCGGTTCCGACAATTCGTCAGTAGCCTGTCAGGGATCGCCTTTGATTGGTATGCAGAATTACCAAATGGTTCAGTGAAGACGTTCTCAGAACTAGAAAACCTTTTCATCAAGCGATTCGCCGGAGCTCAGCACCACATCACTATAGGTGATTTAGTGGTAGAGAAGCGAAGCCAAACGAAACTTTAGTGGATTACATACTTCGATGGAGAAATGCGAGTATGAAGTGTGAACCACAATTACAAGAACGAGCATGCGATCGGCATCTTACTTAAAAGCATTCATGGCCCGATAGCACTTCTCCTCAAAGGATTCTCTATTAAGACTTTCGAGAAGTTGTTAAGCAAGGCCGGAGCTTGCAAGAGGAGGCGAAGCAATTAAGTTTCGCCGACAAGACAGACAAGCAAAAGCCTGTAAAGACTTTTGAAAAGAAATCCGGGATCGTTGCAGCAGTCGACAAAGGCAAGCAACCGATACAAATATCGTCCGAACGACCATAGCAACCTCAACAGAATTACCAGCAACCCCAACCCAGCTATCAGTCATCTCCACAGTATGAACAACCGCCTCGTCCGCAACGTACGTTAAGGGAGCTTCTAAGTAGGGAGTATTCGTCCGAACGGCCATAGCCTAAGAGACCAGAAGAAGTCAACAAGAAAGGTGATCCCAACTTTTGCCCCTACCACTGGATGCTTGGGCACAAGATAGAAGATTGCATTACCTTCAAAAGTTGGCTCAATGACAACCTTCGGAAAGGGAATATAACAATCCCGAAGGAGTACATGAAGGAACCCCAGAAAGGAGGTTCCATCAATGTTGTCTCGACTGATCTCATTGTTTCGATAGATCCCTATACGACTGACGATGGATGGACTACCGCTTCGACGAGGTCTTCAAAAAAGATTTTAGACAGCATCCAAACCGCCTCGGTGCGAGCTTCAATTCAGAGTTCGAAACCTGTCAAGTCGGCACTATCACTTACGATGAAGAACCACCTCAACGAGGAGACGATTGAAGAGAAGAAGAAAATCGACGAAGAAGAGAGGACCGGGGCTCCTAAGGCTAGTACTAGGGGTCGCTTGTCCTAGGATAGTTGTTTCGGATTCGGGGGAGAAATCCCTCGAACCTCCGACTCGTATGATTATCCGCTCACTTCGGTGGGATCTTATAATGATAAGGGTGATGGCGTTGGCTACGTTTTGACTGTTTCTAACGATTACGTAACTAGCGACAATCCGGACATCGAATTAGATACCAACGACAATTCTCAAATCATACACAATATCGACGATCGCAATGAAGAAGAAGACATCCATCAAGGAGGCTACGAGAGTTCAACAAGCAACGAATCTATTTGTGAGTTTCGAGGAGCTCCAGTCACAATAGAATTAGAGCCTTCAGACTCTGAAGTTAATCAAAAAGAACCTGTCATTCCAATTCAGGAGGGAAAACACCAGTAAGCTCAACACTAGATTCAGAGGAAATTACAGAAGTTAACTTAAGAAGTGGAAGAGTTCTACCTCTGAGAATGGGTCCAAAGGACAAAGGAAAGCAGGTGGTTGTTCAGGAAGAACTAATCCCGGCAGAAGAAATACCCATTCGAGAAGAAGCCGAGACACATGAAAATAAAGTAGACTACAACGTGCTAGCCCATCTTAGGAAACTACCAGCCAAACTGAGCATCTACGACGCTCTCATCTTATCAAAGGAGATGAGAGAAGCTCTGATCAAGGCCTTACTTGATCCAGAAATTTGCTTAGCTCAAATGGCTGGAGATTCCTTAGATGAGATTTGTTCGTTAAAGGAACAACGAGGTGTTACCTTCACGGACAATGACATACCGTCAGACGACTGCGACCACAACCGACCGTTGTACATTTCGGTTACAATCGGGAAGTTTACGCTCTCCGCAGTATTGGTGGATCCAGGAGCATCAATTAATATAATGAGTCTTCGAACACTAGCATACTTGGAAATTGATGCCCGCGAGCTCGAAGCCGACAAAATGTTATTAAGAGGATTCAACTAGAAAGGAGAAAGAGCCCTCGGATCAATAACACTACTAATGAAGACCGGTGACTTAGCAAAGACAATCGCAAAATTTCACATAATTGATTCAGAAACGTCGTTCAACGCTCTACTGGGCCGACCATGGATACATGAAAACAGGATGGTACCATCATCTCTACATCAGTGCATCAAATACTACGATGGAGGGGAACGAAGGCATCAAAGGTGACTTACAACCATTCTCCGTACATGAAATTGGAATCCATGAAGAAGCGACTTATTATGCACCTCCGAAGAAAACAATCTTCTCCGGAGATACCATAACAAATGAAGCAAAGAAAGTTCGGGACAATGAAGAACCCGAAGTTCTAGTCCAACGATCACTCACCACTCCCTTACGGCGAGATGGTGAAGGTTTCTCCACAACTCGCATCCGAGGTCGAGGCCGGGGACGAGGTCGTGGCAGAGACGTTAGGATGATTGGACAGAGGAAATCAACCATCAATGTTGATTGGGAAGACAGTTCTGAAGAAGAAAAAGAAATCAAACAAGAAGCAGCGACAATAAGTCGGAAAAAGCCGCAATTCAAGATCTCTCTCGAAGATGAGAAGAATGAAGAATACAAATCGATGTACGAGAAGATTAATCACTATGTACATACTATGACCCTGACCCCGATCCATTCTAATAAGATCGAGGGTATGGTGGTCAAAGAGGTACGTAGCGGCGGTGCAAAGCCAATCAAATTCTACCGTGGTGCTTCTTCCTCTAAAACTTAAAATAATGTACAATTTGAAGATGTCACTTCATCAGAATTAATGGAATTACCCTTTGAGTGGTACTCTCCCTGTGTTCAAAATTTAAATCAGCGTGGTTTCTTACCTCGACAATGGACAAAAGGTCAATCACAACATTTTGAAAAATTATGGAATAACTTCGGTCGTCCACCCAATTCGAAGCATGGTCTCAGATTCGGCATCGTAGGATCGGTCGACGATACCGAATTTTGCATGGTTGTCACTTGCGAGTCTAATGAAAACCGCATGGAAACTACGAAGAATTTGAAGATTTACAAATCGGAGACGCTCCACCGAATTCGAAGAAGAGATTAAATCTCATGATAGATGAGTTAACGGAAGTTAACTTAGGTACTACCGAAGAGCCTAGACCTACCTTTGTTCGCTCCTTACTCAATAAAGAAGACTCCGAAGAAATAATCAAGTTATTAATGGAATTTAAAGACTCGTTTTGCTTGGAACTACGATGAGATGCCGGGTTTAGCTCTAGAGGTCGCGATCCATAAGCTAGGAGTGGATCCTACATCGTCCGTACGGACAAGGTCCCGAAGAATGCATCTAGAAATCGAACAACAAGTCATAGTCGAAGTTAAAAAGCTAATAGACGCTAAATTTGTCCGTGAAGAACAATACCCGACTTGGTTAGCCAATGTGGTGCCGATCGAGAAGAAGAATGGTCGATCGGAATTTGTGTGGACTTCAGAGATTTAAACAAGGCATGTCCAAAAGATGAATTCCCTCTACCGATCCCAGAATTAATGATCGACATTGCTTCAACGCATGAAATATTCTCATTCATGGATGGATCTTCAGGATACAACCAGATAAAAATGGCTCCAGAAGATGAAAAGCTTACAACATTCAGAACGCCGATCGGAGTATATTGCTACACAGTGATGCCATTTGGATTGAAGAACACAGGAGCAACATACCGTAGAGCGATGACAAGAATTTTTGATGATCTCATCCACAATCAAGTCGAATGCTGCGTGGACGATGTGGTCATCAAAAGCAAAGTAAAGGAAAATCACTCGTATGATTTGAGAATTGTTTTTGAACGATTAAGACAATTTAACCTTAAGATGAATCCCTTAAAATGCGCCTTCGGCGTCACCTCCGGAAATTCTTAGGATTCGTTGTCCGACATCGTGGAATCGAAATCGACCCGGAAAAGATTAAAGCTATCTTAGAAATGCCGCCTCCCAAAACCTTAAAACAACTATGATCTTTTCAAGGGAAGTCGGCATATCTTCGACGCTTTATCTCGAACTTGTCGGGTAGGTGTCGACCTTTCTCGGCACTAGTTAAAAAGGACGCCAAATTTATTTGGGAAGAGAAATGCCGGAGGGCCTTCGAGGACATTAAACAATATTTAATGACACCTCCTGTCTTAGCGACCCCGCTCTCGGGTAGACCGCTGATACTTTATACCGTGGCTTTAGACGACTCTCTCGGAGCCTCGATAGCTGTGTCAATGATAAGGGTAAAGAAAATTCTATTTACTATTTAAGCCATCGTTTACTTCTGATGGAAATAAGGTATCCCGCAATTGAAAAGCATTGTTTGGCTCTGATCTTCGCCTCTCAAAAGCTCAGGCACTACATGCTTTCTCATAAGGTCAACCTGATCTCGAAATTTAATCCATTAGCGATACTTCGATGACCCTTCCAACGCTTTCCGCGGACTTGCCGGATGGTCAATGATATTATTGCAATTCGATATAACTTTCGTGCCTCTTCGTGCCGTAAAGGGACAAGTCCTAGCATACTTCCTCACAGCACACCCTTTGCGGCGAATCTCCTCTCAATGACGATTCGCCGGATGAACAAATAATGAGCCTAGAAGACCCCGATGATCGACGTTGGGAATTATATTTCGACGGAGCATCTTCAAGACACAAAGACGAGGAATCGCAAGTGATAGTGCTCGGTAAGGCGAGAATCGGATTAATCTTTATAACACCGGAGCGGGGATGTTAAGATACTCCTACCACTTGACGTAACCGTGTACAAACAACGAAGCAGAATACGAAGCTCTCGTAACAGGACTAGAATTAACTATTCAAATGGGGATAACATACATCAACATCTACGGGGATTCACAGTTAATCATTCAACAGATCGTCGGACAGTACAGAATTTTAAAGCCAAGGCTCGAGCAATACTTCCAGTATACCATACAGTTGTGGAACAGATCCCAAATGTAACGATCTACAAGATCCCCAGAAAAGAAAATGCTTTAGTAGATGCGTTAGCCCATCTCGCAAAAGAATTTGCTTGTTTGCAAGATGAATCAGTGGAAGTGTCAGTTCACGGACGTCAGGTCCTATCACAGCTCGACATAGACACAATACACAAATCAGAAAAGAAGAAGAATCAGTTGCAGCAGTGACAGAAAACACAGAGGATTGGCGACAGCCATTAATAGACTACCTGCAAACAAGAAAACTCTCAGACGATAGGTCGCTAGCCCATCAGATCAAGAAGAGAACTCTGTCTTACGCATTAATAAACAACACGTTATACAGAAGGTTTTTCGATCAAATGTGGCTAAGGTGCCTAAGCAGGTCTGAGGCCCGTAAAATTGTTAAAGAGGTGCATTCAGGACTCTGTGGCGCTCACCAGTCGGGTCCGAAGATGAAAATGAAAATTAAAAGACTAGGGTACTACTGGCCCTCGATGATGACCGACTGCATGAAAATCGCCAAGAGCTGTCACCAATGCCAAGTGCACGAAGTGGTTCTACACCAACCTCCAAATGTGTTACATCCGACAATTGCATCGTGGCCATTTGAATGTTGGGGCACAGATATAGTGGGTCCAATAGAACCACCATCTTCAAAAGGACATCGCTTCATTCTTGCGGCTACAGATTACTTTCTAAGTGGGCAGAGGCAGTTCCACTTAGAGAAGTGAAAGCACACCACGTGCTACAGTTTTCTAAGAACCAAGTTGTCTACCGTTTCGGAGTGCCGCGCAGGATCATCTCCGATAATGGGTCAGCATTCAGAAGCAAACAAATCAACAATTTTATCAGGAGACACGGAATCGACTGGCGATATGCAACAATTTACTACCCAAGAGCAAACGGCCTGGCTGAGGCTTTTAATTAAACTCTTGTTCAAATCTTAAAGAAAACCTTGGACGATAATAAGAGAAATTGGCACGAGAAATTATTAGAAGCCTTATGGGCCTACCGGACAACCTTCAGAACTCCTACTCAAACTACACCTTACGCTCTGGTGTATGGGTCCGAGGCGAGTGTTACCTTTAGAGGTTCGGCTTCCTTCACTCGGAATCGTCGTTGCAAACAAGATCACGACGGAAGAGAACGCCAAATTACGACTAGAAGAATTAGAAAGCCCGGAAGGAAAAGACTTGCAGACGCGACAGAATTTAGAATTATACCAAGCTAAGATGGTTCAAGCCCATGACAAATTGGTCCGCCCGAGAACCTTCAAAATTGGTGACTTACTTCTCGTTCTCAAAAGACCTATCCTTGCACACCGCAAGATAGGAGGAAAATTTGAACCCACTTGGGAAGGGTCGTTCGTGGTTGAAGCGAGATACTCGGGAGGTTCCTACCGACTAGTGAATTGCCGTGGAGAACGACATATGCTTCCGATCGATGGACGACACTTGAAAAAGTATTACGATACCTGATGTTTCGAAGGAATGAATTCTTTATCCTTAGAAGCACGGGCGAAGTAATTACTCATGACTGGGTCCGAACCCAAAAATAATAAAAAATGTGCTAAGATAAATAAAATCATGATAATAAAGTTTTCCTTGTTTTCTCTTCCAAATCAAAATCTCTTTCCTGATCTTATCCCACTTCATTCCTGTGAATGTAAAAATACAAGAAGTAATAAAAAAAACTGTCTTTAATAAACATTTTCTTAATGTTCTTGTTCTTAGTACAGCCCCTGATCCTTTTCCTTGTCTTTTCGCAGGGAAATGTCGAACGGGCGGTTGGTCCTGAACTTTAGAAATGGCGTAAGCCTTGCACTCGATGAAAAGAGGGTGAAAGATGGAGCGATAATCGAGATCGACTCGGACTTCACACCGGCGAGCCTACAGTACGAGGAAAGTGACTGGATCCCAGTTGACCGAGAGGAACTGCCCGGGCAGACAGTGATGAAAGTGGGTGGCCCAAGCCACCAATCTAGCAGCAAGAAAAGAAAAACAAACACTGAAGAAGATAAGAAAATGAAGTCTGTAGTCGCTATAGCAGAGGGCAGGCTTGTCAGCGCCGCGCCCACAGAGATTCAGGAAGTTCGAAGAGCTACTCTCACAGCAATGCAACGAAGAAGTAAGAATCATCGTATCCGTAAGATGTTAACCAAACTAGCAGCGGACCAGCGCGACGAGGTAGTTGCTACTGCCAGTACATACACTTCAAGGACGCCGGTTCACCAGGAACCTGAAGAAAGGAGGCCAGCTCCTAGGATAACAGAAAGGACCAGAGAAATCTCACGAAGATCAGAAGAAAGAAGGCTACCACGCTACCGGATAGAACCACCGGCAATGCATGACCTTGTTGCGCGAAGCAACCCCGGGGATGTCCCGACGGACATCATCCCCGAGGAGCCGAGGTATGCGGGAGAACGTGAAGGGATTGAGTCGTATATCCCACAATACGTCACTGTGCCTCGCCATTTGCAGATTATTCCAGAATACGAGCTGGAAAGAATGCAGAATGTCGAAAAGAAAACCTTTGAATACTTCGAGAGAATCAGAGGCAGAAGGATCAATATACTAGAAGGCCTCGAGCAACATACAGACGTAATCTCAGAATATGAGCAACAAAAAATTGTGGATTGCATCTGGGATTTGAAAAGAATGGGCCGAGCGGGCCGCCTAAGGGAAAACACCTACTCAGAACCCCGGAGATGGATGCCGTAGAAAGGAAGAATTACAATACAATGTAGATGCTCTATTACAACTTTGCGGAAGAAGGAAGGGAAACCCACCGGGAATACTCCGTCATGGCCAAGTGGATCCAATGTCATTAGTCATCAAGAGAATGGTAAAGAGATTGATAACATTGAGGGTACTGCCAGCAGATTGCATACCCAATAGCTGCATTATTAACATCTACAAGCAGGGTGACTGCATACCCCCGCACATAGATCACCACGACTTTGTCGACCTTCTCGCACGATCTCTTTCCCGAACGAGTGTAACATCATGTTCGGATTTGACCTCCGGATAGCGAGCCCGAGTGAGTTCCGAGGGCCGGTGAAGATACCTTTACCGGTAGGTTCCGTCATGATATCGAAGGGCAACGGAGCGAGATGTCACTAAACATTGCATACCGGGAGTACCGGTGAAGCGGATCTCGGTTACTTTCGAAGGATGGACGACAGGAAGACACCTTACCACTTCCGACCTGGACCGGAGCTAGAGATCCTCCGGCCTTACGAGCTGTGAGTTACATGGAAGATATCACACCTCCAACGTACATCCAGCCGGCATTCTTGCCAAGGATGGCTTGGAAGGTGATGTTATTGACCATGTACCCCACTATTCAGACATGGATTTTTGACAGATACCTCTTTGAATGGATCGATAATGATCATACATAGTCCGTTTTGAGTCTACATGGATTGTATGAGATGTATTCCAGATCGAGTTGTATGATGTATCTTCGACATGATTGGAATGAAAGTGACCATGTCACATTTTTGGCCTTCACCTCTTTTGTGCAAATTGATCAGGAAAAGCCATTAAAGTTAAATGAACTTCGAACAAATAACAGAAAAGAAATAAACAAAAAAAAATAAATAAAATAAATAAATAATAAAAGAAAACTTTCCTTAAAAATCTGAAAATGATAAACACCAAACTCACATGGACATTAAATAAATAAAATAAATTTGAATCGTTAAAAGACAAACAAAATGAACACGAATTTCAAATCAAATCTAAATCAAATTCAAATTCAATCTTTCCAGATTCCAAATCTCAATCAAATCTCAAATTCGATCTTCCAGATCTCAAATCAAATCTCAATCGAAAATTCAAATTCAATCTCCCAAATGCGAAATCCAATCCGTTCTACCCTCTCCCTTGTCCGGGATGGAAGCGGTTGATTCCATTGACACGGATCGAATCCGATGGAGAGGGATTATATCCAATCCAAACCAGGTGACTTCCGATCAACTCTTTTGAACAGGGTATGTAGCATCTACATATTCCCTCCTAATCTATTTCCTTCCATGAAAGTCTTTTACAACTTTCATGAAATTCTCGGAACACCAAAATTCCACACCTTTCAAATCAACACTACAAATCTTTGCAAAGTCAATGACTACATCAAATTCAAACTTTTGGAGTTGAGGACTCTACGTCCGAGACTGCATTGCTTTAGGATTCTTTCCCTATCGCAATGAAATACATCAAAATAAAACTTTTGGGTTGAGGATTTTACATCCGAGACTGCATTGCTTTAGGTTCTTCCCCTATCGCGATGAAATACATCAAATTCAAACTTTTGGGTTGAGGATTTTACATCCGAGACTGCATTGCTTTAGGTTCTTCCCCTATCGCGATGAAATACATCAAATTCAGACTTTTGGGGTTGAGGATTTTACATCCGAGACTGCATTGCTTTAGGATCCTTTCACTATTGCAATGAAATACATCAAAATCAAATTCCTGGGGTTGAGGATTTTACATCCGAGATCGCATTGCTTTAGGATTCTTTCCCTATTGCAATGAAATAAATCAAAATCAAACTCTTGAGGTTAAGGATTTTACATCCAATACCGCATTACTCTGAGATCTCTCCTCATTGTAATGATTCAATCCAATCGATTCAATTTTCCTTTGAGGTTGAAGATGTTACATCTAAAACCACAAAATTCCAATTTTCATTTCAAGTATAAATCCCTTCAAATTAATTTTGACAAAACTTCAATCTAAATTGAAACTCCAAACTAAAATCTAAGCTCACACATCAAAACTTAAACTAAAACAAAATAAAATCTAAATTGAAATTCTCCCAGATCATGTGATTTGGGATTCACTTCCTTTTCCTTTCCCCAGCGAGAGTTTAGGAATCTCCAGTCTACGAGATGTACTTGACACTCCCAGCGGAAACTCTTCTACTTTGTCCTAAGTTTGTCACTTAGACATCCGTGTTGGTTTTGTTGATCTCTTCGGTCAACGCCAATACGCGCGGTGTGCTTGGTTAGCTCACCACACCTATTGAAGTCCATTTGTTAACCTCATTTTTGATGAGGTCTTCTCTTCTTCTTTTTAGTACTTAGGATCTAGCCTTAGGCTTTTCCTTTGACTATCCTAGAGGACTAGAATTGAGACCCACCACTTAGAAATTCAAACCACTTCTTAACTCCCTGCAAACTCTACAAACTTGACTATAGACCCCTAATCACCTAGAGGGTTGAAATCAAATGTGGAAGTTTAAAGGATGGGTTCTTATAGGACTCTTTGGCCTTAGGACTACCCTGGGTGGCCTGGTCTGGTGAAGGGGCTGACTTACACACACACACTACATTTATACACTACACTTTCACACACCTATACCCAACTTGACCTCCTGACTCATGTAGGTGATTTACATGGATGGTCCTTAACCCCTAAGCCCTTGGCTAAGAAGGTTAGGAACAACATAGGGGATGCCTCAAATGAGTCCCTTCATGGCTCATGTGGACTTGATATGGCTTCATGGCTCAACCAAAATGATTTCATTCCACTTACATTCACTCAATCTTGAATTTCCCAAATTTTCAATTTTTGACCCCCGGGACCCTACACCCGCCTAGCCTACCCGAAAGCCCTTGAAATTACCCAAATTTTTGCAAAATATCCAAATCACCCAAAAATTCCTCAAAATCATTCCCAAACATTCCCACACCAATCAAGTTGATCATCCATAGCCAAAAATACCAAAAATTCCAAAAATACCTTCCAATACCCTCCAAATACCCAAAATACCCCTCTTGACCCAAAAATCCAAAAATTCAGCAAATTCCCAGAAAATTCCAGAAAATTCCAAATATTCCCAATTTCATTTTGTTCAACTACACCATAGGCCAATTTTGTCAATTTACCCCACTTTTATCAAAACCCCCAATTTGACCCATTTTAAACCCAAAGTGAACCCAATGTTAAACCAAACCTACCCAATTGACCCAAATTCTGGTCCAATTCAATTCTAAACTTCAATTCAACAATCCCGACACCAATCTAGACCAAATCCAAGTCCAATTTGATTTACATTTGGATCCAATTTCACTTTTGGCATTAAAGCCCAATTTGGACCCATGACCCAAACTCACCCAATTCAACTCCAATTAACCCCAAATCTTTTCCAAATCTTCCTTAACATTTCCACAAACAAAACACTAACATGATTTGCCCAACATTTAGACCCAAACCCCACTCAACTTCAACCCAAAGCTAAAAGGCCCTATTTTGACCTAAACCCAAACCTAACCCAAATGAGCCCAAACCCCAAAATCAAAGCCCAACCAAAGTCAAAACCTCTTTGAAACACTCCCATAAACATTTCCCAACATTAATTTTACATCAATTTCAACCCTAGCCCAACATTGGCCCAAGTTAGCCCAATTTGACCTATATTGGCCCATTCACCAAAGGAGCCCAAATTCAACCCAATTCAAACCCAAATCACTCCCAATTTGCTCCAAGTCACTCATGACACATCTATGAGCTAAACCCAACAATCATTTGGCCCAAGACTTTGCCAAAATTTCATCCTAAAATCCATTTTAAAATCCAAAAGCACACTTCCCTAAACCATTTTAAAAAGCACATTTCCACCAAATACAAAAGCCCAAAAATTGGCCCTAAAGCCCACATGGCAATTTCTTTTCATCATACCTTTAATTGATATCACCCCTAAGCTTCAAAATCATCATTAAACCATTCCAAATCAAGCTTCATACAAATTCCCATCAAATTACCAAAAATTTCTAAAATCCATTTTCATGAAATTGACCAAGCTTTTCCCCAAGCCAAAGACAAGCCATGGAAGGTTTGACATGTGATCAAGCCATTAATGGCAAAAGGAGGAGCCTCTTTTAAGCCCCCTTAAAAAGGTTTTAACCCTTTTAATGCTTCACCCTAATCCATGATTAATCAAAATATTCATGGATGGTGACTTCTCTACCCTTTTCAAGCTGATTCACCTGATCCTCCCTCAGCCCAAATCAGCCATGGAAGGGTGCACCAAACCCAAAATGGTGGGTTGACCCATTTGGACCCAAAATGAGCCTCTCCCCATACCCTTTTGATTCAAACCCTTTACACATGTCCATGGCCAATTGATTGCACAAACCTCCAGCCCTGACCCACCTGGACCTGAGGGTGACCCATGTCTGCTGGCCAGCCGCCTGGGTCACCGGAAAACACCATGGCCGAGACCTTGGGAGGAGCCAAACTTTGGAATTCCACCTTGCTGAGCTACCCCATGCCCAATGGCCACCATGGCTGTTCTTCCCATGCCCGGAGCAGGCTGATCCCAACCCTTGGCCATCCACCGTATGGCTCTCCAGCCACCTCTATTTAAGCCCGACCCCCTCACGGCCATGAGAAGAGAGTTGCACAAACCTTGCCGAAACTCTGCCAAAATTGTTCCAAACCCTTCTCCATCCTTAGAGCAGTTGATCCCCAATGCCAATTTGCCCTAATCCTCACCAACAGAACTCAATTTCTCAGCAAAAACTCCACCCAAAACCAGGACACTTCTCCACAGTGGATCAATCCTCAAATTGATTGGTCCTACACCTTCACCAGACCAAGGGAAGGAGTCCACCAGCAAAAGCCCCCTCTCTAGGCCACCCATCTGTTCCAGACTCCAAGCTTTGTGATCGGGCTTAGTCGAAATCATACCTAGGTGATTCATCAGACCAGGAAACTTCATCTGGAGCTTGCTGGGATCCAATCGAAGGTGACACAACCCTCAGATTGAAGCCACACTTCTCTGAGCAAAGGTATGAGCTAATTCTTCATCCCGAGCTTCTGGAGATTCTCCATTTCAAATGCTTTAATTTCAATGCATGATCACCGTATAGATGTATTCGTCTCTTCAAGACGAATCCATAGAGCATAAGAACACGAAAATCCATTGAGTATTGAGTGAGATATTAAGGATTTAGTGTGGAGGGCTCTCGGGTGAGGATGCTTGGGGACGATGAACGGATGCCGTTCATTTAATACACGCGCGGACGGACGGCCAGGATCACGTCGGATCAGGAGATGGAACGACACAGTGGGGCCCCGGAGCGCTGTGTCAGATGGCGGCGTCGAACCAGAACACGCCGCGTGGCCTTTCGGAGCTGCCGAGGTTGACGCGGCGCCACGTGGATAAATAGAAAATTAGGGTATTTTTCATTTATTTAATTCCCCTAAACTTCAAAAATCCATAACTTTGTGTAGGAAAATCAGAAAAATAAAATAAAAATACCCTCTTGCTCAGTGAACAGAGGAGAATAATGTGGAAAAGAAATTATTTAATTTCATCAAGTATTTTATTTTTAATGATTTATTTCCCTTCTGGATTATTTTAATTCTCCATGCATATAGGAAATTCACCATGGCATGAGACCATAGGGCTTTTGAAGCCTCTGAATTTGGGAACATTCCCTAAATTTTCCAAAGTCAGAGGCCATCCCTGTGAGAAGTTATTGATTTTTTAAATTCATGTTGCTGTTTTAAGTATTTTAATTTCAATAATTAGCATGTTATGAAATAAATTCTAGAAAAATTTGGTGATGTCTCTTATGACTAGAGGACCCTAGGAAAAATAGATTTTGGATTAATTCATTTAAAATTACCCTAATTGGCTTAAACACCCAAAATATCTCCTTAATTAATTAGAGCTAATCATACATCAAATTGACTTGAAATTAATTCTCCACTGACCTCTAGGATTAGAGGAACCCGCCATAAAAATTTGAAGCCAATTGGACTTGGTTAGCCCTACTAAATGGGTTGATTAAGCCACTTAGTCATTTTAAACTTAAAAAATTCATAACATTCAAAATACTTTTTAAAAATTCACCAAATTGGTTTTGGAGCCTCTCTGATATCAGGGGAATTTAAGAAAATTAAAATTTCAATTTTCTAAAAAAGTTGATTTTTTGGTATTATTTTAATATTTTAATAATTAAAAAATAATAAAAATCACAAAAATAATAAAATTCACCAAAATGTCACATTTTGAATTTTAATCACTTAGGAACAAATCCCATATTTTTCTTAGGTCTATTTAATGAGATATTAAATTTTAAAGCCCTAAGGTAATTTTAAAATTAAAAAATATATTTTCTAGCATTTTCACTAAAATAATTATAATAAACCAAGGAAAAATCAGAAAATTGCAAAAATTGATTCTCTAATTTCCTTGATATCAGAGAGATTTTTGAAAAATATAAATTTCATTTTTCAACCTTTATTTTATTTTTAAATTAATTAATACTCCAGAACTTAAAATAATTATAATAAAAATAATATAATTCAAAAAATCACCAAAATTGGTCCAAGTGGTCCTCTGGTCATTAGGAATGTCTAATAATTTTCTTAAGGACAGAAACTTTCCCTTGGTCATATTACTAAATTTCCCTTGGAAATTCCTATTTTCCACCAAAAATAATTACATAATTAAATTAAATACAGAAAAATCACATTTTCTCCTCTCATGTCTTTATTAACATGAGTGAAGTCACATAAAATTTTCAAGTTCATTTAAGCTCAATTTAGTGAGTTATGGAATTATTAAGCTTGAAGGGCAAAATGGTAATTAAAAATTTTAACCCTTAATTAAAACTTTAGGTTTAATAAAATTAACAAATAAAATATTTGATCTTAATCTGATTTGGATGATTGAAATTTAAATAATTAAAGGGTAGGAATCTATTAAACAATTTGAAGATAATTAAAATAAACCTTAATTAAATAATTGATTAAATTTGGAAGAATGATAAAATTGGAATTATTAAGATAGGGATATTATTAGGAAGAGATTTATTCTTTAATTTAAAAATCCCTAAATTAATCATCTCAATAATATTTAATTCCTAATTAAAAATGATAATTCAAATTTAAGTTTTAAAATGTTAAAGGACTTAATCATTAAAATTAAATTAAAAAGTTAAATTATTAAACTCTTTTTAAATTTTCAATTAAACTAAAATTAAAAATAAAAAAATTACATTAAAGATTAAATTAAATTAAATCAAACAAATTAAATAAATTAAGTTAAATTAAATCAAATAAATTAAATTAAATTAAATTAAATTAAATTAAATTTAAAATAATAATAATAATAATAATAATTAAACTAAATTAAATTAAATTAAATTAAATTAAATTAAAACATATTAAATTAAATTAAATTAAATTAAATTAAACTAAAAAAAATAAAATCAAATAAAATTAAAATTTAAATTTAAATTTAAATTAAAATTAAAAATTAGAAAAAATCAAAATTAAATTAAAATTAAAGCTAAACCAGATTAAATTAAATTAAAGTTAAATTAAATTGAATTTAATAACATCACCTAAGACATAAAGGAATTAAATATAAAACAACTTCTATTCCAAATTCAAACTCTTTAACTGAAGTTAAACTAAATCACGAACCATTTGAACTCCAATTTGCCCTCGAAAGCTTTGGTTACCATAACTCCTAAACAGAACATTAAATGAAATGTTACTTCACTTATAGGATATTCAAATGTCCTAGTTCATTGAGCAAGATACTAACAAAACTTGGATTCTCAGACGATTAATTCATTTGCATGATTAAATTCGTTTGGACTTAAAACAATTCTAGTAATATTGAAAAGATGTTTAAGATTCTTCTTAAGCACTTCCTCAATATGATAGGATACTTATAAGAACAATTGAACTTAATTATTTTTTGATGATGAAAATCGTCCTCAAACCAAAACACAAGGACCTAGACGTCATAGGAAATGACTAGCTATAGGATTAGGAATTTGGTAGAAAACAATAACCCTTCCCTTAGCTTTACCTAGGAACTTGCTTAAATATTCTAATTGTGTTTTAAGTGCGGCTTGGGATGACGGGAAGACCCTCCAGGTACGCTTTTATTTTATTGCAATTTACATTATTGCAATTTCTTTAATTGCATCGCACTTACTTTTCTTGCATGATAAACAACTGTTGCATGAAAACCCACACCTTTAGGATAGTTCCTAAAACTGAAACTAAAACTAAGTTAAAAGTCATTGCAAGATAAAATTCACCGCCACAACATTTCAAAATATAAAACAACTCAAAATTTAATCACAAACAGAACACAAAATTACAATTATAACTAAATTAAAACGTCTCGTTGGATGATCGGGAATACCTCGGATGATGTAACCTACGTGTTGCTAATGGGATTTCCCACGGTCTAAATGAAAGTGTGGAACTCATTCAGTTGAGTTTAGCAAATTCATCTGGACTAAGTGAATCCAATAAAAATAACGATGCCGGAAGGATGGAACCGTGGGATCTTAACCGGTGTCGTTATAATCAACTTTAAGATTTGTTTTAATTAAAACACAAAAAACACTTGGAAATTAAGATTTCTCTAAACCAAAACACTTTTCTCATCTCCTGATTTATGACTTCTAAAACTAAACCTCTGCAACAACAAGGAGCTTGGAGCATGGTGGGCAGCACGACCATCGTCATCGGCAAAACTTGAATCTACATCGACTAAACCTTCTTAGAATTAAATGACCAATCCATAGGACTCCGAGGTAGTTTGCTCTAGTGTAACATAAATCCTCAACCTTTTGTTAGGCATTTGCATTGCAAATTAAGCCCCGACTCGGACTTAGGATTCTGAGGTAGTCGTTCGGTACGACATAAATCCTCATAACTTCAAGGCTATTTGTATGATTTTATCACACAAATATAAGTCCAAATTAATTAAAATTGGCAAGATCAAAACATTAAATAAATATTAGGACTTTCCTAAATCAAAGCCAAACAATAGGATAGTCGGGGAATTACCGAAGTTCGCTTCGAATCTGTGATTTCTCCTACCTTTCTTCCTTTGAATTCCCAAAACAAAATGTTCCAAATTTGATCCATTCCCTATTGAAATTCCAAAATTCAATCCCTCGAAAACCTTAAACTTTGAAATTCTTGAGAGCAGAATTACTGATTATTATCGAGAGTTTTCTTAGGTGATTCCCGTCACTTGAGATGTAATTAACTATAGGGGCTTGCCCTTATACGGAATTTTAAAGAACCCAGGTAATATAAACCTTGTTTAATGCTTTCATATTAAGCAGGGGAATTTGTCGGCTTATAAAATTGGTTCGCAGACCAAACGGATGTCACAAATCTTCTAGTTTATTTAATCGAGCCCCACCATCGAGCGTTGTGTCTATCCTTAGGATAGATACACGGTTTGTGGTGCGGTGTTCGTTTATATAAACTATTTGGGATGTGAGATCGGTTTGATTTCATATCTTAAAATCTTCAAATTTAAAATTATTTTCAAAAATCAAATATTACTTTTCAAATTATTTATTTAAATTAAATTAAAAATTTGCCGCACAATTTTTGTAGGCGACCCCTTTTCAAAATAAAACACACAACCTAAAAAAAATATGTCGACAGATCTATAATGATAAAAGGAAATTATGGCATGATCGGAAGATATTCAAAAAGAACTTAGAATATGAACAAAAATTTTTATTATACAACACAAGATTGAAGTTATTTCCAGGAAAGCTCAAGTCTAGATAGTTAGGACCTTTTACAATTGTAAATGTTCATTCTTTTGGAGCTGTCGATATTAAAGATCCTGATACTGGAAATAGTTTTACGGTTAATGGGCATCGATTAAAGCCTTAATTTGACAGGTTTCAACCTGACTTCAAAGAGGTTTTAATGTAGAGTCATCTTGATTAACTGAATGGTTTGTCGGGCTGACGACGTTAAACCAAGCACTTTATGGGAGGCAACCCATATGTATCTTTGTGGTGTGTTTGCTTGTTTGTTGCAGTTGTGCTTTTTAGATTGTAGTCTTTGAATCCTAATTACTCTTAAATACTTTTAAAAATTGATAAATGATGAATCGAATTGAGATATTGGAATATTTTGGACCAAACAAAGTTCAGTGAGAATTTTTGACCACTGGAGCCGCCGGCGCCCTATCACATTTCCTATACTGAACTTGCCTGTTTGAGCGCCGTCGGCGCCCTATCGAGCGTTGCCGGCGCCCAAAATCTGTTTGACGGTAATGCAAGTTTTGACAATTTTTGGCAGGATCTTCATCCTTATAACTCCCTAAACTCCATTTTTTACTTCTTAACTCCAGAAAAACGAAAACCGCCAATCCCAATTCGTATCCTATGGATTCCTTTCCCATTGAAACCCCTCGATTTCGTGTTTTCAACCAAAGGAAGTTCATAAGTTTTGAGGCGCAGCGTTTGTTCAACAAAGTGATGATGAAAAGAAGGATTATCAAGGAAAGAGGCTTCATAAATCGAGGTATGGATAATCCTACTGCTAGAATTGAAGAGATTATTAAGGAGAGACGTTGGGAAGTGCTTTGCTACACTACCGCTGCCATTGTTGTTTCCATCGTGAAAGAGTTTTATTCAAATCTTCACGGGATCAATCAAGGGTTCATATTTGTGTGTGGTAGATTTGTTCAATTCTCTCCTGCACGAATTAATGATCTCTTTATGATCGAGAACGTACCTATTTGTCATTATTCTAATTTCAATGCCATGAGGGATAATATGAATGATGTGTATCGATATCTGATGGATGAGAATGAAGAATGAGAAGTTAGAGAGAATGGATACTTTAGTTTCCCATCTGCATCTCTCAATCTAGTATCAAAGCAGTGGCACTACTTTATTTCAGCAAAGTTATTTCAGACATTGAAGATTAGCAAGGTAATCAAGGAAAGCGTCGTTTTGAATTTTTGTATTCAAACTGGGAGGCTGGTTGACATTGCTAATATTATTATGAAATCAGCACTTGGATTAACTGTGCATGGATCTAAATATGGGCTTGGATACTCGTTCAGTATATTTCTGTTATGTAGTCAATCACAGGTTACTTATGAAAGTTGGGAAAAGGTTCTTCTTCCATGGATGCCTATTGATCCAACTAATCCCAATGACTACCAGACAGTTGGAGATGAAGAAGGCATGAACTTGCTCGTTGATCAACCAATTCATACTTCACAACTGATTCAAACCTATTTTCCTGAAGGTTCCAAAATGATATTGAAGAGGATCAAACAATTGGAGACTGAGGTACGGAACGTTATGAATGCGATCAATAATATTTCTAATTTATTCAATCATATAGATTGGAGAATGAAAGAACAATTTGATCACACTGGTTAAATTTAGATGAGCTTGATCAATCTGATGAAGAAGAACGCGGTGATTGCTGAAGAATCATCTGACGAATTTCCATTTCGTTCATTCTATAACTTATTTGTGCATCATCAATCAATTGGAGACATTAGAGGAGAGGATATTTCTGAAACTAATGTGGAGTAATTGATGAATTCTATTTATGTTTGTTGTGTGTTTAGTTTTCTTTGCTTAGTTATGTTTAATTTGTGTAGTATTTGCTTTGAACTTGGATTTGGATGTGTTTACTTTCATTTTGTGTTTAGATCTCAGTGTTTTCCTATCGTAGAGTACTTGTTGCACTAAATATCTAAAGATAGTTGGTTTGAATGAACATATTTGATGTTTATGATGTAACTTGGATTTTATATATATAAGATTGTTGTATTTTGTTTGTGTAGCTTATGGGATGATGTAAATTCTTATTAAAGTGTTAAACATCATTGTGGACGTCGAAAAGATTGAAATTACGAGAAAATTTTTAGACCCAGAAAATATTTTGGACCAGCGTCGTCGGCGCCCAAATTCAGAGAGTTTGGGCAATTTATTTAAATAGAGCGCCGGCGGCACCCTATCGAGCACCGGCGGCGTGCCGCCGACTCCCAAACCCAGAAAAAGGCTTAAAACCCTCAATTTCGTGATTTTTGCCCTGGAACCCACAAATTCTTCCATTTCCTTCATCTTCTTCTTCCATTGTAGCGATTTTGAAGATCTAGGGCTTGCTAGATCTTGGATTTAAGGAGATTTCAAGGCTTTTCGACACCGAATTTACACTTCTCTTGGTAAGAGCTTCACTTTAAGTTAAAATTTTTGGATTTTCACCATCGAAATCTTTCACATTTCTTACGGTGGAATTTTTGGAGTTATGAAATGATTTTGAGATTTCCATGATGAAATTTGTTATTACTTGTTTAGAATAGTGTTTGGAGTTTGTTACATTATGAATTTGGTATTTATTGGAATTTTCTTGCAAATTTTAGAAATTCACATGGCTCCAAGATTAAGTAATGGGAAGAGGAAATTGAATTTTGTTGAGGAGAGATTTGTCAACATCAAAGCCCAATTTCGCTATAACTCTTACCTTCACAACAAGAAGTGTATCCAAGATCGAGCTTTTGTAGTCCTCGAGGATCTATAGAACAATTGATTGCAGAGCAGAATTGGGAGAGATTTTGTTATTTCACTGTGAATGCTGTTATGGTAGTTGTTAGAGAATTCTATTCGAATATACCCTTGACTGAGACTGAGTATGTGCTTGTTAGAGGAAAGATTGTTGAGTTTACTCCTCAGCGTATTAATGCTTTCTATCAGACTCGGGAACCATTCTTTTGTGAGCACGAAAACTTTGACACTCGAAGGGAGAATATGAGAGAAGTTATTTCTTTTTTGACTAACGGACGAGGAGAATGGAAAGTAAGTAAAAACATTTGATAAATTTCCCCGCCTCCACATAGAATGTTGCTCTAAAGTTTGGCATTATTTCATTTCTGTGAGACTATTACCATCTTATCACCACAGCGAAGTTACTAGAGATAGAACGATTATGAACTACTATATTCAGAAGATGAAAAAGATTGATATTGGAGTTATTATTTACCAGAATATTCAGACGATTGCTAAAGGTGAGACCACTGGAGGATTAGGAAATCCTGCTTTAGTTCATGCCCTATGTGTTCAGTATGGAGTGGAGTTTAGTAGTTTTGAAGAAGTGGCTATACCTTTAAGACAAATTACAAAGAATATTATCCGTACTTATGAATTTGATGTAGGAGCCAGAGCTGAGCGTAGGAGTCCCGATATTCCTACTATGAGTTATGATGTTCCATCTACTTCTGAGCTGCCTACCTTATTTGATATTATGGAGCAGCTGAGACTACAGAGTGCTAGTGTAGATAGACTCCATGGTCAGATGGAAGTATTTGAGGTGAGAAGTGATGTGAATGAAGATTATCTGCAGAGGAGAGTTGAGTTCGATATTGCTTATTATGATGCTCAGGTCAGATTTATGAGGGGGGAGTTCGATGTGATATTTCCTTCTTGCCCCAGCTATACACCATATAGACCTGACCCTGCTGAGGACCCTGCTGATGATCCTGTTGATGACCCTGCTGATCCTGGTGATGGAGACTGGTAGATTGTTTGTTTTTTATTTATTTATGTTGTTCTTGTTGTGTTGTGATGTACTGATGTGATGTAGTGGATATTTACTTTTCATGTGATGTGTAACCCTGTGTTGTACTGTTGTGATGTAGTTATTTGTTTTTCATGTTGTGTAACTCTGTTGGTGTATTATTATGTTATCCTGAAACATTTAAATTATTAGCTGGACTGCGTAGTACTGTGATATTTGTTTCATGTTGTAGTATTCTGTTGACGTTTAGATGTTTAATGTTAATTTCGCTTTACCCATGCAAATATTTAAAATTGTTATATCACTGCTACTAATTGTCTTATGTCTGCTAGTTGTAAATTTTGACTAATACCAGATAGCTGTTGAAGATTTCAAGATCCCAGCACAGAGATGTTAGTTTTCTTCTACTCTAAACTGTTTCAAATTTATTAAAAAATTTAAGTTTGAGGGAGAGTAGAAAAATACTAACTTTTATTTGTTCTTAATTATCATATTTTCTAAAATTATTAGCATAACTTTTGGCAGTTGAACCTTGATATTTTTTTGATATTGTGATGCATACCTTGACCTGCAACTATGCCTACAATTTTATCTTTTAATTTATATTTCAAAGGGTAGTATGCAAAAAATATTTTACACACCAGAGGTACTACGCAAGTATACGTATCGTATCCAATAATACAGGGCTCTTTTGGAGTTCTAGTTATCGATCCCACAGGGAAGATTAATTTAAGAAATTAATTGATTTTCAAATTAAAATTAATTATAATTTTTATTTCTTTTCAAAAATCAGAATTTAAGTTTTATGAAATTTCTACTAGATACAAGTAAAGTAGCAATAAAGTAAAGGTTGATGTAAATATTAATAAAACAACTTTCTCCTTTTCAACTAATCCAAGATTTTTCAGAAAAACTATCATTCGTGGAGAACTTAAAATTATGGTATTGCGCCAAATAGAAGCAATCATATTCTTTACCTTTGCTCGATAGTATAAAGAACATTGGCTAATCTATAGATTGGTTCGGGATGTATTATTAGTATAATGGGTTAATCTAGACTCACACTTCTAGATGTCCAAGGGTGGCTATGATCGGCCCTACTAGTGACCCGTTCCCTTTCTATAAACCAAATTATTAGAATTTAGTCTGTCACTCTAAAAACTAATTAATTCTACGCCCAATAAATAATATTTTCCTATTTATTTTCACTTCACCTTGAATAACCCGCACATGACCTTCCATTACCCAAGGTTTCATGTGATATCTACTAGTTAAAAACTCATCTCTGGATAGGTCTCAGAATTCTTCAACAGATTTTAACATTTCAAATGGCCAGTTTAAAAAGTAAAATAAATATCCGATATGAATATCATCGCAATATTTTAAAAATTAAGTTTATGTTCTCCAACGAAATAAAATTATCTTTATTATCTTTTCATGGTTTAAAGGAGAAAGAAATGTAACTACTCAGAACACATTGAATTCATACAACAAAACATATTTATAAAACTTTGAACCAAGTTACAAATACTTATCTGGAATGTTCCTTCATGTGATCCTTTGACTCCTGCAGACTCCAATGCAAAGTACAAGACTTCAACAACACCAACTCTTACAAACTATCACTTGCAACTCAAGGAATTGAGTAGCAACACTCAAAATAACTAAAATAAACTCACTAGATACTTAAGAAGAATATATGGTGTCTCTCTAAAACTATCTCCGGATGCGGGAGAGCTCTAGGGGGGCTTCTCTGTAGAAATGTCTCCTATTTATAAAGCTTCAAAAATGACCAGGGGTTGCTTAATGCACCTCTTCAAAATTCGTCCAAATTCAATGAATCTTCTAGAAAGTAACTATGGCGCCTAGGCACCGGGATCTGGCGCCTAGGCACCGGGATCTGGCGCCTAGGCGCCGGACTCCGTAACTAGGTCTTCGCACCCCTTCACTTTGGATCGCACCTCTTCGCGATTAAAACTGTTTTCCTGTGTCCAGATGCATTGTATCACATGTCCTATGTATCAGGAGTAACTTCCAGTCTTCTAGAAGGTCTGATAACCGCTTAACATCGTCAAAATAACTGCCTAAAGTTGTCAAAAATCTTATCTACTTCAGTATCAAACTGACACATAGGCGCTAGACCTATAATTTTGGCAACTTTGCTTTTTAGCTTTATTTTTGCTCCTTTTTACTCCTTTTTTGTTTTTGAACTCTTTTTTTCAACACCTATATCCAAAAACATAAAAATAACTTTCATTAAAGCATAATATCCTTAAAAATTGAATCATAAATAAGGCATAAAAATTGGTACTTTTTAAGTGGATCAAATTCCCCCAAACTTAAATGTTACTTCTCCTCAAGAACCCTTTTTATTAAATAAAATGTATAACATCTGGAATGAAGTTTAAATATTAAAGATTCCTTGTAATTTTTGGTTTTATAAATGCTCTAGTAAATCATTAACCGAATTTCACTAAGGTTAATTTTAATAATTTAAAGAATACTTAACTACCAAATCATAAGATTTTAAAATTTTCATTTATTTCAAGAATAATTGTAATTTATCATATTAAAGTCACATAGATAATTTACAAGAAAAAGACTCTCATGAAAACTTTTCTAGTAAAGATGCTTGTACATAAAAATTAAGTTAAAAATGCAATTAGTTTTCTTCCTATAAGATAATTGAAGTAAAGCCAATTTTTTATTAGGCATTTCCTCAAGCTTCTCCTCACATTTTATTTTTTTATCTTTTTCTTCTTTTTTTCTTTTTCTTCTTTTTTTCTTTTTCTTTTTTTTTCTTTTCTTTTTTTTAGGATATTTTTTAATCCTTATTTTCACAATTCATGAGGATTACTATATCTGGATAGCCTGTTAATGATTTTGAACTTCACTATCCTTAACTTATATTAAAAAACTTATAGATTTTCACTTAATAAATATGACATTCTTAATAAGTATTTTTCAAAAATTATTTCAATTTTTGATTTTTCAAGTAGTAGTCTTGATTCCTTAGCATTTCAAAAATATAATTTTCTTTACTATAAATACAAAAAAAATTTTAATCTTATTATTCTTTAAGTTAAATAATTCTATTCTTAAAATCAATCAAAATTATTGAAATTTTAGTTAAGTTTACTAAATTACTTATAAATTTAAATAATCTTAAATAAATTTTTCATTCCTTATGTTATGTTAATATTTTTAAAGAAATATTAGTAATTAAGGACAAATAATATTTAAATTTCAAAGAATTTTTCTCTTCCCCCGAACTTTAGTTTTGGTATAAACATGAATCATGAAATTTTCTAAAGCATGAGAGAAAGAATAACATTTTTCTACCAGGAATTTTTCTAAGTATATGAAAAATAATCTATGAAGGAAAATTTTATTTCTACACAAGCTTTTTATGAATATAAAAGAAATGTTTAAGCATATATAGAAAAATTTTAGTAAGCAGGATCAATTTCTACATATTTTTTTTTGTAATTTTAAACAAAAATAACTAAACTAAACAAGTGTACTGATCACTATACTAAAATAGAAACAAAACATCTCATTATAAAAATAAACTCTAACAATTTAACAATCATTAATACAACAATAAGTGTCTCAGAATCAATAAACTCTAAATATCAAAAGTACACTAACATCAACAGTGCATCAAACATAAAAAATAAATCATCACATACATCCAAAACTAGCATACTAACAAAACAAAAAAATAAATAACACAACTACACAATCCTAGAAATCTACTCATCACTGGTTGTCTCCTCATCCTCATCATCATCAAAAGAAAAATCTACATTCTTATTATGGATATCAAATGGTGAGAATCTAGGGTAGGTCGGGAACTGAACTGAATGATCACCCTTAAGGAATTTAACAAGACTCTCAGAATACTCTACATCAAAATCACTTTTCCTCTGGGTGTACTCAGAAAGATGATCCACTTTCAAATCTATAGTATCCACTCTACACTGGGTTAAAAGTAACATATTTTGTTGCTCTATAAAATTTTCATGCATATTTTCCCAAAAACTAGATGGTAGATCAGCAGCAGAAGTAGAGGGTCGAGAAGTAGAAAGTTTACCTGAAGTAGGTAATGAACTAGAGGGTGCAGTAGAACTCTTACCTCGAAATCCATCATAAATACTAACACTTTCCCGTCCAATGGGCTTGGTAGACTTGAGCTTTTCCTCTGAAAGCTCAGCAACAACTCTAGCACTTTCACACGGAGAATAAATTAAAGATGGGAATCCCAATCTCATAGAAGTGCTGGAACGAGCAGTGGCCTCTATAGAATCATAAATAATACTCCCAACATCAATTGACTTCCTCTCTTGTATGCAGTAGTTGAGGATAGCTCTGTCCTTTGTGACCTCACTCAAATGGTTGGATGGAAGGAGGTGAGCAGAAATAAAGTAATGCCAAGCCTTAGAAACACCATTTAGCTTAGAAGATGAAAAATTTACTCGTTTCTCGTTCCAGATGTTCCAAGCTCCAGTACCATTAGTCAAATATGCAATAATCATCTCCAACTCTCCATCAGATGGAGATAATCCAGAATAGTAGCACTCAATGTTCGGTGGTAGGCCGTAGAAAATGTTGATTCTCAATGGAGTAAATCCTACTCCAACTCCTCTTACAAAGATCTCGTAATCTTCGGCATCCATAAAAGTTATATAAAATTCCCTAACGATATGGATAACAGCAACAGCAGTGAAGTAGCAGAATCATTGCCAGTTCAGTGGAATGATCGTATCTTCAATCCTTCCACCAGAATTGTAGAAACTCCTCTCCGAGATAAATTTTCTCGTCGTAGCAAAGTCATTGTAACAGAAATGCACTGCGGCAGTAGCGAATTTGCTGCGATCAAAATTTTCTCGTTCTTTCCCTTGCTTAGATTTCAGAGCCATCTAAACGTAAGAGAAAGAAAACGCAAAATAAATTAATGGATCAAAAAAATTAGCTTATTTAAGCTTTAAAAAACTTAAATAAAGCTTCAAATTTATGGATTAAACTCCAAAATTCCAAATTTCAGTTTTGCTCAGAAGTTGAAAAATCCATGGTGAAAATCAAAAATAAATGGATAGAAGGTAGATCTGACCTTAAGATGAAGAAATCGAGTGATTCAAAGCTCAAAAACTCAAAAATCCAACCTAAAAATGGATCCCTAAGTGTGTTTTTCATGAAATATGGAGGAAGAAGGAGCTTAGGCGTCGTTAATGGCATCGGTGGGTTTAAAAGCCTGATTTTCAGGTTCAGGACGAACCGACGCCTAGGCACCGAATTCTGGCACCTAGGCACCGAATTCTAGTGCCTAGGCACCAGACTCGCCTTACCAAAAATTTGATTTAAAATTTGTATTTTCCACCAAAACTTAATAAATTCGACTTCTAATTACTCACATGAGAGTATTACTCTAATTTCTAACTTCCAAACATTTTCACAAACAATTTAAGTGATAACATAGATCCAACATTCAAACACAAGATATAATCAAACTCTTCCAATTCCAATTCACATTTTTCCATTCCAAGCTCAAGAAATTACAGAAAAGTACTATAACAAGATTCAACACTCTATAAACAACACAAACATCATTATTTCAAAGCAAATTCATAATCAAACAACACACTTTGACAATGAAAGCAAACACACAAACTAAATATTTGACTCACTAAAACATGACTCAATCACACCTAAAACAAACTAATGATCTATTCCTCTCCAAACTTTGAATTTCCATCCCTCTCGAAATGAAGTTCGCTAGGCCAGCATGGTTAGAAAACTAATGTCCTTGGAAATTCCTAAGCTGCCTTCTCGTCAATCCATTTGTTCTTCGCTTACATCGTCACTTGAGAATCTTGAAAGGCCACCATATGATCAAATTAAAGCTTCGTGTGCCATTCCAAGTGCTCGATTTGGTGATACATCTCATGAAGACAATTTCCAACACTTAGCAATTCCGCCTCAATCTTATCTAGACGACTGAATAATTTCTCCAAACTTACAACAATAAATCAATTGAAATAAGGTTAAGGATCTTTAGAAGACTTATCTCTTATCCCATTGCCATGATCTCCTCTCTCTATTGCTTCTAAACTTCACTTTTCTCTTCCAAAATGAGTTGTGCTAGACGAAATTAGGGTTGCTCAGGGATTAGGGATGAAGATAGGGTAGTTTATAGGAAGAACTCATGTGAAAAATTGAAGATTTTTTGTTTTTTCATGAACTGTAACTGGGGCACTTAGGCGCCGAAATCTGGCACCTAGGTGTCAGACCATTGATACACGGGTTATGCTGGTGCTTAGGAGCCAAGTTTGGGCGCCTAGGCGCCAGAACTACGTTCGCCTCCGTTTCGCCCATCGTCAAATTTACAAAGTTTCGGTCTTAAAATAGGTCTATTAAAATAGGTCTATTAAAATGGTGTGATCAACCCACACACATCGATTAAGATAAATTCAATTCACAAACAATCACAATGATAATATATGGGTTGCCTCTCACAAAGCGCTTGATTTAACGTCATCAGCCTAACCTAATTAGTTATTTTTATCGGGTAGACTCAGCTTGTAAGCCTCCTTGTAAATCGATTTCATTTCTCCCATATAAGGCTTCAGTTTAAATCTGTTAACTTTAAA
Organism: Papilionanthe hookeriana x Papilionanthe teres; assembly: GCA_022702705.1. NCBI lineage: Eukaryota > Viridiplantae > Streptophyta > Magnoliopsida > Asparagales > Orchidaceae > Papilionanthe > Papilionanthe hookeriana x Papilionanthe teres. The sequence goes on from CM040421.1 coordinate 143,707,712, forward strand.
TATTTTTTTCGTCTTGGGATCTTTAATATCCACAGCTCCATAAGAGTATACTTTCTTAATTATAAATGGTCTCATTCACTTAGATCTTAATTTTCCAGAAAAAGTCTTAAACGAGTATTAAATAATAATACTTCTTGTCCAGGCTCAAATATTTTTCTTGAAATCTTTTTATCATGTAATTTCTTCATTTTTTCTTTATAAATCTTTGCACTTTCATAGGACTCATTTCTTATCTTTTCCATTTCATTCAGTTGTAACAGTCGTTTCTCTCCTGTGGCATTCAAATTATAATTGAACTCCTTTATCACCCAGTAAGCTTTATGTTCCAGTTCAATAGGTAAGTGACAATGTTTAACATAAACTAACTGATAAGGTGACATTCTGATAGGTGTCTTATAAGTTGTTCTATAAGCCCATAATGTAGAATCAAGTCTATCAACCCAGTCAGTTTTTTTAGAATTAACAGTCTTCTCTAATATTCTTTTAATTTCTCTGTTTGATACTTCAGCCATTCCACTTTTTTGTGGATGATAAGCAATTACAATTCTATGTTTAATTCTGAATTCTTCCAGTAATGATTGAATTCTTACATTTCTGAAATGATTTTCCCCATCTGTGATAATTGCCCTCGGCATTCCAAATCTTATAAAAATCATTTTCTTTAAAAATTTTGAAACACTTTTAGAATCACAATTAGGTAAAGCTACAGCTTCAATCTACTTTGAAACATAATCAACTGCTAATAAAATATAAAGCTTTCTAGATGATGGTATAAAAGATCCCATCAAGTCTAAACCCCATACATCAAAAATCTCAATTTCTAATATATAGCTTAGATGCATTTCATCTTTTCTAGATATATTCCCCATTCTTTGACATCGATCACAAGTTTTCACATAATGTCCAACATCTTTGAATAATGTAGGCCAATAAAATCCAGAATTTAAAATTTTAAAAGCATTTTTATCCACTCCAAAGTGTCCTCCAATTTCAGAATCGTGACATTTTTTAATAATTGCAAAAGTTTCTTCATAAGGTACACATATTTGAATCACAAAATCTCTTCCTATTTTAAATAAATAAGGATCTTCCCAAATATATGATTTAGAATCATTCTTGAATATCTTAATATATTTGATATTCAATCCATAAAGTAAAATATTACTAACCAAATAGTTAACTATATCTGCATACCAAGGCGTTTGTAATCCTTGAATAACATATAACTATTTATCTGAGAATTTCTCTTTTATGTTTTCTTTAGTAATCTTCGCACTATTATTTTTAATTCTTAATAAATGATCAGCATATTGGTTGTCAGCTCATTTTCTGTCCACAATTTGAAAAAAAATTCTTGTAAAAGTAGAACCCATCTTATCAATCTAGGTTTAGCATCTTTTTTAGACATTAAATACTTTATAGCGGAATGATCAGTGTGTACGATACATTTGGTCCCAAGAAGATAAGGTCTAAATTTATCAAAAGCCATATACTATTGCTAAGAGCTCTTTCTCAGTAGTAGTGTAATTTATTTGAGTTTCAATAGGAGTTTTGCTAGCATAATATATAACTCTGAAAATTTTCTCATATTTTGTCCCAATACAACTCCAATTGCATAATCACTTGCATCACTCATTAATTCAAAAGGTTTACTCCAATTAGGTGCAACAATGACAGGTGCAGTGATTAATTTCTCTTTTAGAATATTGAAAGCATTCAGACAATCTTCATTAAATTCAAACTTAGCTTCTTTTTCTAATAAATGACAAAGAGGTTTAGCAATCTTAGAAAATTTCTTTATATATCTTCTATAAAATCCAGCATGACCCAGAAAACTTCTCACATCAGAAACAGTAGTAGGTGGTTGAAGTTCAACAATAATTTTCACTTTTGCCTAGTCAACTTCCATCCCTTTTTATGAAATTTTATGTCCAAGTACAATTCCTTTTGTGACCATAAACTGACATTTTTCCCAATTTAGAACCAAATTTGTTTCTTCACATCTTTTCAGAACTTTTGTTATATTTTCTAAGCAAGACTCAGAAGAAGTTCCAAATACTGAAAAATCATCTTCAATTCCTTTTTCAATTAAATCACATAATATTTACATCATACATCTCTGAAAGTTGCAAGTGCATTACATAAACCGAAAGGCATTCTTCTAAAGGCAAATGTTCCATAAGGACTTATAAATGTTGTTTTCTCTTCATCCTCAGGAGCAACGGGTAATTGATGATAACCAGAATATCCATCCAAAAAACAAAAATATGAGTGTCCAAATAATTTATCCAGCATCTGATCCAAGAAAGGTAAAGGAAAATGATCATTTCTAGTGGCGTTGTTTAATTTTTGAAAATCGATGCAAATTCGCCAACCAGTAACTTGTCTTGTAGGGATTAATTCATTTTTATCATTAACAATGACAGTTACTCCTCCTTTCTTCGGAACACAATGAATAGGACTTACACATTGACTATCCAAGATAGGATAAATAATTCAAGCATCTGACCATTTTAAAATCTCTTTTTTAACAACCTCTTTCATAATTGGATTCAATCTTCTTTGAGATTCAAATGTAGGTTTACAATTTTCTTCCACTAAAATCCTATGCATACAGATTAAAGGGCTTATTCCTCTTATATCTGCAATAGTCCAACCAGAAGCTTTCTTATAATTCTTCAGAACTCCTATTAATTTTTCTTCTTGATCTTTATTTTGTTCTGAAGATATAATCGAAGTTAAAGTTAATGAATTTCCAAGAAATGCATACTTTAAATGTGCAGGTAACATTTTTAATTCCAGTTCAGGGGCTTTTTCAACTGAGGGTAAAAGTATATCATTTTTAGTCGTGTCTAAAATTTCCCAATTATCATGAATATAATGAGTTTCTTCAAATAAATTTTCTTCATTCACTTCTTCAATTTCATTAGTTAATGACTCATTATATAACATAGATTCAGCATTTTTTTCTTCAGAAATGACTTTACATTTTTCTTGATATTGCTTTTCAATTATATAATCAATAATATCCATCAGATAGTATTTTTCTTTGTCAGGATACCTCATTGATTTCAGAACATTAAATGTTATGTCTTGATCATTAACTCTTATTGTTAATTCTCCTTTTTGCACATCAATCATAGCTCATCCAGTAGCCAGAAAAGGTATCCCTAAAATAAAAGGTATTTCTTTATCTTCTTCCATATCCAGTACAATGAAATCCATGGGGAAGATAAATGTATCCACATTAATAAGAACATTCTCTATAACAAATTTAGGATAAGTAATAGATCGATCCGCTAACTGAAGAGTTACAGTGGTGGGAGAAATCTCTCCTAAATCTAACCTTTGAAAGATAAAAAATGGCATGAGATTAATACTTGCTTCTAAATCACATAAGGCTTTTCCACAAAATTTTTCTCCAATAGCACATGGTATAGTGAAACTTCCAGGATCTTTAAGTTTCTGAGGTAGTTTCTTTTGAATTATTGCACTACATTCTTCACTTAATGCAACAGTTTCATAAGCTTTAAATTTCCTTTTCTTGCTTAAAATATCCTTAATAAATTTGGCATAAATCAGAATTTGTTTCAAAGCTTCAGCAAAAGGAATGTTGATGGTAAGTTTCTTAAAAATCTCAAAGAACTTAGAAAATTGATGGTAAAGCTTCTATTGTTTTAGTCTTTGAGGAAAAGGTGGTGGTGGTCTTTCAACTTCCACTTCAATAGGAATTATAGTATGATCTTTACTTGGAGGAAGAGTTTTTTTAGGTTTTTCAATTTCTTCAACCTCTCTCTCTTTTTCAATTTCATTCTAAATTTTCTCTTTTAATTGCTTTTCACTTCTAAGTTGTACAGCTTTTGCTTGTTCATAGTCTTTTCCAATTTCTTTTGGATTAATTTTGATATTGCTAAGAAGTGTTCCTTGAGGTCTGTAATTAATTAAATTAGCAATTTATCACACTGATTCTTAATATTTCAAATAGCAATGTTTTGACTTTGTAACTGATTACCTAGTTGCAAGATCAATTCTTTTAAAGATAACTTTTTTATTATTATTAAAACCAGGAGGATAAGTTGGTCTAAAGTTTGAACTACCTTGATTGTTCCAATTCCCAGTTGGAATAACTTGATTATTACCCCATTGTTGATGTCAATTATTCCAATTAAAATTAGGGTAATTTTTCTAACCTAGATTATAATAATTTAAATAAGGGTTATTAGTTTTACTAGCAATAGCTTGCAATGTCTCCATTGTTTGAGAATCATCAATATTTACAGAATTGTCATCCCTTACATGTGATACGTTAATAGCAAAATTATTCAATTTCTTAGATATCACAGCCACTTGTGAGGCTAAAATAGAAAAGGCTTCATTATCTTGAATATTTACCACTATTTTAGGATTAACCCTTTCAGAATGCCATTGAAAATTATTGTTACATTTCTTCAATTAAGGTATAAGCTTCATCAAATGTCTTAGCCATTAAAGAACCACCAACAGTAGCATCTATAATAGATCTAAGTGATCCAATAAGTTCGTTATAAAATGTTTGAATAATTAACCAATCTGGTAAAGCATGATGAGAACATTTTCTTAATAGTTCTTTAAATCTTTCTCATGTTTCATAAATTGTCTCTCCATCAAATTGAATAAATGAAGTAATATCATTTCTTAATTTAGCATTTTTAGAAGGAGTAAAATATTTAGCAAGGAATTTTGGTGTCATATCTGCCCAAGTTTTAATAGAACGAGTTGCTAATGAGTTCATCCACATCTTTGCTTTATCTTTTAAGGAAAAAGGAAAGAGTCTAAGCCTAATAGCATCATCAAAAACATTATTATATTTAAAGGTAGCAAAAAGTTCTAAAAAACTAGCAAGGTGTAAGTTTGGATCCTCATTTGGTGTTCCTCGAAATTAATTATTTTGAACCATTTGAATAATATAAGGTTTAAGCTCAAAAGAATTAGCATCTACAGTAGGCATTTGTATACTAATATGAAGTTCATCAGCTGTAGGGTTTGCATAATCCCTTAATGGTTTATAAACATTTTGTTCATTAATTTCTATTGGATTTTCATTATTGTTATGTAAGTTAGCCATTTCTTGATATTTTTGAATTTCTTTTCCTTTTCTAATTCTTTTAAGAGTTCTTTCTAATTTAGAATCAAAAGGTAATAATCCTTCAGATCCAGAACTACGCATAATAAATTAAATAAAAGGACTTGAAAATAAAATAAAATAAAATAAAATCTTTTTTGTATTTTTGTTTTTGTAAATATTTTTATATTTTTAAAGAAATAAATGTGTATATAAAATATTTTTAATTTGAAAAATCTAAAAATTGTCTTTCACTTCACCGGCAACGGCGCCACAAATTTGATATTTTTTCGATATTGTGATGCGTACCTCGACCTGTAACTATGCCTATAATTTTATCCTTTAATTTATATTTCAAATGGTAGTATGCAAAAATTATTTTGCATACCAGAAGTACTACTTAAATATACGTATTGTATCCAGTAATACAGAGTTCTATTGGAATCCTGGTTATCGATCCCACAGGGAAGATTAATTTAATAAATTAATTGATTTTCAAATTAAAAATAATTATAATTTTTATTTCTTTTCAAAAACTAGATTTTAAGTTTTATGAAATCTACTAGATACAAGTAAAGTAGCAATAAAGTAAAGGTTGATGTAAATATTAATAAAACAACTTTCTCCTTTTCAACTAATCCAAGATTTTTCAGAAAAACTATCATTCGTGGAGAACATGAAATTATGGTATTGTGCCAAATAGAAGCAATCCTATTATTTACATTCACTCGATAGTATAAAGAACATTGGCTAATCTATAGATTGGTTTTGGATGTATTATTAGTAAAATGGGTTAATCTAGACCCACACTTCTAGATGTCCAAGGGTGACTATGGTCGGCCAAACTAGTGACCCGTTCCCTTTCTATAAATCAAATTATTATAATTTAGTCTGTCACTCTAAAGACTAATTAATTTTATGCCAAATAAATAATATTTTCCTATTTATTTGCACTTCACCTTGAATAACCCGCACATGGTCTTCGATTACCCAAGGATTCATGTGATATCTACTAGTTAAGAACACATCTTCGGATAGGTCTCAGAATTCTTCAACAGATTTTAACAATTCAAATGACCAGTTTAAAAAGTAAATTAAGATCCGGTATGAATATCATCGCAATAATTTTTAAAACTAAGTTTGAGTTCTCCAACGAAATCAAATTATCTTTATTATCTTTTCATGGTTGAAAGGAGAAAGAAAAGTAACTACTCAGAACACATTGAATTCACACAAAAAAAACATATTTATAAAACTTTAAACCAAGTTACAAATACTTATCTAGAATGTTCCTTCAAGTGATCCTTTGACTCCTAATGACTCCAATGTAAAGTACAAGACTTCAACATCACCAACTCCTACAAACTCTCACTTACTACTCAAGGAATTGAGTAGTAACACTCAAAATAACTAAAATAAACTCACTAGATACTTAAGAAGAATATATGGTGGCTCTCTAAAACTATCTCCAGACGCGGGAGAGCTCTAGGGGGCATCTCTATAGAAATTTCTCCTATTTATAGAGCTTCAAAAATGACCAGGGGTTGCTTAAGGCGCATCTTCAAAATTCATCCAAATTCAATGAATCTTCTAGAAAGTAACTGTGGCGCCTAGCCGCCGGACTCCGTGACCAGGTCTTCGCACCCCTTCACTTTGGATTGCACCTCTTCGAGATTAAAACTATTTTCCTGTGTCCAGATGCATTGTATCACTTGTCCTATGTATCAGGAGTAACTTCCGGTCTTCTACAAGGTCTGATAACCACTTAACATAGTCAAAATAACTGCCCAAAGTTGTCAAAAATCTTATCTGCTTCAGTATCGAACTAACGCCTAGGCGCCGGATTCTGGCTCCTAGGCGCGAGACCTATAATTTTGGTAACTTAGCTTTTTAGCTCTATTTTTGCTACTTCTTGCTCCTTTTTTTCCTTTTTGAACTCTTTCTTTCATCACATATATCCAAAAACATAAAAATATCTTTCATTAAAGCATAATATCCTTAAAAATTGAATCATAAATAAGGCATAAAAATAGGTACTATTTAAGTGGATCAAACCTCACTGTAAGTAACTAAAACTTTTTATTTCAGTTGAATATTATTGTGATATGATGAAAATATTTAGTAATAAAGGTTGATTTTATAAAAGTGAGATATTTGGTATGGAAGGATTTAATTATAGTCTACTATTTAAAGTAAAGAAACTGTATTTTTGAAATGTTAAGGGACTTAAATATTGTGTTTTAAGAAGAGATTGTAACTTTATGATGAATAATAAAGCTTATACTTAACTATAAAGTAAAGAAATGTTTCAAGTTTAAATTTTAGAAAAAGGAGAGTGAAGTTCAAAATCATTAAAGGGTTATCCAAATATAGTAATCCTCAATAAAAAAAGAGAGAAAAGAAAAGAAGGAATGAAAAACAATCCCTAAAAGAAAAAAACAAAGGAAAAAAAAAGAAAAGAAAAGAAAAACAAAGAAAAATGTTTATGAGGAGAAGCTTGAGGAAATGTATAATCAAAAATTGGCTTCATTTGAATCACCCTAAAGGGAAAGCTTGATTTCATTTCTGAATTTATGTTTTAAGTACTGGCCTACATTCTAATGAAGTTTACATGAACTCCTTTCTCACATAATCTTTTGAGGCACTCTTAATGTGTCAAATTATGGTTCATCTTGAAACAAATAGAAGACTAGAACTCTTAGACTTGATTGTTGAATATTCTTACACCTGTAGTGTTAACCTGAGTTACTAAATTTCTTTCTGAAAATATAAACAATATATTCTTTTGAATGAAAAATTTTAGTGTCCTATAGTTGAAAAGTACATTGCCTAGAGTTATATTTTATGTAGTAAAAAGATTACTTGAGGACAAGAAATAGTTAAAATTTGGGAGATTCTGATGCACCAAAAATATATACAGTTTTTGCTATATAATTTTACCCATTTTTGGTGATATTGCACTTTAAAGAAAGGTATTTTTCATGATTTGTTGCAGGTATGATGATTTTAGGGGATTGGATTGAAAAGAAGCAAAAAGGAACGAAACCGGAGCAAAAAGGAGCAAAATGGTGAAAAAGTGTTCTGGCGCCGCCGACGCCTAAATCTAGAAAGTCCATAATTAATTGCACGATAGAGCGCCGCCGGCGCCCGAAGTCGGTGGAGTTCGAATTTGAAGAATTTTGGTGACTTTTTGAAGGGATTGTCGATGAATTTTAAATTTAATTTAAATATATATATAATTTGGAAAGTAGCTTTTGATTTTGAAAATAATTTTAAGTTTAAAAATTTTAAGATATGAAATCAAACCAATCTCACATCCCAAATAGTTTATATAAACGAGCGTCACACCACAAATGGTGTATTTATCCCGAAGAATAGACACACTGCTTAATGATGGGGCTCGATTAAATAAACTAGAAGATTTGTGACATCCGTTTGGTCTGCGAACCAATTTTATAAGCCGACAAGTTCCCCTGTTTAATATAAAGAAATTAAACCGGTTTTACATTACCTGGGTTCTTAAAGTTCCCTATAAGGGAAAGCCCCTATAGTTAATTACATCTTAAATGACGGGAATCACTTAAGAAAACTCTCGATAATGAACAGTGGTTTTGCTCTCAAAAATTTCAAAGTTTAAGGTTCCAAAGGATTGAATTTTGGAAATTTCAATAGGGATTAGCTCAAACTCAGAACAGTTTATTTTAAGAATCCAAAGAAAGAGAAGTAGGAGAAGCTGAGGATCCAAGAAGAATCTTGACAACTTCCCAACTATCCTATTATTTGGCTTCAATTTGGGAATTTATTTAATATTGCAATACTGCCAATTTTAATTAATTAGGACTTATGTTTGTATGACATGATCATACAAATAGCCTCGAAGATGTGAGGGTTTATGTCATACCAAACGACTACCTTGGAGTCCTAAGACCGGTTAGGGCTTAATTCACTTAAAATGATTATACAAATGCCTAACGAAAAGTTGAGGATTTATGTTGCACTAAGCAAACTACCTCGAAATCCCATGGCTTTATTATTTAATTCTAAGAAAGGTTTAGCTGGTGTAGATCCGAGTTTTGCTGATGAAGATGGCCGTGCTGCTCACCATGCTCCGAGCTCCTTGTTGTTGCAGAGGTTTAGTTTTAGAAGTCATAAATTAGGAGATGAGAGAAGTGTTTTGGTTTAGAGAAAATCTTAAAATCCAAGTATTTTTAATATTTTAATTAAGACAAATCTTAAAGTTGTTTAAACAGAACAGATTAAGATCCCACGGTTCCATCATCCCAGCACCGTTATTTTCATCGAATTCACTTAGTCCAAATGAATTTGCTAAACCCAACTGATTGAGTTCCACACTTTCATTTAGATCGTGGGAAATCTCGTTAGCAACACGTAGGTTACATCATCCGAGGTATTCTCGATCATCCAACGAGACGTTTTAATTTAGTTACAATTATAGTTTTGTTGTTCTGTTTGTGATTAAATTTTGAGTTGTTTTATATTTTGAATGTTGTGGCGGTGAATTTTATCTTGCAATGACTTTTAATTTAGTTTTGGTTTCGGTTCGGGGACTATCCTAAAGGTTTTGGTTTTCATGCAACAATCTTGTTTAACATGCAAGAAAAAGTAAAGTACAGTGCATGTAAGTAAATTGCAATAAAATAAAAGCGTACCTGGAGGGTCTTCCCTTCATCCCAAGCTACACTTAAAACACGTGCTAAGGCATTTAAATATTTATAACAAGTACCTAGGTAAAGCTAAGGGAAGGGTTTTGGTTGTCTACCAAATTCCTAATCCTATTGCTAGTCATCTCCTATGACGTCTAGGTTCTTGTGTTTTGGTTTAAGGATGATTTTCTTCATCAAAGAACAATTAAATTCAATTGTTCTTTTAAAACATCCCATCATATTGAGGAAGTTCTTAGGACTAGTCATAAACATCTTTTCAATACTTCTGGGATTATTTTCAGTCCAAGTAAATTTAGTTGCATGTGTGAATTAATCATCCAAAAGTTTAGTTAAACTTTGTCTCTTGCTCGGTGAACCCAGGTATTTGATTACTCGATGAATGAAGTGACATCTCACTTAAATACTCTATTTAAGAGTTATAATAATTAAAGCCTTTAAGGGTAAGTTGGTTTATTGAGAATTTTAATCACTCTTAATTTAAAGTTTGAGTTAATGATTTAAAGTGATTTAGTTTAATTATGAGGTTTTAATTAATAATTTTAAGTTTGGAATAGTGTTCAAATTATTTTAGATTTAATTTAAATCTTTACACTTTCAATTATCTTAGTATTTCAGATAGATGTTTATGTTTTAAATTTACTTAGATCAAAAGAGGTGTTGAAATTATTGATATGTTTTGATTTAAATCTTAATGATTTCATTTAGGTTGGTTGTTAAGTAATTTTAATTTAATTTAATTTAATTTAATTTTAATTTAATTTCATTTAATTTGATTTAATTTAATTTAATTTTAATTTAATTTTAATTTAATTTTAATTTAATTTTAATTTAATTTTAATTTTAATTTAATTTAATTTTAATTTTAATTAAATTTTAATTTTAATTTAATTTAATTTTAGTTTTAATTTAATTTTAATTTAATTTAATTTTAATTTAATTTAATTTTAGTTTAAATATTTTAAACTTAATTTAATTTAATTGTTAAGTTGTTAATTTAATTTAATTTAAACTTTGACTTGACTTAATTTAATTTAATTTAATTTAACTCCAAGATTTTAAATTTGATTTTAATTATTGGACCATTTAACATTTTAAGCATTAATTCATTTAAGGGTTATCTTTTTTTTAATTTTTAATTTATTTAGTTTGGATTATTATTTTAATTTTTAATTAAGAACTAAATATTATTGAAGTGACTTATTTAGGGATTTTTAAATTAAAGAATAAATATCCTCTTAATAATATCCCTATTTTAATAATCCAAGTTTTAAATATATTCTTTCCAAAATTTAAATTATTTAATTAATTAGAGTTTCATTTTGATATTTTCAAAGTGTTTAATGGGTTTCTACCCTTTTAATTTCCCTAAGTTTCAATCATCCAAGAGAAAATTAAAATCAAATATTATACCCTCCATTTTGATTAAACCTAAAGTTTTAATTAAGGGTTAAAATTTTTAATTACCTTTATGCCCTTTTAGGCTTATTCATTTCATAACTCACTAAATTGAGCTCAAATGAATTTGAAATTTTTATGTCACCTCACTCACATGTAAATTAAGACATTAGAGGAGAAAATGTGATTTTTCTGAATTTAATTTATTTATATAATTATTTTTAATGAAAGATAGGGATTTTCAAGGAAAATTCAACAACATGACCAAGGAAAGGTTTCTATCCTTAAAAAAATTATGAGATGTTCCTAATAAGCAGAGGATCACTTGGACCAATTTTTGTGATTTTTTGAATTATTTTTTATTTATTATAATTATTTAGAGTTTTAGAGTATTAATTAATTTTAAAATAAAATAAAATTTGAAAAATAGATTTTATATTTTTCTTAAATTTCTCTAACCTCAAGGAGTCTAGAGAAATAAATTTTCTAATTTTCTAATTTTTTTATTAGAATTATTTTAGTTAAAAAGGTTGAGAATTCATTTTTTAATATTAAAAATTACATTAAGCCTTTAAAATTCAATATCTTATCCTAGGGACTTAGGAAAAATATTTGGTTTGTTCCTAAGTGATTAGGAGTCAAAATGTGACATTTTTATGATTTTTAATATTTTTGTGATTTTTCTTATTTTTTAATTATTAAAATATTAAAATATTGTGAAAAATTAAATTTTTTATAAAATTTCAATTTTAATTTTGCTGAACTCCCCTGATATCAAAGAAGCACTAAAACTATTTTTGTGAATTTTTGAAAAGTATTTTTGGAGTTATGAATTTTTAAAGTTCCATTTTGCTTATGAGGCTTAATCAATCCATTTGGTGGGGTTAATCAAGTCCAATTGATTTCAAAATTTTATCCAAGGTTCCTCTGATCCTAAAGAGTAATGGAGAATTGTTTTCAAGTCAATTTGGTGTGTGGTTAAGCCTAATTAATTCAAATTCAATTTTGGGAGTTTAGTCCAATTAGAGTTATTATAAATGAATTAACTCAAAATATATTTTTCATAGGGTCCCCTGGTCCTAAGAAACATCACCAAATTTTCCTAGAATTTATTTTACAACATGCTAATTATTGGAATTAAAATACCTAAAACAGTGACATGAACTTAAAAAATCAATAACTTTTCACAGAGATGGCCTCTGACCTTGAAATATTCAGGGAATGTTCCCAAGATTAGAGGCTTCAAAAGCCCTATGGTCTCATGCCATGGTGAATTGTATATGCAAATGGAGAATCAAAACATTGGAAACAGTAAATAAATTATTAAAAATAAAATACTCATCCAATTAACTTGATTTCTTTTTCATATTATTCTCCTCTATTCACTGAGCAAGAGGGTATTTTTATTTTATTTTTGTGATTTTTCTATACAAAGATATGAATTTTTGAAGTTCTGGTATTTAAATAAATCCAAAAGTCCTAATTTTCTATTTATCTGACTCGGCACCGCGTCATCCTTGTCCGGATCGGAAGCTCACGTGTCACTCCGTGATTCGGCACCGCCATCTGAGTCAGCGCTACGGGGACCTGTCATTCATGTACCATTGCGCTGTCCGGCTTGATCTAGACTGTCTGCTCGATACACGCGCGATCCAAAGGCTCCTGGCCATCATCTCCGACTGGTGTGCACCTGTGACCATCCACATTAAAACCCTAAGATCTCACTCGATTCTCCATGGATTTTTACGTTCTTATACTCTATCGATTCCTCTTGAAGAGACGAACATATCTATATGGTTAAGGTGCATTGAAATCAACTCAAACTAAATGGAGAATCTCCAGGAGCTCGGGAGGAAGAGTGAGTTCATACCTTTGCTCAGAGAAGTGAAGCTTCGATCTGAGGGTTGTGTCACCTTCAATTGAGTCCAAGCAAGCTCCAGATGAAGTCTCTTGCTCTGGGGAAATTCCTAGGTACAAAAGTGACCAAGGCCGATCATAAAGCTTGGAGGCTGGGAGCAATGGCTGACCTGGTGAGGGTGTAGAGTCAATCAATTTGAAGATTGACTCACTGTGGTGAAGTGTCCTGGTTTTGGGCTTGAATTTCAACTCCAAAATTGGACTCACAGAGAGGGCTTTAGGGCTGGATTTCGGTGGGGGATCAAGTTCTCTATGTCTGGAGAGGGATCTTGAGTGATTTTGGCAGAGTTTTGGTAAGGTATGGTTCAACACCTCCTTTTGCCGAGAGGGGTAGAGTTTAAATAAACATGGCTGGAGGGCTTCCCTGGGGGGTTTGATAGCTGGGATCAGCTGCTCAGGGGAGGAGAAGAAGAGCTCCAGTGGCCATTGGGGTTGGGACAGCTCAGCAGGTGAGTTTTGAATTTTTTGGCTCACATGGAGCTCTCGGGCATGGTGTTTTTCGGCAACCCAGGCGGCTGGCCGGCAGGGTTAGGTCACCATCTTGATCAAAAGGATCAGGGGTTGGCAATGGTGCAGTCAATTAGCCATGGACATTGTAAAGAGTTTAGCTTTAAGTGGTATGGGGAGAGGGGTGATTTTGGATCCAAATGGGTCAAGTCATGCAAATGGGTTGGGTTCACCTCTCCAAGCTTTGGTTTGGGCTGAGGGAGGTCAGGTGAGTCAGCTAGATTAGTGAGGAGAAGTCACTATCCAAGCATGTTTAAGTTTAATCACCTTTAAGAGAATCCTTAAAGAGGCTCCTCCTCTTGCCATTTATGGGATGGTCACATGTCAAACTTCTCATGGCTTTACATGGGGCTTAAGGATGGCTTCATGGCTTCATTTGGGCTTGGGGATGGCTTAGTCAATTTCATTGGAATGGATTTTAAGAATTTTGGCATTTTGATGGAAATTTGGATGAAGCCTAATTTAGAATGATTTAATCATAGGTTTCAAACTTTAGGGATTGATTTTATCAAGTAGATGATGAGAAGGAATTGTCATGTGGGCTTTGGATGAATTTTTGGGCTTTTGGGTTTGGTGGAAGTGGGCTTTTTAAAAGGCTTAAATGGGTGGGCCTTTATATTTCAAAATGGACTTTTGGATGAAGAATTTTGTGAAAGACCATGCCAAATAGATGTTGAGTTTAGTTTAGGGATGTTTCATGAATGGTTTGGAATCAATTTGGTATGATTTGGAGTAGAATTGGGTTGAATTTGGGCTTTTTTTTTGTAAAGGGGCCAATGTAGGCCAAATTGGACTAACTTGGGTTAAGGTTGGGCTAAGGTTGAATTTGGTGTAAAATTAACATTAAAAAATGTTTGTGAGAGTATTACAAATAGTTTTCAACTTTGGTTGGGCTCTAATTTTGGGATTTGGGCCTATTTGGGTTAGGTTTGGGTTAAAAAATGGGTCAAATTGGGGGTTTTGGTAAAAGTGGGTAAATTGGAAAAATTGGCCCATGGTATAGTTGAACAAAATAAAATTGGGAATATTTGGGATTTTCTGGAATTTTCTGAGAATTTTTAGAATTTTTTGGATTTTTGGGGTAAAAGGGTATTTTGGTAACTTTGGGGGGTTTAGGGGTATTTTTGGAAATTTTGGTATTTTTGGCCAAAGATAGTCAATTTGAGTGGTGGGACGTGTTTAGGATTGGTTTTGAGGAATTTTGGGTAATTTGGAAAATTTTGGATATTTTCAAGGGCATTTGGTAGGTTTAGTGGGTGTAGGGCCCCAGGGGTCAAAAATTGAAATTTTAAAAAAAGGAAGATTGATCAAGTGTGAGTGAAATGGAATCATTTTGGTTGAGCCATGAAGCCATATTAAGCCCATATGAGCCGTGATAGGACTCATTTGAGGTATTCACTATGTTGTTCCTAACCCTCTTAGCCAAGGGCTTAGGGGTTAAGGACCATCCATATGAATTACCTACATGAGTCAGGAAGTCAAGTTGGGTGAGAGTGTGGTTTTAGGACTTGGAATGTGTGTGAGAGTATAGTGTATGTGCAAGTCAACCCTCACCAGACCAAGCTATCCAGGGTATTCATAAGGCCAAAAAGTCCTATAGGGAATTCATCCTTTAAACCTCCACATTTAACTTCAACCCTCTTGGTGATTAGGGGTCTAGAATCAAGCTTATGCGGTTTGCAGGGAGTTAAGAAGTAGTTTGAATTTATAAATGCTGGGTTCCATTTCTAGTTCTCTAAGATAGTCAAAGTAAAAGCCTAAGGCTAGATCCTAAGTACTAAAGAGAGAGGCAAAAGACCTCACCAAAATTGAGGTCAACAGGGATGCCTATGAAAACTCTTGGGATTTAGTCCCTATCTTATAAGTAACTATTTTTGGACGAAAATAGTGTGGAGTCTAGAGTGTCTTGTGTCTTCTAGAGTAGTTTTAGTGAGTGTTAAGTGTTAGGGTTTAGGAGAAGAGTGTGTAGAGTGAGGATTTGAGAGGAATTCTTCTCTAAGGAGTGAAGGAGAAGGGGTAAAGTGAGAGATTGCTTCTTCCTTTCCATTCTAAAAAGAGAATCAAGTGTTGTAAAGAAGAGAGAACATGATTCAAAGGAACTTCAAGGGAATTGCATTGGCGAAGAGAAAGAGATAAGTTGTATTTTGTTTTGTGGTTTGTATGAATTTTATTTTATATATAAAATCCATGTTTTATTGTATCAACTCCATGAATTCTGAGTAGTCTCCCTTGTCTTCCTTCTTGCATAGAGATGTGATGATGGATTGATGTGAATTTGATGTGCTTTTAATGTAATGAAAATATTGTGATGGTTTTTCATTTAGAACATATTTTACTTTCGATTTGGCCAATTGAAATGTTAAAATATGTTGTTGAACATTAAGTTTGAAAAGATTTAATGTCGTACAATAATAATGAAAGATCCATTCAATTTCTATGGATGAATTGCGTAGTTCATGGAAATTGAGTGCAAATGAATAGGGAAATATGTTTTGATGGACTTCAATGTGGAGATTTTAGGGTGACGGGCTGAAATCCCCAAATTGGTTCTAAGATTAGTAACTAATATCAAAGGTTAGCCTTCGGGTGAAGGGTGAGTGGGAGCTCCGAAGTGAGAGCCGGTATCCTCCTAGCCTAACCTTAGAGATTGTGACTAAACTTAGAATATGTCAATGTTTTTTTTCTTGCTTAGAAGAGGGGGTACTCTTTTAAGGGTAAAGAATCATCTATGCTCCTATTTGGCACAATAAAATTGATAATTTTTCCATATCAATCCCTACATCATATTCTCATTGCAAGAGGAAAGATACTTTTCTCATATATCGAAAACCTTTCAAATACTTAGTTTAGTGTGTCTGCTAGTTAATTCTGTTTTTAAAGTTATTAGAAGTAATTGTAGTGTAGTTAATAGTTACTGTTTCCTACATAATAGAAGTAAGTAGTAAACTTTATTTACAAATTAAATATCGGATTTTAGTGCTACGTTACCTATATCGTGAACATTTTCTTGTATATTCCAAACTTCCCTGTGGGATCGATAACGAGGACTCCATTAGAGCCCTGTATTACTTGATACGATACGTATACTTGTGTTGAATGCTTGGACTTAACAAAATCATTATAAATATATAAATGTGAGTTCATAAATTCTTGCAAAATATAAAGTCTGTCGCATCAATATACTATTGTTTCCATGAATACTATAATAAAATTTTAAAAGTATTTTTATATAACAAGGGATAATTTTAAAATTGTAATTATTTATTAAAAATGGTGTTAGAATTTTGATTCAAATATCTAAATAGAAAAAATTTTGTATTTTTGAAAGTATTAAGGAATCTAGATGTTTACTTGCGAAGATAAAATTGAAACTCTATGAAAAAAACTATTTCTAAACACATTCATTAAGTGAGAATGTGTTAAGTCTTTAAATATAAGTTAAGGATAGTGAAGTTCAAAATCATTAACAGGCTATCCAGATATAGTAATCCTCACTTGAAAAAAAAAAGAAAAGAAAAAAAAAGATTGAAAAACAATCCCTGAAAAAGAAAAGAAAATTATATAGGATTGAAAAGCAATCCTAATATGAAAAGAAAAAGGAAAAAGAAAAGTAAGGAGAAGCCTAAATCTAAAATTTGCTTTACTAGAATTATGTTATAGGAAGAGACCTAAACACAATTTTTTTACTTAAGTCTAATGTATAAGCATCCTTACTAGTAGAGTTATCATGAAAATCTTTTTCTTGTAAATTATCTACATGTTCTTAATATGGAAAATTGCAATTATTTTTTGAAATAGATAGGAGAAGAGAATTCTTAACACTTGAATATTAAATATTTTACATATTTTCATTTTAGCCTAAGTTATTTAAAATGCTTTTTAAGTTTCATTATTCAATTTATAAAATAAACAGTTATAGAAGTTTTAAAGAAGATTTTTCTCCATAGATTATTACTTTTAGTAGTAAAGAGTTAAGAGTTACATGAGGATAAGCAACGTTTAAGTTTGGGAAAATTGATCACCCTTAAAATTACCTATTTTTATATCATTTTTAACTAATATTTTAAGGATATTAGGCTTTAATGAAAGATATTTCTTATATTTTTTGTTGCAGGTATAAGAAAATAAGTTTATGAAGTAAAAGAATCAAAAAAGGAGTAAAAGGAGCAAAAATGAGTCAATTGAAGAAAATAAGAAAAAAAGGTCTGACTCTGGCGCCCAGGCGCCAGACTCAGCAGGGAATTCTAGAGAACTTTTGAACGGTTTTGTGGCAGTTATTGATGACTCAGAAGCGATCTAGAAGCCTCTGGACAATTTCCCATGTGTTATAAACAAAATACAATGAATTTAGACACAGAGAATCAGTTATTCAATGATGAGGTGCAACTCAAAACCTAAAGGGACATGTCCATTCTCACAGAAGACTGGCGCTTAGACGCCTAGGCGCCACAATTACCTTCTAGAATATTCAACGAATTTAGATGAATTTTGAAAAGGTTCCTGAAGTAACCCCTAGTCATTTTTTAAGCTCTATAAATAGAGGACAATTCTACAGCAAAGTGTGGTCGTTTGGAGTGTGTAAGTGTTATAAGAGTGAAAAAGGTGTGCTATTTCATTTAGTAAAAGAGTGTTTAGTGTTATTTAATTTTCCTTAGTGAGAGTTCAGAGTGTTGGAGTCTTGTAGAAGTCAGTCAATGGATTGCTTGGATATCGTTCCAGATAAGTATTTATAATTTAGTTTTAAGTTTTGTACTTTGAATTTGAATTATATAAATATGGTTTATTGTGTGAATCTTATGCTTTCTGAGTAGTCTTCTTGTCTTTCTCCCTACGAATATGAAATAATTTAGATAAGGATTTAATTTAGTTTTGAGAACTTTTTTCTTCATCACTAAGTTGTGATGCTACTTTACCTAATTTTCATTTACACTACAACTTGATCACTTGTAATATTAAAATCTATGGAGAGTTCTTAAGACCTGACCGTGGGCTAAGAATTCTTAACTTGTAAGTATCACATTTCCCTTGGAAAGGTAGACGATAAATCCTTAAAGGTGGAGGTGCAAATAGATAAGGAGATAAACTATAAAGGGCGTAGAATTGAATATGTTTTTAGAGTGACAGGCTAAATTCTATCAATTTAGTTTAAGAGGAGGTGACGGGTCACTAGTAGGCCCGACCATAGGCACCCTTGGGGGGGAAACTAGAAGTGAGAGCCTAGAACTTCATCCCTTACTACTAATAATACATCCTGATCCAATCTTCTAAAACTAGCTAATGTTCTTTAGATGTTGTAACAAGGGTAAAGAATATTTAAGCTCCTATTCATCACATTACCACATTATTTTAAATTCTCAAAATAAATTAGATGTTTACTAATCATTAAAAATTTCATATGGGGAAAGAATCTTTGTTTATTGTGTTAAAGAATTTAAATTACTATTTTATTTCCAACTCGCTACTTTAAATAACTTGCATATTCGTACTTAATAATTGTTTAGTTTATAAATGATTTTCATCTTTATTTTCTTATTTATTTGTACTTAACCTTTCTCGTGGGATCAATATATGAGGCTTAATTAGAAAGCTCTATATTACTTGAAACGATACGTATACTTGCGTAATACCCCTAGTGTGCAATTTATATTTATTTATAAAATCTTTAATTTATAAATATTGTACATTAGCCGTTTAATCTAATTTTGGGCCACATTTGGCCATAATTTTATAAGTTATTTTACTTGCGTAATTGTGGTCAGGTCAGGTTCTAGAAGCTTAACTCGTGGGTGAGTAGTTTTTGGAGTTATTAAGGAGTTTTAACACGTCTAGGGTCAAATTTGTGCCTTCCTAAGTCTATAAAAAGGTCCTGAATTTATTAAATACTTGCCCAAGTTCTTATTTTCATTCCTGAGTCTTCTGAAAGAGTATTTTGAGTGCAAAAATGTCTTCTTGGGAGAGCGAAATTAAGAAGAAAGAGGAAGCCAACAAGAAGAAGTTTATTTGCAATAGTGCGCAAGAGTTATATAATGGATTTCTAGTTGTGAGTATATAAGGAATAGCAGAAAGGATTACAAAGATCGAGATCAATGTGGAGTCTATTAATGCAAAGGTAAATGAAATTAATGCTCATTTAGCACACATTGGATGGCAACTCAAAATGTAATTCAATCATATAAGTCATGTGGTAGAAGCAAATAGAGCAATGTTTCTGAAGAACAAATGGATAGAAGAAGATGATGTAAGTGCTTTTGATCATTGCCCGTTTTATCAGATTTACATTCCAAATGGCTCAAATGGAACTAATGGTGGTTCTGGATATATTCCACCAAACGGATATTGGAATTAAATTATGTGTGGTCTTGTGGTTTAATTATGTGTTTTTAATGTTTTAAGTGTATTTTCTTTAATATTTGTGTTTGTTGCACTTTACATGTGTTTGGTACATCTCAATGATGTAAGTTTGTTAATTACATGTGTTTGAGCTTTTGTATTTGGGAATTTCATCCAAAGTATTTTGGATAGGAATTTGTAGTTTGTATTAAGTGTAGTATGTTATTAATATAAGTTTGTGTTTATGCGAAATTTGTGTGGAATCATTGGAATTTAAGAGTACTTTTGGAGTATTATAAGAGTTTATGGGGAGAAATAATTTTTTGAAGTGATTAAGGAGGATTAACTAAGTGTTTTAGTGCAATTAAATTAACTGTCAGAATTTGGGCACTGACACCTAAGCGCCAAACCGATTGCGCATAAGCGCCATTTTCACGGCTAAACGTCATATGCCTCGCGCATAGGAGCCGATTCGCGAAAATCAATTTTCGGCAGTTAAAAACTCAAAATTTTCCATTTTAACACCCCCATCACCTTCAACCTCTTAGTTTCGCAAAATAAGAGCATAGGGCATCAATATTTGGATCATTTTAGAGCCGATTTCGCCAAAATTTGTTGGATTTGAGTTCCTTAAGGTATGATCCCTACTCCTAAGTAATTGTTTTTTTTATTTTCACCATTTATTTTGAGTACATTATGGAAAAATCTAAAAATCACTATTCATGGTGAAAATTTGAGAAAAGCATGAGAAATTGCTTAGATTTAGTGGAATTTACCTTTGGAAGTGAAATTATCAAGTTTAGTTTAAATTTGGAATTTATGGTGAATTTTTTGTGAATTTTTAGAGATGGCTCCAAAGTTAAAATGCTCGAAAGGAAAAGAAAAATTTGATTATGACGAATTTGACAGTTATAAAGCTAAGAATCGTTACGTCGATGCACTCGCATCAAGGAAATTGATTCCAGAACGAGTTTTTAGAAAGCCAGGAGGAGAGATTGAAGATATGATTGCTAGAAGAAATTGGGAACGATACTATTGCTTCTCCACTATAACAATTGTTTATGTGGTGAGAGAGTTCTATGCTAACTTTCCAGCAGCAGAGGACAATTTGGTAATGGTTAGGGGGTAACAAGTAGATTTTTCATCTGCGGTAATTAATACTTTTTACCGATCACCTCATGCTATGTTTTGTTTTTATACAAATTATCATCCTTCTGAGGGAGAATTAGATGAGATTATGGCCTTTCTTACTGATGGAAGAGGTTTGTGGAAGATAACAAATGATAGAAGAGTAAATTTTTCAGCTTCTAAGTTGAATGTCACTTCAAAGGCATGAAATTACTTTATCTCATCTAAGCTTCTACCTTTAAGTTATGTAAGTGATGCTATAAGGGAGAGAGTTGTTATGAACTATTGTATTCAGCAGGGAAAGCCTTTAGATATTGGGGCTATTATCTTTGATTATATTCTGAACTGTGCCAAAGCTAGTACTATTGCAGATATGGGATTCCCATCTCTGATTTATTCACTTTGTGAGCAGTTTGGAGTTAATTTTGACACATGGGAAGATGTCTTTTAGCCACTTAGACCTATTACTATTGTAAATGTAAACACTTACACTGTACATTCAGCATTTGGCTGGAAAGGAGGATCTGTTAGAGCTTTCAGTGATTCTGCTTCTATTGCTTCTATTTCTCGTGCTTCCACTGCACATGCATCATCTTCAAGAGATTCACAGACTGGATTATTACAAAAGATTTTAAAGAAGGTGAGTCTTACGAGAGAGCATATTAGAGATATGGATGGTAAGATTGAAAATATTGAAAGGTATATTGTAAAACATGATGAATATGAGAAGAATTATCAGCAATATATAGACAAAGTGATTAGAGGAGATCACAGTGCTGAGATGATCCCTCGTCCTTTTTATATACCTTATGTGTCATCTAGAGACTGGAATGAATATGATGATGATGAGGATGATGATTAGGATTGTTGTGTTGAGTTTTTGATGTTGTGTTGTGATTTTCTTATGTGTTGTGATGTTTTTATTTTGATGTTTTTATATGTGATGGGATGTATTTTTTTATGGACTCTGATGTTGTGTGGATTATAGTTGGACTATGTTTATTATGCACATTCACATGTTTTATGATGTAATTTGTAGTGTGTTTGTGGTAGTAATTGTTTTTATATGTTTCTAGTATTTAAGTTTTTAGTAGTGTCTAATTTAATTCCTATAAATATTAGAAAAATTTAGAACACTATTAGAAACCACTATTTATATAACATGTTTAAACTTTTCAAAATTTGATACCATTTATTTTCTAGTATGTTGTGATTTGTGTTGGTGTGTATTTGCTTTGAAAACCTCCACTATTGTAGAAGTCCTTGTCGGCATATTTTTAGGTTGTGTGTTTTATTTTGAAGAGGGGTCGCCTAACAGAAATCCGTCGGCGAATTTTTAATTTAATTAAAATAAATAATTTGAAAAGTAGTATTTAATTTTGAAAATAATTTCAAATTTGAAGGTTTTAAGATATGAGACTAAACCGATCTCACATCCCAAATAGTTTATATAAACGAGCACCGCATCACAAACCGTGTATCTATCCCTAAAGATAGACACACCGCTCGACTGTGGGGCTCGATTAAATAAACTAGAAGATTTGTGACATCCGTTTGGTCTGCGAACCAATCTTATAAGCCGACAAAATTCCCCTGCTTAATATGAAATCATTAAACAGGGTTTATATTACCTGAGTTCTTCAAAATTCCCTATAAGGGCAAGCCCCTATAGTTAATTACATCTTAAGTGACGGGAATCACCTAAGAAAACTCTCGATAATAATCAATAATTCTGCTCTCAAGAATTTCAAAGTTTAAGTTTTCAAGGGATTGAATTTTGGAATTTCAATAGGGAATGGATCAAGTTTGGAACATTTTGTTTTGTGAATCCAAAGGAAGAAAAGTAGGAGAAACCACAGATTCAAAGTGAACTTCGGTAATTTCCCGACTATCCTATTGTTTGGCTTCGTATTTAGGAAAAATCCTAATGTTTATTTAAATATTTTGATTTTGTCAATTTTAATTAATTAGGACTTATATTTATATGATAAAATCATGCAAATAGCTTCGAAGATGTGAGGGTTTATGTCGTATCAGACGACTACCTCGGAATCCTAAGTCCGGTTAGGGCTTAATTTGCAGTGCAAATGCCTAACAAAAGGTTGAGGATTTATGTTGCACTAGGCAAACTACCTCGAAATCCTATGGCTTGGTTATTTAATTCTAGGGAAGTTTTACTGATGTAGATTCAGGTTTTGCTGACGACGATGGCCGTGCTGCCCACCATGCTCCGAGCTCCTTATTGTTGCAGAGGTCTAGTTTTAGAAATCATAAATCAGGAGATGAGAAAAGTGTTTTGGTTTAGAGAAGTCTTAATTTTCCAAGTGTTTTTTTATGTTTCGATTAAAACAAATCTTAAAGTTGATTATAACGACACCGGTTAAGATCCCACGGTTCCATCCTTCCGGCATCATTATTTTATCGGATTCACTTAGTCCGGATGAATTTGCTAAACTCAACCGAATGAGTTCCACACTTTCATTTAGACCGTGGGAAATCCCGTTAGCAACACGTAGGTTACATCATCCGAGGTATTCCCGATCATCCAACAGGACGTTTTAATTTAGTTGCAATTGTAGTTTTGTGTTCGTTTGTGATTAAATTTTGAGTTGTTTTATATTTTGAAATGTTGTGGCGGTGAATTTTATCTTGCAATGACTTTTAACTTAGTTTTGGTTTCAGCTTTAGGGTCTCGTCCTAAAGGTGTGGGTTTTCATGCAACAGTTGTCTTATCATGCAAGAAAAGTAAGTGCAATGCAGTTAAATAAATTGCAATAATGTAAATTGCAATAAAATAAAAGCGTACCTGGAGGGTTTTCCCGTCATCCCAAGCTACACTTAAAACACAATTAGAATATTTAAGCAAGTTCCTAGGTAAAGCTAAGGTAAGGGTTATGGTTTTCTACCAAATTCCTAATCCTATAGCTAGTCATCTCCTATGACATCTAGGCCTTTGTATTTTGGTTTGAAGACGATTTTCTTCATCAAAGAATAATTAAATTCAATTGTTCTTATAAATGTCCTATCATATTGAGGAAGTGCTTAAGAAGAATCTTAAACATCTTTTCAATATTCCTAGGATTGTTTTAAGTCCAAATGAATTTAATTATATAAATGAATCGATCGTCCGGGGTTTTAAGTTTTGTTAACTTGCTCAGTGAACTAGGACATTTGAATATCCTATGAGTGAAGTAACATTTCATTTAATGTTCTGTTTAGGAGTTATGATAACTAAAGCTTTGAGGGTAAATTGGTATTCAAATGATTTAGTTTAATTTAAGTTAATGAGTTTAAATTTGGAATAGTGTTCAAGTTATTCTAGATTTATTTTGAATTCTTTATGTCTTTGGTGATGTTATATTTAATTCAATTTAATTTAATTTAATTGAGTTTTAATTCAATTGAGTTTGATTTGATGTTAAATTAATTTAATTTGATTTGATTTAATTTTAATTTAATTTGATTTAATTTAATTTAATTTAATTTAATTATTTAATTTAATTTAATTTGGTTTAATTTAATTTAATTTAATTTAATTATTCAATTTAATTCAATTTATTTAATTTAATTTAAGTTAATTCAATTATTTAATTTAATTTAATTTGATTTAATTTAATTCAATTATTTAATTTAATTTAATTTATTTAATTTAATTTAATTTTAATTTAATTTAATTTAATTTAATTTAATTTAATTTAATTTAATTTTATTTTTAATTTTAATTGAAATTTTTAAAAGAGTTTAATAATTAAGTCTTTTAATATTTTAAATTTGAGTTATCATTTTAATTAAGAATTGAATATTAATGAGATAATTAATTTAGGGATTTTTAAATTAAAGAATAAATCTCTTTCTAATAATATCCCTATTTTAATAATTCCAATTTTATTATTCTTCCAAATTTAATCAATTATTTAATTAAAGTTTAATCATTTTAAAATTGCTTAATGGGTTTCTACCCTTTAATCATTTGAATTTCAATCATCCAAATCAGATTAGGATCAAATATTTTACTTGTTAATTTTTTATTAAACCTAAAGTTTTAATTAAGGGTTAAAATTTTAATTACCATTTTACCCTTTAAGCTTAATAATTTCATAACTCACTAAATTGAACTCAAATGAACTTGAAATTTTTATGTGACTTCACTCATATGTCAATAAAGACATGAGAGGAGAAAATGTGATTTTTCTGTATTTAATTTATTTATATAATTATTTTTGGTGGAAAATAGAGATTTCAAGGAAAATTTAATAACATGACCAAGGGAAAGTTTCTGTCCTTAAGAAAATTAGGGCACATTCCTAATGACCAGAGAAGCACTTGGACCAATTTTGGTGATTTTTTTAATTATATTATTTTTATTATAATTATTTTAAGTTTTGGAGTATTAATTAATTTAAAAATAAAATAAAAGTTGAAAAATGAATTTTATATTTTTCAAAAATCTCTCTGATATCAAGGAAATTATAGAATCAAATTTTGCAATTTTCTGATTTTTCTATGATTTATTACAATTATTTTAGTGAAAATGCTAGAAAATACATTTTTTTAATTTTAAAATTACCCTAGAGCTTTAAAATTTGATATCTCACTAAATAGACCTAAGAAAAATATGGGGTTTGTTCCTAAGTGATTAAAATTCAAAATGTGACATTTTGGTGAATTTTAATATTTTTGTGATTTTTATTATTTTTTAATTATTAAAAATATTAAAATATTATTAAAAATCAACTCTTTTAGAAAATTGAAATTTTAATTTTCTTAGGTTCCCCTGATATCAGAGAGACTCCAAAACCAATTTAGTGAATTTTTGAAAGGTATTTTAAAAGTTATGAATTTTTAAAGTTTAAAATGGCTAAGTGGCTTAATCAACCCAATTAGTGGGGCTAACCAAGTCCAATTGACCTCAAACTTTTATGGTGGATTCCTATGATCCTAAAGGTCAGTGGAGAATTGATTTCAAGTCAATTTAATGCCTGGTTAACTCTAATTAATTAGAGACCTATATTGGGTTTTTAAGCCAATTAGGGTTGTTTTAAATGAACTAAGTCAAAACCTATTTTTCCTAAAGTTCTCTGGTCATAAGAAACATCACCAAATTTTCCTAGAATTTATTTCACAACATGCTATTTATTGGAATTAAAATACTCAAAACGAGTAACTCTGAATTTGAAAAATCAATAACTTTTCATAGGGATGGCCTCGACTTTGGAAAATTCAGGGAATGTTCCCAAATTCAGAGGCTTCAAAAGCCACTATGGTCTCATGCCATGGTGAATTGTATGCATGCATGGAGAATTAAAATAATGCGAGAGAGTAAATAAATTATAAAAAATAAAATACTTGATGAAATTAAATGATTTCTTTTCCACATTATTCTCCTCTGTTCACTGAGCAAGAGGGTATTTTTATTTTATTTTTCTGATTTTTCTACAAAGAGATATGAATTTTTGAAGTTTAGGGAATTAAATAAATAGAAAAATATCCTAATTTTCTATTTATCCACGCGGCGCCGCGTCGACCTCGGCAGCTCCGAACGCACACGCGTCGCGCTCCCATTCGACGCCGCCACCTGAGTCAGCAACCCGGGCCCCGCGGTTCTCGTACCGTCTCCTGGTCCGACGCCATCTGAGCCGTTCGTCCGCGCGTGTATTGAATGGACGGCATCCGTTCATCATCCCCGAGCGTCCTCACCCGAGAGCCGTCCACACTAAATCCCTAAGATCTTACTCGATACTCAATGGATTTTTATGTTCTTATGCTCTATTGATTCGTCTTGAAGAGACGAACACATCTATACGGTTAACATGCATTGAAACTAAGGCATTTGAAATGGTGAATCTCCAGAAGCTCGGGATGAAGAATTAGCTCATACCTTTGCTCAGAGAAGTGTGGCTTCAATCTGAGAGTTGTTGCACCTTCGATTGGATCCCAGCAAGCTCCAGATGAAGTCTCCCGGTCCAGTGAATTGTCCGGATGTGACTTCGACCAAGCCCGATCACAAAGCTTGGAGGTCTGGAGCAACTCGGGTGGCTCTGGAGATGGGGCTTTTGGCGATGGACACCTTCCCTTGGTGCAGTGAAGGTGTAGAACCAATCAATTTGTGAATTGGCTCACTGTGGAGAAATGTCCTGGTTTTGGGTGGAATTTCAACTCTGAAATTGAGCTCACAGAGGAGAAATGGCAGGGGGATCTCACTGGGGATCAAGTGCTCTGTGTATGGGGAGGAGTACGGAACAATTTTGGCGGAGTTTTGGCAAGGTTTGTGCTCGGCTCTCCTCATGGCCGAGAGGGGTGGAGTTTAAATAGGAGAGGGTGGAGGGCCTCCTGTGGAGAGTTGGGGCTTGGGATCGACTGCTCTAGTGCAAGAGAAGAACAGCTACAATGGCCACTGGGGATGGGGCAGCTCAGCAGGTGAGAATTTCAAAGTTGGCTCACATGTGAGCTCTCGGCCATGGTGTTTTCCGGCGGCCTGGTGGCCGGCCGGCCAGGCATGGGTCACCCTCAAGGTCAGGTGGGTCAGGGCTGGGGCTTGGTGCAAGCAATTGGCAATTGCCATGTGTAAAGGCTTTGATTCAAAGTAGAATGGGGCATGGCTAGTTTTGAGTCTAAATGGGTCAATCCACCCATTTGGGCTTGGTGCACCCTTCAAGGTGGCTTTGGATGCTGTGGGGGATCAAAGGGATTAGCTGGTTTGGCTTGGAGAAGTCTCCATCCAAATATATTTAGATTAAATTTAAGTTTAGGTGAAACATGATTAAGGCTAATGAGCTTTAGGGATTAAGGAAAGCCCCCCTCTTCTTACCCAATATGGCATGGTGGAGTGTCCAAAGCTCTCATGGCTCACATGTGGCTCATGCATGGCTTCATGGCTCACCTTTGGCTTGGCAAAAAGTTTGGTCAATTTCATAAAAAAGGATTTTAAGGATTTTGGATAATTTGGTGGAAATTTGGATGAAGCTTGATTTGGAATAATTTGATGGTGAATTTAGGACTTAGGTAATGGATTTAATTAAGTGGATGACAAATGGAGATGTCATGTGGGCTTTAGGGTAGATTTTGGGCCTTTGGATGTGGTGAAGTGGGCTTTTAGGAAAGTTTAAGGGAAATGGGCTTTTGATTTTAGGATGGGCATTTGGATAAAAATTTTGTGAAGAAATTTGTCAAATAAATGTCATAATTGGTTTAGGGATGTTCTATGAAGGGCTTGGAATCAATTTGGTGTGATTTGGAGTTGAATTGGTTTGAATTTGGATTTATTTAGTAAGTGGGCCTATGTAGGTCCAAGTGGGCCAAGTTGGGCTAATGTTGGGCTAGGGTTGAAATTGATATAAAATCAATGTTTAGAAATGTTTATGGGAGTGTTTCAAAGAGGTTTTGACTTTGGTTGGGCTTTGATTTCGGGGTTTGGGCTCATTTGGGTTAGGTTTGGGTTTAGGTCAAAAATGGGCCTTTTAACCTTGGGTTGAGTTTGAGTGGGGTTTGGGTCTAAATTTTGGGAAAATCATGTTATTATTTTGTTTTTTGGAATGTTAAGGAAGATTTAGAAAAGATTTGGGGTTAATTGGAATTGAGTTGGGTGAGTTTGGGTTAGGTTTAGGTCATGGGTCCAAATTGTGCTTTAAGGCCAAAAGTGAGATTGGATCCAAATGTCAATCAAATTGGGCTTGGATTTGGTCTAGATTGGTATTGGGGATGTTGAATTGAAGTTTAGAATTGAATTGGACCAAAATTGGGGTCAATTGGGTAGGTTTGGTTTGACATTGGGTTCACTTAGGGTTAAAAATGGGTGAATTGGGGGTTTTGACAAAAGTAGGGTAAATTGATAAAATTGGCCTATGGTGTAGTTGGACAAAATGAAATTGGGAATATTTGGGATTTTCTGGAATTTTCTGGGAATTTTCTGAATTTTTGGATTTTTAGGCCAAGAGGGGTATTTTGGGTATTTGGAGGGTATTGGGAGGTTTTCTTGGAATTTTTGGTATTTTTGGGTATGGATGATCAGTTTAAGTGATGTGGAAATGTTTGGGATTGATTTTGGAGAATTTTGGGTAATTTGGAAATTTTTGAGAAATTTGGGTAATTTTAAGGGTTTTGGGTAGGTTTAGTAGGTGTAGGGTCCCGGGGGTCAAAAATTGAAAATTTGGGAAATTGAAGATTTGGTGAATTTGGGTGGAAAGAAGTCATTTTGGTTGAGCCATGAAGCTATATCAAGCCCATATGAGCCATGAAGGGACTCATTTGAGGCATTCACTATGTTGTTCCTAACCCTCTTGCGCAAGGGCTTAGGGGTTAAGGACCATCCATGTGGATCACCTACATGAGTCGGGAGGTCAAGTTAGGTATGGGTGTGGTTTTAGGAGGTATGTGGAAGTGTAGTGTGTAGGTGTAGTGTATAAGTGTGGTGTGTGTAAGTCGGCCCCTTCACTGCACCGGGCCACCTGTAGGCGGTCCTAAGGCCAAAGAGTCCTATAGGAACTCATCCTTTAAACTTCCACATTCGATTTCAACCCTCTAGGTGATTAGGGGTCTACAGTCAAGTTTGTGGAGTTTGCGAGGAGTTAAGAAGTGGTTTGAATTTCTAAAAGGTGGGTCCCAATTCTAGTCCTCTAAGATAGTCAAAGGAAAAGCCTAAGGCTAGATCCTAAGTACTAAAGAGAAGAAGAGAAGACCTCATCAAAAATGAGGTCAACAGTCCTTTGAAATTTTAAAATTTCCATTCTATGAAAAACTGAAAACTGAATTTGATTTCCTATTTTTAAATTGTTATATTTGCATATTTAGGATATGAAAATTCCTGCAAGCATGTTATTCTAGTTTTTTTTTACCCTAGTATCATTTTTATACTTAAATGTTTTATCCTAATTAAAAATTAAAGTTTGGGGGGAATTTAAAAACAAATTTTCAAAAACTAAATTTTATTTGTTCTCAAGAATACTTCAATAAAATTTGATTTTTGATTGAAAATAATTATGTATATGAAGTTATATTAGGGTAGCAAAATTTTGAATATAGAAATGAGTAAGAGAATTTAGTTAAAATTTATAGTAATGATGAAAATTTTAAATTAAAAAATTTTTTAGTAAAGAAATGTTAAATATAGTTAAATTATCTTTAGTAAGAAATATTGTATTTTTGGATAAATAGAAGATTTGACTTTTATTTTTCAAAGCATAAATTTCTTTTATTGAGAAATAATTTTCAACACTATTATTATGATTTTTAAGTGAAGGATATATATAAGACCTTTGTTGTAAATGAAAGGGTGGAATTCAAAATCAGTAAAGGCCTATCCAGATACAATAATCCTTGCCTTATAAAAAAAAGAAGAGAAAAAAAAAGAAAAAAGAAAAAGAAAGAAAAAAAGAAAGAAAGAAAAATAGTATATAAAAAGGGAGGAGAAGCTTGATGATTTAAGGGCCTAATCAAAAATTGGTTCCATACCTAAATTATAAAATATAAGTTTTGAGAAAATCTAAAGTTTAAGGTTATAATATAGTAAGTAAAATTATTTCTAAATAAAAAGTTTGAAGTAAGGAAGATAAAATGTTTGAATCCTATATTTTGAAAAATCTACAAGTATTTCTAAATTAGATAGGAACTAATATTTTTCATTATCCTATACTTAAGAACTTTCTAAACTTTAAGTTGGTCTCATTTACTAAAGGTTTCTAAATTGGACTATTTCATTTTAAGAACAAAATTTTGAAACCTTCCTATAGAAAATCATTTACATAATTTTCATGTTAAGATTTTCTATGTGATTAAGAGTCACTTGAGGACAACTAACATTTCATGTTTGAGTGATTTTGATATACCCAAAATATATAGTGTTTTTAAGTACATTTTTATACCTATTTTTGATTATATTACACTTCAATGGAAGGTATTTTGTGTTTTTCTTGCAGGTATGGTTAAAATAAGTGACTATGATGAAAGGAGCAATAAAGGATAAAATTTGAAGCAAAAAATTGAAAGGTGTGAAAAATTGGACTCTGACGCCTAAGCGTCGGACCATTGGCGCATAGGTGACACAATTAAAGTGATGAATTTTATTTGATTTTGGCGCAAATTGAAGGGTTTTTGAAGCATCATTTGGTTTAAACTTCACTAACTACCCATCAGTGCCAAAACTCATTTAAAATTTGAACGGATGGATGCATTATTTATGGATACATTGAATCTGGACACATTTTGAAGAGACACTAAGGTACCTTTTGGAAAATTTTAAAAAGAAGATTTGAAGATCAGAAAAAGGGTTGTTGTTGGAGGGTGTGATTAGTGTTAAGAGTCAATTTTATGTTAGAGAGTTATTATGAGTACACCTTTCCACTTCACCAGTTTTTATTATCAATTGTATCTAGTTTTTATTAAGAGTAGAATAGAGATTTGGATTCAACAGAGTTGGGCGCCAACCTCTATTGTGTCTTGTAAGGGGAAAGCAAAATTTCAAAGGAACTTCAAGAGTCTTGTGGAGAGAATTTTCAGATAAGTGTTTAACTTTGTTTTATATTTGGTTTTAAAGTAAAACTTGTTGTGTTTTCACTATGATTTCTACTTTCAAATCAAGTTGTGATTGTTTTTTCTTCTATGGATTCTGAGTAGTTTTCTTTATCTTTTTTCCTTTTAAATGATGAAGTAATTAGATTATGGAAGGAAGTTGTGTGAAGTATAGGATTTCAATGTTAGAAGAAGTTGTGATGATTCACTAACTTGCACTTAATTTACTTCTTGATTTGGCAAATTAAGATGTTAAAATTTGTTGGGAGATTATGTAAGATCCATTGCGATATTGTCTCAATCAACAATGGGAAAGAATCACATGCAATTGTAGGAATGAGAATTGTAGTCCATATAGTTGGGTGCAAATAAATAGGAAGATATGCTTATAATGGGGAGTAAAATTAGAGGATCTAGTGTGACGGGCTAAAGACCCCTAATTTGATTTGACGTGAAGAATTTTGTTATGAGATGTTAGCCCTAAAATGGAGGGAATCGAGGGAACTCTAGAGTGAGAGCTAGTATCTTCCCTGCCTAACCCATCCACAAGATTTCAAATCATCAAATTAACTAATGTTCTTTATAAAACCAAGTAAGGGTAAAGAATATAATTGCTCATATTTGGCACAACACATTTTAGATACTTCCACAACGAAATTACATAATTATTAATGATTCATTGAAAGAGGAAAAATATATTTTATTCTTATTTACTTTCATACTAGTTTAAAGTTGTGTTAACTTTAGTTGTTTGTTTTAATTTTTATTCAAAAAAAACAGAAAACAAATTTGAAAAACTTTATATTTTAAAGCATACTTTACAAAATCATTTTAAAAAGTAAAAAAGTTATTTTTCTTATTTCTTTAATATTTTAGACATTTCCCTGTGGGTTTGATATCTCGGGGCTTAATCAAAAAATCCTATATTACTTGATAAATGATATGTATACTTGCGTAGTATCCCATATTATTATAAATAATTAAAATATATCTCTTATTTACTAAGGAATCAAGTTTTTCTCGTCGTTGCAAAGAAAGAGATAATATCATTGGAAAGAAATATAAAGTGAAAAACGTGAGCATAAATATTCTGGAATCAACTATCAGTAGTATATGGATAGACTGGTTAGAGGAGATCACAGTGCTGAGATGCCTCGTCATCCTTTTTATATTCCTTATGTGTCTTCGAGAGATTGGAATGAGAGAGACAATGATGATGAGGATGATGATTAGGATTTTTTGTTTGTAGAGTTTGTGATCTTTCTTTTTATGTTTTGTTATGTTTAGATATTTTATTGTATGTTGTATTTTGTTGTGAACTCTGATATATGTGGTTTGAAGTTGAACTGTTTCTGTTATGCATATTCAAACATATCTGAGTCGGATTGATGTTTTGTGATAGTTAAGATATATGTGATGTTTGGTGTGACGTGTTTGTGGTAGTAAATGTTTTGATGTAGTTATAGTGTATTGTGTTTTTAGTAGTGCACTATTTAATTTCAAAAACTATTTGGAGAATTTAATGCACTATTAGAAATCACTATTTAAATTGCATGTTTAATTTTTCAAAATTTGCTACCATATATTTTCTAGTATTGTTGTGATTTGTGTTAATGTTCTGTTGGTGTGTATTTGCTTTAAAAACCTCCACAACTATAGAAGTCCTTTGAAATTTTTATTTTATAAAATAAAAAAAATAAAATTTGAAAATTTGAATTTGATTTATTTTTACTCCTGTTTTTAAATTGTTATACTTGCATGTTTAGGTTATGAAAATTCCTGATAGAATGTTATTTTAGTTTTTAATTCTTACCCATGTATCATTTCTTATGCTTAAATGTTTTAACTTAACTAAAATTTTAAAGTTTAGGAGGAAATTAAAAACAAATTTTCAAAAACAAAAATTTTTTTTGTTCTCAAGAATACTATAAATAAAATTTGATTTTTGATTTAAAATAATTATGTATATGAAGTTATATTAAGGGAAAAAAATTGAATATTGAAATGAGTAAGAGAATTTAGTTAAAATTTATAGTAATGATGAAAACTTTAAAGTTAAAATTTTCTTAGTAAAGAAATGTTAAATGTAGTTAAATTATCTTTAGTTGGAAATGTTGTATTTTTGGAAAAATAGAAGATTTTACTTTTATTTTTTAAAACTTAAATTTCTCTTATTGAAAAATAATTTTCAACACTATTATTATGACTTTTAAGTGAAAGATATATAACAAATTTTATTTTAAATGGAAGAGTGGAATTCAAAATCATTAAACGCCTATCCAGATATAGTAATCCTTACCTTATAAAAGAAAAGAAAATAAAATAAAATAAGAACAACAAAAATAAGAGTATGTGAAAAGGAAGGAGAAGCTTGAGGATTTAAGGCCTAATCAAAAATTGGTTCCACACCTAAATTTTAAATTATAAGTTTTGAGAAAATATAAAACTTAAGATTATAATATAGTGAGTAAAATTATTTTCAAATAAAAATTTTTAAGTGAGGAAAATAAAATGTTTAAATCCTATATTTTGAAAAATCTACAAGTATTTCTAAATTAGATAGAAACTTATATTTTTCATGATCCTTTACTTAAGAACTTTCTAAACTTTAAGTTAGTCTCATTTACTAAATTCTTTTCTAAATTGGCCTATTTCATTTCAATAAAAAAATTTTGAAAGCTTCCTAAAGAAACTCATTTACATAATTTGCATGCTCGATTTTTATGTGATTAAGTGTCACTTGAGGACAAATAACATTTTAAGTTTGGGGATTTTGATATACCTAAAATATATAGTGTTTTTAAGCACATTTTTATATCTATTTTTGATGATATTGCACTTTAATGGAATGCATTCTCATGTTTTTCTTGTAGGTATGAAAATGAGTGATTGTGATGAAAGGAGCAAAAAATGATTAAATTTGGAGAAAAATTGAAAGGTGTGCAAAATTGGCCTCTAGCACCTAAGCGCCAGGTAGCTGGCGCATAAGCGTCACAGTTATAGTGACGAATTTAAATTAATTTTGGCACAAATTTGAAGGGGTTTTTGAAGTACCCTTTGGTTTAAACTTCATTAACTTTCCATTAGCACCAAAATTCATTTAAAATTTGAATGGATGGATGCATCTCTTGGTAGATTCATTGAATTTAGACATAATTTGAAGAGACACCAAAGCACCTTTTAAAGAATTATTAAAATGAAGACTTAAGATCAGAAATGGAGAAGAGTTTTGAAGAGAAATTTTGGCGAGAGAAGTTGGAGAAATGCTTGAAGTGGTTCAATGGAATGAGGAAGAAAGAGAGCCTTCTTCTTGCCATATTTTCTTTAATTTTCCACTTTACTTTATCATAGTTTGTATTAAAATTTAGGAGAGTCAATCCTTAGAGGCAGGCGCCAACCACTAAGGGTTTATCTAGTGGAAAGCAATAGTTTCAAAGGAACTTCAAGAGTCTTGTGGAGAGGATTTTTAGATAAGTTTTTATCTCTGTTTTACATTTGGTTTTAAAGAAAGACTTGTTGTGTTTTCACTATGTTTCTTCTTTCAAATCAAATTGTGTGTGTGTGTGATTTTTCTCCATGAGCTCTGAGTAGTTTTCTTTATCTTTTTCCTTTCAAGTAACGAGTCAATTAAATTATGGAAGGATGTTGTGTGAAATATAGATGTTTAATGTTGGAAGAAGTTGTGATGATTCCACTAGCTTGCACTTCATTTACCTCTTGATTTGGCCAACTGAGATGTTAAAATTTATTGTGAGAACATGTAAGAACCAATGTGGTTTTGTCTCAATCAACAATTGGAGTGAATCCCGTGCATTTATATGGGTGAGAATTGTAGTCCATATATTTGAGTGCAAATAAATAGCTAGATATGCTTTTTAATGGGGAGTAAAATTCGAGGACTTTAGAGTGACAGGCTAAAGCCCCTAATTTGGTTTAATGTTTTAAATTTTATTATGAGATGTTAGCCCCAGTGTGGAGGGAGAATAAGGAACTCTCGAGAGAGAGCTAGTATCTTTCCTTCCTAACCTATCTACAAGATTTCAAAACTTCAAATTAACTAATGTTCTTTATAGAACCAAGTAAGGGTAATGAATATAACTGCTCCTATTTGGCACAACACATTTAAATATTTCCATAATGAAATTTCATAATTATTACTGATTCATTGAAAGAGGAAAAAGATATTTTATTATCATTTGCTTTCATATATATAGTTTTATAGTCTTGTTAATTTTAGTTGCTTGCTTTACTTTTTCTTAAAATAAAATATCAAAAACAAATTTAAAATTTTATATCTTAAAACATACTTTACAAAATCATTTTGAAAAATAAAAATTTATTTTTCTGCTTACTTTAAAATTTTAGACATATTCTTGTGGGTTCGATATCTCGGGGCTTAATCAGAAAGTCATATATTACTTGATAAACGATACATATACTTGCGTAGGATCCCATATTATAAAATAATTAAAATATATTTCTTATTTGCTTCAGAGTCAAGTTTTTGGCGTCGTTGCAAAGAAAAAGATATTATCATTGAAAAGAAATATAAAGTGAAAAACGTAAGCATAAATATTCGGGGATCATATATCTATCCAGAAAACAAAAGTATTTATGATCAGCCAGTCTATCCAACATCTGATCTAGAAAGGGTACTGGAAAATGGTCTTTCCTGGTGGCAATGTTTAATTTTCTATAATCAATGCATCTTCTCTACCCCGTAACCTTTCTTGTTGGTATTAATTCATCCTTTTCATTAACAGTCACAATAACTCCTCCTTTCTTAGGAACACAGTGAATAGGACTAACACATGCACTATCTGAAATACGGTAGATAATTCCAGCATCCAACCACTTTAAAATTTCTTTCTTCACAACATCTTTCATGATAGGATTTAATATCCTTTGAGAATCAACCTGAGGTTTGCAATTCTCTTCCAAAAGGATTCTATGTATACAAATTGAAAGACCGATTCCTTTAATATCGACTATCGTCCATTCAAAGGCTTTCTCGATATTTCTATGAACTTCAATCAGACTCTCTTCTTCTTTTTCAGTCAATTGAGGGGAATTTATAATTGGCAAAGTTGATGAATCACCTAAAAAGGAATATTTTAAATGAGTAGGAAGCATCTTTAAATCAAGTTCATAAGGTTTTTCAATTGATGGACTAAAAGATTCATCTTTTTCTGTCATGTCCAACAATTCAAAATTTTCATGAACATAATTTAAATCTTCCTTATGAAAATTTTCAGAATGTTGTAATTCTTCTACTTGCTCGTGTTTCAATTTTTCACTTTCAGTGTTCTCTTCAAATGTTGATTTGAAATGAAGTTCACTTAGACATCTGATAACATCCATCCTGTAGCATTCATCATTTTTATCTCTTGCAGGATATTTCATTGATTTTGAGATATTGAATGTAACAGTCTGATCAATGACGCGCATAGTTAATTCTCCTTTTTTCACATCTATCATTTCTCTTCCTGTGGCTAGGAAATGTCTCCCTAAAATTATGGGTATCTCTTTATCTTCCTCCATATCTAGCACAATGAAATCAACAAGAAAGATAAATTGATCGACCTTAACTAAAACTTCTTCTATAACTCCTTTAGGATATGAGATCGAACGATCCACTAATTGCAGAGTTACAATAGTCGGAGTTATTTATCGTAATCCTAGTCTTTTGAATATAAATAATGGCATAAGGTTAATGCTTGCACCTAAATCACATAAAGCTTTTCCATAAAATCTGTCTTCGATCGCACATGGAATTGTGAAACTATCAGGATCTTTAAGCATTTCAGGAAGCTTTTTCTGAATTATTACTCTGCACTCCTCACTAAGTGCAACAGTTTCATTATCTTCAAACTTCTTTTTTCTGTTAAGAATGTCCTTTATAAATTTTACATAGCTTAGCATTAGTTTTAAGGCTTCAACATATTGAATAATGATTGTAAGCTTCTTAAAAATTTTCAAGAACTTTAAAAATTACTTATCTAATTTTTGTTGTCAAAGTCTCTAAGGAAATGGAGCTGGTGGCTTTTCTGAATCAATCTTTGGTGGAGAAATATGTCTTTTCAAACCTTTCTAAGCGTCCTCTTTCGATTCTTCAATCTCTTCTTTCTCTACTTCAATCTCTTTTTGAACTCCACATTCCAACTCTCTTCCACTTCTCAACTGAATAACTTTTACTTGCTCTTTATTCTTGTCTCTTAAATTTACTTTTGTATTACTAGGAAGTGTTCCTTGGGATCTATTACTTAATGAATTGGCAATTTGTCCTAATTGATTCTCAATATTTCTGATAATTGCTCATTGACTTTGTAATTGATTTCTCATTTGTAACACCACTTCTTTTATAGACAACTTCTTCTCCTTAAATTGTGAAGCATTGTTAAAACCTGGAGTATAGGTTGGTCTATAATTATTATTCCCTTGGTTTTTTCAGTTCCCCAATGGTTTTACTTGGTTGTTCCCCCACTGTTGATTACGAACGCTTTAATTATTGGTATTCCAGTTAAAGTTTGGATGATTCTTCCAACTTGGGTTATAATAATTTGAATAGGAGTTATTAGACTTATTTGTTGCATTCAATTTTTTTAATGATGTTTGAGAATCAACCATTTAGCCTAATGAATTTTCTTCAATCATGGAAATTCGCTGAGAAAAATTCATTCGAAATTGGTCTATCTTCCTTAAAATTACAGTAACTTGATTCGCTAGCATCGCAATAGCATCATTATCATGAATATTGACTATCTTTTTAGGATTTAACCTTTCTGAAGGCTATTGAAAATTATTAGCAGTCATTTCTTCAATTAAAGCATAAGCATCAGAAAACTATTTAGACATCAATGAACCACCAACAGCGACTTCGATAATAGATCTAAGAGTTCCAACTAACCTGTAAAAGGTTTGAATTATTAACCAATCTGGTATCGAATGATGTTGACACTTTCTTAAGAGATCTTTAAAACGTTCCCATGCTTCATAAATAGATTCCCCTTCAAACTGACAAAAAGATGTAATGTCATTTCTATGCTTCACAATCTTTGATGGTGGAAAATACGTAGAAAGGAATTTCTGCGCAAAATCACCCCATGTTCTGATAGATCCAGGTGCTAACAAATTTAACCATATCTTATCTTTATCCCTCAGTAAGAGAGGAAAAATTCTAAGTCAAATAACATCATCCGAAACACCATCGTATTTAAAAGTAGCACACAATTTTAGAAAATTGGCAAGATATAAAATTAAGATCTTCAGTTGGTACTCCCCCCAAATTGATTATTTGATATCATCTGAATAATAGCATGTTTAAGTTCAAATGAATTAGCCGCTGCCTCAGGGTTTTGAATACTACCATGAAGTTCATCTTCTGTAAGGTCAGCATAATCTCTTAAAGGTCTAAATTCTTGATGGATTTCAACATTTTGATTTTATATTTCTTGAAAATTTTTGTCTTTTTTTGTATTTTTATTTTTTTAATTTCTCTTATAGTTCTTTCTAATTCAGAATCGTAAGGCACAAGTCCTTTAGAACCTGAACTACGCATATAAAACAAAATAAAGCAAAATAAAGCACTCAAACAAAAGCGAGGAAAAATTAAAAATTTAGTTTTTCTTAAATTTTCTTTAAAAAATATTTTAATTAATTTCTCCAGTAATTGCGCCAAAAACTTGACTCCGCCGGATATGTATGCTCATGTTTTACACTTTATGTATCTCCTCAATGATACTATCTCTTTCTTTGCAACAGATGCCAAAAACTTAACTCTGAAGCAAATAAGAAATAATTATTTTATAATATGAGATTTTACGCAAGTATACGTATCGTTTATCAAGTAATATAGGACTTTTGATTAAGCCTCGAGATATCAAACCCACAGAGGAATGTCTAAAATTTTAAAGAAATCAGAAAAATAACTTTTTAATTTTCAAAATGATTTTGTAAATTATGTTTTAAGATATAAAATTTTAAATTTATTTTTGATATTTTCTTTTAAGAAAAGTAAAGCAAACAACTAAAATTAATAAGACTATAAAACTATATATATGAATGTAAATGAGAATGAAATATCTAAAAAAATTTAAAACAACAAACTAAATTAGGAGCTTTAGCTTATCACTCTAAAGTCCTCTAATTTTACTCCCCATTAAAAAGCATATCTCCTTATTTATTTGCACTCAAATATTTGGACTACAATTCTCACCCATATGAATGCTTGTGATTCACTCCAATTGTTGATTGAGACAATACCACATTGGTTCTTACATGTTCTCACAATAAATTTTAACATCTTAATTAGCTAATTCAATAGGTAAATGAAGTGCAAGGTAGTGAAATCATCACAACTTCTTCCAACATTAAGTATTTATACTTCACATAACTTCCATAATTTAATTACTTCTTCATTTGAAAGGAAAAAGATAAAGAAAATCATTCAGAACTCATGGAGAAAACACACAAACAATTTAATTTGAAAGAAGAAAACATAGTGAAAATATAACAAGTCTTTCTTTAAAACCAAATGTAAAAACAAAGGTAAAAACTTATCTGAAAATACTCTCCACAAGACTCTTAAAGTACCTCTGAATCTTTTGCTTTCCACTAGATAACCCCTTTGAGGTTGGCGCCCAACTCTAATGATCGACTCTCCTAAATTCTAATACAAACTATGATAATGAAAAGTGGAAAAGTAAAGAAAATATGGTGAGAAGAATGCTCTCTTTCTTCCTCTTTCCCTTGAACCACTTCAAGCTTTTCTCCAACTTCTTCAGCCAAAATTTCCTTATCAAAAACTCTTCTCTTTTTTTGATCTTAAGTCTGTATTTTAATAATTCTCCAAACGGTGCTTTGGTGTTTCTGCAAA
Source organism: Papilionanthe hookeriana x Papilionanthe teres (assembly GCA_022702705.1). Classification (NCBI taxonomy): domain Eukaryota; kingdom Viridiplantae; phylum Streptophyta; class Magnoliopsida; order Asparagales; family Orchidaceae; genus Papilionanthe; species Papilionanthe hookeriana x Papilionanthe teres. The sequence goes on from CM040421.1 coordinate 143,748,153, forward strand.
TTATGTCCAGATTCAATGAATCTACCAAGAGATGCATCCATCCAATCAAATTTTAAATGAATTTTGGCGCTAATGGGAAGTTAATAAATTTTAAACTAAAGGGTGCTTCAAAAACCCCTTCAAATCTGTGCCAAACTTAATTTAAATTCGTCACTATAACTGTGGCGCTTATGCCCCAGCCATCGAAGCTTAAGCGCTAGAGGCCAAATTTGCACACTACATGTATTTGTTCCAAATTTAATTTATTTTTGCTTCTTTCATCATAATCACTCATTTTAATCATATCTGCAAGAAAAACATGAAAATATCTTCCAATAAAGAGCAATATCACAAAAATAGGTATAAAAATGTGTTTAAAAATACTATATATTTTAGGTACATCATTCATCCACTATAAGATTTGCACAATCTCTTAAAGGTCGAAAAGCTTTATGAATTTAAACATTTTGATTTTTTTGAGTTCTCATTTCTTAAAATTTTTGAATTTTTTCTGTATTTTATAATTTTTCTTAATTTTTTAATAGTTCGTTCCAATTCAGAATCGTAGGATACTAGTCCGTCAGAACCTGAACTACGCATAAACTATTGCAACACAACAATGACAATAAAATACAAAACACATAAACAAATAAATTTTAAATAAGGCTTTCCAAAAATTGAAATTTTGTTTTTATAAAAATCCTTTTAATTTTTATTTTTAATTAAAATCTAATTCGAAATGATTCCCCAACAATGAAGCCAAAAATTTGATCCCTTTCTAATATTTATCCTTGTGGTGATATGATTTATAACTATATTTATGATATAATATTTTAGTCTTCTTTTGATAAAATTTTCTTCTTTACAACTGCACTAAAAACTTGATTCTGATGTAAATAAGAATTCAATGGTTATATTTAAATTTAGGGATTCTACGCAAGTATACATATTGTTATCAAGTTACATAGGACTTTCTAATTAAGCTCTGAAATATCGATCCCACGAGGAAAATTCTTTAGATGATTAAAAATACAAAGGAATTAAATCACAAAATCTATTTTAAGAAAAGAAACTTACATAAAAACTTTCAGATAACAGAAAAACTTGAAAATGCGATTCTTTTTTGTATTTTCTTATATTATGAAATCAAGTGAACAATTAACTAACTACAATGAGATTTTGTGAGATCAAAGAAGCATAAATGAAAATATCTTTTTCCTTATCATGAATAAGTAATAAGTACATGAGTTCTGTTGTGAAAGTATTCAAAATGTGGCATGCCAAATATGAGCAATATTATTCTTTACCCTTACCAGAGATGTTATAAAGAGCATTGTTTAGTTTAAAGTTTGAATAGTTTTGAAGACGGGTTATGTAGGGAAGATACTTATCTCTCACTCTAAAGTTTCCTCCTTTCCCTCCACCTAGGGGCTAACATCTCGTATCAAAATCTAAAACAATAAACCAAATTGGAAGCTTTAGTCTGTCACCATAAAGTCTTCTAATTACACACCCATCAAAGTATATTTCTCTATTTATTTGCACAAAATTAAATGAATGACTTTCCCATCCATACAATCTCAAGTGATTCCTACCAATAGTTGATTGAAATAATACCTACAAGAATTCCAAAAATCCTAATTTTATATTTATCCGACTCGGCACCGCGTCATCCTCGTCCGGATCGGAAGCCCACATGTCACTCCGTGATTCGGCACCACCATCTGAGTCAGCGCTACGGGGGCCTGCCATTCACGTACCATTGCGCTGTCCGGCTTGATCTCTGTCAGCATTATTTTTAGGTTATGTTGTGTTTTTGAAAAAGGGGTCGCCTACAGAAATTGTCGGCGAATTTTATATTTTAAATTTAATTTAAATATCTATATAATTTAGAAAGTAGTATTTGATTTCGAAAATAATTTTAGATTTAAAAATTTTAAGATATGAAATCAAACCTATCTCGCATCCCAAATAGTTTATATAAACGAGCACCGCATCACAAACCGTGTATCTAACCCGAAGAATAGACGCACTGATTGGTAATGAGGCTCGATTAAGTAAACTAGAAAGGTTTGTGACATCCGTTTGGTCTGCGAACCAATTTTATAAGCCGACAAGTTCCTCTGCTTAATATGAAAGCATTAAACAGTGTTTATATTACCTGGGTTCTTAAAATTCCCTTTAAGGGCAAGCCCCTATAGTTAATTACATCTTAAATGACGGGAATCACTTAAGAAAACTCTCGATAATAATCAGTAATTCTGCTCTCAAGAATTTCAAAGTTTAAGTTTTCAAAGGATTGAATTTTGGAATTTCAATAGGGAATGGATCAAGTTTGAAATATTTTATTTTGGGGATTCAAAGGAAGAAAGGTAGGAGAAATCACAGATTCGAAGCAAACTTCAGTAATTTCCTAACTATCCTATTGTTTGGCTTGGATTTAGGAAAGTCCTAATGTTATCTGATATTTCAATCTTGCCAATTTTGATTAATTTGGACTTATATTTGTATGATAAAATCATACAAATAGCCTTGAAGATGTGAGGGTTTATGTCTTATCAAACGACTACCTCGGAGTCCTAAGACCGGTTAGGGCTTAATTTACATGACATGATCATCCAAATGCCTAAAGAAGAGTTGAGGATTTATGTTGCACTAGGCAAACTACCTCGAAATCCTATGGCTTAGTTATTTAATTCTAAGAAAGTTTTGCTCGAAGTAGACTCGGGTTTCTGCGATGACGATGGCCGTCGTTGCCCACCATGCTCCGAGCTCCTTGTTGTTGCGGAGGTTTAGTTATAGAAGTCATAAAACGAGAGATGAGAAAAGTGTTTTGGTTTAGAGAAAATCTTAATTTTCAAGTGTTTTTTATATTTTATTTAAAACAAATCTTAAAGTTGATTATAACAACACCGGTTAAGATCCCACGGTTCCATCCTTCCGGCATCGTTATTTTTATCGGATTCACTTAGTCCAGATGAATTTGCTAAACTCAACTGAATGAGTTCCACACTTTCATTTAGACCGTGGGAAATCCCGTTAGCAACACGTAGGTTACATCATCCGAGGTATTCCCGATCATCCAACAAGACGTTTTAATTTAGTTGTAATTGTAGTTTTGTGTTACGTTTGTGATTAAATTTTGAATTGTTTTATATTTTGAAATGTTGTGGCGGTGAATTTTATCTTGCAATGACTTTTAATTTAGTTTTGGTTTCGGTTTTAGGGACTATCCTAAAAGTGTGGGTTTTCATGCAACGAGTTGTTTATCATGCAAGAAAAGTAAGTGCGATGCGATAAAATAAATTGCAATAAAGTAAATTGCAACAAAATAAAAGCGTACCTGGAGGGTCTTCCCATCATCCCAAGCTACACTTAAACACAAATTAGTATATTTAAGCAAGTTCCTAGGTAAAGCTAAGGGAAGGGTTATGGTTTTCTACCAAATTGCTAATCCTATAGCTAGTCATCTCCTATGACGTCTAGGTTCTTGTGTTTTGGTTTGAGGACGATTTTCTTCATCAAAGAACAATTATGTCCAATTGTTCTTATAAATATCCTATCATATTGAGGAAGTGCTTAAGAAAAATCTTAAACATCTTTTCGATATCGATAGGATTGTTTTAAGTCCAAATGGATTTGATCAATCGAAGTGAAGTAATCGTTCGAGGTTTAGTTAAGTTTTGTTGTTATCTTACTCGAGTGAACTAGGACATTTGAATATCCTATAAGTGAAGTAACATTTCATTTAACGTTACGTTTAGGAGTTATGGTAACCAAAGCTTTCGAGAGCGAATTGGTGTTCAAATGGTTTGTGATTTAATTTAATTTCAGTTATCGGGTTTAAATTTGGAATAGTGTTCAAGTTGCTTTATTTTGAATTTCTTTATGTCTTAGGTGATGTTATTATTATTTTTTTTAATTCAATTTAATTTAACTTTAATTTTGGTTTAGCTTTAATTTTAATTTAATTTATTTAATTTAAATTAATTTTAATTTTAACTTGATTTTATTTATTTATTTATTTATTATTATTATTATTATTATTATTATTTACTTAATTTAATTCAATTTAGTTTGATTTGATATACTTTAATTTGATTTAATTTAATTTGATTTAATTTAATTTGATCTAATTTAATTTAATTTAATTTAATTTAATTTAATTTTAATTTAATTTAATTTAATTTAATATGTTTTAATTTAATTTAATTTAATTAATTTAGTTTAATTTGATTTAATTTAATATGTTTTAATTTAATTTTATTTAATTAATTTAATTTTAATTTGATTTAATTTAATATGTTTTAATTTAATTTTATTTAATTAATTTAATTTTAATTTGTTTTAATTTAATTTTATTTAATTCGGTTTAATTTAAATTTTAATTTAATTTTACTTTTAATTTTAATTTAATTGAAATTTTAAAAGGGTTTAATTTAAATAATTTAACTTTAATTTAATTTAATGATTAAGTCTTTTAACATTTTAAATCTTAAATTTGGATTATCATTTTAATTAGGAATTAAATATTATTGAGATGATTAATTTAGGGATTCCTAAATTAAAGAACAAATCTCTTCCTAATAATATCCCTATTTTAATAATTCCAATTTTATTATTCTTCTAAATTTAATCAATTTTTAAATTAAGGTTTATTTCAATTATTTTTAAATTGTTTAATAGGTTTCTACCCTTATTATTCAAGTTTCGATCATCCAAATCAGATTAAGATCAAATATTTTACTTTTTAATTTTATTAAACCTAAAGTTTTAATTAAGGGTTAAAATTTTAATTACCATTTTGCCCCTCAAGCTTAATAATTCCACAACTCACTAAATTAAGCTTAAATAAACTTGAAATTTTTATGTGACTTCACTCATATGTCAATAAAGACATGAGATGAGAAAATGTGATTTTTCTGTATTTAATTTATTTATGTAATTATTTTTGGTGGAAAATAGAGATTTCCAAGGAAAATTTAATAATATGACGAGGCCTGGTGACGTATTGTGGGATATATGGCTCAATCCCTTCACGTTCTCCTGCATACCTCGGCTCCTCGGGGATGGTGTCCGTCGGGACATTCTCCGGGGTTGCTACGCAACAAGGTTATGCATTGCGGTGGCTTTATGCGGCGGCGTTGTAGCCTTCCTTCGTTCTTCTTAAGATTTCCCCGGTCTCTTCGTTATCCTCGGAGTTGGCCTCCTTCCTTCGGGTATCACGGTGAGCCGGCGTCCTTGAAGTATCTGTACGCGGCAGCAGGCTCGCCTCGTCGCGCCGGTCGTTGCTAGTTTAGTTAACACCTTGCGGATATGGCGATTTTTATTTCTTCGTCGAGTTCTTTGTGAGAGTAGCTCTTCGTACTTCTGAATTTTTGTGGGCGCGGTGCTTGACAAGCTCGCCCTCTGCTGTAGCGACTACGGACTTGATCCTCTTGTCTTCTTCGGTGCTTGTTTTCCTTTTCTTCTTCTGGAGTGGTGGCTTGGGCCACCCACTCATTCATTGTCGGCTGAGCGGTTCCTCTCGATCGGCGGGACCCGATCACTTTCCTCGTATTGCGGGACTGCTCGGTGCGAAGTCGAGTCGATCTCCGTTATCGCTCCATCTTTCACCCTCTTTTCGTCGAGTGCGAGGCTTACGCCATTTCTAAAGTTCGGGACCAACCGCCGGATTCGACATTTCCCTGCGAAAAGACAAGGAAAAGGATCGAGGGCTGTACTAAGAACAAGAACATTAAGAAAATGTTTATTAAAGACAGTTTTTTTATTACTTTTTGTATTTTTAAATTTAACAAGAATGAAGTGGGATAAGATCAGGAAAGAGATTTTGATATGGAAGAGAAAACAAGGAAAACTTTATTATCATGATTTTATTTATTTTAGCACATTTTTTTTATTATTTTTGGGTTCGGACCCAGTCATAAGTAATTACTTCACCCGTGCTTCTAGGGATGAAAGATCCATTCCTTCGAAACATCAGGTAGCGTAATACTTTTTCAAGTATCATCCATTGATCGGATGCATATGTCGTTCTCTTTGGCAATTCACTAGCTGGTAGGAGCCTCCTGAGTAGACTGCCTCGACCACAAACGGTCCTTCCCGAGTGGGTTCAAATTTTCCTCCTATCTTGCGGTGTGCGAGGATAGGTCTCTTGAGAACGAGAACTAAGTCACCAACTTTGAAGGTTCTTGGGCGGACCCGGTCTGTCATGGGCTTGAACCATCTTAGCTTGGTATAGTTCTAAATTTTGCTGCTGCTGCAAGTCTTTTCCCTTCCGAGCTTTCCAATTCTTCTAGTCGTAATTTGGCATTCTCTTCGTCGTGATTTTGTTTGCTAGTTGCAATTCGAGTGAAGGAAGCTGAACCTCTAAGGGTAACACTACCTCGGACCCATACACCAGAGCGTAAGGTGTAGCTTGAGTAGGAGTTCTGAAGGTTGTCCGGTAGGCCCATAAGGCTTCTAATAACTTCTCGTGCCAATTTCTCTTATTATCGTCCAAAGTTTTCTTTAAGATTTGAACGAGAGTTTTATTAAAAGCCTCGACGAGCCGTTTGCTCTTGGGTAGTAAATTGTTGAATACCGCCGATCGATTCCGTGTCTCTGACAAAATTGTTGATTTGTGTGCTTCGAATGCGGACCAGTTATACGAGATGATCTGCGTGGCACTCCGAAACGGTAGACGACTTGGTTCTTGAAAAAGCGTAGCACGTGGTGTGCTTTCACTTCTCTAAGTGGAGCTCGCCTCTGCCCACTTGGAAAAGTAATCTGTAGCCGCAAGAATGAAGCGATGTCCTTTTGAAGATGGTGGTTCTATTGGACCCACTATATACGTGCCCCGACATTCGAATGGCCGCGACGCGATTGTCGGATGTAGCACATTTGGAGGTTGGTGTAGAACCACTCCGTGCACTTGGCATTGATGACGGCTCTTGGCGATTTTCATGCGGTCGGTCATCATCGAGGGCCGGTAGTACCCTAGTCTTTTAATTTTCATTTTCATCTTCGGACCCGTCGGTGAGCGCCACGAGTCTCGAATGCACCTCTTTAACAATTTCACGGGCCTCGGACCCGCTTAGGCACCTTAGCCACATTTGATCGAAAGACCTTACGTATAACGTGTTGTTTATTAATGCGTAGGACGGAGTTCTTTTCTTGATGCGATGGGCTAGCGACTCTATCGTCACAGTAGTTTTCCTGTTTGCGGGTAGTACAGTAATGGTTGTCGCCGATCTTACGTGTTTTACATCCTTTGTTACAGTTGATTCTTCTCCTTTTTCGATTTGTGTATTGTGTCTATGTCGAGTCGTGATAGGACTCGACGTCCGTGAGCGACACTTCTCTCGACTCATCTTGCAAACAAGAAAATTCTTTTGCGAGGCGAGCTAACGCATCTGTTAAAGCATTTTCTTTCTGGGAATTTTGTAGATTGTCACATTCGGAATCTGTTCCAACAACTTGTATGGCATCTTGGAAGTATTGCTCGAGTCTTGGCTTTAAAATCTTGTATTGTCCAGCGATCTGTTGAATGATTAAGCTGCGAATCCCCGTAGATGTTGATGTACGTTATCCCATTTGAATAGCTAATTCCGGTCCTGTTATGAGGGCTTCGTATTCGCTTCGTTGTTTGTACACGGCTCCGTTAAGTGGTAGGAGTATCTTAACATCCCCCGCTCCGGTGTTATAAAGATTAGTCCGATTCCTGCCTTACCGGGCACTTATCACTTGCGATTCTTCGTCTTTGTGTCTTGAAGATGCTCCAGTCGAAATATAATTCCCAACGTCGATCATCGGGGTCTTCTAGGCTCATTATTTGTTCATCCGGCAAATCGTCGTTGAGAGGAGATTCTGTCGGCAAAGGGTGTCTTTGCGAGGAAGTCTGCTAGGACTTGTCCCTTTACGGCACGAAGAGGCACGAAAGTTGTATCGAATTGCGATAATATCATTGACCATACGGCGAGTACGTCGGAAAGCGTTGGACGAGTCATCGAAGTATTGCAATGGATTAAATTTCGAGATTAGGTTGACCTTATGAGAAAGCATGTAGTGCTCGAGCTTTTGAGCGGCGAAGATCGGGGCCGAACGAGTGCTTTTCGATTGCGGGATACCTTATTTTCGTTGGAAGTAAACGACGGCTTAGGTAGTAAAGAGCATTTTCTTTACCCTCATCATTGACACAGGCTAACGGGGCTCCGAGTGAGTCGTCTAAAGCCGCGGTATAAAGTATCAATGGTCTACACGAGGCTCAGGGCTACTAAGACGGGAGGTGTCATTAAATATTGTTTAATGTCCTCGAAGGCCTTCGGCATTTCTCTTCCCAAATAAATTTGGCGTCCTTTTTAACTAATGTCGAGAAAGGTGACACCTACTGACAAGTTTGAGATAAAGCGTCGAAGATATGCCGGCTTCCCTTGAAAAGATCGTAGTTGCTTTAAGGTTTTGGGAGGCGGCATTTCTAAGATAGCTTTAATCTTTTCGGGTCGATTTCGATTCCACGATGTCGGACAACGAATCCTAAGAATTTCCCGGAGGTGACGCCGAAGGCGCATTTTAAGGGATTCATCTTAAGGTTAAATTGTCTTAATCGTTCGAAAACAATTCTCAAATCATATAGGTGGTTGTCCTTTACTTTGCTTTTGATGACCACATCGTCCACGTAGCATTCGACTTGATTGTGGATGAGATCATCAAAAATTCTTGTCATCGCTCTACGGTAGGTTGCTCCTGCGTTCTTCGATCCGAATGGCATCAATCGTGTAGCAATATACTCCGATCGGCGTTACGAATGCTGTAAGTTTTTCATCTTACGGAGCCATTTTTATCCGGTTGTATCTACGAAGATCCATCCATGAATGAGAATATTTCATGTGTCGAAGCAATGTCGATCATTAATTCGGGATCGGTAGAGGGAATTCATCCTTTGGACATGCCTTGTTTAAATCTGCGAAATCCACACAAATTCGATCGACCATTCTTCTTCCTAGCTGGTACCACATTGGCTAACCAAGTCGGGTATTGTTCTTCACGGACAAATTTAGCGTCTCATTAGCTTTTAACTTCGGCTATGACTTGTTGTTCGATTTCTAGACGCATTCTTCGGGACCTTGTCCGTCAGGACGAAGTAGGATCCACTCCTAGCTTATGGACTGCGACCTCCGGAGCTAATCACGGCATCTCATCGTAGCTCCAAGCAAAACGAGTCTTTAAATTCCATTAATAACTTGATTATTTCTTCGGAGTCTTCTTTATTGAGTAAGGAGCTAACAAAGGTAGGTCTAGGCTCTTCGTTAGTACCTAAGTTAACTTACGTTAACTCATCTATTGTAGATTTGATCTCTTCTTCGAATTACGGTGGAGCGTCTCCAATTTGTAAATCTTCGAATTCTTCCGTAGTTTCCATGCGGTTTTCATTAGACTCGCAAGTGACAACCAAGCAAAATTCGGTATCGTCGGCCGATTCTACTGTGCCGAATCCGAGACCATGCTTTGAATTGGGTGGACGACCGGAGTTATTCCATAATTTTTCAAAATGTTGTGATTGACCTTTTGTCCATTATCGAGGTAAGAAACCACGGCTGAATTAAATTTTGAACACGGGGAGAGTACCACTCGAAAGGTAATTCCATTAATTCGATGAAGTGACATCTTCGAATTGTACATTATTTTCGGTTTTGGAGGAAGGAGCACCACGGTAGAATTTGATTGGCTTTGCACCGCCGCTACGTACCTCTTTGACCACCATACCCTCGATCTTATTAGAATGAATCGGGGTCAGGGTCATAGTATGTACATAGTGGTTAATCTTCTCGTACATCGATTTATATTCTTCATTCTTTTCATCTTCGAGAGGGATCTTGAATTGCGGCTTCCTCCGACTTATTGTCTCTGCTTCTTGCTTGATTTCTTTTTCTTCTTCAGAACTGTCTTCCCAATCAACATTGATGGCTGGTTTCCTCTGTCCAGCTTGTCCTAACGTCTCTGCCACGACCTCGTCCCCGGCCTCGACCTCGGATGCGAGTTGTGGAGAAACCTTCACCATCTCGCCGTAAGGGAGTGGTGAGTGAACTGTTGGACTAGAACTTCAGGTTCTTCGTCATCCCGAATTTCCTTTGCTTCATTCGTTATGGTATCTCTGGAGAAGATTGTTTTCTTCGGAGGTGCATAATAAGCTGCATCTTCATGGATTCTAATTTCATGTACGGAGAATGGTTGTAAGTCACCTTTGATGCACTGTTCCCCTCCATCGTAGTATTTGATGCACTGATGTAGAGATGATGGTACCATCCTGTTTTCATGTATCCATGGTCGGCCCAGTAGAGCGTTGAACGACGTTTCTGAATCGATTATGTGAAATTTTGCGGTTGTCTTTGCTAAGTCACCGGTCTTCATTAGTAGTGTTATTGATCCGAGGGCTCTTTCTCCTTTCTGGTTGAATCCTCTTAATAACATTTTGTCTGCTTCAAGCTCGCGAGCATCAATTTCCAAGTATGTTAGCGTTCGAAGATTCATTATATTGATTGATGCTCCTGGATCCACCAATACTCTGGAGAGTGTAAATTTCCCTATTGTAACTGAAATGTACAACGGTCGGTTGTGGTCCAGCGTCCCGAGTAGTAGGTCATTGTCCGTGAAGGTAACACCTCGTTGTTCCTTTAACGAACAAACCTCATCTAAGGAATCTCCGGCCATTTGAGCTAAGCGAATTTCCGGATCGAAGTAAGGCCTTGATCGAGCTTCTCTCATCTCCTTTGATAAGATGAGAGCGTCGTAGATGCTCAGTTTGGCCGGTAGTTTCCTAAGATGGGCTAGCACGTTGTAGTCCACTTTATTTTCATGTGTCTCGGCTTCTTCTCGAATGGGTATTTCTTCTGTCGGGGTTGGTTCTTCTCGAACAACCACCGCTTTCCTTTGTCCTTTGGACCCATTCTCGGAGGTAGAACTCTTCCACTTCTTAAGTTAACTTCGTAATTTCTTCGAATCTAGTATTGAGTTTGTTGGTGTTTCCTCTTGAATCGGAATGACAGGTTCTTCTGGATTAGCTTCAGAGTCTGAAGGCTCTAACTCTATTGTGACTGGAGCTCCTCGAAACTCGCAAATAGATTAGTTGCTTGTTGAACTCTCGTAGCCTCCTTGATGGATGTCTTCTTTGTCATTGTGATCGTCGAGATTGTGTATGATTTGAGAATTGTCATTTGTATCGAAATCGATGTCCAGATTTTCTCTAGTTACGTAATCGTTAGAAATAGTCAAAACGTAGCCAACGCCGTAACCCTTATCATTATAAGATCCCACGGAGTGAGCGAGATAATCATACGAGTCGGAGGTTCGAGGGATTTCTCCCCGAATCGGAAACAACTATCCTAGGATAAGCGGCCCTAGTCTAGCCTTAGGAGCCTCGGTTTTCTCTTCTTCGTCGATTTTCTTCTTCTCTTCAATTGTCTCTTGTTGAGGTGGTTCTTCCATCGCAAGTGATAGTGTCGACTTAACAGGTTTCGAACTCTGAATTGAGGCTCGCACCGAAGCGGTTTGGATGTGATCCAAAATCTTCTTCGAAGACCTTGTCCAAGCGGTAGCCCATCCATCATCAGTCGCATAGGGATCTATCGGAACAATGAGATCAGTCGAGACAACATTGACGGAACCTCCTTTCTGGGGTTCCTTCATGTATTCCTTTGGGATCGTTATATTCCCTTTCCGAAGATTGTCGTTGAGCCAACTTTTGAAGGTAATACAATCTTCTATCTTATGCCCAAGCATCCGGTGGTAAGGGCAAAAGTTGGGATCACCTTTCTTGTTGACTTCTTCTGGTCTCTTAGGTTCTGGCAGTTGGAAATCTGGAGTCTTCATCAGACTGCGGAACATTTTCGGCACTGCCTCATTCTTGAACGGATACTCCCTGCTTAGAAGCTCCCTTAACGTACGTTGCGGACGAGGCGGTTGTTCATACTGTTGAGATGACCGATAGGCTGGGTCGGGGTTGCTGGTACTTCTGTTGAGGTTGCTGCGGCCGTTCTGACGATATTTGTATCGATTGCTTGCCTTTATCGACAGCTGCAACGATCCCGGATTTCTTTCCAAAAGTTTTCACAGGCTTTTGCTTGTCTGTTTTGTCAGTGAAACTTAATTGCTTCGCCTCCTCTTGCAAGCTTCCGGCCTTGCTTAACAACTTCTCGAAAGTCTTAATAGTAAATCCCTTGAGGAGAAGTCTTATCGGGCCATGAATGCTCTTAAGTAAAATGCCGATCGCATGCTTTGTTCTTGTAGTTGTGGCTCACACTTCATACTTAGATTTCTCCATCGAAGTATGTAATCCACGAGGTTTCGTTCGGTTTACGCTTCTCTACCACTAAATCACCTACAGTGATGTGGTGCTGAGCTCCGACAAATCGCTTGATGAAGAGGTTCTCTAGTTCGAAAATGTCTTCACCGAACCGTTCGGTAATTCGCATACCAATCGAAGGCGATCCACGACGAGTGTCGACAAATTGTACGAAGAGTAAGGCATCACTTCGCCGGCATTGCAACAAGCGGCACGAAAATGTGCAACATCGTTGCCGAGGGTTTCGGTTCCATCGAAGGTCTTGAACGGAGGTGGTACAAAGCCTTTCGGATATTGGACGGCGTCGAATTCTTCGGGGTAAGGTCTACCCGTCTGAATGGATGTCCCGCTCTTTGATTGTGCTAAGGCTTCTCGCACTTCTTTGTTCCACCATGTTCTTAATATCCTTTTCCGGAATCATGCTTTGTGTTGTATCCTTCTTTAATTGATCATCCCAGTTGACGGACGTAATCTCCTTTCCTCCGTCTACAATGTGAATGACTTACAGGGGTGTTTCTCTTTGGGGTTGCACTTGACTGCGGAGAGTGGCTAGGGCTACAACCATCTCTTCCATCCTTTTTGCCATTTGGGTGATCGTATCATCTTTCTCTTGAAGCTGCCTCCTCATTACTTCCGGCTCCTCTCTTTCTGCGGCTGCAGGAGCACCTTGTGAAGCTGACGAAGCTCGTGTTTCAACCATGTTAATTTCTACATATTCATCATCCATGAACTCTGACGAATCAATCTCATCTCCGAATTTCTCTTCTCTTTCCCTTGCTAATCGTCGAATATCGGTTCTTAGCTTTTCCATAGCATCTTCTAGTGGTCTTTTCTGTACATCCTTGCAGTTGTCATGTGATAGTTGTCGGGTTTCCTTCTCATGAGTCCCCTTTACTGCGGTAGCACTTTCTTCGGATTCAAGTCTCCTGACGAGACTTTCCTTCTCAGGCTGTTGTTTCAATCTTAATTGTCCAGTAGTGGGACGCCATACCATCCTTCTAGCGACGGAAGGTGCTAGGACCGGATGGTGCGTCGACCAAATGCTTTGGAAGGTGGTATCCTCCCTAATCCGTAGTCCCGAAACAACGATGGGCGGACTAGCTTTCATTCTCTTATTTGGCTCTTCCGCGGCGATAGCGGGGTTCTACTCGCGGCCCAAGACGAGATTTGGCCGGCACCCGCCCTATCCTTCTTAAAATTTCGATACGGGGCACCTTTCCTTCTTTGCTAACTTCTCTATCAAAGTTTACAGTCGGCCAAATGGCGTAGTTCTGGCCCTTTTCTTACGGCTATCTTTGTAATATACGGGCTGAGGCAATGCGGCAGCAATCTTGCGAACATTTTCTTCATCCTCTATGGCGAAAAGGGGATGGAATCTACTTCCTCCCAAAAGTGGTATGTATTCAGGCAGCGGTGTATACTCGGGCAGTTCTGGGATTTCCTCCAGGAAAGCAACTTCAACAGCTCTGGCTTCTCTAGCGATCCTTCTACTTTTGTTCCTTCTTTGAGTCTGTGTCAGCGATGGAATTCTAGAGCTGGACCCGATTTCAAAAACAAAAGGTTTCACAGGAAGGTCTGTACCCTCCACGCTAACAGGTTCACCATAGTTCCGAATTTCCTTCCCCTTTAGTTTGGCAGGAGCCGGGGTAGGTGCGGAGACAACTAGACCGGTGGGGGTAGCAACAACGGTCCTTACGTGGACGGCGGTACTCCTCTCGGTTGGAATCTTTTGCAGAGGAGGGAATTCGTGAGTTGACTTGAGGTTAAACTCAATCAACGACTTCTCAATTTCTGATACTTTGCTTGTGAGTGAAAAGAGAGTGACGTCGGGGATTTTGATGTCGGTGTCCCCGAACCCTTGTCCGAATCGAATAATTCCATTGACAGGCAATTCGTCCTTGAATACGGCCAGGTCGAGTCCATTGACGAAGGAGATCAGTTTTGGGGCTTCCATTTCTGTAGGGCAGATTCCAAGTGTTAGTCCCTGAATCGTGCTTCTTCTTATCGTATAACTTATGAAGAAAAAGAAAGAGTCCGAACACATTTCTGTTTATCTTAGTGTATTTGTGGTATTAAAGGAAGATTGTCTTTTCGGAAAGATTTATTCGTTAGGAAGGAAAATTAATAAAAGAAGGAGAGTTGTAGGAAGGGTAAAAGGAATTGATTAGGAACTGGAAAAGGAAGAGAAAGTCTTGCAGAAACTTCTCAACCCGGAAGACCGCTCCTAAACTAATACCTATTGGGGGTCCACCCCACCTCAGAAATGAGGTAAAAAAAAAGGATTTCGGAACCTCTCTGTTTAGGGGTGTCTAAACAGTGGCTCCTAAATCCGAAAGAATGTTGGCTATACTTGTTCAAGGTAGAAATGAACATAGTATTCCAACGGAAAGAAAGGTAGTTTGATCCACTAGGAACATGGATACACTACCGATTTTTGAAAGCAGAATTCTCTGATTAAAATGGAGAGAGGAATTATCCCCAGTGGAGTCGCCAGAAATTGTCGGCATTATTTTTAGGTTATGTTGTAATTTTGAAAAAGGGGTCGCCTACAGAAATTGTCGGCGAATTTTATATTTTAAATTTAATTTAAATATCTATATATTTTAGAAAATAGTATTTGATTTCGAAAATAATTTTAAATTTGAAAATTTTAAGATATGAAATCAAACCGATCTCGCATCCCAGAATAGTTTATATAAACGAGCACCACATCACAAACCGTGTATCTATCCCGAAGAATAGACACACTGATTGGTAATGAGGCTCGATTAAGTAAACTAGAAAGGTTTGTGACATCCGTTTGGTCTGCAAACTAATTTTATAAGCCGACAAGTTCCCTGCTTAATATGAAAGCATTAAACAGGGTTTATATTACCTGGGTTCTTAAAATTCTCTATAAGGGCAAGCCCCTATAGTTAATTACATCTTAAATGACGGGAATCACTTAAGAAAACTCTCGATAATAATCGATAATTCTGCTCTCAAGAATTTCAAAGTTTAAGTTTTCAAAGGATTGAATTTTGGAATTTCAATAGGGAATGGATCAAGTTTGAAATATTTTATTTTGGGGATTCAAAGGAAGAAAGGTAGGAGAAATCACAGATTCGAAGCGAACTTCGGTAATTTCCCAACTATGCTATTGTTTGGCTTAGATTTAGGAAAGTCCTAATGTTATCTGATATTTCAATCTTGCCAATTTTGATTAATTTGGACTTATATTTGTATGATAAAATCATACAAATAGCCTTGAAGATGTGAGGGTTTATGTCGTATCAAACGACTACCTCGGAGTCCTAAGACCGGTTAGGGCTTAATTTACATGACATGATCATGCAAATGCCTAACGAAGAGTTGAGGATTTATGTTGCACTAGGCGAACTACCTCGAAATCCTATGGCTTAGTTATTTAATTCTAAGAAAGTTTTCTTGAAGTAGACTCGGGTTTTCGCTGATGACGATGGCCGTGCTTGCCCACCATGCTCCGAGCTCCTTGTTGTTGCGAGAGGTTTCGTTATAGAAGTCATAAAACGAGAGATGAGAAAAGTGTTTTGGTTTAGAGAAAATCTTAATTTCCAAGTGTTTTTTATATTTTATTTAAAACAAATCTTAAAGTTGATTATAACAACATCGGTTAAGATCCCACGGTTCCATCCTTCGGCATCGTTATTTTTATCGGATTCACTTAGTCCGGATGAATTTGCTAAACTCAACTGAATGAGTTCCACACTTTTATTTAGACCGTGGGAAATCCCGTTAGCAACACGTAGGTTACATCATCCGAGGTATTCCCGATCATCTAACAAGACATTTTAATTTAGTTGTAATTGTAGTTTTGTGTTCTGTTTGTGATTAAATTTTGAATTGTTTTCTATTTTGAAATGTTGTGGCGGTGAATTTTATCTTGCAATGACTTTTAATTTAGTTTTGGTTTCAGTTTTAGGGACTATCCTAAAAGAGTGGGTTTTCATGCAACAGTTGTTTATCATGCGAGAAAAGTAAGTGCGATGCGATTAAATAAATTGCAATAAAGTAAATTGCAACAAAATAAAAGCGTACCTGGAGGGTCTTCCCGTCATCCCAAGCTACACTTAAACACAAATTAGAATATTTAAGCAAGTTCCTAGGTAAAGCTAAGGGAAGGGTTATGGTTTTCTACCAAATTCCTAATCCTATAGCTAGTCATCTCCTATGACGTCTAGGTTCTTGTGTTTTGGTTTGAGGACGATTTTCTTCATCAAAGAACAATTAAGTTCAATTGTTCTTATAAATATCCTATCATATTGAGGAAGTGCTTAAGAAGAATCTTAAACATCTTTTCAATACTGATAGGATTGTTTTAAGTCCGAATGGATTTGATCAATCGAAGTGAAGTAATCGTCCGAGGTTTAGTTAAGTTTTGTTGTTATCTTATTCGAGTGAACTAGGACATTTGAATATCCTATAAGTGAAGTAACGTATCATTTAACGTTCTATTTAGGAGTTATGGTAACCAAAGCTTTCGAGGGCAAATTGGTGTTCAAATGGTTTGTGATTTAATTTAATTTCAGTTATCGGGTTTAAATTTGGAATAGTGTTCAAGTTGCTTTATTTTGATTTCATTATATCTTAGGTGATGTTATTATTATTTTTTTAATTTAATTTAATTTAACTTTAATTTTGGTTTAGCTTTAATTTTAATTTAATTTATTTAATTTAAATTAATTTTAATTTTAACTTGATTTTATTTATTTATTTATTTATTTATTTATTTACTTAATTTAATTCAATTTAGTTTGATTTGATATACTTTAAATTAATTTAATTTAATTTGATTTAATTTAATTTGATCTAATTTAATTTAATTTAATTTAATTTAATTTCAATTTAATTTAATTTAATTTAATATGTTTTAATTTAATTTTATTTAATTAATTTAGTTTAATTTGATTTAATTTAATATGTTTTAATTTAATTGTATTTAATTAATTTAATTTTAATTTGATTTAATTTAATATGTTTTAATTTAATTTTATTTAATTAATTTAATTTTAATTTGTTTTAATTTAATTTTATTTAATTCAATTTAATTTAAATTTTAATTTAATTTTACTTTTAATTTTAATTTAATTGAAATTTTAAAAGGGTTTAATTTAAATAATTTAACTTTAATTTAATTTAATGATTATGTCTTTTAACATTTTAAATCTTAAATTTGGATTATCATTTTAATTAGGAATTAAATATTATTGAGATGATTAATTTAGGGATTCTTAAATTAAAGAACAAATCCCTTCCTAATAATATCCCTATTTTAATAATTCCAATTTTATTATTCTTCCAAATTTAATCAATTATTAAATTAAGGTTTATTTCAATTATTTTTAAATTGTTTAATAGGTTTCTACCCTTATTATTCAAGTTTCAATCATCCAAATCAGATTAAGATCAAATATTTTACTTTTTAATTTTATTAAACCTAAAGTTTTAATTAAGGGTTAAAATTTTAATTACCATTTTGCCCCTCAAGCTTAATAATTCCACAACTCACTAAATTGAGCTTAAATGAACTTGAAATTTTTATGTGACTTCACTCATATGTCAATAAAGACATGAGATGAGAAAATGTGATTTTTCTGTATTTAATTTATTTATGTAATTATTTTTGGTGGAAAATAGAGATTTCCAAGGAAAATTTAATAATATGACCAAGAGAAAGTTTCTATACTTAAGAAAATTATGGGACATTCCTAATGACCAGAGGACCACTTGGACCAATTTTGGTGATTTTTTGAATTATATTCTTTTTATCATAATTATTTTGAGTTTTAGAGTATTAATTAATTTAAAACTAAAATAAAGATTGAAAAATGAATTTTATACTTTTCAAAAATCTCTCTGATATCAAGAAAATCAGAGAATCAATTTTTACAATTTTCTGAATTTTCTTTGATTTATTAGAATTATTTTAGTGGAAATGCTAAAAAATACATTTTTTAATTTTAAAATTACCTTAGGGCTTTAAAATTTAATATCTTATCAAATAGACCTAAGAAAAATATGGGGTTTGTTCCTAAGTGATTAGAATTCAAAATGTGACATTTTAGTGAATTTTATTATTTTTGTGATTTTTATTATTTTGTATTTATTAAAATATTAAAATAATGCAAAAAATTAACTTTTTTAGAAAATTGCAATTTTATTTTTCCTAAATTTCCCTGATATCAGAGAGGCACCAAAACCAATTTAGTGAATTTTTTAAAAGTATTTTGAAAGTTATGAATTTTTAAAGTTTAAAATGGCTAATTGGCTTAATCAACCCATTTAGTAGGGCTAACCAAGTCTAATTGACTTCAAATTTTTATGGTGGGTTCCTCTGATCCTAAAGGTCAGTGGAGAATTGATTTCAAGCTAATTTGATGTATGATTAGCTCTAATTAATTAAGGACTTATTTTGGGTGTTTAGGCCGATTAGGGTTATTCAAGTGAATTAATTCAAAACCTATTTTTCCTAGGGTCCTCCGGTCGTAAGAAACATCACCAAATTTTTCTAGAATTTATTTCACAACATGCTAATTATTGGATTTAAAATACTCAAAATAGCAACATGAATTTGAAAAATCAATAAATTCTCATAGGGATGGCCTCGACTTTGGAAAATTCGGGGAATGTTCCCAAATTCGGAGGCTTCAAAAGCCTTATGGTCTCATGCCATGGTGAATTTCCTATATGCATGGAGAATTAAAACAATGCGAGAGGGTAAATAAAACATTAAAAATAAAATACTTAATGAAATTAAATGATTTCTTTTCCACATTATTCTCCTCTCGATTCATCGAGCAAGAGGGTATTTTTATTTTATTTTTCTAATTTTACTACACAAAGTTATGCATTTTTGACGTTTAGGGAATTAAATAAATAAAAAAAACCCTAATTTCCTACTTATCCACGCGGCAGCTCCGAAACGCCGCGTGTCACGTTGCCATTCGGCGCCGCCATCCAACTCAGTGCTCCGGGGGCCCGCTGTATCGTTCCATCTCCTCATTCGGCGCGATCCTGGCCGTCCGTCCGCGCGTGTATGGAATGAACGGCATCCTTTCATCGTCCCCGAGCGTCCTCGCCCGAGAGCCGTCCACACTAAAACCACTAAGAACTCACTCATTTCTCAACGGATTTTCGTGTTCTTGTGCTCTATGGATTCATCTTGAAGAGACAAATACATCTATATGGTGATCATGCATTGAAATTAAAGCATTTGAAATGGAGAATCTCCAGAAGCTCGGGATGAAGAATTAGCTCATACCTTTGCTCAGAGAAGTGTGGTTTCAATCTGAGGGTTGTGTCACCTTCGATTGGATCCCAGCAAGCTCCAGATGAAGTCTCTCGGTCCGGTGAATCGCCTAGGTATGATTTCGACCGAAGCCCGATCACAAAGCTTGGAGTCCGGAACGGATGGGTGGCTCGGAGAGGGGCTTTCTTTGGTGGACTCCTTCCCTTGGTCGGTGAAGGTGTAGGACCAATCAATTTGAGGATTGATCCACTGTGGAGAAGTGTCCTGGTTTTGGGTGGAATTTTGGCTGAGAAATTGGGTTCTGTTGGTGGGGATTAGGGCAAATTGTTACTGGGGATCAACTGCTCTAAGTATGGAGAGTGTTTTGGAACAATTTTGGCAAGGTTTCAGTAAGATCTGGTTCAGCACCTCTCATGGCCTAGAGGGGGTGGTGTTTAAATAGGAGAGGGTGGAGGGCCACCCAGGGAGAGTTAGGGCTCGGGATCAGCTGCTCTTGGCAAGAGAAGAACAGCTACAATGGCCACTAGGGATGGGGCAACTCAGCAGGTGAGAATTCTAAGTTTGGGCTCACATGTGAGCTCTCGGCACTGGTGGTTTCCGGCGGCTGTGGTGGGTGGCCGGCCGGGGTCAGGTCACCCTCAAGGTCAGGGAGGTCAGGGCTAGGGCTTAGTGCAGTCAATTGGGATTGACCATGTGTAAAGGGATTGATTTAGATGGAATGGGGGAGGAGCTAATTTTGGGTCTAAATGGGTCCAAGTCATGGATTTAGGTTTGGTTCACCCTCCAAGGCCTGATTTTTGGGCTAAGGGAATCGGGTAAGTCGGCTAGCTTAGTGGAGAGAAGTCACCATCTAAGTACATTTATGTTTAATCAAGGTTTAGAAGAGTCATGAAAAGGCTTAATCACCCTTAAGGGAATCATTAAAGGACTCCCTCCCTTTGCCAAAAATGACATGGTGATGTGTAAAGTGGCTGCCATGGCTTGCATATGGCTTGTGCATGGCTTCATGGCTCCATTTGGCTTAGGGCAAAGCTTAGTCAATTTCATGGAAGTAGATTTTAGGAATCTTGGCATTTTTGGTGGAAATTTCGATGAAGCTTGATTTGGAAGGGTTTAATGATGATTTTGAAACTTAGGGGTGATATCAATTAAAGGTATGATGAAAAGAAATTGCCATGTGGGCTTTAGGGCCAATCTTGGGCTTTTGTATTTGGTGGAAATGGGCTTTTAGAATGGTTTAGGAAAGTGGGCCTTTAGGTTTGAAAACAAATTGGTGGATGGAAATTTTGTGAAGGATTGGGCCAAACAAATGTTGGGTTTAGCTCATGGATGTGTTATGAGTGATTTGAAGCAAGTTGGGAGTGATTTGGGTTTGAATTGGGTTGAATTTAGGCTTCTTTGGTGAATGGGCCGATATAGGTCGAATTGGGCTAACTTGGGCCAATGTTGGGCTAGGGTTGAAATTGATGTAAAATAAATGTTGGGAAATGTTTATGGGAGTGTTTCAAAGAAGTTTTGGCTTTGGTTGGGTTTTGATTTTGGGGTTTGGGTTTATTTGGGTTAGGTTTGGGTTTAGGTTAAAATTGGGCCTTTTAGCTTTGGGTTGAATTTGAGTGGGGTTTGGGTCTAAATTTTGGGTAAATCATGTTAGTTTTTTGTTTGTGGGGATGCTAAGAAAGGTTTAGAAAAGGTTTGGGGTTAATTGGAGTTGAATTGGGTTAATTAGGATTAGGTTTGGGTCATGGGTCCAAATTGGGCTTTAAGGCCAAAAGTGAAATTGGATTCAAATGTCAATCAAATTGGACTTGGATTTAATCTAGATTGGTGTTGGGAATGTTGAATTGAAGTTTAGAATTGAATTGTACCAGAATTTTTGTCAATTGGGTAGGTTTGGCTTGACATTGGGTTCATTTTGGGTTAAAATGGATCAAATTGGGGGTTTTGACAAAAGTATGGTAAATTGATAAAATTGGCCCATGGTGTAGTTGAACAAAATGAAATTTGGAATATTTGGGATTTTCTGGAATTTTTTGGGAATTTTCTGAATTTTTGGATTTTTGGGTCAAGAGGGGTATTTTGGGTATTTGGAGGGTATTGGGAGGTATTTTTGGAATTTTTGATATTTTTGGCTATGAATGATCAATTTGAGTAATGTGGAAATGTTTGGGATTGGTTTTGAGGAATTTTGGGTGATTTGAAAAATTTGGGTAATTTCAAGGGCTTTGGGTAGGCTAGGCGGGTGTAGGGTCCAGGGGATCAAAAATTGAAAATTTGGAAAATTAAAGATTGGGTAAATGTAAGTGGAATAAAATCATTTTGGTTGAGCCATGAAGCCATATCAAGCCCACATGAGCCATGAAGGGACTCATTTGAGGCATTCATTATGTTGTTCCTAACCCTCTTAGCCAAGGGCACTAGGGGTTAAGGACCATCCATGTGAATCACCTTCATGAGTCGGGAGGTCGAGTTGGGTATAGGTGTGGTTTTAGGAGGTGTGTGAAAGTGTAGTGTATAAGTGTAGTGTGTGTGTAAGTCGGCCCTTCACCGGACCGGGCCACCCGGGGTAGTCCTAAGGCCGAAGAGTCACTATAGGAACTCATCCTTTAAACTTTCACATTTGATTTCAACCCTCTAGGTGATTAGGGGTCTACGATCGAGTTTGTGGAGTTTGCGGGGAGTTAAGAAGTGGTTTGAAATTCTAGGTGGTGGGTCCCAATTCTAATCCTCTAGGATAGTCAAAGGAAAAGCCTAAGGCTAGATCCTAAGTACTAAAGAGAAGAAGAGAAGACCTCATCAAAAATGAGGTCAACAATCTCGACTGTCCGCTCGATACACGCGCGATCCAAAGGCTCCTGGCCATCGTCTCTGACTGGTGTGCACCTGTGACCGTCCACACTAAAACCCTAAGATCTCACTCGATTCTCCATGGATTTTTACGTTCTTATACTCTATCGATTCGTCTTGAAGAGACGAACATATCTATATGGTTAAGGTGCATTGAAATCAACTCAAACTAAATGGAGAATCTCCAGGAGATCGGGAGGAAGAGTGAGTTCATACCTTTGCTCAGAGAAGTGAAGCTTCGATTTGATGGTTGTGTCACCTTCAATTGAGTCCAAGCAAGCTTCAGATGAAGTCTCTTACTCTGGGGAAATTCCTAGGTACAAAAGTGACCAAGGCCGATCATAAAGCTTGGAGGCTGGGAGCAATGGCTGACCTGGTGAGGGGGCTTTTCTTTGGGGAACTTCTCCTCTTAGTACGGTGAAGGTGTAGAGTCAATCAATTTGAAGATTGGCTCATCGTGGTGAAGTGTCCTGGTTTTGGGCTTGAATTTCAACTCCAAAATTGGACTCACAGAGAGGGCTTTAGGGCTGGATTTCGGTGGGGGATCAAGTTCTCTATGTCTGGAGAGGGATCTTGAGTGATTTTGGCAGAGTTTTGGTAAGGTATGGTTCAACACCTCCTTTGGCCGAGAGGGGGTAGAGTTTAAATAGACATGGCTGGAGGGCTTCCCTGGGGGGTTTGATAGCTGGGATCAGCTGCTCAGGGGAGGAGAAGAAGAGCTCCAGTGGCCATTGGGGTTAGGACAGCTCAGCAGGTGAGTTTTCAATTTTTTTGGCTCACATGGAGCTCTCGGGCATGGTGTTTTCCAGCAACCCAGGCGGCTGGCCGGCAGGGTTAGGTCACCATCTTGATCAAAAGGATCAGGGGTTGGCAATGGTGCAGTCAATTAGCCATGGACATGTGTAAAGAGTTTAGCTTTAAGTGGTATGGGGAGAGGGGTGATTTTGGATCCAAATGGGTCAAGTCATGCAAATGGGTTGAGTTCACCTCTCCAAGCTCCGGTTTGGGCTGAGGGAGGTCAGGTGAGTCAGCTAGATTAGTGAGGAGAAGTCACTATCCAAGCATGTTTAAGTTTAAACATAGTTTAGGGGAAGCATGAAAAGGTTTAATCACCTTTAAGAGAATCCTTAAAGAGGCTCCTCCTCTTGCCATTTATGGGATGGTCACATGTCAAACTTCTCATGGCTTTACATGGGGCTTAAGGATGGCTTCATGGCTTCATTTGGGCTTGGGGATGGCTTAGTCAATTTCATTGGAATGGATTTTAAGAATTTTGGCATTTTGACCTAATTTAGAATGCTTTAATCATAGGTTTCAAACTTTAGGGATTGATTTTATCAAGTAGATGATGAGAAGGAATTGTCATGTGGGCTTTGGATGAATTTTTGGGCTTTTGGGTTTGGTGGAAGTGGGCTTTTTAAAAGGCTTAAATGGGTGGGCCTTTATATTTCAAAATGGACTTTTGGATGAAGAATTTTGTGAAAGACCATGCCAAATAGATGTTGAGTTTAGTTTAGGGATGTTTCATGAATGGTTTGGAATCAATTTGGTATGATTTGGAGTAGAATTGGGTTAAATTTGGGCTGTTTTTTTGTAAAGGGGCCAATGTAGGCCAAATTGGGCTAACTTGGGTTAAGGTTGGGCTAAGGTTGAATTTGGTGTAAAATTAAGGTTGAAAAATGTTTGTGAGAGTATTACAAATAGTTTTCAACTTTGGTTGGGCTCTAATTTTGGGATTTGGGCCTATTTGGGTTAGGTTTGGGTTAAAAAATGGGTCAAATTGGGGGTTTTGGTAAAAGTGGGTAAAGTGGCAAAAGTAGCCCATGGTATAGTTGAACAAAATGAAATTGGGAATATTTGGGATTTTTTGGAATTTTTTGAGAATTTTTAGAATTTTTTTTATTTTTTGGGTAAAAGGGTATTTTCGTAATTTTGGGGGGTTTAGGGGTATTTTTGGAAATTTTGGTATTTTTGGCCAAAGATGGTCAATTTGAGTGGTGGGACGTGTTTAGGATTGGTTTTGAGGAATTTTGGGTAATTTGGGAAATTTTGGATATTTTCAATGGCATTTGGTAGGTTTAGTGGGTGTAGGGCCACGGGGGTCAAAAATTGAAATTTTTTAAAAAAGGAAGATTGATCAAGTGTGAGTGAAATGGAATCATTTTGGTTGAGCCATGAAGCCATATTAAGCCCATATGAGCCGTGAGATGACTCATTTGAGGCATTCACTATGTTGTTCTTAACCCTCTTAGCCAAGGGCTTAGGGGTTAAGGACCATCCATATGAATTACCTACATGAGTCAGGAAGTCAAGTTGGGTGAGAGTGTGGTTTTAGGACTTGGAATGTGTGTGAGAGTGTAGTGTATGTGCAAGTCAACCCTCACCAGACCAGGCCATCCAGGGTATTCATAAGGCCAAAAAGTCCTATAGGGAACTCATCCTTTAAACCTCCACATTTAACTTCAACCCTCTTGGTGATTAGGGGTCTACAATCAAGCTTATGCGGTTTGTAGGGAGTTAAGAAGTAGTTTGAATTTATAAATGGTGGGTTCCATTTCTAGTTCTCTAAGATAGTCAAAGTAAAAGCCTAAGGCTAGATCCTAAGTACTAAAGAGAGAGGCAAAAGAACTCACCAAAATTGAGGTCAACAGGGATGCCTATGGAAACTCTTGGTATTTAGTCCCTATCTTATAAGTAACTATTTTTGGACGAAAATAGTGTGGAGTCTAGAGTGTCTTGTGTCTTTTAGAGTAGTTTTAGTGAGTGTTAAATGTTAGGGTTTAGGAGAAGAGTGTGTAGAGTGAGGATTTGAGAGGAATTCTTCTCTAAGGAGTGAAGGAGAAGGGGTAAAGTGAGAGATTGCTTCTTCCTTTCCATTCTAAAGAGAGAATCAAGTGTTGTAAAGAAGAGAGAAGATGATTCAAAGGAACTTCAAGGGAATTGCATTGGCGAAGAGAAAGAGATAAGTTGTATTTTGTTTTGTGGTTTGTATGACTTTTATTTTATATATAAAATCCATTTTTTATTGTATCAACTCCATGAATTCTGAGTAGTCTCCCTTGTCTTCCTTCTTGCATAGAGATGTGATGATGGATTGATGTGAATTTGATGTGCTTTTAATGTAATGAAAATATTGTGATGATTTTTCATTTAGAACTTATTTTACTTTCGATTTGGCCAATTGAAATGTTAAAATATGTTGTTGAACATTAAGTTTGAAAAGATTTAATGTCCTACAATAATAATGAAAGATCTATTCAATTTCTATGGATGAATTGCGTAGTTCATGGGAATTGAGTGCAAATGAATAGGGAAATATGTTTTGATGGACTTCAATGTGGAGATTTTAGGGTGACAGGCTGAAATCCCCAAATTGGTTCTAAGATTAGTAACTAATATCAAAGGTTAGCCTTCGGGTGAAGGGTGAGTGGGAGCTCCGAAGTGAGAGCCGGTATCCTCCTAGCCTAACCTTAGAGTTGGTGACTAAACTTAGAATATGTCAATGTTTTTTTTCTTGCTTAGAAGAGGGGGTACTCTTTTAAGGGTAAAGAATCATCTATGCTCCTATTTGGCACAATAAAATTGATAATTTTTCCATATCAATCCCTACATCATATACTCATTTCAAGAGGAAAGATACTTTTCTCGTATATCGAAAACCTTTCAAATACTTAATTTAGTGTGTCTGCTAGTTAATTCTGTTTTTAAAGTTATTAGAAGCAATTGTAGTGTAGTTAATAGTTACTGTTTCCTGCATAATAGAAGTAAGTAGTAAACTTTAATTACAAATTAAATATCGGATTTTAGTGCTACGTTACCTATATTGTGAACATTTTCTTGTATATTCCAAACTTCCCTGTGGGATCGATAACGAGGACTCCATTAGAGCCCTGTATTACTTGATACGATACGTATACTTGTGTTGAATGCTTGGACTTAACAAAATCATTATAAATATATAAATGTGAGTTCATAAATTCTTGCAAAATATAAAGTCTGTCGCATCAATATACTGTTGTTTCCATGAATACTATGATAAAATTTTAAAAGTATTTTTATATAACAAGGGATAATTCTAAAAATTGTAATTATTTATTAAAAATGGTGTTAGAATTTTGATTCAAATATCTAAATAGAAAAAATTTTGTATTTTTGAAAGTATTAAGGAATCTAGATGTTTACTTGAGAAGATAGAATTGAAACTCTATGAAAAACACTATTTCTAAACACATATTCATTAAGTGAGAAATGTGCTAAGTCTTTAAATATAAGTTAAGGATAGTGAAGTTCAAAATCATTAACAGGCTATCCAGATATAGTAATCCTCACTTGAAAAAAAAAAAAGAAAAGAAAAAAAAAGAAAAGAAAAAAAAAGATTGAAAAACAATCCCTGAAAAAAAAAAGAAAATTATATAGGATTGAAAAGCAATCCTAATATGAAAAGAAAAAGGAAAAAGAAAAGTGAGGAGAAGCCTAAATCTAAAATTGGCTTTACTAGAATTATCTTATAGGAAGAGACTTAAACACAATTTTTTACTTAAGTCTAATGTATAAGCATCCTTACTAGTAGAGTTATCATGAAAATCTTTTTCTTGTAAATTATCTACATGTTCTTAATATGGAAAATTGAAATTATTTTTTGAAATAGATAGTAGAAGAGAATTCTTAACACTTGAATATTAAATATTTTACATATTTTCATTTTAGCCTAAGTTATTTAAAATACTTTTTAAGTTTCATTATTCTATTTATAAAATAAACAGTTATAGAAGTTTTAAAGAAGATTTTTCTCCATAGATTATTACTTCTAGTAGTAAAGAGTTAAGAGTTACATGAGGATAAGCAACGTTTAAGTTTGGGAGAATTGATCACCCTTAAAATTACCTATTTTTATATCATTTTTAACTAATATTTTAAGGATATTAGGCTTTAATGAAAGATATTTCTTATATTTTTTGTTGCAGGTATAAGAAAATAAGTTTATGAAATAAAAGAATCAAAAAAGGAGTAAAAGGAGCAAAAATGAGTCAATTGAAGAAAAGAAGAAAAAAAGGTCTGACTCTGGCGCCCAGGCGCCAGACTCAGCAGGGAATTCTAGAGAACTTTTGAACGGTTTTGTGGCGGTTATTGATGACTCAAAAGCGATCTAGAAGCCTCTGGACAATTTCCCATGTGTTAAAAACAAAATACAATGAATTTAGACACGGAGAATCAGTTATTCAATGATGAGGTGCAACTCAAAACCTAAAGGGACGTGTCCATTCTCACAGAAGACTGGTGCCTAGATGCCTAGGCGCCACAATTACCTTCTAGAATATTCAACGAATTTAGATGAATTTTGAAAAGGTTCCTGAAGTAACCCCTGGTCATTTTTGAAGCTCTATAAATATAGGAAAATTCTACAGCAAAGTGTGGTCGTTTGGAGTGTGTAAGTGTTATAAGAGTGAAAGAGGTGTGTTATTTCATTTAGTAAAAGAGTGTTTAGTGTTATTTACTTTTCCTTAGTGAGAGTTCAGAGTGTTGGAGTCTTGTAGAAGTCAGTCAATAGATTGCTTGGATATCGTTCCAGGTAAGTATTTATAATTTAGTTTTAATTTTTGTACTTTGAATTTGAATTATATAAATATGGTTTATTGTGTGAATCTTATGCTTTCTGAGTAGTCTTCTTGTCTTTCTCCCTATAAATATGAAATAATTTAGGTAAGGATTTAATTTAGTTTTGAGAACTTTTTTCTTCATCATTAAGTTATGATGCTACTTTACCTAATTTTCATTTACACTACAACTTGATCACTTGTAATATTAAAATCTATGGAGAGTTCTTAAGACCTGACCGTGGGCTAAGAATTCTTAACTTGTAAGTATCACATTTCCCTTGGAAAGGTAGATGGTAAATCCTTAAAGGGGGAGGTGCGAATAGATAGGGAGATAAACTTTAAAGGGCGTAGAATTGAATATGTTTTTAGAGTGACAGGCTAAATTATATCAATTTGGTTTAAGAGGAGGTGACGGGTCACTAGTAGGCCCGACCATAGGCACCCTTGGGGGGAAACTAGAAGTGAGAGCCTAGAACTTCATCCCTTACTACTAACAATACATCCTGATCCAATCTTCTAAAACTAGCTAA
This sequence comes from Papilionanthe hookeriana x Papilionanthe teres, assembly GCA_022702705.1. Classification (NCBI taxonomy): domain Eukaryota; kingdom Viridiplantae; phylum Streptophyta; class Magnoliopsida; order Asparagales; family Orchidaceae; genus Papilionanthe; species Papilionanthe hookeriana x Papilionanthe teres. Next base: position 143,776,689 of record CM040421.1, read on the forward strand.
TGTTCTTTAGATGTTGTAACAAGGGTAAAGAATATTTATGCTCCTATTCATCACATTACCACATTATTTTAAATTCTCAAAATAAATTAGATGTTTACTAATCATTAAAAATTTCATATGGGGAAAGAATCTTTGTTTATTGTGTTAAAGAATTTAAATTACTATTTTATTTCCAACTGCTACTTTAAATAACTTGCATATTCGTACTTAATAATTGTTTAGTTTATAAATGATTTTCATCTTTATTTTCTTATTTATTTGTAATTAACCTTTCTCGTGGGATCAATATATGAGGCTTAATTAGAAAGCTCTATATTACTTAAAACGATACGTATACTTGCGTAGTACCCCTAGTGTGCGATTTATATTTATTTATAAAATATTTAATTTATAAATATTGTACATTAGTCGTTTAATCTAATTTTGGGCCACATTTGGCCATAATTTTATAAGTTATTTTACTTGTGTAATTGTGGTCGGGTCAGGTTCTAGAAGCTTAACTCGTGGGTGAGTAGTTTTTGGTGTTATTAAAGAGTTTCAACACTTGTGCCTTCCTAAGTCTATAAAAAGGTCCTGAATTTATGAAATACTTGCCCTAGTTCTTATTTTCATTCCTGAGTCTTCTGAAAGAGTATTTTGAGTGCAAAAATGTCTTCTTGGGAGAGCGAAATTAAGAAGAAAGAGGAAGCCAACAAGAAGAAGTTTATTTGCAAAAGTGCGCAAGCGTTATATAATGGATTTCTAGTTGTGAGTATATAAGGAATAGCAGAAAGGATTACAAAGATCGAGATCGATGTGGAGTCTATTAATGCAAAGGTAAATGAAATTAATGCTCATTTAGCACACATTGGATGGCAACTCAAAATGTAATTCAATCATATAAGTCATGTGGTAGAAGCAAATAGAGCAATGTTTCTGAAGAACAAATGGATAGAAGAAGATGATGTAAGTGCTTTTGATCATTGCCCGTTTTATCAGATTTACATTCGAGATGGCTCAAATGGAACTAATGGTGGTTCTGGATATATTCGACCAAACAGATATTGGAATTAAATTATGTGTGGTCTTGTGGTTTAATTATGTGTGTTTAATGTTTTAAGTGTATTTTCTTTAATATTTGTGTTTGTTGCACTTTACATGTGTTTGGTACATCTCAATGATGTAAGTTTATATTTAATTACATGTGTTTGAGCTTTTGTATTTGGGAATTTCATCCAAAGTATTTTGGATAGGAATTTGTAGTTTGTATTAAGTGTAGTATGTTATTAATATAAGTTTGTGTTTGTGCGAAATTTGTGTGGAATCATTGGAATTTAAGAGTACTTTTGGAGTATTATAAGAGTTTATGGGGAGAAATAATTTTTTGAAGTGATTAAGGAGGATTAACTAAGTGTTTTAGTGCAATTAAATTAACTGTCAGAATTTGGGCACAGGCGCCTAAGCGCCAAACCGATGGCGCATAAGCGCCATTTTCACGGCTGAACGTCATATGCCTCGCGCATAGGAGCCGATTCGCGAAAATCGATTTTCGGCAGTTAAAAACTCAAAATTTTCCATTTTAACACCCCCATCACCTTCAACCTCTTAGTTTCGCAAAATAGGAGCATAGGGCATCAATATTTGGATCATTTTAGAGCCGATTTCGCCAAAATTTGTTGGATTTGAGTTCCTTAAGGTATGATCCCTACTCCTAAGTAATTTTTTTTTATTTTCACCATGTATTTTGAGTACATTATGGAAAAATCTAAAAATCACTATTCATGGTGAAAATTTGAGAAAAGCATGAGAAATTGCTTAGATTTAGTGGAATTTACCTTTGGAAGTGAAATTATTAAGTTTAGTTTAAATTTGGAATTTATGGTGAATTTTTTGTGAATTTTTAGAGATGGCTCCAAAGTCAAAATGCTCGAAAGGAAAAGAAATTTTGATTCTGACAAATTTGACAGTTATAAAGCTAAGAATCGTTACGTCGATGCACTCGCATCACGGAAATTGATTCCAGAACGAGTTTTTAGAAAGCCAGGAGGAGAGATTGAAGATATGATTGCTAGAAGAAATTGGGAACGATACTATTGCTTCTCCACTATAACAATTGTTTATGTGGTGAGAGAGTTCTATGCTAACTTTCCAGCAGCAGAGGACAATTTGGTAATGGTTAGGGGGTAACAAGTAGATTTTTCATCTGCGGTAATTAATACTTTTTACCGATCACCTCATGCTATGTTTTGTTTTTATACAAATTATCATTTTTCTGAGGGAGAATTAGATGAGATTATGGCCTTTCTTACTGATGGAAGAGGTTTGTGGAAGATAACAAATGATAGAAGAGTAAATTTTTCAGCTTCTAAGTTGAATGCCACTTCAAAGGCATGAAATTACTTTATCTCATCTAAGCTTCTACCTTTAAGTTATGTAAGTGATGCTATAAGGGAGAGAGTTGTTATGAACTATTGTATTCAGCAGGGAAAGCCTTTAGATATTGGGGCTATTATCTTTGATTATATTCTGAACTGTGCCAAAGCTAGTACTACTGCATATATGGGATTCCCATCTCTGATTTATTCACTTTGTGAGCAGTTTGGAGTTAATTCTGACACATGGGAAGAAGTCTTTTAGCCACTTAGACCTATTACTATTGTAAATGTAAACACTTACACTGTACATTCAGCATTTGGCTGGAAAGGAGGATCTGTTAGAGCTTTTAGTGATTCTGCTTCTATTTCTCGTGCTTCCACTGCACATGCATCATCTTCAAGAGATTCACAGACTGGATTATTACAAAAGATTTAAAAGAAGGTGAGTCTTACGAGAGAGCATATTAGAGATATGGATGGTAAGATTGAAAATATTGAAAGGTATATTGTAAAACATGATGAATATGAGATGAATTATCAGCAATATATAGACAAAGTGATTAGAGGAGATCACAGTGCTGAGATGCTCCCTCGTCCTTTTTATATACCTTATGTGTCATCTAGAGACTGGAATGAATATGATGATGATGAGGATGATGATTAGGATTGTTGTGTTTAGTTTGTGATGTTGTGTTGTGATTTTCTTATGTGTTGTGATGTTTTTATTTTGATGTTTTTATATGTGATGGGATGTATTTTTCTATGGACTCTGATGTTGTGTGAATTATAGTTGGACTATGTTTATTATGCACATTCACATGTTTCATGATGTAATTTCTAGTGTGTTTGTGGTAGTAATTGTTTTTATATGTTTCTAGTATTTAAGTTTTTAGTAGTGTCTAATTTAATTCCTATAAATATTAGAAAAATTTAGAACACTATTAGAAACCACTATTTATATAACATGTTTAAACTTTTCAAAATTTGCTACCATTTATTTTCTAGTATGTTGTGATTTGTGTTGGTGTGTATTTGCTTTGAAAACCTCCACTATTGTAGAAGTCCTTTGAAATTTTAAAATTTCTATTCTATGAAAAACTGAAAACTGAATTTGATTTCCTATTTTTAAATTGTTATATTTGCATATTTAGGATATGAAAATTCCTGCAAGCATGTTATTCTAGTTTTTTTTTTACCCTAGTAACATTTTTATACTTAAATGTTTTATCCTAATTAAAAATTAAAGTTTAGGGGGAATTTAAAAACAAATTTTCAAAAACTAAATTTTATTTGTTCTCAAGAATACTTCAATAAAATTTGATTTTTGATTGAAAATAATTATGTATATGAAGTTATATTAGGGAAGCAAAATTTTGAATATAGAAATGAGTAAGAGAATTTAGTTAAAATTTATAGTAATGATGAAAATTTTAAAGTAAAAATTTTTTTACTAAAGAAATGTTAAATATAGTTAAATTATCTTTAGTAAGAAATATTGTATTTTTGGATAAATAGAAGATTTGACTTTTATTTTTCAAAGCATAAATTTCTTTTATTGAGAAATAATTTTCAACACTATTATTATGATTTTTAAGTGAAGGATATATATAAGACCTTTGTTGTAAATGAAAGGGTGGAATCCAAAATCAGTAAAGGCCTATCCAGATACAATAATCCTTGCCTTATAAAAAAAAGAAGAGAAAAAAAAAAAAAAAAAAGAAAAAGAAAGAAATAAAAAAGAAAGAAAAATAGTATATAAAAAGGGAGGAGAAGCTTCATGATTTAAGGGCCAAATCAAAAATTGGTTCCATACCTAAATTTTAAAATATAAGTTTTGAGAAAATCTAAAGTTTAAGGTTATAATATAGTAAGTAAAATTATTTCTAAATAAAAAGTTTGAAGTAAGGAAGATAAAATGTTTGAATCCTATATTTTGAAAAATCTACAAGTATTTCTAAATTATATAGGAACTAATATTTTTCATTATCCTATACTTAAGAACTTTCTAAACTTTAAGTTGGTCTCATTTACTAAAGGTTTCTAAATTGGACTATTTCATTTTAAGAACAAAATTTTGAAACCTTCCTATAGAAAATCATTTACATAATTTGCATGTTAAGATTTTCTATGTGATTAAGAGTCACTTGAGGACAACTAACATTTTATGTTTGAGTGATTTTTATATACCCAAAATATATAGTGTTTTTAAGTACATTTTTATACCTATTTTTTATTATATTACACTTCAATGGAAGGTATTTTGTGTTTTTCTTTCTGGTATGATTAAAATAAGTGACTATGATGAAAGGAGAAATAAAGGATAAAATTTGAAGCAAAAAATTGAAAGGTGTGAAAAATTAGACTCTGACGCCTAAGTGTCGGACCATTGGTGCATAGGCGACACAATTAAAGTGATGAATTTTATTTGATTTTGGCGCAAATTGAAGGGGTTTTTGAAGCATCATTTGGTTTAAACTTCACTAACTACCCATCAGTGCCAAAACTCATTTAAAATTTGAACGGATGAATGCATTATTTATGGATACATTGAATCTGGACACATTTTGAAGAGACACCAAGGTACCTTTTGGAAAATTTTAAAAAGAAGATTTGAAGATCAGAAAAAGGGATGTTGTTGGAGGGTGTGATTAGTGTTAAGAGTCAAGTTTATGTTAGAGAGTTATTATGAGTACACCTTTCCACTTCACCAGTTTTTATTATCAATTGTATCTAATTTTTATTAAGAGTAGAATAGAGATTTGGAGTCAACAGAGTTGGGCGCCAACCTCTATTGTGTCTTGTAAGGGGAAAGCAAAGTTTCAAAGGAACTTCAAGAGTCTTGTGGAGAGAATTTTCAGATAAGTGTTTAACTTTATTTTATATTTGGTTTTAAAGTAAAACTTGTTGTGTTTTCACTATGATTTCTACTTTCAAATCAAGTTGTGATTGTTTTTTCGTGTATGGATTCTGAGTAGTTTTCTTTATATTTTTCCTTTTAAATGATGAAGTAATTAGATTATGGAAGGAAGTTGTGTGAAGTATAGGATTTCAATGTTAGAAGAAGTTGTGATGATTCACTAACTTGCACTTAATTTACTTCTTGATTTGGCAAATTAAGATGTTAAAATTTGTTGGGAGATTATGTAAGATCCATTGTGATATTATCTCAATCAACAATTGGAAAAAATCACATGCAATTGTAGGAATGAGAATTGTAGTCCATATAGTTGGGTGCAAATAAATAGGAAGATATGCTTATAATGGGGAGTAAAATTAGAGGATCTAGTGTGACGGGCTAAAGCCCCCTAATTTGATTTGATGTGAAGAATTTTGTTATGAGATGTTAGCCCCAAAATGGAGGGAATAGAGGGAACTCTAGAGTGAGAGCTAGTATCTTCCTTGCCTAACCCATCCACAAGATTTCAAATCATCAAATTAACTAATGTTCTTTATAAAACCAAGTAAGGGTAAAGAATATAATTGCTCATATTTGGCACAACACATTTTAGATACTTCCACAACGAAATTACATAATTATTAATGATTCATTGAAAGAGGAAAAATATATTTTATTCTTATATGCTTTCATACTAGTTTAAAGTTGTGTTAACTTTAATTGTTTGTTTTAATTTTTATTCAAAAAATACAAAAAACAAATTTGAAAAACTTTATGTTTTAAAGCATACTTTACAAAATCATTTTAAAAAGTAAAAAAGTTATTTTTCTTATTTCTTTAATATTTTAGACATTTCCCTGTGGGTTTGATATCTCGGGGCTTAATCAAAAAGTCCTATATTACTTGATAAATGATATGTATACTTGCGTAGTATCCCAAATTATTATAAATAATTAAAATATATCTCTTATTTACTACGGAATCAAGTTTTTGTCGTCGTTGCAAAGAAAGAGATAATATCATTGGAAAGAAATATAAAGTGAAAAAAGTGAGCATAAATATTCTGGAATCAACTATCAGTAGTATATGGATAGACTGGTTAGAGGAGATCACAGTCTTTGAGATGCCTCGTCATCCTTTTTATATTCCTTATGTGCCTTCCAGAGATTGGAATGAGAGAGACAATGATGATGAGGATGATGATTAGGATTTTTTGTTTGTAGAGTCTGTGATCTTTCTTTTTATGTTTTGTTATGTTTAGATATTTTATTGTATGTTGTATTTTGTTGTGAACTCTGATATATGTGGTTTGAAGTTGAACTGTTTCTGTTATGCATATTCAAACATATCTGAGTCGGATTGATGTTTTGTGATAGTTAAGATATATGTGATGTTTGGTGTGACGTGTTTGTGGTAGTAAATGTTTTGATGTAGTTATAGTGTATTGTGTTTTTAGTAGTGCACTATTTAATTTCAAAAACTATTTGGAGAATTTAATGCACTATTAAAAATCACTATTTAAATTGCATGTTTAATTTTTCAAAATTTGCTACCATATATTTTCTAGTATTTTTGTGATTTGTGTTAATGTTCTGTTGGTGTGTATTTGCTTTAAAAACCTCCACGACTATAGAAGTCCTTTGAAATTTTTATTTTATAAAATAAAAAAAATAAAATTTGAAAATTTGAATTTGATTTATTTTTACTCCTTGTTTTTAAACGGTTATGCTTGCATATTTAGGATATGAAAATTAATGATAGAATGTTATTTTAGTTTTTAATTCTTACCCATGTATCATTTCTTATGCTTAAATGTTTTAACTTAACTAAAATTTTAAAGTTTAGGAGGAAATTAAAAACAAATTTTCAAAAACTAAAATTTTTTTTGTTCTCAAGAATACTATAAATAAAATTTGATTTTTGATTGAAAATAATTATGTATATGAAGTTATATTAAGGAAACAAAATTGAATATTGAAATGAGTAAGAGAATTTAGTTAAAATTTATAGTAATGATGAAAAATTTAAAGTTAAAATTTTCTTAGTAAAGAAATGTTAAATGTAGTTAAATTATCTTTAGTTGGAAATGTTGTATTTTTGGAAAAATAGAAGATTTTACTTTTATTTTTAAAAACTTAAATTTCTCTTATTGAAAAATAATTTTCAACACTATTATTATGACTTTTAAGTGAAAGATATATAACAAATTTTATTTTAAATGGAAGAGTGGAATTCAAAATCATTAAACACCTATCCGGATATAGTAATCCTTACCTTATAAAAGAAAAGAAAATAAAATAAAATAAGAAGAACAAAAATAAGAGTATGTAAAAAGGAAGGAGAAGCTTGAGGATTTAAGGCCTAATAAAAAATTGGTTCCACACCTAAAGTTTAAATTATAAGTTTTGAGAAAATATAAAACTTAAGATTATAATATAGTGAGTAAAATTATTTTCAAATAAAAATTTTTAAGTGAGGAAAATAAAATGTTTAAATCCTATATTTTGAAAAATCTACAAGTATTTCTAAATTAGATAGAAACTTATATTTTTCATGATCCTTTACTTAAGAACTTTCTAAACTTTAAGTTAGTCTCATTTACTAAATTTTTTTCTAAATTGGCCTATTTCATTTAAATAAAAAAATTTTGAAACCTTCCTAAAGAAACTCATTTACATAATTTGCATGCTCGATTTTTATGTGATTAAGTGTCACTTGAGGACAAGTAACATTTTAAGTTTGGGGATTTTGATATACCTAAAATATATAGTATTTTTAAGCACATTTTTATATCTATTTTTGATGATATTGCACTTTAATGGAATGCATTCTTATGTTTTTCTTGTAGGTATGATGAAAATGAGTGATTGTGATGAAAGGAGCAAAAAATGATTAAATTTGGAGAAAAATTGAAAGGTGTGCAAAATTGGCCTCTAGCACCTAAGTGCCAGATAGCTGGTGCATAAGCGTCACAGTTATAGTGACGAATTTAAATTAATTTTGGCACAAAGTTGAAGGGGTTTTTGAAGTACCCTTTAGTTTAAACTTCATTAACTTTCCATTAGCACCAAAATTAATTTAAAATTTGAATGGATGGATGCATCTCTTGGTAGATTCATTGAATTTAGACATAATTTGAAGAGACACCAAAGCACCTTTTAAAGAATTATTAAAATGAAGACTTAAGATCAGAAATGGAGAAGAGTTTTGAAGAGAAATTTTGGCGGGAGAAGTTGGAGAAATGCTTGAAGTGGTTCAATGGAATGAGGAAGAAAGAGAGCCTTCTTCTTGCCATATTTTCTTTACTTTTCCACTTTACTTTATCATAGTTTGTATTAGAATTTAGGAGAGTCAATCCTTAGAGTTGGGCGCCAACCACTAAGGGTTTATCTAGTGGAAAGCAATAGTTTCAAAGGAACTTCAAGAGTCTTATGGAGAGGATTTTTAGATAAGTTTTTATCTCTGTTTTACATTTGGTTTTAAAGAAAGACTTGTTGTGTTTTCACTATGTTTCTTCTTTCAAATCAAATTGTGTGTGTGTGTGTGATTTTTCTCCATGAGCTCTGAGTAGTTTTCTTTATCTTTTTTCCTTTCAAATGATGAGTCAATTAAATTATGGAAGGATGTTGTGTGAAATATAGATGTTTAATGTTGGAAGAAGTTGTGATGATTCCACTACCTTGCACTTCATTTACCTCTAGATTTGACCAACTGAGATGTTAAAATTTATTGTGAGAACATGTAAGAACCAATGTGGTTTTGTCTCAATCAACAATTGGAGTGAATCCCATGCTTTTATATGGGTGAGAATTGTAGTCCATATATTTGAGTGCAAATAAATAGCTAGATATGCTTTTTAATGGGGAGTAAAATTCGAGGACATTAGAGTGACAGGCTAAAGCCCCTAATTTGGTTTAATGTTTTAAATTTTATTATGAGATGTTAGCCCCCAGGTGGAGGGAGAATAAGGAACTCTAGAGAGAGAGCTAGTATCTTTCCTTCCTAACCTATCTACAAGATTTCAAAACTTCAAATTAACTAATATTCTTTATAGAACCAAGTAAGGGTAATGAATATAACTGCTCCTATTTGGCACAACACATTTAAATATTTCCATAACGAAATTTCATAATTATTACTGATTCATTGAAAGAGGAAAAAGATATTTTGTTATCATTTGCTTTCATATATATAGTTTTATAGTCTTGTTAATTTTAGTTGCTTGCTTTACTTTTTCTTAAAATAAAATATCAAAAACAAATTTAAAATTTTATATCTTAAAACATACTTTACAAAATCATTTTGAAAAATAAAAAGTTATTTTTCTGCTTACTTTAAAATTTTAGACATATTCTTGTGGTTTCGATATCTCGGGGCTTAATCAGAAAGTCATATATTACTTGATAAATGATACATATACTTGCGTAGGATCCCATATTATAAAATAATTAAAAATATATTTCTTATTTGCTTCAGAGTCAAGTTTTTGGCGTCGTTGCAAAGAAAAAGATATTATCATTGAAAAGAAATATAAAATGAAAAAATGTAAGCATAAATATTCGGGGATCATATATCTATCTAGAAAATAAAAGTATTTATGATCAGCCAGTCTATCCAACATTTGATCTAGAAAGGGTACTGGAAAATGGTCTTTCCTGATGGCAATGTTTAATTTTCTATAATCAATGCATCTTCTCTACCCTGTAACCTATCTTGTTGGTATTAATTCATCCTTTTCATTAACAGTCACAATAACTCCTCCTTTCTTAGGAACACAGTAAATAGGACTAACACATGCACTATCTGAAATACGGTAGATAATTCCAGCATCCAACCACTTTAAAATTTCTTTCTTCACAACATCTTTCATGATAGGATTTAATATCCTTTGAGAATCAACCTGAGGTTTGCAATTCTCTTCCAAAACGACTCTATGCATACAAATTGAAAGACTGATTCCTTTAATATCAGCTATTGTCCATTCAAAGGCTTTCTGATATTTCTATAGAACTTCAATCAGACTCTCTTCTTCTTTTTTAGTCAATTGAGGGGAATTTATAATTGGCAAAGTTGATGAATCACCTAAAAAGGAATATTTTAAATGAGTAGGAAGCATCTTTAAATCAAGTTCAGAAGGTTTTTCAATTGATGGACTAAAAGATTCATCTTTTTCTGTCATGTCCAACAATTCAAAATTTTCATGAACATAATTTAAATCTTCCTTATGAAAATTTTCAGAATGTTGTAATTCCTCTACTTGCTCATGTTTCAATTTTTCACTTTCAGTGTTCTCTTCAAATGTTGATTTGAAATGAAGTTCACTTAGACATCTGATAACATCCATCCTGTAGCATTCATCATTTTTATCTCTTGCAGGATATTTCATTGATTTGAGATATTGAATGTAACAGTCTGATCATTGACGCACATAGTTAATTCTCCTTTTTTCACATCTATCATTACTCTTCCTGTGGCTAGGAAATGTCTCCCTAAAATTATGGGTATCTCTTTATCTTCCTCCATATCTAGCACAATGAAATCAACAGGAAAGATAAATTGATCGACCTTAACTAAAACTTCTTCTATAACTCCTTTAGGATATGAGATCGAACGATCCACTAATTGCAGAGTTACAATAGTCGGGGTTATTTATCGTAATCCTAGTCTTTTGAATATAAATAATGGCATAATGTTAATGCTTGCACCTAAATCACATAAAGCTTTTCCATAAAATCTGTCTTCGATCACACATGGAATTGTGAAACTATTAGGATCTTTAAGCATTTCAGGAAGCTTTTTCTGAATTATTACTCTGCACTCCTCACTAAGTGCAACAGTTTGATTATCTTCAAACTTTTTTTTTTCTGTTAAGAATATCCTTTATAAATTTTACATAGCTTAGCGTTAGTTTTAAGGCTTCAACATATTGAATAATGATTGTAAGCTTCTTAAAAATTTTCAAGAACTTTAAAAATTACTTATCCAATTTCTGTTGTCAAAGTCTCTAAGGAAATGGAGCTGGTGGCTTTTCTGAATCAATCTTTGGTGGAGAAATAGGTCTTCTCAAACCTTTCTAAGCATCCTCTTTCGGTTCTTCAATCTCTTCTTTCTCTACTTCAATCTCTTTTTGAACTCCACATTCCAACTCTCTTCCACTTCTCAACTGAATAACTTTTACTTGCTCTTTATTCTTGTCTCTTGGATTTACTTTTGTATTACTAGGAAGTGTTCCTTGGGATCTATTACTTAATGAATTAGCAATTTGTCCTAATTGATTCTCAATATTTCTGATAATTGCTCATTGACTTTGTAATTGATTTCTCATTTGTAACACCACTTCTTTTATAGACAACTTCTTCTCCTTAAATTGTGAAGCATTGTTAAAACCTGGAGTATAGGTTGGTCTATAATTATTATTCCCTTGGTTTTTTCAGTTCCCCAATGGGTTTACTTGGTTGTTCCCCCACTGTTGATTACGAACACTTTAATTATTGGTATTCCAGTTAAAGTTTGGATGATTCTTCCAACTTGGATTATAATAATTTGAATAGGAGTTATTAGACATATTTGTTGCATTCAATTTTTTTAATGATGTTTGAGAATCAACTATTTAGCCTAATGAATTTTCTTCAATCATGGAAATTCACTGAGAAAAATTCATTCGAAATTGGTCTATCTTCCTTAAAATTACAGTAACTTGATTCGCTAGCATCGCAATAGCATCATTATCATGAATATTGACTATCTTTTTAGGATTTAACCTTTCTGAAGGCTATTGAAAATTATTAGAAGTCATTTCTTCAATTAAAGCATAAGCGTCAGAAAACTATTTAGACATCAATGAACCACCAACAGCAACTTCGATAATAGATCTAAGAGTTCCAACTAACCTGTAAAAGGTTTGAATTATTAACCAATCTGGTATCGAATGATGTTGACATTTTCTTAGGAGATCTTTAAAACGTTCCCATGCTTCATAAATAGATTCCCCTTCAAACTGACAAAAAGATGTAATGTCATTTCTAAGCTTCACAATCTTTGATGGTGGAAAATACGTAGAAAGGAATTTCTGCACAAAATCACCCCAAGTTCTGATAGATCCAGGTGCTAACAAATTTAACCATATCTTATCTTTATCCCTCAGTAAGAGAGGAAAAATTCTATGTCAAATAACATCATCCGAAACACCATCGTATTTAAAAGTAGCACACAATTTTAGAAAATTGGCAAGATATAAAATTAGGATCTTCAGTTGGTACTCCCCCAAATTGATTATTTGATATCATCTGAATAATAGCATGTTTAAGCTCAAATGAATTAGCCGCTGCCTCAGGGTTTTGAATACTACCATGAAGTTCATCTTCTGTAAGGTAAAGGTCTAAATTCTTGATGGATTTCAACATTTTGATTTTATATTTCTTGAATATTTTTGTCTTTTTTTGTATTTTTATTTTTTTTATTTCTTTTATAGTTCTTTCTAATTCAGAATCGTAAGGCACAAGTCCTTTAGAACCTGAACTACACATATAAAACAAAATAAAGCAAAATAAAGCACTCTAACAAAAGCGAGGAAAAATTAAAAATTTAGTTTTTCTTAAATTTTCTTTAAACAATATTTTAATTAATTTCTCCAGTAATTGCGCCAAAAACTTGTCTCCGCCAGATAGGTATGCTCATGTTTTACACTTTATGTATCTCCTCAATGATACTATCTCTTTCTTTGCAACAGATGCCAAAAACTTAACTCTGAAGCAAATAAGAAATAATTATTTTATAATATGAGATTTTACGCAAGTATATATATCTTTTATCAAGTAATATAAGACTTTTTGATTAAGCCTCGAGATATCAAACCCACAGAGGAATGTCTAAAATTTTAAAGAAATCAAAAAAATAACTTTTTAATTTTCAAAATGATTTTGTAAATTATGTTTTAAGATATAAAATTTTAAATTTATTTTTGATATTTTCTTTTAAGAAAAAGTAAAGCAAACAACTAAAATTAATAAGACTATAAAACTATATATATGAATGTAAATGAGAATGAAATATCCTTTTCCTCCTTCAATGAGTCAGTAATAATCATGGAATTCTGTTGTGGAAATATCTAAATGTGTTGTGCCAAGTAGGAGCAGTTATATTCTTTACTCTTACTTGGTTCTATAAAGAATATTGGTTAATTTGATGTTTTGAAATCTTGTAGATGGGTTAGGCAGGAAAGATACTAGCTCTCACTCTAGAGTTCCCTCTTCTCCGTCCACCTGGGGCTAACATCTCCTAAAAAAATTTAAAACAACAAACTAAATTAGGAGCTTTAGCGTATCACTCTAAAGTCCTCTAATTTTACTCCCCATTAAAAAACATATCTCCTTATTTATTTGCACTCAAATATTTGGACTACAATTCTCACCCATATAAATGCATGTGATTCACTCCAATTGTTGATTGAGACAATACCACATTGGTTCTTACATGTTCTCACAATAAATTTTAACATCTCAATTAGCTAATTCAATAGGTAAATGAAGTGCAAGGTAGTGGAATCATCATAACTTCTTCCAACATTAAGTATTTATACTTCACATAACTTCCATAATTTAATTACTTCTTCATTTGAAAGGAAAAAGATAAAGAAAATCATTCAGAACTCATGGAGAAAACACACACACAATTTAATTTGAAAGAAGAAAACATAGTGAAAATATAACAAGTCTTTCTTTAAAACCAAATGTAAAAACAAAGGTAAAAACTTATCTGAAAATACTCTCCACAAGACTCTTAAAGTTCCTCTGAATCTTTTGCTTTCCACTAGATAACCCCTTTGAGGTTGGCGCCCAACTCTAATGATCGACTCTCCTAAATTATAATACAAACTATGATAATGAAAAGTGGAAAAGTAAAGAAAATATGGTGAGAAGAATGCTCTCTTTCTTCCTCTTTCCCTTGAACCACTTCAAGCTTTTCTCCAACTTCTTCAGCCAAAATTTCCTTTTCAAAAACTCTTCTCTTTTTTTGATCTTAAGTCTGTATTTTAATAATTCTCCAAACGGTACTTTGGTGTTTCTACAAATTATGTCCAGATTCAATGAATCTACCAAGAGATGCATCCATCCAATCAAATTTTAAATGAATTTTGGCGCTAATGGGAAGTTAATAAATTTTAAACTAAAGGGTGCTTCAAAAACCCCTTCAAATCTGTGCCAAAATTAATTTAAATTCGTCACTATAACTGTGGCGCTTATGCCTCAGCCATCGACGCTTAAGCGCTAGAGGCCAAATTTGCACACTACATGTATTTGTTCCAAATTTAATTTATTTTTGCTTCTTTCATCACAATCACTCATTTTAATCATATACGCAAGAAAAACATGAAAATATCTTCCGATAAAGAGCAATATCACAAAAATAGGTATAAAAATGTGTTTAAAAACACTATATATTTTAGGTACATCATTCATCCACTATAAGATTTGCACAATCTCTTAAAGGTCGAAAAGCTTTATGAATTTCAACATTTTGATTTTTTTGAGTTCTCATTTCTTAAAATTTTTGAATTTTTTCTGTATTTTATAATTTTTCTTAATTTTTTTAATAGTTCGTTCCAATTCAGAATCGTAGGGTACTAGTCCGTCAGAACCTGAACTACGCATAAACTATTGCAATACAACAATGACAATAAAATACAAAACACATAAACAAATAAATTTTAAATAAGACTTTCCAAAAATTGAAATTTTGTTTTTATAAAAATCCTTTTAATTTTTATTTTTAATTAAAATCTAATTCGAAATGATTCCCCAACAATGAAGCCAAAAATTTGATCCCTTTCTGATATTTATCCTTGTGGTGATATGATTTATAAGTATATTTATGATATAATATTTTAGTCTTCTTTTGATAAAATTTTCTTCTTTACAACTGCACCAAAAACTTGATTCTGATGTAAATAAGAATTCAATGGTTATATTTAAATTTAGGGATTCTACGCAAGTATACATATTGTTATCAAGTTACATAGGACTTTCTAATTAAACTCTGAAATATCGATCCCACGAGGAAAATTCTTTAGATAATTAAAAATACAAAGGAATTAAATCACAAAATCTATTTTAAGAAAAGAAACTTACATAAAATGTTTCAGATAACAGAAAAACTTGAAAATGCGATTCTTTTTTGTATTTTCTTATATTATGAAATCAAGTGAACAATTAACTAACTACAATGAGATTTTGTGAGATCAAAGAAGTATAAATGAAAATATCTTTTTCCTTATCATGAATAAGTAATAAGTACAGGAGTTCTGTTGTGAAAGAATTCAAAATGTGGCATGCCAAATATGAGCAATATTATTCTTTACCCTTACCAGAGATGTTATAAAGAGCATTGTTTAGTTTAAAGTTTGAATAGTTTTGAAGACGGGTTATGTAGGGAAGATACTATCTCTCACTCTAAAGTTTCCTCCTTTCCCTCCACCTAGGGGCTAACATCTCGTATCAAAATCTAAAAGAATAAACCAAATTGGAAGCTTTAGTCTGTCACCATAAAGTCTTCTAATTACACACCCATCAAAGTATATTTCTCTATTTATTTACACAAAATTATATGAATGACTTTCCCATCCATACAATCTCAAGTGATTTCTACCAATAGTTGATTGAGACAATACCTACAAGGATCTTGCATGTTATCACAACAAATGTTAACATCTTAATTGGTCAAATTAAGAATTAAATGAAGTACAAGGATTAAATCAACATAACTTATTCAAACGTTAAAGATCAATACTTCCACAACTTCCATCCATCACTTAATTACATTTCATTTAAAGAAGAAAGATAAAGAAAACTACTCATAATTCATGGAGAAAACACAAAAACAAGTAATTTTAAAAGTAAAAATAATGCAGAACACAAGAAGTCTCAATTAAAACCAAATAAAGTACAATGATAAAAACTTATCTAAAGTTTCTCTCCACCAAACCCTAGAAGTTCCTTTGAATCTCTTCTTTCTTTTACAAGGCTCCCTAGGACTGGTCGCCCAACCCTAAAAGGTTAAAATCTCTCTAAAACAATTGATTTTTACTTAGAAATTTCTACCCACCTTAGCTTTCACTAGGAATGAGATAAGTGTGAAGAATCTCTAAGTAATAATCATATAACTTCTTACTATAACTACTCTCTTTTTCAACTTACTAACTCTCCAACTACTCCCTCTTTTCTTCTTCTTCAAGTCTTTTCTTTTATACTTTCTCAAAAGGTGCCTTGGTGTCTTTTAAGAATGCATACATATTCAATGAATCTTCCCAAAAGATCATCATTTCAAGTGATTTTTGAATGTATTTTGGCACCGTTGATCAGTTACCCACGTTTGTACCAAAGGTTGCCTCAAACATCCCTTCAGAATTTGCTAAAAATTCATTAAAATTGCAAAGTAACTACCTTGCGCTTAAGCACAGGGCCTTTGGCTCTTAGGTGCGGTCTTCTCTGTCTGCCGACGTTTAGGCGCCCCAGTTCGATTTAACACCACCTTCATTTTTTCTTCAAATTTGTATCTTTTTCACTTCTTTTGACATATTTAGTCATTTTAATTGTACCTGAAAGAAAAAACACACAAATACCTTCCATTAAAGTGCAATATCATCAAAATCATGTACATAAATATGTATAAAAGTATTATATATTATAGGTACATTTGTACACACCCTCATTGATCAATTGAAGAGATACAATGGCTAGATTTTGTTGTTTAGCTATAGGCATTGGGCTAGAATCAACAAAGTTATTATTCGATTGCCCTACTTTAGCACGATTCTCTGGTGGAGTTGTCTCAATTGCATTAAGAATAATGTCAATGATTTATTAATGGCTGTCTAAGCCAAAAAAGTTTACATACCCAAATATCTATTTAAGTCGTAGTGAGTAATAAAAAATTTATTAGTTCCCTATGCTAGGAGGTCATCGTTCTTGTTTTGCAGAAGGGGTAGAGGAGAATCAATGACAGCTTCTTCTTTCAACCTCCTTTAACCACCCTCGGTTCCTTTGACAGTTGGAACAATTTGATGATTTTCCTTAACAATTACACCAATGCTTGGACTAGAAATCAGGAATTTCTAGTGAGCAACTATCTTCAGGGACTTCTTCAGCACCTGGCCATCAGGACCTTCTGAAGAAGCGAATTGGTCGACCGACTCAAGTTTGGGTGTCAATCGCTTTTTTTTCTTTACAACATTCTTTTTCTACTTTTTAACTGTTGTAGATAAAAGAAGTCAAGAACCTTCCAAAGCTAAAAGACGAATGTTAATGTTCTTCTTACTCGAACTGACAGCCATGATGTCACTTAAAAAACTCAAGAGGCGTTGAACAAAATGAATGAAGCGCAAGCCTTCATACCATACTTATAGGGTCTACTGGACACATAATGCAAAATAAAATTAAATATTGAATTAATTTTTCATTATTGTGTCATTTATTGCTTAATAATTTTTCCATCCTTATCGTAGTTGTCACTATCAAGAAACAAAAAAAATGGACAAGTGAAATGTGTACAAAAAAAATTCCAGCAAAAATCTCGAAGGTATTATGTGGCTAGGAATGAAGTCTCAGGCAATCGAAGTTCTGCGCCAAAGAACGAGATATAAACTAACCAAGAAATTGATCAACTACAAAGCAAAATCAACCAATGAATCTATCAACTGATGAAACTCTCACCGAATCGATCAGATGTATTTGATCAATCGACCAATTACCTCAGCGGAAGAGATCCTGTATATCTGATCGATCGACATGACCAGTTGAAACCAAGCATCAAACGATCGATAAACATTATATTTCTTTTGTTTTATAATATACTTTTTATTCAACAGACACGTTGATTCAGTCATTTAGGTAGTTATTTTAACTGTTCCCCCTCTTTCTGTAAGGTATTAATAGACCCCTATAAGTAGGAGGCCATGACATAAATGAAGGGGGGCATTCTCTCTCTCTCTACTTGATCTTTCTCTCTCCTTTCTCCTCTCACCTCTAACCCCAGGACGTACATACAAAAAAATAAGTTAGGATTCAACAATATATATATGTGTGTGTGTGTGTGTGTGTGTGTGTGTGTGTGTGTGTGTGCCGTAGTCGTGACCTGGTGGTTTAGGCGGGGTTCACTGTAAGTCCCTCGAAGGTCCCGGGTTCGATCCCTACCGTGGTGCGAACGGGTCGAATAGGCACATGGGAAATCGGTAGTTGGGAGCCCACCGGACCCAAATGCCGATTTCTTTTATATATATATATATATATATATATATATATATATATATATATATATACATACATACATACATACATACATACATACATACATACATACATACATACATCTCGGTGTGTGCGTGCGTGTGTGCGTGCGTGCGTGCGTGCAATCATAGGGGAGGAAGACGCTCTGGTTATTTCAGAGCATCCTAAAGTTGTTTTTGTTTTTTAGAACTGATGGCACAAGCTTCATATAACTCGCTCGTGGCAGTTCCTTGGCCTAGAGAGAGGGACGTCATACTTCCGAAGCAACCTCTACTGAGAAAAGCTAGATTTGTAGAAGATGTGATTATCGCTAATCTTGATATTGGTATGATATGACTCATATGAAGCTCTGTAGTAATAATGATATATATATATATATATATATATATATATATATATATATATATATATATATATATATATATATATATATATATATAACCACATATACACAATAAATCAATGAATTCAACTACTTTTCTTGAGAATGTTGTGTATTTTTCTAAAGTATGCCGATCATTTGTATCATTGCTCTTTCATAATTTAGCCGGAATTTTAATATTCAAACTCACCCAATAAATATGATAGCAAAATCAGCTCAATTATGTGATCATCAAAACGTTTTGTTTAACACTTTCCCTCCAACACATGACAAAACAAAAAGGTCTAGATTTATAATTCGGTCCATACTCCAGTTTGGCATTTCCAAGATATCTCCATTGATACTTTCTTCTCAATGAAGAACCCTAAAATAACAGATTTAACTATTTGTTTTTCATCAAATCCATGCAGCCATGTGCATCTTTTTTCATTGAGCCGTTTAGGTCCCTAGTAAGTTGAGCAGAACCAATCCTTATCTTTACATGTGATTCCAATTCAGATATTAATTGACAAATGGAGTTACCTTACAAGGTGCTTATCCTAATCTTTGTTCGTTAGCTGAAGAAATAGCACTTGAATTCCTTCCACTTGCATCAAATTATCTCAGAATAGTGAAATATTTGTTATAATACGTGACGACAACTCCTACTGCGGCCCCCCGGCGGCCCCCCGGCGGCCCCCGTTTCACTTTACAGTAACACGGACTAATCAGTCGTTAGGACGAAAAGAGGACTACTGAGGGGTCCCCAGGGTCCACCAAGGAGCACTTTTTCGCTAAAATATTCGGCAATCATCACCATCCGGTCGATGGGCACCTCCTCGCCCACTTGCAAATAGCGCCCGGTCGGTAAACGATGAGACCGGTGACGAAACCCTCGTTAAGCTAAGTAACAGTCCCCGTATCCTCTTCTTCAATTGTTTGATGAGCCTGGAGCACTGAGGTGCGCTTTTCCGTGTAGAATATAAGGAAACTATCGCGAAGCAGAGCAGAGGCTGAGATCGCCGCCGATCGAGATTATCGGAGATTAGTTCAATTGCTGCTCGCAGCAATTACGCAGTTTCTTACTGGGAGTTAGTCGGGAGTAGGAGAACGGGTGGAAGCCGACAACGGGAATGAAGAAGGGGAAATACGAGCTGGGACGGATGTTGGGAGAAGGAAACTTTGGGAAGGTGAAGTTCGCGAGACGGGTCGACACCGGTGAGGCATTTGCCGTCAAAATCCTTGATCGCAAGCGCATTCTCGACCTCAACATCACCGAGCAGGTACGTGCCCACACCGCGGCGTCAACTCCGCCACCGCCGCAACACAATTCTTTTGTTATAAATTATTTTTGTTACGAATGAAAAAGATTCTGTGGTAGATGGAGGGTGTTTTTGTTATTGTGATTTAAAGATTTTGGTTTGTTTGATTTTGTTCTGAAAATCGGTTTCAGATTAAAAGGGAAATCACGACGCTGAAACTTCTGAAACACCCCAACGTCGTCCGGCTACATGAGGTCCGTGCTACACTTTTCAAGTGCTTTAGCTTTTCCTTATCCACTCTTTCTAGTTTTACAAAACATTATTAAAAAAAAAAGTGTTAAATAAAATTAATTAATAAATGATAATAATAATAATAATAATAATAATAATAGTAATAATAATAAAGCCCGAAGTTTGGTCGAATTCTTTTTTTATAATTTTCATAGAGCCTGTGAGCTCGTGAGTCCACTGGTCAAAATGTTGGGAGCGGTGAAAACAGGGAAATATCCACTGATCATTTTCAAAATGTTGGGAGCGGTGAAAACTTGTAAATATCTTGGAAGAATGCTAATAATTGGCCAGTAAATGTAAATTTCTTCCCTCTTTCGTGTTGTTGTTTGATATGTGTATTTATTTAATATAGGGGTTAGGAATGACATTAGTGAGCTGAACCTTGCAACACTCCATGATTGAAGGTCCCACCCACAACCTGCCTTTCGTCGTGCGCCTGGTGGCTCGCCAGTTGTCGAAAATCTATTCGCAAGTACTTTATTTTTTGAAGCACCTTATCCGTGCCTGAGTTTGTCTTTAAAAATTTAGGCTTTTAGGTTGTCCTTGATTTGCTGTGAAATTAGTTTAGCAAATGATGGTACTTTTGAAAGAAAAAGTGTCTGAAACGTGATTTATTGGTTGATACATACGAGAAATAGACAGGATATTGAATGCTTGAAAAGTTAATTTGTTTGATTAACTTTAATTTTTTTACAACTGTCTTAGCGCCGATGAACATTTTGTTGAATCTCAAATTGTCTTTCGCGAACACATAGTCCGAGAGTTAGAGCTAGTGAAGGAGAACGAGAGAGAGAGAGAGCATTGCAGATATAATTTTATGGAAAGGAGTCGGCGTAAGAAGTCCTTTTATTCACCGTTAGACTTCATATTTATAGGAGTCTTCTTACATAGTTATGGAAAGGGGGGACGGTTATGCAAATTGTCTTTAACACAATTAATGTGCTTATTAATATCAGATTTACATTATAGTTGGAATGTGGTACGACAGCGATTGACGGATTAGCGTGCTTCGGCTCGGTCGGCTAAAGTGACCTACGTGATGGTCGCTTCTGCCGAAGTAGATCAGTTGGCTAGTCGCGATCAGTCGGCCTTTTAGGAAGCCACGACAGTGGAGCCATAAAGAATCTGTCGGTTGGACCCATCAGTACTGAGGGCAGATCAACTCGATCGGGCTATTCGTCTTCACATAACCGATTTAGATCAAGCTCCTTGAACTCAATGATTTGATTGTTGAACCATCATCCTTAGTCGCCTGATCTCTTTGTGATTCATGCTAACAATTTTGGTGCATCTATATTAGTTCCCCAAGTATTCCTGCACCTTGATAATGAAAACCATGATAAGGACAGGAAAACTATTAAATAATTAGTGGCACAAAAATCAAGTGAATCGATTAAACAATTGACTTCCTCTTGGTTTTTGTGCCCAATGTGCCCTATAAATGGAGTCGTGGGCTTTGCAATTGCATTCTTTGTTGTCAGCTATCCTCAGATAATTTGAGGCCTCTCATGACTGAGGGTGTGAGTAAGAGTAGGGTGGATTCTGAACTCTTATGTTTGGCTGACTATTAGGTTTCTACTTTTGTAAAGAAGATAAAAATTGTGAAGAATTATAAAAGGTCGAAGCTCTAACCAGTGGCAGTCAATCTAGTCGACTTGTCTGATGGCGCTGAGGGGCTGTCTCCAAAAAAGCTTTGCCTGGAAACTATGGCGTACAGGCTCGGCATAAATGTAATTGCTAAGGGTCAGCGAGGCTCATCTAGCGAAGGGACTGAGGTTGGAGAAAAGAAGTTGGAGGGAGCGACAGTCGTTGGTTCTTCCCGGCCTTCACCTCAAAAAGACGGAGGTACCTTATTGTAAAAGAGATTAGTTCTCGAGAGCTCATTTTGAAATAGGTAGATTTTTAGGTATGTAAAAATTTTCTTTGATTATTGGCAATTTTTATTGACTTTGTGACATTATCTTGGATGCAGGTGAATTGGTTGGTCGGAGGGTTGCGAAGATGGAAAATCTTCAGAGGACGTTGTGGGGTTCGTACCCATTGCAGCGGCCAGTTTGCAGGTCGAGTACACCGAGCTTCTGTAGCTAATCGCTCCAGAGTGCACCAGTTGTCCAACCCTTTGCCCACGATGGGCCCCAAGTGGAGCGATCAGGGTGGCGACAACCTTCTCCGGATTTATGAGGCAACAAGCAGAATGTATTGGACCTTTGGCGGGTCAGTCGGTTCTTCTGACGAAGCAGCCAGAGGCTCGACTGTAGATCTTTTGTGGGAGTTCCCAGCTCGCCTGACAACTACAAATTCAGATTTGGCGGCTCTGCAGAAGGAGGTCTCCACTTTGCACAGCGGGTATGGGGTGCTAGCTAGGAGCACTCTATGAGTTGACTGCCTTGGTCGTGTTTCCACATGCCACTGATCGGGTGGATCATATTATGTAAAGTGGGGAGGCTCTGATGACGACTTCGGAAGGGGTATGTCCCGACTGAAGCCTTGAATGACCCATATATAAAATGCTTTATTAGAGATCTCTTTACCTCATTATGTGACGCTTCGTTTCCGAGGAGGAGCACAAGACTGAACTATCGAAACAGCATCGAAGTGGAATGGATTTTGCAGTCTATAGGTTCATCCACCATTGTCTCGTCGACCCTAAATTCTTAGATCCGGATGAGTCTCCACCCTAATTCCAGACAAGTTGGAAGAAGCTTCAAAGGAGGATGGCTAGGGTAGCAAGGATAGGTCGACCATTTGCTAGAGCCCTCCTTAGAGAAAATTACAAATACTTTTTTTAAAAAAATCAAAGAGAAGATATTTGTAATTCCTTTTTGGATATATAAGAAAAGCTTTTTTTCCTTTTGTTTATTTCAAATCGATTACGACTTGATTACTTGTGTGCTCATCCTGTGAGCTGATCTGCCACGTTAGCCGGTTGATCGAGATAGTTTGTTAATTCTATTTGGTCGGTTTTTTGCCTTCGAGGAGACTCGCGTCTGAGGTGAACTTTGTGACCTGCCGCACATCTTGTCGCTGGCATGTATATTGATTACCTTTGGAGATAAACCTGAAAAAACTTTGGATATCACATTCTCGTCAATCAATTATTATTTTTTAAGAATTTGTTCGACTTAAATCGTCAATTGAGAGTCAACCGACACTCCCAACAACTTTCCATAGCGATCAATTAATGTATGCTGACTGCTCGGTTTGCACAGGACCCATGTTGTTGCATACCCACGCCCCATTCAGTCAATCGAGCCTTTGCCTCGTTTGTGTTCATTCATTTTGCTAAGTGTGGATCTTGTCAACTGCGAGGGCCACCCTTGTGGACTTGTTAATAGGATGATTTTATGGATCTTATTGTTAGTGAACAGAGAACCATCTGTGGAGATCTGACCTTTTTAATTTTTGAAGCTTGGGTTTGTGATGCGAAGGTGGTGTAAGTAGTTAATCGATCTATTGTAACCGACAACTGGGATTATTATTTTTGTTTTATCTTTCAGTTTGGCGCACTTGCATTTTACAAGTTTTAGAATCGGTAGCCAGGCAGCTCCTGCGGTGTCTTCGATCGGGTTGAGTTCCCCGAGCGTTCAGAAATGGTGACCGGCTGTTTTGGCGATTTTGGCATCCTCGTCTCATCATGTGATCCCAGTAGATCGGTATTAAAAACTGCATTGATTGTGATGTGGATTCATTTTCTCTTTTCATTTTGGAAATTCTATCGCCGACCTGTCCCATCACTATGCTCAGTTTTCCTTTTCAAGATGGGTCTCTGACAAGCATTTTTTGGTAGCCACTGTTTTGGATCGCTGACCCCCTTCCTCCTATAAAATGGAGAAAAGGGTCCTCCGCCAAATGTGATTGTACCAAAAAAAAAAACAAAACAAAAAAATGCTAGTGGATAACGATGGGAACCTGGATAGCTCAGCGAGGGACCAAAGATGGTGTCCTTCCGACAGAAGCTAATGACATTGCGTGGGTTATGTGATAATTTTATTTTCTTCAATTCGTGTGTCGAAGGAGGGGGTTTTCTCCGAGTCGGGTATCGAACACGACATCAGATTAGGTAGACTATTGAGGTCATCCCACCTCACAGACGGGCGTAGTGTCCCATAGGGAAATGTTGTGTTTGCTTCATGCCCTAGGGAATGCAATACGTTCGTTCGACAGTTGCTGGCAGAAGGGTTTGAACCTCCATTAGCGGCGAAGAGATGAGACTCACAAGTTATTTGTCAGCAAGTGCCCATTTCTTCACCCTTCCTCGCCTCCAGGCAAGGAAAAATATGAGAAGGGGGAGCCAATCGGGGGAGGAGACTTAGATAGTGCACTGGAGAGAAATCCTCTCCTTGAGCAAATATGATGCCCACCAGTAACGTATCTTCAACTACTTTAAGCACTGCATTATCCATTTAATAGCTTTTGGCCAGTGTCTGCTATGTGCCCTATAGCTGTTGTTCGGGCATGAAGGATTGTCGTGTAGCAGCACTCCCCTTTCTCTGCTATTTTTCCGCTTGAACTCTTCCTCATAAAGTGTATGTAAGAAGATGGGTATGAGGAGAATAGGTTCCTTCGCCTCTCTCGTGCTCTCTCAAGTTTTTCTCATTATAAAGAAGATGCAAAGGCAGTGAGAGCAAGGAGGAATCGTTGCACTTGATAAGCTATAGTCTTTCCTCAGGAATGGCTTCCACACTCTCCGGAGTGCACTTCCCTCAGGGCATCTTGCTTCGTCTTCTCGCAGGCATCTTAGGTATGCTGAAGTTACTGATCGCCTGAAGAGCTTTCCCTTGATCCTCAAGTACAATGCAGTGTTTTTCGTTGAAACGTCTTAAATCTGCAACGTTTTCTGACATCTTTCTTGTCTCTAGGTAGAGGATGTATGGATCCGTCCAGCTTCTCATCCCTTCGACAGAAACCTCTGTATCTTTAGGCTCTTCGATCGATGGTCGAGTGAGTCTTTGTGTGGTGCCACCCAAACCAATGCATTTGGATAGAATATTAGCTACGTAGTTTTCCTCACGACCTACGTGTTCTATGCCTTGGCAAAGTACTTAGTCAACAGTTCATCCCAAAACTTGAATACCCCGTTGATTTGGTTGACCATCAATAGTGAATCTAACCTCACTAGCAAATCGTGAGCGCCTATCTCGTAAGCCCAACTTATCCTACAGATTAGCGCCTTGTACTCTGCTTAGTTATTGGTAACCTCAAACTCTATGGCTACAGACTGGTAGACATGCTCTCTGGCCGGACTGCTCAATGCTAGTCTCAGCTCTTCGGTTGCCTGCATGGATACCTAGTTAACATGCAAGATCCAGGTTCTGTTACTAATTGAGTTTCGTTCATGTGGCTCTGCTACCTCGGAGAATTCCACTAAGAAATCGTCAATTTCTCGCGCCTTGATGGCCGTTCTAGGGACATACCTGATGTCGTATTCGCTTACCTCTTCCGACCACTTTAGTAGCCGACTGGAATGTTCCAATTGGGTAATTGTCGGCGCTGTTTCGAGTGTGGAGTGCCCGTAAGAAGCTGTCGGTCGCCAGAATCGAAATTCCGTTGCCCGCTTCGGAAGGACGCTTTAATTTACATATATATAATTTTAGAAAAATATTAAATCAAACTGGCCCCATATTTTTCATAGTTTAAATGAAAGAGCGCTGCACCTCAAAACACAAGACTTGAGGGTGAGGCTCGATCAAATAAACTAAGAAATATATGACGTTCGTTTGGTCTGCGAAACCATTTTATTTCGTAGATAAGTTCACTATTTAATATGAAAAATTAAATAGGATTTATTTTAATCCGGGTTCGAAATGCTTCATATAAAGGCAATGCACTATAGTTAATTACATCCTAAATGACCGAAATCGCTTAAGAAAACTCTCGATAAAAATCAGGAAATATTATCTTCAAGGAGGTCAAAAGGATAGGACTTTTTAACGTAATCGGACAAAGAGGTGTGAAAGGAGATTGACTCAAATTTAGAACATTTTATTATAGAATCTAAAGGAAGAAGGACTAGGGGATGTCGGAGATCCGGAGGCGAATCTCAGTGACTTCCCAAGCTATCATATGGTTTAGCCTCGATTTAGAGGAGATTTTATTTAAATGTTTCATCCTGCCAATTTTATTTAATTAGGACTTACATTTATGTGAAACAGTCACGCGAATAGCCTAAGAGATGTGAGGATTTAGGTCGTGACGAACGACAACCTCGGAATCCTAAAACGAGTTGGGGCTTATATTGTACACCGTAGCTATACTGAAGACCTAAAAGAGGTTGAGGATTTATGTCGCATTAGCGAACAACCTCGAAATCACATGGATTGTTGTTTAATCACTAAGGAATGGTTTAATTTAGTGAAGATATATTTCTTCATTGAAGATGGTCGTCTTGCCTACCGTTAGCTCCAAGCTCCTTGCTGTGAAGAGGTTGAGTTTTCTAAGGTGGCAAGTCACAATATCAAATCAGGTGGCCCTGTGGTTGAGTTCTTCTAAATCTTATGCAAGTATGTTTAAATGTTGTACAGTGTGTAGCAGAGTATATAGCACAGGAAAACATAAAGCATGCAGTAATACTACGGTATAACATGCTAAAAGAACAGTAGCAGGTACAAAAAGTAACGTGCTGTAAATATAAACAAACCTGCATACCTGTAAAGGACCACGAGTGCTTCATCAAAATCATACGAAAAATTCGAAGAAAACCACAAGCACTCGAGTCGGGGCTATGCTCAGAAACTGTGTAGTAATGCTCGAGGGTCATCGAAGGCTACTCAGTCACCCGAGTGTATTTGAGCCGCTACTCAGCTAGAAGGGTGTCTCATCGAACCTAGCTCGGGAGGGTGTTCAACCTAAAGCCGATAATCAACGAGTGAATGACCAAGTTTTATAATATGGTTTTAAAATGTATATTTTTAGCATGCTCTTGGATTTCAGGCATACAAAAGAGAGTTTGTATCAATATTTGGTTGGAGTGAAAATATATTTTTTGTTGTGAATATAGTATTCGTTCTTATCAGATTTTGAAAATTAGGGTTGTCCACGAGTCGATCACTTCGTCCGGTGTAGGATCACTAACCATCTTAAGAAGGTACGGGTGCCCCGCTTGCCTTATAGCGGTGAATGATACCGTCATCCTACGGTTCACCAGGGTCCTAGAGCGAGTCCCGGTGTCGTAGGATGGGATATCATTCCACTCTACCACCGATGTGCCTTTATCACCAACACCGTCACTGGCCCAAAAATAAAACGAAAACAAAACCAACTCCTAGAGAAGCGGAGTAAACAAGTGAACAACAGAAAAGGGAAGGAAAGGAGACTAACCCTACCTCCAAATCTGATTTAAAAGAAAAGTGGGGCCCAAGCGGAAGGAGGGTTAGCCTAAAACGCCCTAAAATAAAGTTTGAAAATGATCATGGAAATTGATGTCATACAATGAAAAAAAGAATGAAAATATAGAGTGAGTGTTTTTTTACTCAAAAAATCAGCACCATTGATGCTTCGTTAAGTGGAGAGTCCTATAAAGACAACAAGAACTGCAATTTATGATCATGAAGACAAAATAGTGGGTGCACGTAAGGAAAAATAGGATGTATTGGGGGATAGGTATGAATTGGGGCAGAACCAATAGCATTTTACTCGAAGGTTTTAAATGAGGATGTAAATGGTAACATTGAGAATGGAAGTGTCCAAACATACGACAGTGAGTGAAGTAAAGAGAGATCTGTTCGAGTTCCGCCCGTTGTCAAAAGCCCTGATACTGTGAGCCAAACCATATCTCCCCTGGAAAAGGTTGAGTAATATCTCGTTCAATTAAATCTCTGGCTTCATAAGGCCGACCAAGATTAATTGTAAGAATATCAGTTTTGTATGGTTTACTGTATACCATAGCTAAAGAGAAGAGGAGCTCCTGATATAAAAGGTGGAACTTCAAACCCGGAAAATGCAGCAAAATAGGAATTGTGAGAGGTTCAGTAAGAGGGTCAAAATCGACTGTCCATTTTAAAACCTTCATCACAAGGTTTTCTATTCGAACAAGTATTTTCGATAACAATTGGGCATAGTCTTCATCATCTGATAACTGAATGAGAATATGCCGACCTTCCAGTTTATCAATCTTCCAATCTTCTTTCAGCTTCATTTGCTCAAAATTCTTTCGAATTAGCTCAAGTTTGGGGTTCCATAAAAGAACTTACCAACTAAGATTAGTTGACAGGATGCAGCTAATGTGGAGATCTCGGCCTCAAAGAGAAAGATTGCAGGCTTACCATTTTTACGGGATACATTTTTAAGAAACCCAATGTCAACGCCGAACACAAAAGTATCATGATATCGCTGTGGGAACATATTCGAAAGAGGGGTGCGAGCAGGATTATCACTAGCAAGGGCAGCGACATAGGAAAGAAGCCTTGAGGCCATCACCTCGGCCAGTGTCTGTAATCTACGCAAAATCACGACTCCATCAGAAAGGACCGAAAGCTTTGCGAAGCCCTTCGTCTTCGAGAGAACGAAACCGTGGTGGTCGGGCAGGAGAGGCGAATGCGAGCAAACAAACGTCATCATCGGGTAGAAGACGACGTGCGAGCAGACATACGTCGTCGTCGGGTAAGGCGAGCAGACAGACAGACGTCGTCAGGGAGGGAGGAGACCTGCGAGCAAACGAAGGAGCGTAGTCATCTGGTAGGAGAACGTGCGAGCAACCTTTCATCGTCAAGTGTGACGAAACCGAAGACGCGAATCATTGTTGTGGGAGACGTCAAAAGCTATGGAGTGAAGCCGATAGTTTCAAAACTGAGAATCACTATAGGGCGTAACCCTAGCAGAGCTGAAGAAAATTATTCCGTTAGGACAACATACGCAAAACTGCGTACGTTGTCCCAAATAACCTCCCAATAACCCATTGTAACCCTATAAATAACATTGAAATAGAACCGCAGAGGTTATTGGAAGGTTATTAGGAAGTTATTTCAACATTATTTGAGTTAATGCCCCAATAACCTCACAAAACCACGAATAACAAATAAAAAAAATATAAAAGTAAAACCGCTGAGGTTATTGAGGCGTTATTATGAGGTTATTGAGAGATTTTTTGAATTAATACTGCAATAAACTCCTAATAACCTCCTAATAATTTCTGAAATTCATAACCGCGGAGATTATTCGCTGGTTATTGCGGGGACAACAAACGTAGCACTGTATAGGTTGTCCGTACGGAATAATTTTCCCCTCTACCGACACCATTATTTTGCCCTCCCGCTCCATATGTATATCGTTATTGTCTCTCAACTCAATTGGTTGCTAAAGTGTGAGCAGTTCGCTTCTTTTTGTATTTGTCTTTGTTTTTATTTATTCTTTCTTTTTTTTGCCCTCAATACTCTTCTTCTTCTTCTTCTTAGTTTTGTTGTCCATGGAAAGAAGTCCTTGAAAATCTTTAATTATTAGCTTTTTTGCTTTTTCATTCAGTTTCTTTTTTTTTTCCATTAATCTCACACCTATCTTATCATCAACAACTCCATATGTCCATTTGACAGCTTATAAAATAAACTATCAAATTTTAAGTTCGAAATAGGTTTAAAATCATTTGGTAATGAAGGCTTAAGAAAGAAAAGGTATCTAACAACTTCAAATCATTTTTTTCAAGTTCACTACTATTAGATGGATCATGTTTCAAAAGAAGCCAAAGTTTGGGTTTAATTCTTGAAAGAATCTTAATTTTTTTTCACTAAAAAAAATAAATTTTAAATTCTATCTAAAACATAAAATAGTGGCTGTAATATGGTCTTTATTCTGGCTGTATTATGATTTATGGCAAGTTTCTAATGGCTTAGTTCTATCAAATCATATGTACGATCACCCAATTTTATATACGATGCCCAAACTGTTGGTATCCCATTTGTATATATGATGCCCAAACAATTGGTATGATCCTCCTGAGTTTTACAAATTAAATGAAAACTTGAGCTTGTGGCCACCAAATCGAGTCTAATTACCTGTCAAATAATGATAATAGTTTTAAAGGCATTGATTAGAATAAGCAAGCTCTACCACAAATAAGAAAAAATATATTTTGATTATAATATTTTAAAAAGAAAATTACTATTACAAAATGTCTGAACTTCAATTCTTTGACGGTCTTCTTTTCTTCCTTCATATCATTTTGTGTTTATGAAGTTGTTCTATGAATAGTGTAATGATCATATTATTTTTATTATCAAACTAAGCTCACATATATCATGGCCTCATGTAACCAACAATGTGAGATGGTCGTTTTAACTATAATTTTGCAAACTGCTAAATTTTGCAGCTATTGATTTTTTCTCTTCTATGTATGTTTTCTCACTGATTCTGCTATCTATTTAATATAAAATGCCTAGCTGGTTCAAATGGCAATTTTAATATTTCTCTTCTTTTATTTGTGTTAGAATGATGTGAGATTCATGTTTTAAAATTGAGACGGCCAAATTCATATCCATTACTTCCTAATGCATGATACTCTGATTAGAATACCTGCTGCTATACAATTGCTACTGCCGATCATTGATTGTTTAGTTCAAAAATAATGGCAGGTTTCTGCGAGCAAAGTAAAAATCTATATGATTCTGGAATATGTGAATGGTGGCGAATTATTTGATAAAATAGTAAGCATC
Organism: Papilionanthe hookeriana x Papilionanthe teres; assembly: GCA_022702705.1. Taxonomy (NCBI): domain Eukaryota; kingdom Viridiplantae; phylum Streptophyta; class Magnoliopsida; order Asparagales; family Orchidaceae; genus Papilionanthe; species Papilionanthe hookeriana x Papilionanthe teres. Next base: position 143,807,773 of record CM040421.1, read on the forward strand.
AATACTTATTCTTACTTAAAAAATTAATTTATTTTTTTTTTGACATATTCATGATTTACTACCTGCATTTTTACTTGTGAGTTATACTCTTAATAGCCAGGCAAAGCAAATTCTAGTATTGAAATGTGTTCTTTTATTGCCCCAAACAAAATGTGTTCTTTTATTGGGATGTTTTGAAGGCGTCAATGGGAAGGCTTTCAGAGCAGTTTGGGCTAAAGATTTTTCAGCAGTTGATTGATGGCATAAGCTATTGTCATGATAAAGGAGTTTATCATAGGGACTTGAAGGTAGAACATCATCGCAGAAGCATTATCTTATTATAGAAATTTGTTTCATCCATTTGTGCTCTCACACAATGCAGTCTGAGAAATTTATAAATGAACAGAATTAGAGACAAAAAACCATAATTAGCTTGGAATATTTTATCTTGAGCAGAATATGTAGTTTACTCTGGAACTTTTGTAAATGTTTTGAATACTGCAATTTTAACCTCCAATTAGATGTTATTATCATGGTTTGTATGGCTTCTCATCACAAAAAAACTATATTAAAGGATTTATTACTTGTAAGGGTATTGCCATAAAAAACTAAAAACTCGAATGAAATAAATTTAGAAAGTTTTTTTGTGGATATTTTTTAGTATTAGTCAGAGACAAATCAAAACAAATTTTAGGCTCAAGCTCCAACTTCTTGTGTTCCTATAAGTAGAAGGAAGATAGATAGGAGCAAGGGTAAACTGAGAAAAAGCTATTGTTGCTGGAGAGTGGCTACTTGTTATGAGACACTTCACATCTGTCAGTAACCTATAAACAAAAGTTTTTCAATTTTATTAAGTGTGATAGACTAAGAAGCCACTTAGTTACATCGAGCCCTTATGGGAGTCACCCACTCTTAGAACATGATCAAGCATGACTATATAGCACCAAAATCCAATGGCAAATATATATGAACTACTCAATCAAAATCAATCCATCGGTTTTGATGCCACCTGTTAGAGATTATGGATCCATAAGACCAATGCTAGGTTGGGAGACGAGCAGTTAAACTCATTTTCAATTTAAAAGCTTAAGGTTATGAATGAACTGCTATCATTTCAATGCTAAAATATTTTTTAATAAATCAAACATGTGTCTAACCTAATACTCTCATATGCGTTAGCAATAATATCATTTTCCACTTTCTTTTCATTCTCTTCTATTTGTAAAACCACTATGCGCGATGGAAGTTAAATCCCTCATGTCACATTGTATGACGATTATTTTCATTGATTTTGGCCTGATAGATATTTTTATTACGAGTTTGCTTTTTTTTTTTATTTTATTTGTTCATATATTTATTTTATCATACTCGCTGCAGCCTGAAAATGTTCTAGTTGATGCAATGGGTAAAATAAAGATATCTGACTTTGGACTTAGTGCTTTGTCCCAACAACTTTGGGTATGTGGTCTATGATTTGATTATTGATACAATCGACCTGGATTGTACTAAATCATTTGGTTGTAATTCATCCCTCTTATTTTCTTTGTTAGAATGATGGGCTATTGCACACAACTTGTGGAAGTCCTCACTACGTTGCTCCTGAGGTGAGCGTTCAAAATTGAGAGGACAAGACCAAGCTTGATTTATGTCCATGGAATAAAATGAAGGGACATTTATATACATGCCTTACAATTCTCTTCTATTTACCTATCTAACACCTAAGCATTTATATTTACATGCATACCACTCAAATCATTAACATCACATCAAAAATACAATCATCACTGACTTAAATATTAAATACACATTTTCATGCATTGGTTTATGACAACAAGCTGTTATAAATGTAAATTACTTTGGGTGTTAGAATGCAAATACAAAAGAATTGTGTATGTACGTAAATTTCCCTAAATTAAATGATTATAATTTTTACAATTTCATCAGGTCCTTTCAAACAAAGGTTATGATGGTGCTATGTCAGATATCTGGTCTTGTGGTGTAATCCTTTATGTTATTCTTACTGGTGTTCTTCCATTTGATGATCGGAATCTTGCAGTCCTTTATCAAAAGGTTTGTGGAATCATTCTGAATATTTTAATGTGAGCTGTTGATCACTTTTATATGCAAAATGAAAAGAAGGCTTACTAGTTATTTTTCATTTTACTTCTGTATGCTGTTGTTATTTTGAAGCTATGTTTGGTGCCTTAGATTTTCAAGGGAGCTACTGAGATTCCCAACTGGCTTTGTCCTGGTGCTCAGAACTTGCTACGGAGGATTTTGGACCCAAATCCTAGAACTCGGATAAATGTAGTCGAAATCAAGGAGGATAGTTGGTTTAAGCAAAATTATGCTCCAGCTATTCCATATGATGATGAGGACATGTACATAGATGATGTATCTCTATCAGTAAAAGAGGTAAATTTTATGTTTTTTGCTTGTTTCCACCTGTCATCAAAGCATGATCTTCAAGCTAATGCATTCTTTTTGTTTAACTTGGTTTCTGATTCAGCCAGTTGATGCAGATGAGCATAGAAACAAATCGACACTAATCAATGCATTCCAACTTATTGGAATGTCGTCATATTTCGATCTTTCAGGTTTTTTTGAAGAAGAGGTGAGGTTTAAATGATCTGCATATCCTTCTGTTCAATTTTTTACTTATGGCATTCAAATGTCAAATGACTACATCCAAATGCTTCATTGGGAACATAGGATGCCTCTGAAAGAAAAATTAGATTCACATCAAACTACCCACCAAAAGATGTCTACATGAAGATCGAAGATGTTGTTACAGAAATGGGGTTTCAAGTTCAAATTGGGAATGGAAAGGTTAATATTTTGCAATTTATTTATTTATTTTGTTTAATTCACACACACCCATATGTATTAGGCCTTGAATTCAAGACCTTATGGTTGGAGACAAAGTACCCAACCACTAAGCTAAGTGGATTGCACTGGTAATATTTATATTTAAGAACATTGCATTATGAAAACTCTTTAACCGGTGATTCAATTTTTCATACAGTAATAATTAAATTTCACCATAGCTGTTTTGATCGGACCAGATTTTTGAGAGAGTCCTGGTCAAACTAGTTAATCATCTTAGTGTTAGGTATGATTAGCTTATGTTGAATCCCTTTATACCGGCAGTTGAAAGTCATACAGCCAACCAGAGGTTGCTCATGCCCAAGGAGCGCTGGTTCTCTTTCGGTAGCAGCTGAGGTGAGCCTACTTTAACTATCTATCTATCTATCTTTCTATCTTACTATATATATATATGTATATATATATTATAATTTTCTTTTAATTTCCTGCTATTATTTTAGGTATTTGAGCTCAGCCCATCTCTGTATGTCGTGGAGCTTCGAAAAGCATCTGGGGATTCTTCTCTGTACAGGCAGGCAAGATCTTTGACAATGATTGTGAGTTTTGGGTTCACATTAATTAATGCTTGATTTGTATGTTGAACTATATTGCTCTTGATTGCAGTTGTGCTCAAAGATTTCAGATAAAGTAAGTGTTTACAAAAGTGTACCGCTTTTGACGATGCATTCGCGAATGACAGCACTTAAAACAATATGAAGGTAAATTAGAATACGTTTAATGCACATGTAGATATATTTAGTATAGTTTGATTGTGAAGGTAAATTAGAATATGCTTAATGCACATGTAGATATATTTAGGATAGTTTGATTGTAAGTATATTGGACGCTTAACTAAAGTATTGGTGTTTAAAGGCAGTGAAAATTTCAAATATTTATGCTACACTAACTTTTACTAAAAAAAATGTAAGAATGCTAGCAAAACTTTATTAGGCATTTACATAACATATAATTCTTATGTATTTGCCTATGTCACACCTAAACTTTCATACATACACACATTGCACTCAAATCTAGGTTTAAAGCACCAAAGTGCTACATAAATTTCCCAAATTTTGTTCTACTTATTTTATCTTTGGGTAATATGGATTTATTGGTAGGTTGGATTCTGTAAGGATAAGAGGCTTTGAAGCTTCTGATGTGTGCACTTTCTTGAATGTGCTTCTAAATTTATTTTCTGTTTGCACAGCAATTTAGAATTTCATGTGGTTTTTTTGTCTTTGGGGAAGAAAATTTTCCACGACCAAAAAATATAAAAAATTAGAAGAAAAAGGTAATGAAACGGCCCACATTGTGAGAAATATTGTATATCTTGACCCAACCTTTTATATATAAATTATATCTCACATTTTTGCCCTTCTATAAATTGTTAGGAGGCCACCCAATCAAGGAATGCTCCATCAGGAGCTCACTTGACCATAGAATCTTCATTAAAGGGTAGCTCACGCTTTTGTGCTAACACTTTTTTATATATCCCAAGAGCAATTCCTTCTCATCCAAATGAGATTGATTCACTCGGAGCTCGTCTTCTCATATAGAAGTCTATCCCCAGAGAATTGGTTAGAAGATTCTTCTTTGAGCCACTGTACAGAGATCACTCCCCATCGTTTCTCTTTTAACTGCAGTCTTCAGATTTGAGATGTTAAAGACAGCTTAGTTTGTACCTCCAATCACATATTATACTATAAGTGGTCTAGCTATATTACGAATTATAACAACTCAACCCACCATGTGAGATATTATTCTTTAGAACAATTCATCCTACACCAATATCAGCCGTATAGTTTCACGCGGTTTACTTCTTGGCTGTCACTTAGCTTATAAATTCTCTATTATTAGCATGTTTAATTGTGTAATTCTCATTGAAACTCCACTCATTATGCAGATAACTTGCATATCTGATCGTAAGCATTATATTTGTATCATAAATAGCATTATGTTCACTTTTAATGTGGGACTTAGTTCATTCATATCATTTTTATATTAAAGGATTGTCAAACTAAAGGCTTAATAGGAATTATTCTTTATTAGGGCCTTTACCTTGTTGACCAGTCACCCCTTTTTTTGAATGCTTTCATCATATTTATCATTTATAGTAATGGCCCTCAATGAACGACTTGCTTACATAGATGACTCAAGAAACACGAGTGGTCATCACCTTATTTGAGACTCCATTTATAATGGTGCCAACTTATTTCACTCACATTATGAATCAACCATAAATCATACAATAAGATTGGGATGGACATGATATGATTAAACAATATAAAGAATGATTGACAACATTAAATTTTTATTAATAATTTTGCATAATTTGATACAAGGCAACTCTCATGGAGTGACCCTTGCATGTAAACTGATAACTTAGTTATCTGCCTTAACAACTATATCATTTTGAATCTTATTGGATATTTTATATATATATGTTATACACTTATGAGTGTCTTGCTATTTTATTTGACGACAATAAATCTCACGATATCATCTAATAGTTTGGCAAGTGTTTCCTTTCAGAATTATTATTTTGTAGCAACCATAAAGATAATCAAGTTGAATTTGAAATTCATTAAGCATTAGGACCATTCATCACTTGGTGGATGAAGACAATGGTCTCAATTCATAAATAATTCAAATGGATAATTTCAACTATGGAAGATTCTAAGGCTATAAATCATCATGCATGTATTCTAGGAGTTTTTATTTTTTTATGATAAAGTCATTATCAAGCCTCAACGAGGACGAAGTCATCAAGGAAAATAGCTTAATTATTTGACCTTTTATTTTTAGATATAATAAAATTATTTTATTATGTTTAGAAACATTTTTGAATTGATTTTCTATGCTTTCATTAAACTTAGATTATGACAAATGTATTAATGTCCATAATATTGATCACTTAATAATTTTCACATTTATTTGATCTTATGCTGCTTATTTATTTGATAAATTTACTAATTATAAAATTCTATGCTAATCAGCAACTAATTTTTAATTAAGAAAATAAGCAAAATGTTAAATTCTAATTTATTTTTCATTTGTGAGTTTCTTTTCTTGACAAATTTGAGTCACGATCCTTTACCATACACTATTTAATTGTTTTTAACTCAATTAAAATATAAAATTTTGACGAAATTGTCATCAAACTTCCATTCAACGTGTTTATGCTATGTTTGAGTGGGTATTATGTAGAGATAATGGTCCTCTATTAATTCCCATTTCTATAAGCAACAACTGATTTTCAAAGACATTTGGATAATTTTGCTAACAGTTTTTGAAAGGTCTCCTCCTTTGTAAGATTTTTTAAAGCAAACTTTGTTGATAACATCTCTATTAATGCTTGTCATATTCTTAACTAACTTTAGATTTTATTTTATTGTATTTTGTATATAATATAAATATTGTATTGGGCTGTAGATCTTTGGGATCATTATGAGGACAAAGTTAGGTGCACTTCTGAAGTAAGAAGCAATAAATCTTGAGCTTGGAATGAAGAAATTGTGAGGCTTTATCTGCCTTCCCATGAGGGAAGAGTTTTGGGATGTTTTTGTAGCATTGATATTGCGGAAATTTTAGTTCTGTTGTTGGATGGGAATGAATACATAAGTATCATGGGTTTGCATAAATCCCTTATCTTTTTATTCTTAAATTGCCCTTAATATTTTATTGTACTCATATTTTTTCATCTTGGAATATTAACAAGTTGCATACTATAGAACTATGAGTGGGTGCATTTTGAGGAGAAAAACTAATCAACTGCAATCACTATAGCTAAAACCAATCCCTAGAAAAAGGATTATTTCATAATTTGAATGAGTAAAAATAATAAACATTGACATGAATTTGATAATATAAGAAGAGTATGAGAAAACTTAGCTAGTATTTATGTAATCTTTGTCATCTGATAATATAAGAAGAGAATGAACCCCAGCTATACTGAATCTTTTTGTAATGGCTCTTTCACCCAAGTCTTGAAGAGCCCTAAAATTTAAAAAGGTGAGCTTTGAAACTCTATAAGATATTTCTAATGCACAATAGTTTATTCATAAAAGATCCTTAAATATGACTACTTTAATTTCTCCATAATTGGTAAGAATCATTGTTAAAATAAAATAAAAATCAAAGTTAACACCTTATTGATATATTGGCACAAGGGTCTGGTTCCTCCACAATAAGCTTTTTATTTTTGGCAGTTTTACTTCATTTTAGCACTTGGGAATCTAGACGAGACATATGGGCTCTCATGTTTTGGGTTGAATTATAATGCCTAGGTGCTTGGGTTAGGGATACAGGCACTTGCCTCATAGTTTCTTGGGATGGGTCTAGCACCAAGGCACTCAAATTAGGTGACTATGCACTTATTTATTCATTATTGACCTTCTAGCTTTGGTGCCTAGTTGTTTGTTCGAGCACCTAGTTGTTTGAGCAAGCCCTTATAGTTAATTACATCCTAAGCGAATGAAGTCACTTAAGAAAACTCTTGATAATGACAAAGAGTTCTTTCTTCAAGATTTAAAAGTTTAGTTTTCAAGGTTGTACATGGAAAGTCTAATGAGAAAGGACAAAGTGGGAACAATAATTTCCGGAGTCAAAAGAGTGAAAGATAGGGGATTTTACAAATCCGAAGAAAACCTAGGTGACTTCTTGAGCTATCTTATTGTTTGGCTTCAATTTTGAAAATGATATTATTTGATGTTTCAATCCTGCCAATTTTATTATTTAGAGCTTACACTTGCGTGATACCAAATCATGCAAATAGCTTAAGAGAATGTGAGGATTTATATCATACCAAATGACAACATCAGAATCTTATTGGTTTTGTTATTTTAAACTAAGGACAAAATAGTTGAAGTAGATCTTGTTTTGCTGTATAATGTTGACTACATTCTTAAGTCGACCTTCATCTGCATGTAGCTTGCTCCAAGCTTCTCGATGTATGATCAAAGAAAAATATAATGATAATTTAGTATTGATTTTGCATTAAAATGACTGATATTGCACTTTAAAGGAAGGTATTTCCTTTGTTTTGTCGCAGGAATGAAAAATTATAGAAGAAATGCAAAAAGGAACGAATTTGGAGAAAAAAGGGAAAAAATGGAAGAAATTTGAACTATCCCGCCGACGACGAGGAATAGCCCGCTGACGGCGAGATTTTCCAGAGAATTCAGCCAATATTATATAGAAGCCCGCCGACGGCGAGACAGTTAAGAATGCCCTGCTTCTAGAAGCCCGCCGACGGCGAGATCGAGCCCGCCGACGGCGAGACAGTTAATTCTTCACAAATTCATCGAATCAGGACACATTTTGAAGAGGAGCCGAGGCAAGCTTTGGAGAACTTCCTACATCTATAAATAGAGACGAAAAAGGGAGAGAAAAGAGTCGAAGAGAGTCCACTATAAGTTATTAGAGAGTTTATTGAGTGTTATAGTAGAGTTTTATAGTGAGTTTAGAGTTTTTAAGTGTAAAAATTGAGTGTGAATTGTACGAAAAGGAAGGGACAAAGGAACTTGAGGAGTCCGCGAGGAGAAACTCGAGATAAGTTGTGTTTTTGTATTATTTTATATATGAAATTCAAGTGTTATTGTGTTCTTCCCACGCATTCGAGTAGTTCATTTTCTTTCTCCTTGTTATGAAATTATGTGAAATGGAAAATTAAAATTAATGTGCCTATAAAATTAAAATAAATTGTGATAATCTTTAACTTAGATCTTAATTTACTATCAATTTGACCAATTAAAATGTTAAAATCTTTTGTTTGCAACTAAAAGTATAGATTACATCCGAGATTTGGGGAGGTCAAAGTACTTGAAAGGATGGTGCAAATAAATATGAAACTATTATTTATCGGGCATAGAATTGGAGATTTTAGAATGACAGTCTAAAATCCTCAATTTGGTCCTATCATTTGGGTTCTGAAGTGTAGATGTTAGCCTCGCAGTGAGGGGAACGTGGGAGCTCGAAGTGACAGTAGGTATCCTCCAGCACTGAGTCGCGATTCGATAAACAAACATAGGATTAATCGATGTTCTTTATGCCTGGACTAAAGGGTAAAGAATAGGTATGCTCTCTATTTAGCACAATACAATTAAATTAATTTGATTTATCCATTCACTTAATTCTCTTAACAAGGGGAAAGATACTTTCTTATATTACATTTCCATAATCAATAGTAGTAGTAGTAGTTGATAAATTTTAGTAAGATTCCATTTAATTTACATATATTCGATAGAAATTAGTTGGTTCGTAATCTCAACTTCCCTGTGTGATCGATAACCAGGACTCCACTAGAGTCCTATATTACTTGCACGATACGTATACTTGCGTTGATAAAGGGTAGCTTAAATTATAATTATTTTCGCATATATTGAAAACTTAATTGCACCTACACTAAAACTTCTTATTAAGCTAACCATCATCGAGTTTTTCTGTCAGTTGCCGAGGAAGTAAAATAATTATTACTAGAGTAACGGACCATATTTTTTTCTAGTTTCGATTGTGTATGCATAAATTTGGACCTGAAAATCTAATACCATACGATTCGGAATTAGAACGCACTATAAGAAGGATTAGAAAACAGAAAAAAGAAATTATAAACATAAATCAAATGACAAATAATTCAATAAATGAAAATCAACCTAGACCTTTAAGAGACTACGCTAACCCTACATTAGATGAAATTCACTTAACCATCCAAAATCTCGATGTAGCGGCTAATTCATTTAAGCTTAAACGCACGATTATCCAGGATAGTACAAAATAATCAATTTAGTGGTTCACCAAATGAAGTTCCTAACTTACATCTTGCCGATTTTTAGAACTATGTGCCGCATTTAAATATGATGGGGTATCTAACGATCGTTGTTAGACTTAGACTTTTTCCTTTTCGTTAAGGGATAAGGCTAAGATGTGGTTAAATTCGTTAGCACTTGGATCTATTAAAACTTGGGAGAACTATTACTAAAATTTCTATCCAAATATTTTCCTCCATAAAAAGCTACTAAACTTAGAAATGATATAACATCTTTTACTCGATTTGATGGGGAATCAATATATGAAGCTTGGGAGAGATTTAAAGATCTTCTTAGGAAATGCTCACACCATGTGTTACCGGATTAGTTAACTATTCAAACTTTCTATAATGGATTAGTAGGATCTCTTAGATCTATTATTGATCTTCTTACTTGGAGGTTCTTTAATGTCTAAACCATTTGATGAGGCTTATTCATTAATTGAAGAAATGGCTACCAATAATTTTCAATGGCCCGCTGAAAGTCTAAATCCAAAGAAAATAGCTAGTATCCATGATTCTGATGAAATATATGTATGTTAGCTTCTCAGATTGCTGCTATATCTAAGAAATTAGATAACTATGGAATGAATTATTCTCCTATGATAGTGGAGGAGAATTCATCTGGGCAATTTGTTGATGTTCAACCTGCTTATGAAACTTTAAATGCTATTAATAATAGACGCAATAACCCATATTCAAATTATTATAATCTTGGTTGGAAGAATCATCCTAACTTTAATTGGAATAATAATTCTACTAATCAACAAGGGGCAAACAATTCAAACCCAATAGGAAATTCATCTAATCAAGGAAATCCTAATTATAAAACTTCTTATCCTCCTGGATTTAATAATAATTCTCAATATAAGGAAAATAAGTTATCTATGGAAGAAGTAATATTAAATATGGGTCAACAATTACAAAATCAAGGAAATCAATTACAAATTCAAGGAACTGCTATTAAAAATATTGAAACTCAACTTGGGCATATAGCTACTGCGTTTAGTAACAGATCTCAAGGAACTTTTCCTAGTAATGTGGAAATTAATCCTAAAGACCAAGGAAAAGAACAAATAAAAGCTATAGAGTTGCGAAGTGGAAAAAAGTTAAAAACAAAAATTCAGAAGGAAACAGAAAGTCAAAATGAGGAATTGGAAATCGAAAAAGAAAAGATTCAGCCAGATAAAAATTTAGAATATCCATTGATACCTATGAAAATTTTTGTAGAAAAACCACCAATACCATTTCCTCAACGACTAAAACAACATAAAAAAGATAAGCAATTTGCTAAATTTCTTGAAATTTTGAAGAAATTAACGATAAATATTCGTTTGTAGAAGCATTAGAACAAATGCCCAATTATGTAAAATTTATGAATGATATTTTAAATAAAAAAGAAAATTTACGAGATAATGAAACTCGTTGCACTTAGCGAGGAGTGTAGTGCGATTATTCGAAAAAACTTCACGAAAAACTAAAGGATCTCGGTAGTTTCACTATACCTCGCGTTATTGGTGAAAAGTTTTATGGGAAAGCTTTATGTGATTTAGGAGCAGCATTAATCTTATGCATCTATCAATTTTTAAAAGACTATAATTGGGAGAAATTTCACCTACTTCGGTAGCTCTTCGGTTATCGGATCGTTCGATTACTTACCACTAAGGGACTTATTGAATATGTGTTAGTAAAAGTGGATAAATTTATCTTCCCGGTAGAGTTTATTGTTTTAGATATGGAAGAAGATAAAGAAATACCCATAATATTAGGAAGACCCTTTTTAGCTACTGGAAAAGCTATGATTGATGTTTAGAAAAGAAAATTAATTATGAGAGTAAACGATCAAAAAGTAACTTTTAATATTGCTAAATCAATGAAATATCCTGCTTTAGAAAAAGATGATGAATGTTTTCGAATGGAAATACTTGAACATTTACAAAATGAACATTTTAAAGAATATTTTGAAGAAAAATTAGAAAAAGAAAATATAGAATTAATTGAAGAATCAGATAATGAAGAATTAGAATATATAAAAGAAAATTTTGAATTATTGGATAATACAGAAAACATTGAAAAGAATATAGTTCCGTCAATTATTAAACCTCCTGAACTTGAATTAAAAATTTTACCTAACCATTTGAAATATGCTTATTTAGGTAACTCTTTAACTTTATCGGTTATTATATCAGCAGAATTAAATGAATCACAAGAACAAAAACTTTTGGACACATTAAAAAAATATAAGGAAACTTTTGGTTGGACTTTAGCAGATATTAAAGGAATTAGTCCTTCAATCACGTATGCACGGAATTATTTTAGATAATGAACATAAGTCAGAGTAGATCCTCAAAGGAGATTAAACCCGATAATGAAAGATGTAGTCAAGAAAGAAATATTAAAATGGTTAGATAATGGTATTATATATCCTATTTCGGACAGTGCTTGTATAAGCCCAATTCACTGTGTTCCTAAGAAAGGAGGATTGACTGTAAAGGCTAATGAAAATAATGATTTAATACATATAAGACAAGTCACTGGTTGGCGTATATATATTAACTATAGAAAATTAAATGCAGCCACCAGGAAAGATCACTTCTCATTACCATTTCGAGACCAAATGTTAGATAGATTAGCCGGGCATAAATATTTTTGTTTTTTAGATGGATATACCAGTTATCATCAAATTCCTATTGCTCCTGAAGATCAAGAGAAAACTACATTCACTGGTCCTTATGGAACTTTTGATTTTCGTAGAATACCTTTTGGATTATGTAATGCACCTGCAACATTCCAAAGATGTATGATGTCCATATTCAGTAAATTAATTGATGATGGAATGGAAGTATTTATGGATTATTTCTCTGTATTTGGAACATCATTCTACGCATGCTTGAATCATCTTAAAAAAGTATTAGAGGTATGCGAGAAATCTAAATTAGTTCTAAATTGGGAGAAATGACAATTTATGGTTGCAGGAGGAATTGTATTAGGACATAAAATTTCGAAAAATGGCATGAAAGTAGACCCTGCAAAAAATTCAAGCTATAGCTAAATTACCACCTCCAACTATAGTGAGAGGGGTAAGAAGTTTTCTTGGACATCTTTGGATTTTACAGACGTTACATAAAAGATTTTTCAAAAATTACTAAACATCTATGCCAACTTTTAGAAAAGGACAAAAAATTTGAATTCACAACAGAATGCTTAAATGCTTTTGAATTAAAAAAAGATAAATTAATCACGACTCTATAATAGTTTCCCCGATTGGGAGAAACCATTCGAACTTATGTGTGATGCTTAGTGATTATGCTTATAGGAGCGATTCTTGGACAAAGATATGATAAAATATTCGAAAGTTATACACTATGTTAGTAAAACTCTTAATAATGTTGAAATCGATTATACGATTCTGAAAAAGAGCTATTAGCGATTGTATATACTTTTGATAAATTTAGGTATTATCTAATTGGAACTAAATGTATTATCAATATCGATCACTCTGCTTATTAAATATTTAATGCAAAAGAAAGATTCCAAACCAAGATTAATTAGATGGATATTATTAATGCAAGAATTTGATTTTGAAATCATTAACAAAAAGGTAATCGATAATCGAATTGCGAGATCATTTGACAAGACTAGAATATAATGAAATATCTGACATTGATAATGAAATTACGGACAGTTTTCCTGACGATCAACTTTATAATATAAATAAGTCGAAAATATCATGGTATGTTGATATAGTAAATTATATTGTAAGTGATATTTTACCACCTATGTTAACTTTGCGACAACAGAAAAAGTTCATTCGTGATGCAAAAGAGTATTTTTGGGATGAACCATATTTATACAAAAAATGTAAGGACCTTATTATCAGGAGATGTGTGCCTTATGAAGAGACTGAACTAATTATTCAGAAATGTCATGATTCTGAAGTTGGAGGACATTTTGGGACTGATAAAACTGCACATAAAATTTTACAGGAAGAATTCTATTGGCCTACACTTTTTAGAGATGTTTACAAATATATCAAAACTTGCGATAAATGTCAAAGATTAGGTAATATATCTAAAAGAAATGAAATGCCTTTAAATTTTATGTTAGAAGTTGAAATCTTTGATGTTTGGGGATTAGATTTTATGGGAGCTTTTTCTCCTTCATTCGGAAACTTATATATATTAGTTGCAGTTGATTATGTTTCTAAATAGATTGAAGCACAAGCTTTACCTCGTTGTGATGCTAAAAGTGTTTAAAAATTTTTAATGAAAAATATTTTCTCTAGATATGGAATGCCTAGAGTAATTATCTCTGATGGAGGATCTCATTTTAGGAATGAATATATTCAGAGATTGACAGAAAAATTTAATATTATTCATAAAATTTTAACTGATTATCATCCTCGAACCAGTGGTTTAGCTGAAGTTTCTAATCAAGAGATTAAACGAATATTGGAAAAGACTGTAAACCCTAATAGATTAGATTGGTCTATAAGATTAGATACCGCATATTGGGCTTACAAGACTGCTTATAAAACTCTGATTGGAATGACTCCTTACAGACTAATTTTTGGAAAAACGTGCCACTTACGAGTTGAATTAGAACATAAAGCGTATTGGGCAATTAAAGAATTTAATTATAATTTGAAAGACACTGGTGAGAAGAAATTATTGCAGATGAATGAATTGGATGAATTAAGAAATGAATCTTATAATAATGATAGAATTTATAAAGAGAAAATGAAATTATGGCATGATCGGAAGATTAACCAGAAAAGTTTCGAACCAGGACAAGAAGTTTTGTTATATAACACAAGGTTAAAACTATTTCTTGGAAAATTAAAATCTCGATGGTTAGGTCCTTTCATTGTGACTCAAGTATATACATATGGAGTTAGTGAAATTGAAGATCCAAAGGCGGGAATAGATTTAAAGTAAATCGACACAGATTAAAACCATATTATGAGGGTAAGAGACCAAATTATAAAGAAGTTTTAATGCTCAGTCAACCTAATTAACACCTTAAATAGGTCGGGCTGACGACGTTAAACCAAGCGCTTTATGGGAGACAACCCATAGTTATCTTTATTTTTATGTGTTTGCTTTCTTTTGTTAATTTTTTTTATATAACTTCTTTTACTCGTATAATAACCATAGTCATAACAAATAGAGACCTTGCAAAAAAAATTAGAAAACATTCGAACCAGAGCGAAAAAAGACAAATTTTGCCTTGGCCGCCGACGGTGAGATTACCCGATAAGAATTGGTTTGAGTAGTTATAGAGTCCTGCCGATGGCGAGATCGTTGCCCGCCGACGACAAGATAGTTAAAAAATGTGATAATGGGGTAGTTTGACAGTTTTTAGCGGTTTTTAAAGGTATAACTCCTTTAAAACTCCTATAATCCGAATTCTAAGTGCTCTATCTTCCAAAAACGAAAACCCATTCCACTTAAACTGAAAATTATGTCATCCAATAGTCCTAAAATACCAAGATCTCGAGTCTACAATAGAAGAAAATTCATCAGTTGCGAGGCTCAGCGAATCTTCAACAAGGTAATGATGAAAAAGAGATTAATCAAAGAGCAAGGATTCGTAATAGAGGTTTGGAGAATTCTACGACGCCGGTTGAAGAAACGATTATTCGATGACGTTGGGAAGTATTATGCTACACCACCTCTGCAGTAGTCGTTCCAGTGGTCAAAGAATTCTACGCTAACTTACATGGAATCAACCAGGGAGTCGTCTATGTGCGAGGAAGATGGGTAACATTTACTCCTTCTAGGATTAACGAGTTATTTTCAATAGAAAATACACCTGTTTGTCATTATTCCAATTTTGTCCCAACGAGGAATAATATGAATAAAATTTATCGATACTTGACTGATAAGCCAGAAGATTGGGAAATGAGAGAACACGGGTATGTAAACTTTTCTGCATCACTTCTAAATCCCGTTTCTAAGCACTGGAACTTCTTCATTTCTTTAAAGTTGCGACCAACTATGCGAATTAGTAAAGTTACTCCCGAAGGTGCTATTCGAATTACTTGCATTCAAATGGGGCTGCTTTATTGATGTTGGTTCGATAATTGTGAAGTCTACTTTAGGTCTGATTGTTAATCAAACAATTCATGGGCTTGGACATCCTTTTACAATCTTCACATTATGCAGTCAATTCCAAGTTTCATATGAAGCCTGGGAAAAGGTACTTCTTCCTTGGAAACCTTTAGATCCTACTAATATGTTTCCTACATTGGATAATGATAGCAATACTGAAGAAGTTGAGGAGAGATCATCACGGAGTATTTCAACCCCGAGGCCCTGGACTAATAAAACTGACATGATATTATGGAGACTCTCAGGAGTAGATAGAGAATTGGAGAATGTGATGACATCAATCAATAACCTCTCAGATCTGTTTGATCATATTGATTGGAGGATAAAGGAATAATTTGATCACTCTGGACACCTGGAAGCGAGTCTTATACGCCTTATGAGGAAGAAAGGTTGGATTGAAGAAGATTCTACTGAAGAATTTCCTTTCAGGCCATTCTACAATCTCTTTGTTCATTCACAATCCATGGGTGACATTAGAGAGGAGTTTAGTATTGATACTGACGAGTAGAGGACGCTCACTGTTATGTGTTATGTTTGTTTGTTTTGAATTTGTGTTTATGTGTGTTTACTTGTTTTTAGATATTTTGATCTCTGTATAGAGGAGATATTGCACTATGTGTTTGTTTTGTTTCAGCGTTTTGTGTGTTGTGGTTTGGATTGCGACGCTGAACTATTGTAGGTTGAGAAAATACCTTATTAGGTTGAATATTGTAATACTTGGATTTTATATATATAAAAATGTGTGTTGTTTGTGTTGAGTAAGTTTATTTGAGTTAATTAACATCTAATCATAGTCAAAATATGCTTAAAAAGATTTATCAGACGTTAACGAGGCTTGAAATTAAGTAAAAAATTTTGAAAGAAAATTTTTGAACTAACCCGCCGACGGGACCCTCGATGCCGCTGACAGTGGCTTTTTACAGAAACTTTTGTGAATTAATTGAACTAGGCCACCGTCGGCGAGATTTTGCCCGCCGACAGCGAGGATCTGAAAAAAGTTATATTTTGACCAGTCAACCGCACTATTCATCATCCCCATCCTCCCTAAACTTCGAAAAACCGACCTAGGGCTTCCTAGATCTTAGATTTGGAGCGATTTCAACACTTTTTGACGCCGGATCTTAATTTCCATTGGTAAGAGCTTTACTCCTATGCAAAAAACTTTGATTTTCACCGTGAATTTCTTCCACATTGAGGATTTTTGGGAAAATTTGAAAATGTGAAGATCAATGGAAGAAATTCATGGAATGAGTTTTAGATTACCCTACGTCGTATTAGGAAGCCATTAAAGTGATATTTTAGAATTTCGTTAAGATTTTCGCAATTTTGTTAGATCAAAAAATGGCTCCACGTCAGAAAAGACGCCTCGAATTTGATGAAACTCGGTTCATTAGTGCAAAAGCGCAGTCTAGATAGAACTCTATCATAAATGCAAAGACTTGTATTCAGGATCGAGTATTTGAGAATCCGGGAGGAGAAATAGAAAAGATAATTCAAGAACGACACTGGGAGAATTTCTGTTATCAGACGAAGAAAGCTGTAGTGGAGGTAGTCAAAGAATTTTATGCAAATCGACGCGAAGCTAAAGATGCACCGATTAAGGTTAGAAGATTTTTTGTGGAATTCAGCGCTGCAAGAATAAATGCTTATTACGAAGTGCAAGACCCCTATATCGATGAGTATGATACATTTGGTACTATCGAAGGCCCGCTCAAAGAGGTGATCGACTTTCTCGTCGACGGGAAAGGAGTTTGGAAAATGAAGCAGCGAGAATGGGTAAACTTCCCTCTTTCTATGATGAATGCAAAATCTAAGACTTGGCCTATTTTATCTGCTCTACTTTATTACCTAAATACCATCATAGTGAAGTCTATAGGGAAAGAGCTGTTCTGAATTTCTGTATTTAGAAAAATAGAAGTATCAATGTGGGTAACATCATTTATAGAAATATAGTAGCCATAGCCAAAAGTGAATCGGGAGGAGGATTAGGACATCCTGGGTTAATTTATCTCTGTACGCCAATTATACGGGGTAGAAGCAAGAGATGATAAAGAATGGGTTTACCCTATGAAACCCATTACAAAATTAAATATTAAGACTTATGAATCCCATGAGGGATGGAGATCAGGAACCAGGAGTGCTGCCCCTTCCACTAGTAGAGATATACCCTCTACCAGTTATGATCCTCCCGCTGTCACCTACCCTTAATGTTCTGATGAATGAACTTACTTTACAGAGAAGGAGCTTTGAAGAAAGATTTGATCGTATTGATCAAAGGATTAGAGGTTTGGAGTAGAGACATGATTATGATAGCGAGTATCTGCAGAGGCACTCTAATTTTGAAGCTTCGTATTATGATGCTGAAAGCCGCTACAGAAGCGGGGAGCTTGAAGTGATATTTCCTGAGTACCCTCGATATACCCGTTATCAGCCTAACCCACCACCACCAAACCAGGGAGATGAAGATGTAGTTTGGGATTTTGACATTTGATTAGATTCTGTGTTGTGATGTTTTATATGGATGTTTGTATTATGTTAGTTGTTTTGATTTAGTATTGTGGTTTTATTATGGTTGTTTACTTTTGTGTATTTTGATGTGGATATTGGTTATTATGGTTAGAATTGTGAGAGCTTTCTTTATTCTTCGATTGATAAATGTAACCGTGATTAATAGAAACTCGTGGTTATTGTGTAATGTTTAATCCTATGTTTAGTATAAAAGTAATAGTATTAGTATTGTATGTGTATCTCGAAAATTTCGTTACCCAACATATTCTCTAATAATAGATATGCCTAGAGAAATTTAGCAGTACAGGTAAAATGAAGAGAAAAGGCGAAGATCCTGCAAAAATTTCAGAAGAACTAAGGTATGAGATAATTTAAAGTATTTTTCTTTCACCCTAAATGAATAGATAGAAAAATTTAAGTTTGGGGGAGGAAGAAAAACTAACTTAACTATTGCATATTCTCAATTAAATATTTTTCAAAAACTTATTATAAAAATGATTTCATGTAGTGAGTTTAATTCAATTAACTAGAATTCATTTATTTAAGTGCTATAGAAAGTTTTAAGAAATATTTTTAGCGATTAATTTATTTGATAGATTAAGATATTTAGTTTAAGAGAATAAGATTATAGATAATTATTTATAGTAAAGAAAACTATATTTTTGAGATATTAAAAATCTTAGGAATTTAGTTGAGAAAGAAAGAAGTGGAACTCAATGACGTTAAAACTATGAGGTATATATAGAGCAAGAAATGTTTTAGAAATTTCAAATTTAAAGCGAGAAAAGTGAAGTTCAAAATCATTAACAAACAATCCAAATATAGTAATCCTCACTTAAGAAACGAAAAGAAAAAAAAAGAAAAAGGATTGAAAAGCAATCCCTGAAAAGAAAGAAAAATATTTAGGATTGAAAATCAATCCAAAAGAAAAAAAAAAGTAAGTGAGGAGAAGGCTTGAGGATATGCCTTATAAAAAATTGGCTTCACTTGGATCGATCTAAAGGGTAAAATTTGATTACATTTCCGAACATATATATATATATATATATATATATATATATATATATGAATTAGTCTTTTGCTTAATTGTATTTTCATGATTTTCCTATCATCTAAATATTTTGAGTAATTTAATATTGCAATATATAGTCATTCTTGAAATAAATAGAAGATCTAGAAGTCTTACACTTGATAACTAGATTGTCTTAAGTCTATCAAATTAAGTTAATCACTTGAAAATCTTTCGACAAACTTTACTATAATCATTATTTAAATAGATTCATAGTATATATATATATTTTTAATTAAAATTTTACCATATGAAACCATTACTTTTATATAATACAAGGATTACTTGAGGACAAATAATACTTAAGTTTGGGATATTTTGATAAAAAAAAATATAATGATAATTTAGTATTGATTTTGCATTAAAATGACTGATATTGCACTTTAAAGGAAGGTATTTCCTTCGTTTTGTCGCAGGAATGAAAAATTATTGAAGAAATGCAAAAATGAATGAATTTGGAGCAAAAAGTGCAAAAAGGGAAGAAATTTGAACTATCCCGCCGACGACGAGGAATAGCCCACTGACGGCGAGATTTTCCAGAGAATTCAGCCAATATTATATAGAAGCCCGCCGACGGCGAGATCGAGCCCGTCGACGGCGAGAAAGTTAATTCTTCACAGATTCATCGAATCAGGACGCATTTTGAAGAGGAGCCGAGGCAACCTTTGGAGAACTTCCTACATCTATAAATAGAGACGAAAAAGGGAGAGAAAAGAGTCGAAGAGAGTCCACTAGAAGTCATTAGAGAGTCTATTGAGTGTTATAGTAGAGTTTTATAGTGAGTTTAGAGTTTTTAAGTGTAAAAATTGAGTGTGAATTGTACGAAAAAGAAAGAGACAAAGGAACTTCAAGGAGTCTGCTGGGGGAGAAACTCGAGATAAGTTGTGTTTTTGTAATATTTTATATAAGAAATTCAAGTGTTATTGTGTTCTTCGCATGCATTCTGAGTAGTTCTATTTTCTTTCTCCTTGTTATGAAATTATGTGAAATGGAAAATTAAAATTAATGTGCCTATAAAATTAAAATAAATTGTGATAATCCTTAACTTAGATCTTAATTTACTATCAATTTGGCCAATTGAAATGTTAAAATCTTTTGTTTGCAACTAAAAGTAAAGATTACATCCGAGATTTGGGGAGGTCAAAGTACCTGAAAGGAGGGTGCAAATAAATAGGGAAATATTATTTATCGGGCGTAGAATTGGAGATTTTAGAGTGACAGGCTAAAATCCTCAATTTGGTCCTATCATTTGGGTTCTGAAGTGTAGATGTTAGCCCTCAAGTGAGGGGAACGTGGAAGCTCCAAAATGACAGCCGATATCCTCCCAGCCACTAGCATGATTCGATAAACAAACATAGGATTAGTCGATGTTCTTTATGCTCGGACCAAAGGGTAAAGAATAGGTATGCTCCTATTTGGCACAATACAATTAAATTAATTTGATTTATCCATTCACTTAATTCTATTAACAAGGGGAAAGATACTTTCTTATATTACATTTCTATAATCAATAGTAGTAGTAGTAGTTGATAAATTTTAGTAAGATTCCATTTAATTTACATATATTCGATAGAAATTAGTTGGTTCGTAATCTCAACTTCCCTGTGTGATCGATAACCAGGACTCCACTAGAGTCCTCTATTACTTGCACGATACGTATACTTGCGTTGATAAAGGGTAGCTTAAATTATAATTATTTTCGCATATATTGAAAACTTAATTGCACCTACACTAAAACTTCTTATTAAGCTAACCACTGTCAAGTTTTTGGCGCCGTTGCCGGTGAAGTAAAATAATTATTACTAGAGTAACGGACCATATTTTTTTGTAGTTTCGATTGTGTATGCATAAATTTGGATCTGAAAATCTAATACCATACGATTCGGAATTAGAATGCACTATAAGAAGGATTAGAAAACAAAAAAAAGAAACTATAAACATAAATCAAATGACAAATAATTCAATAAATGAAAATCAACCTAGACCTTTAAGAGACTACACTAACCCTACATTAGATGAAATTCACTTAACCATCCAAAATCCTGATGTAGCGGCTAATTCATTTAAGCTTAAACCTGCAATTATCTAGATGGTACAAAATAATCAATTTAGTGGTTCACCAAATGAAGTTCCTAACTTACATCTTGCCAGTTTTTAGAACTATGTGCCGCATTTAAATATGATGGGGTATCTAACGATCGTTGTTAGACTTAGACTTTTCCTTTTTTATTAAGGGATAAGGCTAAGATGTGGTTAAATTCGTTAGCACTCGGATCTATTAAAACTTGGGGAGAACTATTACTAAAATTTCTATCCAAATATTTTCCTCCATAAAAAGCTAGCTAAACTTAGAAATGATATAACATCTTTTACTCGATTTGATGGGAATCAATATATGAAGCTTGGGAGAGATTTAAAGATCTTCTTAGGAAATGCCCACACCATGCGTTATCAGATTGGTTAATTATTCAAACTTTCTATAATGGATTAGTAGGATCTCTTAGATTTATTATTGATGCTTGTCATTGGAGGTTCTTTAATGTCTAAACCATTTGATGAGGCTTATTCATTAATTGAAGAAATGGCTACCAATAATTTTCGATGGCCCGCTGAAAGGCTAAATCCAAAGAAAATAGCTAGTATCCATGATTCGATGCGAGTATATGTATGTTAGCTTCTCGAATTGTTCGCTATATCCGAGAAATTAGATAACTATGGAATGAATTATTCTCCTATGATAGTTGAGGAGAATTCATCGCAGGCAATTTGTTGATGTTCAACTCGCTTATGAAACTTTAAATGCTATTAATAATAGACGCAATAACCTATATTCAAATTATTATAATCTTGGTTGGAAGAATCATCCTAACTTTAATTGGAATAATAATTCTACTAATCAACAATGGGCAAACAATTCAAACCCAATAGGAAATTCATCTAATCAAGGAAATCCTAATTATAAAACTTCTTATCTACCTAGATTTAATAATAATTCTCAATATAAGGAAAATAAGTTATCTATGGAAGAAGTAATAATAAATATGGGTCAACAATTACAGAATCAAGGAAATCAATTACAAATTCAAGGAACTGCTATTAAAAATATTGAAACTCAACTTGGGCATATAGCTACTGCGTTTAGTAACAGAACTCAAGGAACTTTTCCTAGTAATGTGGAAATTAATCCTAAAGACCAAGGAATAGAACAAATAAAAGCTATAGAGTTGCGAAGTGGAAAAAAGTTAAAAACAAAAATTCAGAAGGAAACAGAAAGTCAAAATGAGGAATTGGAAATCGAAAAAGAAAAGATTCAGCCAGATAAAAATTTAGAATATCCATTGATACCTATGAAAATTTTTGTAGAAAAACCACCAACACCATTTCCTCAACAACTAAAACAACATAAAAAAGATAAGCAATTTGCTAAATTTCTTGAAATTTTGAAGAAATTAACAGTAAATATTCCGTTTGTAGAAGCATTAGAACAAATGCCCAATTATGTAAAATTTATGAATGATATTTTAAATAAAAAAAGAAAATTTACAGATAATGAAACTGTTGCACTTAGCGAGGAGTGTAGTGCAATTATTCAGAAAAAACTTCCTGAAAAACTAAAGGATCCTAGTAGTTTCACTATACCTTGCGCTATTGGTGAAAAGCTTTATGGGAAAGCTTTATGTGATTTAGGAGCCAGCATTAATCTTATGCATCTATCAATTTTTAAAAGACTATAATTGGGAGAAATTTCACCTACTTCAGTAGCTCTTCAGTTAGCAGATCGTTCAGTTACTTATCCTAAGGGACTTATTGAATATGTGTTAGTAAAAGTGGATAAATTTATCTTCCCGGTAGAGTTTATTGTTTTAGATATGGAAGAAGATAAAGAAATACCCATAATATTAGGAAGACCCTTTTTAGCTACTGGAAAAGCTATGATTGATGTTTAGAAAAGAGAATTAACTCTGAGAGTAAATTATCAAAAAGTAACTTTTAATATTGCTAAATCAATGAAATATCCTGCTTTAGAAAAAGATGATGAATGTTTTCGAATGGAAATACTTGAACATTTACAAAATGAACATTTTAAAGAATATTTTGAAGAAAAATTAGAAAAAGAAAATATAGAATTAATTGAAGAATCAGATAATGAAGAATTAGAATATATAAAAGAAAATTTTGAATTGTTGGATAATACAGAAAACATTGAAAAGAATATAGTTCCGTCAATTATTAAACCTCCTGAACTTGAATTAAAAATTTTACCTAACCATTTGAAATATGCTTATTTAGGTAACTCTTTAACTTTATCGGTTATTATATCAGCAGAATTAAATGAATCACAAGAACAAAAACTTTTGGACACATTAAAAAAATATAAGGAAACTTTTGGTTGGACTTTAGCAGATATTAAAGGAATTAGTCCTTCAATCTGTATGCACAGAATTATTTTAGATAATGAACATAAGTCAAGAGTAGATCCTCAAAGGAGATTAAACCCAATAATGAAAGATGTAGTCAAGAAAGAAATATTAAAATGGTTAGATAATGGTATTATATATCCTATTTCGGATAGTGCTTGTGTAAGCCCAATTCACTGTGTTCCTAAGAAAGGAGGATTGACTGTAAAGGCTAATGAAAATAATGATTTAATACCTATAAGACAAGTTACTGGTTGGTGTATATTTATTAACTATAGAAAATTAAATGCAGCCACCAGGAAAGATCACTTCTCATTACCATTTCGAGACCAAATGTTAGATAGATTAGCCGGGCATAAATATTTTTGTTTTTTAGATGGATATACCGGTTATCATCAAATTCCTATTGGTCCTAAAGATCAAGAGAGAACTACATTCACTAGTCCTTATGGAACTTTTGATTTTCGTAGAATGCCTTTTGGATTATGTAATGCACCTGCAACATTCCAAAGATGTATCATGTCCATATTCAGTAAATTAATTGATGATGGAATGGAAGTATTTATGGATGATTTCTCTGTATTTGGAACATCATTCGACGCATGCTTGAATCATCTTAAAAAAGTATTAGAGGTATGCGAGAAATCTAAATTAGTTCTAAATTGGGAGAAATGACAATTTATGGTTGCAGGAGGAATTGTATTAGGACATAAAATTTCAAAAAATGGCATGAAAGTAGACCCTGCAAAAATTCAAGCTATAGCTAAATTACCACCTCCAACTACAGTGAGAGGGGTAAGAAGTTTTCTTGGACATGCTGGATTTTACAGACGTTACATAAAAGATTTTTCAAAAATTACTAAACATCTATGCCAACTTTTAGAAAATGACAAAAAATTTGAATTCACAACAGAATGCTTAAATGCTTTTGAATTAATAAAAGATAAATTAATCACAGCCCCTATAATATTTTCCCCTGATTGGGAGAAACCATTTGAACTTATGTGTGATGCTAGTGATTATCGTTATAGGAGCAGTTCTTGGACAAAGATATGATAAAATATTCAAAGTTATACACTATGTTAGTAAAACTCTTAATAATGTTGAAATCAATTATACAGTTACAGAAAAAGAGCTATTAGCAATTGTATATACTTTTGATAAATTTAGGTATTATCTAATTGGAACTAAATGTATTGTCAATACTGATCACTCTGCTATTAAATATTTAATGCAAAAGAAAGATTCTAAACCAAGATTAATTAGATGGATATTATTAATGCAAGAATTTGATTTTGAAATCATTAACAAAAAGGTAACTGATAATCAAATTGCAGATCATTTGACAAGACTAGAATATAATGAAATATCTGACATTGATAATGAAATTACGGACAGTTTTCCTGACGATCAACTTTATAATATAAATAAGTGGAAAATACCATGGTATGCTGATATAGTAAATTATATTGTAAGTGATATTTTACCACCTATGTTAACTTTGTGACAACAGAAAAGGTTCATTCATGATGCAAAAGAATATTTTTGGGTGAACCATATTTATACAAACAATGTAAGGACCTTATTATCAGGAGATGTATGCCTTATGAAGAGACTGAACTAATTATTCAGAAATATCATGATTCTGAAGTTGGAGGACATTTTGGGACTGATAAAATAGCACATAAAATTTTACAGGCAGGATTCTATTGGCCTACACTTTTTAGAGATGTTTACAGATATATCAAAACTTGCGATAAATGTCAAAGATTAGGCAATATATCTAAAAGAAATGAAATGCCTTTAAATTTTATGTTAGAAGTTGAAAATCTTTGATGTTTGGGGATTAGATTTTATGGGAGCTTTTTCTCCTTCATTCGGAAACTTATATATATTAGTTGCAGTTGATTATGTTTCTAAATAGATTGAAGCACAAGCTTTACCTCATTGTGATGCTAAAAGTGTTTCAAAATTTTTAATGAAAAATATTTTCTCTAGATATGGAATGCCTAGAGTAATTATCTCTGATGGAGGATCTCATTTTAGGAATGAATATATTCAGAGATTGACAGAAAAATTTAATATTATTCATAAAATTTTAACTGATTATCATCCTCAAACCAGTGGTTTAGCTGAAGTTTCTAATCAAGAGATTAAACGAATATTGGAAAAGACTGTAAACCCTAATAGATTAGATTGGTCTATAAGATTAGATACCGCATATTGGGCTTACAGGACTGCTTATAAAACTCCGATTGGAATAACTCCTTACAGACTAATTTTTGGAAAAATGTGCCACTTATGAGTTGAATTAGAACATAAAGCGTATTGGGAAATTAAAGAATTTAATTATAATTTGAAAGACACTGGTGAGAAGAAATTATTGCAGATGAATGAATTGGATGAATTGAGAAATGAATCTTATAATAATGATAGAATTTATAAAGAGAAAATGAAATTATGGCATGATCGGAAGATTAACCAGAAAAGTTTCGAACCAGGACAAGAAGTTTTGTTATATAACACAAGGTTAAAATTATTTCTTGGAAAATTAAAATCTCAATGGTTAGGTCCTTTCATTGTGACTCAAGTATATACATATGGAGTTAGTGAAATTGAAGATCCAAAGACTGGGAATAGATTTAAAGTAAATCGACACAGATTAAAACCATATTATGAGGGTAAGAGACCAAATTATAAAGAAGTTTTAATGCTCAGTCAACCTAATTAACACCTTAAATAGGTCGGGCTGACGACGTTAAACCAAGCGCTTTATGGGAGGCAACACATAGTTATCTTTATTTTTATGTGTTTGCTTTCTTTTGTTAATTTTTTTATATAACTTCTTTTACTCGTATAATAACCCATAGTCATAACAAATAGAGACCTTGCAAAAAAATTAGAAAACATTCGAACCAGAGCGAAACAAGACAAATTTTGCCTTGGCCGCCGACGGCGAGATCGAGCCCGCCGACGGTGAGATTACCCGATAAGAATTGGTTTGAGTAGTTCTAGAGTCCTGCCGATGGCGAGATCGTTAAAAAATGTGATAATGGGGTAGTTTGACAGTTTTTAGCGGTTTTTAAAGGTATAACTCCTTTAAAACTCCTATAATCCGAATTCTAAGTGCTCTATCTTCCAAAAACGAAAACCCATTCCACTTAAACTGAAAATTATGGCATCCAATAGTCCTGAAATACCAAGATCTCGAGTCTACAATAGAAGAAAATTCATCAGTTGCGAGGCTCAACGAATCTTCAACAAGGTAATGATGAAAAAGCGATTAATCAAAGAGCAAGGATTCGTAATAGAGGTTTGGAGAATTCTACGAAGCCGATTGAAGAAACGATTATTCGACGACGTTGGGAAGTATTATGCTACACCACCTCTACAGTAGTCATTCCAGTGGTCAAAGAATTCTACGCTAACTTACATGGAATCAACCAGGGAGTCATCTATGTGCGAGGAAGATGGGTAACCTTTACTCCTTCTAGGATTAACGAGTTATTTTCAATAGAAAATACACCTGTTTGTCATTATTCCAATTTTTTTCCAACGAGGAATAATATGAATAAAATTTATCGATACTTGACTGATGAGCCAGAAGATTGGGAAATGAGAGAACACGGGTATGTAAACTTTTCTGCATCACTTCTAAATCCCGTTTCTAAGCACTGGCACTTCTTCATTTCTTTAAAGTTGCTACCAACTATGCGAATTAGTAATGTTACTCCTGAAGGTGCTATTCGAATTATCGCATTCAAATGGGACCGCCTATTGATGTTGGTTCGATAATTGTGAAGTCTACTTTAGGTCTGATTGTTAATCAAACAATTCATGGGCTTGGACATCCTTCTACATTCTTCACATTATGCAGTCAATTCCAAGTTTCATATGAAGCCTGGGAAAATGTACTTCTGCCTTGGAAACCTTTAGATCCTACTAATATGTTTCCTACATTGGATAATGATAGCAATACTGAAGAAGTTGAGGAGAGATCATCACGGAGTATTTCAACCCCGAGGCCCCGGACTAATAAAGCCGACATGATATTATGGAGACTCTCGGGAGTAGATAAAGAATTGGAGAATGTGATGACATCAATCAATAACCTCTCAGATCTGTTTGATCATATTGATTGAAGGATAAAGGAACAATTTGATCACTCTGGACACCTGAAGAAAGGTTGGATTGAAGAAGATTCTACTGAAGAATTTCCTTTCAGGCCATTCTACAATCTCTTTGTTCATTCACAATCCATGGGTGACATTAGAGAGGAGTTTAGTACTGATATCGACGAGTAGAGGACGTTCACTCGTTATGTGTTATGTTTGTTTGTTTTGAATTTGTGTTTATGTGTGTTTACTTGTTTTTAGATATTTTGATCTCCGTATAGAGGAGATATTGCACTATGTGTTTGTTTTGTTTCAGCGTTTTGTGTGTTGTGGTTTGGATTGCGTACGTCGAACTATTGTAGGTTGAGAAAATACCTTATTAGGTTAAATATTGTAATACTTGGATTTTATATATATATATATAAATGTGTGTTGTTTGTGTTGAGTAAGTTTATTTGAGTTAATTAACATCTAATCGTAGTCAAAATATGCTTAAAAAGATTTATCAGACGTTAACGAGGCTTGAAATTAAGTAAGAAATTTTGAAAGAAAATTTTTGAACTAACCCGCCGACGGCGCCCTTGATGCCGCTGACAGTGGCTTTTTACAGAAACTTTTGTGAATTAATTGAACTAGGCCACCGACGGCGAGATTATGCCCGCCGACGGCGAGGATCTGAAAAAAGTTATATTTTGACCAATCAACCGCACTATTCATCATCCCCATCCTCCCTAAACTTCGAAAAACCGACCTAGGGCTTGCTAGATCTTAGATTTGGAGCACGCCGGATCTTAATTTCCATTGGTAAGAGCTTTACTCCTATGCAAAAAAATTTGATTTTCACCGTGAATTTCTTCCACATTGAGGATTTTTGGGAAAATTTGAAAATGTGAAGATCAATGGAAGAAATTCATGGAATGAGTTTTAGATTACCCTACGTCATATTAGGAAGCCATTAAAGTGATATTTTAGAATTTCGTTAAGTTTTTCGCAATTTTGTTAGATCAAAAAATGGCTCCACGTCAGAAAAGACGCCTCGAATTTGACGAAACTCGGTTCATTAGTGCAAAAGCGCAGTCTAGATAGAACTCTATCATAAAGGCAAAGACTTGTATTCAGGATCGAGTATTTGAGAATCTGGGAGGAGAAATAGAAAAGATAATTCAAGAACGACACTGGGAGAATTTCTGTTATCAGACGAAGAAAGCTGCAGTGGAGGTAGTCAAAGAATTTTATGCAAATCTGACGCAGGCTAAAGATGCACCGATTAAGGTTAGAAGATTTTTTGTGGAATTCAGCGCTGCAAGAATAAATGCTAATTACGAAGTGCAAGACCCCTATATCAATGAGTATGATACATTTGGTACTATCGAAGGCCCGCTCAAAGAGGTGATCGACTTTCTCACTGACAGGAAAGGAGTTTGGAAAATGAAGCAGCGAGAATGGGTAAACTTCCCTCTTTCTATGATGAATGCAAAATCTAAGACTTGGCCTATTTTATCTCGCTCTACTTTATTACCTACATACCATCATAGTGAAGTCTCTAGGAAAGAGTCATTACTGAATTTCTGTATTTAGAAAAATAGAAGTATCAATGTGGGTAACATCATTTATAGAAATATAGTAGCCATAGCCAAAAGTGAATCGGGAGGAGGATTAGGACATCCTGGGTTAATTTATGCTGTCTGCCAATTATCTGGGGTAGAAGCAAGAGATGATAAAGAATGGGTTTACCCTATGAAACCCATTACAAAATTAAATATTAAGACTTATGAATCCCATGAGGGATGGAGATCGAGAACCGAGAGTGCTTGCCCCTTCCACTAGTAGAGATATACCCTCTACCGGTTATGATCCTCCCGTCGTCACCTACCCTTAATGTTCGATGAATGAACTTACTTTACAGAGAAGGAGCTTTGAAGAAAGATTTGATCGTATTGATCAAAGGATTAGAGGTTTGGAGCAGAGACATGATTATGATAGCGAGTATCCGCAGAGGCACTCTAATTTTGAAGCTTCGTATTATGATGCTGAAAGCCGCTACAGAAGCGGGGAGCTTGAAGTGATATTTCCTGAGTACCCTCGATATACCCGTTATCAGCCTAACCCACCACCACCAAACCAGGGAGATGAAGATGTAGTTTGGGATTTTGACATTTGATTAGATTCTGTGTTGTGATGTTTTATATGGATGTTTGTGTTATGTTAGTTGTTTTGATTTAGTATTGTGGTTTTATTATGGTTGTTTACTTTTGTGTATTTTGATGTGGATGTTGGTTATTATGGTTAGAATTGTGAGAGCTTTCTTTATTCTTCAGTTGATAAATGTAACTGTGATTAATAGAAACTCTGTGGTTATTGTGTAATGTTTAATCCTATGTTTAGTATAAAAGTAATAGTATTAGTATTGTATGTGTATCTCGAAAATTTCGTTACCCAACATATTCTCTAATAATAGATACGCCTAGAGAAATTTAGCAGTACAGGTAAAATGAAGAGAAAAGGCGAAGATCCTGCAAAAATTTCAGAAGAACTAAGGTATGAGATAATTTAAAGTATTTTTCTTTCACCCTACATGAATAGATAGAAAAATTTAAGTTTGGGGGAGGGAAGAAAAACTAACTTAACTATTGCATATTCTCAATTAAATATTTTTCAAAAACTTATTATAAAAATGATTTCATGTAGTGAGTTTAATTCAATTAACTAGAATTCATTTATTTAAGTGCTATAGAAAGTTTTAAGAAATATTTTTAGCGATTAATTTATTTGATAGATTAAGATATTTAGTTTAAGAGAATAAGATTATAGATAACTATTTATAGTAAAGAAAACTATATTTTTGAGATATTAAAAATCTTAGGAATTTAGTTGAGAAAGAAAGAAGTGGAACTCAATGACGTTAAAACTATGAGGTATATATAGAGCAAGAAATGTTTTAGAAATTTCAAATTTAAAGCGAGAAAAGTGAAGTTCAAAATCATTAACAAACAATCCAAATATAGTAATCCTCACTTAAGAAACGAAAAGAAAAAAAAAGAAAAAGGATTGAAAAGCAATCCACGAAAAGAAAGAAAATATTTAGGATTGAAAATCAATCCAAAAGAAAAAAAAGTGAGGCGAAGCTTGAGGATATGCCTTATCAAAAATTGGCTTCACTTGGATCGATCTAAAGGGTAAAATTTGATTACATTTCCGAACATATATATATATATATACATATATATATATATGAATTAGTCTTTTGCTAATTGTATTTTCATGATTTTCCTATCATCTAAATATTTTGAGTAATTTAATATTGCAATATATAGTCATTCTTGAAATAAATAGAAGACTAGAAGTCTTACACTTGATAACTAGATTGTCTTAAGTCTATCAAATTAAGTTAATCACTTGAAAATCTTTCTGACAAACTTTATTATAATCATTATTTAAATAGATTCATAGTATATATATATTTTTTAATTAAAATTTTACCACATGAAACCATTACTTTTATATAGTACAAGGATTACTTGAGGACAAGTAATACTTAAGTTTGGGATATTTTGATCAAATAAAAATATAATGATAATTTAGTATTGATTTTGCATTAAAATGACTGATATTGCACTTTAAAGGAAGGTATTTCCTTCGTTTTGTCGCAGGAATGAAAAATTATTGAAGAAATGCAAAAATGAATGAATTTGGAGCAAAAAGGGAAAAAAGGGCAGAAATTTGAACTATCCCGCCAACGGCGAGGAATAGCCCGCTGACGGCGAGATTTTCTAGAGAATTCAGCCAATATTATATAGAAGCCCGCCGACGGCGAGATCGAGCCCGCCGACGGCGAGATAGTTAATTCTTCACAGATTCATTGAATCAGGACGCATTTTGAAGAGGAGCCGAGGCAACCTTTGGAGAACTTCCTACATCTATAAATAGAGACAAAAAAGGGAGAGAAAAGAGTCGAAGAGAGTCCACTAGAAGTCATTAGAGAGTCTATTGAGTGTTATAGTAGAGTTTTATAGTGAGTTTAGAGTTTTTAAGTGTAAAAATTGAGTGTGAATTGTACGAAAAAGAAAGAGACAAATGAACTTCAAGGAGTCCATGGGGGAGAAACTCGAGATAAGTTGTGTTTTTGTAATATTTTATATAAGAAATTCAAGTGTTATTGTGTTCTTCTCATGCATTCTGAGTAGTTCTATTTTCTTTCTCCTTGTTATGAAATTATGTGAAATAGAAAATTAAAATTAATGTGCCTATAAAATTAAAATAAATTGTGATAATCTTTAACTTAGATCTTAATTTACTATCAATTTGGCCAATTGAAATGTTAAAATCTTTTGTTTGCAACTAAAAGTAAAGATTACATCCAAGATTTGGGGAGGTCAAAGTACTTGAAAGGAGGGTGCAAATAAATAGGGAAATATTATTTATCGGGCGTAGAATTGGAGATTTTAGAGTGACAGGCTAAAATCCTCAATTTGGTCTATCATTTGGGTGCTGAAGTGTAGATGTTAGCCCTCAAGTGAGGGGAACGTGGAAGCTCCGAAGTGACTGTCGGTATCCTCTCAGCCTAGCCGCATATTCAGTAAACAAACATAGGATTAGTCAATATTCTTTAGGGCTGGACCAAAGGGTAAAGATTAGGTATGCTCCTATTTGGCACAATACAATTAAATTAATTTGATTTATCCATTCACTTAATTCTCTTAACAAGGGGAAAGATACTTTCTTATATTACATTTTCATTATCAATAGTAGTAGTAGTAGTAGTTGATAAATTTTAGTAAGATTCCATTTAGTTTACGTATATTCGATAGAAATTAGTTGTTTTGTAATCTCAACTTCCCTGTGGGATCGATAACCAGGACTCCACTAGAGCCCTGTATTACTTGCACGATACGTATACTTGCGTTGATAAAGGGTAGATTAAATTATAATTTTTGCGCATATATTGAAAACTTAATTGCACATACACTAAAAATTCTTATTAAGCTAACCACTGTCAATGTAGTAGCAGCTCTAGGGTTTATGTGTCGTGTTTATGCATGTAATTTTTTGTTGAGCCAATTGATCTTATTATTATTAAAGTTAAAAGTTGTGTTTGTTCACGTGTTATAGTGATTCATCCTAAGAAATCAAACCATTGTTCTCTATCCTAAAGTTCTGACAAATAAGTAAAAACATACATAAGTAAAATAATAGTGAAAATGCAGTAAAAGAAGTGCAGTAAAAGCAATAAAATACAAAATTGCATACCTAGGATTCCTGCCGCTGCTGTAAGGTTAGTACAATTTAATATAGTAATGTGCAGGAAATCTAGATGAATCGTAAAAAAATCTGAGAAAAACTTAAATAAATCGTAAGAAAAACGAAATGAATAAAACAAAGCTCGATGTCACATATAAAAGATTGAGACTGGGTGTAAGAATTTAGATTATGGGGGAGTACCAAATTCCTAGGAATTCTTCTAGAAGGAAGTTCATAAGCAACTTGCATGTATCTTGTCTGTGAGACCTAACATGGAGTAAAAGGCTACCAGCCAGGCAATCGTAGGAGAACGATCCTTAACCCGGTCTGTGTGACTGACACATGAACTTGTCTGGAATAAGATTTCAATAGTTGATTTTTAACTTTTCATACAAAAGTGGTTTGAATTTTGTAAACTTTCAATAAACAAAATACAAGTTTTCATTCAATAGTACATTTTTTATTGTATTTTGAAAAATCAGACATTCATGAGTCAGCCACATCGATGGGCTAGGGCCACAGATCACTCATGAGAATGAGGGGTAACTCTTTACCAAATATTAGGGATAGTAACGCCAATCCCTGACCCACTCACATGTATAGTATATACATTACTCCACACATACCAAGATATTGTTCTCATTTTCTCTCTTACCGCCAGAACCTCTAACTTACACCGGTCTCGATGATCCATATGTGGTATCAAAATATCCCTAGGTGCCCACAAGGGTTTAAACACTTATCCAAGCTCCATACCCTTGAGTATTAAATTTTATTGTATAATGAGTAGTGATAGGGTTTTCATTATTGATTTGAGTTAAAAGGGTCTCGAGTCATATCTTGGTGGGTCCCTAAGATTTTGAGGATGATTTTCTTCAACAAATTATAACAAGTTCAAATGTCCTATAAAATGTTCAAACTCTTGCAAATGTGTTCGAGGAGTGACCCTAAATGACTTTGAAATATTTTGGCTCATTTTGAGTTTTTTTTTGAATTAATATATTTTTGAATTGATAAACCCTAGTTAAATTAAGTTTCATGGCAATATTTTGAATTGTGCTCAATTTTAATATTTCAATTAACCCATGAGTAGGTTAAGTGGTCACTTCTTTAGTGTCATGTTTGAGGTTCATGTGGGTAGTCATCCCTGGGGGTAAGCTTAACCACTTAAGGATATTTTATTCTCTTTTCTCAATCAGGCTTGAGCTGACAGTGTTTTAAAAATGCCTATCATAACTTAGGTTCTTTCTTTTCTAATCAATTTAAATAATTTTAGATCAAGTCTAGCTAACTATCAAGCTCTTAGATCTCTTAAGGGATCTATTTGTAATTTTGAAAAGGATTTATGAAATGTGTTTAATTTTTAATGAAATATTGAATTATGCTTAACCATTGGCTTGGGGCTTCAAATCAGTTAATTATTGACCTACTAACTTGTGCCCCCTCACACTTGGATCATCCAAACTTAAATTATTTCCAATCCTCAACACTTTAAATAATTATAATTACGCCCTTTGGTAGAAAATAATGTTAATTTGTTTCTACCATTTTATCTTTGTGTTTTAATCATCTTACAAGATTAATTACCATAAATATTACCCTTTTACCCTCTAGTTTAACCTAAATTTTTTAATTAGATTATAAAATTCTAAAATTGCAATTTTACACTCAAATGATCATGAAAGTTTGCTAACTCATTACTCAGAAGTTAAATGAAACATCGGAGGAGAATTCTAATTTTTTTTATTTTTATTTTTTTTGTTATAATTATTTGTCCATAATTATTAATTTTTAATGTTAATTAGTTTAATTAATCAAATATGTTTTCTGTCTAAAAAATTTTTGGTGTGCTCAGATGGGTTAAAGGACTACTTAGAACAATTTTTAAGAATTTTTTAATTATATTTAACTTTTTATGATTTTTAGTTAATTTTAATGAATAAATAAATAAATATTTTTTTGAAAATTAATTTTTTATATTTTTGGCAGTCTCTCTGAGTTTAAAGAACTCAGAGAAGTTTATTTTATTATTTTTATGTTTTTTATTTTATTTTTTTATAATTATTTCAATTAAAAGTATATAAATATATTTAATTACTTATAACTTTAAAACTTTGTAAAAGCATTTTTAATTTGTTTTTTTTAATCAAGGAGTAATTTGTGATATTTTGAATTTATTTGCATTTTTGTAATTTTTAGTTATTTTTAATTATTTTTTAATTAAGAAAATGGCTAAAAAATAATTTTTATTTTGACTCTAATTTTATTTTTCCTAGGTGCTCCTGACCTCAAGAGCACCCAAAACTTGATTTTTTAATTTTTTTATTTTGATTTTATTTTACATAATTATTCTGAGCAAAAATTATCATTCTCTTAAATAAATATATTTTTATATTCAAAATTAACTTTTTGACCTTGAAAGTTTTATAGGAGCATCCTAAGGCTCTTCTCTGTCATCAAAAGGCATTTTTGTGCTTTTTGAATTATATTTTTATATTTTAATTAATTATTTTTTATGAATTTTTAAAATAGGAAATACACTTAATAATAACTTTTTGTAAATCCCATCTTTTTTTAGTTTTCCTTAGGTCCCCTGACCATAGTGAACACAACAGATTAGATTTCATTTTTTTTTATTTTTATTTTATTTTTTATTATTTTTAATTAAAATATTGGTGCAATTCCTAGCACATTAGGGCTTTTGATGTTATGGGTGTCCTCTGATCTTGAAAAAATTAGTTAACATTCCTATGGTCATTAGGAATGAAACCTTAAAATTTCATGTAATTATGATAATTATTTAATTAATATAAGTAAATTGGTATATGGGGTTTTTAATTAATTTAAATTAAAATATTTAATAAATATTTTTAAATTTTGGTTTTTTAAAATTTCCTTTATTTAATGAGCACAGAGATATTTTTACTTTATCTTTAGGATTTTTCTACACCAATGTATAATTATATTTTAAGTTAAACATCATTTACTATATTTAATTAATTTGGAAACCCCATTTTCCTACTTATCCACGTCAACAACCACCTTAAACTCGGCGTCTCCGAAACTCCGCGCCGCACGTTTTGATTGGTTGCACTTTCCCCGTCGGCACTGGCTCGGCCTGCGGTTCACTTAACATCTCCCCGTTCAACCCAATCTCCGTTGTTCGTTTGATACACGCAGAAATGGACTAGATCCATTCATCATCTTCGATCATTCGTAACTCATAAATCGTTCATGTTCTATTTCTATGATATCACTCGGTACTCAACTAAATTAAGTGTGGTTTGTTCCTACATCTTCATCTAAGTGAGACGAACACATCCATATGGCTAGATACACATGAAATACAAATCTTCTTCAGAAAGGTCCAAACCGAGGCACAAGTGAGAAATTTTGGGTTATACCTTTGTGCTCTCGACATAATATGTGCATACTTAGTGTCTAATTACTTTAATTTTAATCCCAGACAACGGAGCCAAAACTTGACTTCCACTACCCGTGTGTGATTGCACCCTTAATTCTCGACCGAGTGATATTGAAAAAAAAAATTCTCATTTTTCTCCAAAATTCAAATTTACACACTAGAGATACTATGCAAGTGCACATATCGATTCATGTAAAATAAGACTTTTTTTATCCCCAAGTATCGATCCAACAGGGAAGGAAAATCTCTTTTTATCGACTTAGTAAATGTCTACTTAAAATGCTAATAAATTATCTAGGAATTATGATCGAAATTGTATGTGTATAGCATGGAGATAGGAGGATTTATGTTGTATCAAACGACAACCTCGAATCCTAAGGTGAGTTAGGGCTTATATTGCATCAGGTGCAAAGTTCTAAAGGTATAAGATGAGGGTTTATATTTGTACTAGGCAAACTACCCCGAAGTCATATGGCTTGTTATTTATTTCTATGGAGTTTTGTTGTTGAAGATGACAGTGCTGCCCATAATTGTTTGCTCCAAGCACCTCGTCGTAGAAGGTTTAGTTGTAGAAGAGTGAAAGGTAGGAGATGAGAGAAATATTGTGTTTTAGAAATGTTTAAATTGATGCGTCTTAATGTCTTATTAGGGGGAATATTTAAGTTGATTATAGCGACACTGGTTAGGATCCCACGGTTCCCTTATTTCGATACCACTATTTTCTTCAAATTCACTTAATCCATATGAATATACCAAATTTAACTAAATGAATTCACTACTTGCATTTAGGCCGTGGGAAATCTCGTTAGCAGCCATAGGTTGCCACCTCCGAGGGATACCCTATCATTCGATAGAGACATTTTAATTTAGTTGCAATTGTGATTCTATTCTATTTATGATTAAATTTTGAGTTGTCTTATATTTTAATTTTTGCGGTGGTAAATTTTGTCTTTATTTTGTTTTAATTTTAATTTCGATTTTGGTTTTGTGGTTATCTTAAAGATTTTAGTTTGACATGTAGGATGACTTTGTTGTTTAACATGCAATCTTGTTTTGCAGAAAATTATAGAATGCAGAAAAGTAAATACAAGTAAATTGCAATAATATAAAAGAGTAACTGTCAATTCTTCCCGTTCCTTCACCTGAACGTTTAGCCTTACAATGCATATATATAATTTTGCGGGAATCAAAACATGCTTATAGGATAGATAGGTTTGTCATGTGCCTACCGAGTCCTATATCATAACTTGGTGGTTCCTATTTGTTTAAGTGTATAGATGACTTCTCAAGCAAGGCATAATAAGTTTAATCGTCCTCCAAGGTATCCAAAAGATTATGAGAAGGGTCTAGGGGCCGGACCCAGACATCTCACAATCCTCTGAAACGTCTTGAGTTCATTCAAACTTTTTATGTTGCCTAATGATTCATCTCTATCACACTCTCATGCTAAATGAACTAATGTTCTGATCATTCCTAAGAATGGGGTAATTATTACTTGATATTCTATTTATAAATTATGTGAGTGGGGCTTTTAGGGGCACATTGACTTAATTAGGAAGCTTAGCTAATTTGATTTTTAAATTTGGACTTATAGTGTTTCAAATATGTTCACAATTAATTTTATCATCTTTTCTAATCCATATTAGTCAATTTTGATTAAGCCTAGCTCACTATCAAGCCCTTATAATTTAATAGGTATATTTGTAATTTTAGGAAAATTGGCCTATGTGATTATGATTCTTATCAAAGTACTGAATTATCATTAAATCGTTGATTAGGGGCCTGGATCAATAGATATTATCTTCCAAGGATGAAACCTCTAACTTAGGATAATTTAATTTTTTTTATTATCTTCCAAATTAAAATAATTAAAGGAATTTATAAATTTATCTTTTTTTGTGATAATGGCGAGGTTAGTTTCTACAACTTGTCCCTTTATATTTCAATCATTTAAGAATGTCAATTAAGATAATTCATGGCCCATCTTACCCTTTGGTTAGGATTAAATATTAAGGCTTAAACTTATTAATTACAACTTTGCTCTTTAAGACCTATCATCTCATAATTCATTAAATTTAACTCAAATGACTTAAAATTTTTATGTTACCCCACTCATGGGTTACTTAAAACATCAGAGGAGAAAAATATAATTTTTCTAATTTAAGTTGTTTTATTTAATTGTTTACATGCAAAAATGGGGATTTTCAAAGATAATTCAATAACTTATTTAAAACACAATATTTATTCTTAAGAAAATAATTGGAGCTTTAACTAGAATAGTGGGCCACCTAGACCAATTTTCATGATTTTTTGAATTTTAATTTAATTATTATAAGTATTTTAAATTATATAGTATTAATTAAATATAAAATCTTACTTAGGTTGAAAATTAAGTTTGATATTTTTCATAAATCTCTATGAGGTCAGGGAACCCAGAAAAATAATTTTTATATATTTTTTTAATTTTTATAATAATAATTAGAATTATTTTAGTGAGGAATTAAAAAAATCTATTTTCAAGCTTAAAAATTATTTTAGCCTTTTAAAATTAATATCTTTATTTAGGAAATAAGGAAAATTATTTTAATTGTTAACAATGATTAGGAGATCAAATGTGACATTTTGGTGGATTTTAATATTTTAGTAATTTTTGTGATTTTAATTAATTTTAATGAATTTTAATAATTTTCTAAAATTCAAAAATAAGCTTAAAAATGAAGTGTTCATTTTAATTACCATTTTATTTTTATTAAATTCTTCTGGTCACAAGGAACTCCCAAACCCAATTTCATAATTTTTAACTTCTATTTTAATTATTATAATTATTTTAATGCCAAAAATGTTATTTAACTTAAAAAATCAAATTATGTGGTCAAATTAACTCCAAATGACTTAAAAGTTCTTATAGGAGCTCCTCTAATCCTAGTCCACAGTGAAGAATCATTGTTAAGTTATTTACATTTATATTTAACCCATTTTTATTTTCTTTCACTTTAGAGGTCTAATTACCATTAGGGAGATATTTAATGAGTTAAACCAAGTTAATATTTTTCCTCTAGTCCTCTGGCCACAGTGAACCTACAAAAATTTTCTTTGCATTTTTCTGATTAATATTTAAATTATTATAATTTTTATACAAAAATAGAGGGGATTAACTTAAAAATTAAGGATCTCTGGCTAGAGATGCCCCCTAACCTTGGAAAAATCGGGTAAGATCCCTAACCACAAAGCCCTTAAGCCCTCCAAACCTCATGCCATGGTGAAATTCCTAGAGCTAATGAGGCCCTAAATAAGTTTTACTATATTTAATTAATTAAAAATAAAATGCACATCAAACAATTATGAAACCATTTCCACATTAATCTTCTCTGTTTATTGAAAAAGTTGGTTATTTTTTTTATTTTTATGATTTTTCTACACCAAGATATGCATTTTCTAAGGTGGACTAAATTAATAAATAAAAAATATCTATATTTTCCTACTTAAACAGCTCAGCACCGCGTCAACCTACGGCGAATCGAAAAGCCACGCGTCTTCATTTGATTCAACGCCGCCCTCCACATCAGTGCTGACTTGACTCCGCAGGTCCACTCCATCTCTCCATGTGGCACGATTTGAGCCATCTGTCCGATAGACGCGCGATCGGATGACGCTGGTTCATCGTCCCCAGCTGCTTCAACCGGAGAGCTGGCCACCTTCCAACCTTAAGAACTCGTGCTAGACTCAACTAAATCAAGTATGTTTTGTTTCTATAGACTCATCTAACCTAGACAAACATATTCATACTGTTTATACAGTATGAAATACAATGTACATGCATAGAGAATCAAAATAAGCTCAGGCTAAGGTGAGAGCTCAATACCTTAACCAGAATGGTGTGGCTTCGAAAACAAATGTTCAACACGTTCATTGTGACTTGTAAAGCTCCTGGAAGCAGCAATTTGTGCTCTCCTTAGGTCTAGGTATGAACTCGACCAGGAATAGATTTTGGGTCTGATGGAAGTCTGGACTAGAGAGGCTCTTTGATGAGGCTTCCATGTGGATCTTCTTCGTTTGGCCTTGTGATGGTTTGTAGGAAATAAATTTAGAGTTTTGTGCATTGTGGAGGTGTGACAGAAAATGTCTTAGTTTTAGGGCAATTTTTAGTAGAGAAATTAGCACTAGGTGGTGACTATAAGTGGCTGAGAGTAGGAGCATTGCGCTTAGAGGAGTTCAGAGAAGCTCTGGAAATATTTTGGCAGAGCTCAGCTAAGGTTTTGTGCATCTCCTTCTTTTGGCCGTGAAGAGCTTAATTTATATCCAAGGCCAATGGTGGAGCTTAAGGCTTCAATTTAAGTGCAGGGTGGTGCTTAGGTAGAGTGATGAACTACGCCAATGACCAATCAGAGTTGGACATATGGGATGGGTGAGTTTGGGTTTAATTTAGTGTGAGTTGGCTCTCAGTTTTGGCTCCTCTGGTGACTAGGCCGGCTGGCCAAGTTGGTGCTCAAGCTAGGGTGGTCAGGTGAGCCAGTGAGCAGGCCTTAATTGTGATTAAGTTGGCTGGATTTGGTTTAGCTCTAAATAGGATGAAATCGCCTAATTTAGGTGAACCTTGGTCCATGGCTCCACTAGGTTGGGCTAGTGGATCTAGACCAGTCCCTAGGGTCAAAATGGTGGCTGTGGTGAGCTTAGCATGGTCAAATTGGCTAGGTTTGGTCACATTGGGTCGTAGATTCAATTTTGGGGATTTTAGGTTTAAGTTGGGCTAGTTGGATTTCAGGTCAAATTTGGGGTTAAGTAATTGAGCAATTTTTTTGTAAATGATTGCCATAAAACATTTAGAGAAGGATTGTAGTAATTTTGAATTGATTTGGGGGGCCAATTTAGCTTGATTTGGTCAATATTGGGCATGTTGGGCTAGCTTCAGTTTGGGTTAGGCTAGAGTGGGATTAAGACTCAATCGAATGTTCAAAATGGTCTAGGTGGATGTCATGAAGGTTTCTTAACATTAATTGGGTAGTAATTTTAAGGTTAGGGCATTCAATTTGGTGGAATTGGATATGTGGCCAATTTGAGGCAAATTTAAGGATTCTTGGCATTGGGTGAGGTTTGGGCCTAGATTTAGCTCAATTGATGGATCAATTTGGTTTTTAGGAATGTTAGGAAGAGTTTAGAATTTAACTATGGGGAAATTAATTTGGCTAAAAGGTTCAATTTGGGGGATTTTGGGTATATGGTCAAATTGGGGCTTTTGGTTTGGATTGAAATTGGGTTTGAAATTGGGTCAAATTGGACTTGGATTTGGTTTGA
The DNA here is from genome assembly GCA_022702705.1 of Papilionanthe hookeriana x Papilionanthe teres. NCBI lineage: Eukaryota > Viridiplantae > Streptophyta > Magnoliopsida > Asparagales > Orchidaceae > Papilionanthe > Papilionanthe hookeriana x Papilionanthe teres. The sequence continues at coordinate 143,849,596 of CM040421.1, forward strand.
ATTGAGATTGGGCATGATGAATTTGAGTTTGAGATTGAGGAAGATTCAAGTCAATTAAGTATACATTGGAGGTAATTTGGGCATTTTAGGCTTAAAGGGGCAATTTGGGCTTTTGGACAAAATGGGTTAATTTGATCAAATTGGGTCTAATAAAGTGGTTCAAATTGATTTTTGGGCATTTGGGATGATTTTGGATTTTTTTGGGAATTTGAAGGGAATTTTGGTAATTTTAGCTAATTTGGGGGTATTTTGAGAAATTGGGAAGTTTGCTGGATTTTGGTTAATTTTGATGGTGGAGAACATTTTGAAATGATTTTTTTGGATAGAATTGGATAATTTGGGAAAATTTTGGGAATTTGGTCGAAATTAGGGTTGTAGGGGTATTTTAGTAATTTGGTAGGGTTGAAGGCTAAAGGTCAAAGTTTGGGAACTTTGGTAAGATTGGGTTTCAATTGAGAATTTCAACCCATTGAGCCATGGACCAAGGGAACTCCCTATTTGGATCCTCCATGTGTTGGTCCTAGCCACCTTAGCCATGGGCTGAGGGTTTGAGAGAGCCACCCACATGAGTTTCCAAAGAGTAAGGGATCAAGTATGAGGAACTTTGGTTTAGAGTTGTGAGGTAGATAGTGTAAGCGTAGAGTGGGTGTGAGTATGTGTGTGATCCTGACCCAGACTAGACTTCTTAGAGTGAGTCCTAAGGCTTAACCATCATGTAGGGAACTCCTCTTGAGTTTCCTTATGCTTTGTCTCATCCTTCTAAGTACTTAATGGTTAGACTTTGAGCATTTGAAACTCTAAGTGAAGCAATGAAGTGTTTTGAATTTCTTTGGGGTAAGAGTTCCATTGCTAGTCTTCTAAGATAGTCATCCGGAAATTCCTATGGCTAGATCCTAGGCTGCCGAAAGAAAGACTGGATCTCAATAAAAGTGAGGTTAACAAATGGACCCCCAATAGGTGTAGTTGTTGACCTCATTTTTGATGAGGTCTTTTGCTTCTCTCTTTAGTACTTAGGATCTAGCCTTAGGCTTTTCCTTTGACTAATCTTAGAGGACTAGAAATGGAACCCACCACTTAGAAATTCAAACTACTTCTTAACTCCCTGCAAACCCCACAAGCTTGATTGTAGACCCCTAATCACCTAGAGGGTTGAAATCAAATGTGGAGGTTTAAAGGATGAGTTCCCTATAGGACGTTTTGGCCTTAGGAATACCCCGGATGGCTCGGTCGCAGTGAGGGTCGACTTGCACATACATTACACTCTCACACACATTCCAAGTCCTAAAACCACACTCTCACCCAACTTGACTTCCTGACTTATGTAGGTAATTCGTATGGAAGGTCCTTAACCCCTAGGCCCTTAGCTAAGAGGGTTAGGAACAACATAGTGAATGCCTCAAATGAGTCCTCTCATGGCTCATATGGACTTAATATGGCTTCATGGCTCAACCAAAATGATTCCATTTAACTCACACTTGATCAATCTTCCTTTTTTTTTCAAAATTTCAGTTTTTGACACCCGGGGTCCCGGACCCACCAAACCTACCAAATTTCCTTGAAATGACCCAAAATTTGCAAAATTACCTAAATTACCCAAGATTCCTCAAAATTAATCCTAAACACTCCCCACCACTCAAATTGACCATCTTTGGCCAAAAATACCAAAATTTCCTAAAATACCCCTAAAACCCCCAAAATTTCCTAAAATACCCCTAAAACCCCCAAAATTACCAAAATACCCTTTTACCCCAAAAATCCAAAAAATTCAAAAAATTCTTAGAAAATTCCAAAAAATCCCAAATATTCTCAATTTCATTTTGTTCAACTACACCATGGGCCACTTTTGCCAATTTACCCCACTTCTACCAAAACCCTCAATTTGACCCATTTTTTAACCCAAGTGAACCCAATGTCAAACCAAACCACCCCAATTGACCTCAATTTTGGTCCAATTCAATTCTAAACTTCAATTCAATATCCCCAATAACAATTTAGACCAAATCCAAGTCCAATTTGATTGACATTTGGGCCCAATTCCAATTTGGGGCTTAAGGCCCAATTTTGGCCCATGACCCAAACCTAGCCCAATTCAACTCCAATTGGCCCCAAATATTTTCTAAAGCCTTCCTAACATCCCCATAAACAAAACACTAACTCGATTTGCCCAAAATTTGAACCTAAACTCCACCCAAACCTAACCCAAAACCAAAATCCCTTAAATTGACCTAAGCCCAAACCTAACCCAAATGGGCCTAAATCCCAAAATTAGAGCCCAACCAAAGTTGAAAACTCTTTGTAACACTCCCATAAACATTTTTAAACCTTAATTTTACACCAAATTCAACCTTAGCCCAACCTTAACCCAAGTTAGCCCAATTTGGCCTACATTGGCCCCTTTACAAAAAAAAAGCCCAAATTCAACCCAATTCTACTCCAAATCATACCAAATTGATTCCAAACCATTCATGAAACATCCCTAAACTAAACTCAACATCTATTTGGCATGTTCTTTCACAAAATTCTTCATCCAAAAGTCCATTTTGAAATATAAAGGCCCACCCATTTAAGCCTTTTAAAAAGCCCACTTCCACCAAACCCAAAAGCCCAAAAAATCATCCAAAGCCCACATGACAATTCCTTCTCATCATCTACTTGATAAAATCAATCCCTAAAGTTTGAAACCTATGATTAAATCATTCTAAATTAGGCTTTATCCAAATTTCCATCAAAATGCCAAAATTCTTAAAATCCATTCCAATGAAATTGACTAAGCCATCCCCAAGCCCAAATGAAGCCATGAAGCCATCCTTAAGCCCCATGTAAAGCCATGAGAAGTTTGACATGTGACCATCCCATAAATGGCAAGCGGAGGAGCCTCTTTAAGGATTCTCTTAAAGGTGATTAAACCTTTTCATGCTTCCCCTAAACTATGTTTAAACTTAAACATGCTTGGATAGAGACTTCTCCCCACTAATCTAGCTGACTCACCTGACCTCCCTCAGCCCAAATCGGAGCTTGGAAAGGTGCACCCAACCCAAACCCATAGGATGACCAAATTGAGTCCAAAAGAGCCCCTTGCCCATTCCATTTTGAATGAAGCTTTCTACACATGGCCAATCTCCATTGCTTGCACCATTGCTAACCCCTGACCCTCCTGATGACAACAGTGACTTGACCCTGGCCGGCCAGCCACCACAGCCCCCAGAAACCACCAGGTCGAGAGCGCCCATGTGAGCTAATTTTTGAATTTCTCCTTGCTGAGTTGTCCCAGCCCAATTGAACACCATGGCTGTTCTTCCCTTGCCCTGAGCAGTTGATTCAAGCCATCAAACCCCCCTGTGAGCCCTCCAACCACCTCTATTTAAGCACCACCTCCTCTCAGCCAAAAAAGGTGTTGAACCAAACCTTACTAAAACTCTGCCAAAATCACTCAAAATCCCTCTCCATACATAGAGAACTTGATCCCCATTAAAATCCAGCCCTAAAGCCCTCTCTGTGAGTCCAATTTTTGAGTTGAAATTCAAGCCCAAAACTAGGATACTTCATCACAGTGAGCAAATCTTCAAATTGATTGACTCTACACCTTCACCAGACCAAGAGGAGAAGTTCCCCAACAAAAGCTCCCTCACCAGGCCATCCATTGCTTCCAGCCTCCAAGCTTTGTGATTGTACTTGGTCACTTTTGTACCTAGTCATTTCCCGCAGCAAGAGACTTCATCTGGTGCTTGCTTGGACTCAATCGAAGGTGACACAACCCTCAGATCGAAGCTTCACTTCTCTGAGCAAAGGTATGAACTCACTCTTCCTCCCGAGCTCCTGGAGATTCTCCATTTAGTTTGAGTTGATTTCAATGCACCTTAACCATATAGATGTGTTCATCTCTTCAAGATGAATCGATAGAGTATAAGAACGCAAAAATCCATGGAGAATCGAGTGAGATCTTAAGGTTTTAGTGTGGACGGTCACGGGTGCACACCAGTCGGAGACGATGACCAGGAGCCGTTGGATCGCGCGTGTATCGAGCGGACGGTCGAGATCAAGCCGGACAGCGCAATGGTACGTGAATGGCGGGCCCCCATAGCGCTGACTCAGATGGCGGCGTCGAATCACGGAGCGATGCGTGGGCTTTCGATCCGGACGAGGATGACGTGGCGTCGAGTCGGATAAGTAGAAAATTAGGATTTTTTTTGATTTATTTAAATACCAGAACTTCAAAAATTCATATCTTTGCATAGAAAAATCACAAAAATAAAATAAAAATACCCACTTGCTCAGTGAGTAGAGGAAAATAATGTGGAAAAGAAATCAAGTTAATTGGATGAGTAATTTATTTTTAATAATTTATTTACTATTTCCAATGTTTTGATTCTCCATTTGCATAGACAATTCACCATGGCATGAGACCATAGGGCTTTTGAAGCCTCTGATCTTGGGAACATTCCCTGAATTTTTCAAGGTCAGAGGCCATCTCTGTGAAAAGTTATTGGTTTTTCAAGTTCATGTCTCTGTTTTAGGTATTCTAATTTCAATAATTAGCATGTTGTAAAATAAATTCTAGGAAAATTTGGTGGTGTTTCTTAGGACCAGGGGACCCTATGAAAAATATATTTTGAGTTAATTCATTCATAATGACCCTAATTGGCCTAAACTCCCAAAATTAAATTTGAATTAATTAGGGTTAACCACACACCAAATTGACTTGAAAATAATTCTCCATTGCTCTTTAGGTTAGAGGAACCTTACATAAAATTTTGAAATCAACTGGACTTGATTAACCCCACCAAATGGATTGATTAAGCCTCATAAGCAAAATGGAACTTTAAAAATTCATAACTCCAAAAATACTTTTAAAAAATTCACAAAAATGGTTTTGGAGTTTCTCTGATATCATGGGAGTTCGGGAAAATAAAAATTAGAATTTTCTAAAAAAGTTGATTTTTGACAATATTTTAATATTTTAATAATTAAAAAATAATAAAAATCACAAAAATATTAAAAATCATAAAAATGTCATATTTTGACTCCTAATCACTTAGGAATAAATTAAATATTTTTCCTAAGTCCCTAGGATAAGATATTGAATTTTAAAGGCTTAATGTAATTTTTAATATTAAAAAATGAATTTTCATCCTTTTTCACTAAAATAATTCTAATAAATCAAAGAAAAATCAAAAAATTATGAAATTTATTTCTCTGGACTCATTGAGGTTAGAGAAATTTAAGAAAAATATAAAATCTTATTTTTTTCAATTTTTATTTTATTTTAAAATTAATTAATACTCTAAAACTCAAAATAATTATAATAAATAAAATATAATTCAAAAAATCACCAAAATTGGTCCAAGTGGTTCTATGGTCATTATAAACTTCCCATAATTTTCTTAAGGATAGAAAGTTTACCTTGGTCATGTTGTTGAATTTTCTTTGAAAACCCCTATTTTTCACTAAAAATAATTATAAAAATAAATTAAATTCAGAAAAATCATGTTTTCTCCTCTAATGTCTTAATTGACATATGAATGAACTGACATAAAAATGTCAAATTCATTTGAGCTCAATTTAGTGAGTTATGAAATAAATAAGCCTAAAAGGGCATAAAGGTAATTAAAGAATTTTAACCCTTAATTAAAACTTTATGTTTAATCAAAATGGAGGGTAAAATATTTGATTTTAATTTTCTCTTGGATGATTAAAACTTAGGGAAATTAAAAGGGTAGAAACCCATTAAACACTTTGAAAATATCAAAATGAAACTCTAATTAATTAAATAATTTAAATTTTGGAAAGAATATATTTAAATTTTGGATTATTAAAATAGGGATATTATTAAGAGGATATTTATTCTTTAATTAAAAAATCCCTAAATAAGTCACTTCAATAATATTTAGTTCTTAATCAAAAATTAAAATAATAATCCAAACTAAATAAATTAAAAATTAAAAGAAGATAACCCTTAAATGAATTAAAGCTTAAAATGTTAAATGGTCCAATAATAAAAATCAAATTTAAAATCTTGGAGTTAAATTAAATTAAATTAAATTAAGTCAAGTCAATGTTTAGATTAAATTAAATTAACACCTTAACAATTAAATTAAATTAAATTAAAAATATTGAAACTTAAATTAAATTAAATTAAGTAAAAATTAAATTAAAATTAAAATTAAATTAAATAAAAATTAAATTAAATTAAAATTAAATTAAAATTAAATTAAATTAAATTAAATTAAATTAAATTAAATTAAATTAGATTAACATCACTTAACAACAAACTTAAATGAAAACATTAAGAGTTAAATCAAAACATATGAAAGATTTCAACACCTTTTTCAATATAAGTAAATCTAAAACATAAAAAGTTAATCTGAAATATAATATCACTTAAAGTGTAAAGATTTAAATTAAATATAAAATAATTTGAACCCTATTCCAAACTTAATAATCATTAATTAATTTTTATAATTAAATCAAATCAAATTAAATCATTAAAATATTTATTACGTTGCCCTTAAAAGACTTTTATTGTTATAACTCTTAAATGATGCATCAAGTGAAGTGTCACTTCACACATAAGATATTCAAATGTCCTAAGTTCACTAAGCAAGAAACAAAACAAAATTAAAATCCTTTGATGATTAATTCACCAATACAATAAAATTCATTTGAACTCAAAATAATCCCAGAAGTATTGAAAAGATGTTTAAGATTCGTCTTAAATACTTTCTCGATACGATGGGGTGTTTTAGAAGAATAATTGAACTTAATTGTTCTTTGGTGAAAAAAATCATCCTTAAACCAAACCAACAACCTAGACGTCATAGGAAAAGACTAGCAATAGGATTAGGATTCTGGTAGACAACCAAAACCCTTTCCCTTAGCTTTACCTAGGTATTTCTTGCAAAAATATATTTAAATGCTCTAACATGTGTTTTAAGTGTAGCTTGGGATGACGGGAAGACTCTCCAGGTACACTTTTACTTGGTTGCAATTTACTTACATGTGTTGCATTTTAATTTTCTTGCATGGTAAAACAACTGTTACATGAAAACAAAAACCTATAGGATAGCCACAGAACTGAAACCAAAACTAAATTAAAAGTCATCACAAGATAAAATTCACCGCCACAACATTTCAAAATATAAAACAACTCAAAATTTAATCACAAACAAAACAACAAAACTGAAATTACAACTAAATTAAAATATCTCATTGGACGATCGGGAATACCTCGGATGATGTAACCTACATGTTACTAACGAGATTTCCCACGGTCTAAATTAAAGTGTGGAACTCATTCAGTTGAGTTTAGCAAATTCATCTGGATTAAGTGAATCTGACAAAAATAACGATGCTAAAATGATGGAACCGTGGGATCTTAATCGGTGTTGTTATAATTAACTTTAAGATTTGTTCTAATTAAAACATTAAAGACATTTGGACTTTAAGATTTCTCTAAACCAAGACACTTTTCTCATCCCCTGATTTTCACTTTCCAAAACCAAACCTCTGCAACAACAAGGAGCTTGGAGCACGGTGGGCAGCACGGCCATCTTCTTCAGCAAAACTCGGATCTACTTCAGCAAAATCTTTCCTAGTTTTAAACAACAAAGCCATAGGATTTCGAGGTAGTTTGCCTAGTGCAACACAAATCCTCAACTCTTTGTTAGGAATTTGCATGATCATGTCATGTAAATTAAGCCTTAACCGGTCTTAGGACTCCGAGGTAGTCGCTTGATACGACATAAACCCTCACATCTTCGAGGCTATTTGTGTGATTATGTCATACAAACATAAGTCCTAATTAATTAAAATTGGCAGGATTGCAACATTAAATAATTTTCTTAAACTCGAAGCCAAATAATAGGATAGTTTAGGAAGTTGCTTAAATTCTTCTTGGATCCTCAACTTCTCCTACTTCTCTTCCCTTGAATTCCCAAAATAAATTGTCCTAAATTTGATCTATTCCCTATTGAAATTTCCAAAATTCAATCCTTTGAAACCTTAAACTTTGAAATTCTTGAGAACAAAACCACTAATCATTATCGAGAGTTTTCTTAAATGATTCTTGTCATTTAAGATGTAATTAACTATAGGGGCTTGCCCTTATAGGGAACTTTAAGAACCCAGGTAATATAAACCCTGCTTAATTCCTTTATATTAAGTAGGGGAACTTGTCGGCTTATAAAATTGGTTCGCAGACCAAACGGATGTCACAAGTCTTTTAGTTTATTTATCGAGCCCCATCATAAAGTAGTGTGTCTATTCCTCGGGATAAATACACGGTTTGTGGTGCGGTGCTCATTTATATAAACTATTCAGGATGTGAGATCGGTTTGATTTCATATCTTAAAACTTTCAAATTTAAAGTTATTTTCAAAATCAAATGCTTCTTTCTAAATTATATATATATTTAAATTAAATTTAAAATTTAAAATTCACTGACGACTTCTGTAGGCGACCCCCTTTTTAAAATAAAACACATAACCCAAAAATAAGCCGTACAGTGGTGTGCTTGAGCACACCACACGTATTGTTGTTGACTGATGAGATCAATAGAACCAACACAATTGTCCAAGCCAACAAGCTCAAAATAGGATGTAGAATTCAATGAGAAAGAGTCCGCTGTGGATTTTCTGGTAGAACCTTCAAATCCAAGAACTCTTGCTGAGGAAAGCAGGCAGAACATCTTCATCATGGAGCTATGAATTTGAAGCCTCCACATTCTAAAGGAGTCTATCTGATTTGATTAGATTTGAAATTTGATTTGGGATTGGAATTTTGATTAGGAATTTCATTTTGATTTGAGAATTTTAATTTTGTGGGAATCTTTGATTTTAAGTGAGTGTGAAAGGGAGAGTCAGAATTTAGTCACCGACCTTGGCAGAAGGGAATCAGAATTTAAGTATTGATCCTGAAGGATGAGAACTGGAACTTAGGTACCAATCTCAGAAATAAGAATTGCTGAATTTTGGTACCAATCTCAAAATACTGTGAATGTGGAAAATATCTCGAAAAGGGTGCAGAAGTTTTACGAAATATTTGAAGGAATCAAACGACCAAGCTCTGACCCTGAAATATCATGGAAGGTGGAAAATATCTCGGAAAGGATGCAAAAATTTTGGTAAATTTAAGGAATCAGATATCCAAGCTCCAACCTTGGAATATTGTGGAAGGCGGAAAATATCTCGAAAAGGCTACAGAAATTTAGGGAATTTGAAGGAATAAGACGACCAAGCTTCGATCCTGAAATATCATTGAAGGCAGAAAATATCTTGGAAATGATGCAAAATTTTGGGGAATTTGAAGGAATCAAATGACCAAGCTTTGATCTTGAAATATCATGGAAGGCGGAAAATAAAGGATGCAAAAATTTAGGGAAATTGAAGGAATAGGACGACCAAGCTCTGATCCTGGAATATCGTGGAAGGCAGAAAATATCTTGGAAAAGACATAGAAATTTAGAGAAATTGATGGAATCAGACGACCAATCTCCGACCCTGGAATATCGTGGAAGGAGGAAAATATCTCAGAAATGATGCAAAAATTTAGGGAAATTGAAGGAATATGACGACCAAGCTCCGACCCTGATATCATGGAAGGCAAAAAAATATCTCAGAAAGGATGCAAAAATTTAGGGAATTATTACGTTGAGAAGGAAAGCTTAGGGACTCACATCCAATTCAAGAGTCAGTAGAATATCACATTAGGAAGGAAGCTCAGGGGCTCACATCTAATTTAAGATGAGGCGGGAAGATCAGAGTAAGAAGGAAAGCACAGGGACTCACATTTAACTTAAAAACTGATCGAGGGGAATCAGAATTTAGGAACTGATTTCAGAATTCATGGAAATGGAAAAACTTGTGGAAATGAAAGGTGGAAAATTTAGTGAAATAGAAGGAGCATTCATGGAAACTTATAGAGATTGTGGAGATTCGTAGAGACTTTTAACGTAGGATTTATGGAGAATTTGAAGTTTGTGGAAGATCAATAATTTTTTGTATTTATGGGAATTGAAGTTGTGCAAATGCAAACGCATGATTTGTGGGGAGTGCGAGGAACACAAAATTGTGCAACGAGTGAAGAACTCGAGATCGCAGAATAATTCATTTTCTTTTTTCTCTTTTTATCATTTAATTTTTTTTCTTTTTTTCTCTCGATATCTTATTCATCTTTTGATTTCTTATTTACTTTCCAATTTCTCTTTTGTATCATTCTTTGTTTTTTGACAATTTGGGACCAACATATGGCCCTGCGAATTTTTTATCCATAGTGCAATTAGAAGTAGAAGCTGCAACATAAAGACTTGCTCTTTGTTGATCTTAATTTGAAAGTGCGGTACAATTGAAATCATATGATGCTAGTCATCTAAAACATTGAAAGTACATTTAAACCAAAAATGGAAGAAAAAACATGTCATATGTTGTCTGCTGGTACAACGTAGTGACTGTTTATCCTTTGAGGTCACATTGCGAACGGGCTAACTTCCTAAGCTAAGCTCCAAGACAGAAGTCCCCTTGCATACACTTAAAGGTACGGCTATGTCGCAGCCCTAGGCTGAAGACCCTCCAAGTGTTGGTTTGGCTCATATCGGTATGGCATCTTATCTTCACTCATCTAGTGGAAAGTAACTGAAACTTGGTGCTGTGACACTCGAGGTATGCAGAGCTTTGACAGATCTGCTCCATTTCATTTCAATATCAAAGCCGATCCACTTGGCAACGAGATCTCGACGGAACCTCTGAGCTCTCCCGGCCCAACAATCTGAATTTCTTTTCCGAATAGAATGTTGCTTTCACTTATGAATGAAATTGTGCAGAAAGGTCTCACGAAGTTATGGTGATCAATATGGGGTGGAATGCATTATCTCTCTTCGTAGATCTTGATTATGCAACTATTAAGGATGCAGTTTGCTGGCAGTATGTGCCACTCAACCATCCTCTTTACCATTTTATTTATCTCTGGCGACATCAGATCCACTTCATCATTCTGTAAAATCCTTGAGGTATTTCCTTGTTAATCTTTCGCGAAGTTATAACAGTAACCACACTGAATTGTGATTCTGCCCTTTTCTCTTTTCCATTTCTTCGGCTCGGAATATGTCTTCGCCCTTAAACGGCCAGCTCTGCCCAAGTACCTGAGACTGAAAATGCAATTTAGAATCCTTTTTTGATCTTTTCTCGAGAATACACCAGTGTATAGCTCGAGGCCTTCCAAGATATTGACAAATCTTTCTTGAATTTCTTCATAATGCTTGAACTCTTTCTTTCTGACACGACGTATCTTTGCCATTGTATAGTCTAAAATTTCTTTTTTCTATCAAGGCTGAACATACTCTGGTACGTATGGTTTTACCTCAGCGTGCTCTCTGCTCCTCAGTAGCATTGAGGCAGCTGCATATGCCTCGAATTTCTCATACTCTTCCATGTGAAAAACATTGCAATCTGGACACTCTGAAAATGCTCCAGCAGTTGAAGGCTATCTGGGTAATCCCGAGCAGCAAGTCAGACACCCATTGAAAATCTTCTCAATTAGATCCCATGTCAGCACAGGCTCCTCAGTGAACTCTGGCTCAATCTCTGTAGCAGGCAAGCTAGCATCTGTTTCCTTCATCTTCGGCTCATAGAATTCCTCCAGAACTAGAGGAAGCTCTGCACCTATCTCTCTGGCTTGTCTTCTTCTATCATGTCCAAGTGTCGACGCTTACAAAAGTTAGCATTTCTTCTCTGTGTGTGTCTCTATGGCGCGTCTGTAGTCCTATCTGCAGTGGCAGTAGCGTGTTCTCCCTCTGCCATAGTGATCATTGATGGGATTCGCTTATTTCTTCCTACATAGAGGTATGAGTAAGTAAAACCTCTGGTGGCTCCTTGTTTCGACGTTTCTCCTTATTCTTAGTGATTAATTCAGACCAAGGACTGTAGGCCTTCGGCTTCCCTGTGGCTGACTAATTCCATGAGGGGGACCTCATAATCCACATTGACTTGGGAGAAGTATATGTCAAAATTTACCACACCTCCCTTAGGTGCCTTCTCTTCTCCGAGCGCTAGATGTAAGCCAACTTTAAATGTAAAAACCAGCTTTCTTTCTAACATTTTTCTGCATAAAACATGGGAAACGTTAGTAAGGCGGTATTTTTCACGGACAAGAACATAACTAATTATTATAATTTATTGGATTTTAATTATTATTTGATGTTATTATCTTATTTAATATAACTTTACAAGACTTGGAATTAAAATATTACAATTACGAGAGCATTTCGTTTCATAAAAATTTGTTTTACTCCATTTGACTTTTATTACAAAATTTCTTTAATTCAGGACCTAGTCATAGACATTGGCCACATGGCTACGTCGGAAAAGCCATCCTCCTTCAGATTTGTCATGTTGCATGGTATTTATTTAGCTATCTTCCATTTATTAGCAACATGGGCCTATCTTCTTCAGAATCCACCAACTAGTACGACCACTTGAGTAAAACTTCTCTACCACAAATGGTCCCTCCCAGGTTGGTTCAAATTTTTCAGCTATCTTGTGATGTGCAATAATTGTCCTTCTAAGAATGAGGATGAGGTCACTAACTTTGAACGACCTCGGGCGGACCAATTTGTCGTGGGCTTGAATCATCTTCGTTTGATAGAGTTCCAAGTTCTGCTGTGCAAAAAATATTTTCCCTTCAAGCCTTTCCAACCCTGCAAATCGAATTTTGGCATTCTCTTCTCTTGTTATCTGATTTTCGATGGCGATTCAAAGCAAAGGTAGCTGAACCTCTAACGCAAGCACTGCCTCGGTCCAGTACACGAGAGAATAAGGTGTAGACTGTGTTGGCATTCTGAATGTCGTCCTATATGCCCATAAGGCTTCCAGTAATTTCTCGTGCCATCCTTTTTTGTTGTCGTCGAGCGTCTTCTTCAAAATGTGCACAAGTGGCTTATTGAAGGCTTCTGCCAAGCCATTTGCTTTGGGTTAGTATATAGTAGAGTACCTCTAATCTATCTCATGTCGTCTGATGAAATTGTTGATTTTGGTGCTCTTGAAGGCTAACCCATTATCTGAAATAAATATGCGCGGTGCACCGAACCGGTAGACGATCTGGTTCTTGAAAAACTGTAAGACATGTTGCACTGTAAATTCTCGTAACGACACTACCTCTGCCCATTTGGAGAAATAATCTGTAGCAGCATGAATAAATCTATGTTCTTTTGAAAATGAAGGGTCTATCGGATCCCCTATATCCGTGCCCCAACACTCGAATAGTCACGAGGCAATTGTGCGGTGTAGAACAATCAGAGGTTGGTGCAAGACCACTCCATGCATTTAGCATTGATGACATTTTTTAGCTAACTCCATGCAGTCTGTCATCATTGCCGACCAATAATTGCTAAGTCTCTTAATTTTCATTTTCATCTTTGGCTTTGATGTGCTCCATACAATCCATCATGTACATCTTTGACAATTTTTTGTGCTTCTGCTCTGCTCGGGCATCTCAGCGACATCTGATGGAATGATCTCCTGTACAGAATGCTATTGATTAAGGCATACGACAAGGCTCTCTTCTGATTCTGATGCACTGCCAACTTTTTTCTGGAAATCTTCCCATTTGTAAATATTCTATCAATGGCTGATGCCAATCTTTTGCATCATCTGTCTCTATAGCTGTTATCTCTTATTTTCTGAGCTTATGTAAACTGTCAAGGTCAATCTGTGACAAAACCCAACGTCTTTGTACAATAATTTCTATAGAATCTTTGGGTGGAAAAGCCAATTTGTTAGCAAGCTTAGATAAAGCATCTACATGGGCATTGTCTGCTTGAGGAATCTTATAAAATGTTATGCTGGGAAAATGTTTTAGTTATTTGATCACATACCGGTGGTATTATTCTAATCTTGGCTTCAGAATCTTATATTGTCTTGCTAGTTGTTGAATAACGAGTTGAGGGTCACTATAAATTGAAATTTCTATTATTTTCCTTAGTATTGCCAATTTCAAGCCGGTGATTAGTGCTTCATATTCTGCTTCATTATTGGTGTATGGCTCTGTCAGGTGATAGGAGAATCTTAACATTCCCTGATCTGGTGTCACAAAGATTAGACCGATTCCTGCCTTGTTTGGTATTACTATTTTATGTCCTTTGTCTCTTCTGGCTGACGGCGCTCTGTCGAAGTACATTTCCCAATGTCTGGCGTGTAGCTGTTCCAATTGTATTATGTGTTCCTCTGGTAGTTCGTTATTGAGAGGGGACACAACTAGTAGTGGATGCACTGCAAGGAAGTTCATGAGAATCTGCCCTTTGTTAGCATGAAGGGGCATGAAGGTTATATCAAATTGCAATAAATCAATAACCACCTAGCTAAATGTCCAGAAAGTGTTAGTTGGGTCAACAAATATTGCAACAAATTAACTTTCGAAATAAAGTTGACTTTATGAGATAACATGTAATGTCTAGGCTTTTGAGCGGAAAAAACTACAGCTAGACAATATTTTTTAATAGGAGGATACTTTACCTTTACCAATATTAGATGAACTAAATTAGTAGAGTGTGTTTTCATTACTCTCGTCATTGACTTAGGCTAGTAAGGCTACAAGTGACTAATCTAAGGCCGCGGTATAAAGCATCAACGGTCTACCCGAGATAAGGGCTGCTAAAATAGAAGATATCATCAGATATCGTTTAATATCTTGGAAAGCCCGTTGTCACTGCTCTCCCCAAATAAATTTGGCATCCTTTTAAAGTAAATTCAAAAAGGGTTGACACCTACCTGATAGATTAGATATAAAGCGTCTTAAGTATGCCAGTTTCCCTTGAAAAGAATGTAATTACTTCAAGGCTTTGGGAGGAGGCATTTCTAACATAGCTCTAATCTTATCTGGGTCAATTTTGATTCCCCGATGATGGACAACGAATCCTAGAAATTTTCCATAGGTAACGCCAAAGGCGCACTTTAGAGGATTCATCTTGAGATTATATCGCCGTAATCGTTTAAATACAATCCTCAAATCATACAAATGGTCATCCTTCACTTTTCTCTTGATGATCAAATCATCCACATAGCATTCAATTTGGTTGTGAATGAGGTCATCGAAGATCTTCATCATTGCTCTTTGGTAAGTTGCTCTGACGTTCTTCAGTCCAAATGACATCACAGAGTAGTAGTAAATCCATATTGGAGTTCTAAATGCTGTAAGTGTTGCATCTTCCGGAGCCATGTTGATTTGATTGTAACCTGAAGATCCATCGATGAATGATTAGATATAGTGCATCGATGCAATATCCACCATTAATTCTAGTATCGACAATGGAAACTCATCCTTTGGACATGCTTTATTTAAATCTCTGAAGTCGACACGCACTAGAATCTGTCCATTTTTTTTTACTGGCACGACGTTGGCTAACAACGTGGGGTGTTGCTCCTCCCTCATAAAGTTAGTGTCTATCAACTTCTTAACCTCGACTGTGACTTTTCATTCTATTTTGAGGTACATTATTTTGGGAGCTTACTTTACTGGTGTTATACTTTGATCTATTTCGAGTCGGTGAACTGCCACCTTTGGAGATAATCCTGGCATTTCATCATAGTTCCAGGCGAAGCTATCTCTGAATTATGACAATAACTTGATCAAATCTCTAAATTATGCTTCACTAAGTAGTGAAATTATAAAAGTTGGTCGGGGCTGCTCCTCAAGCCCCAGATTGATTTCCATTAATTCATCCACTGTTGATTTGATTTCATCTTCAAATTCAAGCGGAGCATCATCTATAGGTTGATCTTTGAATTCATTTTAAATGTCGAGGTAATCTTCATTTGACCCTTTAGTAACAATCATACAAAATTCTTAGTCATCGACCGGTCCTATCATTCCAAACCCGAGACCCTCTTTTGAATTGAGTTTCTTTCCTTTTGCAATACATAATTTTTCAAATGATTGTAACTTATATTTTGGCATTTTTCTTTGACACGTCCTTGTTGAATTAATTATTGTACACATGGAGAAAAGTAACCAAAAGGTATTTCCATTAATTCATTCGAACCGTTTTCTTCAAGAATTAGACAAGGTTCAAAAGTAGAAGGTGAAGCCTGATAAAATTTGATCGGTTTAAAACCACCTTTATGAACTTCCTTAACCTCCATACTCTCAATCTTTTGAGGATGGATCAGAGTTAGGGTCATGAATTGCACATAATGGTTAATCCGATCGTATTTTGATTCATATTCATTCTTTTCTATATCTTCTAAGGAGATTTCAAACCGAGGCTTCTAATAACTTATCATCATTGTTTATTTTCTGAATTCATCCTCCTCGGAGCTTCCATCTACGTCGATGATGATCGCTGGCTTCGTCCATTCAACAATCTGGTGAGTTCTCCCTTGCACGCATCCCCTACCTCAACCTCGGATGCGTCGGCTAAAAGAACCTCCACCAAATCATTGTAAAGGAGTGGTGGGAGATCATTGAAGCAAAGGTGAATGGTCTCATCCTGGTGTTCTTTCTAAATTTTCAACTTTATTTGTCATAACTTCTCTTGAAAAGACTGTATACTTCGAAAGAGCGTAGTAAGCAGCATCTTCGTGAATGTCCACTTCGTGTATTGAGAACTGTTGTAAGTCTCCCTTAATGCAATGTTCTTGTCCATCTTTGTAGTACTTGATGCATTGTTGAACTGATGATGGGAGAATATTGTACTCATGAAGTCACGACCGACCAAGCAGAGTGTTGAAAGAAGTATCTGCTCGATGACAAAAAACTTTGTGGTTGTTACCAGATCTCTAACTTCCATCTGCAGTGTTATAGATATGAGGGCACTTTTTCCCTTCTGATTGAATCCTCTTAACATCATCTTATCTGTAGTGAGCTCTTGCATGTCGATATCTAAGTAAACTAACATCCGTAGACTCATTATGTTAAGTGATGCTCTAGGATCTACTAACACGCTAGAAAGTACAAACCTGCCGACCATAATGAAAAAATAGATTGGACAGTTGTGGTCGGCAGTACCGAGTACCAAGTCTTCATCAGTGAAGGTTATGCCAGGCTGGACCTTCAAAGTAAAAACTCCATCCAAGGATGTGCTAGCCAACTACGCTAGATTGACCAGAGTTTCTCTCATCTCCTTTGATAGGATCAGAGCATCGTAAATACTTAGTGTGGCAGGTAACTTCCTGAGATGAGCTAGTACATTGTAATACACTTTATTTATATTCTTCATTTCACTTTAAATATGTACTTCTTCCATTGCTGGAGGTAATTCTTCTTGAGTAATTATCTGCTTTCCTTTCTCCACTCGAGCTATTCTTAGAGGTAGCATTTTTCCACTTCATAAATGTACTCCTGTTATTTCTTCCTCCTTTGAACCCAGAGGTTCTCTTGTTGATGTAGTAGACTCTTCTGGTACTGTTTTTGTATCTTGAAATTTTAATCTGATTGTAAGTGGATTTTCTTTGCATTTGAGGACTGGCTCCTCGCTTTCCGAACTGTCATAACCGGTGTTGTCAATATCTTCTTCATTTTTGTCAACGTTTTCATCGAGAACTAATATGATTTGAGGAACATTTTGGGAATCTAAATTGAAGTTAGATAGATTGTGATTTGTTACATCATCACTAGATACAGTAAGAACGTAGTCAAAATCATCACTCTTATAATCATAAGACCCAGAGGGGTGAAAGAGAAATTATACAGAGCTAACGGTTCAAGGGATTTCTCCCTTAAATCCAGGATAACCAATCTAACGGGGTAGCCCCTATCCTAGCCTTATCACTATCCATCTTCGTCTCGTTCAAGGCATACTTCTTCTTGATCTTCTGTTGCGGCATTCTCTCCAGTGTAATCTCCATTTTTGGCCTTGGAGTTGGCAGACCTCGTGCAGCGGCTTGGTCTGAGATGATCTGTATCTGATCCATCATCTGCTTGGAAGACTTGGTCCAAACTGTTCTCCATCCGTCTCTGTGAGCATACGAATCTATTGGATAAAATGGCTCGACCAAAATTACATTTATGAAACCTCCTTCAGGTTCTTTTAAATATTCTTTTGTGATTGTTATATTTCCTTCTTTGTAATTCATCTCGAGCCAATCCTTAAAACTGAAACATCCTTCTATTGTGTGCCCGAGTAACCTATAGTATGGACAAAAATTGGGATAGTCCTTCTTGTTCATCTCTTCCGGCTTCTTCGGCTCGAGCAATCTGAACTTAGGCTTCTTCATCAAGTTTCTGAACATCTTAGCTAAGACATCATCTTTAAAGGAATAGTTCCTTTGTAGCCATTTTGAAATCGTCAGATCCTGTCATCCATTTGTCCTGTACGGCCTTTGTTGCTAACTGCCTGACTGTTATACTACGGACGGGGTTAACCATACTGCTGAGACTGACTGTACTGTGGAGGTTGATTATACTAGGGTGACTGAGTATGCTGCTGCGATGACTGCTCAGCTTGAATTCTCATCGTCTGCTTCCCTTTGTCGATTGTTGCCACTACGCCAGATCTCTTTTCATATGTATTGACCGGTCTAGTTTTTTATGCTTTTCTGCAGGCTCCATATGCTTAACTTCCTCTTGTAAACTACTCACTTTGCTGAGTAACTTCTTAAAGGGTTAAATAGTAAGACCCTTAAGCATGAAAGCCATTGGACCATGGATACTCATGAGTAGTATCTTGATCACATGTTGCTCCTGTAGCGAGGCTCACACTTCATGCTTAAGTTTCTCCATTGATATACCTAAAATATATAATATTTTTATGAACATTTTTATACTTAGTTTTGATGATATTGTACTTTTATGGAAGGTACTTGTGCGTTTTTCTTTCAAGTACATTTAAATGGATCAAATATATTAAAAGGAGTGAAAAAGGATCAAATTTGGAGCAAAAATGAAGAATGTGTTAAAATTAATTGGAGCATCTAAGCACCCAGATATGGTGCCTAAGTGATAGCAGATAGAGAGGGTCATACCTAAGTGCCAGAGACCCTGCACTTAAGCACCAGACAGTTATTTTGCATATTTAAATAATATTTACCAAAATTTGAAGAGGTTTTTGAGGCATCCTTTGGTATAAATGTGGGTAACTAATCAAGGGCACCAAAAGACATTCAAATTTCACTTGAAAGGATGCATCTCTTGGGTAGATTCATTGAATATGGACACATTTTGAAGAGACACCAAGGCACCTTTTGGAGAAAATATAAAAGAAGGACTTAAAGTGTGTAAAAAGGGGGTGTGTTGAGTTCTTTTAGAAAGAGGAAAGTTAGAGTTTGTAGAGAGTAGTTTAAGTAAGAATTTGTAGGATTCTTAATTAGGTTTTCCTCACACTTTTTCTTCTTCTTAGTGAAAGAGAGGGTTAGTATGGATTTTTAAGTAAAATTCTATTGTGTAGAAAGATTTAAACACTCTTGGGTTGAGCAACTAGTCGAAGGTAGGCTTGTAAGATAAAGGATGAGATTCAAAGGAACTTCAAGAGTTTGGTGGAGTGGAAATTGAGATAAGTTTTTATCTTTATACTTCATTTGGTTTTAATTGAGACTTCTTGTGTTTTCTACATGGTTTCTACTTTTAAACTATTTGTGGTTGTGTTTTCTCCAAGAATTTTGAGCAGTCTTCTTTATCTTTTTTCCTTAAAATGAAAAGTAATTAAGTGTTGGATGAAAGTTGTGGAAGTATTGATCTTTAATGTTGGAAGAAGTTGTGTTGATTCAATCCTTTCACTTCATTTACTTCTTAATTTGGCCAATCATGACGTTAACATTTGTTGTCAGAACATGTAAGATCCTAGTATGTATTGTCTCAATCAACAATAGGTAGGAATCTCTTGGGATTTTTTGGATGAGAAAGTAATTCATATAATCTTGTGCAAATAAATAGGGAAATATACTTTGATGGGTGTAGAATTAGAGATTTTAGGATGACAGACTAAAACCCCTAATTTGGTTTATTGCTTTAGATTTTGATGCAAGAGTTAGCCCCAGTTGAAGAGAAAGAAGGAAATTCTAGAGTGAGAGCTAGTATCTTCTCTACCTAACTCATCTTCAGAACTATTTAAACTTTAAACTAGCAATGTTCTTTATAACATCTTTAGTAAGGGTAAAGAATAAAATTACTCTTGTTTGGCACAACACACTTTTGATTACTTCCACAACAAAGTTCCTTTACTTATTACTAATTCATGATAAGGAAAAATATATTTTCATTTATAATTCTTTAAATCTTATAAAAATTTTGCTATAGTTAGATAATTCTTCCATTTATCTTATAATTTAAGAAAATACCAAAAGAATCGTATTTTAAAAGTTTACTGTTATCTAAAAATGTTTAAGTGTCATTTTCTAAATAGAATTTGTGTTAAAAAAACTTTTTATCTTTTCAATCTCCATAAATTTGCCCGTGGGATCGATATTTCAGGGCTTAATCAAAAAGTCATATATTACTTGATAACGATAAGTATACTTGTGTAGAATCCCTAAATTAAAATATCACTGTTGTATTCTTATTTACATCAAAATCAAGTTTTTTTGCATTGTTGTAAGAAAAATATTTTATATAAAAAATATAAGTTTAATTGGATTACCAAAACATAAATTTTACCAGTTTTCAAGAGGAAGTAAGAGAATTGGGATCAAGTTTTTAGCCACCGTTGTCGAAATATCGAAAGAAAAATAAAATTTTCTTTGGATTTGAATTTAAAATATAAATTAAAAAGAATTTTTAGAAAAATAAAATTTTTATTTTTAAAATGTCTTATTTAAACCTTATTTATTATTGTGTGTTATTTTATTTTATTGTTGTTTTTATTTTTGTGTTATAATAGTTTATGCGAAGTTCAGGTTCTAAAGGACTTGTGCGATACGATTCTGAATTAGAATGAAATATTAGAAAAATTAAAAAATTAAAAATACAAAAAAAATTCATAAATTTCAATAAATGGCAAATTAAATTATTCAAAATACTGAAATTCATCATGAATTAAGACCTTTAAGAGATTATGCAAATCCTACAATGGATGAACTTCATGGTAGTATTCAAAATCCTGCTGCAGCTGCTAATTCATTTGAACTTAAACCTACTATTATCCAAATTGTATCTAATAATCAGTTTGGGGGGGATCTCCAACTGAAGATCCAAATTTACATCTTGCCAATTTTCTAGAATTGTGTACTGCATTTAAATATAATGTTGTTTCTGATGATGCTATTAGGCTTGGGCTTTTTCCATTCTCACTTAGGGATAAGGTAAGATATGTTTAAATTCTTTAGCGCCTGGATCTATCAGAACTTGGGGTGATTTAGCACAAAAATTCCTTGCTAAATATTTTCCAACATAAAAAACTACGAAGCTTAGAAATGATATTACATCTTTTTATCAGTTTGAAAGAGAATCTATTTACGAAGCTTGGGAAAGATTTAATGAAATCCTAAGAAAGTGACCACACCATGTTGTGCCAGATTAGTTAATTATTCAAAATTTTTATAATGGATTAGCTGGATCTCTTAAATCTATTATCGATGTCGCTGTCGGTGGTTCATTAATGTCTAAACTATTTCCTGAAGCTTTTGCTTTAATTGAAGAAATGGATACTAATAATTTTAATGGCCTTCTGAAAGGGTACATCCTAAAAATGTAACAAATATTCCTGATTCTGAAGCTTTTGCCATGTCAGCAAATCCAGTTGCTACACTTTCAAGAAAGATAGACCAATTTGGAATGAATTTTTCTCAACCAAATCCAATGATTGAAGAGAATTCATTAGGCCAAATGGTAGATTCTCAAAGATCAATTGAGACTTTGAATGCTATTAATAACAAGTCAAATAACCCATATTCAAATTACTATAATCCAGGTTAAAAAAATCATCCTAATTTTAATTGAAATAACAATTTGGGTGCTACCAATCAACAATAGGGAATCAACCAAGTAAACTCATTGGGGGAACAAGAATAACCAAGGTAATAGTAATTATAAACCTACCTATCCTCCAGGTTTCAATAATAATCGATAATTTAAGGATAAGAAGTTTTCTATAGAAGAAGTGGTATTACCAATGAGAAATTAGTTACAAAGTCAAGGAGCTGCTATAAGAAATATTGATAATCTGTTGAGACAAATTGCAAATTCATTAAGTAACAAAACCTATGGAACACTTCCTAATAATACAAAATTTATTCCTAAAGACCAGAATAAAGATCAGGTAAAGGTTGTTCAACTTAAAAGTGGAAGAGATTTGGAAAGCAGAGTTCAAAAAGGGGTTGAAGTAGAGAAATAAGAAATTGAAAAATCTAAAGAGGACGCTCCAAAAGATTTTGAGAGTCCTATTTCTCCACTTAAGATTAATTTAGGAAAGCTACCACCACCTCCATTTCTTCAAAGATTTGTCAAAAAAAGTTGGATAAGAAATTTTCAAAATTTATAGAAATATTTAAGAAACAAACAATTAACATTCCTTTTGTTGAAGCTTTAGAACAAATGCTAAGCTATGTGAAGTTTATGAAGGATATTTTTAACAGAAAAAGAAACTTTGAAGATAATGAGACTGTTGCACTTAGTGAGGAGTGTAGTGCTATAATTCAGAAAAAAATTCCTGTTAAGCTTAAAGAACCTAGAAGCTTCACAATTCCATGTGCAATAAGAGACATATATTTTTGGAAAAGTTTTATGTGATTTGGGTACAAGCATTAACCTTATGCCATTATCTATATATAAAAGACTAAGATTAAGAAAAATATCTCCTACAAATGTAACCTTGCAATTAACAGATCGTTCTATAACATATCCTAAGGGAGCTGTAGAAGGTGGACCGATTTATCTTTCCCGTTGATTTCATTGTGTTAGATATGGAGGAAGATAAAGAGATACCTATCATTTTAAGGAGACCTTTTCTAGAAACAGTCATAACAATGATAGATGTCCTAAAATGAAAATTAAATATGCGTGTTAATGATTAAACAGTCACTTTTAATTTTTCCAAATCAATGAAATACCTTGCAAAAGGTAAAGATGATGAATGTTTTAGGATGGATGCAATGAGATATCTTACTGAATGCCATTTAAAAACAACTTATGAAGAGAATTCATAATTAAAAGAATTGGAACATGAGCAAGAAGTGGAATTATAACATCTTACTGATTTTATTGAAGAAAATTCAAATTTTGTTAAAAAAAAGTTTGAAGTTTTGGACATGACAGAAAAAGACAAATCTTTTTGTCCATCAATTGAGAAACCTCCTGAACTTGAATTGAAGATACTTCCTAAGCATTTAAAATATGCCTTTTTAGGTGATTCCTCAACTTTACCGATTATAATTTCCTCGAATTTAACTTCTAAAAAAGAAGAATGTTTGCTTGAAACTTTAAAGAAATATAAGAAAGCCTTTGGATGGACAATTGCTGATATTAAAGAAAGCATTACTTCAATTTGTATGCATAGAATCCTAATGGAAGAGAACTGTAAACCCAAGGCTGATCCTCAAAAGAGATTAAATCCAGTTATGAAAGAAGTTGTTAAAAAAGAAATTTTAAAGTGGTTAGATGTTGGGATTATTTATCCTATTTTAGATAGTGCTTGTGTTAGTCCTATTCACTGTGTTCCTAAGAAAGGAGGAGTTATTGTAACTGTTAATGAAAAGAATGAATTAATACCATCAAGGCAAGTTACAGTAAGACAAATATGCATTGATTATAGAATATTAAATCTTTCCACAAGAAAATATCATTTTCCATTACCCTTTCTGGATCAAATGTTGGATAGACTTGCTGGGCATAAATACTTTTATTTTCTGGATGAATATACTGGTTACCACCAAATACAAATTGCTCTTAAGGATTAAGAGAAAACAATGTTTACCAGTCCTTATGTTACTTTTGCTTTTAGAAGATTACCCTTTGGATTTGTACGGCTTATTTTTTAGGTTGTGTTTTATTTTAAAAGGGGGGGTCGCCTAACAGAAGCTGTCGGCGAATTTTAATTTGATTTAAATAAATAATTTTGAAAAGTAGTATTTGATTATGAAAATAATTTTAAATTTGAAAATCTTAAGATATGAGATTAAATTGATCTCACATCCCGAATAGTTTATATAAACGAGCACCACATCACAAGCCGTGTATCTATCCCGAAGAATAGACACACTGCTTGATGATGGGGCTCGATTAAATAAACTAAAAGATTTGTGACATCCGTTTGGTCTGCGAACCAATTTTATAAGCCGACAAATTCCTCGCTTAATATGAAAGCATTAAACGAGTTTATATTACCCAGGTTCTTTAAAATTCCATATAAGGGCAAGCCCCTATAGTTAATTACATCTTAAGTGACGGGAATCACCTAAGAAAACTCTCGATAATAATCAATAATTCTGCTCTCAAGAATTTCAAAGTTTAAGTTCTCAAAGGATTGAAGTTTGGGATTTCAATAGGGAATGGATCAAATTTGGAACATTTTGTTTTGGGAATCCAAAGGAAGAAAAGTAGGAGAAATCACAGATTCGAAGCGAACTTCGGTAATTTCCCGACTATCCTATTGTTTGGCTTGAGTTTAGGAAAGTCCTAATATTTATTTAAATGTTTTGATCTTGCCAATTTTAATTAATTTGGACTTATATTTGTATGACACAATCATACGAATAGCCTCGAAGATGTGAGGGCTTATGTCGTATCGGACGACTACCTCGGAATCCTAAGACCGGTTAGGGCTTAATTTGCAATGCAAGTGCCTAACGAAGAGTCGAGGATTTATGTTGCACTAGGCAAACTACCTCGAAGTCCTATGGCTTTGTTGTTTAATTCTAAGAAAGTTTTCTTGAAGTAGACTCGAGTTTTCTGATGACGATGGTCGTGCTTGCCACCATGCTCCAAGCTCCTTATTGTTGCAGAGGTTTAGTTTTAGAAATCATAAATCAGGAGATGAGAAAAGTGTTTTGGTTTAGAGAAGTCTTAATTTCCAAGTGTTTTTGTGTTTTAATTAAAACAAGTCTTAAAGTTGATTATAACGACACCGGTTAAGATCCCACGGTTCCATCCTTCCGACATCATTATTTTTATCGGATTCACTTAGTCCAGATGAATTTGCTAAACTCAACTGAATGAGTTCCACACTTTCATTTAGACCGCGGGAAATCCCGTTAGCAACACGTAGGTTACATCATCCGAGGTATTCCCGATCATCCAACAGGACGTTTTAATTTAGTTGTAATTATAGTTTTGTGTTTTGTTTGTGATTAAATTTTGAGTTGTTTTATATTTTGAAATGTTGTGGCGGTGAATTTTATCTTGCAATGACTTTTAATTTAGTTTTGGTTTCAGTTTTAGGGGGCTATCCTAAAGGTGTGAGTTTTCATGCAACAATTGTTTATCATGCAAGAAAAGTAAGTGCAATGCGGTTAAATAAATTGCAATAATGTAAATTGCAAGAAAGTAAATTGCAATAAAATAAAAGCGTACCTGGAGGGTCTTCCCGTCATCCCAAGCTGCACTTAAAACACAATTAGAATATTTAAGCAAGTTCCTAGGTAAAGCTAAGGGAAGGGTTATGGTTTTCTACCAAATTCCTAATCCTATAGCTAGTCATTTCCTATGACGTCTAGGTTCTTTGTGTTTTTGTTTGAAGACGATTTTCTTCATCAAAGAATAATTAAGTTCAATTGTTCTTATAAACATCCTATCATATCGAGGAAGTGCTTAAGACAAATCTTAAACATCTTTTCAATATTTCTAGGATTGTTTTAAGTCCAAATGAATTTAATTATACAAATGAATTAATCGTCCTGGGATTCAAGTTTTGTTAACTTGCTCGAGTGAACTAGGACATTTGAATATCCTATAGGTGAAGTAACATTTCATTTGATATTCTGTTTAGGAGTTATGATAACTAAAGCTTTTGAGGGTAAATTGGTGTTCAAATGGTTTGTAATTTAGTTTAATTTCAATTAATGGGTTTAAATTTGGAATAGTGTTCAAGTTATTTTAGGTTTATTTTGAATTCTTTATGTCTTTGGTGATGTTATGTTTAATTCAACTTAATTTAATTTAATTTAATTTAATTGAGTTTTAATTTAATTTAATTCAATTTAATTCAATTTAGTTTGATTTGATGTTACATTAAATTAATTTGATTTGATTTAATTTAATTTGATTTAATTTAATTTAATTTAATTTAATTTAATTTAATTTAATTTAATTTAATTTTATTTTATTTAATTTGATTTAATTTAATTTTATTTAATTTAATTTTATTTAATTTTATTTATTTAATTTAATTTAATTTAATTTAAGTTATTTAATTTAATTTAATTTGTTTGTTTTATTTATTTTAATTTGATTTATTTATTTAATTTAATTTAATTTAATTTGATTTATTTTAATTTAATTTAATTTTATTTTATTTTTTTATTTTAATTAAAATTTTAAAAGAGTTTAATAATTTAATTTTAGTTTAATGATTAAGTCTTTTAATTTTTTAAATTTGAGTTATCATTTTAATTAAGAATTGAATATTAATGAGATAATTAATTTAGGGATTTTTAAATTAAAGAATAAATCTCTTCCTAATAATATCCCTATTTTATTAATTCCAATTTTATTATTCTTCCAAATTTAATCAATTATTTAATTAAGGTTTAATTATTTTAGAATTTGTTTAATGGGTTTCTACCCTTTAATTATTTAAATTTCAATCATCCAAATTAGATTAGGATCAAATATTTTACTTGTTAATTTTTTTATTAAACCTAAAGTTTTAATTAAGGGTTAAAAATTTTAATTACCACTTTACCCTTTAAGCTTAATAATTTCATAACTCACTAAATTGAACTCAAATGAACTTGAAATTTTTATGTGACTTCACTCATATCTCAATAAAGACATGAGAGGAGAAAATGTGATTTTTCTTTATTTAATTTATTTATATAATTATTTTTGATGAAAAATAGAGATTTCCAAGAAAAATTTAATAACATGACCAAGGGAAAGTTTCTGTCCTTAAGAAAATTAGGAGACATTTCTAATGACTGAGAGACCACTTGGACCAATTTTGGTGATTTTTTGAATTATATTATTTTTATTATAATTATTTTAAGTTTTGGAGTGTTAATTAATTTAAAAATAAAATAAATGTTGAAAAATAAATTTTATATTTTTCAAAAATCTCTCTGATATCAAGAAAATTAGAGAATCAAATTTTACAATTTTCTGATTTTTCTATGATTTATTATAATTATTTTAGTGAAAATGCTAGAAAATACATTTTTTTAATTTTAAAATTACCCTAAAGCTTTAAAATTTAATATCTCACTAAATAGACCTAAGAAAAATATAGGGTTTGTTCCTAAGTGATTAAAATTCAAAATGTGACATTTTGGTGAATTTTATTATTTTTGTGATTTTTATTATTTTTTAATTATTAAAAATATTAAAATGTTATTAAAAATCAACTTTTTAGAAAATTGAAATTTTAATTTTTATAAATTCCCGATATCGGAGAGGCTCCAAAACCGATTTGGTGAATTTTTAAAAAGTATTTCGAAAGTTATGAATTTTTAAAGTTTAAAATGACTAAATGGCTTAATCAACCCAATTAGTGGGGCTAACCAAGTCCAATTGACCTCAAATTTTTATGGTGGGTTCCTATGATCCTAAAGGTCAGTGGAGAATTAATTTCAAGTCAATTTGATGTATGGTTAGCTCTAATTAATTAGAGATCCATTTTGGGTGTTTAAGCCAATTAGGCTTGTTTTAAATGAACTAACTCAACACCTATTTTTCCTAGGGCCCTCTGGTCATAAGGAACATCACCAAATTTTTCTAGAATTTATTTCACAACATGCTATTTATTGGAATTAAAATACTCAAAAAAGTAACCTGAATTTGAAAAATCAATAACTTTTCATAGGGATGGCCTCTAACTTTGGAAAATTCAGGGAATGTTCCCAAATTCAGAGACTTCAAAAGCCGTATGGTCTCATGCCATGGTGAATTATATACATGCATGGAGAATTAAAAGTATGCAGGGAGTAAATAAATTATAAAAAATAAAATACTTGATGAAATTAAATGATTTCTTTTCCACATTATTCTCCTCATTCATCGAGCAAGAGGGTATTTTTATTTTATTTTTTCGATTTTTCTACACGAGTTATGAATTTTTGAAGTTTAGGGAATTAAATAAATAGAAAATACCCCTAATTTTCTATTTATCCACGCGGCGCCAACTCATCCTCGGCATCTCCGAACGCACACGCGTCGCGCTCCCATTCGACGCCGCCATCCGACTCGGCGCTCCGGGGCCCGCCGTATCGTTCCGTCTTCCGATCCGACGCGATCCCGGCCGTCCGTCCGCGCGTGTATTAAATGGACGGCATCCGTTCATCGTCCCCAAGTGTTCTCGCCCGAGAGCCGTCCACACTAAATCCCTAAGATCTCACTCGATACTCAATGGATTTTCATGTTCTTATGCTCTATGGATTCATCTTGAAGAGACGAACACATCTATACGGCTATCATGCATTGAAATTAAAGCATTCGAAATGGAGAATCTCTAGAAGCTCGGGATGAAGAATTAGCTCATACCTTTGCTCAGAGAAGTGTGGCTTCAATCTGAGAGTTGTTGCACCTTCGATTGGATCCTAGCGAAGCTCCGGATGAAGTCTCCCGGTCCAGTGAATTGTGCAGGTTGGATTTCGACCAAGCCCGATCACAAAGCTTGGAGGGCCGGAGCAACTCGGGTGGCCCGGAGATGGGGCTTTTGCCGGTGGACACCTTCCCTTGGTCCGGTGAAGGTGTAGGACCAATCGATTTGAGGATTGGTCCACCTGTGGAGAAGTGTCCCGGTTTTGGGTGGAATTTCAACTCGAAATTGAGCTCGCGAGAGAAGAAATGGCAGGGGGATCTCACCTGGGGATCAAGTGCTCTGTGTATGGGGAGGAGTCCGGAACAATTTTGGCGAGTTTCCTTAAGGTTTTGTTTCGAGCACCTCTCATGGCCGAGAGGGGTGGTGTTTAAATAGGAGAGGGTGGAGGGCCTCCCGGGGAGAGTTAGGGCTTGGGATCGGCTGCTCTTGGCAAGAGAAGAACGGATCCAATGGCCACTGGGGATGGGGCGGCTCGAGCAGGTGAGAATTCCAAGTTGGGCTCACATGCGAGCTCTCGGCCATGGTTTTTC
The DNA here is from genome assembly GCA_022702705.1 of Papilionanthe hookeriana x Papilionanthe teres. Lineage (NCBI taxonomy): Eukaryota > Viridiplantae > Streptophyta > Magnoliopsida > Asparagales > Orchidaceae > Papilionanthe > Papilionanthe hookeriana x Papilionanthe teres. The sequence continues at coordinate 143,878,729 of CM040421.1, forward strand.
CGGCGGCCTGGTGGCCGGCCGGCCGAGCATGGGTCACCCTCAAGGTCGGGTGGGTCGGTGGCGGGACTTGGTGCAAGCAATTGGCAATTGCCATGTGTAAAGAGCTTGGATTGAAATGGAATGGGGGGAAGACCATTTTGGGTTCAAATGAGTCAACCCATGGTTTTGGGCTAGGTTCACCACCCAAGGCCTGGTCTTGGCTGAAAAAATCACTTGGGTCGCCCAAGAGAGAATGGTGTGGTCTCCATCCATGATGAGGTGGCTAAGCATGGTTTAGTGTGTGACATGTTTAAGGTAAAAAGGGTTTAAGGAGGATTAGGAAAGGGGCCCCTCCTTTTGCCATTAATGGCTTGATCACATGTCAAGCCTTCCATGGCTTCATGTGGCTTGTCCATGGCTTGCATGGCTCACCTTTGGCTTGGCAAAAAGTTTGGTCAATTTCATGAAAATGGATTTTAGGAATTTTGGTAATTTGATGGAAATTTGTATGAAACTTGATTTGGAATTATTTGATGATGAATTTAGGACTTAGGTAATGGATTTAATTAAGTGGATGACAAATGGAGATGTCATGTGGGCTTTAGGGTAGATTTTGGGCCTTTGGATGTGGTGAAGTGGGCTTTTAGGAAAGTTTAAGGGAAATGTGCTCTTTGATTTTAGGATGGGCATTTGGGTAAAGATTTTGTGAAGAAATTTGTCAAATAAATGTCATAATTGGTTTGGGGATGTTCTATGAAGGGCTTGGAGTCAATTTGGTGTGATTTGGAGTTGAATTGGTTTGAATTTGGGTTTATTTGGTAAGTGGGCCTATATGGGTCCAAGTGGGCCAAGTTGGGCTAATGTTGGGCTAGGGTTGAAATTGATGTAAAATTAATGTTGAGAAATGTTTATGGGAGTATTTCAAAGAGGTTTTGACTTTGGTTGGGCTTTGATTTTGGGGTTTGGGCTCATTTGGGTTAGGTTTGGGTTTAGGTCAAAAATTGGGCTTTAAGGCCAAAAGTGAAATTGGATCCAAATGTCAATCAAATTGGACTTGGATTTGGTCTAGATTGGTGTTGGGAATGTTGAATTGAAGTTTAGAATTGAATTGGACCAGAATTTGGGTCAATTGGATAGGTTTGGTTTGACATTGGGTTCACTTTGGGTTAAAATGGGTCCAATTGGGGGTTTTGACAAAAGTGGGGTAAATTGACAAAATTGTCCCATGGTGTAGTTGGACAAAATGAAATTAGGAATATTTGGGATTTTCTGGAATTTTCTGGGAATTTTCTGAATTTTTGGATTTTTTGGCCAAGAGGGGTATTTTGGGTATTTGGAGGGTATTGGGAGGTTTTCTTGGAATTTTTGGTATTTTTGGGTATGGATGATCAATTTGAGTGTTGTGGAAATATTTAAGATTAATTTTGAGGAATTTTGGGTGATTTAGGAAATTTTGAAAAATTTGGGTAATTTCAAGGGTTTTGGGTAGGCTAGGCGGGTGTAGGGTCCCGGGGGACAAAAATTGAAAATTTGGAAAATTGAAGATTGGGTGAATTTGAGTGGAGTGAAATCATTTTGGTTGAGCCATGAAGCCATATCAAGCCCACATGAGCCATGAAGGGACTCATTTGAGGCATTCACTATGTTGTTCCTAACCCTCTTAGCCAAGGGCTTAGGGGTTAAGGACCATCCATGTGAATCACCTACATGAGTCGGGAGGTCGAGTTGGGTATGGGTGTGTTTTAAGAAGTGTGTGAAAGTGTAGTGTATAAGTGTAGTGTGTGTGTAGGTCAGCCCCTTCACCAGACCAGGCCACCCAGGGCAGTCCTAAGGCCAAAGAGTTCTATAGGAACTCATCCTTAAACTTCCACATTTGATTTCAACCCTCTAGGTGATTAGGGGTCTACAGGTCAAGTTTGTGGAGTTTGAAGGGAGTTAAGAAGTGGTTTGAGTTTCTAAAAGGTGGGTCCCAATTCTAGTCCTCTAAGATAGTCAAAGGAAAAGCCTAAGGCTAGATCCTAAGTACTAAAGAGAAGAAGAGAAGACCTCATCAAAAATGAGGTCAACAGGATTATGTAATGCCCCTGCTATATTTCAAAGATGTATGCTAGATATTTTTTGTGATTTAATAGAAAAAGAAATTGAAGTTTTTTACGATGATTTTTCTATATCTGTAACTTTATTTGAATCATGTTTAGAATATTTTTCACGAGTTCTTAAATGATGTGAAGAAACAAACTTAATTCTTAATTGGGAAAAATGCCAGTTTATAGTAGCAGGAGGAGTTATTTTAGGACATCACATTTCTGATAAAGGTATGGAAGTAGATCCAATAAAAATTCAAGTGGTCACTAATTTACCTCATCCAACCAATGTGAGGGAAATTAAGAGTTTTTTTAGGACATGCTTGATTCTACATGCGTTATATTAAAGATTTTTGAAAAATTTCTAAGCCTCTATGCCATTTGCTTGAGAAAGATGTGATTTTTAATTTTGATAAATATTTCCAAAATGCTTTTGAACTTTTAAAAGAAAAATTAATCACTGCACCAGTTATTTTTTCATCAGATTGGAAAAAACCTTTTGAATAATTTGTGATGCAAGTGATTATGCTATTGGAGTTGTTTTGGGACAGAAATATGATAAAATTTTCAAAGTAATTTACTTTGTTAGTAAAACTCTTAATGAAGCTCAAATTAATTATACCACAACTGAGAAAGATTTATTAACAATAGTATTTATCTTTGAAATGTTTAGATCATATTTAATTGGAACTTAATGTGTGGTGCATACTGATCATTGTGCTATAATTTATTTATTAAAAAAGAAGGATGCAAAACCTAGACTGATAAGCTGTGTTCTTTTTTTGTAAGAATTTGATTTTAAAATAGTAGATAGAAAGGGGCTGATAATCAAATTGTTGATCATCTATCCAGGCTTAATTTTGAAAAATTACTTTGTTCCGAAGAAGAAATTAATGAACATTTTTCAGATGAAAAATTAGTCAATATTAATGAATGGCGTGTTCCGTGGTATGCAAACATTGTGAACTTTATTGTTAGTAATATTTTACCTTATGGTCTAACACACCAACATATTTTTATCTGTAGCAAAGACTTATTTTTGGGACAACCCATTTTTGTTTAAACAAGGGAAGGATTTAATTATTTGAAGATGTGTGCCTTTCTAAGAAACTTTTGAAATTATCCAATAATGTCATAATTTTGATTTTGGGGGACATTTAGTGTTGATAAAATAGCATATAAAATCTTACAATATGAATTTTATTGGCCTACTATCTTTAGAGATGTAAATGCTTATATTAAAAATTGTGATTGGTGTCAACGTGTAGGTAATATTTCTAGAAGAAATGAGATGCCCCTCAATTATATTTTCGAAGTTAAAATATTTGACGTTTGGGGATTAGAATTTATGGGACCATTTAAACCATCTTTCAAAAATTTCTAAATATTGTTAGCAGTAAACTATTTATCTAGATAGATAGAAGTTGTTGCTTTACCTCGATGTGATGCTCAAAGTGTTGCAAAGTTCTTAAAAATGAATGCAGATTTGGAATGCCATGAGCTATCATAACAGTGCGGGAGGTCATTTTAAAAATGTGTTAAGAGAAAAATTATTGAAGAAATATCTATTCTATCATCGAATTTTTACTGCTTATCATCATCAGACAAGCGATATGGCTGAAGTTTCCAATCAAGAAATCCAAAGAATTCTGGAAAAATCTATTAATCCAACAAAAATGGATTGGTCAGTCAAACTTGATTTTATTTTTTGGGCTTATAGGACTGCTTATAGAACTCCTATAGGAATGACACCATTCAGGTTAATTTATGGGAAAGCTTATCTTTTACCAGTGGATGTTAAGCATAAAGCTTATTAAGCTATTAAGGAATTCAATTATAATTTAAAGGATGCTGGTAATAAGAGATTATTACAATTAAATGAGCCGGAAGAGATAAGGAATGAGTCATATGAGAATGCTAAGATTTATAAACATAAGATGAAAAAGTGGCATAATCGGAAGATTCTTGCTAAAAATTTTGAGCCAGGATAACAAGTATTGCTTTATAATGCAAGATTGAGATTATTTTTAAGCAAACTTTAGTCCAAGTGGATGGGCCCATTTATTATGGTAAAAGTTTATCCCTATGGAGCTGTGGATATTAAGAATCCTAAAACCCTAAAATTTGTTAAAGTGAATGGTCATAGATTGCAACCTAATTTCTTAGGGGATTAGACTAAAGTGAATGATGCTTTGATGTTGGGTCACCCAGAATAAGCAATGGGTACGTTGGGCTGACGACGTAAATCAAGCGATCTGTGGGAGGCAACCCATTTTTATCGATGTGCTTTTGTTTTGTTGTTGTGTTTATTTTTGGAAAATTATGGTAGAATTTTGAACTTTTGGTGATAATTTTAAGGCTTTGAATGATGTCATAGACGTGTAAGAACGAGTTTTTAAACGTTAAGCTGACCTGTTCTTAATTAAGCACTAGCACCTAAGCGCCCAAAACTGGCGCTTAAGTGTCGGAGTAATAAAAATGCGCCTAAATAATGTTTTAGAAAAATTAAACGTGGGAAAGTGGCCTTGAATGTTATTTGGTAGTTTATAAATGTGAGAAGTGGGTATAGGCTTTACTTAAGTCTATAAATAGCATGGAAATGAAGAGGAAACTTCCTTTCAAAGTCTCCATTCTTAAGTCTATGAGAAGAGAGATTTGAGTTGTTTAAGGAGTGATAAGATTGCAAAATGTCTTCTTGGGAGATTAAATTTAAGAAGGAGGAAGCCATTAAGAAGAAGTTTATAAGTCAATGTGTTGTATAATGGATTTCTAGCCATTAGTATCGAAGGAATAACGGAGAAGATTGCTAAGATTGAGGTTGGTGTGGCATCAATTGAGGTAAAGGTAAATGAAACTAACACACATTTAGCGCATATTGGTTGGTAACTCAAAATGCAATTCAATCATTCAAGTTATATTGAAGAAGTGGACAAGGCGATGTATCTAAAAAACAAATGGATTGAAGAGGATTCTATCAGAGTTCTTGATCATCTTTCATTTTACCAAATCTTTATGACAAATGGTTAAGAAGGAACAACTAAAGATCAAGGATATATTCCACCTAGCGGAGAATGAAATTAAGTTTTATGTTTAGTTTGTTTGCTTGTTTGTTTTAAATGTTTAATGTAAGTTTTTCTTGTGTTATGATGAATTAGAGGGTATCTCATCCAAAACTTTTTTGAAATGAGATTAGACATGTGATGTGTGTTTGTACTTGTTTAATATATGTTAATGAAAGTGCTCTGTTTGTGTGAAAATTTTTTGTGTTATTTTGATCAAATCTAAGTTGTAAAATGTTGAAAATTTTTGAGAGAGAAGAGAAGAGAAGGGAAGAAATTTGTATTATGATTTATTTAAGACCATGTAAGGGTGGTTAACTTTGGAAGTTGTAAATTTTAATTGAAATTTGGAAAAATTAAAATTTGTGCACTGGAGCCTAAGTTCCAAAATCCGCGCTTAAGCGTGACCAAACCTAAGAGCCCCGCGCCTAAGCGCCGGTTCACTAAAACTGGTTTATGACGGTTTTAAGTGTCAAAAGCCACCATTTCTTTCCCATTTTATCATCTTCTTCCTCAAGCTTTCACATTTTTACTCCTAAGGCATCCCTCTAAGTGAAGATTTCTTGGTGGAATCAAGCCAAATTTGTTGGATTTCATCTTTTTAAGGTTAGAGCTTCTATGTTTTGTAAAACTTTTTTATTTTCACCATAGGTTTTGAGTTTATGATGAAAATTTAGAAATTTTACTATTCATGGTGAAAATTTGATATAAATGGGTGGATTTTACATGGAAGAGTAAGTTTAAGCTTTTAGAAGTTAGATCTTGTGAGTTTAAGTTGATTTGTAATTTATTGTGGATTTATTTACAAATTTTAGAATGGCACCAACAATGAAGCGAAGTAAGGGGAAAGGTACATTTGATTCGAACAAATTTGTAAGTTCCAAGGCTCGGGATCGTTATGCCGAAGCACTTCAATCGAGGAAGTTAACCCTGAGCAATGTTTTAAAAATTCGGGTGGAGAAGTAGAAGATCTTATTGTTTGCCGATAGTGGGATCGATTCTATTGTTTTTCTATTGTTGCAGTGATCTCTGTGGTTAGAGAGTTTTATGCAAATCTGCCTGAATCTGAAGACGATCTAGTGATGGTGAGAGGAAGGACAGTAGCACTTACACCTGAGGCAATCAATTAATTTTACGAAGAATACTTTGTGTTTTGGATGAGATTATATCTTCATTAACTGCTGGAAGAGATCTTTGGAAAATACTAGTGGTAGAAGAGTGAATTTCTCTACATCAAAGATGGATGCCACAGCGAAGGCATGACATTATTTTATTTCTGCTCGTTTACTCCCCACTAATTATCTTAGTGAAGTGACCAGAGAGAGGGCTACACTGAACTACTACATATAGTAGTATAAGTCGATCAATATTGGATCTCTCATATATCAGATTATTTCCAGTCCTGCCAGAGCTGCTACAACTATAGGTTTGGGATTCCCTTCTTTAATATTTTCTTCATGTGAGCAAGTTGGTGTTAAATATGATAGTTGGAAGGAAATTTTTCAATTTATGAAGCCCATTACAAGTGTTAATGTGAAGTATTACTTTGAACATTCAATTTATTTGCTTGAGAGGAGGATTTTCTAGAAGTTCTGGTGTTTCTACATCACATACTTCTACATCTTGAGCTTCTACATCTCGTGGTACATCCAGTCCTGATTCACAATCTAAAATTTTGTAGACTATGGTGGATAATATGGATTATGCTATGGATAAAGTATCAAATCTTGAAAACTATGTTGATCATATTGATTCATATTTAGAAAGGCATAGTGATTATGAGGAGAAATACATCAAAATCAAATTCTTGGGGTTGAGGATTTTACATCTGAGACTGCATTGCTTTAGGATTCTTTCCCTATCGCAATGAAATACATTAAAATCAAACTTTTGGGGTTGAGGATTTTACATCCGAGATTGCATCGCTTTAGGATTCTTTCCCTATCGCAATGAAATACATCAAAATCAAACTTTTGGGGTTGAGGATTTTACATCCGAGACTGCATCGCTTTATGATTCTTTCCCTATCGCAATGAAATACATCAAAATCAAACTTTTGGGGTTGAGGATTTTACATCCGAGACTCGCATTGCTTTAGGATTCTTTCCCTATCGCAATGAAATACATCAAAATCAAATTCTTGGGGTTGAGGATTTTACATCTGATACTTCATTGCTTTAGGTTCTTTCTCTATTGCAATGAAATACATCAAAATCAAACTCTTGAGGTTAAGAAACTTACATCCAATACTGCATTGCTCTGAGTTCTGTCCTCATTGTAATGATTCAATCCAATCAATTCAATTTTCTTTTGAGGTTGAAGATGTCACATCTAAAACCACAAAATTCCAATTTTTCATTTCAAGTTCAAATTTCTTCGAATTAATTTTAACAAAACTTCAATCTAAATTGAAACTCAAACTAAAATCTAAGCTCACACATCAAAAGTTAAACTGAAACAAAATGAAACCTAAATCGAAATTCTCCCAGATCATATGAATTGGGATTCACCTCCTTTCCCTTTCCCCGGCGAGAGTTCAGGAATCTCCAGTCTCAGAGATATACTTGACACTCCCCAGCGGAAATTCTTTAATTTCGTCCTAAGTTTGTCACTTGGACATCTGTGTTAGTTTCGTTGATCTTTTCGGTCAATGGCAATACGCGCGGTGTGCTTGGTTAGCACACCACACCTATTGGGGTTCCATTTGTTGACCTCATTTTTGATGAGGTCTTCTCTTTCCTCTTTAGTACTTATGATCTAGCCTTAGGCTTTTCCTTTGACTATCTTAGAGAACTAGAAGTGGAACCCACCACTTAGAAATTCAAACCACTTCTTAAACTCTCTGCAAACTCCACAAACTTGATTGTAGACCCCTAATCACCTAGAGGGTTGAAATCAAATGTGGAAGCTTAAAGGATGAGTTCCTACAGGACACTTTGGCCTTAGGACTGCTCTGGGTGGTCTGGTCTGGTGAAGGGCTGACTTACACACACACTACACTCATACACTATACTTTCATACACCTCCCAAAACCACACCTGTACCCAACTTGACTCCTTGACTCATGTAGGTGATTCACATGGATGGTCCTTAACCCCTAAGCCCTCGGCTAGAGGGTTAGGAACAACATAGTGAATGCCTCAAATGAGTCCCTTCATGGCTCATGTGGGCTTGATATGGCTTCATGGCTCAACCAAAATGATTTCATTTCACTTACATTTACCCAATCTTCAATTTTCTAAATTTTCAATTTTTGACCCCCGGGACCCTACACCCGCCTAGCCTACCCAAAACCCTTGAAATTACCCAAATTTTTCAAAAAAATCTCCAAATACCCAAAATTCCTCAAGACCAATACCAAACATTCCCACATTACTCAAATTGATCATCCATAGCCAAAAATACCAAAAATTCCAAAAATACCTCCCAATACCCTCCAAATACCCAAAATGCCCCTCTTGACCCAAAAATCCAAAAATTCAGAAAATTCCCAGAAAATTCCAAAAAATCCCAAATATTCCCAATTTCTTTTTGTCCAACTATACCATGGGCCAATTTTGTCAATCGACCCCACTTTTTGTCAAAATCCCCAATTTGACCCGTTTTTAACCCAAAATGAACCCAATGTCAAACCAAACCTACCCAATTGCCCACATTTTTGTCCAATTCAATTCTAAACTTCAATTCAACATCCCCAACACCAACCTAGACCAAATCCAAGCCCAATTTGATTGGCATTTGAATCCAATTTCACTTTTGACCTTAAAGCCCAATTTGGACCCATGACCCAAACTTAGCCCAAACTAACCCAATTCAACTCCAATTAAATCCAAACCTTTTCTAAACCTTCTCTAACATCCCCACAAACAAAACACTAACATAATTTGCCCAAAATTTGGACCCAAACCCCACTCAAATTCAACCCAAAACTAAAAAGGCACAATTTTGACCTAAACCCAAACCTAACCCAAATAAGCCCAAACCCCAAAATCAAAACTCAACCAAACTCAAAACCTCTTTGAAACACTCCCATAAACATTTCCCAACATTAATTTTACATCAATTTCAACCATAGCCCAACATTGGCCCAAGTTAGCCCAATTTGACCTACATTGGCCCATTTACCAAAGAGGCCCAATCCAACCCAATTCAAACCCAAGTCACTCCAAACTCATTTCAAATCACTCATAACATATCCCTAAACCAAACCCAACAATTATTTGGCCCAAAATTCTACAAAATTCCCATCCATGAATTCATTCTTAAACCTAAAGGCCCATCCCCTTTAGCCTTCCTAAAAGCCCATCAAAAATGACTTCAAAAGGCCCAAAATTCATCCAAAGCCCACATGACACTTCCCCTCATCATCCATTTAATCAAAATCACCCCTAAGTTTCAAGATCATCATTAAACCATTCCAAATCAAGCTTCATGAAAATTCTCCACCAAAGTACCAAAATTTCTAAATCCTACTTCCATGAAATCAAGCCAAGCCATCCTAAGCTATATGCAAGCCATGAAGCCATGCATGAGCCCCATGGGAGCCATGAGAGCCATGGAATCTACTTTCCACCTCACCAAACCATTAATGGCAAGAGAGGGGATCCTTTTCTTAAACCCTCTCAAACCTTTTTTTACCTTAAGCATGTCACACACTAAACCATGCTTAGCCACCTCACCATGGATGGAGACCACACCATTTTCTCTTGGCTGATCCAAGTGAATCTTTTCAGCCCAAAACTAGGCCTTGGGTGGTGCACCTAGCCCAAAACCATGGGTTGACTCATTTGGACCCAAAATAGCCTTCCCCCCATTCCATTTCAATTTAACCCCTTTACACATGTCCATGGCCAATTGACTGCACTAAGCCCTGACCACGACCTCCCCGACCTCGAGGGTGACTCGACCTCGGCCGGCCGACCACCACGACCACCGAAAACCACCAGGCCGAGAGCACCTATGTGAGCCAAATTTTAGAATTCCCACTTGCTGAGCTGCCCCATGCCCAATGGCCATCATGGTTGTTCTTCCCTTGAACTAAGCAGCTGATCCCAAGCCTTAAACCCCCCTGGGAGGCCCTCCACCCTCTCCTATTTAAACACCACCTCTGTCGGCCATGGAAGAGGTGCTGAACCAACCTTAAGGAAACTCTGCCAAAATCATTCCAGACTACTCCCCACACATAGAGAACTTGATCCCCACCGAAATCCCCCTGCCATTTCCTCTCTGTGAGCTCAATTTCAGAGTTGAAATCCCAGCCCAAAACCATGACACTTCTCCACAGTGAGCCAACCCCCAAATTGATTGGTCCTACACCTTCACCAGACCAAGATAAGAAGTTTACCAGTAAAAGTCCCTTCTCCAGGCCACCCATCTGTTCCATACTCCAAGCTTTGTAATCGGCTGTGGTCGAAATCATACCTGGACAATTCACCAGGCCGAGGACTTCATCCGGAGCTTGCTTGGACCCGATCGAAGGTGACACAACTCTCGGATCGAAGCTTCACTTCTCCGAGCAAAGGTATGGACTCACTCTTCTTCCCGAGCTTACAGAGATTCTCTATTTAATTTGAGTCAATTTCAATACATGTTTACCATATGGATGTTTTCGTCTCCTTAAGACGAATCCATAGAGCATAAGAACACAAAAATTCGTTGAGAATCGAGTGAGAAATTAGGGTTAGAAGGTTGACGGTCACGAGTGCACACCAGTCGTAGATGATGACTGGGAGCCGTCGGATCGAGCATGTATCGAGCGGACGGTCTGGATTGAGCCGGACAGCGCGATGGTACGTGAACCGCGGGGCCCTGGAGCGCTGAGTTGGATGGCGGCGCCGAATCGAAGACGACACGCGGAGTTTCGGAGATGCCTAGGTTGAGTCGGCGCCGCGTGGATAAGTAGGAAATTAGGGTATTTTTGATTTATTTAATTCCCTAAACTTCAAAAATGCATAACTTTGTGTAGGAAAATCAGAAAAATAAAATAAAAATACCCTCTTGCTCAGTGAACAGTAATGTGGAAAAGAAATCATGTAATTTCATCAAGTATTTTATTTTTAATTATTTATTTACTCTCTGCACTATTTTCAATTCTCCATGCATATATACAATTCACCATGGCATGAGACCATAGGGCTTTTGAAGCCTCCGAATTTGGGAATATTCCCGAATTTTCCAAAGTCGGAGGCCACCCCTATGAAGAGTTATTGATTTTTCAATTCTAGGTCACTATTCTGAGTATTTTGGTGATGTTTCTTATGACCAGAGGACCCTAGGAAAAATGGTTTTTGAGTTAACTCACTTATAATAAACCTAATTGGCTTAAACACCCAAAATGGAGCTTTAATTAATTAGAGCTAATCATACATCAAATTAACTTGAAATCAATTCTCGATTGACCTTTAGGATCGGAGGAACCCACCATAAAAGTTTGAAGTCGATTGGACTTGGTTAGCTCTATCAAATGGGTTGATTAAGCCATTTAGCCAAACTTAAACTTCAAAAATTCATAACTTTCAAAATCCTTTTAAAAAATTCACCAAATTGGTTTTGGAACCTCTCTGATATCAGGGGAATTTGAGAAAATTAAAATTGCAATTTTCCAAAAAAGTTGATTTTTTACATTATTTTAATATTTTTAATAATTTAAAAATAATAAAAATCACAAAAATAATAAAATTCACCAAAATGTCACATTTTGAATTTTAATCACTTAGGAACAAACCCCACATTTTTCTTAAGTCTCTATGATGAGATATTAAATTTTAAAGCCCTAAGGTAATTTTAAAATTAAAAAATGTATTTTCTAACATTTCCACTAAAATAATTCTAATAAATCAAAAAAAATCATAAAATTATAAAAATTGGTTCTCTGGTTTCCTTGATATCAGAGAGATTTTTGAAAAATATAAAATTCATTTTTCAACCTTTATTTTATTTTTAAATTAATTAATACTCCAAAACTCAAAATAATTATAATAAAAATAATATAGTTCAAAAAATCACCAAAATTGGTTCAAGTGGTCCTCTGGTCATTTGGAATGTCTCATAATTTTCTTAAGAACAGAAACTTTCCCTTGGTCATGTTATTAAATTTTCCTTGAAAATTCTTATTTTCCACCAAAAATAATTATATAAATAAATTAAATACAGAAAAATCACATTTTCTCCTCTAATGTCTTGATTGACATATGAGTGAAGTTACATAAAAATTTCAAATTCTTTTAAGCTCAATTTAGTGAGTTATGAAATTAGTAAGTTTAAAGGGCAAAAAAGTAATTAAAATTTTAACCTATAATAAAAAAAAAAATTAGGTTTAATTAAAAGGGTGGGTAAAATATTTGATACTAAGTTGATTTTGGATGTTTGAAACTTAGGTAGTTAAAGGGTAGAAACCTACCTATTAATTTGAAAATAATTAAAATAAACCTCAATCAAACAATTGTTTAAACTCGGAAGAATAATAAAAAAATTGGAATTATTAAAATAGGGATATTATTAGGAAGAAATTTATTCTTTGATCTAAGAATCCCTATATTAATCACCTCAATAATATTCAATTCCTAATTAAAATGATAATCCAAATTCAAAACTTAAAATGCTTAATCATTAAATTAAATTAAAATTAAAACATTTAAATTAAATCCTTTTAAAATTTCAATTAAATTAATACTTTAACAATTAAAATTAAATCATCCCTAAAGCATAAAAAATAAAATATTAAATTAAAATTAGAAAAAAAATAATAAAATAAAATTTAAATTTAAATTTAAATTTAAATTAAAAATAAAACCAAATTAAGATTTAAATTAAAAATAAAATGAAATAAAATAAAATAAAATTAAATCAAACCACATTAAATTAAATCAAAACATATTAAATTAAATTAAATTAAATAAAAAAATAATAAAATCAAGTTAAAATAAAATTTAAATTAAATTAAATAAATAAAATTAAATTAAAACTAAAACTAAACCAAATTAAATTAAATTAAAATTAAATTAAATTAAATTAAATTAAATATAACATCACTTAAGACATAAAGAATTCAAAATAAATCTAAAACAACTTGAACACTATTCCAAACTTAAACCCATTAATTAAAATTAAGTCGAATCACAAATCACTTGAACATCGATTTGTCCTCAAGAGCTCTTATTGTCATAACTCCTAAATGGAGTGTTAAGTGAAGTATTACTTCACTCATAGGATATTCAAATGTCCTAGTTCACTGAGCAAGATAACAAAACCTGAACTCCTGGATGATTGATTCATTATATAATTAAATTCTCTTGGACTTAAAATAATCCTAGAAGTATTGAAAAAATGTTTAAGATTCATCTCAAGCACTTCCTCAATACGATAGAATGTTTATAAGAACAATTGAACTTAATTGTTCTTTGATAAAGAAAATCGTCCTCAAACCAAAACACAAGAACCTAGACGTCATAGGAGATAACTAGCTATAGGATTAGGAACTTGGTAGAAAACCATAACCCTTCCCTTAGCTTTTCGTAGGAACTTGCTTTAAATGCTTAAATATTCTAAATTGTGTTTAAGTGTAGCCTGGGATGACGGGAAGACCCTCCAGGTACACTTTTATTTTATTGCAATTTACCTTCTTGCAATTTACTTTATCGCAAATGCACTTACTTTTCTTGCATGATAAGCAATCGTTGCATGCAAACCCACACCTTTAGGATAGTCCCTAAAGCTGAAACCAAAACTAAATTAAAAGTCGTTACAAGATAAAATTCACCGCCACAACATTTCAAAATATAAAACAACTCAAAATTTAATCACAAACAGAACACAAAACTACAATTACAACTAAATTAAAACGTCTTGTTGGATGATCGGGAATACCTCGGATGATGTAACCTACGTATTGCTAACGGGATTTCCCACGGTCTAAATGAAAGTGTGGAACTCATTTAGTTGAGTTTAGCAAATTCATCTGGACTAAGTGAATCCGATAAAAATAATGATGCCGGAAGGATGGAACCGTGGGATCTTAACCGGTGTTGTTATAATCAACTTTAAGATTTGTTTTAATTAAAACATAAAAAACACTTGGATTTTAAGATTTCTAAAACCAAACTCCTCTCTTCTCTTTTGATTACAATTTTCTAAAACTAAACCCTCTCGTAACAACAAGGAGCTCGGAGCATGGTGGGCAGCACGGCCATCGTCATCGACAAAACCTGAGTCTACTTCAGCAAAACTTTCTTAGAATTAAATAACCAAGCCATAGGATTTCGAGGTAGTTTGCCTAGTGTAACATAAATCCTCAACCTTTTGTTAGGCATTTGCATTGCAAATTAAGCCCTAACCGGTCTTAGGACTCCGAGGTAGTGATTCGATACGATATAAACCCTCACATCTTCGAGGCTATTTGTATGATCATGTCATACGAACATAAGTCCTAATTAATTAAAATTGGCAAGATCAAAACATTAAATAAACATTAGGACTTTACTAAATTCAAGCCAAACAATAGGATAGTCGGGAAATTACTGAAGTTCGCTTATAATCTGTAATTTCTCCTACCTTTCTTCCTTTGAATTCCCAAAACAAAATGTTCCAAATTTGATCCATTCCCTATTGAAATTCTAAAATTCAATCCCTTGAAAACTTAAACTTTGAGATTCTTGAGAGCGGAACTACTGATTATTATAGAGAGTTTTCTTAAGTGATTCCCGTCACTTAAGATGTAATTAACTATAGGGGCTTGCCCTTATAGGGAATTTTAAGAACCCAAGTAATATAAACCCTGCTTAATTTATTTATATTAAGCAAGGGAATTTGTCAGCTTATAAAATTGGTTCGCAGACCAAACGGATGTCACAAATCTTCTAGTTTATTTAATCGAGCCCCATCACCAAACAATGTGTCTATTCTTCGGGATAGATACACGGTTTGTGATGCGGTGCTCGTTTATATAAACTATCTGGGATGTGAGGTCAGTTTGATTTCATATCTTAAAATTATTTTTAAAATCAAATACTACTTTCTAAATCATAAATATATATTTAAATTAAAATTAAAATCTAAAATTCGCCGACAACTTCTGTCAGGCGACCCCTTTTCAAAAATAAAACACATAACCTAAAAATATGCCGACAACTTCTAGCGACTCCGCTGGAGAAAATTCCTCTCTCCATTCTAATCAGATAGTTCTACTTTCAAAATCGGTAGCGTATCCATGTCCCTAGTGGATCAAACTACCCTTCTTTCTGTTGGAATACTATGTTCATTTCTACCTTGAACAAGTATAGCCAACATTCTCTCGGATTTAGGAGCCACTGTTTAGACACCCCTAAACAGAGAGGTTCCGAGATCCTTTTACCTCATTTACGAGGTGGGGTGGGCCTCCGATAGGTATTAGTTTAGGAGCGATCTTGCGGGTCGAGAAGTTTCTACAAGACTTTCTCTTCCTTTTCCAGTTCCTAATAAATTCCTTTTACCCTTCCTACAACTCTCCTTCTTTTAATAATTCTCCTTCCTAACGAACAAATCTTTTCGAAAAACAATTATCTTTTAATACCACAAATACACTAAGATAAACGGGAATGTGTTCGGACTCTTTCTTTTGCGTCATAAGTTTTACGACAAGAAGAAGCACGATTCGGGGACTAACACTTGGAATCGCACCGTAGAAATGGAAGCCCCAAACCGATCTTCTCCTTCGTCAACGGACCGGACTCGATCGTGTTCGAGGATGAACCGCCCGATAATGGAATCATTTGATTCGGACGAGGATTCGGGGACACCGACATCGTAATCCCCGACGTCACTCTCTTTTCACTCACAAGCAAAGTACCGGAAGCGAGAAGCCGTTGATCGAGTTTAACCTCAAATCAACTCATGAATTCCCTCCTCTACAAAAGATTCCAACTGAGAGGAGTACTGTTGTTTGCAGAAGGACTGTTGTTGCTACCCCCACTGGTCTAGTTGTCTCTGCACTGTTGACCTCATTTTTGATGAGGTCTTCTCTTCTTCTTTTTAGTACTTAGGATCTAGCCTTAGGCTTTTCCTTTGACTATCTTAGAGGACTAGAATTGGGATCCACCATCTAGAGTTTCAAACCACTTCTTAACTCCCCGCAAACTCCACAAACTTGATTGCGGACCCCTAATCACCTAGAGGGTTGAAATCAAATGTGGAAGTTTAAAGGATGAGTTCCTATGGGACTCTTTGGCCTTAGGATCGCTACAGGTGGCCCGGTCCGGCGAAGGGGCTGACTTACACACACACTACACTTATACACTACACTTTCACACACCTCCTAAAACCACACCCATACCTAACTCGACCTCCCGACTCATGTAGGTGATTCACATGGATGGTCCTTAACCCCTAAGCCCTTGGCTAAGAGGGTTAGGAACAACATAGTGAATGCCTCAAATGAGTCCCTTCATCGCTCATGTGGGCTTGATGTGGCTTCATGGCTCAACCAAAATGATTTCATTCCACTCAAATTTACCCAATCTTCATTTTTCCAAATTTTCGATTTTGACCCCGGGACCCTACACCCGCCAACTTTACCCAAAGCCCTTGAAAATACCCAAATTTTTTTAAAATCACCTAAATTACCTAAAATTCCTCAAAATCAATCCCAAACATTTCCACATCACTCAAAGTGATCATCCATACCCAAAAATACCAAAAATTCCAAAAATACCTCCCAATACCCTCCAAATACCCAAAATACCCCTCTTGACCCAAAAATCCAAAAATTCAGAAAATTCCCAGAAAATTCCAGAAAATCCCAAATATTCCCAATTTAATTTTGTTCAACTACACCATGGGCCAATTTTGTCAATTTACCTTACTTTTGTCAAAACCCCCAATTTGACCCATTTTAACCCAAAGTGAACCCAATGTCAAACCAAACCTACCCAATTGACCCAAATTCTGGTCCAATTCAATTCCAAACTTCAATTCAACATTCCCAACACCAATCTAGACTAAATCCAAGCCCAATTTGATTGACATTTGGATCCAATTTCACTTTTGGCCTTAAAGCCCAATTTGGACCCCTGACCCAAACTTAACCCAAACTCACCCAATTCAACTCCAATTAACCCCAAATCTTTTCTAAATCTTCCTTAACATCCCCACAAGCAAAAAACTAACATGATTTGCCCAAAATTTGGACCCAAACCCCACTCAAATTCAACCCAAAGCTAAAAGGCTCAATTTTGACCTAAACCCAAACCTAACCCAAATGAGCCCAAACCCCAAAATCAAAGCCCAACCAAAGTCAAAACCTCTTTGAAACACTCCCATAAACATTTATCAACATTAATTTTACATCAATTTCAACCCTAGCCCAACATTTGCCCAACTTGGCCCACTTGGACCTATATTGGCCCATTCACCAAAAGAGCCCAAATTCAACCCAATTCAAACCCAAATCACCCCCAATTTGCTTCAAGTCACTCATGACACATCCATGAGCTAAACCCAACAATTATTTGGCCCAACCTCTTTACAAAATTCCCATCCACAAATTCATTTTTAAACTTAAAGGCCCATTCCTTAAACCATTTTAAAAGCCCATCTTTTACCACATCCAAGGGCCCAAAATTGGTCTCAAAGCCCATATGACATTTCCCCTCATCATACTTTCAATTAAACTCAATACCTAAGTCCTAAATTCATCATCAAATCATTCCAAATGAAGCTTCATACAAATTTCCATCAAATTACCAAAAATTCCTAAAATCCATTTTCATGAAATTGACCAAGCTTTCCCCAAGCCAAAGACAAGCCATGCAAGCCATGGACAAGCCACATGAAGCCATGGAAGGCTTGACATGTGATCAAGCCACTAATGGCAAAAGGAGGAGCCTCTTTTAAGCCCCCTTAAAAAGGTTTTAACCCTTTTAATGCTTCACCTTAATCCATGTTTAATCAAAATATTCATGGATGGTGACTTCTCCACCCTTTCCTAGCTGATCCATCTGATCCTCCCTCAGCCCAAATCAACCATGGGGAGGTGAACCAAGCCTAAAAGGTGGGTTGACCCATTTGGACCCAAAATGAGCTTATCCCCCATTCCATTTCAATTCAACTCCTTTACACATGTCCATGGCCAATTGACTGCACAAACTTCCAGCCACGACCTCCGTGACCTTGAGGGTGACCGGACCACGGCCGGCCGGCCACCACGGCCCGCCGGAAACCACCGGGCCGAGAGCTCACATGTGAGCCGACTTTGGAATTCTCCCTCGCCGAGCTGCCCCATCCCCGAGTGGCCATTGTGGGCGTTACGCCCTTGACCTAGCGGTCGATCCCAAGCCCTAACTCTCCCCGGGAGGCCCTCCACCCTCTCCTATTTAAACACCACCCCTCTCGGCCATGAGAGGTGCTGAAACAAACCTTAAGGAAACTCCGCCAAAATTGTTCCGCATTCCTCCCCATACACGAGCACTTGATCCCCACCGAGATCCCCCTGCCATTTCTTGTCTCGCGAGCTCAATTTCGGAGTTGAAATCTAGGCCCAAAACCGGGACACTTCTCCACGGTGAGCCAATCCCCAAATTGATTGGTTCTACACCTTCACCGGACCAAGGAAAGGTGTCCACCGAGCAAAAGCCCCATCTCCGAGGCCACCCGATCGCTCCGGCCTCCAAGCTTTGTGATCGGTCGTGGTCGAAATCCTACTCAGGCAATTCACCGGACCGGGAGACTTCATGCCGGAGCTTGCTGGGATCCAATCGAAGGTGCAATAACTCTCAGATCGAAGCCACACTTCTCTGAGCAACAGTATGGCCTCACTCTTCTTCCCTAGCTTCTGAACATTCTCCATTTCTATTGCGTGAATTTCATCCCATATAAACCGTATAGATGTGTTCGTCTTCTCAAGACGAATCCATAGAGCATAAGAACGTGAAAATCCATCGAGTATCGAGTGAGATATTAGGGATTTAGTGTGGACGGCTCTCGGGTGAGGACGCTCGGGGACGATGAACGGATGCCGTCCATTCAATACACGCGCGGACGGACGGCTCAGATGGCGTCGGACCAGGAGACGGTATGAGAACCGCGGGGCCCGGGCTGCTGACTCAGATGGCGGCTTCGAATGGGAGCGCGACGCGTGTGCTTTCGGAGATGCCGAGGATGACGCGGCGCCGCATGGATAAATAGAAAATTAGGGGTATTTTCTATTTATTTAATTCCCTAAACTTCAAAAATTCATAACTTTGTGTAGGAAAATCGTAAAAATAAAATAAAAATACCCTCTTGCTCAGTAAACAGAGGAGAATAATGTGGAAAAGAAATTACTTAATTTCATTAAGTATTTTATTTTTAATAATTTATTTACTCTCTGCATATCTTTAATTCTCCATGCATGTATACAATTCACCATGGCATGAGACCATAGGGCTTTGAAGCCTCCGAATTTGGGAACATTCCCTAAATTTTCCAAAGTCGAGGTCATCCCTATGAAAAGTTATTGATTTTTCAAATTCATGTTACTCGTTTTGAGTATTTTAATTCCAATAAATAGCATGTTGTGAAATAAATTCTAGGAAAATTTGGTGATGTTCCTTATGACCAGAGGACCCTAGGAAAAATAGGTTTTGAGTTAGTTCACTTAAAACAACCCTAATTGGCTTAAACACCCAAAATGGATCTCTAATTAATTAGAGCTAACCATACATCAAATTGACTTGAAATCAATTCTCCACTAACATTTAGGATCAGAGGAACCCACCATAAAAATTTGAAGTCAATTGGACTTGGTTAGCCCTACCAAATGGGTTGATTAAGCCACTTAGTCATTTTAAACTTTAAAAATTCATAATTTTCAAAATACCTTTCAAAAATTCACCAAATTAGTTTTGGAGCCTCTCGATATTAGGGAATTTAAGAAAATTAAAATTTCAATTTTCTAAAAAAGTTGATTTTTAATATTATTTTAATATTTTTAATAATTAAAAAATAATAAAAATCACAAAAATAATAAAATTCACCAAAATGTCATATTTTGAATTTTAATCACTTAGGAACAAACCCCATATTTTTTTAGGTCTATTTAGTGAGATATTAAATTTTAAAGCTCTAGGGTAATTTTAAAATTAAAATAATGTATTTTCTAGTATTTTCACTAGAATAATTATAATAAATCATAGAAAAATCAGAAAATTTCAAAATTTGATTCTCTGATTTCCTCGATATCAGAGAGATTTTTAAAAAATATAAAATACATTTTTCAACATTTATTTTATTTTTTAAATTAATTAATACTCCAAAACTTAAAATAATTATAATAAAAATAATATAATTCAAAAAATCACCAAAATTAGTCCAAATGGTCCTCTCGGTCATTAGGAATGTCCCCTAATTTTCTGAAGGACATGAAACTTTCCCTTGGTCATGTTATTAAATTTTCCTTGGAAATCTCTATTTTCTACCAAAAATAATTATATAAACAAATTAAATATAGAAAAATCACATTTTCTCCTCTCATGTCTTTATTGACATATGAGTGAAGTCACATAAAAATTTCAAGTTCATTTGAGTTCAATTTAGTGAGTTATGAAATTATTAAGCTTAAAGGGTAAAATGGTAATTAAAATTTTTAATCCTTAATTAAAACTTTAGGTTTAATAAAAAATTAACAAGTAAAATATTTGATCCTAATCTGATTTGGATGATTGAAATTTAAATAATTAAAGGGTAGAAACCCATTAAACAATTTAAAATAATTAAACCTTAATTAAATAATTGATTAAATTTGGAAGAATAATAAAATTAGAATTATTAAAATAGGGATATTATTAGGAAGAGATTTATTCTTTAATTTAAAAATCCCTAAATTAATCATCTCATTAATATTCAATTCTTAATAAAAATAATAACTCAAATTCAAAATATTAAAAAACTTAATCATTAAACTAAAATTAAATTATTAAACTTTTTAAAAAAATTTCAATTAAAATTAAAAATAAAATTAAATTAAAAATTAAATTAAGTAAATTAAATTGAATTAAATTAAATTAAATTAAATTAAAATTAAAAGTTGAATTAAATTAAAGATTAAATTAAATTAAATTAAATAAACAAGTTAAATTAAATTAAATGAATTAAATTAAATTCAATTAAATTAAATTAAATTAAATTAAATTAAACTAAATAAATAAATAAAATCAAATTAAATTAAATTAAATTAAATTAAAGATTAAATTAAATTAAATTAAATTAAGTCATGTTAAATTAAATTAAATTAAATTAAATTAAAATTAAATCAAATCAAACTAAATTAAGTTAACATCAAATCAAACTAAATTGAATCAAATTGAATTAAATAGAATTAAAACTCAATTAAATTAAATTAAATTAAATTAAGTTGAATTAAATATAACATCCCCAAAGACATAAAGAATTCAAAATAAATCTAAAATAACTTGAACACCGTTCCATATTTAAACCCACTAATTGAAATTAAACTAAATCACAAACCATTTGAACACCAATTTACCCTCAAAAGTTTTAGTTATCATAACTCCTAAACAGAATAATAAATGAAATGTTACTTCACTTATAGGACACTCAAACATCCTAGTTCACTGAGCAAGATAACAACAAAACTTGAAATTCTTGGATGATTAATTCATTTGTGTAATTGAATTCATTTGGACTTAAAGCAATCCTAGAAATATTGAAAAGATGTTTAAGATTCTTCTTAAACACTTTCTCAATATGATAAGATGTTTATAAGAACAATTAAATTTAATTGTTCTTTGATGAAGAAAATCGTCTTCAAACTGAAACACAAGGAACCTAGACGTCATAAGAAATGACTAGCTATAGGATTAGGAATTTGGTAGAAAACCATAACCCTTCCCTTAGCTTTACCTAGGAACTTGCTTAAATATTCTAATTGTGTTTTAAGTGCAGCTTGGGATGACGGGAAGACCCTCCAGGTACGCTTTTATTTTATTGCAATTTACTTTCTTACAATTTACATTATTGCAATTTCTTTAATCGCATCACACTTACTTTTCTTGCATGATAAACAACTGTTGCATGAAAACCCACACCTTTAGGATAGTCCCTAAAACTGAAACCAAAACTAAGTTAAAAGTCATTGCAAGATAAAATTCACCGCCACAACATTTCAAAATATAAAACAACTCAAAATTTAATCACAAACAAAACACAAAACTACAACTACAACTAAATTAAAACGTCCTGTTGGATGATCGGGAATACCTCGGATGATGTAACCTACGTGTTGCTAACGGGATTTCCCACGGTCTAAATGAAAGTGTGGAACTCATTTAGTTGAGTTTAGCAAATTCATCCGGACTAAGTGAATCCGATAAAAATAATGATGCCGGAAGGATGGAACCGTGGGATCTTAACCGGTGTCGTTATAATCAACTTTAAGATTTGTTTTAATTAAAACATAAAAAACACTTGGAAATTAAAATTTTCTCTAAACCAAAACACTTTTCTCATCCCCCGATTTATGACTTCTAAAACTAAAACTCGCAACAACAAGGAGCTCGGAGCATGGTGGGCGAGCACGGCCATCGTCATCAGCAAAACCCGAGTCTACTTCAAAGAAACTTTCCTAGAACTAAATAACAAAGCCATAGGATTTCGAGGTAGTTTGCTTAGTGCAACATAAATCCTCAACTCTTCGTTAGGCATTTGCATTGCAAATTAAGCCCTAACCTGGTCTTAGGATTCCGAGGTAGTCGTCGATACGACATAAACCCTCACATCTTTGAGATCTATTTGTGTGATTTTATCATACAAATATAAGCCCTAATTAATTAAAATTGGCAAGATTAAAACATTAAATAAACATTAGGACTTTCCTAAATTCAAGCCAAACAATAGGATAGTCGGGAGATTACCGAAGTTCACTTCGAATCCGTAATTTCTCCTACCATTCTTCCTTTGAATTCCCAAAACAAAATATTCCAAATTTGATCCATTCCCCATTGAAATTCCAAAATTCAATTCCTTGAAAACTTAAACTTTGAAATTCTTGAGAGCGAGAATTATTGATTATTATCGAGAGTTTTCTTAGGTGATTCTCATCACTTAAGATGTAATTAACTATGGGGCTTGCCCTTATAGGGAATTTTAAAGAACCCGAGTAATATAAACCCTGTTTAATGCTTTCATATTAAGCAGGGGAATTTGTCGGCTTATAAAATTGGTTCGCAGACCAAACGGATATCACAAATCTTTTAGTTTATTTAATCGAGCCCTATCATCAAGCAGTATGTCTATTCTTCGGGATAGATACACGGTTTGTGATGCGGTGTTCGTTTAAATAAACTATTTGGGATGTGAGATCGGTTTGATTTCATATCTTAAAATTTTCAAATTTAAAATTATTTTCAAAATCAAATACTACTTTCTAAATTATATATATATTTAAATTAAATTTAAAATTTAAATTTGCCGACAACTTCTGTTAGGTGAACCCCTTTTCAAAATAAAACACACAACCTAAAAATATGCCGACATGCACCTACCCCGGCTTCTGCCAGACTAAAGGGGAAGGAAATTTAGAACTGTGATGAACTTGTTGCCGTGGAGGGTACAGATCTTCCTATAAAACCTTCTGTTTTTTAAATTGGGTCCAGCTCGAGAATTCCATCACTGACACGGACTCAGAGGAGGAATAGAAGTAGAAGGATTGCTATAGAAGCCAGAGCTGCTGAAGTTGCTTTCTTGGAGGAAATCCCAGAACTGCCCGAGTATACACCGTCGCTCGAATACATACCACTTTTGGGAGGAAGTAGGTTCCATCCCCTCTCCACCGCAGAGGACGAGAAAAATATCTGCAAGATTGCTTTTGCATTGCCTCAGCCCGCATATTACAACAACAGCCGTAAGAAAAGGGCTAGAATTACGCCATTTGCTTGACTGCATACTGTGATAGAAAAGTTAGCAAAGAAAGAAAAATACCCTGTATCAGAAATTTTAAGAAGGATATGGCGGGTGTCAGCTAAGTCCCGTCTTGGGCCGCTAGTAGAACCTGCTATCGCTGCGGAAAAGCCAAATAAGAGAATGAAAGCTAGTCCACCTGTCGTTGTTTCAGGACTACAAATTAGGGAGGATACCACCTTCCAACATTTGGCTGGAAGACCATCCGGTCCTAGACCTTCTGATGCTAGAAGGATGGTATGGCGTCCCACTACCGGACAGTTAAGATTAAAACAACAACCTGAAAAGGAAAGTCTCGTCAGGAGACTTGAGTCCGAAGAAAGTGCTACCGCAGTAAAGGGGACTCATGAGAAGGAAACCCGACAGCTATCGCATGACAACTGCAAAGATGTACAGAAAAGACCATTAGAAGATGCTATGGAGAAGCTAAGAACTGATATTCGGCGATTAGCAAAAGAAAGAGAAAAAAAATTTGGAGATGAAGTCGACTCGTCAGAGTTCATGGATGATGAATATACAGAAATTAACATGGTTGAAACACGAGCTTCGCCAGCTTCACAAGGTGCTCCTGCAGCCGCAGAAAGAGAGGAGCCGGAAGTGATGAGGATGCAGCTTCAAGAGAAAGATGATACGATCGCCAAAAGGCAAAAAGGATGGAAGAGATGGCTGCAGCCCCCTAGCCACTCTCCGAGTCGGGTTCAACCCCAAAGAGAAACACCCCCAGAAGTTATTCACATTGTAGATGGAGGAAAGGAGATTACATCCGTCAATGGGGATGATCAATTAAAAAAGGATGCAACACAAAGCATGATTCCGGAAAAGGATATCAAGAGCATGGTGGAACAGCAGGTGCGAGAAGCCTTGGCACAATTAAAGAGCGGGACATCCATTCGGACAGGTAGACCTTACCCTGAAGAATTCGACGCTGTCCAATATCCGAAAGGCTTCGTACCACCTCTGTTCAAGACCTTTAATGGAACCGGAAACCCTCGGCAGCATGTTGCACATTTTCGTGCCAGTTGTTGCAATGCTAGTGGAAGTGATGCTTTACTTTTCCGACAGTTTGTCAGCAGCCTGTCAGGGATCGCCTTTGATTCATATGCGGAATTACCGAAAGGTTCAGTGAAGACATTTTCAGAATTAGAGAACCTCTTCATCAAGCAATTTGCCGGAGCTCAGCACCACATCACTATAGGTGATTTAGTGGTAGAGAAACAGAAGCAGAACAAAACTTTGGTGGACTACATACTTCGATGGAGGAATCTAAGTATGAAGTGTGAGCCACAGCTACAAGAACAAGCATGCGATCGGCATTTTACCGAAGAGCTTTCATGGCCCGATAGCACTTCTCCTCAAGGGATTTACTATTAAGACTTTCGAGAAGTTGTTAAGCAAGGCCGGAAGCTTGCAAGAGGAGGCGAAGCAATTAAGTTTCACGCGACAAAACGGACAAACGAAGCCCGTGAAAACTTTTGAAAAGAAGTCCGCAATCGTCGCAGCGGTCGATAAAGGCAAGCGACCAATACAAATACCGCCAGAACGGCCGCATCAAATTCAACAGAATTACCAGCAACCTCGACCCAGCTATCGGTCATCCCAACGGTATGAACAACCTCCTCGTCCACAACGTACGTTAAGGGAGCTTCGAGCAGAGAGTATCCGTTCGAGAATGAGGCGAGTGCCGAAAATGTTCTGCAGCTCGATGAAGACTCCGGATTTCCAACTCGCCGAGCCTAAGAAACCGAAGAAGTCGACAAGAAAGGTGATCCCGACTTTTGCCCTTACCACCGGATGCTTGGACATAAGATAGAAGATTGTATTACCTTCAAAAGTTGGCTCGACGATAATCTTCGAAAAGGCGACATAACGATCCCGAAGGAATACATGAAGGAACCCCGGAAAGGAGGTTCCGTCAATGTTATCTCGACGGATCTCATTATTCTGATAGATCCCTATGCGACTGATGATGGATGGACTACCGCTTGGACAAAGTCTTCGAGGAAGATTTTGGATCGCATCCAAACCACTTCGGTGCGAGCCTCAATTCAGAGTTCAAAACCTGTCAAGTCGGCATTATCACTTGCGATAGAAGAACCACCTCAATAAGAGACGATTAAAGAAAAGAAGAAAATTGATGAAGAAGAGAAGACCGAGGCTCCTGAGGCTAGACTAGGGGCGCCTATCCTAGGATAGTTGTTTCCGATTCGGGGAGAAATCCCTCGAACTTCTAACTCTGTATGATTATCTGCTCACTCTGGTGGGATCTTATAATGATAAGGGTTATGGCGTTGGCTACGTTTTGACTGTTTCTAACGATTACGTAACTAGCGACAACCAACCTAATCCGGACGTCGATTCCGATACAAGTGACAATTCTCAAATCATACACAATCTCGACGATCACAATGACAAAGAAGACATCCACCAAGGAGGCTACGAGAGTTCAACAAGCAATGAATCTATTTGTGAGTTTCGAGGAGCTCCAGTCACAATAGAGTTAGAGCCTTCAGACTCTGAAGCTAATCCAGAAGAGCCTATCATTCTGATTCAGGAGGAGACACCAGCAAACTCAATACCAGATTTGGAAGAAATCACAGAAGTCAACTTAAGAAGTGGAAGAGTTCTACCTCCGAGAATGGGTCCAAAGGACAAAGGAAAGCAGGCGGTTGTTCAGGAAGAACCAACCCGCAGAAGAAATACCCATTCGGGAAGAAATCGAGACACATGGAAATAAAGTGGACTACAACGTGCTAGCCCATCTTAGGAAACTACCGACCCAAACTAAGCATTTATGACGCTCTCATCTTATCAAAGGAGATGAGAGAAGCTCGATCAAGGCCTTGCTTGATCCGGAAATTTGCTTAGCTCAAATGACCGGAGATTCCTTAGATGAGGTTTGCTCGTTAAAGGAACAGCGAGGTGTTACCTTCAAGGACAATGACCTGCTACTTGGGACAACAGATCACAACCGACCATTGTACATTTCAGTTACAATTGGGAAGTTTACACTCTTCAGAGTATTGGTGGATCCAGGAGCATCAATCAATATAATGAATCTTTGAACGCTAGCATACTTGGAAATTGATGCTCGCGAGCTCGAAGCTGGACAAAATGTTATTAAGAGGATTCAACCAGAAAGGAGAAAGAGCCCTCGGATCGATAACACTGCTAATGAAGACCGGTGACTTAGCAAAGACAACCGCAAAATTTCACATAATTGATTCAAAAACGTCATTCAACGCTCTACTGGGCCGACCATGGATACATGAAAATAGGATGGTACCATCATCCCTACATCAGTGCATCAAATACTACGATGGAGGGGAACAATGCATCAAAGGTGACTTACAACCATTCTCCGTACATTAGATTGGAATCCATGAAGATGCAGCTTATTATGCACCCCCAAAGAAAACAATCTTCTCCAGAGATACTATAACGAATGAAGCAAAGGAAGTTCGAGACGACGAAGAACCTGAAGTTCTAGTCCAACAGACACTCACCACTCCCTTACGGCGAGATGGTGAAGGTCTCTCCACAACTCGCATCCGAGGTTGAGGCCGGGGATGAGGTCATGGCAGAGACGTTAAGAAAGTTGGACAGAGGAAACCAGCCATCAATGTTGATTGGGAAGACAATTCTGACGAAGAAAAAGAGATCAAGCAAGAAGCAGCGACAATAAGTCGGAAGAAGCCGCAATTCAGGATCTCTCTCGAAGATGAAAAGAACGAGGAATATAAATCGATGTACGAGAAGATTAACCACTATGTACATACTATGACCACGACCCGGATCCATTCTAATAAGATTGAGGGTATGGTGGTCAAAGAGGTACGTAGCGGCGGTGCAAAGCCCATCAAATTCTATCGTCTCGCTCCTTCCTCCAAAACTGAAAATAATGTACAATTTGAAGATGCTACTTCATCAGAATTAATGGAATTACCTTTTGAGTGGTACTCTCCCTGTGTTCAAAATTTAATTCAGCATGGTTTCTTACCTCGACAATGGACAAAAGGTCAATCACAACATTTTGAAAAATTATGGAATAACTCCGGTCGTCCACCCGATTCAAAGCATGGTCTCGGATTCGGCACGGAAGGATCGGTTGATGATGCGAATTTTGCTTGGTTGTCACTTGCGAGTCTAATGAAAGCCGCATGGAAACTACGGAAGAATTTGAAGATTTACAAATTGGAAACGCTCCACGAGTTCGAAGAAGAGATCAAATCTACGATAGATGAGTTAACGGAAGTTAACTTAGGTACTAGCGAAGAGCCTAGACCTACCTTTGTTAGCTCCTTACTCGATAAAGAAGAATCCGAAGAAATAATCAAGTTATTAATGGAATTTAAAGACTGTTTTGCTTGGAGCTACGATGAGATGCCGGGATTAGCTCCGGAGGTCGCGAGTCCATAAGCTAGGAGTGGATCCTACTACGTTCCAGTCGGACGAGGTCCCGGAAGAATGCGTCTAGAAATCGAACAACAAGTCATAGCTGAAGTTAAAAAGCTAATAGACGCTAAATTTGTCCGTGAAGAACAATACCCGACTTGGTTAGCCAATGTGGTACCAGTCAGGAAGAAGAATGGTCAGATCAGAATTTGTGTGGATTTCAGAGATTTAAACAAGGCATGTCCAAAAGATGAATTCCCTCTACTGATCCCAGAATTAATGATCGACATTGCTTCAACACATGAAATATTCTCATTCATGGATGGATCTTCAGGATACAACCAGATAAAAATGGCTCCAGAAGATGAAAAACTTACGGCATTCGAACGCCGATCGGAGTATATTGCTACACAGTGATGTCATTCGGACTGAAGAACGCAGGAGCAACCTACCAAAGAGCAATGACAAGAATTTTTGATGATCTCATCCACAATCAAGTCGAATGCTACGTGGACGATGTGGTCATCAAAAGCAAAGTAAAGGAAAACCACTTGTATGATTTGAGAATTGTTTTCGAACGATTAAGACAATTTAACCTTAAGATGAATCCCTTAAAATGCGTCTTCGGTGTCACCTCCGGGAAATTCTTAGGATTCGTTGTCCGACATCGTGGAATTGAAATCGACCCGGAAAAGATTAAAGCTATCTTAGAAATGCCGCCTCCTAAAACCTTAAAACAACTACGATCTTTTCAAGGGAAGTTGGCGTATCTTCGACGCTTTATCTCAAACTTGTCAAGTAGGTGACAGCCTTTCTCGGCATTAGTTAAAAAAGACGCCAAATTTATTTGGGAAGAGAAATGCCAGAAGGCCTTTGAGGACATTAAACAATATTTAATGACACCTCCTGTCTTAGCAGCCCAGTCTCAGGTAAACCGTTGATACTTTATACCGCGGCTTTAGACGACTCACTCGGAGCCCTGTTAGCCTGGGTCAATGATGAGGGTAAAGAAAATGCTCTTTACTACCTAAGTCGTCATTTACTTCCGACGAAAATAAAGTATCCCACAATTGAAAAGCACTGTTTGGCCCTGATCTTCGCCGCTCAAAAGCTCAGGCACTACATGCTTTTTCATAAGGTCGACTCGATCTCGAAATTTAATCCATTGCGATACTTGATGACCCGTCCAACGCTTTCAGCGGACTTGCCGGGTGGTCGATGATATTATTGCAATTCGATATAACTTTCGTGCCTCTTCGTGCCGTAAAGGGATAAGTCCTAGCAGACTTCCTCGCAGAGCACACCCTTTGCCGGCGGAATCTCCTCTCAATGACGACACACGGATGAACAAATAATGAGCTTAGAAGACCACGATGATCGATGTTGGGAATTATATTTCGACGGAGCATCTTCAGCACACAAAGATGAAGAATCACAAGTGATAGTGCCCGGTAAGGCAGGAATCAGACTAATCTTTATAACACCGGAGCGGGGGATGTTAAGATACTCCTACCACTTGACAGAGCCATGTACAAACAACGAAGCAGAATATGAAGCTCTCATAACAGGACCTGGAATTAACTATTCGAATGGGGATAACAAACATCAACATCTACGGGGATTCGCAGTTAATCATTCAACAGATCGCCGAACATTACAAAATTTTAAAGCCAAGACTCGAGCAATACTTCCAGTATGCCATACAGTTGTTGGAACAGATTCCGAATGTGACGATTTACAAAATTCCCAGGAAAGAAAATGCTTTAGCAGATGCGTTAGCCCGCCTCGCAAAAGAATTTTCCTGCTTGCAAGATGAATCAGTGGAAGTGTCGGTTCGGTGGACGTCAGGTCCTATCACAACTCGACATAGACACAATACACAAATCAGAAAAAGAAAAAGAATCAGTTGCAGCAGTGATAGAAAACACAGAAGATTGGAGACAACTATTAATAGATTACCTGCAAACAGGAAAACTACCAGACGATAGGTCGCTAGCACATCAGATCAAGAAAAGAACTCTATCCTACGCATTAATAAACAACATGTTATACAGAAGGTCTTTCGATCAAATGTGGCTAAGGTGCCTAAGCGGGTCCGAGGCCCGTGAAATTGTTAAAGAGGTGCATTCAGGACTCTGTGGCGCTCACCGATCGGGTCCGAAGAAGAAAATGAAAGTTAAAAGACTAGGGTACTACCGGTCATCGATGATGACCGATCGCATGAAAATCGCCAAGAGCTGTCACCAATGCCAAGTGCACGGAGTGGTTCTACACTAACCTCCAAATGTGCTACATCCGACAATTGCGTCATGGCCATTTGAATGTTGGGGCACGAATATAGTGGGTCCAATAGAACCACCATCTTCAAAAGGACATCGTTTCATTCTTGCGGCTACGGATTGCTTTTCCAAGTGGGCGGAGCGGTTCCACTCGGAGAAGTGAAGCACACCACATGCTACGGTTTTCAAGAACCAAGTTGTCTACCGTTTCGGAGTGCCGTGCGGGATCATCTCGGATAATGGGTCGGCATTCAAAAGCACGCAAATCAACAATTTTGTCGGGAGACACGGAATCGGCTGGCGGTATTCAACAATTTACTATCCAAGAGCAAACGGCCCTGCCGAGGCTTTTAATAAAACTCTCGTTCAAATTTTAAAGAAAACTTTGGACGATAAAAAGAGAAATTGGCACGAGAAGTTATTAGAAGCCTTATGGGCCTACCGAAAAACCTTCGTAACTCCTACCCAAACTACACCTTACGCTCTAGTGTATGGGTCCGAGGCGATGTTACCCTTAGAGGTCCGGCTTCCTTCACTCGAATTGCGAGTTGCAAACAAAATCACGACGGAAGAGAATGTCAAATTACGACTAGAGGAATTAGAAAGCTCGGAAGGGAAAAGACTTGCAGCGCGACGAGAATTTAGAATTATACCAAGCTAAGATGGTTCAAGCCCATGACGGATTGGTCCGCCCAAGAACCTTCAAAGTTGGTGACTTAGTTCTCGTTCTCAAGAGACCTATTCTTGCACACCGCAAGATAGGAGGAAAATTTGAACCCACTTGGGGAGGACCGTTTGTGGTTGAGGCAGTCTACTCAGGAGGCTCCTACCAACTTGTGAATTGCCAAGGAGAAAGACATATGCTTCCGATCAACGGACGATACTTAAAGAAGTATTACGCTACCTGATGTTTCGAAGGAATGAATTCTTCATCCCTAGAAGCACGGGCGAAGTAATTACCTATGACTGGGTCCGAACCCAAAAATAATAAAAAATGTGCTAAAATAAATAAAATCTTGATAATAAAATTTTCCTTGTTCTCTCTTCCAAATCAAAACCTTTGCCCCTATCTTTTCCCACTTCATTCCTGTTGAATTTAAAAAAAAAATAATACAAAAAAAAAACTCTGTCTCTAATAAACATTTTCTTAATGTTCTTGTTCTTAGTACAGCCCCTGATCCTTTTCCTTATCTTTTCGCAGGGAAATGTTGAACGGGCGGTTGGTCCTGAACTTTAGAAATGGTGTAAGCCTTGCACTCGATGAAAAGAGGGTGAAAGATGGAGTGATAATAAAGATTGACTCGGACTTCGCACCGGCGAGCTCGCAATACGAAGAAAGTGATCGGGTCCCGGTTGACCGAGAGGAACTCGCCCGATCGGACGATAATGAAAGTGGGTGGCCCGAGCCACCGACCCGGCAAGAAGAAAAGGAAAACAAACACCGAGGAGGACAAGAGAATCAAGTCCGTGGTCGCTACAACGGAGGGCGAGGCTTGTCGGTGCCGCGCCCACGGAGATTCGGGAAGTACGAAGAGCTACTCTCACGACGACTCGGCGAAGAAATAAAAATCGTCGTATCCGCAAGATGTTAACTAAACTAGCGACGGACCGGCGCGACGAGGCAGTCGCTACTACTAGTGCATATACTTCAAGGATACCGGTTCACCAGGAACCTAAAGAAAGGAGGCCAGCTCCGAGGATAACAGAAGAGACCAGGGAAATCTCAAGAAGATCAAAAGAAGGAAGGCTACCACGCCACCAGATAAAACCACCAGTAATGCATGACCTTGTTGCAGAAGCAACCCCGGAGGATGTCCCGATGGAGACCATCCACGAGGAGCCGAGGTATGCGGGAGAACGTGAAGGGATTGAGCCATATATCCCACAGTACATCACCAGGCCTCGCCATTTGCAGATTATTCCAGAATACGAGCTAGAAATGATGCAGAATGTTGAGAAGCAAACTTTTGAATACTTCGAGAGAATTAGAGGCAGGAGGATCAATATACTAGAAGGCCTCGAGCTACATACAAACGTGTTCTCAGAATACGAACAACAACAAATCATGGACTGCATCCGGGATTTAAAAAGAATGGGTCGAGCAGGCCACCTAAGAGAAAACACTTACTCAGAACGCCGGAGATAGATGCCAGGGAAAGGGAGAATTACAATACAATGTGGATGCTGCTACAACTTCGCAGAAGACAGGAAGGAAACCTGCGGGAATACTCCGTCATGGCAAGGTAGATCCAATGCCATTAGTCATCAAAAGAATGGTAAAGAGAATGATAACATGGAGGGTACGCAGCGGATTGCATACCCAACGAGTTGCATCATTAACATTTACAAGCGGGGTGATCGCATACCCCGACACATAGATCACCACGATTTTGTCGGACCTTTACGCACGGTTTCTTTTACGAACGAATGTAATATCATGTTCGGATCCGACCTCCGGATAGCAGGCCCGAGTGAGTTCCGAGGGCCGATAAAGATACCATTACCGGTAGGTTCCGTCATGATACTAAAGGGCAACGGAGCAGATGTCGCTAAACATTGCATACTCGGGAGTATCAATGAAGCGTATCTCGGTTACTTTCGAAGGATGGATGACGGAAAGCACCTTACCACTTCCGACCGGACCGGAGCTAGAGAGCCTCCGGCCTTACGAGTCGTGAGTTACATGGAAAATATCACACCTCCAACGTACATCCATACGGCATCCTTGCCAAGGATGGCTTGGAAGGTGATGTTATTGACCATGTACCTCACTATTCGGACATGGATTTTTGACGAGATACCTTTTTGGATGGATCGACAAAGATCATACATAGTCCGTTTTGAGTCTATATGGATTGTATGAGATGTATTCCGGATGGAGTTGTATGATGTATCTTCAACATGATTGGAATGAAAGTGACCATGTCACATTTTTGGCCTTCACCTCTTTTGTGCAAGTTGACTGGGAAACGCCATTAAAGTTAAATGAACTTCGAACAAAGAACAGAAAAGAAACAAAAAAAGAATAAAAAAAAACTTTCCTTAAAAATCTAAAAAAAAAATGATGATGAACGCCAAATTCACATGAACAAATAAAGTAAGGATTTACATTTTTTTACTTTTTTTTTATATAAGGTAAGGATTACTATATCTATATATGCTTTTAATGATTTTTAATTCCACCCTTCCATTTAATCAAAGGTTTGATATATATCCTTCACTTAAAAATTATAATAATAGTGTTGAAAATTATTTTTCAATAAAAGAAATTTAAGTTTTGAAAAATAAAATTCAAATGTTCTATTTTTTTTCAAAAATACAACATTTCCTATTAAAGATAGTTTATCTATATTTAACATTTCTTTACTAAGAAAATTTTAACTTTAAAATTTTCATCATTACTATAGATTTAAACCAAATTCTCTTACTCATTTCTATATTCAAAATTTTTCTTCCATAATATAACTTCATATCCATAATTATTTTCAATCAAAAATCAAATTCTATTTATATTATTCTTGAGAACAAATAAAATTTTAGTTGTTGAAAATTTGTTTTTAAATTCCCCCCCAAACTCAAAAATTTTAATTAAGATAAAATATTTAAGCATAAGAAATGATACATGGGTGAGAATTAAAAAACTAAATTAACATGCTTACAGGAATCTTCCTAACCTAAATATGTAAGTATAACAATCTAAAATATGAGTAAAAAAAATCAAATTCAGATTTTCAGTTTTTATAAAATAGAAATTTCAAAGGACTTCTAAAATAGTGGAGGTTTTAAAAGAAAGCACACCAACTTAACATAATAAAAATTACAACAATACTAGAAAATGTATGGTAGCCAATTTTGAAAAGTTTAAACATGCAATTTAAATAGTGGTTTCTAATAGTGTTCTAACTTTTCCTAACAGTTTTTTGAATTAAATTATACACTACTAAAAACACAACTCACTATAACTACATTAAAAATATTACTACCACAAAAATATCATAGCAACACATCACATAAATCATAACTATCAAAAAACATAAATCCAACACAAATTTATCTGAATATACATAATAGAAATAGTCCAACTATAAACCACACATATCATAGTTCATAATAAAATACATCAAACAATAAAAAGTTTAAACATCACAAAACAAAAAACACAAACATCACAGACTTAGCAAATATAAATCTTAATCATCATCCTGATCATCATCTTCTCCCTCGTTCTAATCTCTGAAAATCACATATGGAATATAATAAGGATGAGGAGGCAACTCAACACTGTAATCTCCTCTAATTAGTTTGTCCATATATTACTGATAATTCCCCTCATACTCATCATGTTCTGAATGTATCCCTTAATATTTTCCACCTTACCATCCATATCCTTAAAATTTTCTCTGTTTAGACTTACCTTCTTCAAAATCTTCTGTAACAATCCAGTTCGTGAACCAGGAAACTCACTTCTAGATGATGATGCATGCGAAGTAGAAGCACAAGAGGTAGAAGCGACTAAACTAAGAGCTCTAACTGATCCTCCTTTCCAACCAAATTCTGAATTTACATTTTAAGTGTTCACATTTACAATGGTAATAGGTTTAAGTGGCTGTAGGAACTCTTCCCAAGTTTCAAACTTAACACCAGACTGCTCACAGAATGAATGAATCAGGGAAGGAAATCCCATACCTGCAGTAGTAACAGCTCTGGCACAGTTGATGATATAATAAAAAATAATAGCTCCAATGTCTATCGGCTTTACCTATTGAATACAATAATTCAAAATAGATCTTTCACTCGTCACATCGCTAACATGATTCGACAGTAATAACGTAGATGAGATAAAATAATGCCAAGCCTTAGAGGTGGCATTTAATTTTGAGGCTTGGAAATTCACTCTCATGTCATTTGTGATTTTCTAGAGACCTCTTCCATCAGTCAGAAAAGACATAATCTCATCTAATTCCCCTTCCGTAGGATGATAATTTCCATAATAACATAATATTTCAAAAGGCAGTAGGTAAAAGGTATTGATTACAGTAGGAGAAAAATTAACTTGTTGTTTTGAAACCATCACTAAATTTTCCTCTGTTGCTGGCAAGTTAGCATAGAACTCTCTTACCACAGAAAAAATAGCAATTGCTGAGAAACAATAGTAATTTCTCCATATTCTTTGAGCAATAATTTCTTTAATATCTCTTGCTGATTTACTAAAAACTCACTCAAGAATCAACTTACATGACGACAACGAATTAACGTAACGATCCTCAGCTCTAGAACTGACGAATTTATCTGAATCGAATCTATCCTTCTCTTTCGCACGCATCAATTTTAGAGCCATTTCTAAAAATTTGAAAAAATATTCATCATAAATTCCAAAATCTGACTAAACTTGCTAAAATTAACTTCTAAAGGTAAAATCTACATAATTCAAGCTATTCTCAAATTTTCTCCATGAATAGTGATTTTCAGATTTTTTCAGGATTTTACACAAAATAAATGGTGAAAATAAAAAAAAAAATTGGCTTAGGAGAAGTGCTCATACCTTAAGAAGTTGAGATCTAACAAATTTCATCGAAATCTACTCAAAATTGATTAAATTAAGTGAAGCCTTAGGAAGCTTATCGCGACTTTGAGAGGTTGAAGGTGATAGAGGGATAAGAAATGTCAATTTTTGAGATTTTAACACATGTAAACCATTTTTTGCGAACCAGGGCCTATGAGCGAGAATTCGGTGCATAACCATGAGTATTAGCGCTTATGCGCCAAGGGTTTGACACTTAGGCTCCAGTGCACAAATTTTTTTAATTAATTAAATTGTACTAATACGCCTAGTTAATCACCCTTAAATGATTTAAATAATTATTTCTATCACATACACACTTTTAATACTTGAAAATATCACTTAAATATCAATCGATTCACATAAATTTCACACACAAACATATATTTCATTAAAATCAACACACTTAATACAACTAAAAAGTTTTCAATCCAAAATCCTTGGATAAAATTTTTCATAACAGAAGTTTCTTACACATAGCTAAACATAAAACTACATGATTAAAATACAACACACTTAAAACGCAAACACTAAACAAACACTACAACACTGATAACTAAATCACAGAACCACACTTGTGTTTAATTCCAATCTCCATTAGGCAGAATATATCCTGAAACACCATTAGTTCCATTTACACCCTCTAGAATGTATATCTGATAAAACGGGTGATGGTTGAAAACTCTTACATCTTCTTCTTCTAACCATTTTTTCTTCAAAAACATCACTCTATTCGCTTATTCCACATGACTTGTATGACTAAATTGCATTTTGAGTTTCCATCCAATATGCGCTAAATGTGTGTTAGTTTCATTCACCTTTGCTTTGATTGAAACCCAGTCAGCTTTGATCTTCAATATCCTTTCTGCGATTCCTTGAACACTAACTGCTAGAAATTCATTGTATAAATCTTGTGCATTCTCACAAATGAGTTTCTTCTTGTTGGCTTCTTCTTTCTTCTTAACTTTGCTCTCCTAAGAAGACATTTTTGCTCTCAAAATACTCTTCCTTAAAACTCAGAAGTGAAAATAAGAACTGGGGAAAGTATCTCTTAATTCTGGGCCTTTTTATAGACTTGGGAAGTCTCCAAAACTGACCCTAGACGTGTTTTAACTCCTCATTAACTCCAATAACCACATACCCACGATTTAAGCTTCCAGAACCACATTTATCACGTTCTTATCCAACATCTGACGCATAAGCGCTAGTGCTTATTTTAGCACAGTTCTGTTAAATGTCTAAATTTTCATCATGACTCCTCTATGTCATTAATTAAGGTCCAATAAACACCACTATAACATAAAAACTTCAAAATACTACCACATTCTCTAAAATCAAACCAAGCAAAAGCACTCAAAGTAAACTTACAGCAAAGTACACTGATAAATATGGGTTGCCTCCCACAAAGCACTTGGTTTATCGTCTTCAGCTTAACATACCCAGAGTTTATTCTGAGTGACCCGACATCAGATTATCACCAAATTTAGATTGATCGACTGAAAAAAAAGGTTTTAGTCTATGACTGTTGT
The DNA here is from genome assembly GCA_022702705.1 of Papilionanthe hookeriana x Papilionanthe teres. Lineage (NCBI taxonomy): Eukaryota > Viridiplantae > Streptophyta > Magnoliopsida > Asparagales > Orchidaceae > Papilionanthe > Papilionanthe hookeriana x Papilionanthe teres. The sequence goes on from CM040421.1 coordinate 143,916,535, forward strand.
CTTTGAATATTATTTTAGTCTTAGGATCTTTAATATCCACAGCTCCATAGGAATTAACTTTCATCAAAATAAATGGGCCCATCCACATGGACTTAAATTTTCCAGCAAATATTTCCATTCTAGCATTATATAACAAAAATTGTTCTCCTGGCTCATAATTTTTAGTAAGAATCTTCCAATCATGCCATAACTTGATCTTTTCTTTATAAATCTTAGCATTTTCATAAGATTCATTCCTTATTTCTTCAAGCTCATTTAATTACAACAATCTCTTTTCACCAGCATCTTTCAAATTATAATTGAACTCTTTAATAGCCCAATATGCTTTATGCTCAAGTTCATCTGGTAAATGACAAGCTTTCCCAAACATTAGCCTATATGGGGACATTTCTATATGAGTTATGTATGCAGTCCTATAGGCCCACAAAGTATAATCCAGTTTGATTGACCAATCCTTCCTATTTGGATTAACAGTTTTTTCTAATATTCTTTTAATTTCACAATTGGATAATTCAACCAAACCACTAGTTTGCGAATGATAAATAGTAGCAATGTGATGGTTAATATGATATTTCTTTAATAGCTTTTCCATAATCATATTTCTAAAATGACTTCCCCCATCAGTTATAATAACTCTTGGTATTCCAAATCTGAAAAATATATTCTTTTATAAAAATTTTGTAGCACTTTGAGCATCACATCGAGGTAAAGCAACAACTTCTATCCATTTGGATACATAGTCTAGTGCATCAAAATTTATATATTTCTAAAAGATGGTATGAATAGTCCCATGAAATCTAATCCCCAAACGTCAAATATTTCAACTTCCAACATATAATTGAGGGGCATCTCATTTCTTCTAGAAATATTGCTTACATTGACATTGATCATAATTTTTAATATAAGCATTAATATCCTTAAAAATTGCAGGCCAATAAAATCTAGATTGTAAGATTTTTATGCAATTTTATCAACACCAAAATGTCCCCTATAATCATAATTATAAAATTTTTATATAATTTCATAATTTTCTTCTAATGGCACACATCTTCGAATAATCAGAACATTTCCTTGTTTAAATAAAAATGGGTCATCCCCAAAAAAAAGTTCTAGCTTCAAATAAAAATTTCTTTCTCTCTTAGTATGTTAAACCATAGGGTAAAATATCACTGACAATAAAGTTTACAATGTCGGCACACCACTGAACACGCCACTCATTGATAGTGAACAATTTTTCATGAGGAAAATGTTCATTAATTTCCTTTTCTAAGCAGAGAGATTTTTCAAAATCAAGCTTGGGCAAATGATCAGCAATTTGATTATCAACACTCCTCCTATCTACTATTTCAAAATCACATTCTTGCAAAAGAAGTGTCTATCTTATCAGTCTTGGTTTTGCATCAATCTTTTCATTAAATACTTAATAGCAGAATGGTCAGTACACACCACACATTTTGTTCCAATTAAATATGATTTGAATTTATCAAAGGCAAATACTATAGCTAGTAACTCTTTCTTAGTTATGGTATATTAATTTGATCTTCATTAAGAGTTTTGCTAGTGTAGTAGTTCACTTTGAAAATCTTATCACATTTCTAACCTGAAACAGCTCCAATAGCATAATGACTTGCATCACACATTAATTCAAAAGGTTTTTTCCAGTTTGGTGAAACTATAATAGGTTCAATGATCAATATTTCTTTTAATGATTCAAAAGATTTTATGCATTCTTCATCAAAATCAATAATCACATCTTTTTCCAGTAAACGTTTTAATGGCTTTAAAATCTTTGAAAAGTATTTAATATAACGCATGTAGAATCCAACATGTCCCAAAAATCTTCTAATTCCCCTTACATTAGTTGGGTAGGTAAATTAGCGATCACTTGAATTTTTGCAGGAACTACCTCCATAACTTTTTCTGATATAGAATGTCTAAAACAATTCCTCCTGCTACCATACATTGGCATTTTTCCCAGTTAAGGACTAAATTAATTTTTCACAACGCTTAAGAACATTGATAGATGTTCTAAAAATTATTCAAATGAAATTCCAAACACTGAAAAGTCATCCATAAAAACTTCAATTCCCTTTTCAATTAAATCACATAAAATTGCCATTATATATCTCTGAAATGTAGAGGAGGCATTACATAAAAAAGGGCATTCTTCTAAAAGCAAATGTACCATAAGGGTTGGTAAACATTGTTTTCCCTTGATCCTCAGGAGCAATTTGTATTTTGGAGGTAACCAGTATATCCGTCCAGAAAACAAAAGTATTTATGCCCAGCCAATCTATCCAACATCTGATCTAGAAAAAATAGTGGACAATGGTCTTTCCTTGTGGTAAGGTTTAATTTTCTATAATCAATGCATATTCGTCACCTTGTAACTTGTCTTGATGGTATTAATTTATTCCTTTCATTAGCAGTCACAGTAACTCCTCCTTTCTTAGGAACAATGAATAGGAGTAACCATGCACTATCTGAAATATGGTAGATAATTTCAGCATCCAACCACTTTAAAATTTCTTTCTTAACATCTTTCATGATAGAAATTAATCTTTTTTGAGGATCAGTCTGAGGTTTGAACTTAACTTCCAAAAGGATTCTATGCATACAAATTGAAGGATTGGTTCCTTTAATATCAGCAATTGCCCATCGAAAGGCTTTCTTATATTTCTTTAAAATTTCAAGGAAACTCTCTTCTTCTTTTTCAATCAATTGAGAGGAAATTATAACAGGCAAGGTTGAGGAATCACCTAAAAAGGCATATTTTAAATGAGTAAGAAGCTTGTTTAATTTAAGTTCAGGAGGTTTTCAATTGATGAACTAAAAGATTCATCTTTTTCAGTCATGTCCAACAATTCAAAATTTTCATGAACATAATTTAAATCTTCCTCATGAAAATCTTCAAAATGTTGTAATTCCTCTTTTTGCTCGTGTTCCAATTTTTCTCTTTCAGATTTCTCTTCATAAGTTGATTAGAAATGACATTCACTTAAATATCCGATAACATCCATTCTATAACATTCATCATCTTTACCTCTTGCAGGATATTTCATTGATTTTGAGATATTTAATGTAACAGTTTGAACATTGACTTGTATAGTTTATTCCCCTTTTTGCACTTCTATCATTGCTCTTCCTGTGGCTAGGAAAAGTCTCTCTAAAATAATGGGTATCTCTACATCTTCCTCCATATCTAGCACAATGAAATTAATAGGAAAAATAAATTGATCCACTTTCACTAAAAAATCTTCTATAACTTCTTTAGGATATGTGATTGAACAATCCACTAATTGCAGAGTTATAGTACTTGAGATATTTCTCCTAATCCAGTCTTTTGAAGATGATGGCATAAGGTTAATGCTTGCACCTAAATCACATAAAGCTTTCCCATAAAATCTGTCTCTGATTACACTTGGAATTGTGAAACTACCAGGCTCTTTAAGCTTTTTTCAGGAAGCTTTTTATGAATTATCGCACTGCACTCCTCACTAAGTGCGACAGTTTCATTATCCTCAAACTTCCTTTTTTTGTTGAGAATATCCTTCATAAATTTCACATAGCTTAGTATTTGTTCTAAAGCTTCAGGAAATGGAATGTTGATTGTAAGCTTCCTTAATATTTCCAAGAACTTTTAAAATTGCTTATCCAACATTTGTTGTCGAAGTCTCTGAGGAAATGGAGGTGGTGGTTTTTCTAAATCAATCTTAGGTGGAGAAATAGGTCTTTCCAAACCTTTCAGATCGTCTTCTTTTGGTTCTTCAATCTCTTCTTTCTCTACTTCAATTAATTATTGAACTCTACCTTCCAACTCGCTTCCACTTCTCAACTAAATAGCTTTTACTTGCTCTTTATTCTTATCTCTTGGATTTACTTCTGTATTACTAGGAAGTGTCCCTTGGGATCTATTACTTAATGAATTGGCAATCTGTTCTAGTTGATTCTCAATATTTCTGATTGTAGCTCATTGAATTTGTAATAGATTTCCCATTTATAACACCACTTCTTCCATATACAACTTCTTCTCCTTAAATTGTGAAGCATTGTTAAAACCTGGAAGATTTGTTGGTCTATAATTATTATTCCCTTAGTTGTTCTAGTTCCCCAATGGGTTTACTTGGTTGTTCCCCTTTTGTTGATTACTACCACCTTGATTATTATTGTTCCAGCTAAAGTTTGGATGGATCTTCCAACCAGGGTAATAATAATTCGAATATGGATTATTAGGCTTGTTTATGGTGTTCAGAGTTTCTAATGATGTTTGAGAGTCAACCATTTGGCCTAATGTATTTTCTTCAATCATGGAAATTAGCTAAGAAAAATTCATTTCAAACTGATTTATCTTCCTTAAAATTGCAGCAATTTGATTTCCTAGCATTGTAAAAGCATCATTTTCATGAATATTGGCTACCTTTTTAGGATTTAAACTTTCAGAAGGCCATTGAAAATTATTACTAGTCATTTCTTCAATTAAAGCATAAGCATCAGAAATCTGTTTAGACATTAATGAACCACCAGCAACGGCAACGATAATTGCTCTAAGAGATCCAGCTAATCCATTGTAAAAGTTTGAAATATTAACCAATATGGTATCGAATGATGTGGACACTTTCTTAGGAGATCATTAAAACATTCCCATGCTTCATAAATAGATTCCCCTTCAAACTGATAAAAAGAAGTAATATCATTTCTAAGCTTCACAGTCTTTGATGGTGGAAAGTATTTAGCAAGGAATTTTTGGCTAAATCACCCCAACTTCTGATAGATCCAGGTACTGACGATTTTAACGATATCATAGCCTTATCCCTCAGTGAAAAAGGAAAAATTCTAAATCTAATAACATCATCTGAAACACCATTGTATTTAAAAGTAGTACACAATTATAAAAAATTGGCAAGATACAAATTAGGATCTTCATTTGGTGCTCCCCAAACTGATTATTAGATATCATCTAGATAATAGAGGATTGAAGTTTAAATGAATTAGCTGCTACATTAGGGTTTTGAATACTACCATAAAGTTCTTCTACTGTAGGGTTAGCATAATCTCTTAACGGTCTGAATACTTGATGGATTTTAACATTTTGATTTGCCATTTCATGAATACTTTTTCCTTTTCTATATTTTTAATTTTTCTGATTTTTCTTATAGTTTTTTCTAATTCAGAATTATAAGGCACAAGTCTTTCAAAACTTAAACTACATACACAATTATAAAGCAAAATAAAATAAAACACACTAACAAAAGCAAGGAAAAAGTAAAAATTTGGTTTTTCTTGAATTTTCTTTAAAAATTTTAATTAATTTCTCTAGCAACGTCGCCAAAAACTTGATCCCCGAATATTTATGTTTACGTTTTACACTTTATATTTCTTCTCAATGATAATATCTCTTTTTTTGCAACAACACAAAATACTTTATTCTGAAGCAAATAAGCAATCAACTTTAATTATTTTATAATACGGGATTCTACGCAAGTATACTTATTGTTTATCAAGTAATATAGGACTTTTGATTAAGCCCCGAGATATCAAACCCACATAGAAATGTATAAAAATTTAAAGAAAGCAAAAAAATAACTCTTTACTTTTCAAAATATTTTTGCAACTTATGTTCTGAAATTAAAAAGTTTAAATTCTTTTTGCTAATGTTTTTAGAAAAAGTAAAGTAAGCAACTTAAATTAACAAGAATCTTAAATGATATGAAAACATATGAGAACAAAATATCTTTTTCCTCCTTCAATGAATTAGTAATAACTATGAAATTTTATTCTGGAAGTATTTAAATGTGTTGTGCCGAATATGAGTAGTTATATTCTTTACCCTTACTTGGTTCTATAAAGAAAGTAGTTTAATTTGATTTTTTGAAATTTTGTAGATGGATTAGGCAGGAAAGATACTAGCTCTCACTCTAGAGTTCCCTCTTTTCCCTTCACCTGGGGGCTAATATCTCATAACAAAACTTAAGGCATCAAAGCAAATTGGGGGCTTTAGCCTGTCACTTTAAAGTCCTCTAATTCTCACCCAATCAAAAGCATATCTCCCTATTTATTTGCACTCAACTATATGGACTACAATTCTCGCCCATACAATTTCATGTGATTCACTCCAATTGTTGATTGAGATAATACCGCAATGGTTCTTACACGTTCTCACAATAAATTTTAACGTCTTAATTCACAAATCAAGAAGTAAATGAAGTGCAAGGTAGTGGAATCACCACAACATCTTCCAACATTAAACACCTATTCTTCACACAACTTCCTTCCATAATTTAATTACTTCATCATTTAAGAGGAAAAAGATAAAGAAAACTACTCAGAACTCATGGAGAAAACACAAACACAACTTGATTTAAAAGAAGAAATCATAGTGAAAACACAACAAATCCTACTTTAAAACCAAATGTATAAATAAAGATAAAACTTATCTGAAAAATCCTCTCCACAAGACTCTTGAAGTTCCTCTAAAACTTTTACTTTTCACTAAATAACTCCTTAGAGGGTAGCCCCCAGCTCTAAGGATTGACTCTCATAAATTCTAATACAAACTATGTTAAAGTAAAGTAGAAAAGTAAAGAAATATGGTGAGAAGAAGGCTCTCTTTCTTTCTCTTTCCCTTCAACCACTTCAAGATTGTTTTTTAACTTCTCCCACCAAAACTTCCTTTCAAAACTCTTCTCTTTTTTTGATCTTAAGTCTTTGTTTTAATAATTTTTCAAAAAGTTCTTTGGTGTCTCTTCAAATCATGTTCAGATTCAATGTATCTACCAAAAGATGCATCTCTTCATTTGAATTTGCCACCCAAAAGAATTTAAGGAAGTTTAAACCAAAAGTTGCTTCAAACACCCTTGAAAATGGCTCCAAATTTGATTTAATTTGTCACTTATAACTGTGACACCTATGCGCTAGCTATCGGCGCATAGGCGCCAAAGGCTAATTTTGTACACCTTTCATTTTTGCTCTAAATTTGATCTTTTTTGCTCCTTTCATCACAATTACTCATTTTAATCATACCTACAAGAAAAACATGAAAATACATTCCATTAAAGTGCAATATCATCAAAAATAGGTATAAAAATATGCATAAAAATAATATATATTTTAGGTGTATCAGGCATCGAACTCTTTCAGGTAGGGTCTACCCTTTGAAATTGATGCTTTGCCCTTTGACTGAGCCAAGGCCTCATGAACCTGTTGTTCAACCATCTATTTGATATCCTTCTCTGGTAGATTCAGAGCTGAATCCTTCTTTGGAGGTTCATCCTCATTGGCAGAAACAACTTCTCTTCTTTCATCTGTGATATGTATAATTTTAGGCTGGTTAACTACCAAATATGCCACTAGTCATGACCGCGACTGTCCATGTAGCATGGCCATAGCGGTCATGGCGGTGGCCATCTCCTCCATCTTCTTCTCCAAATGACTAATCTGCTCATCTCTTATCAACATGGCCCTTTAAAGCTCATCTGCGGTGTTCTCCTCACTAGGAGCATTACGTGCAAACCACTTGGACTGTTCTCGATGACATTAACTTCCATAAATTCTTCATCCATATAATCTGATAGGTAGTAATTGTCGGTATATTTTTAGGTTGTGTTTTATTTTGAAGAGGGGTCGCCTAACAGAAATCTGTCGGCGAATTTTTAATTTAATTAAAATAAATAATTTGAAAAGTAGTTTTTGATTTTGAAAATAATTTTAAAATTGAAGGTTTTAAGATATGAGATTAAACCGATCTCACGTCCCAAATAGTTTATATAAATGAGCACCGCACCACTAAACCGTGTATCTATCCCTAAGGATAGACACATCGCTTGACGGTGGGGCTCGATTAAATAAACTAGAAGATTTGTGACATCCGTTTGGTCCGCGAACCAATTTTATAAGCCGACAAAATTCCCCTGCTTAATATGAAAACATTAAACGGGGTTTATATTACCCAGGTTCTTCAAAATTCCTATAAGGGCAAGCCCCTATAGTTAATTACATCTTAAGTGACGGGAATCACCTAAGAAAACTCTCGATAATAATCAATAATTCTGCTCTCAAGGATTTCGAAGTTTAAGTTTTCAAGGGATTGAAATTTGGAATTTCTATAGGGAATGGACCAAATTTGGAACATTTTGTTTTGTGAATCCAAAGGAAGAAAGGTAGGAGAAATCACAGATTCGAAGTAAACTTCGGTAATTTCCCGACTATCCTATTGTTTGGCTTGGATTTAGGAAAATCCTAATGTTTATTTAAATGTTTTGATTTTGTCAATTTTAATTAATTAGGACTTATATTTATATGATAGAATCATACAAATAGCCTTGAAGATGTGAGGGTTTATGTCATATCAGACGACTACCTCGGAATCCTAAATCCGGTTAGGGCTTAATTTGCAAGGCAAATGCCTAACAAAAGGTTGAGGATTTACGTTGCACTAGGCAAACTACCTCGAAATCCTATGGCTTGGTTATTTGATTCTAGGAAAGTTCTGCTGAAGTAGGTTCAAGTTTTGCTGACGACGATGGCCGTCGTCGCCCACCATGCTCCGAGCTCCTTATTGTTGCGAGAGGTTTAGTTTTAGAAATCATAAATCAAGAGATGAGAAAAGTGTTTTGGTTTAGAGAAGTCTTAATTTTCCAAGTGTTTTTTATGTTTTGATTAAAACAAATCTTAAAGTTGATTATAACGACACCGGTTAAGATCCCGCGGTTCCATCCTTCCGGCATCATTATTTTTATCGGATTCACTTAGTCCGGATGAATTTGCTAAACTCAATTGAATGAGTTCCACACTTTCATTTAGACCATGGGAAATCCCGTTAGCAACACGTAGGTTACATCATCCGAGGTATTCCCGATCATCCAACAGGACGTTTTAATTTAGTTGCAATTGTAGTTTTGTGTTACAGTTTGTGATTAAATTTTGAGTTGTTTTATATTTTAAAATGTTGTGGCGGTGAATTTTATCTTGCAATGACTTTTAATTTAGTTTTGGTTTCGGTTTTAGGGGCTATCCTAAAGGTGTGGGTTTTCATGCAACAGTTGTTTATCATGCAAGAAAAGTAAGTGTGATGCGATTAATGAAGTTGCAATAATGTAAATTGCAAGAAAGTAAATTGCTATAAAATAAAAGCGTAACTGGAGGGTCTTCCCGTCATCCCAAGCTGCACTTAAAACACAATTAGAATATTTAAGCATGTTCCTAGGTAAAGCTAAGGGAAGGGTTATGGTTTTCTACCAAATTCCTAATCCTATAGCTAGTCATTTCCTATGACGTCTAGGTTCCTTGTGTTTTGGTTTGAAGACGATTTTCTTCATCGAAGAACAATTAAATTCGATTGTTCTTATAAACATCTTATCATATTAAGAAAGTGTTTAAGAAGAATCTTAAACATCTTTTCAATATTGCTAGAATTGTTTTAAGTCCAAATGGATTCAATTACACAAATGAATTAATCGTCCAAGAATCTCAAGTTTTGTTATCTTGCTCGGTGAATTAGGACATTTGAATATCCTATAGGTGAAGTAACATTTCATTTAATATTACGTTTAGGAGTTATGATAACTAATGCTTTTGAGGGTAAATTGGTGTTCAAATGGTTTGTGATTTAGTTTAATTTCCATTAATGGGTTTAAATTTGGAATAGTGTTCAAGTTATTTTAGATTTATTTTGAATTCTTTATGTCTTTGGTGATGTTATATTTAATTCAACTTAATTTAATTTAATTTAATTTAATTGAGTTTTAATTTAATTTAATTCAATTTAATTCAATTTAGTTTGATTTGATGTTTAATTAATTTGATTTGATTTAATTTTAATTTAATTTGATTTAATTTAATTTAATTTAATTATTTAATTTAATTTAATTTGATTTAATTTAATTTAATTTAATTTAATTTGATTTAATTTGATTTAATTTAATTTATTTTAATTTAATTTATTTTAATTTAATTTAATTTAATTTGTTTAATTTAATTAAATTTAATTTAATTTTAATTGAAAATTTTTTTAAAAGAGTTTAATAATTTAAATTTAGTTTAATGATTAAGTCTTTTAATATTTTAAATTTGAGTTATCATTTTAATTAAGAATTGAATATTAATTAATTTAGGGATTTTTAAATTAAAGAATAAATCTCTTCCTAATAATATCCTTATTTTAATAATTCCAATTTTATTATTCTTCCAAATTTAATCAATTATTTAATTAAAGTTTAATCATTTTAAAATTGTTTAATGGGTTTCTACCCTTTAATTATTTGAATTTCAATCATCCAAATCAGATTAGGATCAAATATTTTACTTGTTAATTTTTTATTAAACCTAAAGTTTTAATTAAGGGTTAAAAATTTAATTATCACTTTACCCTTTAAGCTTAATGATTTCATAACTCACTAAATTGAACTCAAATGAACTTGAAATTTTTATGTGACTTCACTCATATGCCAATAAAGACATGAGAGGAGAAAATGTGATTTTTTTTGTATTTAATTTATTTATATAATTATTTTTGGTAGAAAATAGAGATTTTCAAGGAAAATTTAATAACATGACCAAGGGAAAGTTTCTATCCTTAAGAAAATTAGGGGACATTCCTAATGACCAGAGGACCACTTGGACCAATTTTGGTGATTTTTTGAATTATATTATTTTTATTATAATTATTTTAAGTTTTGGAGTGTTAATTAATTTAAAAATAAAATAAATGTTGAAAAATGGATTTTATAATTTTCAAAAATCTCTCTGATATCAAGGAAATCAGAGAAGCAAATTTTGCAATTTTTTGATTTCTCTATAATTTATTATAATTATTTTAGTGAAAAAGCTAGAAAATATTTTTTTTTAATTTTAAAATTACCTTAAAGCTTTAAAATTTAATATCTCACTAAATAGACCTAAGAAAAATGTGGGATTTGTTCCTATGTGATTAAAATTCAAAATGTGACATTTTGGTGAATTTTATTATTTTTGTGATTTTTATTATTTTTTAATTATTAAAAATATTAAAATATTATTAAAAATCAACTTTTTTAGAAAATTGAAATTTTAATTTTTTTAGGTTCCCCTGATATCAGAGAGGTCCCAAAGCCAATTTGGTGAATTTTTGAAAGGTATTTTAAAAGTTATGAATTTTTAAAGTTTAAAATGGCTAAGTGGCTTAATCAACCCAATTAGTGGGGCTAACCAAGTCCAATTGACCTCAAACTTTTATGGTGGATTCCTCTGATCCTAAAGGTCAGTGGAGAATTGATTTCAAGTCAATTTGATGTCTGGTTAACTCTAATTAAATAAAGACCTATTTTGGGTGTTTAAGCCAATTAGGGTTGTTTTAAATGAACTAAGTCAAAACTTATTTTTCCTAGGGTTCTCTGGTCATAAGGAACATCACCAAATTTTCCTAGAATTTATTTCACAACATGCTATTTATTGGAATTAAAATACTCAAAACGAGTAACCTGAATTTGAAAAATCAATAACTTTTCATAGGGATGGCCTCTGACTTTGGAAAATTCAGGGAATGTTCCCAAATTCGGAGGCTTCAAAAGCCCTATGGTCTCATGCCATGGTGAATTGTATACATGCATGGAGAATTAAAATAATGCAGAGAGTAAATAAATTATAAAAAATAAAATACTTGATGAAATTAAATGATTTCTTTTCCACATTATTCTCCTCTCATTCACCGAGCGAGAGGGTATTTTTATTTTATTTTTCGGATTTTTCTACACGGAGATATGAATTTTGAAGTTTAGGGAATTAAATAAATAGAAAAATACCCTAATTTTCTATTTATCCACGCGGCGCCGCGTCAACCTCGGCAGCTCCGAACGCACACGCGTCGCGCTCCCATTCGACGCCGCCACCCGAGTCGGCGGCCGGGCCCCGCGGTTCTCGTACCGTCTCTCGGTCCGACGCCATCCGAGCCGTTCGTCCGCACGTGTATTGAATGGACGGCATCCGTTCATCGTCCCCGAGCGTCCTCGCCCGAGAGCCGTCCACACTAAATCCCTAAGATCTCACTCGATACTCGATGGATTTTCATGTTCTTATGCTTCATGGATTCGTCTTGAAGAGACGAACACATCTATACGGTTAACATGCAATGAAATTAAGGCATTTGAAATGGAGAATCTCCAAAAGCTCGGGATAAAGAATTAGCTCATACCTTTGCTCAGAGAAGTGTGGCTTCAATCTGAGAGTTGTTGCACCTTCGATTGGATCCCAGCAAGCTCCAGATGAAGTCTCCGAGTGCAGTGAATTGTCCGGATGTGATTTCGACCAAGCCCGATCACAAAGCTTGGAGGACTGGAGCAAGCCGGGTGGCCTCGGAGATGGGGCTTTTGTCGGTGGACACCTTCCCTTGGTCCGGTGAAGGTGTAGAACCAATCAATTTGGGAATTGGCTCAGCTGTGGAGAAGTGTCCTGGTTTTGGGTGGAATCTCGGTTGGGAAATTAGATTTTGTCGGTGGGGATTAGGGCAAATTGACACCGGGGATCAAGCTGCTCTAAGGGTGGAGAAGGGTCTGGAACAATTTTGGCAGAGTTTCGGCAAGGTTTGTGCTCGGCTCTCCTCATGGCCGAGAGGGGTGGAGTTTAAATAGGAGAGGGTGGAGGGCCTCCCAGGGGGAGTTGAGGCATGGGATCAGCTGCTCTGGTGAGGAGAAGAACAGCCATGGTGGCCATTGGGCATGGGGCAACTCGGCGAGTGAGAATTCCAAGCTTGGGCTCACATGATGCTCTCGGGTGTGGTGTTTTCCGGCGATCCAGGGCGGTGGCCGCGGGCATGGGTCACCATCTTGACCAGGAAGGTCAGGGCTTGGCAATGGTGAAGTCAATTGGGCTTGGACATGTGTAAAGTGTTTGAATTAAAATGGAATGGGGAGGGGGTCATTTTGGCCTTAATTTGGTCAACCCATTGGTTTGGGTTGGGTGCACCTCCCCATGGCTCGATTTTGGGCTGAGAGGATCGGTTAGGTTAGCCAAGGGAGAGTGGTGTGGTCTCCATCCATGATGAGGTGGCTAAGCATGGTTTAGTGTGTGACATGCTTAAGGTAAAAAGGGGTTAAGGAGGATTAGGAAAGGGGCCCCTCCTTTTTCCATTAATGGCTTGATCACATGTCAAGCCTTCCATGGCTTCATGTGGCTTGTCCATGGCTTGCATGGCTCACCTTTGGCTTGGGAAAAGGTTTGGTCGATTTCATGAAAATGGGTTTTAAGAATTTTTGGTAATTTGATGGAAATTTGTATGAAACTTGATTTGGAATAATTTGATGGTGAATTTAGGACTTAGGTAATGGATTTAATTAAGTGGATGACAAATGGAGATGTCATGTGGGCTTTAGGGTAGATTTTGGGCCTTTGGATGTGGTGAAGTGGGCTTTTAGGAAAGTTTAAGGGAAATGGGCTTTTGATTTTAGGATGGGCATTTGGATAAAAAATTTTGTGAAGAACTTTGTCAAATAAATGCCATAATTGGTTTAGGGATGTTCTATGAAGGGCTTGGAATTAATTTGATGTGATTTGGAGTTGAATTGGTTTGAATTTGGGTTTATTTGGTAAGTGGGCCTATGTAGGTCCAAGTGGGCCAAGTTGGGCTAATGTTGGGCTAGAGTTGAAATTGATGTAAAATCAATGTTGAGAAATGTTTATGGGGGTGTTTCAAAGAGGTTTTGGCTTTGGTTGGGCTTTGATTTTGGGGTTTGGGCTCATTTGGGTTAGGTTTGGGTTTAGGTCAAAAATGGGCCTTTTAGCCTTGGGTTGAATTTGAGTGGGGTTTGGGTCTAAATTTTGGGCCAATCATGTTAGTATTTTGCTTGTGGGGATGCTAAGGAGGATTTAGAAAAGATTTGGGGTTAATTGGAGTTGAATTGGGTGAGTTTGGGTTAGGTTTGGGTCATGGGTCCAAATTGGGCTTTAAGGCCAAAAGTGAGATTGGATCCAAATGTCAATCAAATTGGGCTTGGATTTGGTCTAGATTGGTATTGGGGATATTGAATTGAAGTTTAGAATTGAATTGGACCAAAATTGGGGTCAATTGGGTAGGTTTGGTTTAACATTGGGTTCACTTAGGGTTAAAATGGGTCAAATTGGGGGTTTTGACAAAAGTAGGGTAAATTGACAAAATTGGCCCATGGTGTAGTTGGACAAAATGAAATTGGGAATATTTGGGATTTTCTGGAATTTTCTGGGAATTTTCTGAATTTTTGGATTTTTAGGTCAAGAGGGGTATTTTGGGTATTTGGAGGGTATTGGGAGGTTTTCTTGAAATTTTTGGTATTTTTGGGTATGGATGATCAATTTAAGTGATGTGGAAATGTTTGGGAATGATTTTGGAGAATTTTGGGTAATTTGGAAATTTTTGAGAAATTTGGGTAATTTCAAGGGTTTTGGGTAGGCTAAGCGGGTGTAGGGTCCCGGGGGTCAAAAATTGAAAATTTGGGAAATTGAAGATTGAGTGAATTTAAGTGGAAAGAAATCATTTTGGTTGAGCCATGAAGCCATATCAAGCCCACATGAGCCATGAAGGGACTCATTTGAGGCATTCACTATGTTGTTCCTAACCTCTTAGCCGAGGGCTTAGGGGTTAAGGACCATCCATGTGAATCACCCACATGAGTCAGGAGGTCAAGTTAGGTATAGGTGTGGTTTTAGGAGGTATGTGGAAGTGTAGTGTGTAGGTGTAGTGTATAAGTGTAGTGTGTGTGTAAGTCAGCCCCTTCACCAGACCAGGCCACCCAGGGCAGTCCTAAGGCCAAAGAGTCCTATAGGAACTCATCCTTTAAACTTCCACATTTGATTTAAACCCTCTAGGTGATTAGGGGTCTACGGTCGAGTTTGTGGAGTTTGCGGGGAGTTAAGAAGTGGTTTGAATTTCTAAAAGGTGGGTCCCAATTCTAGTCCTCTAAGATGAGTCGAAAGGAAAAGCCTAAGGCTAGATCCTAAGTACTAAAGAGAAGAAGAGAAGACCTCATCGAAAATGAGGTCAACAAATGGACCCCCGATAGGTGTGGTGAGTGACGGAGCACACCACGCGTATGGTGTTGACCGAAGCGATCAACAAAACCAACACAAACATCCAAGTGACAAACTTAGGATGAAATAGAGGAGTTTTCGTCGGGGAGTAGCAAGTATATCTATGAAACCGGAGATTCCTAAACTCTCGTGCAGGGAAAGGAAAAGGAGGTGAACTCCAAATCACATGACACAGGGAATTTCGATTTAGATTTTATTTTGTTTCAATTTAAGTTTTGATGTGTGAGTTTAGATTTCAATTTGGAGTTTCAATTTAGATTGGAGTTTGTCGAAATTAATTTGAAGGATTTGATTTGAAATGAAAATTGGAATTACGAGGTTTTAGATGTAACATCTTCGACCTCGAAAGAAAATTGAATTGATTAGATTGAATCGTTGCAATGAGAAGAGATCTCGGAGTAATGCGGTGTTGGATGTAAAATCCTTAACCTCGAGAGTTTGATTTTGATGTATTTCGGTGCAATAGGGAAAGAATCCTAAAGCGGTGCGGTCTTGGATGTAAAATCCTCGACCCAAAAGGTTTGAATTTGATGTATTTCGGTGCGATAGGGAAGAATCCTAAAGCGGTGCGATCTTGGATGTAAAATCCTCGACCCAAAAGTTTTGAATTTGATGTATTTCGGTGCGATAGGAAAGAATCCTAAAGCGAGTGCGGTCTTGGATGTAAAATCCTCGACCCAAAAGTTTTGAATTTGATGTATTTCGGTGCAATAGGAAAAGAATCCTAAAGCGGTGCGGTCTTGGATGTAAAATCCTCGACCCAAAAGTTTGAATTTGATGTACTTCGGTGCAATAGGAAAAGAATCCTAAAGCGGTGCGAGTCTTGGATGTAAAATCCTCGACCCAAAAGGTTGAATTTGATGTACTTCAGTGCAATAGGAAAGAATCCTAAAGCGGTGCGAGTCTTGGATGTAAAATCCTCGACCCAAAAGTTTTGAATTTGATGTACTTCGGTGCAATAGGAAAGAATCCTAAAGCGAGTGCGGTCTTGGATGTAAAATCCTCGACCCAAAAGTTTGATTTTGATGTATTTCGAGTGCAATAGGAAAAGGATCCTAAAGCGAGTGCGGTCTTGGATGTAAAATCCTCGACCCAAAAGTTTGAATTTGATGTATTTCGGTGCAATAGGAAAAGAATCCTAAAGCGATGCGGTCTTGGATATAAAATCCTCGACCCAAAAGGTTGAATTTGATTGAGATTTGAAATGCGGAAAGATTGAATTTGAGATTTGGAAGGATGAGTTTGAACTCGATTGAAATTTGATTTAAGATTTGATTTGAAATTTGGAAGATCAAATTTGAAACTTGATCGGGAGTGGATTTGGAATTTGATTGAGAATTTGATTTGAGATTTGAAAAGATCGAAATTTGATTTGGAATTTGGAAAGATTGAATTTGAAATTTGATTTGAAATTTGGAAGGATGGAATTTGAGATTTGTGTTGATTTCGTTTATCTTTTAATGGTTCAAATTTTATTTTATCGTTTATTTAATGTTCATGCGAATTTGGTGTTTGTCATTTTTTAAGATTTTTTTTTTAGGAAAGTTTTCTTTTATTCTTCTTTCTTTATTTCTTTTACTGTTCTTTGTTCGAAGTTCATTTAACTTTAATGGCGTTTCCCAATCAATTTGCACAAAAGAGGTGAAGGCTAAAAACGTGACATGGTCACTTTCATTCCAATCATGTTGAAAATACATCATACAACTCGATGCTGGAATACATTTCATACAATCCATGTAGACTCAAAACGAATTTGTGTATGATCTTTGTTGGTCCATCAAAAGAAGCATTTGTCAAAAAATCCATGTCGAATAGTGGGGTACATGGTTAATAACATCACCTTCCAAGCCATCCTCGGCAAGGATGCCGAGTTGGATGTACGTTGGAGGTGTGATATTTCCCATGTAACTCACGGCTCGTAAGGTCGGAGGTTCTCTAGCTGCGGGTACGGTTGGAAATGGTAAGGTATCTTGCTTGTCGTCCATTCTCCTGAAAGTAGCGAGATCCGCTCCATCGGCACTCCTGGTATGCAATGCTTAGCGATATACGCTCCGTTGCCCTTCGGTATCATGACGGAACCCACCGGTAAAGGTATCTTTGCTGGCCCTCGGAACTCACCGGGCCTGCTATCCGGAGGTCGGATCCGAACATGATGTCACACTCGTTCGAGAAAGAGGCTGTGCGAAAGGTCCGACGAAGTCGTGGTGATCTATATGTGGGGGTATGCGGTCACCCTGTTTGTAGATGTTGATAATGCGGCTATTGGGTATGCAATCTGCTGGCGGTACCCTCCATGTTATCAATCTTTTTACCATTCTCTCGATGACTAATGGCATCGGATCTACTTGCCCATGACGGAGTATCCCGGTGGGTTTCCCTTTACGTCTTCAGCAAAGTTGTAGCAGCATCCGCATTGTATTGTGATTCTTCCTTTCCACGGCATCCATCTCCGGGGTTCCGAGTATGTGTTTTCCCTCGGGCGGCTGCTCGGCCCATTCTTTTCGAATCCCGGATACAATCCACGATTCTGTTGTTGTTCATACTGCGAGAATACGTCGGTATGTAGCTCGAGGCCCTCTAGTATGTTGATTCTTCTTCCTTTAATTCTCTCGAAGTATTCAAAGGTTTTCTTTTCAACATTTTGCATCCTCTCCGGCTCGTATTCCGGAATGATCGCAGATGGCGAGGCCTTGTGACATATTGTGGGATATATGGTTCAATCCCTTCACGTTCCCCTGCATACCTCGGCTCCTCAGGGATGATGCATGTCGGGACATCCCCGGGGTTGCTTCTGCAACAAGGTCATGCATTATTGGTGGTTCTATCCGGTGGCGTGGTAGCCTTCTTTCTTCTGATCTTCTGGAGATTTCCCTTGTTCTTTCTGTTATCCTAGGAGCTGGCCTCCTTTCTTCAGGTTCTTGGTGAACCGGTGTCCTTGAAATGTGTGTGCTGGCATTAGCAATTGTCTCGTCACGCTGGTCCGCGGCTAGTTTTGTTAACATCTTACGGATACGGCGATTCTTATTTCTTCGTTGCGTGGGCGTGAGAGTAGCTCTCCGCACTTCTTGAATCTCTGTGGGCGCGGCAGCGACAAGCACTGCCCTCCATCTGTAGCGACTACGGACTTCATTTTCTTATCTTCTTCGGTGTTTGCTTTTCTTTTCTTGTTGTTGAATTGGTGGCTTGGGCCACCCACTTTCATCCTTGTACTGCCGGGTAGTTCTTCTCGGTTAGCGGGACCCGGTCACTTTCCTCGTACTTGTAGGCTGCTGGTGCGAAATCCGAGTCAATCTCGATTATCGCTCCATCTTTCACCCTCTTTTCATCGAGTGCAAGGCTTACGCCATTCTTAAAGTTCAGGACCAACCGCCCGTTCGACATTTCCCTGCAAAAAGACAAGGAAAAGGATCAGGGGCTGTACTAAGAACAAGAACATTAAGAAAATGTTTATTAAAGATGCATTTCTTTTATATATTTTTTTATTTTCAAATTTAACAGGAATGAAGTAGGATAAGATCAGGGAATAGATTTTGATTTGAAAAAGAAAACAAGGAAAACGTATTATCATGACTTTATTTATTTTAACACATTTTATTATTTTTTTTTTTTTTTGGGTTCGGACCCAATCATAAGTAATTACTTCGTCCGTGTTTCTTAGGGATGAAGAATTCATTCCTTCGAAACATCAGGTAGCGTAATACTTTTTCAAGTATCGTCCGTTGATCGGAAGCATATGTCGTTCTCCACGGCGATTCACTAGGCTGGTAGGAACCTCACGAGTATCTTGCTTCAACCACGAACGGTCCTTCCCAAGTGGGTTCGAATTTTCCTCATATCTTGCGGTGTGCGATGATAGGTCTCTTGAGAACGAGAACTAAGTCACCAACTTTGAAGGTTCTCGGGCGGACCGGTTTGTCATGGGCTTGAACCATCTTAGCTTGGTATAGTTCTAAATTCGTTGCGGCTGCAAGTCTTTTCCCTTCCAAGTTTTCTAATTCTTCGAGTCGTAATTTGGCGTTTTCTTCGTCGTGATCTTGTTTGCAAGCGTAATTCGAGTGAAGGAAGGCTGAACCTCTAAAGGTAACACTCGCCTCGGACCCATACACCAGAGCGTAAGGTGTAGCTTGAGTAGGAGTTCTGAAGGTTGTCCGGTAGGCCCATAAGGCTTCTAACAATTTCTCGTGCCAACTTCTCTTATTATCGTCCAAGGTTTTCTTTAAGATTTGAACGAGAGTTTTATTAAAAGCCTCAGCGAGACCGTTTGCTCTTGGGTAGTAAATTGTTGAGTATCGCCAGTCGATTCCGTGTCTCCGACAAAATTGTTGATTTGTGTGCTTCGAATGTTGACCCATTATACGAGATGATCTGCGCGGCACTCCGAAACGGTAGACAACTTGGTTCTTGAAAAGCTGTAGCACGTGGTGTGCTTTCACTTCTCTAAGTGGAGCGCCTCGCCCACTTGGAAAAGTAATGCGTAGCCGCAAGAATGAAGCGATGTCCTTTTGAAGATGGTGGTTCTATCGGACCCACTATATACGTGCCCCAACATTCGAATGGCCACGACGCAATTGTCGGGTGCGGCACATTTGGAGGTTGATGTAGAACCACTCCATTGCACTTGGCATTGGTGACGGCTCTTGGCGATTTTCATGCGGTCGGTCATCATCGAGGGCCGGTAGTACCCTAGTCTTTTAATTTTCATCTTCATCTTCGGACCCGGCGGTGAGCGCCACGAGTCTCGAATGCACCTCTTTAACGATTTCACGGGCCTCGGACCCGCTTAAACATCTTAGCCGCATTTGATCAAAAGACCTTCGTATAATGTGTTGTTTATTAATGCGTAAGACGAGTTCTTTTCTTGATCGATGGGCTAGCGACCTATCGTCCGGTAGCTTTCCTGTTTGCGAGTAGTCCATCAATGGTTGTCGTCGATCTTACGTGTTTTCACGTCCTTGCTGCAACTACTTCTTTTTCTTTTTCGGTTTGTGTATTGTGTCCATGTCGAGCTGTGATAGGACCGACGTCCGTGAGCCGACACTTCCACTGATTCATCTTGCAAACGAGCAAATTCTTTTGCGAGACGGGCTAAAGCATCTGCTAAAGCATTCTCTTTTACAGGAATTTTGTAGATTGTCACATTTGGAATCTGTTCCAACAATTGTATGGCATGCTTGGAAGTATTGTTCGAGTCTTGGTTTAAAAATTCTGTATTGTCCGGCGATCTGTTGAATGATTAGCTGTGAATCCCCGTAGATGTTGATGTACGTTATCCCCATTTGAATAGTTAATTCCGGTCCCGTTATGAGGGCTTCGTATTACGCTTCGTTGTTTGTACACGGTTACGTCAGTGGTAGGAGTATCTTAACATCCCCGCTCCGGTGTTATAAAGATTAGCCCGATTCTGCCTTACCGGGCACTATCACTTGCGATTCTTCGTCTTTGTGTGCTTGAAGATGCTCCGTCGAAATATAATTCCCAACGTCGATCATCAAGGTCTTCTAGGTTCATTATTTGTTCATCCGGCAAATCATCATTGAGAGGAGATTCTGCCGGCAAAGGGTGCGGCTTGCGAGGAAGTCCGCTAAGACTTGTCCCTTTACGGCACGCGAGAGGCACGAAAGTTATATCGAATTGCAATAATATCATTGACCATCCGGTAAGTCGCCGGAAAGTGTTGGACGAGTCATCAAGTATTGCAATGGATTAAACTTCGAGATCGAGGTTGACCTTATGAGAAAGCATGTAGTGCACGAGCTTTTGAGCGGCGAAGATCGGGGCTAAACAATGCTTTTCAATTGTGGGATACCTTACTTCCGTCGGAAGTAAACGACGGCTTAAGTAGTAAAGAGCATTTTCTTTACCCTCATCATTGACACAGGCTAACGGGGCTCCGAGAGAGTCGTCTAAAGCCGCGGTGTAAAGTATCGGCGGTCTACACGAGGCTAGGGTCTGCTAAGACGGGAGGTGTCATTAAATATTATTTAATGTCCTCGAAGGCCTTCGGCATTTCTCTTCCCGAATAAATTTGGCGTCCTTTTTAACTAGTGCCGAGAAAGGTGACACCTACTGACGGGTTTGAGATAAAGCGTCGAAGATATGCCGACTTCCCTTGAAAAGATCGTAGTTGTTTTAAGGTTTTGGGAGGCGGCATTTCTAAGATAGCTTTAATCTTTTCGGGTCGATTTCAATTCCACGATGTCGGACAACGAATCCTAGGAATTTCCGGAGGTGACGCCGAAGGCGCATTTTAAGGGATTCATCTTAAGGTTAAATTGTCTTAATCGTTCGAAAACAATTCTCGAATCATACGAGTGGTTTTCCTTTACTTTGCTTTTGATGACCACATCGTCCACGTAGCATTCGACTTGATTGTGGATGAGATCATCAAAAATTCTTGTCATTGCTCTCGGTAGGTTGCTCCTACGTTCTTCGGTCCGAATGGCATCACGTATGTAGCAAAATACTCCGATCGACGTTACGAATGCTGTAAGCTTTTCATCTTACGGAGCCATCATTATCCGGTTGTATCACGAAGATCCATCCATGAATGAAAATATTTCATGTGTCGAAGCAATGTCGATCATTAATTACGGGATCGGTAGAGGGAATTCATCCTTTGGACATGCCTTGTTTAAATCTGCGAAGTCCACACGAATTACGATCCGACCATTCTTCTTTCAGTGGCACCACATTGGCTAGCCAAGTCGGGTATTGTTCTTCACGGACAAATTTAGCGTCTATTAGCTTTTTAACTTCGGCTATGACTTGTTGTTCGATTTCTAGACGCATTCTTCAGGGACCTTGTACGTCGGGAAGAAGTAGGATCCACTCCTAGCTTATGGACTGCAACCTCTGGAGCTAATCCTGGCATTTCATCGTAGTTCCAAGCAAAACAGTCTTTAAATTCCATTAATAATTTGATTATTTCTTCGGAGTCTTCTTTGTTGAGTAAGGAGCTAACAAAGGTAGGTCTAGGCTCTTCGCTAGTACCTAAGTTAACTTCCGTTAACTCATCTATTGTGGATTTGATTTCTTCTTCAAATTCTGGTGGAGCGTATCCAATTTGTAAATCTTCGAGTTCGTCTGTAGTTTCCATGCAGTTTTCATTGGGCTCACAAGTGACAACCAAGCAAAATTTAGTATCGTCAACTGATCCTACTGTGCCGAATCCGAGCCCATGCTTTGAATTGGGTGGACGACTGGAGTTATTCCATAATTTTTCAAAATGTTGTGATTGGCCTTTTGTCCATTGTCGAGGTAAGAAACCACGTTGAATTAAATTTTGAACACGGGGAGAGTACCACTCAAAGGTAATTCCATTAATTCGATGAAGTGACATCTTCAAATTGTACATTATTTTCAGTTTTGGAGGAAGAAGCACCACGGTAGAATTTGATTGGCTTTGCACCGCCGCTATGTACCTCTTTGACCACCATACCCTCGATCTTATTAGAATGGATCGGGGTCAGGGTCATAGTATGTACGTAGTGGTTAATCTTCTCGTACATTGATTTGTAGTCTTCGTTCTTCTCATCTTCGAGGAGATCTTAAATTGCGGCTTCTTCCGACTTATTGTCGTCGCTTCTCGCTTGATTTCTTTTTCTTCTTCGGAACTATCTTCCCGATCAACATTGATGGCTGGTTTCCTCGTCCAATTGTCCTAACGTCTCTACCACGACCTCTTCCCCGGCCTCGACCTCGGATGTGAGTTGTGGAGAAACCTTCACCATCTCGCCGGAAGGGAGTGGTGAGTGACTGTTGGACTAGAATTTCAGGTTCTTCATTGTCCCTAACTTTCTTTGCTTTATTTGTTACGGTATTTCTCGAGAAGATTGTTTTCTTTGGCGGTGCATAATAAGCTGCATCTTCATGGATTCCAATCTCATGTACGGAGAATGGTTGCAAGTCACCTTTGATGCCTTTGTTCCCCTCCATCGTAGTATTTGATGCATCGATGCGAGATGATGGTACCATCCTGTTTTCATGTATCCATGGTCGGCCCGGTAGAGCGTTGAACGACGTTTCGAATCGATTATGTGAAATTTTGCGGTTGTCTTTGCTAAGTCACCGGTCTTCATCGATAGCGTTATTGACCCGAGGGCTCTTTCTCCTTTACGGTTGAATCCTCTTAATAACATTTTATACGCTCGAGCTCGCGAGCATCAATTTCCAAGTATGCTAGTGTTCGAAGACTCATTATGTTGATTGATGTTTACGGATCCACCAATACTGCGGAGAGCGTAAACTTCCCGATTGTAAGCTGAAATGTACAACGGTCGGTTGTGATCTGTCATCCCGAGTAGTAAGTCATTGTCCGTGAAGGTAACGCCTCGTTGTTCCATTTAACGAGCAAACCTCATCTAAGGAATCTCCGGCCATTTGAGTTAAGCAAATTTCGGATCAAGTAAGGCCTTGATCGGAGCTTCTCTCATCTCCTTTGATAAGATGAGAGCATCGTAAATGCTCGGTTTGGCCGGTAGTTTCCTAAGATGGGCTAGCACGTTGTAGTCCACTTTGTTCTCATGCGTCTCGTCTTCTTCTCGAATGGGTATTTCTTCTGTCAGGGTTGGTTCTTCTTGAACAACCACCTGCTTTCCTTTGTCTTTTGGACCCATTCTTGGAGGTAGAACTTTTCAACTTCTTAAGTTGACTTCTGTAATTTCTTCTGAATCTAGTGTTGAACTTGCCGGTGTCTCTTCTTGAATCGGAATGACGAGGCTCTTCCGGATTATCTTCAAAATACGAAGGCTCTAACTCTAACGTAGCTGGAGCTCCTCGAAACTCACAGATAGATCCGTTGCTTGTTGAACTCTCGTAGCCTCCTTGATGGATGTCTTCTTCGTTATTTTGATTGTCGAGATCGTGTATGATTTGAGAATTGTTGTTGGCATCGAAGTCGATGTCCGGATTGTCGCTAGCTACGTAATCGTTAGAAACAGTCAAAACGTAGCCAACGCCATCACCCTTATCATTATATGATCCCACCGAAGTGAGCGAGATAATCATACAAAATCGAGAGGTTCGAGGGATTTCTCCCCGAATCGGAAACAACTATCCTAGGATAAGCGGCCCCTAGTCTAGCCTTAGGAGTCTCGGTCCCCTCTTCTTCGTCAATTTTCTTCTTTTCTTCGATCGTCTCCTATCGAGGTGGCTCTTCTATCGCAAGTGATAGTACCGATTTAACGAGTCTCGAACTGCGAATTGAAGCTCGCACCGAAGCGGTTCGGATCTTGTCTAAAATCTTCTTCGAAGACCTCGTCCGAGGCGGTAGTCCATCCATCGTCGAGTTGCATAGGGATCTATCGGAATGACGGGATCGGTTGAGATAACATTGACGGAACCTCCTTTACGGGGTTCCTTCATGTACTCCTTCGGGATTGTTATATTTCCTTTCCGAAGGTTGTCGTTGAGCCGACTTTTAAAGGTAATGCAATCTTTTATCTTGTGCCCAAGCATCCGATGGTAGGGACAAAAGTTGGGATCACCGTTCTTGTTGACTTCCTCACGGTCTTTTAGGTTACGGTAGCTGGAAATGCGGAGTTTTCATTGAGGCTACGGAACATCTTCGATCTTGCTTCATTTTTGAACGGATATTCTCCGCTCGAAGCTCCCTCGATGTACGTTGCGGACGGGACGGTTGTTCATACTTGCGGAGACGGCGATAGCGTGGACCGGGTTCGTTGGTAAGTCTGTTGTGGTTCTTTGCGGCCGTTACGGTGGTATTTGCATCGGTTGCTTGCCTTTATCAAGCTCTGCTGCAATGATCCGGATTTCTTTTCGAAGGTCTTCACCGGCTACGCTTGTCCGTCTTATCGCGCAAAACTTAATTGCTTCGCCTCTTCTTGCAAGCTTCCGGCCTTGCTTAACAACTTCTCAAAAGTCTTAATAGTGAATCCTTTGAGGAGAAGTGCTTATCGGGTTGTGAATGCTTTTAAGCAAGATGCCGATCGCATGTTGTTCTTGCGAGTTGTGGTTCACACTTCATACTTAAATTTCTCCATCGAAGTATGTAATCCACCAAAGTTTCATTCGGCCTTTGTTTCTCTACCACTAAATCACCTATAGTGATGTGGTGCGGAGCTCCGACAAATCGCTTGATGAAGAGGCTCTCTAGCTGCGAGAATGTCTTCACCGAGCCATTGGGTAATTCCGCATACCGGTCGAAGGCGATTCTCGACGGACTGGTGACGAGCTGTCGGAAGAGTAACGCATCGCTCCCGCCGGCATTGCAACAAGCGGCACGAAAGTGTGCAACATCTTGTCGGGGGTTCCCGGTTCCATCGAATGTCTTGAACGGAGGTGGTACGAAGCCTTTCGGGTATTGGACGGCGTCGAATTCTTCGGGTAAGGTCTGCCCGTCCGAATGGATGTCCCGTTCTTCGATTGTGCTAAGGCTTCTCGCACTTGCTCGTTCTACCAAGTTCTTGATATCCTTTTCGGGGATCATACTTTGTGTCGTATCCTTTTCAGTTGGTCATCCCCATTGACGGATGTAATCTCCTTTCCTCCGTCTACGATGTGAATGACCTGCGGGGGTGTCTCTACATGTGGTTGTACTTGACTGCGGAGAGTGGCCGGAGCTATGGCCATCTCTTCCATCCTTTTCGCCATTTGAGCGATCGTGTCGTCTTTTTCCTGAAGGCTGTCTTCTCATCGGCTCCGGCTCCTCTCTTCTGCAGCTGCGGGAGCACCTTGCGAGGCGATGAAGCTCGTGTCTCGACCATATTGATTTACGCATATTCGTCGTCCATGAACTCCGATGAATCGATTTCATCTCCGAACTTTTCTTCTCTTTCTTTTGCCGATCGTCGGATATCGGTTCTCGACTTTTCCATGGCATCTTCTAGCGGAGCTTTCGTGTGTCTTTGCGGTTGTCATGCGATAGGCTGCCGGGTCCCTTTTCACGAGTCCCCTTTATCGCGGTAGCACTTTCTTCGATTCCGGCCTCTGGCGAGACTTTCTTTCTCGAGGCTGTTGTTTCGATCTCAGTCGCCCGGTAGTGGGACGCCACACCATCCTTCTAGCGGCGGAAGGTCTAGGACCGGATGGTGCAGTCGGCCAAATGCTTGGAAGGTGGTATCCTCCTAATCCGTAATCACGAGACTACGACGGGCGGGCTAGCCTTCATTCTCTTGCTTGGCTTTTCGTCATGACGGCGGGCTCTACTCGGGGCCCAAGACGGGATTTGACCGGCACCCGCCCTATCCTTCGTAGAATTTCCGATACAGGGCAGTTTTCCTTCCTTGCTAAATTTTCTACCAAAGTTGTCAGTCGAGCAAACGGCGTAGTTCTAGTTCTTTTCTTGCGGCTATCGTTGTAGTATGCGGGCTGAGGTAATGTGGCAGCAATCTTGCGAACATTCTCCTCATCCTCTGCGGCGGAGAGGGGATGGAACACTGCTTCCTCCCAAAAGTGGTATGTAGTCGGGCGGTGGTGTATATTCGGTAGCGGTGTATATTCGCGGCGGTGTATATTCGGCGGCTACGGAATTTCCTCCAGGAAGGCGATTTCGGCGGCTGCGGCTTCTCCGGCGATCCTTCTACTTCGTTTCTTCTTTGGGTCTTTGTCGGTGACGGAATCCTTGAAGCTCGGACCCGATTTCGAAAACGGAAGGTCTTACGGAGAAGATCTGTACCCTCCACGGTAACGGGTTTACCATAGTTACGGATTTCTTTCCCCTTTGATTTGGCGGAAGTCGGGGTAGGTGCGAAACAACTAGACCGGTGGGGGTAGTAAGAACGGTCCTCCTGCGGACGGCGGTACTCCTCCTAGTCGGGATCCTTTGCGGGGGAGGAAACTCTTGGGTCGACCTGAGGTTGAACTCGAGCGGCGGTTCCTCGGCTTCGGATACCTTGTTCGTCGGTGCAAAGAGGAGACGTCGGTGACCTTGACGTTCGTATTTTCAAATCCACGTCCAGAATCGGATGATCCCATTGTCGGGCGGCTCATCCTTATAGACGGCGAAGTCCGGTCCGTTGGTGAAGGAGAAAATCGGTTTCGGGGCTTCCATTTACGCGAGGTAGATTACGGTTGTCGGTCCCGAGTTATGCTTCTTTTCTTTAGGACGAAAAGAAAGGAATTGAAAAGAGTCTGAACTCATTCTTGTTCATGTATTTATAAGAAAGAATCATTTGTTAAAAGAGTTACTTATTAGAGAGTTTGTCTATTTAGAACGGAATGTTCAAAGGTGTAGAGAAGGTAAGGAATCCGATTCAGAGTTGGAAAGGAAAAGAAAGTCTTAAGCAAGACTTCTCGACTCGAAGGATCATTCCTAAACTACCCCACCTCAAAAATGAGGTAAAAGGATCTCGGAACCTCTCTGTTTAGGGGTGTCAAAACAGTGGCTCCTAAATCCGAGAGAATGTTGGCTATACTCATTCAAGATAGAAATGAACATAGTATTCCAACGGAAAGAAGGGTAGTTTGATCCACTAAGGACATGGATGCACTACCGATTTTTGAAAGCGGAATTATCCGATTATAATGGAGAGAGGAATTGTCCCAGCGGAGTCGCCGAAATCGTCGGCATATTTTTAGGTTGTGTTTTATTTTGAAGAGGGGTCGCTTAACGAAATACATCGGCAAATTTTTAATTTAATTAAAATAAATAATTTGAAAAGTAGTTTTTGATTTTGAAAATAATTTTAAAATTGAAGGTTTTAAGATATGAGATTAAACCGATCTCGCGTCCCAAATAGTTTATATAAACGAGCACCGCACCATGAGCCGTGTATCCATCACTAAGGATAGACACACTGCTTGACGGTGGGGCTCGATTAAATAAACTAGAAGATTTGTGACATCCGTTTGGTCTGCGAACCAATTTTATAAGCCGACAAAATTCCACAGCTAATATGAAAACATTAAACGGGGTTTATATTACTCAGGTTCTTCAAAATTCCACTATAAGGGCAAGCCCATATAGTTAATTACATCTTAAGTGACGGGAATCACCTAAGAAAACTCTCGATAATAATCGATAATTCTGCTCTCGAGGATTTCGAAGTTTAAGTTTTCGAGGATTGAAATTTGGAATTTCAATAGGGAATGGACCAAATTTGGAACATTTTGTTTTGTGAATCCAAAGGAAGAAAGGTAGGAGAAATCACAGATTCGAAGTAAACTTCGGTAATTTCCCGACTATCCTATTGTTTGGCTTGGATTTAGGAAAATCCTAATGTTTATTTAAATGTTTTGATTTTGTCGATTTTAATTAATTAGGACTTATATTTATATGATAGAATCATACAAATAGCCTTGAAGATGTGAGGGTTTATGTCGTATCGGACGACTACCTCGGAATCTTAAATCAGGTTAGGGCTTAATTTGCAAGGCAAATGCCTAACAAAAGGTTGAGGATTTACGTTGCACTAGGCGAACTACCTCGAAATCCTATGGCTTGGTTATTTCATTCTAGGAAAGTTCTGCTGAAGTAGGTTCGAAGTTTTGCTTGACGACGATGGCCGTCGTTGCCACCATGCTCACGAGCTCCTTATTGTTGCGAGAGGTTTAGTTTTAGAAATCATAAATCGGGAGATGAGAAAAGTGTTTTGGTTTAGAGAAGTCTTAATTTTCCAAGTGTTTTTTATGTTTTGATTAAAACAAATCTTAAAGTTGAATATAACGACACCGGTTAAGATCCACGGTTCCATCCTTCCGGCATCATTATTTTTATCGGATTCACTTAGTCCGGATGAATTTGCTAAACTCAGCTGAATGAGTTCCACACTTTCATTTAGACCGTGGGAAATCCCGTTAGCAACACGTAGGTTACATCATCCGAGGTATTCCCGATCATCCAACGGGACGTTTTAATTTAGTTGCAATTGTAGTTTTGTGTTACGTTTGTGATTAAATTTTGAGTTGTTTTATATTTTGAAATGTTGTGGCGGTGAATTTTATCTTGCAATGACTTTTAATTTAGTTTTGGTTTCGAGTTTTAGGGACTATCCTAAAGGTGTGGGTTTTCATGCAACGATTGTTTATCATGCGAAAAGTAAGTGCGATGCGATTAATGAAATTGCGATAATGTAAATTGCAAGAAAGTAAATTGCAATAAAATAAAAGCGTACTCGGAGGGTCTTCCCGTCATCCCAAGCTGCACTTAAAACACAATTAGAATATTTAAGCATGTTCCTAGGTAAAGCTAAGGGAAGGGTTATGGTTTTCTACCAAATTCCTAATCCTATAGCTAGTCATTTCCTATGACGTCTAGGTTCCTTGTGTTTTGGTTTGAAGACGATTTTCTTCATCAAAGAACAATTAAATTCAATTATTCTTATAAACATCCTATCATATTGAGAAAGTGTTTAAGAAGAATCTTAAACATCTTTTCAATATTGCTAGAATTGTTTTAAGTCCAAATGGATTCAATTACACAAATGAATTAATCGTCAAGAATCTCAAGTTTTGTTATCATGCTCGGTGAACTAGGACATTTGAATATCCTATAGGTGAAGTAACATTTCATTTAATATTACATGTCTAGGAGTTATGATAACTAAAGCTTTTGAGGGTAAATTGGTGTTGAATGGTTTGTGATTTAGTTTAATTTCCATTAATATGTTTAAATTTGGAATAGTGTTGAAGTTATTTTAGATTTATTTTGAATTCTTTATGTCTTTGGTGATGTTATATTTAATTCAACTTAATTTAATTTAATTTAATTTAATTGAGTTTTAATTTAATTTAATTCAATTCAATTCAATTTAGTTTGATTTGATGTTTGATTAATTTGATTTGATTTAATTTTAATTTAATTTGATTTAATTTAATTTAATTTAATTATTTAATTTAATTTAATTTGATTTAATTTAATTTAATTTAATTTAATTTGATTTAATTTGATTTAATTTAATTTAGTTTAATTTAATTTAATTTAATTTAATTTAATTTAATTTGTTTAATTTAATTTAATTTAATTTAATTTTAATGGAAAATTTTTTTAAAAGAGTTTAATAATTTAAATTTAGTTTAATGATTAAGTCTTTTAATATTTTAAATTTGAGTTATCATTTTAATTAAGAATTGAATATTAATTAATTTAGGGATTTTTTAAATTAAAGAATAAATCTCTTCCTAATAATATCCCTATTTTAATAATTCCAATTTTATTATTCTTCCAAATTTAATCAATTATTTAATTAAAGTTTAATCATTTTAAAATTGTTTAATGGGTTTCTACCCTTTAATTATTTGAATTTCAATCATCCAAATCAGATTAGGATCAAATATTTTACTTGTTAATTTTTTATTAAACCTAAAGTTTTAATTAAGGGTTAAAAATTTAATTATCACTTTACCCTTTAAGCTTAATGATTTCATAACTCACTAAATTGAACTCAAATGAACTTGAAATTTTTATGTGACTTCACTCATATGCCAATAAAGACATGAGAGGAGAAAATGTGATTTTTTTGTATTTAATTTATTTATATAATTATTTTTGGTAGAAAATAGAGATTTTCAAGGAAAATTTAATAACATGACCAAGGGAAAGTTTCTGTCCTTAAGAAAATTAGGGGACATTCCTAATGACCGAGAGGACCACTTGGACCAATTTTGGTGATTTTTTGAATTATATTATTTTTATTATAATTATTTTAAGTTTTGGAGTGTTAATTAATTTAAAAATAAAATAAATGTTGAAAAATGGATTTTATTATTTTCAAAAATCTCTCTGATATCAAGGAAATCAGAGAAGCAAATTTTGCAATTTTCTAATTTCTCTATAATTTATTATAATTATTTTAGTGAAAAAGCTAGAAAATATATTTTTTTTAATTTTAAAATTACCTTAAAGCTTTAAAATTTAATATCTCACTAAATAGACCTAAGAAAAATGTGGGATTTGTTCCTATGTGATTAAAATTCAAAATGTGAAATTTTGGTGAATTTTATTATTTTTGTGATTTTTATTATTTTTTAATTATTAAAAATATTAAAATATTATTAAAAATCAACTTTTTTAGAAAATTGAAATTTTAATTTTCTTAGGTTCCCCTGATATCAGAGAGGCCCCAAAACCAATTTGGTGAATTTTTGAAAGGTATTTTAAAAGTTATGAATTTTTAAAGTTTAAAATGGCTAAGTGGCTTAATCGACCCGATTAGTGGGGCTAACCAAGTCCAATTGACCTCAAACTTTTATGGTGGATTCCTCTGATCCTAAAGGTCAGTGGAGAATTGATTTCAAGTCAATTTGATGCTTGGTTAACTCTAATTAAATAAAGACATATTTTGGGTGTTTAAGCGAATTAGGGTTGTTTTAAATGAACTAAGTCAAAACCTATTTTTCCTAGGGTTCTGCGGTCATAAGGAACATCACCAAATTTTCCTAGAATTTATTTCACAACATGCTATTTATTGGAATTAAAATACTCAAAACGAGTAACATGAATTTGAAAAATCAATAACTTTTCATAGGGATGGCCTCGACTTTGAAAATTCGGGGAATGTTCCCGAATTCGGAGGCTTCAAAAGCCCTATGGTCTCATGCCATGGTGAATTGTATACATGCATGGAGAATTAAAATAATGCAGAGAGTAAATAAATTATAAAAAATAAAATACTTGATGAAATTAAATGATTTCTTTTCCACATTATTCTCCTCCGTTCACTCGAGCGAGAGGGTATTTTTATTTTATTTTTCGGATTTTTCTACACGGAGATATGAATTTTTGAAGTTTAGGGAATTAAATAAATAGAAAAATACCCTAATTTTCTATTTATCCACGCGGCGCCGCGTCGACCTCGGCGGCTCCGAACGCACACGCGTCGCGCTCCCATTCTACGCCGCCACCCGAGTCGGCGGCCGGGCCTCGCGGTTCTCGTACCGTCTCCTGGTCCGACGCCATCCGAGTCGTTCGTCCGCGCGTGTATTGAATGGACGGCATCCGTTCATCGTCCCCGAGCGTCCTCGCTCGAGAGCCGTCCACACTAAATCCACTAAGATTTCACTCGATACTCGATGGATTTTCATGTTCTTATGCTCTATGGATTCGTCTTGAAGAGACGAACACATCTATACGGTTAACATGCATTGAAATTAAGGCATTTGAAATGGAGAATCTCCGAAGCTCGGGATAAAGAATTAGCTCATACCTTTGCTCGGAGAAGTGTGGCTTCGATCCGAGAGTTGTTGCACCTTCGATTGGATCCCGACAAGCTCCGGATGAAGTCTCTCGGTGCAGTGAATTGTCCGGATGTGATGTCGACCAAGCCCGATCACAAAGCTTGGAGGCTGGAGCAAGCTGGGTGGCTCGGAGATGGGGCTTTCTCTGGTGGACACCTTCCCTTGGTACGGTGAAGGTGTAGAACCAATCGATTTGGGAATTGGCTCATTGTGGAGAAGTGTCCTGGTTTTGGGTGGAATTTCGGTTGGGAAATTGGATTTTGTCGATGGGGATTAGAGGCGAATTGACATCGGGGATCAAGCTGCTTTAAGGGTGGAGAAGGGTGCGGAACAATTTTGGCGAGTTTCGGCGAGGTTTGTGCTCGGCTCCCCTCATGGCCGAGAGGGGTGGTGTTTAAATAGGAGAGGGTGGAGGGCCTCCCGGGGGAGTTGAGGCATGGGATCGAGCTGCTGCGGTGAGGAGAAGAACGGCCATGGTGGCCATTGGGCATGGGGCAACTCGGCGAGTGAGAATTCCAAGCTTGGGCTCACATGATGCTCTCGGGTGTGGTGTTTTACGGCGATCCGGGCGGGTGGCCGGCGGGCATGGGTCACCATCTTGACCGGGAAGGTCGGGGCTTGGCAATGGTGAAGTCGATTGGGCTTGGACATGTGTAAAGTGTTTGAATTAAAATGGAATGGGGAGGGGGTCATTTTGGCCTTAATTTGGTCAACCCATTGGTTTGGGTTGGGTGCACCTCCCCATGGCTCTGATTTTGGGCTGAGAGGATCGGTTGGGTCGGCCGAGGGAGAGTGGTGTGGTCTCCATCCATGATGAGGTGGCTAAGCATGGTTTAGTGTGTGACATGCTTAAGGTAAAAAGGGGTTAAGGAGGATTAGGAAAGGGGCCCCTCCTTTTTCCATTAATGGCTTGATCACATGTCGAAGCCTTCCATGGCTTCATGTGGCTTGTCCATGGCTTGCATGGCTCACCTTTGGCTTGGGAAAAGGTTTGGTCAATTTCATGAAAATGGGTTTTAAGAATTTTTGGTAATTTGATGGAAATTTGTATGAAACTTGATTTGGAATAATTTGATGGTGAATTTAGGACTTAGGTAATGGATTTAATTAAGTGGATGACAAATGGAGATGTCATGTGGGCTTTAGGGTAGATTTTGGGCCTTTGGATGTGGTGAAGTGGGCTTTTAGGAAAGTTTAAGGGAAATGGGCTTTTGATTTTAGGATGGGCATTTGGATAAAAAATTTTGTGAAGAACTTTGTCAAATAAATGCCATAATTGGTTTAGGGATGTTCTATGAAGGGCTTGGAATTAATTTGATGTGATTTGGAGTTGAATTGGTTTGAATTTGGGTTTATTTGGTAAGTGGACCTATGTAGGTCCAAGTGGGCCAAGTTGGGCTAATGTTGGGCTAGAGTTGAAATTGATGTAAAATTAATGTTGAGAAATGTTTATGGGGTGTTTCAAAGAGGTTTTGGCTTTGGTTGGGCTTTAATTTTGGGGTTTGGGCTCATTTGGGTTAGGTTTGGGTTTAGGTCAAAAATGGGCCTTTTAGCCTTGGGTTGAATTTGAGTGGGGTTTGGGTCTAAATTTTGGGCCAATCATGTTAGTGTTTTGCTTGTGGGGATGCTAAGGAGGATTTAGAAAAGATTTGGGGTTAATTGGAATTGAATTGGGTGAGTTTGGGTTAGGTTTGGGTCATGGGTCCAAATTGGGCTTTAAGGCCAAAAGTGAGATTGGATCCAAATGTCAATCAAATTGGGCTTGGATTTGGTCTAGATTGGTATTGGGGATATTGAATTGAAGTTTAGAATTGAATTGGACCAAAATTGGGGTCAATTGGGTAGGTTTGGTTTAACATTGGGTTCACTTTGGGTTAAAATGGGTTTGGGGGTTTTGATAAAAGTAGGGTAAATTGACAAAATTGGCCCATGGTGTAGTTGGACAAAATGAAATTGGGAATATTTGGGATTTTCTGGAATTTTCTAGGAATTTTCTGAATTTTTGGATTTTTAGGTCAAGAGGGGTATTTTGGGTATTTGGAGGGTATTGGGAGGTTTTCTTGGAATTTTTGGTATTTTTGGGTATGGATGATCAATTTAAGTGATGTGGAAATGTTTGGGAATGATTTTGGAGAATTTTGGGTAATTTGGAAATTTTGAGAAATTTGGGTAATTTCAAGGGTTTTGGGTAAGTTAAGCGGGTGTAGGGTCCCGGGGTCAAAAATTGAAAATTTGGGAAATTGAAGATTGGGTGAATTTAAGTGGAAAGAAATCATTTTGGTTGAGCCATGAAGCCATATCAAGCCCACATGAGCCATGAAGGGACTCATTTGAGGCATTCATCTATGTTGTTCCTATCCCTCTTGCCGAGGGCTTAGGGGTTAAGGACCATCTATGTGAATCACCCACATGAGTCGGGAGGTCAAGTTAGGTATAGGTGTGGTTTTAGGAGGTATGTGGAAGTGTAGTGTGTAGGTGTAGTGTATAAGTGTAGTGTGTGTGTAAGTCGGCCCCTTCACCGGACCGGGCCACCCGGAGGCGGTCCTAAGGCCGAAGAGTCCTATAGGAACTCATCCTTTAAACTTCCACATTTGATTTCGACCCTCTAGGTGATTAGGGGTCTACGGTCGAGTTTGTGGAGATTGCGGGGAGTTAAGAAGTGGTTTGAATTTCTAAAAGGTGGGTCCCAATTCTAGTCCTCTAAGATAGTCAAAGGAAAAGCCTAAGGCTAGATCCTAAGTACTAAAGAGAAGAAGAGAAGACCTCATCAAAAATGAGGTCAACAGTAATCTTCATTGTTGACATCTAATACTCATTCTCATGTTAATTCTTAAATCTCAACTTGGAGTTTTTAGAGTTTATCATCGATTGCTTTCTCTTTAATCAACTTCAGATCTGTAGGCTTCCAACGACTGTCACTTCTCTCTGTAACTGACTCAGAAGCAACATCAGTAGTGACAATAGGAACGTCAAACTCATGATCCATCTTATGATCCACAGACTTCTTGGAGTGTACTAGTGCAACGACCTTCGGTAACCACACTTTCCTCTTAAGAGTTGGTGCCTAAAGATGAAGTTTCTCGGCGGGGACTTCTGAATGATGAGGAGATGTGTGCTCCTTAGGGTGCAAACGATGTACAACAGCAAAAAAATCTTCTCTTATTCTTCTTCTTCTGGAATTTCTTATAATCATCGGTAGACAATACTCTCCGACCCAACTGAGACTTGACTGATCAATGCATTGTAGGTGTCGGAGTGGCAGTAGTATCACTTGTAGTGGTGGAAGTAGTACCGACACGCTCCCTAAATGGAGTATGCAAGTAACACAAATTGAAGGTGCTTTAGACAATCTCGGTATCAGATAGACAGGTCTTTCTCTTCTTAGAATCTCATTCTTCATTTTTGGGGATACCGCGCATCCCATTCTCTTGAGGAGCTTAGAAACAAAACATCATTCTTTCTCAACTAATCTTTGAAAAACTGTGTGAACTTGGGTGATGTGTGTGGGCCTCTCCCTCACCTCATCATGACCATGTTGTGACAACATAGTGGCAGCAATCCTGTAGAGGCTTTCATCTCTGGTTGTATCCACCAACGGGTGAAACTGAATCCCTCGAAGTAGCGGAGTGGTGCCTGGTAAACCGAGTTCCTCCTAGTGAGGAATCTTATTAATCACCGGCAGACTTGTAGCTTGTGCCCTGGAGGCTATGAGGATCTTGCGGTTGTGGTTCCTCCTCTGAGACATAGTCGGTGGGGGAACTCTAGAGCTGGAACCAAACTGATGGCAGGGCAAGGAAAGCATTGTTTGTATCTTTTATACAAATTTTCCTTCCCCTTGGCATACGGGAAGGTAGGTGCAGTGACGGCAAAACCAGTAGCAGTAGGGGTAACAACTCTTCTAGGCACTGAGACGACTAACTTGACGGAGGCATTAGCAACCTTCACCTTCTTAGAAGAAGGGAAGTTCTGGTGGGAGTTCAGGTTGAACTCTGCAGACAGTCCTTGAATTTCAAGAGTAGTGACTTTCACGACAATGAACGGAGCTTTTCCAAGCACGACTTCAAACTCAATAAAGCCATCCCAAACTAAACCATTGGTGCAACAAGACTGGCCTTACGAGATGTGGGTAATTTAAAGGTGAATGTAAGCGTAGGGGTTGAAATTGCTACTATCGAAAGAAACATTTTGAAAGTCAGCGAAGGCCTAAACCATATAATCATAGTGCAAACACTACGAACAAAGTTCGTTCTGTGAACTGGGCACAATTTCATTTTATTTTATTTGAATTGATTCTTAGTATTTAATTTGTCTTTGATTTTCAATTATTTATTTAAAGGAGTTTAAGATTTTGGAAAAGGAGTGGTTCAATTTGTCGATAGCAAAATTGAACCCGAGAGGCATTAAGAGAAAATGAAGTGCGGGACCCTGTCCAGGGACCCTCTTCACAATGCACATTGCTCTGACAAAAGTTTTTCACCAACACACCTATTGGGGGTCCGACCCCACAAAATCAAGAAGAATCCTAAAGACTCTTGAACCCCCGTGTTTAAGAATGGTTAAACAGACGACCATGAAATCTAGGAGAGTAGATCAAAACTTTCCCAAAAAAGAAATGAGAAAAGTATGTCAATGGAAGAAGGGTAATATGGTTCATGAGGGACATGAACGTATTACTGATGTATGAAAATAAAATTTCTTGATTTTAATGAAGAGAGAAACCATTCCCCAGCGGAGTATCCAGATAATTTTCGGTCGCCAAGTTAGAAATTGTCGGTCACCAAAATGGATATCCCAACACCCGACTTTAAAAAGTATTTAATTTAATGTATATATATAATTTGGGAAAATATCATTTCTTAATTTGAGAAATACAAAATCAAACCGATCTCATATAAACAATAGTTTAAATAAGCGAGCACTACGTTGCAAGCCATGCATCTACCTCGAAGAATAGACACATTGCTTACTAATGAGGCTTGATTAAATAAACTAAAGATTTATGACATTTGTTTGGTCTGCGAACCTTTATGTTAACTGACAACTTCCCCTATCTAATATGAAGCAATTAGATAGGGTTTATATTAATCTAGGGTCTTTAAGTTTCTTATAAGGGTAAGCCCTTAGAGTTAATTACATCTTAGATAATGTTAGCATATTTTTTAGGTTGGTGTTTTGAAAAGGGGGTCGCCTACAGAAATTGTCGGCGAATTTTTAATTTAATAAATAATTTGAAAAGTAGTATTTGATTTTTGAAAATAATTTTAAATTTTAAAGTTTTAAAATAATGAGATTAAACCGATCTCACATTCCAAATAGTTTATATAAACGAGCACCGCACCACAAACCGTGTATTTATCCCTAAGGATAGACACACTGCTTGATGGTGGGGCTCGATTAAATAAACTAGAAGATTTGTGACATCCGTTTGGTCTGCGAACCAATTTTATGTGCCGACAAATTCCTCGCTTAATATGAAAACATTAAACAGGGTTTATATTACCTAGGTTCTTTAAAATTCCCTATAAGGGCAAGCCCCTATAGTTAATTACATCTTAAGTGATGGGAATCACCTAAGAAAACTCTCGATAATAATCAATAATTCTGCTCTCAAGGATTTCAAAGTTTAAGTTCTCAAAGGATTGAAGTTTGGAATTTTAATAGGGAATGGATCAAATTTGGAACACTTTGTTTTGAGAATCCAAAGGAAGAAAAGTAGGAGAAATCACAGATTCGAAGCGAACTTCGGTAATTTCCTCACTATCCTATTGTTTGGCTTGAGTTTAGGAAAGTCCTAATGTTTGTTTAATGTTTTGATCTTGCCAATTTTAATTAATTTGGACTTATATTTGTATGATAGAATCATACAAATAGCCTCGAAATGTGAGGGCTCATGTCGTATCGGACGACTACCTCGGAATCCTAAAACCGGTTAGGGCTTAATTTGCAATGCAAATGCCTAACGAAGAGTTGAGGATTTATGTTGCACTAGGCAAACTACCTCGAAGTCCTATGGCTTTGTTGTTTAATTCTAGGAAAGTTTTGCTTGATGTAGATTCAAGTTTTGCTTGACGACGATGGTCGTCTCGCCCACCATGGTCCAAGCTCCTTGTTGTTGCAGAGGTTTAGTTTTAGAAATCATAAATCAGGGGATGAGAAAAGTGTTTTGGTTTAGAGAAAATTTTAATTTCCAAGTGTTTTCAATATTTTAATTAAAACAAATCTTAAAGTTGATTATAACGACACCGGTTAAGATCCCACGGTTCCATCCTTCCGGCATCATTATTTTTATCGGATTCACTTAGTCCGGATGAATTTGCTAAACTCAATCGAATGAGTTCCACACTTTCATTTAGACCGTGGGAAATCCCGTTAGCAACACGTAGGTTACATCATCCGAGGTATTCCCGATCATCCAACAGGACGTTTTAATTTAGTTGCAATTGTAGTTTTGTGTTCGTTTGTGATTAAATTTTGAGTTGTTTTATATTTTGAAATGTTGTGGCGGTGAATTTTATCTTGCGATGACTTTTAATTTAGTTTTGGTTTCGAGTTTTAGAGGCTATCCTAAAGGTGTGAGTTTTCATGCAACGAGTTGTTTATCATGCAAGAAAAGTAAGTGCAATGCGGTTAAATAAATTGCAATAATGTAAATTGCAAGAAAGTAAATTGCAATAAAATAAAAGCGTACTCGGAGGGTCTTCCAGTCATCCCAAGCTGCACTTAAAACACAATTAGAATATTTAAGCAAGTTCCTAGGTAAAGCTAAGGGAAGGGTTATGGTTTTCTACCAAATTCCTAATCACATAGCTAGTCATTTCCTATGACGTCTAGGTTCTTTGTGTTTTTGTTTGAAGACGATTTTCTTCATCAAAGAACAATTAAATTCGATTGTTCTTATAAACATCCTATCATATTGAGGAAGTGCTTAAGAATAATCTTAAACATCTTTTCAATATTTCTAGGATTGTTTTAAGTCCAAATGAATTTAATTATACAAATGAATTAATCGTCCGAGGATTCAAGTTTTGTTAACTTGCTCAGTGAACTAGGACATTTGAATATCCTATAGGTGAAGTAACATTTCATTTGATATTCTGTTTAGGAGTTTTGATAACTAAAGCTTTTGAGGGTAAATTGGTGTTCAAATGGTTTGTAATTTAGTTTAATTTCAATTAATTTGGAATAGTGTTCAAGTTATTTTAGATTTATTTTAAATTCTTTATGTCTTTGGTGATGTTATATTTAATTCAACTTAATTTAATTTAATTTAATTTAATTGAGTTTTAATTTAATTTAATTAAATTAAATTCAATTTAGTTTGATTTGATGTTACATTAAATTAATTTAATTTGATTTAATTTAATTTAATTTGATTTAATTTAATTTGTTTATTTAATTTAATTTAATTTTTAATTTAATTTAATTTAATTTAATTTAATTTAATTTAATTTAATTTAATTTAATTTGTTTATTTTATTTAATTTAATTTAATTCAACTTTTAATCTTAATTTAATTTAATTTAATTTAATCCAATTTAATTTACTTAATTTAATTTAATTTTTAATTTAATTTTATTTTTTAATTTTAATTGAAATTTTAAAAGAGTTTAATAATTTAATTTTAGTTTAATGATTAAGTCTTTTAATATTTTAAATTTGAGTTATCATTTTAATTAAGAATTGAATATTAATGAGATAATTAATTCAGGGATTTTTAAATTAAAGAATAAATATCTTCCTAATAATATCCCTATTTTAATAATTCCAATTTTATTATTCCTCCAAATTTAATCAATTATTTAATTAAGGTTTAATTATTTTAGAATTTATTTAATGGGTTTCTACCCTTTAATCATTTAAATTTCAATCATCCAAATCAAATTAGGATCAAATATTTTATTTGTTAATTTTTTATTAAACCTAAAGTTTTAATTAAGGATTAAAAATTTTAATTACCACTTTACCCCTTAAGCTTAATAATTTCATAACTCACTAAATTTAACTCAAATGAACTTGAAATTTTTATGTGACTTCACTCATATGTCAATAAAGACATGAGAGGAGAAAATGTGATTTTTCCGTATTTAATTTATTTATATAATTATTTTTGGTAGAAAATAGAGATTTCGAAGGAAAATTTAATAACATGAACAAGGGAAAGTTTCTGTCCTTAAGAAAATTAGGGGACATTACTAATGACCAGAGGACCACTTGGACCAATTTTGGTGATTTTTTGAATTATATTATTTTTATTATAATTATTTTAAGTTTTAGAGTGTTAATTAATTTAAAAATAAAATAAATGTTGAAAAATGAATTTTATATTTTTCAAAAATCTCTCTGATATCAAGAAAATCGAGAGAATCAAATTTTGCAATTTTCTGATTTTTCTATGATTTATTTTAATTATTTTAGTGAAAATGCTAGAAAATACATTTTTTTAATTTTAAAATTACCCTAGAACTTTAAAATTTAATATCTCACTAAATAGACCTAATAAAAATATGGGGTTTGTTCCTAAGTGATTAAAATTTAAAATGTGACATTTTGGTGAATTTTATTATTTTTGTGATTTTTATTATTTTTTAATTATTAAAAATATTAAAATATTATTAAAAATCAACTTTTTTAGAAAATTGAAATTTTAATTTTCTTAAATTCCCCTGATATCAGAGAGGCTCCAAAACCAATTTGGTGAATTTTTAAAAAGTATTTTGAAAGTTATGAATTTTTAAAGTTTAAAATGACTAAATGGCTTAATCAACCCAATTAGTAGGGCTAACCAAGTCCAATTGACCTAAAATTTTTATGGTGGGTTCCTCTAATCCTAAAGGTCAGTGGAGAATTGATTTCAAGTCAATTTGATGTATGGTTAGCTCTAATTAATTAGAGATCCATTTTGGGTTTTTAAGCCGATTAGGGTTGTTTTAAATGAACTAACTCAAAACTTATTTTTCCTAGGGTCCTCTGGTCATAAGGAACATCACCAAATTTTCCCAGAATTTATTTCACAACATGCTATTTATTGGAATTAAAATACTCAAAACAGTAACATGAATTTGAAAAATCAATAACTTTACATAGGGATGGCCTCTGACTTTGGAAAATTCGGGGAATGTTCCCAAATTCGAGAGGCTTCAAAAGCCCTATGGTCTCATGCCATGGTGAATTGTATACATGCATTGAGAATTAAAAGTGTGCAGGGAGTAAATAAATTATAAAAAATAAAATACTTGATGAAATTGAATTATTTCTTTTCCACATTATTCTCCTCTGTTCACTGAGCAAGAGGGTATTTTTATTTTATTTTTCTGATTTTTCTACACGAGTTATGAATTTTTGAAGTTTAGGGAATTAAATAAATCAAAAAATAACCTAATTTTCTATTTATCCACGCGGCGCCGCGTCGGCCTCGGCGGCTCCGAAACGCCGCGTGGCGCGCTCCCATTCGACGCCGCCATCTGACTCAGCGCTCCCGGGGCCCGCTGTATCGTTCCGTCTTCTGATCCGACGCGATCCTGGCCGTCCGTCCGCGCGTGTATTAAATGAACGGCATCCGTTCATCGTCCCCAAGTGTCCTCACCAGAGAGCCGTCCACACTAAATCCACTAATATCTCACTCGATACTCAATGGATT
Organism: Papilionanthe hookeriana x Papilionanthe teres; assembly: GCA_022702705.1. Lineage (NCBI taxonomy): Eukaryota > Viridiplantae > Streptophyta > Magnoliopsida > Asparagales > Orchidaceae > Papilionanthe > Papilionanthe hookeriana x Papilionanthe teres. Next base: position 143,958,335 of record CM040421.1, read on the forward strand.
TTCATGTTCTTATGCTCTATGGATTCGTCTTGAAGAGACGAACACATCTATAAAGCTATCATGCATTGAAATTAAAGCATTCGAAATGGAGAATATCTAGAAGCTCGGGATGAAGAATTAGCTCATACCTTTGCTCAGAGAAGTGTGGCTTCAATCTGAGAGTTGTTGCACCTTTGATTGGATCTTAGCAAGCTTCAGATGAAATCTCCTGATCTGGTGAATTGTCTAGATGTGATTTCGACCAAGCCCGATCACAAAGCTTGGAGGCTGGAGCAACTGGGTGGCCTGGAGATGGGGCTTTTACTGGTGGACACCTTCCCTTGGTGCAGTGAAGGTGTAGAACCAATCGATTTGGGGATTGGCTCATCTGTGGAGAAGTGTCCTGGTTTTGGGTGGAATTTCGGTTCGAAATTGGATTTTATCGGTGGGGATTAGGGCGAATTGACACCTGGGGATCAAGCTGCTACGAGGGTGGAGAAGGGTTTGGAACAATTTTGGCGAGTTTTGGCAAGGTTTGTGCAACTCTCTTCTCATGGCCGTGAGGGGTGGAGTTTAAATAGGAGAGGGTGGAGGGCCTCCGGGGAGAGTTAGGGCTTGGGATCGAGTTGCTCTTGGCAAGAGAAGAACGAGCTCCGATGGCCACTTGGGGATGGGGCGGCTCGGCGAGTGAGAATTCCAAGTTGGGCTCGCATGTGAGTTCTCGGCCATGGTGTTTTCCGGCGGCATGGTGGCTAGCCGGCCGGGCATTGGTCACCATCTTGTTCGAGTGGGTCGGGTGGGGTTTGGTGCATTCGATTGAGGTTTGACATGTGTAAAGGGTTTGATTTAGATGGAATGGGGGAGGAGCTAATTTTGAGTCTAAATAGGTCAACCCACCCATTTGGGCTTGGTGCACCCCTCGAGGTGGCTTTGGATGCTTGTGGGGAATCGAAGGGATCATTTGGTTTGGCATGGAGAAGTCTCCATCCAAATATATTTGGATTAAATTTAAGTTTAGGTGAAACATGATTAAGGCTAATGAGCTTTAGGGATTAAGGAAATCCCTCCCTCTTCTTACCCGATATGGCATGGTGGAGTGTCCAAAGCTCTCATGGCTCACATGTAGCTCATGCATGGCTTCATGGCTCACCTTTGGCTTAGCGAAAAGTTTGGTCAATTTCATGAAAATGGATTTTAGGAATTTTTGGTAATTTGATGGAAATTTGTATGAAACTTGATTTGAAATTATTTGATGATGAATTTAGGACTTAGGTAATGGCTTTAATTAAGTGGATGGCAAATGGAGATGTCATGTGGGCTTTAGGGTGGATTTTGGGCTTTTTGAAATGGTTTTAGATGGGCTTTTAAGATGGTTTTGGAAAGTGGGCTTTTGTATTTTAAAATGGATTTTGGGATGAAATTTTGTAAAGAGATTGGGCCAAATAATTGTTGGGTTTAGCTCATGGATGTATCATGAGTGACTTGAAGCAAATTGGGTGTGATTTGGGTTTGAATTGGGTTGAATTTGGGCACTTTTGGTGAATGGGCCAATATAGGTCCAAGTGGGCCAAGTTGGGCCAATGTTGGGCTAGGGTTGAAATTGATGTAAAATCAATGTTGAGAAATGTTTATGGGAGTGTTTCAAAGAGGCTTTGACTTTGGTTGGGCTTTGATTTTGGGGTTTGGGCTCATTTGGGTTAGGTTTGGGTTTAGGTCAAAAATGGGCCTTAAGGCCAAAAGTGAAATTGGATCCAAATGTCAATCAAATTGGACTTGGATTTGGTCTAGATTGGTGTTGGAAATGTTGAATTGAAGTTTAGAATTGAATTGGACCAGAATTTGGGTCAATTGGGTAGGTTTGGTTTGACATTGGGTTCACTTTGGGTTAAAATGGGTCAAATTGGGGGTTTTGACAAAAGTAGGGTAAATTGACAAAATTGGCACATGGTGTAGTTGGACAAAATGAAATTGGGAATATTTGGGATTTTCTGGAATTTTCTGGGAATTTTATGAATTTTTGGATTTTTTGGCCAAGAGGGGTATTTTGGGTATTTGGAGGGTATTGGGAGATTTTCTTGGAATTTTTGGTATTTTTGGGTATGGATGATCAATTTGAGTGATGTGAAAATGTTTAAGATCAATCTTGAGGAATTTTGGGTGATTTAGGAAATTTTGAAAATTTTGGGTAACTTCAAGGGTTTTGGGTAGGCTAGGCGTGTGTAGGTCCCGGCGGTCAAAAATTGAAAATTTGGAAAATTGAAGATTGGGTGAATTTGAGTGGAGTGAAATCATTTTGGTTGAGCCATGAAGCCATATCAAGCCCACATGAGCCATGAAGGGACTCATTTGAGGCATTCATTTATGTTGTTCCTAACCTCTTAGCGAGGGCTTAGGGGTTAAGGACCATCCATGTGAATTACCTACATGAGTCGGGAGGTCAAGTTAGGTATGGGTGTGTTTTTAGGAGGTGTGTGAAAGTGTAGTGTATAAGTGTAGTGTGTGTGTAGGTCAGCCCCTTCACCGGACCGAGGCCACCGGAGGCGGTCCTAAGGCCGAAGAGTCCTATAGGAACTCATCCTTAAACTTCCACATTTGATTTCAACCCTCTAGGTGATTAGGGGTCTATAGTCAAGTTTGTGGAGTTTGAAGGGAGTTAAGAAGTGGTTTGAGTTTCTAAAAGGTGGGTCCCAATTCTAGTCCTCTAAGATAGTCAAAGGAAAAGCCTAAGGCTAGATCTTAATTACTAAAGAGAAGAAGAGAAGACCTCATCAAAAATGAGGTCAACAGATAACCGAGGTCACCTAACAAAATGCTTGATTTAGATCACGAAATATTATTTTCACGACTTCCAAAAGTTATGATTCTTCAATGTATTGCGGTAATAGGAAATTTAATATGTAAGTGGCTCAAGCTTGGAACAGTTATTATAGGAATCCGAAGGAAGAAAAGGCTAGGAGAAAACACAGCTCTAAGAAGAATCTTGGTGATTTCCCAAACTATCCTATTATTTGTTTTTAATTTGAGATATTTATTTGGTGTTTCATCCTGCCAATTGTATTATTTAGGGCTTACATTTGCTTGATACTGATCATGTGAATGACCTGGAAGATAGGAGGATTTATGTCGTATCAGACGACAACCTTGGAATCCTAAGAATAGTTAGGGCTTAAATTGCATAAGGTGCAAAAGCCTAAAGTGATCAGGTGAGGATTTAATTTGCACTAGGAAATCTACTTCGAAATCCTATGGCTTGTTATTTAGTTTTTTACTATTGAAGATGGTCGTGCAGCCAACAATTGTTTGTTCCAAGCGCCTCGTCTTAGCAGGTTTAGTTTTAGAAGTGTTAAATGTTAGAGATGAGAGAAGTATTGTGTTTTAGAAATGCTTAAATTAAGGTGTCTTAATGTCTTATTAGGGGGAATATTTAAGTTGATTATAGAGACACCGATTAGGATCCCACGATTCTCTCATTTCGGTACCACTATTTTCTTCGAATTCACTTAGTCCAAATGAATATACCAAATTCAACTAAATTAATGCAGTATTTTCATTCAGACTGTAGGAAATCTCGTTAGCAGCCGTAGGTAGCCTCCTCTAAGGGATTCCCTATCATCTGATATAGACGTTTTAATTTAGTTGCAATTGTGATTTTGTTCTGTTTGTAATTAAATTTTGAGTTATCTTATATTTTGATTGTTTTGGTGGTGAATTTTATCTTTGTTTTATTTTAATTTTAATTTTTGTTTTGGTTTTGTGGCTATCCTAAAGATTTTATTTTTGACATGCACGGTGAACTTGTTGTTTAACATGCAATCTTGTTTAGCAGAAAATTATAGAATGCATAAAAGTAAATAAAAGTAAATATCAATAATATAAAAGTGTGCCTGGCGATTCTTCCCGTTCCTTCACCTTAAAGTTTAGCCTTGCAATGCATATATATATATATATATATATATATATATTTGTTGGAATTAAAACATACTTATAGGAAAAGCAGAGAAAGCCTGTAGATAGGTTCATTAGGGGCCTACCGAGTCCTATATCATAACTTGGTGGGCCTTATTTTTTTAAGTGTATATATGACTTCTCAAGCAAGGCATAATAAGTTTAATCGTCCTCCAAGATATCCAAAGGATTATGAGAAGGGTCCAAGGGCCGGACCCCAGACGTCTAACAATCCTTTGAAACATCTTGAGTTCATTCAAAATTATTATGTTTCCTAATGATTCATATCTATCATACCCTTATGCTCAATGAACTGATATTCTGATCATCCTTAAGAATGAGGTAATTGTAACATGATATTTTATTTATAAATTGCGTGAGTGGGGCTTTTAGGGGCCGATTGACTTAATTAAGAAACTTAGCAGATTTGATTTTTAAAGTTGGGCTTATAGTGTTTCAAATATGTTCACAATTAATATATCATCTTTTTTAATCTATATTAGTCAAATTTGATTACGCCTTGCTCACTACTAAGCCTTTAAGACTTAATGGGTATATTTGCGATTTTGTGAAAATTAACCTATGTGATTATGATTCTTATCAAATTACTGAATTATCATTAAAGCATTGATTAGGGGTTTTGGATCATTAGATATTATCTTCCAAGGATGAAACCCCTAACATAAGATCATTTAATTTTTTTTATTATCTTCGAAATTAAAACAACTAAAGGAAATTGCAAATTTATCTTTTCTGTGAAAAAGTGTAGTTAGTTTCTACCACTCGTCCCTTTATGTTTCAATCAACTAAGAATGTCAATTAAGATCATGCATTGCCCATTTTACCCTTTGGTTAGGACTAAATATTAAGGCTTAAACTCGTTAATTACAACTTTGCCCTTTAAGGCCTATCACCTCATAATTTATTAAATTTAACTCAAATGACTTTGAAATTTTTATGTTACCCCACTCATGGGTTAATTAAAACATCAGAGTGGAGAAATGTAATTTTCCTAATTTAATTTAGCTTATATAGTTATTTACATGCAAAAATGGGGATTTTTAAGATAATTTAATAACATACTTAAAACACAATATTTATTCTTAAGAAAATTATTGGAGGTTTACCTAGACCAGTGGGTCACTTGAACCAATTTTCATGATTTATTGAATTTTAATTTAATTATTATAATTATTTTAAATTTTGGAGTATTAATTAAATATATATATTTCTTAGGTTGAAAATTATGTTTGGTATTTTTATAAATCTCTTTGAGGTTAGGGAACATAAAAAATAAATTTTATATTTTAGTGATTTATATATTAATAATTATATTATTTTAGTGAGAAATTAGCAAAAATCCATTTTTAAGCTTAAAAATTATTTTGAGCCTTTTAAAATTAATATCTTCACTTAGGAAATTAAGAAAATTATTTTAATTGTTCCCAAATAATCAGGAGACCAAATGTGACATTTTGGTGGATTTTAATATTTTAGTGATTTTTGTGATTTTTAATTAATTTTAATAATTTTTAATAATTTTTTAAAATTTAAAAATAAGCCTAAAAATGAAGTGTTCATTTTAATTACTAATTTTTTTATTAAATTCTCCTGGTCACAAGGAACTCCCAAAACTAATTTCATAATTTCCAACTTATATTTTATTTATTATAATTATTTTAATGCCAAAAATATTATTTAACTTTGGTCAAATTAACTCCAAATGACTTGAAATTTTTTTAGGAGCTCCTCTAACCCTTATCCACAGTGGAGAATTATTATTTAGATATTTGCATTTATATTTAAACCATTTTCATTTTCTTTCACTTTAGAGGTTGAGTTACCATTAAGAAGATATTTAATAAGTTAAACCATGTTCATATTTTTTCTCTGGTCCTTTGGTCAAGGTGAACCTACTAAAATTTACTTCGCATTTTTTCTGATCTATATTTTAATTATTATGATTTTTTTACCAAAATAAAGGGGATTAACTTAAAAATTAAGGATCTCTGGTTAGAGATGCCCCTTGACCTTGGAAAAATCAGGGAAGACCCCTAACCACAGAGCCCTTAAGCCCTCCAAACTGATGCCACGATGAAATTCCTAGAGCTAATTAGGCCCAAAATATGGTTTATTATATTTAATTATTTAAAAATAAAATACACATAAAAAAACCTGAAGCTATTTCCACATTATTCTCATCTATTTACTAAGTAAGGTTATTTTTCTTTTATTTTTATGATTTTTCTACACCAAACTATTCATTTTCTAAGGTGGACTGTATTAAATAAATAAAAAATATCACTAATTTCCTACTTAAACAGCCCAGCGTGTCAGCTGACCGCGACGACTACAGATAAGAAGTAATAAATTTTTGAAAATAGTTTTAATTCAGTCACAAAATATAATCAGTTTAATAAGGTAGCAGCCGATCTATACGCAAGTGTACCTATTGTTTAAGTAATACAGTGCTCTAGTGGAGTCCTGGTTATCGACCCCACAGGGAGGAAGCAAACCTTAAATTTCAGAACATAAATCCAATATTTAATTTGCAAAGCACCAAAAGTAAATACAAAGATGCTAAAGGTTGCTTGAGATTTTAAAATTGCTAAAGTACTAACTAAACTTCAAATTAATGTAACTATTACTATAATAAGTTTTTGTAATGCAAGGTTCAAATTTAATGAAAGTGTCCTTCCCCTTACAATGATATTTTAGTGAGTGAATAATATAGACTAGTTTAATATTTATATTATGCCAAAAAGGAGCATACCTATTCTTTACCCTCATCCGAGTGCTATAAAGAACATTAGCTAATCCTAGGTTTAGTTCCCAAATCTGTGATTAGGCTAGAAGGATACCGGCTCTCACTTTAGAGCTCTCACTTCCCTTCACTTGAAGGCTAACTCCCACTTTAATTTCTAAACACTAGGGCCAAATTGGAGATTTTAGTCTGTTGCCCTAAAATCTCTAATTCTACGCCCAATAAATATATTTCCGTATTTCTTTTCACCCAACCCACATGGACTTCACCATCTATGGAGTTTGAATGTAATATCCACTTTTGTTGTAGAAAGCATAGCCCTTTTGGATTGTATGTTTTACAATGTATTTTAATAAATCAGTTGGCCAGATCAAAAAGTAAATTAAGAATGAAGTGAAAAATCATCACAATATTTATTCCTTCTTATGGCAAATCCAATCTAAACTATCACATCACCAATTATCATTACATGGAGAAAGACAAAGAAATCTAGTCAGAATTCATGGCAAAGATATGACAAAACAAAGATTTTATATATAAAAACAACTTCATACAAACAGCAAGAAGTAAATACAACTTTTATAATTTTCTTCCCCAAGAAATTCCCTTGAAGTTCCCTTGGATCTCCTTCTCTCTTCACTATAAAACACAATTCCCTCTTGGAATAGTAGGGAAGAAGCAATCTCTCACTTTCCCTCTCCTCCTACAACTCTTTTGAGAAGAATCCCTCACAATACAACACAAAACACCAAACCCTAGAGTTTAAACACTCTCTAAAGATTTCCTTTCCACTCACACACTCCACACTGACTCTACACTGACACAACACACTCATTTCTGCCACCCTAAATTGTTTAAATTCATCTAGGAACGAATTTTCCATGGAAATCTAATGAAAATAACAATTCAAACAACAAAACATTAAACATAACTGTGAGTTTCTTCCCACAAAGCACTTGGTTTAACGTCGTCAGCCCGACATAACCTCTGGTTATTCAAGTTGACCCAACATTAAAACCTCTTTAAAATTAGGTCTATTGCCTTCAAAATATGGTTTTAATCTGTGTCCATAAACTTTGAATATTCTTTCAATTTTAGGATCTTCAATATCAACAACTCTAAGTTGATGGATTTTTATGACAGTGAAAGGTCCTATCCATCTAGACTTCAGTTTCCCAGGAAATAATTTCAGTCTTGTATTATATAATAAAACTTTCTATCCTGGCTCAAATTTCTTTTTAACAAATTTCCGATCATCCCATAATTTCATTCTCTTCTTGTATATTTTATCATTGTGATAAGATTCATTCCTGATTTCTTCCAATTCATTCAATTGCAACAATCATTTCTCACGAGCAACTTTCAAATTAAAACTTAATTTCTTTATCACCCAATATGCTTTGTATTATGATTCAACTGGCAAGTGACAGGTCTTCCCAAAAATTAATCTATAAGGGGACATTCCTATAAGAGTTTTATAAGCAGTTCTGTATGCCCATAAAGTGGTGTCTAATCTACCAGACCAATCTAACTTATCAGGATTTATGGTTTTTTCTTAAATTCGTTTAATTTCACAATTAGACACCTCAGCTAAGCCATTATTTTAGGGATGATAAGCTGTTGAGATTCTATGTATAATATTATAATTTTCAGCCATTCACTTTATCAGATTATTCTTAAAATGGGGTCCTCTATGAGTAATGATTACTCTAGACATTTTATATCTTGTGAAATATTTTTCATTAAAAACCTTGAAACGCTTCTAGCATCACATTTTGGTAAAGTTATTTCCTCAATCCATTTAGATACGTAATCCACAGTAATTAATATATATGAATTTCCAAATGAAGGAATGAATGGCCTCATAAAATCTAATCCCCAAGCATAACAAATCTCAACTTCCAATGTAAAATTTAGATAAAATCTAATCCCCAAGCATAAAAAATCTCAACTTCCAATGTAAAATTTAGAGGTATTTCATTCCTTCTAGATATATTGCCTACCCTTTGACATCGATCACAGGATTTGAGAAACCTATAAACATCTCTAAAAATAACAGGCCAATAAAATCCCGATTGTAAAATCTTATGTGATATTCTATCAATTCTGAAATGTCCTCCGAATTTAGAATCATGACATCCTCGAATAGTTTGTTCAGTTTCCTCGTAAAGCGCACATCTCCTAATAATAAGATCTTTACATTTCTTGTATAAATAAGGATAGTGCTGAAAATAAGATTTAGCATCATGTTTGAATTTTTTTGTTGTTGCATTGTTAATTTCGGTGGTAAAATATTACTAACAATGTAGTTCACAAAATCAGTATACCATGGTAAATTTCCTTCTTTAATATTATACAGTTGCTCATCAGGGAAGGTTTCGATTATTTCCAAATCAAAATTAGACAATTTATGTTGTTCAAGTCTAGATAAATGATCAGCTATTTAGTTATCAACTCATTTTCTATCGACGATCACAAAATCAAATTCTTTCATTAAAAGTATCAATCGAATTAATCTTGTTTTAGCATCTCTCTTTTGCATTAAATATTTAATAGTAGAATGATCAGTATGCACTATACATTTGGCTCCAATTAAGTATGATCTAAATTTTTCAAAGGCATAAACGATAGCTAATAACTCTCTTTCTGTAGTGGTGTAATTAGTTTGAACATTAATAAGAGTTTTGCTAGCTTAGTACATAACTTTAAACATATTCTCGTACCTTTGTTCTAAAACAACTTCAATAGCATAATCGCTCGCATCGCACATTAATTCAAATGGTTTCTCCTAGTCACGTAAAACTATTATAGGAGCATTGATTAATTTTTTCTTTAGTAAGTCAAAAGCTTTTAAACATTCTTCGTTAAGATCAAACTTCTTATCTTTTTCTAAAAGTTAGCATAAAGGCTCAGTTATTTTTGAAAAATATTTAATATATCGCCTGTAGAATCGAGCATGTCCTAAAATGCTTCTTACCCCTCTCACTGTGGTAGGAGGTCGTAATTTTTCTATAATTTGAATCTTTACAGGGTCTACTTCTATGGCATATACAGATATTTTATGCCCAAGTACAATTCTTCCTGCAACCATAAATTTACATTTTTCCCAGTTTAGGACTAAATTTGTTCTTTCGCATACTCTAAAACTTTTCTAAGTTGCTTAGGCATGCATCTTGGTGTTTTCTTGCACTATCTTATTGTTTGGCCTCAATTTGAGATATTAATTTAATGTTTCATCTTGTCAATTTTATTTTTTAGTGCTTACATTCACTTGATACTTATATGTGAATAGCCTGGAAGATAGGAGGATTTTTTCCATATCTGGTGACAACCTCAGAATCCTAAGACAAGTTAGGGCTTATATTAAACAACATGGTCGTGTAAAGGCCTAATGGGATAAGGTGGGGATTTATTCTGCACTAGGTAAGCTACCCGGAAGTCCTATGGCTTGGTGTTTAGTTCTAAGGAGTTTTGTTGTTGAAAATGGTCGTGTTGCCCACTGTGCATGCTCCAAGCTCCTCTTTGTATCGGGTTAAGTTTAAAGAAGTTTCAAATGAAGAGAAAAGAGAAGTGTCATGTTTTAGAAATGTTTAAATTGAGGTGTCTTAATATCTTATTGGGGGATATTTAAATTGATTATAGCGACACCAGTTAGGATCCCACGGTTCCCTCATTCCAGCACCACTATTTTCTTCGGATTCACTTAGTCCAGATAAATTTACTAAACTCAACTTAATGAGTTTCATACTTTCATTCAGACTGTGAGATATCTCGTTAGCAGTCGTAGATTCCATCCTCCAAGTTATTCTCGATCGTCTAATAAAGACGTTTTAATTTAGTTGTAATTGTAGTTTTGTTTTATTTGTGATTTAATTATGAGTTGTCTTATATTTTTTATTGTTGTGGCGGTGAAGTTTATCTTGTTTCATTTTAAATTTTTGATTTTTGGTTTTAATTTTTTGACTACCCTAAAAGGTTTAGTTTTAATGTAGGTTGACATTGTTATTTAGCATGCAAGTTTATAAAAGTACAGTAAAGGAAGTACTAAAAAGTAGGTGCTATAAACTTGTATAAGTATACCTGGCGAGTCTTCTCGTTCTTCCACCTGAAATTTTAGTATATTTTACAGCAAATATTTATAATTTACAGGAAGTAAAAGCCTATAGATAGGTTCATCATAAGCCTACCAAATCCTTTGTCATAACTTGGTGGGTCCTATTTATTTCATTTGGGAGATGTTTTCTTTTATTAGGTATGATAAATTCGGTTGTCCTACAAGATGTCCAGAAGACTTATGAAAAGATCTAGAGAATACTTAGATATTTCATAACCCTTTTTAACTTTCTTGAGTTCATTTTAACTTATCATACTCACTAAATGATTCATCTATTTCATACCCTTATGCTCAATGAGCTAATTTTTTAATTATCCCAAAAGGTGGGGTAAATATCACTTGATATTTAATTTGTTAAGTATGTAAGTGGGGCCTTTGGAGGCAATTCAATTTATAAAAGGAATTAATCAATTTTGATGGGCTCTTAGTGTTTCAAATATGTTTTAAAATTAATTTTGTTTTTTTTCTAAACTTCATTAGTCAAATTTTAATTAATCCTAGCTCACTACTAAGCTCTTAAAGTTTTAGTTGGTATATTTGTGATTTTAGAAAAATTAAGTTATACAATTATGATTATTGTAAAATTAATGAATTATCATTTAAACATCAAGTTGGGGTATTAGTTTAGTGGATTATTGACTTCGCAGTCAATCACTAACCTTAAGGATCATTTAATTTAATTTATCTTCCAAATTAAATAATTAAAAAAAATTGACAATTTATCCTTTAGTGTGACAAAAGTGAGATTAGTTTCCACCACTTATCCCTTATGTGTCAATCATTCAAACATGTTTATTAAAGATCATTCATTACCCATTTCCCTCTTTTATTAAGCCTAATATTAATTAAGGTAAAATTCTTCAAAATTACAATTTTGCCCTTAAGGCCTTAGCATTCCATAATTCATCAAATTTAACTCAAATGACTTCAAAATTTTTATGCTACCCCACTCATCGGTCAATTAAAACATTAGAGGAGAAAATGTGATTTTTCTTAATTTAATTTAATTTATATAATTATTTGTATGCCAAAATAGGGATTTTCAAAGAAAATTCAATAACTTAGTAAAAATAAAACATATATCCCAAAGGAAATTGTTGGAGGTTAAGATAGACCAAAGAATCACTTGGACCAAATTTCATAACTTTTTTAATTTTAATTTAATTATTATGATTATTTTGATTTTTAGAGTAGTAATTAAACATAAAATATTATTTAATTGGAAAATTATGTTGTATATTTTTCATAAATCTCTCTGAGAACAGAGAACCTAAAGAACCAAATTTCATATTTTTGTGATTTATTTTTTAATTTTTATAATTATTTTGGTGAGAAATTAAGGAAATTCCATTTTAGCCTTTAAAAATAAATTTAACCCTTTAAAATTTAATATCTTTACTTAGAGAATTAAGAAAATTATTTCAATTATTCCTAAATGATCAGGAGACAATTTGGAACATTTTCATTAATTTTATTAATTTTGTGATTTTTATTAATTTTTAATTATTTAAATATTAAAATAATGTTTAAAATGGAAAAAAAATTTTTAATTACAATTTTATTTTTCAGAGACTCCTCAGATTACAAAGAACTTCCAAAATTAGTTTGGTGATTTTTTAATTATATTTTAATTATTAGAATTATTTTTATATCAAAAATGTCATTTTACTTAAGAAAATTCTATTTAATGGCTAAATCAACTCTAATTGAATTGAAATTCTTACTAGAAGTTCCTCTTACTTTAAATTATAGTGGAGAGTGATTTTTATGTATTTGCTTTTATATTAAACCTAAATTATTTTTTTTTGTTCTTAGGGTTTAATGGCCATTAAGAATATTCTTAGTGAGTTAAATCAAAATTTCAATTTTATTAGGGTCCTCTAGTCATAAGTAACCTACCAAAATAATTTTATATTTTTCTGATGAGTATTTTAATTATCATAATTTATTTATCAAAATAGACTCATAAAACTTGAAAAATAGAGATCTCCTCACAGAGATCTCTCCTGACTTTGGAAAAATCAGGGAAGATCTCCCATAACAGAGGGAACAAAAGCCCTAAATTTCAATTCATGGTGAAATGTTTATGTAAATGGAGAATTAAAATACTCAAAATAGTAATTAATTAATTAAAAACAAAATATACATCAAATAAACTTAAAATCAATTCCACATTATACTCCTCTGTTCATTGAGCAAGTGGCTCTTTTTATTTTATTTTTCTAATTTTTCTACACCAAGTTATAAATTTTCTAAGGGGGATTCATTTAAATAATTTAAATAATCCCTATTTTTCTATTTAAGTGACGCGACGCCACCTCATCCTTAGTAGCTCCGAAAGACCACGTGGCGCTCCCTGGTTCGTCGCTGCCATCTAACTCAGCGGCCACGCGTCACATGTTTTATACACCGCGGTTATATCCAGCGCAATCAGAGCCCTCCATTGAATACACGCTTGAATGAACGGGTGCGGGTCATCATCTTCACCTGGTTCATCCTAAGATTCGTCTACCTTCTAGACCTAAGAACTCGAGCTAGACTCAATCAAATATCATGGGGTTTGATCATAAAGCTTCATCTAAGCAAGACAAACCTATCTATACCTCTTAGACAATATGAAATACAGTATACGTGTATGCAGAATAAAGAATAGCTCGGGAGAGGGAGAGAGTTCAATACCTTTGTATGAGAGGGGAGGCCTTAATCATATAGTTATAGTAGCTTTAATTGGTCCCAGCGAACCTCCAGATAAAGCCTCTTGCCTTAGTGAAATGTCTATACCTAAATTTGACCAAGGCTAATTTTAGGTGTTGATCAATGTCTAGTATGGAGGCTCTCTGTGATGGGGCTTTGATGGAGGAACTTCTTCTTTCAGTGTGGGGATGGTGTGGGTGCAATTAATTTGGATTTGATGCACTGTGGAGCTGTGGCGAAAAGTGTTCTAGTTTCAACTGAGAATTGAGCTCTGAAATTAGCTTTGGACAGTGGGATACAATGGCTAATGATGGTGGGTCTGCGCTCAGGGGGCCTTGGGGAAGCTCTTACAACAATTTTCAGAGTTTCATTAGGAAAATTTCAATAACCTCTTTTGGCCATTAAAAGCTCCAATTATAGCCATGGCCATTAGGTTGAGCTCAGGGCTTGGCTATGGGTGGAATCAACAGGTTTGGTGGAAGGCAGTAAGACATAAGTGACCAATCAAGGTTGGACAACTTGGGGGTGAGTTTGGGTTCAAATGGGGAGGAAGTTTCTCTTGGTTTGGGCTCCTCTGGTGACTGAGCTGGCTAGCCAGACTAGGGGAGGTGGCCAAAAGTTAGGTGATCAGGTGGGCAGGCCATCATGGTGAGGAGCTTAAGTGGATAAGTGTTAATTGCAAATCCTCCGTAGGTTTATCCATTTAAAGAAAGGGATCCCCTTATTTGGGTTACCCTTTGTCCATGGCTCCACTAGACTGGACTAGGTGGATCTAGCTCAGTCCTTAGGGTCCCAAGATTGGCTATGGTAAGCTTGGTTTGGGCACATTTGGTTTAATTTAGCTACATTGGGTCATGGGTTCAATTTGGGTCACTTGGGTTCAAGTTGGGCTAGGTTGGGTTTGAGCTTGGATTTGGTAAAATCGATTGATCAATATTGTGTGTATGATTGTCATGAAGAGTTTAGAAAAGGATTGGAGTGGTTTTGAATTAGTTTGAGGTCAATTTGTTGGAACTTGGGTATTTGGACACTTTTGGGGATGTTGGGTTAGCTTGGGTCTAAGTTAAGCCATAGTGGGGTTAAGGCTCAATTGATGGTTCCAAATGGTCTAGGGGGATGTAATTAAGGGCTCTTGATATTATTTGGGTGGCAATTTTAGGTTTTGGGCATTCAATTTGATGGATTTTGGACATGAGGCACATTTGGGGGAAATTTGGGGATTTTAGGTTTAGTTTGACTTGGGTGAGGTTTGGGCTCAAATTGGAGGAAATAGATGGTTCAATTTTGTTTAGAAGAATGTCATGAATAGTTTAGGACTCAAAATTGGGGTAAATTGATTGACATTGGGTTCGATTTGGGGGAATTGGGCCATAGGGTCAAAATTAATTTTTTTTTTTTTTAGGGTTCAGATTGAGCTCAAATGTGAGTTAAATTGGACTTTAATTTGGTTTAGATTTGGATTGGGGATGATTAATTTTGGTTTGGAATAGAAATTGGGTAAGATTAGGGTCAATTGGGTAGACATTGAGGGTAATTTGAGCATTTTGGGTCTTAATAGGCAATTTGGGGCTTTTGGTCAAATTGGGTCAATGTGGTGGTTCCAAACTGAAATTGGGAATATTTGAAAGGTTTTTCAGAATTTTTAGGAATTTTTGGAATTTTTTAGCTAGGAGGGGCATTTTGGTAATTTTAGGGATATTTTTGGGATTTTGGTAAATATTAGGTGCTTTGGGTATCTTAAGTGGTGAGGGATGTTTTGGGATGATTATTAAGGGACTTGGTAATTTTGGTTGATTTTGGGAATTTTGGGCAAAGGGGTTAAAAATTTTGGAGTTGAGGGGCAAAGGGGTTAAAAATTTTGGAATTTTTGGTAAAATTTGGAGTTGAGTGAGATTGATAACCCATTTGAGCCATGGATCAAGGGAATTCCCCATTTGGATCTTGGTACTAACCAAACTCTAGCCTGGGGCTAAGAGCTTGGGGAAACCACCCACATGAGTTTCCAAAGAGTAGGTGATCAAGTGTGGAGAAGTTTAGTTTAGGGTTTGAGGTAGTGAGTGAGAGTGTGATGTGTAAGTGTGTGTGTGAACCTCACCCAGACCACCCAGGGTATGTCCTAAGGTTTGACCATCCTATAGGGAACTCCTCTTGAGTTTTCTTATGATTGGTCTCATCCTCCTAAGTACTTAGAGATTAGACTTTAAGCATTTTAAAATTTCAATTGAAGCGAAGAAATGTTTTGATTTTCTATGGGGTAAGTGTTCCATTGCTAGTCTTCTTAGATAGTCACCAGGAAAGTCCTATGGCTAGACCTTAGACTATTCTAAAGAAATACTGGACCTCAACAAAAGTGAAGTCAACATGAACCACCAGCAAACATCAATGATAGATCTAAGTGATCCAACTAATCCATTATAAAAAGTTTGAATCATTAACCAATCTAGTATTGAATGATGTAGACACTTTCTTAAGAGATCTTTAAAATGTTAACATGCTTCATAAATAGATTCCCCTTCAAACTGACAAAAATTTGTAATATCACTTCTAAGCTTAACAGTCTTTAATGGAAGAAAATATTTAGCAAGAATTTTTTGTGATAAATCTCTACAAGTTCTGATAGATCCATGTTCTAACGAATATAACCATATCTTAGCTTTATCCTTAGTGAGAAAGGAAAAGGTCTAAGTCTTACATTCGAAACACCATCATATTTAAATTTAGCGCATAATTCTAGAAAATTGGCAAGATGTAAATTTGGATCCTCAGTTAGTGCTCCCCCAAACAGATTATTAGATATTATTTGGATAATAGCAGGTTTAAGTTAAAATGAATTAGCCACAACAGTATAATTTTGAATACTACCATGAAATTCATCTAATGTTGGGTTAAATTCTTGATGGATTTCAACATTTTGATTATTTTGATTTGTCATTACTTGAATATTTTATAGTTTTCTGTATATTTAATTTTTTTTATTTTTCTTATATTTCTTTCTAATTCAAAATCATAAGGTACAAGTCCTTCAGAACCTGAACTATGCATACACAATAATAAAACACAATAAAATAAAATCACACAACAAAAACAACAAATTCCTAAAATAAATCTAACAAGTTTAAGTAAGACTTTAAAAAGTAAAAATTAATTTTTCTTAAAAGTTTTTCTTTACTTTATTTCATTTCCCCTGGCAACGGCGCCAAAAACTTGATCCACTGATATTTATGCTTACGATATACATTTGAATTGCTACTCTTTTTAATGATATTATAATGTGGATACGACGCAAGTGTATGTATCGTTTATCAACTAATATAGGACTTTCTGATTAAGCCCCGAAATATCGAACCCAGAGGGAAATTGATAAATAAAGAAAATATATTCTAGCATAGAAAACAGAAAGTTAACTTTTAACTTTTAGAAAATATCTTACTTAAACTAAAGATAATATTCTAGGAAATAAAATTCGCTTTGTTTTATTAATTTTTATAGTTTGAAATGAAAGTAACTAATTTAACTAAACTTTTATAAGATGAAAACTTATGCAAATGAAATATCTTTTTCCTTTTTATGAATCAGTAACAAGTCATAAAATCTATTATTGTGGAAGTATCTAAAATGTTTTGTGCTAAATAGGAGCAATTATATTCTTTACCCTTACTAGAGATTTTATAAATTACATAGGTTAATCTATTGTTTTAAACTCTTGAAGACGGGTTAGGAAGAAAAGATGCTAGCTCTCACTCTAGAGTTTCCTCAATTCCCTCCATCTGGGGGCTAACATCTCGTATCAAAACATAAAACAATAAATCAAATTGGGAGCTTTAGTCTGTCACTCTAAAGTCCTCTAATTCTACACCCATCAGTGTATA
Organism: Papilionanthe hookeriana x Papilionanthe teres; assembly: GCA_022702705.1. Lineage (NCBI taxonomy): Eukaryota > Viridiplantae > Streptophyta > Magnoliopsida > Asparagales > Orchidaceae > Papilionanthe > Papilionanthe hookeriana x Papilionanthe teres. The sequence continues at coordinate 143,975,700 of CM040421.1, forward strand.
TATCCCTATTTATTTGCACTCAACCATATGGATTTTATTCTCATCCATATAATTTCATGAGATTCTTTCCTATTGTTGACTTAGACAATACCATACCGCTTCTTACATGTTCTCAATAACATCTTAATTGGTCAAATCAAAAAGTAAATAAAGTGCAAGGTGACTCATCACAACTTCTTCCAACATTGAAACCCTATACTTCACCCAACATACTTCCATAACTTTATTACTTCATCATTTTAAGGAAAAATATAAAGAAAACTACTCATAATTCATGAAGAAAATACAATCACAACTTGGTTTAAAAGTATAAATCATAGTGAAAACACAATAGTCTTAATTAAAAACCAAACGTAATAACAAATATAAAGACTTATCTGAAAATCCTCTCCACCAAACTCTTGAAGTTCCTTTGAAAACTTTTCTTTCCCTTAAAATACTCCTTAGAGTTTGGCACCCAACACTAAGGATTCTAATTCTCACTTCTAATCCTAATACAAATTGTAATAAAGTAAAGTAAAGATTGTGAAGTGGAGAGGTGTGTTTTTAAAATAACTCTGTAACATAAACCACACTCTTAAACGTAAGCCACACTCTCAACAACCATCATAATTCTGATCTTCATGTCCTCTTTTCATAGTTTTTTAATAGGTGTATTCGTATCTCTTCAAATTATGTCTAGATTCAACGTATCTTCCAAGAGATATATCCATTCAAGAGAAATTTAATTTAATTTTGGCACCAATAAGAAGTTACCCATGTTCTTACCAAGAGAAGCCTCAAAAACCTCTTCAAAATGGTGCCATAATATAAATAATACCACTTTTATAACTTCTGCGTGTAAGTGCGAGGTTCTGGCGCATAGCTGCGAGCCTACTTGTGCATAAGCTCCAGACTTGGGTGCATAGCCACGGGGCTTTGGTGTGTAAGCACGGATTCTGGCTTTTAGCCATCACAGATCACTTTTTCAATTTTCTTCATTTTTACTCCAAATTTGATCCTTTTCACTTATTTATCACAATCATCAATTTAATCATACCTGCAAGAAAAACACACAAAATATCTTCCATTAAAGTGCAATATCATCAAAAATAGGTATAAAATGTGTACAAAAATACTATATATTTTAGGTGTATCAAAATCCCCCAAACTTTAAATGTTATTTATCCTTAAGTGACACTTTAATCATATAAAAATCATACAAGTAAATTATGTGATGAGTTTCTATAGGAATTCTTAAAATTTTGTTCTAGAAATGTAGTAGTCCAATTTAGAAAAAATTTTAGTAAATGAGACCAACTTAAAGTTTAGAAATCTCTTACCTAAAGGTTAATGAAAAATATTAGTTCTTATCTTATTCAGAAATACTTGCAGATTTTTCAAAATATATGACTTAGGCATTTTATTTTCTTTACTTTAAAAATCTTTATTAAAAATAATTATCTTAACTATATTATATTTACATGCTTCAAGATTTTCTTAAATCTTATACTCTAAAAAGATCAGGTGTAGGACTAATTTTTTATTAGGCCCTTAAATCCTCAAGCTTCTCCTTTATTTTTACATACACTTTTTCACTATTCTTTTCTTTTCTTTTCTATTTGCTTTTTTTTTACAAAGCAAGGATTATTGTATCTGGATAGGCCTTTAATGATTTTGAATTCCACCCTTTCAAAGTGCAAGAAAAACACACAAAATATCTTAAATGGAAGGATTATTATATCTTCAAATTGTGCAGATTCAAGGTATCTTCCAAGAGATGCATCCATTCAAGAGAGATTTAATTTAATTTTGGCGCCAATAAGGAGTTACCCACATTCTTATCAAGAGATACCTCAAAAACCTCTTCAAAATGACACTACAATTTTAATAACTCCTCTTTTATAACTTCCATGCGTAAGCGCGAGGTTTTGGTGCTTAGCGGCGAGCCTACTGGTGCGTAAGATCCAGTTCTGGGCGCATAGTCATGGGGCCTTGGTGCATAAGCGCGGATTCTAGCACTTAGCCGCCACATATCACTTTTTTCAATTTTCTTCATTTTACTCCAAATTTGATTCTTTTTCACTTCTTTCATCATAATCATCCATTTAATCATAACTGCAAGAAAAACACACAAAATACCTTCCATTAAAGTGCAATATTATCAAAAATAGGTATAAAAATGTGTACAAAAACACTATATATTTTAGGTTTATCACAGTTCCCTCATTTCGGCACCACTATTTTCTTCTAATTAACTTAGTTTAGGTGAATTATTAAATTCATCCAAACCAGGGAAATCTCGTTAGCAGCCGTAGGTTGCCTCCTCCAAGGGATTTCCGATCATCCAAAGAGGGTGAATTAAATTTAGTTCATTTTTATTTTGTTTTAATAATATTATTTAATTTTGAAGATTTTTGTTTTATCTTGAGTTTTGTTTTAAGTGTCAATTTCAGGTTTGGTTTTGTTTTGCATGCAAAGTGAAGTGAATTGCAGAAAATGAAAAGTATTTGAAAGTAAAGTGCGGTAAAGTAATATGTTGTAAATAAACAGTAAAAAGCATACCAGTCATCTTCTTTTACTCCAGCTGAAAGATTAGTTTTTGCAATATATATAATTTTTGCATAAAACTTAAATTAATTGCTAGAAAGTAAAGCAAAAATAAGCAATTCAAGGTGTATGCCTACCGAGTCCTAGGTCATAACTTGGTGAGTTTCTATTCATTTGTTCATATCTTAACTATGATTTTCTTGAGCAATGACATAATTGGTTCAGTTGCCTTCCAAGATATCAGAAATACTTAAAAATAGTGCAGTGAATAACCCTACACCTCTTTTAAGCCCTTTTGGAATGTCTTGAGTTCTTCTAAACTTATTATGTTACTAAATCATTCACCCACTATGGTTTGATGGTGGTTTTAGCCTTGTGCTCAATGAACCTTATTATTTCAATCATCCCTATGAGTGGGGTAACTATCCCTTCATGATTTATTTATGAATTATGTGAGTGGGGCTCTTAAAACAAAATTGATTTTCTAAGGAATTTAGCCAATTGAAATTTAGAGTTGGGTTAGTAGTGTTTTCAAAGTATTTGTGTTTATTTATATTTTATTTTCTAAGCCTTGTTAAAAAAACTTGGATTGAACCTAGTGCACTACCGAATCCTTAAGATTTCATGGTTAGATTTGTAATTTTAAGGAGATTACATGAGGTGAGTTTAATCTTTATTGAAAGATCATATCATTGTTCAACCATTAATTTGTGGTTTTTAAATTGGTGAATTATGGTCTTCCAAAATCAAACCCCTCACTTTGGAATCACCCAATTTAATTAACCTCTAAATTATAATAATTAGGGGAAAATCATAATTATACCCTTGTTAAGAAAATGTGATGAGTTGGTTGCTACCTTTTAATCTGTTATGTTTCAACCACTTAGGAAAGTCAATTATAATCATACATTACCCATTTACCCTTTAGTTGAGCCTAAATATTAATTAAAGCTTAAATTCCATAATTATCATTTTTCCCTATAAGGCCTTATCACTTCATAACTCTTTAAATTTAACTCAAACGACTTTAAAATCTTTATGTTTCCCCATTCATGGGTCAATTAAAATATCATAGGAGAGAATGTAATTTTCTAATTTTTTATTCTATTTTTAGAATTATTTTTATAAAAAAATAAGTATTTTTTTCAAGTTAATTCTTTAACTCATCAAATGTACATTATCTATCCTTAGGAAAAATATTGGAGGTTCACCAAAGTTAACGGACCATTGGACTATTTTTCATGATTTTTTTTAATTTTGTTTTAAGTATTATAATTATTATTTGATGTTAAGTCTTAATTAAATATAAAATAATATTTAAGTTGAAAATTAGGTTTTATATTTTTCTTAAGTCTCCCAAAGTTCAAGGAACCCAAAGAAATAAATTTCATATTATTGTGATTTTTATTTTTTTATTACAATTATTTTAGTGCAAAATTAGGGAAAATTCATTTTTAGCCTTTAAAAATTAATAATTATTTGTATAAAAATAGGAAAAATATTATAATTGCTTCTAAGTGATCAAGAAACAATTTAGAACATTTTTGTGTATTTTAATATTTTTGTGATTTTTATGATTTTTAATTATTTTTAATTATTTAAAAATTAGAAAATAGGTTAAAAATAAAGTTTTTACTTAGGGCTTGATTTTATTTTTCTTGGGTCCCCCTAATCACAAGGAACTGCCAAAACTATTTTTGCAATATTTGAAATTATATTTTAATTATTTTAATTATTTTAATACAAAAATGACATTTTACTTAGAAAATTAAATTTGGTGATCAAATTAATTCAAATAGGTTTCAAATTTTTACACCGAGTAAATATGATCATTATTTATAGTGTGGGTTAATTTTTGTGATTTTTCTATTTATACTTTAGCTATTTAATTTTTCTTAATTTTAAATGAGAATACTTAAAATACCTTTTTTAATTACTTAAATCCATTTTATATTTTTCGAAAGGATCCCTAACCACAGTGAACCTACCAAAGAAATTTTTATATTTTTCTGATTAATATTTTAATTTTTATAATTTTGCAAATGCAAAAGAGGTTATTTGACTTAGAAAATAGGGCTTTCATGCTAGAGATGCTCTTGCCTTTGAAAAAAAATCAAGGAACACTCCTATCGACAGAGCCAACAAGCCCTCTAAATTTTATGTCATGGTGATATGTATTTATTAAGTTATGGTTTAAATATGCCTCTGAGTATTTAATTAATTTAAATAAAATATAATCAAATACTTTTAATTTTTGTTCACATTATTCTCCTCTATTCACTGAGCAACTGGGTATTTTTCTTTTATTTTAATGATTTTTTGACCTGGAGCACCGGATGGCGCAGCTACCAGTCTTGCGGTCCACGCCCTTTTACAGAGAGTTTGGGCCATTTTCCAGAAAATAGCGTCAGACGACGCCTTATCCCGATTTAATTCCAAATTCAATGTATTTGGCCGGATTTTGGAGGGGTGCTCGAGGAAACTCTTGGAAAATCAGTTACATATGAATTTAAACTAATTTGGAGCCAAAAATTGAGAGGGGGAGAGAGTCTTTTGAGTGTGTGAGTGAGGAGAGTGAGTGTTATAGTGTAAAGAGTCCATTAGAGAGAATCTATATATTGTGTGTGTTCTCTTATAAGGAGTGTAGGAGGAGAGGAAAAGTGAGAGATTTCTTCATCCTTACTTATCTAAAGAGAGAATTGTGTGTTGTTATGAAGAAAGAAGAGGAGTCAAAAGAATTCCTTAAGATTCTTTTGGGGAAGAGTTTGAGATAAGTTGTATTTTCTTTACTATGTTTGTATGAAGTTGCTTTTATATATAAAATCCATTTTTTCGTCTTTTCCTCATGAGTCCTGAGTAGATTTATTTGTCTTCCTCTTTTTCATGTGATTTGTTGATATTGTGATATGGAAATGATGTGCCGATTTATTATGGAGAATTTGTGTTGACCTTTTCACTTTATACTTCATTTACCTTTTGATCTGGCCAATTGAATTGTTAAAACTTGTTGTGAAACATATGTTCTGAAAGGATTATGAGTTCCACAACAAAATTGAAGGTCACATTCAATGTCCATGAATGAGTGACATAGTTCATGGGGGTTGGGTGCAAATAAATAGGGAAATATATTTTGATGGGCTTAGAATTGAATATTTTAGAGTAACAGACTGAAATCCCTAATTTGGTCCTAGGGTTTGGAAAACAAAGAGAGAGTTAGCCTTCAGGTGAAGGGAAGTGGAAGCTTCGTAATGACAGCCAGTATCCTCCTAGCCTAACCACAGATTTGGGGACTAAACTTAGGATTAGCCAATGTTCTTTATATCACTCACAAGAGGGTAAAGAATAGAAATGCTCCTATTTGTCACAATACTATTGCATCACTGATCTATGTCACTAAATCATCACATTATGATTGGAGAAGAGGAGGATTCTTTCTTACATTTGAACTTTTATCATAAATTTAGTCTTGTGTTAGTTAACTGTGTTAGGAAGTTAGAACATACTTTGGTAGAATTAGTTACTCCAACTGTTTAATCATCTTTTTATTATTAGTAATTACTGTAATTATGATGTGCTTCGTGTAGTGATTTATGTGCTCCATTATAGAATTAAATACCTTCTCATGGCATCGATAACTAGGACTCCATTAGAACCCTGTATTACTTGAGCGATACGAATACTTGTGATTAATTGTGTGACTCAATAAAAAACTAAATCAATATATATATTAATCTGAGTTCATGAATTTTGGCAATTTTAAAAAATTCATAACAAGTTTTTGGCACCTTTGCCGAGGGGGCAATTGTAAAATTTAATTTGGTAGTATTTGAAAACTTATATTTGAATTACAAGTCATAATTGGGTGTGCTGGTTTATTGTTAGTGTGATTATTGCGATTGTATGTGTAGTATCGGATCTATAGGTTTAGTGCATTATGATTCTAAATTAGAGCGTACTATTAGAAAAATTTGAAAACAACAAAAACAATCTAAAAATCCTCACAAAATGGTGAACAACTTGAACAATCAAAATAATCAAAATGAAAATATACCAAAACCTTTAAGAGATTATGCTAATCCAACAGCAGATGAAATTCACTCAATTATCCAAAAACCTAATGTTGCTGCTAATTCGTTTGAGCTTAAACCTACTATTATCCAAATCGTACAGAATAATCAATTTGGAGGAACACCTAATGAAGATCCTAACTTACATCTCACTAGTTTTCTAGAACTGTGTACTACCTTTAAATACGACGGAGTGTTGAATGATCTTTGTTAGGCTTAGACTTTTTCCTTTTTCATTGAGGGATAAGGATAAGGCGTGGTTAAATTCATTAGCACCTAGATCTTTCAGAACTTAGGGAGAACATTCACAAAAGTTTCTCTCAAAATATTTCCCTCCTTCAAAAACTGCTACGCTGAGGAATGATATCACATATTTTAGTCATTTTGATGGAGAATCTATATATGAAGCTTGAGAAACATTTAAAGACCTTATGAGAAAGTGTCTACATCATGCTTTACCAAACTGGTGAATAATTCAAACATTTTATAATGGATTAGTGGGGTCTTTGAGATCGATTATAGATATTGCTGCTGGTGGATCATTAATGTCAAAACCTTTTCAAGAAGCATATTCATTAATAGAATAGATGGCTACTAATAATTTGCAATGGCCCTCTGAGCGGGTAAATCCTAAGAGAGTAGCTAGTATTCATGATTATGATGTGATAACTATGATAGTCTCTCAAATTGCTGCCCATTCGAAGAAAATAAATCAATATGGAATGAATTATTCTCAAACACTCCCAGTGTTAGAGGAAAATTCATCAGGACAGATGATAAAATCTTAAACACCTTATGAAACCTTGAATGCTATAAATAATAGACTCAATAATCCTTATTCAAATTATTATAATCCTAGTTAGAAGAATCACCCAAATTTTAATTGGAATAATAACAATGTTGTTGTTAACCCACAATGGGGAAACAATTCTATGAATCCAGTTGGAAATCTAAACAACCAAGGAAATACCTATTATAGACCTTCTTATCCTCTCAGTTTTAATAGTAACCCACAATTTAAGGAAAAAAAAGTTGTCTACTGAAGAAATAATTTTGAATATGGGTAATCAAATACAAGCTCAAAGTGTTACGATGAAGAACATTGAGAATCAATTGGGACATATTTTCACTGCGCTTAATAATAGACCTTCTGGAAATCTTCCTAGCAATGTTGAGATCAACCCAAAAGATCAAAACAAGGAGCAAATTAAGGCTATTTAATTAAGGAGTGGAAAAGAATAAGAAAAAAGAGTACAAAAGAAGTTGAAGTTGAGAAAGAGGAAGTAGACATTGAAAAAGGTTCTAATAAGATATATCTAGACTTAGAATATCTGTTGAACCAATGAAGATTACTGTTGAAAACCACCTCTGTTTCCTCAAAGACTAAAAAAACAGAACAAGGATAACAGATTTGCAAAGTTTTTGGAAATCCTTAAGAAATTAATGATTAATATTCCCTTTGTTGAAGCATTAGAGCAGATATCTGATTATGCAAAGTTTATGAAGGATATTCTTAAAAAGAAAAGAAAGTTCACAGACCACGACCTTGTTGCACTTAGTGGTGAGTGTAGTGCAATTATTCTGAAGAAGCTCCCTGAAAAATATAAAACCCTGATAGTTTCACTATCTCGTGTGCTATAGGAAAGAAATTTTTTGGAAGAGCTTCATGTGATATGGGAGCTATTATTAATCTTATGCCTTTATCAACTTTCAAAAGATCAGGAATAGAAGAAATTTCACCTACATCTATGACCCTTCAATTGGTTGATTGTTCTATTACTTATCCTAAAGGAGTTGTGGAAGATGTATTTATGAAGGTGGATAAATCTATCTTTCCTTTGGCCTTTATTGTATTAGATATGGAGGAAGATAAAGAAATTCCAATTATTTTGGGAAGACCATTCCTTGCTACTGGGAAGAGCTATGATCGATATTAAAGAAGGAGAATTAACTATGAGAGTTAATGATCAAGAGGTGACTTTCAATATTTTGAAATCTATGAAATACCCTTTAACTGAAAAGGATGATGAGTGCTTTCTAATGCAAATTTGTGATTATTTGAGAGAAGATCATTTTAAAGAAGTGTTTGAAGACAATTTGGAAATTGAGGATGAAAGTGAAAGTGAAGATGATTTGGATGATATGAAAAATGAAGAGTTAGAATTTATTCAGGAAAGATTTGAAAGATCGAATACTATGGAAAGTGGAGATAAAATTTTAATTCCATCTATCATAAAATCTCCTGAACTTGAGATGAAAATTCCCCCTAATCATTTGAGTTATATGTTTTTAGGAGAATCATCTACCTTACAAGTCATTGTATCTTTGGATTTAAATGAATAGCAAGAACAAAAATTACTATATACCTTAAAAAGATACAAAAAGGCTTTTGGATGGACCTTAGCAGATATTAAAGGAATCAGTCCTTCGATCTGTATGCACAGAATTCTGTTGGATGAACAACACAAACCTAGAGCTGATCCGTAAAGGAGACTGAACCCAATGATGAATGAAGTGGTTAAAAAATAGATTTTAAAGGGGTTAGATACTGGAATTATATATTCTATTTCTAATAGTGTTTGGGTAAGTCCAATTCATTATGTTCCTAAGAAAGGAAGAGTGACTATTGATGTAAATGAATGGAATGAAATTATACCAACAAGACAAGTCACTGGTTGGCGAATATTTATAGAAAATTAATTGTCGCCACCAGAAAAGATCATTTCCCTTTACCATACTTAAACCAAATGTTAGACAGACTTGCTGGACACAAGTATTATTTCTTTTTGGATGGATATACCGGTTATCACCAAATACATATTACTCTTGAGGATCAAGAGAAGACTACATTTACTAGCCCTTACGGAACTTTTACTTTTAGAAGGATGCCCTTTGGATTATGTAATGCACCTGCAACATTTCAAAGATGTATGATGTCCATATTTAGCAAATTAATAGATGATGGGATAGAAGTTTTTATGGATGATTTCTCAGTACTTGGAGATTCATCTGATGCTTGACTATGCAACTTAGAAAAAGTTTTAGAGGTATGCGAAAGAACAAATTTAGTCCTAAACTGGGAAAAGTGTCAACTTATGGTTGCAGGAGGAATTGTGCTAGGGCATAAAGTATCTGAATTTGCCATGGAAGTAGATCCTGCGAAGATTCAAATTATAGAAAAATTACCACCTCCAACCACTGTGAGAGTGGTAAGAAGCTTTTTGGGACATGCTGGATTCTACAAGTGATATATTAAAGATTTTTCAAAAATAACTAAGCCTCTATGCCAACTTTTGGAAAAAAGATAAGAAGTTTGATTTTAATGATGAATGCATAAAAGCTTTCGATTTATTAAAGCAAAAACTAATCCCTGCTCTTATAATAGTTTCACCTGACTGGGAGAAGCCTTTTGAATTAATGTACGATGCGAGTCATTATGCTATTATAGTGGTTTTAGGACAAAGGTACGAGAAAATGTTTAAAGTTATATACTACACAAGTAAAATTTTTACTGTTGTGCAAATTAATTACACTACTACAGAAAGAGAGTTATTAGCTATTGTTTTTGCCTTTGAAAAATTTATATCTAACTTAATTGGAGCCAAATTTATAGTGCATACTGATCAATCTGCTATTAAATATTTAGTGCAAAAAAAGGACGCTGAATCAAGATTAATTCGATGGATACTTTTAATGCAAAATTTTGATTTTGAGATCGTTAATAGAAAAGGAGTTTATAACTAAATAGATGATCATTTATCTAGACTTGAACAACCTAAATTGGCTGATTTTGAAAAGGAAATAATCGAAACTTTCCCTGATGAGCAGCTATATAATATTACAGAATGAAATATACCGTGGTTTGCTGATATTGTAAACTACATCGTTAGTAACATTTTACCACCAGAATTAACAGTCCAACAATGGAAGAAATTCAAACATGATGCTAAATTTTATTTTTAGGACGATCCTTATCTGTATAAGAAATGTAGAGATCTTATTATTACGAGATATGTGCCTTATGAAGAAACTGAACAAATTATTCAAGGATGTCAAGATTCTGAATTCAGTGGACATTTCAGAATTAATAGAATAACACATAAGATTTTACAATTTGGATTCTATTGGCCTACTATTTTTAGAGATGTTTATAGATTTATCAAAACTTGTGATCGATGTTAGAGAATAAGCAATATATCTAGAATAAATGAAATGCCTCTTAATTTTACTTTGGAAGTTGAGATTTTTTATGCTTGGGAATTAGATTTTATGGGACTCTTTGTACTTTCATTTAGGAATTTATATATATTAATTATTATTGATTATGTATCAAAATTGATTGAGTGAATAACTTTACCTAAATGTGATGCTAGAAATGTTTTAAGATTTTTAATGAAAAATATTTTCATAGATATGGAATGCCCAGAGTAACCATCACTGTTAGAGGATCCCATTTTAAGAATAATCTGATTTAGAGATTGGTAGAAAAATATAATATTATGCATAGAATCTCTACAGCTTATCATCCCCAAAATAATGGCTTAGTTGAGGTATCTAATCGTGAAATTAAACAAATTTTATAAAAAGCCATAAATCCTGAGAAATTAGATTGTTCTGCTAGATTAGACACTGCTTTATAGGCATACAAAACTGCTTATAAAACTCTTATAGGAATGTCCTCTTATAGATTAATTATTGGAAAGAATTATCAGCTACCAGTTGAATTAGAATATAAAGCATATTAGGTGATAAAGAAATTAAATTTTAATTTGAAAGAAGCTGGTGAGAAAAGGCTGTTGCAAATGAATGAGTTGGAAGAAATTAGAAATGAATCATATGATAATGATAGAATATACAAGGAGAGAAGAAAGATATAGCATGATCAGAAAATTGTTAAAAAGGAATTTGAACCAGGACAAAAAGTTTTATTATACAATAAAAGATTGAAATTATTTCCTGGGAAACTGAAATCTAGATGGATATGACCTTTCATTGTCTTAAAAATCTATCAATTTGGAGCTGTAATTATTGAAGACCCTAAATCTGGAAGAATATTTAAAGTTAATGGACAAAGATTAAAATTATATTTTGAAGGCAATAGACCTAATTTTAAAGAGGTTTTAATGTTGGATCAACCTGAATAATCTGAGTTTATGTCGGGCTGACGATGTTAAACCAAGCGCTTTGTGGGAGGCAACCCACATTTATTGAATGTTTTGATTGTTTGATGTGTTATTTTTATTTGATTGACACTTAATTAAGCCCTACATTTCCTTAAATATCAGAAACAACATCAAAAAATGAATTAAATTGAAGTTTGGAAAGAATTTGCACAAAATGAAAGTTTGGAAAAAATTGAACTAGCATCGGAGGGCACTGTCATCAGCGTCGGACCGCGCTGCTGTTCAGAAAATGATTTTTCGTTGTTAAATTCAAATTTTGGTGGTTCTAGGCGGCAATTTTTCCATTTAAACTCCCAAAAACAGCACCTAAATACCAAAATCACTAGAAAAACAAAAAGGAAGATCCCAAGTCTCATTTAAATGGATTCCGACTCGATCGAAACTTCAACTTCTCAAGTTTTCAACCATAGAAAGTTCGTCAGTTTTGAAGAACAACGTCTATTCAACAAGAATATCTCAAAGAAGAAGTTGATTGAGGAGCGAGACTTCGTGAATCAAGGTTTAAACTCTCCTACTACTTGGATTGAAGAAATCATTGTTCAAAGACGTTGGGAAGTGTTATGTTACACTACTGTCGCTGTAGTCGTCTCTGTTGTGAAAGAATTTTATGCAAACCTTCATGGCATCAACCAAGGAACAGTCTATGTGTGAGGTAGGTTTGTCACATTTAATCGTGCGAAGATTAATGACTTATATATGATTGAGAATGCAACGATCTGCCACTATTCAGGTTTTGCCCCAACGAAAGACAACATGCATGATATATACAGATATTTAATGGATGAAAGTGATAGTTGGGAGATAAGAGATTACAGGTATGTGAGTTTTTTACCACACTACTGAATCCTACATCGAAGTACTTGCATTATTTTCTATATGCAAAATTACTCCCAACTAAGAAAATCAGTAAAGTAACCAAAGAATGTGTTATCTTGAACTATTGTATTCAAATGGGGATGTCTATTGATGTTGGTTCTATAATTGTGAAATTTTTTTTGGGATTGATCGTGCAGGGATCAAAATATGGGCTTGGACATCCTTCCATCATATTTCTCCTTTGCAGTCAATCACAAGTGCCATATGAAAATTGGGAGAGAGTACTTTTACCCTGGAAGCCTATAGACCCAACGGACGAACATAGTAACCAGGGAGTTGAAGATATGAATGACATGTGTATTAATCCATTGAAAGTTTGATAGCTTTTTACTATCTATTTCATACCTATTTTTGATGATATTGCACTATAAAGGAAGGTATTTTGTATGTTTTTTGGTTTTTTGTATAAGAAATGGCTTTTAGTGAAAAAGAAGCAAAAATGGAGCAATTTAGAGCAAAAATGTAAATTTTGGCCTGACACATTTTGATAAGTCTTTCTTTGCTTAATCTCTTTTATTACACTTCTTGCATATTTTTTAATGAGATTATACTTTAAAAAAGGTTGTTTTTATGTTTATTTTGCAGGGCTATCTGTTAGGAACGCAATGTAACTGAAATGGGGTGAATCAGAGCTGAAATGGAGCCAAAAGAAGCAAAACGGTGGAGCTGCGCAGAGTAGAGCGCCGAACAGTGCCCTATCCAGTGTCGGATGGCACCGGTGTCCTGAGAGCACGAAAAGTCAATGGAATAATGCGCCGAATGGCACCGAAACAGCACCGGACCACGCCAAAAGCGGTTATCGGCCAAATACATCAAATTTAGATGCTTTTTGGAAGGTTTCTTCAAGCACCTCTTAGGAAATTCGTCCCTACACCATTTTAAAGTGAATTTGAAGCCAAAAAAGGGTGGTAGGTGTTAGGAAAAACTTGGAGAATGTTTAGAGATCTTAGAATAAGAGTATAAATGAAGATTTATACCTTTTTGGAGAGATTGGTGAGGGGATTTTGAGAGAATTTGTAAGGGTTTGTTCTAGCATTATATGACTTTATCGCCCAATATGGAAGAGATTTTCATCTTTCTTTCAAGGGGAAAAAGCTAAGTATTGTGTTCTTCATTATATTATGGTTTTGTAAACACTTATTTTATGAATTTGCTTTGAAATGAAGTTTTCCATTGTGTTTTCTTTGTGCTTTGTGATGTCTTTCTCTTACACTTACTTCTTCTTAGGAAATAGTGACATGAGAAGATTATGTCATTATTTTCCTTTTAATTTTCTTTTGCAATGAGTAGGATTCATGTTTAGGATATTGTGATGCATGTTAAAAGTTGTTTTAAATATAAATGTGATAGTTTTTACTTGCACTTGATTTATATAACAATTAGGGCCTGTTGTATTATTAAAATTCATTGTAATTGCATTGATCCGAGGAGGCGGTGTAATTCTCAACAAAGTGAAACCACATTCAAATTCCATGGATGGTGAAGTTCATGGGGGTTGAGTGCAAATAAATAGGGAAATATACTTTGATAGGCGTAGAATTGGAGATTTTAAGGTGACAGACTAAAATCCCCAATTTGATCCTAATGTTTGGAAACTAAAGCGAGAGTTAGCCTTCAGGCGAAGGGAAGTGGGAGCTCTAGAGTGAGAGCCAGTATCCTCCCAGCCTAACCACGGATTTGGGGACTAAACCTAGGATCAGCCAATGTTCTTTTTACGCTGAGATATGGGTAAAGAATAGGATTGCTCATATTTTGCACATACAATATTTAATGCATCTCATTCCTTTACATTATCCAATTCACTACATAAGAATAGTAGATTTTATTATCTCAAAATTCATCAAACCAACTCATTCAAAAAGGTTATCTTAGAAGTAATATTTGCATTTAGGAATAGTTATTATCCTTACATATAATCATCTACATTTAGGAGTACTTGCTAGTTAAAACACCACTTATATCGACCCTCCAAACTAAAGTCTAATAGCAGTGGACTAGAATTTGACTAAAAATCTCTTTCCTCGCTTCCCTGTGGGATCGATAAACGGAACTCCACTAGAGCTCTGTATTACTTGAGCGATACATATACTTGCGTTTGAAATTGTAACTTTACAAAATCATTATAAATATATAAATTTGAGTTCATAAATTCTTGCATATAAAAAACTCACATCAAGTTTTTGGGGTCGTTACCGGGGAAGCTTCAGTAAGAACTTTAGGAGAACCTTTGTAGTAATTAGGCTTAGAATTGTAAAACTTTAGAGTCAAAAAATTGTTTTTGTGTGAAAAGTGTTTTGTTGTATAAAAAAGTATTGTGAAAAAACTGTTTGTGTGAAGTAAAAGGTGTTTGTGAAAATGTTTTGTTATGTTGATTAAAATTTTCATTTTATTTGTTTTATTGTTAATGTATTGTTTGTTGTGTTATGTATGCAAAATAAAGGATCTGTATGACTTGTGCTTTATGATCCCGAGTTTAAAAAATGGAAAAAAAAATCAAAAACAGAAAGGACTTGAAAAACTAGAAATGGAAATGGAAAACATTCAAAATCGTAACTTAGAAAATCATCATAAATAATTGAGGGATTATGTAAATCCTACGACAGATGAAATTCACTCAAGTATACAAAACCCTGTTGTAGAAGCTTACTTGTTTGAACTAAATCCAACGATTATCCAACTAGAGCAGAAAAACCAGTTTGGGGGAACTCCTTTGGAAGATCCCTATTTAGACTTATCTAGTTTTCTAGAACTTTGTTTTACATTTCATTATAACTACATGTCAGACGATGTTGTTAGGCTAAGTCTTTTTCCTTTCTCACTAAGGGATAAGGCTAAAATGTGGTTATACTCATTAGCACCTAGTTCTATTAAAACTTGGGAGGAGTTAACTCAGAAATTCCTAGCTAAGTATTTTCCACCTTCAAGGACTACTAAACTTAAAAATGATATTATCTCATTTTGTTAGTATGAAGGGGAATCAATATACGAAGCCTGGGAAAGATTTAAGGAACTCTTAAGAAAGTGTCCACATCATGCTCTACCAGATTGGTTAATCATTCAAACTTTTTATAATGGGTTAGTAGGATCCCTTAAGAACATTATTGATGTTATTGCTCGGGGTTCATTAATGTCAAGATCATTTGATGAAGCGTATGCATTAATTGAAGAAATGGCTACAAATAAAATTCAATGGCCCTCTGCAAGGGTAAAGCATAAAAATGTGGCTAGTGTTCATGATACAGATGTGATTACAATTCTTTCATCTCAGGTTACTGCAATATCAAGGAAGTTGGTCTAATTTGGAATGAACCAGCTTCAATTTACTCCTGTAAGTGAGGAAAGTTCATTAGGGCGTATGATTGATTTGAACTTATTATATGAGACTTTAAATACCATAAACAACCCATATTCTAACTTTTACAACCCAGGATGGAAGAACCATCCTAATTTTAACTGGAATCATACTACTGAGGTTGGAAACTAAAAATGGAAAAATAATCATGCAAATCCTAATGGAAGTTGGAATAATCAGGGTGACACAAGATATAGACCTTCATAATCACTGGACTCTAACGATGATCAACAATTTAAGGATAAGAAGATGTCTATAGACGAAGTGGTATTGCAAATGTGAAACCAGTTGCAAATTCAAAATGTTGCGATTAGAAACAAAGAGAATCAACTGGGAAAAATTGCTAATTCACTTAGCAATAGACCCCATGGAACACTTCCTAGCAACACTGGGATCAAACCTAAAGAGATTAATAATGATCCAGTTGAGAGAAAAGATGATGATTATTTTTGGGTGGATGAAATTGATTATTTAAGTAAAGACCGTTTCCAAGAAAGTTTTGAAAGTAAGTTAACAGATGAGGTCAAAATGGACACTCATGATGAGTTGAAAATGATGTTTAAAGAAGACTGTATCTATGTTCAGGAGAGGTTTGAAATGATGGACAATACCAAAAATAATGAACTTGTAATTCCATTTGTTGAAAAATCTCATGAACTTAAGATTAATGTACCCCATACAAACTTAAAGCCTACCTATTTAAGGAATTCATCTACACCACCAGTCTTTATATCTTCATATTCGACTCAATCATAAGAAAACCTTGAATTGAATGATGAACAAGATAAAGATATCAATCTAAGACTTGGAAGAGAATTTGAGGATATATTTTAAAAGAAGTTTGAGTTGAGAAAAGAGGATAAGGATATTGACAGACCACTGGAAGAAATTCCTAAGGAATTAGAAAAACCTATTTCCTCAACTGAGAGATATATGGAAAGATCGCCTCTATCATTTAATAATTATCAAGGGGAAGAATTGGAAGATAACTTAAAACAGAAGAGTAGCATAGAAGATTTTGATCCTGCATCTGAGTTATCTAGAGAGAATTCGATCCAAAATTTGGGAGGTCTTGAATTATCATATAAAGATCTATTTCTTATAAATTTCAAGGATGTTATTAATATGCAAATTTAGAAATTCAATAGAAGAATATTAGATCTAGAAAGAAATATGAGGAACAATGATATAAATAAATCTGAAAAGGAAGAGCTGAATGAAAAATTAAAATTTGAGGATTTTGTAGGAATCGTTGGATCTATAAAAGAGTGGGCGATTTATCGAGGATTACTTAATTGGAATTTTGATCCAGGAGGAATCATTTGTCGAGCCCGCAACATTAAACCAAGCACTTTATGGGAGGCAACTCATAGTTATCAGTGTGTTTTGATTTAGTACGCTTAAGAGTCATGATTGTTATTGTTGTATTGTGTTTTCTTTAGTGTGGATTGATCAGCTTGATTAATGATTAATGAATGTTTGGATTGTTAGTGAATTGAGCTGATCTTTATGTGTCATCTGGATTGATAAGTTTGATTGTTGTTGGTGAATATGTGGATTTTTAGTGTTCGATTTGATCTTTGTGTGTCATAAGGGAGGTGATTCCTTAAATTCTTATTATGGATAGACTTGTACGTTTTCTTGTAGTAGTTGGATTGACGAGTCCACTATGACTCGGGTCTCAATCGGACTTGAGTTTTACAAGAGATATCATGACTTTGAATAAGGACAGTTCCATCTCAATTTTGTTACTTCTTTTATCTGACTTTGATTTCATTTGATAGGAGTTGTGAACCTATTTGATGAATATAATGAGGATGATCTTACACTATGATTTATAACCTTTAAAGTTGCTTAATTAAAGGGATTAGATGATGCCTGAAATTGGTGTCTGAAAGCCAATATATCAGGGATAATATTATCTTTGGGATTATAATCTATAAAATTATTTAAAAAGTACCTAATTTAATAGTGTAGTGATTCCATTAGAAATTGGAGCTAAGCAGTGAGATGTGAAGAGTTAATGGAAAAATTGACCTCAATTATTATGTGTGATTGTTTTATAACGTTATATAAGACTTGAAGAACATTTTTATATTCCCATGCTGATACCTACTATGTTAATTAAACTTTTAATTAGTGAATTTCATTCTGGCATGATTAGTTTAGATTTACGTTGTGCTTCATATTGTTACGTCCTAATGAAAAATTGAAGATGTTTTTGATAAACATTTGTGGTAGATAGAATTTCTAAACTATTTTTCTTCCTGCTTATATTTTCTGTACTGAATGCTATATATGTTAAAAATTAAGTTTGAGGGTGGGAAGAAAAATAAAATTTTAAAGTGAGAATATTTCATTTTAATGTAATTTTATTGCAAGCATGTTTTAGGCCAGATTTACTTTCTCCTGCAGTCATTTTGTCTTGATTGTGCATTTATATGAATTTGATAGGATGTTGTAGTAGTAAGTAGATTCAACCTTTACGTTTTCTTTCTGCTACATTTTATGGAGTAGATTCAACCTTTACGTTTTCTTCCTGGTACATTTTATGGAATTAATTGCAAAATATTTTAAAATTTAAGTTTGGGAGAAAGAATTAACTATTAGTTGTTCTCATTTAAAAGTATTTACAAAATTATTAACATGATTTCCTATGATATAGCTCAAATTTAGTTAACTGTATTTTGATTTTATTTGAGTACTTTAGTGGACTTGAATGAAAGTTTTTGGTAATAAAAAGTAATTTTGTAGGATAAGATATTTGGTATAGGAGAATAGGACTGTTGTCAGCTATCCAAAGTAAGAAAAACTGTATGTTTGAAATATTAAGAATATCAAAACTTTATGTAAAAGAAATGGATTCGGACTCTATGATGAATAAATAATAAGCTAAAGAAATGCCTTTAAAAGGTTGAAATTTGGTATCAACCTCGAAAGAGAGTCAGAATTTGGTACCGACCTCGAAAGGAGAGAACTGGAATTTGGTACCAATCTCGAAGGTTTAAAAGGTTGAAATTTGGTATCAACCTCGAAAGAGAGTCGGAATTTGGTACCGACCTCGAAAGGAGAGAACTGGAATTTGGTACTAGTCTTGAAGGTTTAAAAGGTTGAAATTTGGTATCAACCTCGAAAGAGAGTCGGAATTTAGTACCGACCTCGAAAGGAGAGAACTGGAATTCGGTACCAGTCTCGAAGGTTTAAAAGGTTGAAATTTGGTATCAAACTCGAAAGAGAGTCAGAATTTAGTACCGACCTCGAAAGGAGAGAACTGGAATTTGGTACCAGTCTCGAAGGTTTAAAAGGTTTAAATTTTGTATCAACCTCGAAAGAGAGTCCGAATTTGGTACCGACCTCGAAAGGAGAGAACTGGAATTTGGTACCAGTCTCAAAGTTTTAAAAAGGTTGAAATTTGGTATCAACCTCGAAAGAGAGTCGGAATTTGGTACCGACCTCGAAAGGAGAGAACTGAAATTTGGTACCAGTCTCGAAGGTTTAAAAAGGTTGAAATTTGGTATCAACCTTGAAAGAGAGTCAGAATTTGGTACCGACCTCGAAAGGAGAGAACTAGAATTTGGTACCAGTCTCGAAGGTTTAAAAGGTTGAAATTTATTTGGAAGATTTTGTGAAAATTTCAGTTTATTGGAGGATTGGAATGAGACATGAAAGCGTCTTACATCCCAAGAGCATTGATTGAAGTTTGATTATTTGGCGAAGGATATGAATCCATGCCATCAGAACCAATTCGAAAATTTTCATGATTCTGTGTCAGTAGACTCGGTCTACCTTCTCAAAAGAGGGAAGAAATCGCGGAGAGTCGAAAGGGATTTCAAGAACAGCCGGAGGCTGGGGATTTCAGATTCGGGAATTTGTTTTAGTTGTTTCTTGTGATTCAATTTTAGCTTGATTTTCAATTTAGAGTTCACGTTTATTTAGAGTTCGTGTTTATTTGTAGTTTGTTTTAACATCCAGATTTTTTTTAAAAGAGATTTTTCATTTATTTTAATTTTTCCTTTGTTCTTTGTTCAAAGTTCTTTTAATTTAATGGTGTTTCCCAATCAATTTGCACAAAAGAGATGAAGGCAAAACACGACATGGTCGTTTCCATTTCACTTTATTGAAAATACATCATACAGCTTAATCCAAAACATGATGATATTTTCCTTGAAAATTTAGCATCTCATACAATCCACATAAATCCAAAACGGATTGTGTAAGATTCTTGCAAGTTTCTTCCAAAAGCATCTGTCAAAATCTATGTCTGAATAGCGAGATACATGGACAATAACATCACCTTCCAAGCCATCCTTGGAAGTAAATGTCGTTCGGATGTGCATTGGAGGTGTGCTATCTCCCATGTAGCTCACAGCTCGTAGGGCTGAAGGCTCTCTAACTCTGGATATGGCTGAAAGTGAAAAGGAATCTTTCTGTCATCCATTCTCCTGAAAGCAACAAAGATCCGCTCAACAGGCACTCCTGGAATACAATACTTTGCGATGTCCGCTCCATTCCCTTTTAACACCATGACGGAACCTACCGATAGTGGTATCTCCACCGGCCCTCGGAATTCTCCGGGGCCTGCTATCCGGAGGTCAGATCTGAACATGATATTGCACTGGTTGACAAAAGACACTGTGCAGAAAGGTCTTATGAAATCATGATGGTCTATATGTGGAGGTATGCAGTCGCCCTCCCTGTAGATGTTAATGATGCAGCTGTTGGGTATGCAGTCTGTGGGCAATACCTTCCATGTCACCATCCTCTTTACCATTCTTTTAATAATATTCGACATTGGATCCATCTCACTTCGATGGAGTATCCTTGGTGGATTTCCTTTTCTGTCTACCGCGAAGTTGTAGCAACACCCGCATTGGATCGTAACTCTTCCTTTTCCTGGCATCCATCTTCGGGGTTCTGAATAAGTTTTCTCCCTCAGACGACCGGCTCGGCCCATTTTCCGAAGTTTAACGATGCGATCTACAATTTGCTGTTGTTCGTAGTCCGAAAACACATCTGTATGTAGCTCAAGGCCTTCCAAGATGTTAATCCTCTTGCCACGGATTCTTTCAAAGTATTCAAAATTTTTCTTTTCAACATTTTCATCTTTTCCAGCTCATATTCTAGAATTATTTGCAATGCGGCAAGGGCTAGTAACGTACTGTGGGATGTATGGTTCAACCCTAGCACATTCTCCTGCATGACTTGGCTCCTCGGAGGTAATCTCTGTCGGGACATCCTCCGGGGTTGCTTTCACAATAAGACTCTTTAAAACTAGTGCATTTTTCTGGCGTCGTGGCACAGACTCTGTTTCTGTTCTTCTTGGGATTTCTTTTATCTTTTCTATTGTTCTTAGAGTTGGTCTCCACTTTTCCGGTTCCTAACGAAATGGCTTCTTAGAAGTGCTTGCACTAACGGTAGCAGCTGTCTCTTCACATTGATCTCCGCTGCTAGCTGGGTTAGCATCTTGCGGATGCGTCGGTTCTTGTTTCTTCGCTGGGTCGGAGTGAGAGTTGCTCTCCTTACCTCTTGAATTTCTATGGGCATTACGTTGACGAGCCTGCCTTTTGCTGTAGCAACCACGGATTTAAATTTCTTATCTTCTCATGTTGCATGAGCGGTATTTACTTTTCTCTTCTTCTCGGTAGATGGTTGACTTGAGTCACCCAATTTATCACTATATGGTTGCGGAGCTCTTCCCGATCAATCAGAGTCAAATCTTTTTCTTCGTACTGTAGCCTGGCTGGTGTGAAGTTAGAGTCGATCTCAATCACAGCTCCATCCTTCATCCTTTTTTATTGAGTGCTAAACTCACGCCATTCTTAAAGTTCAGAACCAACCGCCCGTTCTACATTTCCCTGCGAAAAAAAAGGAAAGGATCAGGTGCTGTACTAAGAACAAGAACAATAGAAAAATTTATTAATGGAAAATTTCATTTGTTTCTTTCAAATTTCAACAAGAGTAGGAAAAGATTAAGAAAGATCAAGAGTGAGACTCGACTTGAAAGGAAGGATAAAAACATTATTATCATGATTTCACATGTTTTCTTTTAACACTTTTTTTGTAACGATTTTCTTTATCATCCACTTTTTTTTATACTTTTGGGTTCAGACCCAGTCATAAGTAATTATTGTGCTCGTGCTTCTAGGAATGAGGATTCATCCTTCGAAACATAAGGTTGCGTAACACTTCTTTAGATATTGTCCATTAATTGGAGGCATAGGTTGTTCTCCATGGCAATTCATCAGTTGATACGAACCTCCAGAGTAGATTGTCTCGACCACGAATGGCCCTTCCCAAGTTGGTTCAAATTTACCACCTATCTTGTGATGTGTAAGAATAGGTCTTCTGAGAACCAAAACCAAGTCACTGACTTTGAATGTCCTTGGACGGACCAGTTTATCGTGGGCCTGGATCAACTTGGCTTTATACAATTCCAAATTCTGCTGTGCTGAAAGTCTTTTCCCTTCCAAGCTTTCCAACTCTTCTAGTCATAGTTTGGCATTTTCTTATGTAGTGATCTTGTTTGCAACTGCAATTTTGAGAGACGGAAGCTGAACTTCTAAGGGTAGAATGGCCTCGGACCCGTACACTAAGGCGTAAGGCGTAGACTGGGTGGGAGTTCTGAAAGTCGTCCTGTATGCCCATAAGGCTTCTAATAACTTCTCGTTCTAATTTCTCTTATTTTTTTCCAAAGTTTTCTTTAGGATTTGGACGAGAGTTTTATTAAAAGCCTCGGCCAAGCCGTTCGCTCCTGGGTAGTAGATTGTTGAATAGCGCAAGTCAATCCCGTGTCTTCTGACAAAATTGTTGATCTTCGCGCTTCTGAATGTGGACCCATTATCTGAGATAATTATGCGTGGTACCCCAAAACGGTAGATGACTTGATTCTTTAAGAACTGTAGCACGTTATGTGCTTTCACTTCTCTGAGCGATACTGCTTCTGCCCACTTAGAAAAGTAATTTGTAGCTGCAAGAATGAAGTGATGTCCTCTTGAAGAAGGCGGTTCTATTGGACCCACAATATCTGTGCCCCAACACTCAAACGGCCACGACACGATTGTTGGATGTAGCACATTTGGAGGTTGATGTAGAACCACTCCATGTACTTGGCACTGGTGACAACTTTTGGTAATTTTCATGTAATCGGTCATCATTGAGGGCCAGTAGTACCCTAGTATTTTAATCTTCATTTTCATCCTCGGACCTGACTGGTGAGCGCCACAAAGTCCTGAGTGCACTTCTTTAACAATTTCACGAGCTTCGGACTAGCTCAAGTGCCTTAGTCACATCTAATCGAAAGACCTTCTGTATAATGTATTGTTTATTAATGTGTAAGACAGAGTTCTTTACTTAATTTGATGGGCTAATGATTTACAGTCCGGTAGGTTTCCTGTTTGCAAGTAGTCTATTAATGGTTGTCGCCAATCTTCTATAACTTCTTTTACTGCTATAACTGATTCTTTTCTTTTTCTTCTGATTTGTGTATTGTATCCATGTCGAGCTGTGATAGGACCTGTCGTCCTTGAACTGACATTTCAACTGACTCATCATGTAGGCAGGAAAATTCTTTTGCAAGGTGGGCTAATGCATCTGCGAGAGCATTTTCTCTTCTGGGAATCTTGTAGATAGTTACATTTGGAATTCGCTCCAGCAACTTCATGGCATATTGGAAGTACTGCTCAAGCCTTGATTTTAAAATCCTGTACTGTCCAGCGACCTGTTGAATGATCAACTAGGAATCTCTATAGATGTTGATGTCTGTTATCCCCATCTGAATAGTTAATTCCAGTGCGGTTATAAGGGCTTCGTATTCTACCTCGTTGTTTGTACACAGTTCTGTTAGATGGTAGGAATACCTTAACATCCCCCGCTCCGGTGTTATAAATAACAATCTGATTCCTGCCTTACCTGGCACTATCGTTTGTAATTCTTTGTCTTTCTATGCTGAGGATGCTCCGTCGAAGTACAATTCCCAACGTTGATCATCGGGGTCTTCTAGGCTCATTATCTGCTCGTCTGGCAAATCATCGTTGAGAGGCTATTCTGCCGGTAAAGGGTGTGCTGCAAGGAAGTCTGCTAGGACTTGTCCTTTTATAGCACGAAGAGGAACGAAAGTTATATCGAATTGTAATAGTATCATCTACCACCTAGCAAGTCTGCCAGAAAGCGCCGGGTGAGTCATCAAATATTGCAATGGATTAAACTTCGAAATGAGGTTGACCTTATGAGAAAGCATGTAATGCCTGAGCTTTTGAGCAATGAAGATCAGGGCCAAACAATGCTTCTCAATTGAAGGATACTTTACTTCCGTCGGAGTTAGAAGACGACTTAAGTAGTAGAGAGCATTTTCTTTTCCCTCGTCATTGACCTGGGCTAGCAGGGCTCCGAGAGAGTCATCTAGAACTGCGGTATAAAGTATCAACGGTCATCCCAAGACTGGGGCTGTTGAGACAGGAGGTGTCATTAGGTAGTGTTTAATGTCCTTGAAGGCCCGTTGGCAATTCTCTTCCCAAACAAATTTGACGTCCTTTTTAATTAATGTCGAGAAGGGCTGACACCTACCTGACAAATTTGAGATAAAGCGTCGAAGATACGCCAACTTCCCTTGAAAGGATCGTAGTTGTTTCAAGATTTTGGGAGGCGGCATTTCTAAGATAGCTTTAATCTTCTCCGGATCGATTTCAATTCCACAATGTCGAACAACAAATCCTAAGAATTTCCCAGAGGTGACACCGAAGGCGCATTTCAAGGGATTCATCTTAAGGTTATATTGTCTTAACCGCTTGAAAATAATTCTCAAATCATACAAATGATCTTCTTTTAGTTTACTTTTGATGACTACATCATCCACGTAGCACTCGACTTGGTTGTGAATGAGATCATTAAAAATTCTTGTCATTGCTCTTTGATAGGTTACTTCTACGTTCTTTCATCCAAACGACATCACTGTGTAGCAGTATACCCCGATCGGCGTTCTGAAGGATGTAAGCTTTTCATCTTGTAGTGCCATCTTTATCTGGTTGTATCCTCATGATCCATCCATGAATGAGAAGACTTCATGTGTTGAAGCAATGTCGATCTTTAATTCTGGAATGGGTAGCAAGAATTCGTCCTTTGGACATGCTTTGTTCAAATCTCTGAAATCCACACAGATTCTGATCTGACCATTCTTCTTTCTGATTGGTACCACATTGGCTAACCAAGTTGGATACTGTTCCTCACAGACAAACTTAGCGTCTATTAGCTTCTTAACTTCAGCTATAACTTGTTGTTCAATCTCCAGACGCATTCTTCTCGGAGCTTGTCTGACTGGAACGACAGTGGGATCTACTCCTAACTTGTGAACTACGACCTCTGGAGCTAATCCCGGTATTTCATCATAACTCCAAGCAAAACAGTCCTTGAATTCCATTAATAACTTGATTATCTCTTCTGAGTCTTCTTTATTGAGTAAGGAGCTAACAAAGGTCGGCCTAGGCTCTTCGCTAGTACCTAAGTTAACTTCCATTAACTCGTCTATTATAGATTTAATTTCTTCTTCGAATTCTGGTGGAGCACTTCTAATTGGTAGATCCTTGAGATCATCTGAAGCTTCCAGGAAACTTTCATCATGCTCATGAGTGACAAATAAGCAAAATCTCAAATCATTAACATACCCTACTATGCCGAATCCAAGACCATGTTTTGAATTGGGAGTCCGACTGGCATTGTTCCATAATTTTTTGAAGTGTTGTGATCGACCTTTTGTCCATTGTTTAGGTAAGAAACCACATTGAATTAAATTTTGAACGCGGGGAGAGTACCACTCAAAAGGCAATTCCATTAATTCAGATGAAGTAACATCTTCAATTTGTACATCTTTTTCAGTATTGGAAGAAGAAGCACCACAGTAGAATTTGATCGATTTAGTACCACCACGTACTTCCAACGTCTCTTCCTCGACCTCATCCCCGGCCTCGACCTCGGGTGTGAGTTCTGGAGAAACCTTCACCTCTCGCCGTAAGGGAGTGGTGAGTAACTGTTGGACTAGAATTTCAGGTTCTTCATTGTCTTGCACTTCTTTTGTTTCATTTGGTATGGTGTTTATGGAGAATATTGTTTTCTTCGGAGGCGCATAGTAGGCTGCATCTTCATGAATTCCAATTTCATGTACGAAGAATGGCTGCAAGTCACCTTTGATACACTGTTCTCCTCCTTCATAATATTTTATGCACTGGTGCAGAGACGATGGTACCATCCGGTTCTCATGGATCCATGGCCGACCCAGTAGAGCTTTGAATGATGTTTCAGAATCAATTATATGGAATTTTGCGGTTGTCTTTGCCAAATCACCAGTCTTCATTAACAGTGTTATTGATCAGAGTGTTCTTTCTCCTTTCTGATTGAACCCTCTTAATAACATGTTGTTTGCTTCAAGTTCGCGAGCATCAATTTCCAAATATGCTAGCGTTCGAAGGCTCATTATGTTGATTGATGCTCCCGGATAAACTAACACCCTGGAGAGCGTAAACTTTCCGATAGTGACTGAGATGTACAACAGACGATTTTGATCAGCCATTCCGAGTAGTAGATCATTGTCTGTGAAAGTAACTCATCGCTATTATTTTAACAAACAAACCTCGTCTAAGAAATTACCGGTCATTTGAGCTAAGCAAATTTTTGGGTCAAGTAAGGCCTTGATCAGAGTTTCCCTCATCTCCTTCGACAGGATCAGAGCGTCGTAGATGCTCCGTTTGGTTGGTAGCTTCCTAAGATGGGCTAGCACGTTAAAATCCACTTTATTACTAGGTTCTTTAATTTCTTCCTGAATGGGCAGTTCCTCCACTAGGGTTGGCTCTTCCTGAGCAACCACCTACTTTCCTTTATCCTTTGGACCCATTCTCGGAGGTAGAACTTTTCCACTTCTTAAATTGAATTCAGTTATTTCTTCTGAATCTGGTGTTGAAACTGTCGGTGTCTCCCCTTGAATCGGAACGACTGGCTCTTCTGGCGTTGCTTCAGAATCTGATGACTCTAATTCAATTGCAATTGGAGCTCCTCGAAATTCACAAATAGACTCGTCGCTTGTTGAGCTTTTGTAGCCATCCTTGTGAACGTCTTCTCCTTCGTCATGGTCATTGAGGTTTAGTATGATTTGAGAATCGTTATTTGTATCGAAATCGAGATCCAGATTAGGTTGGTTATTGTTAGTTACGTAATTGTTAGAAATAGTCAAAATAGCCAACACCAAAACTCTTATCATTATAAGATTCCGCCGGTGCGAGCAAATAATCATACAAAGTCAGATGTTCGAGGGATTTCTCCCCTGAATCGGAAACAACTATCCTAGGATAAGCAGCCCCTAGTCTACTCTTTGGAGCCTCTATCTTCTTCTCTCCCACGATCTTCTCTTCCTTCTGGGGCGGTTCTATAATCGCAAGCGATAGCACAGGCTCGGCAGGTTTCAAACTTTGAGTTGAAGCGTGCGCCGAACCGTTCTGGATAGGATCCAAGATTTTCTTTGAAGACTTTGTCCAGATAGTATGCCATCCATTGTTGGTTGTGTACGAGTTTATCAGAACGATAGAATCCGTTAAAATAACATTGACGGAACCTCCCTTTTGGGGTTCCTTCATGTATTCCTTCAGGATCGTTATGTTCCCTTTCAGGAGATTGTCGTCAAGCCAAATCTTGAAAGTGATGCAATCCTCTATCTTGTGCCCGAGCATCCGATGGTAAAGGCAATAGTATGGATGATCTCTCTTATTGACTTCTTCCGGCCTCTTGGGCTCTGGTAGCTGAAAATCGGGTGTCTTCATTAAACTGCGGAACATCTTCGCTACTGCTTCAGTTTTGAATGGATTTTCCTTATTAAAAAATTCTTTCAGGGTACGCTATGGACGAGGCGGTTGTTCATAATGCTGAGGCGACTGATAGCTTGGTCGAGGTTGCTGATAAATCTGCTGAGGTTGTTGGTAAGTACGTTGTGGTGGTTGATAGCTCGGCTGTGGCCGCTCTGGCTGTATCTGCACTGGCTGCTTGCCCTTATCTACTGCCGCGACGATCCCAAAACTTTTCGAATTCTTTCACCAGTTTCTGTTTATCGGTCTTGTTCACGAAACTTAGCTTCTTTGCTTCCTCTTGTAAGCTCTCGGCCTTGCTAAGAAACTTCTCAAAAGTCTTGATTATAAATCCTTTAAGGAGAAGTGCTATCGGGCCGTGGATACTTTTCAGCAAAATATCAATCGTATGTTGTTCCTGAAGTTGTGGTTCACACTTCATGCTTAAATTTCTCCATCGAAGTATGTAATCCACTAGAGTTTCGTTCGGTTTCTGTTGCTTCACCACTAAATCACCGATAGTGATGTGGTGTCGAGCTCCAGCAAACCGCTTAACAAAAAGATTTTCTAACTCTGAAAAGGTCTTAACTGAGCCATTTGGCAATTCTGCATACCAGTCAAAGGCAATCCCTGGTAAGCTGCTGACGAACTGCCGAAAGAGTAAAGCATCGCTCCCACCTGCATTGCAGTAACTAGCACGAAAATGTGCAACATGCTGCCGAGGGTTTCCTGTGCCATCAAAAGTCTTGAACAGAGGTGGTACGAAGCCTTTTGGATATTGGACTACATCAAATTCTTCGGGGTATGGTGTTCCCGTCTGAATAGATGCTCCACTCTTGGATTATGCTAAGGCTTCTCACACCTGCTGTTCTACAATATTTTTGATGTCTTTTTCGGGAATCATGCTCTATGCAGAATCCTTCATCGATTGCTCGTCTCCGTTGACAGATGTAATCTCTTTCCCTCCATCTACAACATGGATGATTTCTAGGGGTGTTTCTTTCTGATGTTGCACCTGACTGAGAGTGGCTAAGGCGACCGCCATCTCTTCCATCTTCCTTGTCATTTGAAAAATTGTATCATCCTTCTCTTGAAGTCGTGCTCTCATCACTTCCAGTTCATCTCTTTTCGTTGCTGCCAGAGCACCTTACGAAGCTGACGACACTCATGTTTCAACCATGTTGATCTCGGCATACTCTTCATCCATAAATTCTGATGAATCAACTTCATTTTCCAACTTTTCTCCTCTTTCTTTTGCCAACCGGCAGATATCCGTCCTTAACTTTCCTATGACATCCTCTAGTGGCCTCTTCCACACTGTCTCGCGGTTGTCGTGTGATGACTGTTGAATGTCTTTCTCAAGAGTTTCTTTCATTGCAGTGGCACTTCCTTCAGATTCAAGCCTCCTGATGAGACTTTCTTTCCCAGAATGCTCTGATGGTTTTGGTTCACCAATAATAGGTTGCCACACCATCCTTCTCGTAGTATGTGGCCTAGGACCAGATGGTCGGTCGGCTGTGCGTAGGTAGGTAGTGTCCTCCCTAATATGGTGTCCCGATACGATAACAGGCAAACTCCATTCGTTGGCTCATGCCATTTTTCTTGGGTTTTCCTTAGCTGACCGGGTTTACTCGAGGTCCAAGGCGGGATTTGGCTGGCACTCATCCCATTCTTCTCAGAATCTTAGATATGGGGCATCTCTCTTTCTTTGCTAACTTTTCTACTGCAGCTTGCAGTCGAGTGAGTGGCGTAGCCCTAGCTCTTTTTCTTTTGTTGTCACTAATATGCAGGTCGAGGTAATGCAGCAGCGATACTCCGGGCATCTTCTTCATCAGTTGCAGCAGAGAGAGGGTGGAACCTACTTCCTCCTAACAGTGGTGAATATTCAGGAAGCTCTTCTCTTTCCTCAGGAATTTCCTCCAGAAAAGAAACTTCAGCAGCTGTGGCTTTCTCGATCCCGGCCATCTTTCCGCCTCTGTTTCTTCTGCGAGTCCGATTCGAGGGTGTAAACTTTGAAGCTGGACCCGATTTTAAAAACGAGATGGTATTGCGAGCAAAATTCGTACCCTCCACGATGGCGGAGTTCATTATAAACTTGGACTCCCTTCCCTTTCAGTTGGGCGGGAATTGAGGCAGGTGTAGAGACGACTAGACTGGTCGGGGTAGAGATTACACTCCTCATACGAACTGTGGTATCTTTTTCAGCTGGAACCCTTTGCAGGGGAGGAAATACTTGAGTTGATTTCAGGTTGAACTCAAGCTCGGGTTTCTCAGTTTCTAGCGCTTTATCCATTAGTGTAAAAAGAGTAACGTCAGCGAACTTGATTTTTGTATTGTTAAATCCTTGTCCAAAACAGATGATTCCATTGTCGGGCAGCTCATCCTTGTAAACGGCGAAGTCTATTCCGTTGGTGAAGGAGAAGATTAACTTTGGGGCTGACATTTTCGCGGAGGTAGATTCTGAGTATTAGTCCCGAATTATGCTTCCTTTTGTCACAAAATTTAGGACGAAAAAGAAAGAGTCCGAACACATTTTCATTTATCTTAATGCATTTGAGATCTAAAAGAGTTTGTTTATTAAAGGGTTGTTTATTAGAAGATTTGTTTGTTATTAACGAAATGTTTAAAGAACGGAGGTTTATAGAAAAAGACAGGCGGACTAGCCTTCATTCTTTTACTTGGCTTTTCTGTCATGATGGCGGGTTCTACTCGGGGCCCAAGACGGGATTTGATCGGCACCCGCCACTATCCTTCGTAGAATTTCGATACGGGCGGTTTTCCTTCTTTGCTAACTTTTCTACCAAAGTTTGCAGTCGAGCAAACGGCGTAGTTCTAGTCCTTTTCTTGCGGCTATCGTTGTAATATGCGGGTTGAGGTAATGCGGCAGCAATCTTGCGAACATTTTCCTCGTCCTCTGCGGCGGAGAGGGGATGGAACCTACTTCCTCCCAAAAGAGGTATGTATTCAGGCAGCGGTGTATATTCTGGCAGTTACGGGATTTCCTCCAGGAAAGCAATTTCAGCGGCTCTGGCTTCTCTGGCGATCCTTCTACTTCTGTTTCTTCTTTGGGTCCTTGTCAGTGATGGAATCTTTGAACTGGACCCGATTTCAAAAATAGAAGGTCTTACAGGAAGATCTGTACCCTCCACGGTAACAGGTTCACCATAATTCTGGATTTCTTTCCCCTTTAATTTGGCGAAAGTCGGGGTAGGTGCAGAAACAACTAGACCAGTGGGGGTAGTAAGAACAGTCCTGCGGACAACAGTATTCCTCCTAGTCGGGATCCTTTGCAGGGGAGGGAACTCTTGGGTCGACCTAAGGTTGAACTCGAGCGGCGGCTTCTCGGCTTCGGATACCTTGTTCGTCGGTGCAAAGAGGGAGACGTCGGTGATCTTGACATTCGTGTTTTCAAATCCTTGTCCAAATCGGATGATCCCATTGTCGGGCAGGCTCATCCTTATAGACGGCGAAGTCCGAATCCGTTGGTGAAGGAGAAAATCAGCTTTGGGGCTTCCATTTCGCGGGGTAGATTCTGGTTGTCAGTCCCAAGTTACGCTTCTTTTCTTTAGGACGAAAAGAAAGGAATTGAAAAAGAGTCCGAACTCATTCTTGTTCATGTATTTATAAGAAGGAATCATTTGTTCAAAGAATCATTTATTAGAGGTTTCGTTTATTTAGAACGGAATGTTCAAAGGTGTAGAGAAGGTAAGGAATCCGATTCGGAGTTCGAAAGGAAAAGGTCTTATGCAAGACTTCTCGACTCGAAGGATCACTCCTAAACTAACACCTATTGGGTCCACCCCACCTCAAAATGAGGTAAAAGGATCTCGGAACCTCTCTGTTTATGGGTATCTAAACAGTGGCTCCTAAATCCGAGAGAATGTTGGCTATACTTGTCCAAGGTAGAAATGAACATAGTATTCCAATAGAAAGAAGGGTAGTTTGACCCATTAAGGACATGGATACACTACCGATTTTTTTGAAAGCAGAATTATCTGATTATAATGGAGAGAGGAATTGTCCCCAGCGGAGTCGCCAGAAGTTGTCGGCACATTTTTAGGTCGTGTGTTTTATTTTGAAAAGGGGGTCGCCTGACAGAAGTTGTCGGCGAATTTTTAATTTAATTTAAATAAATAATTTTGAAAAGTAATATTTGACTTTAAAAATAATTTTAAATTTTGAAGGTTTTAAGATATGAGATTAAACCGATCTCACATCCCAAATAGTTTATATAAACGAGTACCGCACCACAAACCATATATCTATCCCTAAGGATAGACACACTGCTTAATGGTGGGGCTCGATTAAATAAACTAGAAGATTTGTGACATCCGTTTGGTCTGCGAACCAATTTTATAAGCCGACAAATTCCCCTGTTTAATATGAAAGCATTAAACAAGGTTTATATTACTCAGGTTCTTTTAAAATTCCCTATAAGGGCAAGCCCCTATAGTTAATTACATCTTAAGTGATGAGAATCACCTAAGAAAACTCTCGATAATAATCAATAATTCGCTTTCAAGGATTTGAAAGTTTAAGTTTTCAAGGGATTGAATTTTGGAATTTCAATAGGGAATGGATCAAATTTGGAACATTTTGTTTTGGGCATCCAAAGGAAGAAAAGTAGGAGAAATCACAGATTCGAAGCGAACTTCGGTAATTTCCCGACTATCCTATTGTTTGGCTTGAGTTTAGGAAAGTCCTAATATTTATTTAAATGTTTTGATCTTGCCAATTTTAATTAATTAGAGCTTATATTTGTATGATAAAATCAAACAAATAGCCTCGAAGATGTGAGGGTTTATTGTCGTATCGGACGACTACCTCGGAATCCTAAAACCGGTTAGGGCTTAATTTACATGACCTGATCATGCAAATGCCTAACAAAGGTTGAGGGTTTATGTTGCACTAGGCAAACTACCTCGAAGTCCTATGGCTTGGTTATTTTAATTCTAAGAAAGTTTTGCTGAAGTAGACTCAGGTTTTGCTGATGACGATGGCCGTGCTGCCCACCGTGCTCCGAGCTCCTTGTTGTTGCAGAGGTTTAGTTTTAGAAGTCATAAATCAGGGGATGAGAAAAGTGTTTTGGTTTAGAGAAAATCTTAATTTCCAAGTGTTTTCAATATTTTAATTAAAACAAATCTTAAAGTTGATTATAACGACACCGGTTAAGATCCCGCGGTTCCATCTTTCCGGCATCATTATTTTTATCGGATTCACTTAGTCCGGATGAATTTGCTAAACTCAACTGAATGAGTTCCACACTTTCATTTAGACCGTGGGAAATCCCGTTAGCAACACGTAGGTTACATCATCCGAGGTATTCCCGATCATCCAACGGGACGTTTTAATTTAGTTGTAATTATAGTTTTGTGTTCTGTTTGTGATTAAATTTTGAGTTGTTTTATATTTTGAAATGTTGTGGCGGTGAATTTTATCTTGCAATGACTTTTAACTTATTTTTGGTTTCAGTTTTAGGGACTATCCTAAAGGTGAGGGTTTTCATGCAACAGTTGTTTATCATGCAAGAAAAGTAAAGTGCATTTGTAATTAAATAAATTGCAATAAGATAAATTGCAACAAAATAAAAGCGTACCTGGAGGGTCTTCCCGTCATCCCAAGCTGCACTTAAACACAATTTAGAATATTTAAGCAATTTCCTAGGTAAAGCTAAGGGAAGGGTTATGGTTTTCTACCAAATTCCTAATCCTATAGCTAGTCATTTCCTATGACGTCTAGGTTCCTTGTGTTTTGGTTTGAAGACAATTTTCTTCATCAAAGAACAATTAAATTCAATTGTTCTTATAAACATCCTATCATATTGAGAAAGTGTTTAAGAAGAATCTTAAACATCTTTTCAATATTGCTAGAATTGTTTTAAGTCCAAATGGATTCAATTACACAAATGAATTAATCGTCCAAGAATCTCAAGTTTTGTTATCTTGCTCAGTGAACTAGGACATTTGAATATCCTATAGGTGAAGTAACATTTCATTTAATATTCTGTTTAGGAGTTATAATAACTAAAGCTTTCGAGGGTAAATTGGTTCTCAAATGGTTTGTGATTTAGTTTAATTTCCATTAATGGGTTTAAATTTGGAATAGTGTTCAAGTTATTTTAGATTTATTTTGAATTCTTTATGTCTTTGGTGATGTTATATTTAATTCAACTTAATTTAATTTAATTTAATTTAATTGAGTTTTTAATTTATTTGATTCAATTTAATTCAATTTAGTTTGATTTGATGTTAAATTAAATTAATTTGATTTGATTTAATTTTAATTTAATTTGATTTAATTTACTTTAATTTAATTTAATTTAATTTAATTTTAATTCATTTAATTTAATTTTTAATTTGGTTTAACTTAATTTAATTTGGTTTTATTTATTTAATTTAATTTAATTTAATTCATTTAATTTAATTTAATTTGTTTATTTAATTTAATTTAATTTAATTTAATTTAATTTAACTTTTAATTTTAATTTAATTTAATTTAATTTAATCCAATTTAATTTACTTAATTTAATTTAATTTTTAATTTAATTTTATTTTTTAATTTTAATTGAAATTTTTGAAAGAGTTTAATAATTTAATTTTAGTTTAATGATTAAGTCTTTTAATATTTTGAATTTTGAGTTATCATTTTAATTAAGAATTGAATATTAATGAGATGATTAATTTAGGGATTTTTTTAATTAAAGAATAAATCTCTTCCTAATAATATCCCTATTTTAATAATTCCAATTTTATTATTCTTCCAAATTTAATCAATTATTTAATTAAGGTTTAATTATTTTAAAATTGTTTAATGGGTTTCTACCCTTTAATTATTTAAATTTCAATCATCCAAATCAGATTAGGATCAAATATTTTACTTGTTAATTTTTTTTAAACCTAAAGCTTTAATTAAGCATTAAAATTTTAATTACCACTTTACCCTTTAAGCTTAATAATTTCATAACTCACTAAATTGAACTCAAATGAACTTAAAATTTTTATGTGACTTCACTCATATGTCAATAAAGACATGAGAGGAGAAAATGTGATTTTTCTGTATTTAATTTATTTATATAATTATTTTTGGTAGAAAATAGAGATTTCCAAGGAAAATTTAATAACATGACCAAGAGAAAGTTTCTGTCCTTAAGAAAATTAGGGGACATTTCTAATGACCAGAGGACCACTTGGACCAATTTTGGTGATTTTTTGAATTATATTATTTTTATTATAATTATTTTAAGTTTTGGAGTGTTAATTAATTTAAAAATAAAATAAATGTTGAAAAATGAATTTTATATTTTTCAAAAATCTCTCTGATATCAAGGAAATCAGAGAATCAAATTTTACAATTTTTTGATTTTTCTATGATTTATTATAATTATTTTAGTGAAAATGCTAGAAAATACATTATTTTAATTTTAAAATTACCCTAGAGCTTTAAAATTTAATATCTCACTAAATAGACCTAAGAAAAATATGGGGTTTATTCCTAAGTGATTAAAATTCAAAATGTGACATTTTGGTGAATTTTATTATTTTTGTGATTTTTATTATTTTTAAATTGTTAAAATATTAAAATAATATTAAAAAATCAACTTTTTTAGAAAATTGAAATTTAAATTTTCTTAAATTCTCCTAATATCAGAGAGTCTCCAAAACCAATTTGGTGAATTTTTTAAAGATATTTTGAAAGTTATGAATTTTTAAAGTTTAAATTGACTAAATGGCTTAATCAACCCATTTAGTAGGGCAAACCAAGTCCAATTGACTTCAAATTTTTATGGTGGGTTCCTCTGATCCTAAAGGTCAGTGGAGAATTGATTTCAAGTCAATTTGATGTATGGTTAGCTCTAATTAATTAGAGATCCATTTTGGGTGCTTAAGCCAATTAGGGTTGTTTTAAATGAACTAACTCAAAACCTATTTTTCCTAGGGTCCTCTGGTCATAAGGAACATCACCAAATTTTCCTAGAATTTATTTCACAACATGCTATTTATTGGAATTAAAATACTCAAAACAGTAACATGAATTTGAAAAATCAATAACTCTTCACAGAGATGGCCTCAGACTTTGGAAAATTCAGGGAATGTTCCCAAGTTCAGAGGCTTCAAAAGCCCTATGGTCTCATGCCATGGTGAATTGTATACATGCATGGAGAATTAAAAATATGCAAAGAGTAAATAAATTATTAAAAATAAAATACTTGATAAAATTAAATAATTTCTTTTCCACATTATTCTCCTCCGTTCAGCTGAGCAAGAGGGTATTTTTATTTTATTTTTCTGATTTTTCTACACAAAGTTATGAATTTTTGAAGTTTAGGGAATTAAATAAATCAGAAAAAAACCCTAATTTTCTATTTATCCACGCGGCGCCGCGTCAACCTCGGCAGCTCCGAACGCACACGCGTCGCGCTCCCATTCGACGCCGCCATCTGAGTCAGCAACCCGGGCCCCGCGGTTCTCGTACCGTCTCCTGATCCGACGCGATCCTGGCCATCCGTCCGCGCGTGTATTGAATGGATGGCATCCGTTCATCGTCCCCAAGTGTTCTCACCCGAGAGCCGTCCACACTAAATCCTTAATATCTCACTCGATACTCAATGGATTTTCATGTTCTTATGCTCTATGGATTCGTCTTGAAGAGACGAACACATCTATACGGTGATCATGCATTGAAATTAAAGCATTTGAAATGGAGAATCTCCAGAAGCTCGGGATGAAGAATTAGCTCATACCTTTGCTCAGAGAAGTGTGGCTTCGATCTGAGGGTTGCTGCACCTTCGATTGGATCCCAACAAGCTCCAGATGAAGTCTCCTAGTCTGGTGAATTGTCTAGGTGGGATTTCGACCAAGCTCGATCACAAAGCTTGGAGGTCGGAGCAACTAGGTGGCTCGGAGATGGGGCTTTTGCTGGTGGACACCTTCCCTTGGTCCGGTGAAGGTGTAGAACCAATCAATTTGGGGATTGGCTCACTGTGGAGAAGTGTCCTGGTTTTGGGCCTAGATTTCAACTGCGAAATTGAGCTCGCGAGAGGAGAAATGGCAGGGGGATCTCGAGTGGGGATCAAGTGCTCGTGTATGGGGAGTAGTCTGGAACAATTTTGGCGGAGTTTCCTTAAGGTTTGTTTCAGCACCTCTCATGGCCGAGAGGGGTGGTGTTTAAATAGGAGAGGGTGGAGGGCCTCCCGGGGAGAGTTAGGGCTTGGGATCAACTTGCTCTTGGCAAGAGAAGAACGGCTCCAATGGCCACTCGGGGATGGGGCAGCTCAGCAAGGGAGAATTCCTAGGTTGGCTCACATGTGAGCTCTCGGCCATGGTGTTTTCCGGCGACCTGGTGGCTGGCCGGTCAGGCATTGGTCACCATCTTGGTCAGGGAGGTCGGGTCGGGGCTTAGTGCAATCAATTGGCATTGGCCATGTGTAAAGGGTTTGATTTAGATGGAATGGGGGAGGGGCTAATTTTGGGTCCAAATGGGTCCAAGTCATGGATTTAGGTTTGGTTCACCCTCCAAGGCCTGATTTTTGGGCTGAGGGAATCAGGTAAGTCAGCTAGCTTAGTGGGGAGAAGTCACCATCTAAGTACATTTATGTTTAATCAAGGTTTAGAGGAGTCATGAAAAGGCTTTATCACCCTTAAGGGAATCATTAAAGGACTCCCTCCTTTTGCCAAAAATGACATGGTGATGTGTAAAGTGGCTGCCATGGCTTGCATATGGCTTGTGCATGGCTCCATTTGGCTTGGGAAAAGGTTGGGTCAATTTCATAAAAATGGATTTTAGGAATTTTTGGTAATTTGATGGAAATTTGTATGAGACTTGATTTGGAATGATTTGATGATGAATTTAGGACTTAGGGAATGGCTTTAATTAAGTGGATGGCAAATGGAGATGTCATGTGGGCTTTAGGGTGGATTTTGGGCTTTTTGAAAGGGTTTTAGATGGGCTTTTAAGATGGTTTAGGAAAGTGGGCTTTTGAATTTTAAAATGGATTTTGGGATGAAATTTTGTAAAGATATTGGGCCAAATAATTGTTGGGTTTAGCTCATGGATGTATCATGAGTGACTTGAAGCAAATTGGGGGTGATTTGGGTTTGAATTGGGTTGAATTTGGGCTCTTTTGGTGAATGGGCCAATATAGGTCCAAGTGGGCCAAGTTGGGCCAATGTTGGGCTAGGGTTGAAATTGATGTAAAATTAATGTTGAGAAATGTTTATGG
The DNA here is from genome assembly GCA_022702705.1 of Papilionanthe hookeriana x Papilionanthe teres. NCBI lineage: Eukaryota > Viridiplantae > Streptophyta > Magnoliopsida > Asparagales > Orchidaceae > Papilionanthe > Papilionanthe hookeriana x Papilionanthe teres. The sequence continues at coordinate 144,013,745 of CM040421.1, forward strand.
GAGTGTTTCAAATAAGTTTTGACTTTGGTTGGGCTTTGATTTTGGGGTTTGGGCTCATTTGGGTTAGGCTTGGGTTTAGGTCAAAAATGGGCCTTTTAGCTTTGGGTTGAATTTGAGTGGGGTTTGGGTCTAAATTTTGGGCAAATCATGTTAGTGTTATGCTTGTGGGGATGCTAAGGAAGATTTAGAAAATATTTGGGGTTAATTTGAATTGAATTGGGTGAGTTTGGGTTAGGTTTGGGTCATGGGTCCAAATTGGGCTTTAAGGCCAAAAGTGAAATTGGATCCAAATGTCAATCAAATTGGACTTGGATTTGGTCTAGATTGGTGTTGGGAATGTTGAATTGAAGTTTAGAATTGAATTGGACCAGAATTTGGGTCAATTGGGTAGGTTTGGTTTGACATTGGGTTCACTTTGGGTTAAAATGGGTCAAATTGGGGGTTTTGACAAAAGTAGGATAAATTGACAAAATTGGCCCATGGTGTAGTTGAACAAAATGAAATTGGGAATATTTGAGATTTTCTGGAATTTTCTGGGAATTTTCTGATTTTTGGATTTTTGGGTCAAGGGGGTATTTTGGGTATTTGGAGGGTATTGGGAGGTTTTCTTGGAATTTTTGATATTTTTGGGTATGGATGATCAATTTGAGTGATGTGGAAATTTTTGGGATTATTTTTGAGGAATTTTAAGCAATTTAGGTGATTTTGCAAATTTTGGGTAGTTTCAAGGGTTTTGGGTAGGCTAAGCGGGTGTAGGGTCCCAGGGGTCAAAAATTGAAAATTTGGAAAATTGAAGATTGGGTAAATTTGAGTGGAATGAAATTATTTTGGTTGAGCTACGAAGCCACATCAAGCCCACATGAGCCATGAAGGGACCCATTTGAGGCATCCACTATGTTGTTCCTAACCCTCTTAGCCAAGGGCTTAGGGGTTAAGGACCATCCATGTGAATCACCTACATGAGTCAGGAGGTCAAGTTAGGTATGGGTGTGGTTTTAGGAAGTGTGTGAAAGTGTATGAGTGTAGTGTGTGTGTAAATCAGCCCCTTCACCAGACCAGGCCACCCAGGGCAGTCCTAAGGCCAAAGAGTCCTATAGGAACTCATCCTTTAAACTTCCACATTTGATTTCAACCCTCTAGGTGATTAGGGGTCTACAGTCAAGTTTGTGGAGTTTGCAGAGAGTTAAGAAGTGGTTTGAATTTCTAAGTGGTGGGTCCCAATTCTAATCCTCTAAGATAGTCAAAGGAAAAGACTAAGGCTAGATCCTAAGTACTAAAAAGAAGAAGAGAAGACCTCATCAAAAATGGGGTCAACAAATGGACCACCAATAGGTGTGGTGAGCTGACGGAGCACACCGCGCGTATTGGTGTTGACCGAAGCGATTAACAAAACCAACACAGATGTCCAAGTGACAAACTTAGGACGAAATAGAAGAGTTTCCGCTGGGGAGTGTCAAGCATATCTCTGAAACTGGAGATTCTTGAACTCTCGCTGGGGAAAGGAAAAGGAGGTGAATCCTAAATCACATGATCTGGGGGAATTTCAATTTAGATTTTATTTTGTTTCAATTTAAGTTTCGATGTGCGAGTTTAGATTTTGAGTTTTTAATTTAGATTGAAGTTTGTCAAAATTAATTTGAAGGGATTTGATTTGAAATGAAAATTGGAATTTTGAGGTTTTAGATGTAACATCTTCAACCCCAAAAGAAGACCGAATCGATTGGATTGGATCATTACAATGAGGAAAGATCTCAGAGTAATGCGGTATTGGATGTAAAATCCTTAACCCTAAGAGTTTGATTTTGATGTATTTCATTCGTTGTAGGGAAAGAATCCTAAAGCAATGCGGTCTCGGATGTAAAATCCTTAACCCTGTGAATTTGATTTGATGTATTTCATTGCGATAGGGAAAGAATCCTAAAGCAATGCGATCTTGGATGTAAAATCCTCGACCCAAAAGTTTGAATTTGATGTACTTCATTGCGATAGGGAAAGGATCCTAAAGCAATGCGATCTTGGATGTAAAATCCTCGACCCAAAAGTTTGAATTTGATGTATTTCATTGCGATAGGGAAAGGATCCTAAAGCAATGCGATCTTGGATGTAAAATCCTCGACCCAAAAGTTTGAATTTGATGTACTTCATTGCGGTAGGGAAAGGATCCTAAAGCAATGCGATCTTGGATGTAAAATCCTCGACCCAAAAGTTTGAATTTGATGTACTTCATTGCGGTAGGGAAATGATCCTAAAGCAATGCAGTCTTGGATGTAAAATCCTCGACCCAAAAGTTTGAATTTGATGTACTTCATTGCGGTAGGGAAATGATCCTAAAGCAATGCGGTCTTGGATGTAAAATCCTCGACCCAAAAGTTTGAATTTGATGTATTTCATTGCGATAGGGAAAGAATCCTAAAGCAATGCGGTCTTTGATGTAAAATCCTCGACCCAAAAGTTTGAATTTGATGTATTTCATTGTGATAGGGAAAGAATCCTAAAGCAATGCAGTCATGGATGTAAAATCCTCGACCCAAAAGTTTGAATTTGATGTACTTCATTGCGGTAGGAAAATGATCCTAAAGCAATGCAGTCTTGGATGTAAAATCCTCGACCCAAAAGTTTGAATTTGATGTATTTCATTGCGATAGGTAAAGGATCCTAAAGCAATGCAGTCGTGGATGTAAAATCCTCGACCCAAAAGTTTGAATTTGATGTACTTCATTGCGGTAGGGAAATGATCCTAAAGCAATGCAGTCTTGGATGTAAAATCCTCAACCCAAAAGTTTGAATTTGATGTACTTCATTGTGGTAGGGAAATGATCCTAAAGCATTGCGGTCTTGGATGTAAAATCCTCGACCCAAAAGTTTGAATTTGATGGAGATTTGAAATCTGGAATGATTGAATTTGAGATTTGATTTAGATTTGATTTGAAATTTGGAAGATCAAATTTGAAATTTGATCGAGATTGGACTTGAAATTTGATTGAGAATTTGATTTGAGATTTGGTTTAACACTTATGTTGATTTTGTTTATCTTTTAATGATTCAAATTCTACTTTATCGTTTATTTAATGTTCATGTGAATTTGGTGTTCGTCATTTTTAAGATTTTTTTTTTAAGGAAAGTTTTCTTTTATTCTTTTTTTTTATTTTCTGTTCTTTGTTCGAAGTTCATTTAACTTTAATGGCGTTTCCCAGTCAATTTGCACAAAAGAGGTGAAGGCCAAAAATGTGACATGGTCACTTTCATTGCAATCATGTTGAAGATACATCATACAACTCGATCTGGAATACATCTCATACAATCCATGTAGACTCAAAACGGGCTATGTATGATCTTTGTTGATCCATCCAAAGAAGCATCTGTCAAAAATCCATGTCTGAATAGTGGGGTACATGGTCAATAACATCACCTTCCAAGCCATCCTTGGCAAGGATGCCGTATGGATGTACATTGGAGGTGTGATATTTTCCATGTAACTCACGGCTCGTAAGGCCGGAGGCTCTCTAGCTCCGGGTCCGGCTGGAAATGGTAAGGTGTCTTCCTGTCGTCCATCCTTCCGAAAGTAAGCGAGATCCGCTTCACTGGTACTCCTGGTATGCAATGCTTAGCGATATCTGCTCTGTTGCCCTTCAGTATGATGACGGAACCTACCGGTAATGGTATCTTCACTGGCCCGCAGAACTCACCTGGGCCTGCTATCCAGAGGTCAGATCCAAACATGATGTTACACTCGTTCAGGAAAGAGACTTGTGCAGAAAGGTCTGACAAAGTCGTGGTGATCTATGTGCGGGGGTATGCGGTCACCTACCTTGTAGATGTTAATAATGCAGCTATTGGGTATGCAATCTGCTGGCAGTACCCTCCATGTTATCAATCTCTTTACCATTCTCTTGATGACTAATGGCATCGGATCCACTTGCCCATGACGGAGTATTCCCGGTGGGTTTCCCTTCCTGTCTTCCACAAAGTTGTAGCAGCATCCGCATTGTATTGTGATTCTTCCCTTCCCTGGCATCCATCTCCGGGGTTCTGAGTATGTGTTTTCCCTCAGGCGGCCTGCTCGGCCCATTCTTTTCAAATCTCGGATGCAATCCACGATTTGCTGTTGTTCATACTTCGAGAATACGTCCGTATGTAGCTCGAGGCCCTCTAGTATATTGATTCTTCTCGCCTTTAATTCTCTCGAAGTATTCAAAGGTTTTCTTTTCAACATTCTGCATTCTCTCCAGCTCATATTCCGGAATGATCCGCAGATGGCGAGGCCTGGTGACATATTGTGGGATATTCGGTTCATTCCCTTCACGTTCTCCTGCATACCGCGGCTCCTCGGGGATGATGCACTGTCGGGACATCCCCGGGGTTGCTTCGCAACAAGGTCATGCATCACCTGGTGGTTCTATCCGGTGGCGTGGTAGCCTTCTTTCTTCGATCTTCCGGAGATTTCCCCGGTCCTTTCTATTATCCTAGGAGGCTGGCCTCCTTTCTTCGGGTTCTCGGTGAGCCGGTGTCCTTAAAGTGTATGTACTGGCATTAGCAATCTGTCTCGTCGCGCCGGTCCGCGGCTAGTTTTGTTAACATCTTACGGATACGGCGATTCTTATTTCTTCGTTGCGTTGCTCGTGAGAGTAGCCCTTCGAACTTCTTGAATCTCCGTGGGCGCGGCGCCGACAAGCCTCGCCCTCTGCTGTAGCCACTACGGACTTCATTTTCTTATCTTCTTCGATTTTTGCCTTTCTTTTCTTCTTGCCGTTGGATTGGTGGCTTGGGCCGGCCACTTTCATCACTTGTCTGCCGGGCGGTTCTTCTCGGTCAGCTGGGACCCGGTCACTTTCCTCGTATCGTAGGCCTGTCGGTGCAAAATCCAAGTCGATCTTGATTATCGCTCCATCTTTCACCCTCTTTTCATCGAGTGCAAGGCTTACGCAATTCTTAAAGTTCAGGACCAACCGCCCGTTCGACATTTCCCTGCGAAAAGACAAGGAAAAGGATCAGGGGCTGTACTAAGAAAAAGAACATTAAGAAAATGTTTATTAAAGACATATTTTTTTTATATTATATTCTTTTTGTATTTTTGAATTTAACAGGAATGAAGTAGGATAAGATCAGGGAAGAGATTTTGATTTGGAAAAGAAAACAAGGAAAACTTTATTATCATGATTTTATTTATTTTAGCACATTTTATTATTTTTTGGGTTCGGACCCAGTCATAAGTAATTACTTCACCCGTGTTTCTTAGGGATGAAGAATTCATTCCTTTGAAACATCAGGTAGCGTAATACTTTTTTAAGTATCGTCCGTTGATCGGAAGCATATGTCGTTCTCCCTGGAAATTCACTAGCTGGTAGGAACCTCCTGAGTATACTTGCTTCAACCACAAACGGTCCTTCCCAAGTGGGTTCAAATTTTCCTCCTATCTTGCGATGTGCAAGAATAGGTCTCTTGAGAACAAGAACTAAGTCAACAACTTTGAAGGTTCTTGGGCGTACCAGTTTGTCATGGGCTTGAACCATCTTAGCTTGGTATAGTTCTAAATTTTGTTGCGCTGCAAGTCTTTTCCCTTCCGAGCTTTCTAATTCTTCGAGTCGTAATTTGGCGTTCTCTTCGTCGTGATTTTATTTGCAACTGCAATTCGAGTGAAGGAAGGCCGAACCTCTAAAGGTAACACTGCCTCGGACCCATACACCAGAGCGTAAGGTGTAGCTTGAGTAGGAGTTCTGAAGGTTGTCCGGTAGGCCCATAAGGCTTCTAACAACTTCTCGTGCCAATTTCTCTTATTATCGTCCAAGGTTTTCTTTAAGATTTGAACGAGAATTTTATTAAAAGCCTCAGCGAGGCCGTTTGCTCTTGGGTAGTAAATTGTTGAGTATCGCCAGTCGATTCCGTGTCTCCTGACAAAATTGTTAATTTGCGTACTTCTGAATGCTGACCCATTATCTGAGATGATCCTGCGCGGCACCCCGAAATGGTAGACAACTTGGTTCTTGAAAAACTGTAGCACGTGGTGTGCTTTCACTTCTCTAAGTGGAACTGCCTCTGCCCACTTGGAAAAGTAATCTGTAGCCGCAAGAATGAAGCGATGTCCTTTTGAAGATGGTGGTTCTATCGGACCCACTATATCCGTGCCCCAACATTCAAATGGCCACGACGCAATTGTCGGGTGTAGCACATTTGGAGGTTGGTGTAGAACCACTCCGTGCACTTGGCATTGGTGACGGCTCTTGGCGATTTTCATGCGGTCGGTCATCATCGAGGGCCGGTAGTACCCTAGTCTTTTAATTTTCATCTTCATCTTCGGACCCGAGCGGTGAGCGCCACAGAGTCCCGAATGTACCTCTTTAACAATTTCACGGGCCTCGGACCCGCTTAGGCACCTTAGCCACATTTGATCAAAAGACCTTCCGTACAATGTGTTGTTTATTAATGCGTAAGACAGAGTTCTTTTCTTGATCCGATGGGCTAGCGACCTATCGTCCGGTAGCTTTCCTGTTTGCGGGTAGTCCATCAATGGTCGTTGCCAATCTTCCGTGTTTTTCATCACTGTCTGCATGCTGATTCTTTTTCTTTTTCGATTTGTGTATTGTGTACTATGTCGAGTCGTAATAGGACCTGACGTCCGTGAGCCGACACTTCTACTGATTCATCTTGCAAACAAGCAAATTCTTTTGCGAGACGGGCTAAAGCATCTGCTAAAGCATTTTCTTTTCTGGGAATTTTGTAGATCGTCACATTTGGAATCTGTTCCAACAGTTGTATGGCATACTTGGAAGTATTGTTCGAGTCTTGGCTTTAAAATTCATGTCTTGTCAGGTGATCTGTTGAATGATTAACTGTGAATCCCCGTAGATGTTGATGTCTGTTATCCCTATTTGAATGGTTAATTCCAGTCCCGTTATGAGGGCTTCGTATTCTGTTTCATTGTTTGTACACGGTTCTGTCAAGTGGTAGGAGTATCTTAACATCCCCCGCTTCGGTGTTATAAAGATTAGCCCGATTCCTGCCTTACCGGGCACTATCACTTGCGATTCTTCGTCTTTGTGCGCTGAAGATGCTCCGTCGAAATATAATTCCCAACGTCGATCATCAAGGTCTTCTAGATTCATTATTTGTTCATCTGGCAGATCGTCATTGAGAGGAGATTCGGCCGGCAAAGGGTGTCTTTGCGAGGAAGTACTGCTAAGACTTGTCTCTTTACGGCACGAAGAGGCACGAAAGTTATATCGAATTGCAATAATATCATTGACCATGCGGCAAGTCTGCCGGAAAGTGTTGGACGAGTCATCAAGTATTGCAATGGATTAAATTTTGAGATCGGGTTGACCTTATGAGAAAGCATGTAGTGCCCGAGCTTTTGAGCGGCGAAGATCGGGGCCGAACAATGCTTTTCAATTGCGGGATACCTTACTTCCGTCGGAAGTAAACGACGGCTTAAGTAGTAAAGAGCATTTTCTTTACCCTCATCATTTACACAGGCCAACGGGGCTCCGAGAGAGTCGTCTAAAGCCGCGGTGTAAAGTATCGGCGGTCTACACGAGGCCGGGGCTGCTAAGACGGGAGGTGTCATTAAATATTGTTTAATGTCCTCGAAGTCCTTCCGGCATTTCTCTTCCCAAATAAATTTGGTGTCCTTTTAACTAGTGCCGAGAAAGGCCGACACCTACCGACAAGTTTCGGATAAAGCGTCGAAGATATGCCGACTTCCCTTGAAAAGATCGTAGTTGTTTTAAGGTTTTGGGAGGCGGCATTTCTAAGATAGCTTTAATCTTTTCGGGTCGATTTCAATTCCACGATGTCGGACAACGAATCCTAAGAATTTCCCGGAGGTGACACCGAAGGCGCATTTTAATTCATCATCTTAAGGTTAAATTGTCTTAATCGTTCGAAAACAATTCTCAAATCATACGTGTGGTTTTTCTTTACTTTGCTTTTGATGACCACATCGTCCACGTAGCATTCGACTTGATTATGGATGAGATCATCAAAAATTCTTGTCATTGCTCTCTGGTAGGTTGCTCCTGCGTTCTTCAGTCCGAATGGCATCATTGTGTAGCAATATACTCCGATCGGCGTTCTGAATGTTGTAAGCTTTTCATCTTCTGGAGCCATTTTTATCTGGTTGTATCCTGAAGATCCATCCATGAATGAGAATATCTCATGCGTTGAAGCAATGTCGATCATTAGTTCTGGGATCGGTAAAGGGAATTCATCCTTTGGACATGCCTTGTTTAAATCTCCGAAGTCCACACAAATTCGATCCGACCATTCTTCTTCGACTGGCACCACATTGGCTAACCAAGTCGGGTATTGTTCTTCACGGACAAATTTAGCGTCTATTAGCTTTTTAACTTCGGCTATGACTTGTTGTTCGATTTCTAGACGCATTCTTCCGGGACCTTGTCCGACGGGACGAAGTAGGATCCACTCCTAGCTTATGGACTGCGACCTCTGGAGCTAATCCTGGCATTTCATCGTTGTTCCAAGCAAAACAGTCTTTAAATTCCAATAATAACTTGATTATTTCTTCGGAGTCTTCTTTATTGAGTAAGGAGCTAACAAAGGTAGGTCCAGGCTCTTCGCTAGTACCTAAGTTAACATCCATTAACTCATCTATTGTAGATTTGATCTCTTCTTCGAACTCTGGTGGAGCGTTTCCAATTTGTAAATCTTCAAGTTCTTCGTAGCTTCCATGCAGTTTTCATTAGACTCGCAAGTGACAACCAAGCAAAATTCGGTATCGTCGATCGATCCTACTGTGCCGAATCCGAGACCATGCTTTGAATTGGGTAGACGACCGGAGTTATTCCATAAATTTTCAAAACGTTGTGATTGACCTTTTGTCCATTGTTGGGGTAAGAAACCACGCTGAATTAAATTTCGAACACAGGGAGAGTACCACTCAAAAGGTAATTCCATTAATTCGATGAAGTGACATCTTCGAGTTGTACATTATTCTCGGTTTTGGAGGAAGGAGCACCACGGTAGAATTTGATTGGCTTTGCACCACTGCTACGTACCTCTTTGACCACCATACCCTCGATCTTATTAGAATGGATCGGGGTTAGGGTCATAGTATGTACGTAGTGGTTAATCTCCTCGTACATTGATTTGTATTCTTCATTCTTTTCATTTTCGAGGGAGATCTTGAATTGCGGCTTCTTCCGACTTATTGCCGCTGCTTCTTGTTTGATTTCTTTTTTCTTCTTCAGAACTGTCTTCCCAATCAACATTGATGGCTGGTTTCCTCTGTCCAACTGTCCTAGCGTCTCTACCACGGCCTCGTCCCCGGCCTCGACCTCGAATGCGAGTTGTGGAGAAACCTTCACCATCTCGCCGGAAGGGAGTGGTGAGTGACTGTTGGACTAGAACTTCAGGTTCTTCGTTGTCCTGAACTTTCTTTGCTTCATTTGTTACGGGATCTCTGGAGAAGATTGTTTTCTTCGGTGGTGCATAATAAGCTGCGTCTTCATGGATTCCAATCTCATGTACGAAGAATGGTTGTAAGTCACCTTTGATGCACTGTTCCCCTCCATCGTAGTATTTGATGGACTGATGTAGAGATGATGGTACCATCCTGTTTTCATGTATCCATGGTCGGCCCAGTAGAGCGTTGAACGACGTTTCTGAATCAATTATGTGAAATTTTGCGGTTGTCTTTGCTAAGTCACCGGTCTTCATTAGTAACGTTATTGACCCAAGGGCACTTTCTCCTTTCTGGTTGAATCCTCTTAATAACATTTTGTCGGCCTCGAGCTCACGAGCATCAATTTCCAAATATGCTAGTGTTCGGAGACTCATTATATTGATTGATGCTCCTGGATCCACCAATACTCGGAGAGCATAAACTTCCCAATTATAATCGAAATGTACAACGGTCGGTTGTGATCTGCTGTCCCAAGTAGTAGGTCATTGTCCGTGAAGGTAACACCTCGCTGTTCCTTTAACGAGCAAACCTCATCTAAGGAATCTCCGGCCATTTGAGCTAAGCAAATTTTCGGATCAAGTAAGGCCTTGATCAGAGCTTCTCTCATCTCCTTTGATAAGATGAGAGCATCGTAAACGCTCGGTTTGGCGGTAGTTTCCTAAGATGGGCTAGCACGTTGTAGTCCACTTTATTTCCATGTGTCTCGGCTTCTTCTCGAATGGGTATTTCTTCCGCTGGGGTTGGTTCTTCTTGAATAACCACCGCTTTCCTTTGTCCTTTGGACCCATTCTCGGAGGTAGAACTCTTCCACTTCTTAAGTTGACTTCGTAATTTCTTCCGAATCTAGTGTTGAGCTTCGTTGGTGTTTCTTCCCGAATCGGAATGACGGGCTCTTCCGGATTAGCTTCGTAGTCCGAAGGCTCTAACTCTATTGTGATCGGAGCTCCTCGAAACTCGCGAGATAGATTCGTTGCTTGTTGAACTCTCGTAGCCTCCTTGATGGATGTCTTCTTCGTTATTTTGATCGTCGAGATCGTGTATGATTTGAGAATTGTTGTTGGTATCGAAATCGATGTCCGGATTGTCGCTAGTTACGTAATCGTTAGAAACAGTCAAAACGTAGCCAACGCCATCACCCTTATCATTATATGATCCCACCGAAGTGAGCGGATAATCATACGAAGTCAGAGGTTCGAGGGATTTCTCCCCCGAATCGGAAACAACTATCCTAGGATAAGCAGCCCCTAGTCTAGCCTTAGGAGTCTCGGTCCTCTCTTCTTCGTCGATTTTCTTCTTCTCTTCAATCGTCTCCTGTTGAGGTGGTTCTTCTATCGCAAGTGATAGAACCGGCTTAACAGGTCTCGAACTCTGAATTGAGGCTCGCACCGAGGCGGTTTGGATGCTGTCTAAAATCTTTTTCGAAGACCTCGTCCAGGGGTAGTCCATCCATCGTCAGTCGTGTATGGATCTATTAGAATGATGGGATCAGTTGAGATAACATTGACGGAACCTCCTTTCTGGGGTTCCTTCATGTACTCCTTCAGGATCGTTATATTCCCTTTCTGAAGGTTGTCGTTGAGCCAACTTTTGAAGGTAATGCAATCTTCTATCTTGTGCCCAAGCATCCGGTGGTAGGGGCAAAAGTTGGGATCACCTTTCTTGTTGACTTCCTCTGGTCTTTTAGGCTCGGCAGCTGGAAATCCGGAGTCTTCATCGGACTACGGAACATTTTCGGCACTCGCTTCATTCTTGAACGGATATTCCCCGCTCGAAGCTCCCTTAATGTACGTTGCGGACGAGGCGGTTGTTCATACTCGTGGAGATGACTCGATAGCTGGGCCGGGTTGCTGGTAATTCTGTTGTGGTTGTTGCGGCCGTTCTGGTGGTATTTGCATCGGTTGCTTGCCTTTGTCAACTGCTGCAACGATCCCAAATTTCTTTTCAAAAGTCTTCACAGGCTTTTGTTTGTCCGTCTTGTCGGCGAAACTTAATTGCTTCGCCTCTTCTTGCAAGCTTCCGGCCTTGCTTAACAACTTCTCGAAAGTCTTAATAGTGAATCCTTTGAGGAGAAGTGCTATCGGGCCGTGAATGCTTTTAAGTAAGATGCCGATTGCATGTTGTTCTTGTAGTTGTGGTTCACACCTCATGCTTAAGTTCCTCCATCGAAGTATGTAATCCACCAAAGTTTCGTTCGGCCTTTGTTTCTCTACCACTAAATCACCTATAGTGATGTGGTGCTGAGCTCCGGCGAATCGCTTGATGAAGAGGTTCTCTAGCTCTGAGAACGTTTTCACCAAACCATTTGGTAATTCTGCATACCAGTCGAAGGCGATCCACGACGAGCTGCTGACGAACTGTCGGAAGAGTAATGCATCGCTCCCGCCGGCATTACAACAACTGGCACGAAAGTGTGCAACATGCTGTCGGGGGTTCCCGGTTCCGTCGAAGGTCTTGAACAGAGGTGGTACGAAGCCTTTCGGGTATTGGACAGCGTTGAATTCTTCTGGGTAAGGTCTACCCGTCCGAATGGATGTCCCGCTCTTCGATTGTGCTAAGGCTTCTCGCACCTGCTGTTCCACCAAGTTCTTGATATCCTTTTCAGGGATCATACTTTGTGTTGTATCCTTTTCAGCTGATCATCCCCATTGACGGATGTAATCTCCTTTCCTCCGTCTACAATGTGAATGACCTCTGGGGGTGTCTCTCTTTGTGGTTGCACTTGACTCTGGAGAGTGGCCAGAGCTACAGCCATCTCTTCCATCCTTTTCGCCATTTGAGCGATCGTGTCGTCTTTCTCCCGAAGCCGCCTTCTCATCGGTTCCGGCTCCTCTCTTCGCGTGCCGCAGGAGCACCTTGCGAAGCCGATGAAGCTCGTGTTTCGACCATGTTGATTTCTCGCATATTCGTCGTCCATGAATTCCGATGAATCAATCTCGTCTCCGAACTTTTCTTCTCTTTCTTTTGCCAATCGTCGGATATCGGTTCTCAACTTTTCCATGGCATCTTCTAGCGGGGCTTTCTGTGTGTCTTCGCGGTTGTCATGCGATAGCTGCCGGGTCCCCTTTATCGCAGTGGCGCTTTCTTCAGATTCAAGTCTCCTGACGAGACTTTCCTTCTCGGGCTGTTGTTTCAATCTTAACTGCCCAGTAGTGGGACGCCATACCATCCTTCTAGCGACGGAAGGTGCAGGACCGGATGGTCCGTCGACCAAATGCTGGAAGGTGGTATCCTCCCTAATCCGTAATCCCGAGACGACGACAGGCGGACTAGCCTTCATTCTTTTACTTAGCTTTTCTGTCATGATGGCGGGTTCTACTCGGGGCCCAAGACGGGATTTGACTGGCAACCGCCCTATCCTTCGTAGAATTTCCGATACGGGGCAGTTTTCCTTCTTTACTAACTTTTCTACCAAAGTTTGCAGTCGAGCAAACGGCGTAGTTCTAGTCCTTTTCTTGCGGCTATCGTTGTAATATGCGGGCTGAGGTAATGCGGCAGCAATCTTGCGAACATTTTCCTCGTCCTCTGCGGCGGAGAGGGGATGGAACCTACTTCCTCCCAAAAGAGGTATGTATTCAGGCAGCGGTGTATATTCTGGCAGTTCTGGGATTTCCTCCAGGAAAGCAATTTCAGCAGCTCTGGCTTCTCTGGCGATCCTTCTACTTATGTTTCTTCTTTGGGTCCTTGTCAGTGATGGAATCTTTGAACTGGACCCGATTTCGAAAACAGAAGGTCTTACAGGAAGATCTGTACCCTCCACGGTAACAGGTTCACCATAATTCTGGATTTCTTTCCCCTTTAATTTGGCAAAAGTTGGGGTAGGTGCGAAACAACTAGACCAGATGGGGGTAGTAAGAACGGTCCTCTCGCGGACGAGCAGTATTCCTCCCGATCGGGATCCTTTGCAGGGAGGAAACTCTTGGGTCGACCTAAGGTTGAACTCGAGCGGCGGCTTCTCAACTTCGGATACCTTGTTCGTCGGTGCAAAGAGGGAGACGTCGGTGATCTTGACATTCGTGTTTTCAAATCCTTGTCCAAATCGGATGATCCCATTGTCGGGCGGCTCATCCTTATAGACGGCGAAGTCCGATCACGTTGGTGAAGGAGAAAATCGGCTTTGGGGCTTCCATTTCGCGGGGTAGATTCGGTTGTCGGTCCCAAGTTACGCTTCTTTTCTTTAGGACGAAAAGAAAGGAATTGAAAAAGAGTCTGAACTCATTCTTGTTCATGTATTTATAAGAAGGAATCATTTGTTAAAAGAATCATTTATTAGAGGGTTCGTTTATTTAAAACGTAATGTTCAAAGGTGTAGAGAAGGTAAGGAATCCGATTCGGAGTTGGAAAGGAAAAGGTCTTATGCAAGACTTCTCGACTCGAAGGATCACTCCTAAACTAACACCTATTGGGGTCCACCCCACCTCAAAAATGAGGTAAAAGGATCTCGGAACCTCTCTGTTTATGGGTATCTAAAAAGTGGCTCCTAAATCCGAGAGAATGTTGGCTATACTTGTCCAAGGTAGAAATGAACATAGTATTGCAACGGAAAGAAGGGTAGTTTGACCCATTAAGGACATGGATACACTACCGATTTTTTTTAAAGCGAATTATCTGATTATAATGGAGAGAGGAATTGTCCCCAGCGGAGTCGCCAGAAGTTGTCGGCACATTTTTAGGTCGTGTGTTTTATTTTGAAAAGGGGGTCGCCTGACAGAAGTTGTCGGCGAATTTTTAATTTAATTTAAATAAATAATTTTGAAAAGTAATATTTGACTTTAAAAATAATTTTAAATTTTGAAGGTTTTAAGATATGAGATTAAACCGATCTCACATCCCAAATAGTTTATATAAACGAGTACCGCACCACAAACCATATATCTATCCCTAAGGATAGTACACAATCGCTTAATGGTGGGGCTCGATTAAATAAACTAGAAGATTTGTGACATCCGTTTGGTCTGCGAACCAATTTTATAAGCCGACAAATTCCCCTGTTTAATATGAAAGCATTAAACAGGGTTTATATTACCTGGGTTCTTTTAAAATTCTCTATAAGGGCAAGCCCCTATAGTTAATTACATCTTAAGTGATGAGAATCACCTAAGAAAACTCTCGATAATAATCAATAATTCGCTTTCAAGGATTTCAAAGTTTAAGTTTTCAAGGATTGAATTTTGGAATTTCAATAGGGAATGGATCAAATTTGGAACATTTTGTTTTGGGCATCCAAAGGAAGAAAAGTAGGAGAAATCACAGATTCGAAGCGAACTTCGGTAATTTCCCGACTATCCTATTGTTTGGCTTGAGTTTAGGAAAGTCCTAATATTTATTTAAATGTTTTGATCTTGCCAATTTTAATTAATTAGAGCTTATATTTGTATGATAAAATCAAACAAATAGCCTCGAAGATGTGAGGGTTTATTGTCGTACCGGACGACTACCTTGAAATCCTAAAACCGGTTAGGGCTTAATTTACATGACCTGATCATGCAAATGCCTAACAAAGGTTGAGGGTTTATGTTGCACTAGGCAAACTACCTCGAAGTCCTATGGCTTGGTTATTTTAATTCTAAGAAAGTTTTGCTGAAGTAGACTCGAGTTTTGCTGATGACGATGGCCGTGCTTGCCCACCGTGCTCCGAGCTCCTTGTTGTTGCAGAGGTTTAGTTTTAGAAGTCATAAATCGGGGATGAGAAAAGTGTTTTGGTTTAGAGAAAATCTTAATTTCCAAGTGTTTTCAATATTTTAATTAAAACAAATCTTAAAGTTGATTATAACGACACCGGTTAAGATCCCACGGTTCCATCCTTCCGGCATCATTATTTTTATCGGATTCACTTAGTCCAGATGAATTTGCTAAACTCAACTGAATGAGTTCCACACTTTCATTTAGACCGTGGGAAATCCCATTAGCAACACGTAGGTTACATCTTCCGAGGTATTCCCCATCATCCAACAGGACGTTTTAATTTAGTTGTAATTGTAGTTTTGTGTTCTGTTTGTGATTAAATTTTGAGTTGTTTTATATTTTGAAATGTTGTGGCGGTGAATTTTATCTTGCAATGACTTTTAACTTAGTTTTGGTTTCAGTTATAGGGACTATCCTAAAGGTGAGGGTTTTCATGCAACAGTTGTTTATCATGCAAGAAAAGTAAAGTGCATTTGTAATTAAATAAATTGCAATAAGGTAAATTGCAACAAAATAAAAGCGTACCTGGAGGGTCTTCCCGTCATCCCAAGCTGCACTTAAATACAATTTAGAATATTTAAGCAATTTCCTAGGTAAAGCTAAGGGAAGGGTTATGGTTTTCTACCAAATTTCTAATCCTATAGCTAGTCATTTCCTATGACGTCTAGGTTCCTTGTGTTTTGGTTTGAAGACAATTTTCTTCATCAAAGAACAATTAAATTCAATTGTTCTTATAAACATCCTATCATATTGAGAAAGTGTTTAAGAAGAATCTTAAACATCTTTTCAATATTGCTAGAATTGTTTTAAGTCTAAATGGATTCAATTACACAAATGAATTAATCGTCCAAGAATCTCAAGTTTTGTTATCTTGCTCAGTGAACTAGGACATTTGAATATCCTATAGGTGAAGTAACATTTCATTTAATATTCTGTTTAGGAGTTATAATAACTAAAGCTTTCGAGGGTAAATTGGTATTCAAATGATTTGTGATTTAGTTTAATTTCCATTAATGGGTTTAAATTTGGAATAGTGTTCAAGTTATTTTAGATTTATTTCGAATTCTTTATGTCTTTGGTGATGTTATATTTAATTCAACTTAATTTAATTTAATTTAATTTAATTGAGTTTTTAATTTATTTGATTCAATTTAATTCAATTTAGTTTGATTTGATGTTAAATTAAATTAATTTGATTTGATTTAATTTTAATTTAATTTGATTTAATTTCCTTTAATTTAATTTAATTTAATTTAATTTTAATTCATTTAATTTATTTTTTAATTTGGTTTAACTTAATTTAATTTGGTTTTATTTATTTTATTTAATTTAATTTAATTTAATTTGTTTATTTAATTTAATTTAATTTAATTTAATTTAACTTTTAATTTTAATTTAATTTAATTTAATTTAATCCAATTTAATTTACTTAATTTAATTTAATTTTTAATTTAATTTTATTTTTTAATTTTAATTGAAATTTTTGAAAGAGTTTAATAATTTAATTTTAGTTTAATGATTAAGTCTTTTAATATTTTGAATTTTGAGTTATCATTTTAATTAAGAATTGAATATTAATGAGATGATTAATTTAGGGATTTTTTTTAATTAAAGAATAAATCTCTTCCTAATAATATCCCTATTTTAATAATTCCAATTTTATTATTCTTCCAAATTTAATCAATTATTTAATTAAGGTTTAATTATTTTAAAATTGTTTAATGGGTTTCTACCCTTTAATTATTTAAATTTCAATCATCCAAATCAGATTAGGATCAAATATTTTACTTGTTAATTTTTTTTTAAACCTAAAGCTTTAATTAAGGATTAAAATTTTAATTACCACTTTACCCTTTAAGCTTAATAATTTCATAACTCACTAAATTGAACTCAAATGAACTTAAAATTTTTATGTGACTTCACTCATATGTCAATAAAGACATGAGAGGAGAAAATGTGATTTTTCTGTATTTAATTTATTTATATAATTATTTTTGGTAGAAAATAGAGATTTCCAAGGAAAATTTAATAACATGACCAAGGGAAAGTTTCTGTCCTTAAGAAAATTAGGGGACATTCCTAATGACCAGAGGACCACTTGGACCAATTTTGGTGATTTTTTGAATTATATTATTTTTATTATAATTATTTTATATTTTGGAGTGTTAATTAATTTAAAAATAAAATAAATGTTGAAAAATGAATTTTATATTTTTCAAAAATCTCTCTAATATCAAGGAAATCAGAGAATCAAATTTTACAATTTTTTGATTTTTCTATGATTTATTATAATTATTTTAGTGAAAATGCTAGAAAATACATTATTTTAATTTTAAAATTACCCTAGAGCTTTAAAATTTAATATCTCACTAAATAGACCTAAGAAAAATATGGGGTTTATTCCTAAGTGATTAAAATTCAAAATGTGACATTTTGGTGAATTTTATTATTTTTGTGATTTTTATTATTTTTTAATTGTTAAAATATTAAAATAATATTAAAAAATCAACTTTTTTAGAAAATTGAAATTTTAATTTTCTTAAATTCTCCTAATATCAGAGAGTCTCCAAAACCAATTTGGTGAATTTTTGAAAGATATTTTGAAAGTTATGAATTTTTAAAGTTTAAATTGACTAAATGGCTTAATCAACCCATTTAGTAGGGCTAACCAAGTCCAATTGACTTCAAATTTTTATGGTGGGTTCCTCTGATCCTAAAGGTCAGTGGAGAATTGATTTCAAGTCAATTTGATGTATGGTTAGCTCTAATTAATTAGAGATCCATTTTGGGTGCTTAAGCCAATTAGGGTTGTTTTAAATGAACTAACTCAAAACCTATTTTTCCTAGGGTCCTCTAGTCATAAGGAACATCACCAAATTTTCCTAGAATTTATTTCACAACATGCTATTTATTGGAATTAAAATACTCAAAACAGTAACATGAATTTGAAAAATCAATAACTCTTCACAGGATGGCCTCGACTTTGGAAAATTCAGGGAATGTTCCCAAGTTCAGAGGCTTCAAAAGCCCTATGGTATCATGCCATGGTGAATTGTATACATGCATGGAGAATTAAAAATATGCAAAGAGTAAATAAATTATTAAAAATAAAATACTTGATGAAATTAAATAATTTCTTTTCCACATTATTCTCCTCTCGTTCATCGAGCAAGAGAGTATTTTTATTTTATTTTTCTGATTTTTCTACACAAAGTTATGAATTTTTGAAGTTTAGGGAATTAAATAAATCAGAAAAAAACCCTAATTTTCTATTTATCCACGCGGCGCCGCGTCAACCTCGGCAGCTCCGGACGCACACGTGTCGCGCTCCCATTCAACGCCGCCATTTGAGTCAGCAACCCGGGCCCCGCGGTTCTCGTACCGTCTCCTGATCCGACGCGATCCTGGCCATCCGTCCGCGCGTGTATTGAATGGACGACATCCGTTCATCGTCCCCAAGTGTTCTCACCTGAGAGCCGTCCACACTAAATCCTTAATATCTCACTCGATACTCAATGGATTTTCATGTTCTTATGCTCTATGGATTCGTCTTGAAGAGACGAACACATCTATACGGTGATCATGCATCGAAATTAAAGCATTTGAAATAGAGAATCTCCGAAGCTCGGGATGAAGAATTAGCTCATACCTTTGCTCGGAGAAGTGTGGCTTCGATCCGAGGATTGTCGCACCTTCGATTGGATCCCGTGCAAGCTCCGGATGAAGTCTCCTGGTCCAGTGAATTGTCTAGGTGGGATTTCGACCAAGCCCGATCACAAAGCTTGGAGGCCGGAGCAAGCTGGGTGGCTCGGAGATGGGGCTTTTGCTGGTGGACACCTTCCCTCGGTCCGGTGAAGGTGTAGAACCAATCGATTTGGGGATTGGCTCACTGTGGAGAAGTGTCCCGGTTTTGGGCTCAGATTTCAACTCGAAATCGAGCTCGCGGAGGAGAAATGGCGGGGGATCTCGGTGGGGATCAAGTGCTCGTGTATGGGGAGTAGTACGGAACAATTTTGGCGGAGTTTCCTTAAGGTTTGTTTCAGCACCTCTCATGGCCGAGAGGGGTGGTGTTTAAATAGGAGAGGGTGGAGGGCCTCCGCAGGAGAGTTAGGGCTTGGGATCAACCGCTCTCGGCAAGAGAAGAACGGCTCCAATGGCCACTGGGGATGGGGCGGCTCGACGAGGGAGAATTCCTAGGTTGGCTCACATGTGAGCTCTCGGCCATGGTGTTTTCCGGCGACACGGTGGCTGGCCGGCCGTGCATTGGTCACTATCTTGGTCGGGGAGGTCGTGGCTGGGGCTTAGTGCAATCAATCGGCATTGGCCATGTGTAAAGGGTTTGATTTAGATGGAATGGGGGAGGGGCTAATTTTGGGTCCAAATGGGTCCAAGTCATGGATTTAGGTTTGGTTCACCCTCCAAGGCCTGATTTTTGGGCTGAGGGAATCAAGTAAGTCAGCTAGCTTAGTGGGGAGAAGTCACCATCTAAGTACATTTATGTTTAATCAAGGTTTAGAGGAGTCATGAAAAGGCTTAATCACCCTTAAGGGAATCATTAAAGGACTCCCTCCTTTTGCCAAAAATGACATGGTGATGTGTAAAGTGGTCGTCATGGCTTGCATATGGCTTGTGCATGGCTTCATGGCTCCATTTGGCTTGGGAAAAGGTTGGGTCAATTTCATAAAAATGGATTTTAGGAATTTTTGGTAATTTGATGGAAATTTGTATGAGACTTGATTTGGAATGATTTGATGATGAATTTAGGACTTAGGGAATGGCTTTAATTAAGTGGATGGCAAATGGAGATGTCATGTGGGCTTTAGGGTGGATTTTGGGCTTTTGAAAGGGTTTTAGATGGGCTTTTAAGATGGTTTAGGAAAGTGGGCTTTTGAATTTTAAAATGGATTTTGGGATGAAATTTTGTAAAGAGATTGGGCCAAATAATTGTTGGGTTTAGCTCATGGATGTATCATGAGTGACTTGAAGCAAATTGGGGGTGATTTGGGTTTGAATTGGGTTGAATTTGGGCTCTTTTGGTGAATGGGCCAATATAGGTCCAAGTGGGCCAAGTTGGGCCAATGTTGGGCTAGGGTTGAAATTGATGTAAAATTAATGTTGAGAA
The DNA here is from genome assembly GCA_022702705.1 of Papilionanthe hookeriana x Papilionanthe teres. Classification (NCBI taxonomy): domain Eukaryota; kingdom Viridiplantae; phylum Streptophyta; class Magnoliopsida; order Asparagales; family Orchidaceae; genus Papilionanthe; species Papilionanthe hookeriana x Papilionanthe teres. Next base: position 144,033,967 of record CM040421.1, read on the forward strand.
ATTTTTATGGGAGTGTTTCAAAGAGGTTTTGACTTTGGTTGGGCTTTGATTTTGGGGTTTTGGCTCATTTGGGTTAGGCTTGGGTTTAGGTCAAAAATGGGCCTTTTAGCTTTGGGTTGAATTTGAGTGGGGTTTGGGTCTAAATTTTGGGCAAATCATGTTAGTGTTATGCTTTTGGGGATGCTAAGGAAGATTTAGAAAAGATTTGGGGTTAATTGGAATTGAATTGGGTGAGTTTGGGTTAGGTTTGGGTCATGGGTCCAAATTGGGCTTTAAGGCCAAAAGTGAAATTGGATCCAAATGTCAATCAAATTGGACTTGGATTTGGTCTAGATTGGTGTTGGGAATGTTGAATTGAAGTTTAGAATTGAATTGGACCAGAATTTGGGTCAATTGGGTAGGTTTGGTTTGACATTGGGTTCACTTTGGGTTAAAATGGGTCAAATTGGGGGTTTTGACAAAAGTAGGGTAAATTGACAAAATTGGCCCATGGTGTAGTTGAACAAAATGAAATTAGGAATATTTGGGATTTTCTGGAATTTTCTGGGAATTTTCTGAATTTTTGGATTTTTGGGTCAAGGGGGGTATTTTGGGTATTTGGAGGGTATTGGGAGGTTTTCTTGGAATTTTTGATATTTTTGGGTATGGATGATCAATTTGAGTGATGTGGAAATTTTTGGGATTGTTTTTGGGGAATTTTGAGCAATTTAGGTGATTTTGCAAATTTTGGGTAGTTTCAAGGGTTTTGGGTAGGCTAAGCGGGTGTAGGGTCCCGGGGGTCAAAAATTGAAAATTTGGAAAATTGAAGATTGGGTAAATTTGAGTGGAATGAAATTATTTTGGTTGAGCCATGAAGCCACATCAAGCCCACATGAGCCATGAAGGGACCCATTTGAGGCATCCACTATGTTGTTCCTAACCCTCTTAGCCAAGGGCTTAGGGGTTAAGGACCATCCATGTGAATCACCTACATGAGTCAGGAGGTCAAGTTAGGTATGGGTGTGGTTTTAGGAAGTGTGTGAAAGTGTATGAGTGTAGTTTGTGTATAAATCAGCCCCTTCACCAGACCAGGCCACCCAGGGCAGTCCTAAGGACAAAGAGTCCTATAGGAACTCATCCTTTAAACTTCCACATTTGATTTCAACCCTCTAGGTGATTAAGGGTCTACAGTCAAGTTTGTGGAGTTTGCAGAGAGTTAAGAAGTGGTTTGAATTTCTAAGTGGTGGGTCCCAATTCTAATCCTCTAAGATAGTCAAAGGAAAAGCCTAAGGCTAGATCCTAAGTACTAAAAAGAAGAAGAGAAGACCTCATCAAAAATGGGGTCAACAAGCATTTGATTTTGAAAATGATTTTAAGTTAAAAAATTTTAAGATATGAAATCAAACCGATCTCACATCCCAAATAGTTTATATAAACGAGCATCGCACCATAAACCGTGTATCCATCCCAAAGAATAGACACACTGCTTGATAATGGGGCTCGATTAAATAAACTAGAAGATTTGTGACATCCATTTGGTCTGTAAACCAATTTTATAAGCCGACAAGTTCCCCTGCTTAATACAAAGATATTAAGCAGGGTTTATATTACCTGGGTTCTTAAAGTTCCCTATAAGAGCAAGCCCTTATAGTTAATTACATCTTAAATGACGTGAATCATTTAATAAAACTCTCGATAATGATCAGTGGTTTTGCTCTCAAGAATTTCAAAGTTTAAGGTTTTCAAAGGATTGAATTTTGGAATTTCAAAAGGGATTAGCTCAAATTTGGAACATTTAATTTCAGGAGTCAAAGGAAGAGAAGTAGGAGAAGTTGAGGATCCAAGAAGAATCTTGGCAACTTCCCAAACTATCTTATTATTTTGCTTCAATTTAAGAGTTTATTTAATGTTGTAATCCTACCCATTTTAATTAATTAGGACTTATAATTGTATGATATGATCATACAAATAGCCTCGAAGATGTGAGGGTTTATGTCATACCAAACGACTACCTCGGAATCCTAAGACCGGTTAGGGCTTAGTTTGCATAACATAATTATACAAATGTCTAACAAAAAGTTGAGGATTTATGTTGCACTAAAAAAACTACCTCGAAGTCCTATGACTTGGTTATTTAATTCTAAAGAATGGTTTTGCTGAAGTAGACACAAGTTTTGCTGACGACAATGGTCGTGCTATCCACTATGCTTCAAGCTCCTTGTTGTTGCAAAGGTTTAGTTTTAGAAGGTGAAAATCAGGAGATGAGAAAAGTGTTTTGGTTTAGAAGAGTCTTAAAGTTCAAATGTCTTTAATGTTTTATTAGGGGAATCTTAAAGTTGATTATAACAACACCGGTTAAGATCCTACGGTTCCATCATTCTGGCACCGTTATTTTTATTGGATTCACTTAGTCCAGATGAATTTGCTAAACTCAACTGAATGAGTTCCACACTTTCATTTAGACTGTGGGAAATCCTGTTAGCAACACGTAGGTTACATCACCCGAGGTATTCCCGATCATCCAACGAGACGTTTTAATTTAGTTATAGTTGTAGTTTTGTTATTCTGTTTGTGATTAAATTTTGAGTTGTTTTATCTTTTGAATGTTGTGGCGGTGAATTTTATCTTGTTGTGACTTTTAACTTAGTTTTGGGTTTCAGTATTGTGGCTATCCTAAAAGTTTCAGTTTTCATGCAACAATCTTGTTCAACATGCAAGAATAGTAAAGTGTAGCTCATATAGATAAATTGCAATAAAATAAAAGCATACTTGGTGGGTCTTTTCATCATTCCAAGATGCACTTAAAACACATGTTAAGGAATTTAAATATTTATAACAAGTACCTAGGTAAAGCTAAGGGAAGGTTCTGGTTGTCCACCAAATTCCTAATACTATTGCAAGTCATTTCCTATGACATCTAGGTTCTTGTATTTTGTTAGGGATGATTTTCTTCATCAAAGAACAATTAAATTCAATTGTTCTTCTAAAACACCCCATCATATTGAGGAAGTGTTTAGGTCGAATCCTAAACATCTTTTCAATATTTTTGGGATTATTTTTTAATCCTAATGAATTTCTTTGTTTAGGTGAATTAATCATCCAAGAATTTAGTTTAGTTAGTTTCTTGCTCAGTGAATTAGGATGTTTGATTATCCTATAAGTAAAGTGACATTTCACTTGATGCTTTACTTAAGAGTTATAATAATGAAAACCTTTAGGGGGCAAATCAGTTTGTTAAAGAATTTAATGATTTAAAATTGGGATTGGTGATTTAAAGTGGTTTAATTTAGTTATGAAATTTTAATAATTTTAAGTTTGGAATAGTGTTCAAGTTGTTTTAATTTAATTAAATCTTTACATCTTTAATGATCTCAATGTATTAGATTAATTTGGGTTGAAAGAGGTGTTTAGATTATTCAATTTAAATTTTAATGATTTAATTTTAATTTAATTGAAATATTTTAGGTTAATTTTTAATTGATTTGATTTTTTTATGTTTTTAATTATGAATTGTCTTTGAGGTTGATTTTCCTTAATGTTTCAAATTTGTTTTAGATTTGTTTTCAAGTGATCTTTGAGATTAATTTTTAATGTTTTAAATTTATTTCAATTTGATTGTTAAATTACTTAATGTTTTAAGCTTTTAATTTAATTAAGGTTTATTTTCCTTTCAATTATTTAATTATTAATTTTAATTATCATTTTTGAATTTGATTAAAAGTTTAATATTATTAAAGTGATTCATTTATGGATTTTAAATTAAAGGGTTATAGTCCCCCTAAGTTATACTCCCCAATTTAATAATTTAGATTTCAATTAATCTTCCAAAGTTTAAATTATTTAATTAATTAAGGTTTCATTTTTCTTTTTGATTATTAGAAATGATTAATGGGTTCCTACCCTTTAATTCCCCAAAATTTCAATCATCTAATGAAAATTTTAAAATCAGATATTTTACCCTCCCTTTGATTAAACCTAAATATTAATTAGGATTAAAATTCTTTATTATCTTTATGCCCCTTTTAAGCATGTTCATTTCATAACCCATCAAATTAAGCTCAAATGAACTTAAAATTTTTATTTCACTTCACTCACATGTCAATTAAGACATTAGAGGAAAAAATGTGATTTTTCTGAATTTAATTTAATTTATATATTTATTTTTATGAAAAATATGGGTTTTCAATGAAAATTCAACAACATGACCGAGGTAAAGTTTCTGTCCTTAGGAAAATTATGGGATGTTCCTATTGACCAGATGACCTCTTGGACCAATTTTGGTGATTTTTTTAATTATATTTTATTTATTATGATTATTTTTAGTTTTAGAATGTTAATTAATTATAAAATAAAATTAAAGTTAAAAAATGGATTTTATATTTTTCTTAAGTCCCTCTGACCTCAAGGAGTTCAAAGAAGCAAATTTTATATTTTTTTTATTTTTCTTTGATTTATTAGAATTAATTTAGTCAAAATGTTAGGAAATTCATTTTTTAATATTAAAAGTTGTTTTAAGCCTTTAAAATTCAATATCTTAACCTAGAGACTTAGGAAAAATATTGGTTTGTTCCTATGTGATTAGGAGTCTAAATATGACATTTTTATGATTTTTTAATATTTTTTTTATTTTTATTATTATTTTTTTTAATTAAAATATTAAAATATGGTGAAAAATGAAGATTTTTAGAAAATTTTAATTTTAATTTTCCTAGACTCCCCTAACATCAGAGAAGCCCTAAAACCGTTTTTATAAATTTTTAAAATGTATTTTTGGAGTTATGAATTTTTAAAGTTTAATTTTGGTCATGTAAATTAATTGGTCCATTTAGTGGTGCTAATCACCTCCAATTGGTTTAAAATTTTTATGTGGGACTCCTCTGACCCTAAAGATCAGTGGAGAATTGTTTTTAAGTGATTTTGATGTATGGTTAACCAAAATTAATTAAAATTAAATTTTGAGTGCTTAGGCCAATTAGGGTTATTCTTAATGAACTAACTCAAATCATATTTTTCCTAGGGTCCTCTAGTCCTAACATACTTCTCCTAATTTTCCTAGGATTTATTGCACAACATGCTAATTATGGGAATTAGAATATCAAAACAGGCATAAAAATTTGGAAAATCAATAATTTGCCATTGAGATGGCTTCTGACCTTGGAAAATTCAGAGAATGTTCCCAAGATCAGAGGCTACAAAAGCCCTATGGTCTCATGCCATGGTGAATTGTCTATGCAAATGGAGAATTAAAACATTTAAATGAGTAAATAATTAATTAAAAATAAAATACTCAACAAAATGACTTGATTTCTTTTCCACATTGTTCTCCTCTGTTCACTGAGCAAGAGGGTATTTTTAGTTTATTTTTCTGATTTTTCTATGTAAAGTTATGGATTTTTCAAATTCTGGGTATTTAAATAAATAGAAAATAACCTATTTTTCTACTTATCCACGCGGCGCTGTGTCAACCTCGGCAGCTCCGAAAGGCCACGCGTCACGCTCCCATTCGATGCCACCACCTAAGTCAGCAGCCACGCGTCCCGCAATCCCGCTCCATCTTCTGGTCCTACGCGATCTGCACCGCCCATTCGATACACGCTCGATCCAACGGTGGCTGGTCATCGTCTCCAATTGGTGTGTCCACACTCAAACCCTAAGATCTCTCTCATTTCTCAACGGATTTTTGTGTTCTTATGCTCTGTGGATTCATCTTGAAGAGACGAACACATCCATACGGTTTACATGCATTGACATCAACTCAAACGAAATGGAGAATCGCTGGAAGCTCTCGGGGAGGAGGAGTATCCATACCTTGGTTCAGGAGGTGAAGCCTCAACTGAATGTGCTCGGCACATTCGTTGGAGTTGGAGAAGCCTAGGGATGAAGCCTTTGGCCCTGGTGAAAGGTCTAGGTATGAAAGTGCCCAGGCCCGATTTCAGACTTTAGAGGCTGGAAGCAATGGCTGGCCTGGTGAGGGGGCTTTTGCTTGGGAACTTCTTCTCTACCTCTGGTGAAGGTGTGGGAGAAGTTAATTTGGATTTGGTGGAGTTTCAAGGGATGTCCTGTTCGGGCTAAGAATCGAGCTCCAAAATTGAGCTCAATCGAGTGGAAATTAGGGCGGGAAGACGAGTGGGGATGAGTTGCTCTCAGGCTAGGGAAGCTCGCGAGGAATTTGGTGAAGTTCCGTGAAGGTTGATTTCGACCAACCTTTTGGCCGAGAGGAATGGCTGGTTTAAATAGCCATGGTTAGGGGCTTCCAGGGGCAATTGAGGGCTGAGATTTGCTGCTCTGGTCAGGAGAAGAAGAGATGTGGTAGCCATTTGGGTTGGGACAGCTCAACCAATTCAATTTGAATTTTTGAATCAAATTAAGCCTCTCGCCCTAGTGGTTTCCGGAGACTGGGGTGGTGGTCCTACCAGGGTTAGGTCACCCTTAGGGTCAGGGAGGTCAGGGTTTGATGTTTGTGAACTCAATTGGCTAATGCCATGTGTAAAGGGATTGATTTAAAAAGGAATTGGGAAAGGTACATTTTGGGCTCAAATGGGTCTAAGTCATGGATTTAGCTTTGGTTCACCCTCCAAGGCCTGATTTTTGGGATGAGGGAATCAGGCAAGTCAGCTAGCTTAGTGGGGAGAAGTCACCATCTTAGTATATTTAGGTTTAATCAAGGTTTAGAAGAGTCGTGAAAAAAGGCTTAATCACCCTTAAGGGAATCATTAAAGGACTCCCTCCTTTTGCCATAAATGACATGGTGATATGTAAAGTGGCTTCATGGCTTGCATATGGCTTGTGCATGGCTTCATGGCTCCATTTGGCTTGGGGCAAAGCTTAATCAATTTCATGGAAGTAGATTTTAGGAATTTTGGCATTTTGGTGGAAATTTGGATGAAGCTTGAATTGGAATGATTTGATTATTGATTTAGGTCTTAGAGATGATTTCAATTAAAGGTATGATGAGAAGAAATTGTCATGTGGGCTTTAGAGCCAATTTTGGGCTTTTTGGATTTGGTAAGAGACGGGCTTTTAAAGGCTTTATGGAAGTGGACTTTTAGATTTTAAAATGGACTTTTGGATGAAAGTTTTGTGAAGTACCATGCTAAATAAATGTTGGGTTTAGTTTATGGATGTATCATGAGTGATTTGGAACAATGGAACAAATTTGAGGTGATTTTGAGTTGAATTGGATTTAATTTGGGTCTTTTTGATAATGGGTTCAAAATGGGCCAAAAAGGATTAACTTGGGCTAAGGTTGGGCTAATGTTGGTTTTAATGTAAAATTAATGTTGGGAAATGTTTATGGGAGTGTTACAAAGAGTTTTCAATTTTGGTTGGGTTTTGATTTTGGGATTTGGGCCTATTTGGGTTAGGATTGGGTTTAGGCCAATTTAGGGGATTTTGGTTTTGGGTGGAGTTTGGGTGGAGTTTGGGTTCAAATTTGAGGCAAAGCTTGTTAGTTTTTTGTTTTGTGGGGATATTAGGAAGGTTTAGGAAAATATTTGGGGTTAATTGGAGTTGAGTTGGGTTAGTTTGGGCTAAGTTTAGGTCATGGGCCAAAATTGGGCTTTAAGCTTCAAATTGAAATTAGATCCAAATGTTCATCAAATTGGGCATGGATATAGTCTACATTGATATTGGGGATATTGAATTGAAGTTTCGAATTGAATTAGATCAACATTGAGGTCAATTGGAGTAGTTTGGGTTTACATTGGGCTTACTTTGGTTAAAAATGGGCCAAATTGGGGGTTTTGGTAAAAGTGAGTGAAATTGACAAAATTAGCCTATGGTGTAGTTGAATAAAATGAAATTGGGAATATTTGAGATTTTCTAGAATTTTTTGGGAATTTTTGGAATTTTTGGATTTTTGGGCTAAAAGGGTATTTTGGGTATGTAGAGGGTATTTTGGGTTTTTTTGGAAATTTGGCTATGGATGATCAATTTGAGTGGTGGGAAGTGTTTAGAGTTGATTTTGAGGAATTTTGGGAAATTTAGGCAATTTTGAAAATTTTGGGTAATTTCAAGGGCATTTGGTAGGTTTGGTGGGTGTAGGGCCCCTGGGGTCAAAAATTGAAATTTGGGAAAAATGAAGATTGATTGAATGTGAGTAGAATGGAATCACTTTGGTTGAGACATGAAGCCATATTAAGCTCATAGGAGCCATGAGAGAACTCACCTTGGGCACTCAATATGTTTTTCCTAACCCTCTTAGCTAGGGGCTTAGGGGTTGAGGACCATCCATATGGATTACCTACATGAGTCAAGAAGTCAAATTTGATGAAAGTGTTTTTGGGATTTAAAATGTGTGTTTGGGTGTGATGTGTGCAAGTTTACCCTCACCAGACCAGGCCACTCAGAGTAGTCCTAAGGCCAAAGAGTCCTATAGGGAACTCATCCTTTAAACCTCCACATTTGATCTTAACCCTCCCAGTGATTTGGGGGTTGTTAATCAGGCATGTGGGGTTTAAAGGGAGTTAAGAGGTGTTTGAATTCCTAAGTGGTGGGTTCCATCTCTAATCTTCTAAGATAGTCAAAGAGAAAGCCTAAGGCTAGATCCTAAGTACTAAGGAGAGAGAAGAGAAAGGACCTCATCAAAAATGAGGTCAACAGTATACTTACGTAGTATCACATATTATAAAATCATAATTTTCATATCTAAATCGTAAGCACATATATTTTTCGGGGATCATATATCTTGAAGGAAGTTTAACGCGATTGATGAGATGGAAATGATGGATTAAAGAGGATTCTACTAAAGAATTTCTGTTTCATCCATTCTACAATCTATTTGTTCATGCTCAATCAATTGGAGATCTTAGAATTGATGATAGTTCTAAAGAAGAAAGAAGACTTACTTATTGTATTTTTGTATTTGTGTATTTAAACTGATTGTTTTGCTTTTTTGGATGTTATATTTGGACATGATTTCTTGTTTAGTATTCAGCATTATTGTGTTGTGGTTGTGTGCGACGCAGAATTTAAGATTATATGGCTTGAAAATGTGTAATGTTTAGTGTTGTGTGTATGTGTCTGACACTTGGATTTTATATATGAAAGTGATGTTTTGTGTTGTTTGTTTTAAGAAATATCATTTGTCATGGCTTTAGGATGATATTTAATGCTTAATTAGACTAATTAGACGTCGGAGCGGGCTTGAAAAGATCAAAATTACAAAAGAAAGTCAGAAGCTCAGTTTTTGAACTGGCGCTGAAGGGCACTGTCACCAATGCCGGACTGCACCAAAAGATAGAGAGTTTGGCCATTAGAGCAGAATAATGCGAAGAACGGTGCTGTCGCTAGCGTCGAACAGTGCTCGACCGGGAAAAAGGCCCGAAACTTCAAATTTTAGCGATTTAACCCTGATATCTGTCATTTTTGCCCAAACCATCATCTTCTATCTCTAGCTAAGACTTGTTTTCACACCTAGGGCTCACTAGCATTTGGATGTGAAGTGATTTCGTGGCCAGAAAAGTTTGTATTTCATCTTCTCTTGGTAAGAGCTACACTTTAAACTAAAATTTTTTAATTTTGACCGTGGAAATCTCCTACATTAGGAAGATTTGAAATTTTAAAGTTTTTGGAGAAACTTTGGAGATTTTTCATGGATTTTGAGTTCGTATCTTTTTAATTTATCTTGGAGTCCATTACATCGCAATCTTAAAATTGATTTGGTTAAATTTCGTGTTTTAGACAAATGACTCCAAGTGTTTCAAAGGGGAAGAGTAAATTTAAGTATGATGAAAATAAATTTGTGAATTTAAGGTTTTTTCTCGCTTTAGTACATTTCTTAGCAATAATAAATGTATTCAAGGGAGAGCCTTTGAAAATCCTGGAGGTATGCTGGAAGAACTTATTGCAAATCAGCAATGGGTGATTTTCTGCTATTTCACTGTTGAAGCGATGCTTGGTATTGTTAGAGAGTTTTTTGCAAATCTGTATTATTCTGAGAGTGAATACATTCTGGTTAGAGGCCAAATGGTTGAATTCACCCTTGCCAGCATAAATGCATTTTATCAGTTAAGAGCACCTTTTTCTTGTGAATACGAAAATTTTCTTATTAAAAATGAAACATTGGATATGATTATGAACTTTTTGACTGATGGAAAAGGGAAGTGGAAGGTTAAACAAAGGCTAAAAGTTAACTTTCCCCTTTCTACTTTGAATCCTGTGTCGAAAGCCTGACACTATTTTATTTCAGCAAGACTTTTGCCTACCAACCATCACAACGAGGTTACTATTGACAGAGCTGTTCTGAATTATTGTTTTTAGAACATAAAGAATATAAATATTGGGGCTATTATTCATAAACGTATTTTGACAAGCTCAAAAGGAGAGACTACAGGTGGACTGGGACTCCCTAGCCTGATTCATGCTTTATGTATTTAGTCAGGTGTAGTGATTAAAGATAATGATGAGGTGATCTATCCCCTGATGCCCATTAGTCAGTTGAATATGAAAACATATGAAGCCCATGTAAGTTGGAAGTTGAGTAAGAAAGCTGATGAGCCTTCTTCTAGTCATGATAGACCATCTACATCTAGGGAGCCTACTCTGCATAATGTTATGGATCAGTTGGAAATGTTGAACACTAGTGTAGAGGGACTAGAAGTTAGGAACAAGATAAATGATGATTATCAAGTGTATGGTGGAGAGAATATGAGATAGCTTATCATAACGCACATATGAGATTTTTTAGGAGAGACACTAGCACTGTATTTCCTACTTACCCTGAGCATACTTCATACCAGCCCGCAAAACCTGATGATGGTGGAGCTCCTACAGAGGATGAAGATTGGTAGTTTGTGTTTTTTTTTATTTTTATTTTTCAGTGTACTTTGTATTTATATTTGTATGTGTGATGTACCTGAGACTCTCTTTGATGTTTGTTTTGCATTAGTTGATGTATTTGTAATGTACCTGAGACTCTTTCTAATTAATATATGTGATGTAATGTGTATTTGGTTGTACTTGTAGCTAACTTTATGTTGATTTGTGATGCATGTGATGTTATAGTAGAATTTTCATATGTTTGGTTTGCTAGTTTAATTTGTGATAGTAACAGATGTTAATGTTGTGTGTTAGTTTATGGTTCATGTTTTTTAAATTTCTTCTCTTATAAATTTCTAACCCATATTTGTGTATAGAAATGCTTCTAATTATTTCAGGCCTACTGTTCTACTTCATGAAGAAAAACCTGCTTAAACTCAAAGGTATGAAAGCCCAACATATTAAGGTATGAGTTAAATGTTTATATTTTTCTTTCTTCCCATATAAATTGTATTAATATTCAAAAATCTAAGTTTGGGGAGGGAAAGAATTAACAATTAATTGTTCTCATTTAAAAATATTTTCAAAATTATTAACATGATTTCTTATAATAGAACTCAATTTTAGATAACTGTATTTTGATTTTATTTAAGTATTCTGTAAAGTTGAATGAAAGTATTTGGTAATGAAAAATAATTTTGTAGGCTAAGATATTTGGTATAAGAGAATAGGACTATAGTCAACTATTCAAAGTAAGACAAAATGAATGTTTGAAATATTAAGAATCTTAAAATTTTATATGATAGGAAAGAATTGAGACTCTATGATGAATCATTAATAAGCTAAAGAAATTCCTATAAGGTAAAGGAATATGGTAAGTTTCAAATTTAGGGTGAGAAGGGTGAAGTTCAAAATCATTAAAGGTTATCCAGATACAGTAATCCTCACTTAAAAGAAAAGAAGAAAAAAAGAAAAAAAAAAGAAAAGAAAAGAAAATAAGAGAAAAGAAAAAGAAAAGAGAAGTGAGGAGAAGCTTGACGAGATGCCTAATAAAAAATTGGTTTCACTTAGACCTACCTAAAAGGAAAAACTTAGTTACTTTCATGAACTTATATGTGTGGATTAGCATCCTTACTAGTAGTGTTCTCATAAACTTCTTTTCATGTAATCCTTTTAAGTACCTTAATAAGACAATCTACAGTCATTTTTGAAATGAATAAAAGGCTAGAACTTTTAGACTTGATTACTAGATAGCATTACACCTGTAGAATTTACTTGAATTATTCAAAGATCTTTCTGAAAATTTTACTATTGTACTTATCTAAATCAAAATTATGGTATTCTAGAAAGAAAGTTCATTGCAATGGATCATTATTATATATATTAAAAAATTACTTGAGGACAAGTAATAATTATGTTTGGGGATTTTGATCCATTGAAAATTTGATAGCTTTTTACTATCCATTTCATACTTATTTTTGATGATATTGCACTTTAAAGGAATGTATTTTTCATGATTTCATACATGTACAATGATTTTAGGCCTTTGGAGCAAAAGGAAGAGAAAAAGAAGAAATTTAGAGAAAAAAGGGACAAAAGTGCATTTTATTGAACTAGCGTCGAACTGCACTGTCACCAGCGCCTGGCAGCGCCATTTTACATAGAGTTGCGACCGTTTTGGCAGAATAATACGCCGAACGGCTCCCTATTCTTATTTTGATCTAGATTCAATGTATTTGGCAGGATTTTGAAGGGTTGCTTTAGGAAACTCTTGGGAATTCAGTTTTGGCCTAATTTAAAAATTTTTGCAGCCAAGTTTAGAAGCGAGGAAGAAGAGAACAGAAGACTTTAGAGTTTAGGGAGAGTTTCTTTCTGTTTTTTGTAGGAATTTAGTTTTTGTGTTTTCTCTTTTAAGGAATGTGAGAGGAGAGGGAAAGTGAGAGATTTCTTCTTCCTTACTATTCTAAAGAGAGAATTGTGTATTGTTTTGAAGAAAAAAGAGGAGCCAAAGGAATTCCTTGAGATTCGCTTGGGGAAGTGTTTGAGATAAGTTGTCTTTACTTTACTCTGTTTGTATGATGTTGTTTATATATATATATAATCCATGTTTTGTTTTCTTTTCCTCATGAGTCTTAAGTAGATTTCTTTGTCTTTGTCCTTTTCATGTGATGTGTTGATGTTGTGATATGGAAATGATGTGGTGATTTATTATAGAGAATTTATGATGACCTTTCCACTTTGAACTTCATTTACTTTTTGATCTGACCAATTGAATTGTTAAAACTTGTTGGGAAACATATTTTCAGAAAGGATTATGAGTTCCACAACAAAAGTGAAGGTCACATTCAATGTCCAGGGATTAAGTGCAAATAAATAGGGAAATATACATTGATGGGTGTAGAATTGGAGATTTCAGAGTGACGGACTGAAATCCTCAATTTGGTCCTAATGTTTGGAAATTGAAGCGATAGTTAGCCTTCAAGTGAAGGGAATTGGTAGCTCTGGAGTAAGAGCCATTATCCTCCCAGCCTAACCATGGATTTGGAGACTAAACTTAAGATTAGCCAATGTTCTTTATATGCTGAAATATGGGTAAACAATAGGAATGCTCCTATTTGGCACAATACATTAGCATCACTAATCTAAGTCACAATACTCTTCATATTATGAATGGAAAGGAGGAAGACTCTTTCTTGCAACTGAACTTTGTTATAAATTTAGTATTGTGTTAGTTTAACTTGCTAGAGTTTAGAACGTATTTTGGTAGAAATAGTAACTGCAACTGTTGTTTTTATTTTAAGAATTAAACTTACTTGCAATTGTGTTGCGATTCAATAAGTGATTTATGTGCTATGCTATAAAATTGAAGCCTCCTTGTTGGATCGATATTCTAGGACTCCACTAGAGCCCTGTATTACTTGAGCGATATGTATACATGCGTTTAATTTTGTGAATCATTATAAAATTAAATCAATATATATCTAAATCTGAGTTCATAAAGTTTGGCATATTAAAAAAGTCGCACAATTACTTGAGCGATACGTATAATTGTGTTTAATTGTTGACTCAATAGAAAACTAAATCAATATATATAAATCTAAGTTCATAAATTTTAGCAATTTTAGAAAAGTCGCACCACTCCCGAAGGTATTGGATCATCTTCTCCTTTGCTGGTGAGAGGTGGCTCTCATAGTCATAGCGAAGGGGTGGAGCTCAAGCTATGATTTTCTAGTGCCAATAAGCTCTGGGTGAGGACTAAGCAGTGCACACAGCCAATCAGAGATTTTCACAAAGGATTGGCTCCATTTTGAGTCAAATGCTTGGGTGGTTGTCTCGCTTTCGAGCTCTCCTATGACTAGGCCGGCCGGCAAGGACAGGGGAGGTGGTTAGCTGGGTCAAAGAAGCCAGTGGGAGGTTTGAATATGATTACCTTGGGAACTTGATGGCTGATCGCATGAGGTAGCAGGTTTAGCCAAATTAAGGAGGAAGATCCCATTATTTGGGGAACCATTAGTCCATGGCCAAGATTTGGGTCATTAGGTGATTTGATTATCAGCTTGGGGTTCAAGCATGGAAGAAATGGTTAAGGCTTAGATCAATTTGAAAGATTTGAGGTGGATTGGATTTAGGATCAAAATGGGGGTTTGGGTTTGAACTTGGATTTCGGTTTGGCTAGACCTTGCATTTGGCTCGATTGAGGGCTTATAATGGTCTGGAATATTTTCATGATAAGTTTGAATATCAATTAGGTTGGAATTAGGGAGATATGAAGTTCAATTTGAGGAATTTTAGATTTTGGGGCAAAATTGGTTATTTTGATTTGGGTTGAATTTAGGCTAGGTTTGGGTCTAGATTTAGATCAATTGAAAGTTCAAATTGATTTAGGGGAATTTTGAATTCAAATTTAGGGGAATTGAATGGGTTATGGGGTTCAATTTGATGGAATTTAAGGGTATGGTCAAATTTGGGAAATTCATTTGGACTTAGAATTTGAGTATGAAAGTGGGTGCAATTTGGCATCAATTTTGTTTGATTGGGATCAAACATGGTGAATTTTGATTTGGAATTGAATTTGGGGAAGTTTGGAATCAATTTGGTGGAACTTGGGGTGATTTGGGAATTTTGGGCCTTTAAGAGCAATTTAAGGATTTTGGTCAAAATTAGTCAATTTGGTGAAATTGGGCTCAATGCAGTAGTTTAAATTGATTTTGGGGATATTTGGAGTGATTTTAGAAATTTTAGGAATTTTTAGAATTTTTGCGGTATGAAGGGCATTTTGTTAAATTTGGTTATTTTGGGAGTATTTTGGGAATTATAGGAAATTTGCGGTATTGTGGGCAATTTGAGTAGTTTGGAATGATTTGAATTGATTTTTGAAAAGAATTTAAAAATTTAGGCAATTTTTGGAAATTTTAGAAAGATTAGGGTTTATGTGTATTTTGGTAATTTTGGGAAAGTTAGGACTAAAAGGTCAAATTTGGGGGTTTTGGTGAAATTTGGACTGATTGAGAATGCTAATCATGAGGTCACCCTATTTGAGCCACGGACCAAGTCCCATTTTAAATCCTCCATGTGTTGGTCCTAGCCAAACCCCATCCTGGGTGGGGGACCACCCACAAGAGTTTCCAAAAGAATGGGGAGTCAGGTTGAGGGTGATTGGTTTAGGGTTTATGTTGTGAGTGAGAGTATGGGGTTGTGTATGTGTGTGTGCAGGACTGACCAAAGCCACACCACCCGGGGTTAACCCTAAGGCAAAGCAATCTTATGGGAATATAGAATGATTAAGGCAAGTGAAGATTTGGTCATCATTACATTAATGCATCAAATACCTACAAGAGGGACAAAAATGTTGTAACATGGGAGACCTACAACCCTTCTTCGTGCTTGAGATTGGCATACATGAAAATGCTGCTTATTATAACCCAATAAAAAAAACAATATTCTTCTGGGACGTAATAATAAATATAAAAGAGAAGGATAAAAATAAAAAGATAAATGAAGGAATTGATGTAAAAGAAAATAAGACAAACAACTATCATCATATAAAACAAACAAAGAGTGAGAACTCTTACAAAACTCGGATCCGAGATCGAGTCTGGGGACGAGTTCAAGTGAGAGAAGAATTAATTGTTGAGATAAGGAAACTCTTGAAATTTAATATATGCTTGGACTCTAGTTTTAAAGAAGAAAAAGAAGAAAAGAAGATGATTCTGGTGACTTAAAAAGAGCAAAAATTTACAGTGTCTCTCGAGGATGAAGAAGAAAAGAAACAATTTTAGTCCATGTAGGAACGAATTAATCAATATATACATAATATAACCCTAACACCAATCTTTTTAAATAAAATCAAGAGTTTAGTTGTTAAAGAATTACATAGTAAAGATATGAAACCTATTAGGTTCCAACTTGGTTCTTCCTCATCTAGTTTTGAAACAAATGTAAATTTTTCGGATGAAAATTTCTTTAAATTAATGGAACATTCCGTTGAATGTTGCTCCCCTAATGTTAAAAAACTTGTTCAATGAGGTTTGTTACCAAAGCAGTGGTAAGTGGACCAATCCCACCTTTTTGAACAGTTTAGGATAATCAACAACGAAAACATAACTCGAAAGAAGGCCTTAGATTTAATATGTAGGACAACTATATTACACATAATTTTGCCTTGCTGTAAATAAAGAACTTGATTCTGAATATGCAGCAGTACCCATAGATTTTGAAGAGCCATCAATCAAAGATGCACCACCAGAATTTGAAGAAGAAACTAAATCGACAATAGATGAGCTGAAAGAAATAAACTTTGGGAATGAAGAGGACCCAAAAACAACATTGAAGCAAAAGAAAAAGCTTAACTGTTAAATGAATATGGAGATTACTTCAAATGGAGTTTTGATGAAATGCCTGGACTTGATCCAGAAGTAGCAATCCATAAACTTGGGATGAACAAAATTGCAATCCCAGTAAAACAAGCTCTAGGAAGAATGAGTGTGGAAATCGAACAACAGGTCATAATCGAGGTTAAGAAATTGATCGATGTCGAATTTATTCAAGAAGAAAAATATTTGACCTAGTTGGCCAACATTGTGCCCACAAAAAAGAAGAATGGTCTTTAGAGACCTAAATAAAGCCTGTCTAAAAGATGAATTCCCTTTATAGATCCCAGAGCTGATGATAGATATTGCATCTGCACATGCAATGTTCTCATTCATGGATGAATCATCAAGTTACAATCAAATTAAAATGTCTCCATAAGGTGAATCAAGTACTGCCTTCCGAACTCCCATCAGGATTTACTACAATAAGGTAATGCCCTTTAGACTTAAGAATACTAGTTCGACATACCAGAGTGATACACCTAAAATATATAGTATTTTTATGCACATTTTTATACCTATTTTTAATGATATTGCACTTTAATAGAAGGTATTTTATTTTTTTCTTGCAGGTATGATGAAAATATATCGTCATGATGAAAGGAGCAAAATTATATCAAATTTGGAGCAAAAAAATGAAAAATAAAAAATTTGGCATTGGCGACTAAGTGCCGCTGGGCCGGCGCTTAGCCGCCACAGTTATAAATCGAACTTTAATTAGATTTGGCGCCAAATTCAAAAGGGAATGGATGCAACTCTTGGTGGTAACGTCCATAACTTCCTTTGGACGGTAAATTTGAATGAAGGGGTGCGTTCCTTGGTAGATACATCGAATCTGGACACATTTTGAAGAGACACCAAGGCACCTTTTGGTTCACTATTTAAAGAGAGTCTTAGAAGTGAAGAAGTGAAGAATTGAATAGGCTCTTCACTGTATTTCGAAGAGAGGAATTTAGGAGATTCTTCCACAGCATTTTAAGTTTTTATTTAGAGTAGGAGTAGAGAGTAGAAAGGAGAAAATGGTCGGAGTTAAGAGTTCTTCTTCCACTTCTTTTCTTTCTTTTAGTTTAGTTTTTATTGAAGTCTGAAGTCTATATTCTGAGTCATCGAAGTTTGGAGACTTGCTCTGAGGAGTAGTTTAGCAAAGAGTCAAAGTTTCAGAGGAACTTCCTTAGTCTTGTGGAAAGAATTTTCAGATAAATTTTTACTTTTATTTTGTTTATCAATACTTGCTTTCGTTTATTATTTTTCTTATCGTTTTTAATTTCAAATCAATGTGTTTTTGAATTTTCCCAATGCATTCTGTGTAGTTTACTTTATCTTTTTCTTTCTTAAAATGGAGAAGTAATTAATTTAAAGAGAATTGTTGTGGAAAGTATCAGTGTTTAAAAATTGGAAGAAGTTGTGAAGATTGATTCTGAGAACTTTGTTTACTTCTTAAATTGGCTTATTAAGTTGTAAAATTTCTTAAGATTATGTAAGATCCAATGCGGTATGATCTCATTAAAGTTAGTAGGAATCACATGCAATTATATGGGTGAGAACTATAGTCCATATGAGTGAATGTAATATTAGAAGATATTTTTATAGAAGGGAGTAAAATTAGAGGATTTTAGAGTGATAGGCTAAAACCCCCTAATTTGGTTTGAAGTTTTGAGTTTTGTTATGAGAAGTTAGCCCCCAGGTGGTGGGAATCAAGGGAACTCTAGAGTGAGAGATTGGTATCTTCCCTGCCTAACCATGTTCAAAATAATATAAATTTCAAATTAACATATGTTCTTTATAGAACTAAGTAAGGGTAAAGAACACATTTGTTTCTATCTGTCACAACAAAATTTAAATACTTCTACAACAATACTTTAAGAATTATTACTACTTCATGAAAAGAAAGAAAAAGATATTTTAGTTAATAATATTTTTACATCCAGTGTTATTAGTTATTAAAACCTTTACTTTCATTGCTTAACATTTTATTAAGAAAATTTCAAAAAGGCAAATCAACTTTCTAAAACTTTTCAAAATCAAGATATACTATTTCAAAAATAATTAAAGAAAGTAAAAAGATAATTTTCTAAATTCCTTGAAAGATTTTCAACTTTTCCCTGTGGGTTCGATATCTCGGGGCTTAATCAGAAAGTCTTATATTACTAGATAAACTATACGTATACTTGCGTAGTATCACATATTATAAAATCATAATTTTCATATCTAAATCATCAGCACATATATTCCTTGCGGCCCAAGTTTTTGCAGCCGTTGCACTTATATCTACCGGACAGGATCAAGTTTTTGGTGTCGTTGCACTTATATTTATCGGGAATCACACTGCACCATGGCATGGATCTTCAATGAACTCATCCATAATCAAGTCGAGTGTTATGTTGATGACTTAGTCATTAAGTGTAGACATAAAGATGACCATATGTATGATTTGAGAATTGTCTTTGAATGATTACAATAATTTAATCTAAAAATGAATCCCTTAAAGTGCACCTTTATTGTCACTTTGGAGAAGTTTTTAGGATTCATTGTTCATCATCATGGGATTAAAATTGACCCTCTTAAAATTGAAGCGATTTTAAATATGTCTCCTCCAAATAATTTGACCAAGTTACGCTCTTTCCAAGGAAAGTAGGCATATATAAGATGTTTCATGTCCAACTTGTCTGGTAGGAGCCAACCCCTCACCGCTTTAACTAGAAATGATGCTAAATTTATGTGGGATGATAAATGTCAACACACTTTTGAAATAATCAAATAATCACTGTTGACCTCATTTTTGATGAGGTCTTCTCTTCTTCTCTTTAGTACTTAGGATCTAGCCTTAGGCTTTTCCTTTGACTATCTTAGAGGACTAGAATTGGGACCCACCCTTTAGAAATTCAAACCACTTCTTAACTCCCCGCAAACTCCACAAACTTGACCGTAGACCCCTAATCACCTAGAGGGTTGAAATCAAATGTGGAAGTTTAAAGGATGAGTTCCTATAGGACTCTTTGGCCTTAGGATCGCTACAGGTGGCCTCGGTGCAGTGAAGGGGCTGACTTACACACACACTACACTTCCACATACCTCCTAAAACCACACCCATACCTAACTTGACCTCTTGACTCATGTAGGTGATCCACATGGATGGCCCTTAACCCCTAAGCCCTTGGCTAAGAGGGTTAGGAACAACATAGTGAATACCTCAAATGAGTCCCTTCATGGCTCATGTGGGCTTGATATGGCTTCATGGCTCAACCAAAATGATTTCACTCCACTCAAATTCACCCAATCTTCAATTTCCCAAATTTTCAATTTTTGACCCCGGGACCCTACACCCGCTTAGCTTACCCAAAACCCCGAAATTACCCAAATTTCTCAAAAATTTCCAAATTACCCAAAATTCTCCAAAATCAATCCCAAACATTTCCACATCACTTAAATTGATCATCCATACCCAAAAATACCAAAAATTCCAAGAAAACCTCCCAATACCCTCCAAATACCCAAAATACCCCTCTTGGCCTAAAAATCCAAAAATTCAGAAAATTCCCAAAAAATTCCAGAAAATCCCAAATATTCCCAATTTCATTTTGTTCAACTACACCATGGGCCAATTTTGTCAATTTACCCTACTTTTGTCAAAACCCCCAATTTGACCCATTTTAACCCTAAGTGCACCCAATGTCAAACCAAACCTACCCAATTGACCCCAATTTTGGTCCAATTCAATTCTAAACTTCAATTCAACATCCCCAAAACCAATCTAGACCAAATCCAAGCCCAATTTGATTGACATTTGGATCCAATCTCACTTTTGGCCTTAAAGCCCAATTTGGACCCATAACCTAAACCTAACCCAAACTCACCCAATTCAACTCCAATTAACCCCAAACCTTTTCTAAATTTTCCTTAACATTCCCACAAACAAAACACTAACATGATTTGCCCAAAATTTAGACCCAAACCCCACTCAAATTCAACCCAAGGTTAAAAGGCCCATTTTTGACCTAAACCCAAACCTAACCCAAATGAGCCCAAACCCCAAAATCAAAGCCCAACCAAAGTCAAAACCTCCTTGAAACACTCCCATAAACGTTTCTCAACATTTATTTTATATAAATTTCAACCCTAGCCCAACATTAGCCCAACTTGGCCCACTTGGACCTACATAGGCCCACTTACCAAATAAATCCAAATTCAAACCAATTCAACTCCAAATCACACCAAATTGATTCCAAGCCCTTCATAGAACATCCCTAAACCAATTATGACATTTATTTGACAAAGTTCTTCACAAAATTTTTATCCAAATGCCCATCCTAAAATCAAAAAGCCCATTCCCCTTAAACTTTCCTAAAAGCCCACTTCACCACATTCAAAAGCCCAAATCTACCCTAAAGCCCACATGACATCTCCATTTGTCATCCACTTAATTAAATCCATTACCTAAGTCCTAAATTCACCATCAAATTATTTCAAATCAAGTTTCATACAAATTTCCATCAAATTACCAAAAATTCTTAAAACCCATTTTCATGAAATTGACCAAACCTTTTCCCAAGCCAAGGGTGAGCCATGCAAGCCATGGACAAGCCACATGAAGCCATGGAAGGCTTGACATGTGATCAAGCCATTAATGGCAAAAGGAGGGGCCCCTTTCCTAATCCTCCTTAACCCCTTTTTACCTTAAGCATGTCACACACTAAACCATGCTTAGCCACCTCATCATGGATGGAGACCACACCACTCTCCCTTGGGCGACCCAACTGATCCTCTCAGCCCAAAATCAGGCCATGGGGAGGTGCACCCAACCCAAATCAATGGGTTGACCAAATTAAGGCCAAAATGACCCCTTCCCCATTCCATTTTAATTCAAACACTTTACACATGTCCAAGCCCAATTGACTTCACCATTGCCAAGCCCTGACCTCCCTGGTCAAGATGGTGACCCATGACCGCGACCAGTGCTCGGATCGCCGGAAAACACCACACCCGAGAGCATCATGTGAGCCCAAGCTTGGAATTCTCACTCGCTGAGTTTCCCCATGCCCAATGGCCACCATGGTCGTTCTTCTCCTCACCGCAGCAGTCGATCCCATGCCTCAGCTCCCCGCGGAGGCCCTCCACCCTTTCCTATTTAAACTCCACCCCTCTCGGCCATGAGAGGAGCCGAGCACAAAACCTTGCCGAAACTCGCCAAAATTGTTCCGGACCCTTCTCCACCCCTAGAGCACTTGATCCCCAAGTGAGATCCCCCTGCCATTTCTTCTCCGCGAGCTCGATTTCGTAGTTGAAATTCCACCCAAAACCGGGACACTTCTCCACAATGGACCAATCCTCAAATTGATTGGTTCTACACCTTCACCGGACCGAGGGAAGGTGTCCACTAGCAAAAGCCCCATCTCCGAGGCCACCCGGTTGCTCCGGCCTCCAAGCTTTGTGATCGGGCTTGGTCGAAATCACATCCGGACAATTCACCGGACCAGGAGACTTCATCCGGAGCTTGTCGGGATCCAATCGAAGGTGCAACAACTCTCGGATTGAAGCCACACTTCTCCGAGCAAAGGTATGAGCTAATTCTTCATCCCGAGCTTCGGAGATTCTCCATTTCAAATGCCTTAGTTTCAATGCATGTTAATCGTATAGATGTGTTCGTCTCTTCAAGACGAATCCATAGAGCATAAGAACATAAAAATCCATTGAGTATCGAGTGAGATCTTAGGGATTTAGTGTGGACGGCTCTCGGGTGAGGACGCTCGGGGACGATGAACGGATGCCGTCCATTCAATACACGCGCGGATGAACGGCTCAGATGACGTCGGACCGGGAGAAGGTACGAGAACCGCGGGGCCCGGGCCGCCGACTCAGGTGGCGGCGTCGAATGGGAGCGCGACGCGTGTGCGTTCGGAGCCGCCGAGGTTGACGCGGCGCCGCGTGGATAAATAGAAAATTAGGGTATTTTTCTATTTATTTAATTCCCTAAACTTCAAAAATTCATATCTCCGTGTAGAAAAATCGGAAAAATAAAATAAAAATACCCTCTTGCTCGGTGAACGGAGGAGAATAATGTGGAAAAGAAATCATTTAATTTCATCAAGTATTTTATTTTTTATAATTTATTTACTCTCTGCATTATTTTAATTCTCCATGCATGCATACAATTCACCATGGCATGAGACCATAGGGCTTTTGAAGCCTCCGAATTTGGGAACATTCCCTGAATTTTCCAAAGTCAGAGGCCATCCCTATGAAAAGTTATTGATTTTTCAAATTCGAGTTACTCGTTTTGAGTATTTTAATTCCAATAAATAGCATGTTGTGAAATAAATTCTAGGAAAATTTGGTGATGTTCCTTATGACCAGGGAACCCTAGGAAAAATAGGTTTTGACTTAGTTCATTTAAAACAACCCTAATCGGCTTAAACACCCAAAATAGGTCTTTATTTAATTAGAGTTAACCAGGCATCAAATTGACTTGAAATCAATTCTCCACTGACCTTTAGGATCAGAGGAATCCACCATAAAAGTTTGAGGTCAATTGGACTTGGTTAGCCCCACTAATTGGGTTGATTAAACCACTTAGCCATTTTAAACTTTAAAAATTCATAACTTTTAAAATACCTTTCAAAATTTAACTAAATTGGTTTTGGGGCCTCTCTGATATTAGGGGAACCTAAGAAAATTAAAATTTCAATTTTCTAAAAAAGTTGATTTTTAACAATATTTTAATATTTTTAATAATTAAAAAATAATAAAAATCACAAAAATAATAAAATTCACCAAAATGTCACATTTTAAATTTTAATCACTTAGGAACAAATCCCACATTTTTCTTAGGTCTATTTAGTGAGATATTAAATTTTAAAGCCCTAGGGTAATTTTAAAAATTAAAAAAATGTATTTTCTAGCATTTTCACAAAAATAATTATAATAAATCATAGAAAAATCAGAAAATTGCAAAATTTGCTTCTCTGATTTCCTTGATAACAGAGAGATTTTTGAAAAATATAAAATCCATTTTTCAACATTTATTTTATTTTTAAATTAATTAACACTCCAAAACTTAAAATAATTATAATAAAAATAATATAATTCAAAAAATCACCAAAATTGGTCCAAGTGGTTCTCTGGTCATTAGAAATGTCCCCTAATTTTCTTAAGGACAGAAACTTTCCCTTGGTCATGTTATTAAATTTTCCTTGAAAATCTCTATTTTTCACCAAAAATAATTATATAAATAAATTAAATACAAAAAAAAATCACATTTTCTCCTCTCATGTCTTTATTGACATATGAGTGAAGTCACATAAAAATTTCAAGTTCATTTGAGTTCAATTTAGTGAGTTATGAAATTATTAAGCTTAAAGGGTAAAATGGTAATTAAAATTTTAACCCTTAATTAAAACTTTAGGTTTAATAAAAAATTAACAAGTAAAATATTTGATCCTAATCTGATTTGGATGATTGAAATTCAAGGGTAGAAACCCATTAAACAATTTTAAAATGATTAAACTTTAATTAAATAATTGATTAAATTTGGAAGAATAATAAAATTGGAATTATTAAAATAGGGATATTATTAGGAAGAGATTTATTCTTTAATTTAAAAAATCTCTAAATTAATTAACTCATTAATATTCAATTCTTAATTAAAATGATAACTCAAATTTAAAATATTAAAAGACTTAATTATTAAACTCTTTTAAAAATTTCAATTAAAATTAAAATAAAATTAAATTAAAATTAAATTAAATTAAATAAATAAAATTAAATTAAAATTAAATTAAATTAAATTAAATTAAATTAAATTAAATTAAGATTAAAAAAAATTAAATTAAATTAAATCAAATTAAATTAAATTAAACAAATTAAATTAAATTAAATTAAATTAAATTAAATTAAATTAAATTAAATTAAATTAAATTAAATTAAATTAAATTAAACAAAATTAAATTAAATTAAATTAAATCAAATTAAATTAAATTAAATAATTAAATTAAATTAAATTAAATTAAATCAAATTAAATTAAAATTAAATCAAATCAAATTAATTAAACATCAAATCAAATTGAATTGAACTATATTGAATTAAATTAAATTAAAACTCAATTAAATTAAATTAAATTAAATTAAATTAAATTAAATATAACATCACCTAAGACATAAAGAATTCAAAATAAATCTAAAATAACTTGAACACTATTCCAAATTTAAACTTATTAATGGAAATTAAACTAAATCACAAACCATTTGAACACCAATTTACCCTCAAAAGCTTTAGTTATCATAACTCCTAAATATGACATTAAATGAAATGTTACTTCACTTATAGGATATTCAAATGTCCTAGTTCACTGAGTAAGTTAGCAAAACTTGAATCCCTAGACGATTAATTCATTTATATAATCGAATTCATTTGGACTTAAAACAATCCTAGAAAATATTGAAAAGATGTTTAAGATTATTCTTAAGCACTTCCTCAATATGATAGGACATTTATAAGAACAATTGAATTTAATTGTTCTTTGATGAAGAAAATCGTCCTTAAACCAAAACACAAAGAACCTAGACGTCATAGGAGATGACTAACGTATAGGATTAGGAATTTGGTAGAAAACCATAACCTTTCCCTTAGCTTTACCTAGGAACTTGCTTAAATATTCTAATTGTGTTTTAAGTGTAGCTTGGGATGACGGGAAGACCCTCCAGTACGCTTTTATTTTATTGCAATTTACTTTCTTGCAATTTACATTATTGCAATTTACTTTATTGCAAATGCACTTTACTTTTCTTGCATGATAAGACAATCGTTGCATGAAAACCCACACCTTTAGGATAGCCCCTAAAGCCGAAACCAAAACTAAGTTAAAAGTCATTGCAAGATAAAATTCACCGCCACAATATTTCAAAATATAAAACAACTCAAAATTTAATCACAAACAGAACACAAAACTACAATTACAACTAAATTAAAACGTCCTGTTGGATGATCGGGAATACCTCGGATGATGTAACATACGTGTTGCTAACGGGATTTCCCACGGTCTAAATGAAAGTGTGGAACTCATTCGGTTGAGTTTAGCAAATTCATCCGGACTAAGTGAATCCGATAAAAATAATGATGCGGAAGGATGGAACCGTGGGATCTTAACCGATGTCGTTATAATCAACTTTAAGATTTGTTTTAATCAAAACACAAAAAACACTTGGAAAATTAAGACTTCTCTAAACCAAAACACTTTTCTCATCTCCTGATTTATGATTTCTAAAACTAAACCTCTGCAACAATAAGGAGCTCGGAGCATGGTGGGCAACACGGCCATCGTCGTCAGCAAAACTTGAACCTACTTCAGCAAAACTTTCTTAGAATTAAATAACCAAGCCATAGGATTTCGAGGTAGTTTGCCTAGTGCAACATAAATCCTCAACCTTTCGTTAGGCATTTGCCTTGCAAATTAAGCCCTAATCGGATTTAGGATTCCGAGGTAGTCGTCTGATACGACATAAACCCTCACATCTTCAAGGCTATTTGTATGATTCTATCATATAAGCATAAGTCCTAATTAATTAAAATTGACAAGATCAAAACATTTAAATAAACATTAGGATTTTCCTAAATTTAAGCCAAACAATAGGATAGTCGGGAAATTACCGAAGTTCACTTCGAATACGTGATTTCTCCTACTTTTCTTCCTTTGGATTCACAAAACAAAATGTTCTAAACTTGATCCATTCCCTATTGAAATTCAAAACTTCAATCCTCGAAAACTTAAACTTTGAAATTCTTGAGAGCGGAATTATTGATTATTATCGAGAGTTTTCTTAGGTGATTCCCGTCACTTAAGATGTAATTAACTATAGGGGCTTGCCCTTATAGGGAATTTTGAAGAACCTGAGTAATATAAACCCTGTTTAATGTTTTCATATTAGCGAGGGAATTTTGTCGGCTTATAAAATTGGTTCGCGGACCAAACGGATGTCACAAATCTTCTAGTTTATTTAATCGAGCCCCACCATCGAGCGAGTGTGTCTATCCTTAGGGATAGATACACGGTTTGTGGTGTGGTGCTCGTTTATATAAACTATTTGGGATGTGAGATCGGTTTAATCTCATATCTTAAAACCTTCAAATTTAAAATTATTTTCAAAATCAAATACTACTTTTCAAATTATTTATTTTAATTAAATTAAAAATTCGCCGACAGCTTCTGTTAGGCGATCCCCCTTTTCAAAATAAAACACAAACCTAAAAATATGCCTACAAATACTTGACACACCGCCTATTTTGGTAGCCCCTATCTCAGAAAGACCTCTAATCCTTATCCCACAGCCACCACACTATAAAAAACAACACCACAACCACCCAACCCACAACACAACCACCACACCACAAGACATGACACCATAACCACTCAACCCACAGTACATCAACCACAGCCCACTGCACAACCATTTATTTTGAATGCCTAGTACGTAATTTGGAGAAAACATTACCATCTACAAATCATGCACCCTATTTCAACCATTTTTCAAATTCTCACATAAACATTAAATGTAGTGATAAAACCCATTCCTATATTTGTCATTTTAGGCAATTTCATACAAGGCACCTGAAAACATTGATATCTACAAATTAAGCACCCTCTTTATCCATTTTTCAAATTCTCACTCAAACGTCAAATTCATAATTTTGAATACATACAGAGCACTCGAAATAATGTTATGTACAAATCAAGCACCATATTTCATTCATTTTTCAAATTCTCACTCAAATATGAAAGGTAGTGATAAAACCCCATCCCAGAATTTTCATTTGAGGCAATTACATATTGGGCACCGAAGCAATGCTATCGACAAATTAAGCATCATCTTTCATCCATTTTTCAGATTCTTGCTAAAATAAATAAATAAATGAATAAAAACTGTATGTAATGTTGAATTGAGGCAATTACATATAGGGCGCCCGAAGCAATGTTATGTACAAATCAAGCACCCTATGTCATCCATTTTTCAAAATTTCCACTCAAAAATTAGTAGACGCAATGATAGAAGGCCATCCCATATCCAATGTGTCTTCCAGTTACATACAGGGCACCCAAAACCTTGCTATCTAGAAATCAAGCACAATCTTTCATCCATTCTCCAAATTCCCACTCAAAAAATTAGTGAAGATAAAAACACCATTCCACTTTTTTCAATTATTTTGCAAGATTCAATCACAAATCTCAAATGAGAAATCAAAAAGTCACAAATCACAAATATCACAAACTTCTCACAACAAATTACAAATGTCAAAGCCAAAAATCGCAAAAAGAAAGCCATTCCATCAAAAATGAGTACAGAAATTACGTACAGAGCATAGTAACTAGAGATTGGAGGGAAGAAAAAGTGGAGAAAGACAACCACAAAAAAGAGGAATGTGAGAGGCTAGAGTGAAGCGCGAGAGAGACGCATGAGAGGCTTGAGAAATTTGTGAGAGAGAGTTACCCGGGGTTTACAAGAGAGATCAAGAGGGGCAGAGAGGCACCTAAAAAAATGAGATGCGAGAGAGGGAGCCACGGGGTTGAGAGCGACAGCAGTGTAATACATACGTGAAGTAACGCGGGTTGTGGGGTCAAACCCACGAGCATGTTTAAAACAAATTATTAACGACTTATTAGAATAAGCTGCAGTGCCGCAGTAACCAAACGCCTTTGCTGGCATTTCCAAAATGCACAGTACCAAAAAAGCTGGTCCAAACGGGCCCTAAATTTTCCAATAATTAGGTCAAATATGGGTCTAATATATTCTAGGCTTAGGTCAACTCTACCTAAGCCTAGAATATAAACATTGTGTTAATAACTGAATTAGGTTAATAAAAGGTTTGTGTCAACTCTACCTAATATATTCTAGGCTTAGGTCTAAGTTTTCCAATAATAACTGAATTAGGTTAATAAAAGGTTTTTAAATCTACTTGTGTTTAGATTTAAGTTTTAATTAATCATATATAAGCTAAATTAGGCAATTAGGTTTATTTAAATTTAGTAGACCCTAAAATAGGTACAAGTGGGTTATCCTATGGCCAAATAGTTATAAACATTGTTTAATTAAATTTAAAGCTTGAATAAATAATTAAGAATTCAATATAAAATAGTTTATCTAATTTCTCTAAAGGGTGTTAACTTATATATTCCAAGGGTTAACACTTATGTTAGCATAGAGGCCAGGTTTAACAAAGAATATCATAGAAAGAAATATAGAAAACTATTTGCATACATGAAATAGCTTGTATTTTTTGTTGGGTAAGCCATGATCACGTAATTAATACTTTAAAGATGATCATGATGGAACATAGGGAGCTAGGGACAAACATAGGAAAGATTAAGTTTGGGTTGGGGGATGCTAGATAACTTAATTATTTTAAATTAAGATTGGAGTGACTAATTTAGCTATTTTAGGTTAGCCAATTTGAGCTATACTAGTTTAAGTAGAATTTTCAAGATATATGGTCTTAATTAAGCCGTTGAGATAAATTTGACCAAGTGTAAGAAACTAGGTTTAATTTATAGGTTAATAGGTTGGGTCATATTTTTCCTAGTTTTAGTCAACCAAAATTTAGATGTTTATTAGTACTATATAAATTCAGTTGATAACTAAGGAATAGCTTATAATTGCCTAAACTAAGTTTAATTAGACATGGATTAGACCAACTGGATAATTAAGTCATCAATTTAATTTATTGAATAAAATAGATGTTTGATATAAAATCAAACCCGTTGACCTCATTTTGTATGTCTTTCTCTTTCTCTCTCTAGAACTTAGGGTTTTAGCCCTAGAGATTCCTAGTATTCCTATAGGACTAGTGGATGGAGGTGACTCAAAATTAGAACCTAAAACAAATCTTCACTACCAATGGTTCAAAATCTACTTGATTTTAATCCTTAACATTTTGGTGTTAAGTCGATTGAAGTTGAGCTATTAAATCAAAGTTGAGTACACCTATAAATTTTACAACCAGCCTTTAGGTGACCATATTGAACTTAGAGACTTTAATTTCTGCCTCAAGTGCCCTTTGACCTTATGGGACCTGCTCAATCAGGCTTAATATTTCCTCTTAATTTACGACTTTGGTTTAAGATAAACTCAAACATGTTTTAAGTTTGTTTTAAACAATAGTTAAATTTAAATGGAAAGTAAAATGAAATAAAATCAAGTTAAAGTTGGAATTAAACACACAAATAAAATCAAGAAATTTTAAATTCAAACAAAAATCAATAATAAAAAACTTAAAATTTAAAATCAACTAATGTAATTCCAACTAAGCACAAATAAAACTAAATCTTTAATAAATTTAAATTTGAATACAAATTATAAAACAATATTAAGTTCTGAAAATTCTAAATGAATTTTTAATTTCTTTTTTGGCAATTTTGGTTTAATATAAAATTCAAATAATAAACAAAATAAATTTAAAATATCATTAATACAAAATTCTAAAATAACTTGAAATAAACAAGAACATAAATCAACCAATATAAACTTAAAATAAAAGTTAAATAAATAAAATAAAATTAATAATGTAATATAAAATTTTTACTTCAGATTCAAACTATAATATAATAAAAGAAGTATATATATATAATAAAAAAATTGATATAAAATCTAAATTCATGTATTCACTTAAAAAAAATTATAATAAAATAATAAAAGAATAAATAAGTAATAAAATAAATAAATAAATAATAATAATATGTTTCAATAATAATAATAAATAACTAAATAAACTTCATAAATTTTAAAATAAAATAATTCTTCTTTTTTGCTTAGCCACCTTACCGGTGTCCAGACAGTCAATTTAGGGTCAAAAGCCGGCCGCGGGATCGATCCCGCGGCACAACTTTCTCAATCGGCTTTTTACGCATTATTACACCCCCGCTTGTTCGTTCGTCTTGCTCTCCTTCGTTCGACTCCGGCTGCGCTCCTCCCTCACTGTCGACTCAGGTATCCTCTCCCCCCTACCTCTCGCTCCCTCCCTGTCGGTCACTGTCGGTCACTCCCTCGCTCGCTCCCTCCCTGTCGGTCACTCCCTCGCTCCCTCTCTTGCTCTAAAGATCCCAATTGAGATCAACCCCCGCGTGAAGCCAGTTACTCGAGTTACTGCATGAGTGTTTCCGCAACGTCTGTTTTTTTGTCTGAATCAAAGTCCAAGAGACTTGATTTTGGGTAGTTTTCAGATTAATAACTCTGATATTCGTTTTGCGTATCATTAATCAGTGTAAATTAATGACCACAACTTCACTCGGGCAAATAGCTTGGATTAGTAGCACTGTTCATTCTGCATATATTTCTTTTTGGTTTTTATGTATGGAAGCAAAGTATTTATTCAATTGATCAACTGTAATAGAGGGAATTTGGAGCATTTGAGTGAGGGTGGAGAGGAACCCTAATATTTATTTTTTTTCTTTTCAAAGAGCAATTTTACTTTACAACAAAATTCTAATTGACTATATATATTGTAGTTTCTAGCACTGAGCATTAAACTTTTTTGCTACAATTTGATTTAGTAAAACTTGGAAGAATTTATATCTCAAAACTTGTTGCCATGAGGAATGCTAAACCCCGATGAATTCCAGTACACTGTTTGGCTATTTGTTTCAGGATTTAAGGCTTTTGAAATGATAAATCCTTAAATCCATTAACTTTAATTTATAAAGTATGGGATTTCACTTATCCTAAACTTAACATATTGATGGTGCTGAAATATGGGATTTAAGCTATATCATGCTCTTTTCCTTCATTCTGTTGGAAGATGAAATTGGTACACATGTGAAAAGTATATCTTAAACCACAGTCATTGATTGTTGCAATCCAACTCATTCTGAATGTTTTTCTCTTGCATTGCCATTCTCTTGCATTTTCTTAATTAGGTTTGGCCTCTATTAGTAACTTTGAATTCCATACATTGAAGCATAGGGGAGTTGGCATGAGTGTAAAAATTGATGTTTTAACCGCTAGATATGTAAAAATTGACATTTTCTCTTGACATTTTAAGCATATAAATGTGCTTGAAAATCTTAAACCATAAAAAAATCTAAAGAGTTGTCCATATTTTCATACAAGGGTATAAGCTCTTTGTAACCGCTGCATTTATGTGCTACTGATTGGGAACGAGTTGGCGATTTATCTTTCTGAGTTTTTGATTCTACACTTCTGCCCTTTTTTGTCTTCATGCAATCAAATAAGCTTTTGAAGTGTATAGTTTTTTGCGGTTTTAAGACGAAGTTGAAATTTGTTTTGGTTTCTTTTCTTCTATAGAGCTGTTGAAATATCCTTTTGTTGATTGCAACGGGATAATTAGACGTTTTTTTACTCTCTTGATACTCACTGTGACATGAGATGAATATCTGTAATTCTGGAGTGTTTTTATTTTAAATTTTTCCTTAAAATTGTCAAATTTATGGCTTTTAGGACTGACTAAAAATTGTAGAAGACTATTTTTTACATGTTTAGCTTGTACAATGAATTTCTGCTTCTGATTTATCATATATAAGGCTGTTATTGTTCTGTTCCAAACAGGTTAACTAGACAGGGGCAAAATTGTTATTTTTTTAGAAACAGCCGCCCTACAGCTGTTTTCACACAACTGCAACAAACAACCAGTCAGAACTTCCTCGAAGAAGCTTTCCCACAACAATTTTACAGGCAGTACATTGCTAGCTAAAAAGTTTGGAAAGCTGCAGCTGCGCCAAACAGTGCTGAAATAGCTTTTTCTTATTGGCTAAGTGCTGCCAATTAATCATGCCACCTCAACGATTCATGATGTCTATAAATAACCCTCTATAGTTGAAGCCCTAAGGTATCCCATTCTTTCGATTTGCTGGCTCCTCCATCGCTTCGAGACTCGAGGATTTCTTCCTTCTCCGATCGTCTTAGCCGCGAGGATCTCTCTCATCCTCCGATCATTCGAGAGTAAGGATCTTCTCCTTCCTCCGATCATTCGGGCTGGATTTCTTTCTTTTTCCTCCGATCAAACCGCAAGAAACTTCAATTTGGTAAACCGAAACTTCTATTTATTTATTGGATTGCATATAATTGTTTAAAATTCTCTTTATTCATCCTTAATGTGTAGATCACATCCTTTAGGTTAGGATTCAATGTTTTTTTTTTATCTTATTTCGAGATTTAGAAAATAACCTAGGTAAAATCCATGTGTTCAACTCTTTGTTTGTAGTCGATTGTTGATTAGATGACTTTGCTTGTCTTGTTTCTTTTACTGTTGTACATAATATGAATTTTCCCTTCCCAAATCTCCCCTAAATCCTCGTTCTCCAGAATATTATTAATTCATCCCTATAATTTTATGGATTGACCTCCAACTAAGCTAACATAGATTTGATTCCATTGACTTCATCGCTTATGGATTTTCTTTCAGAAAATTTAATAGTCTTTTCTCCCATTCATTATCAACTTTGGTCTTTAAAAATTAAGATTATTAGCCTCCAAAGCTTGTTGCAGGTTGATTGATCACCTTATTAATAAATTAATATACTAAGGACGAAGTGCTTTGAAATAGTACACCATATGTATTAACTGATAGGAGAATCCTTTTCCTTACGATAGAATTTCCTTATAAATTACTTTCGATTGGTTATAAAAAGAAAAGAAGAACGAATTAAAGTTATTTGTTCTTTCATTGTTTCTCCTGGCCTCTCTTGATTTGTTTTTTAATAAAAAATCATGGTCATTCATTATTTTCTAGTTCTCATTATTTTCCCTGACTAAAATGAAGATTCACATCTTATTGTTGTTGAAAATTGATATTCTTGTTTCCACATGTATTTGATGTTCCCGTCCTGCTAATAGAACAGCCCATTAAATCTATCTAAAACTTGCTCAAATACTCCCATATTTTCTCAAAAAAACCTTAATGATCATCCATCTTTCTATGCAGAACTTGTATGAATCATCATTAGATTGTGTTATTGTTAGCACACTTATATTCAAGAGTTTTAGTTGCATAACAATGATTCTTATGAATTTATATATGTGATATCAGATTTTTGGATGTTTACATACATACCATTCAATACTTATATGTTGAAATGTATATTACTTTAAGATATTTACCATTATTAAAATTTTGAATATATTCACATATAACACTTGAACTGAAATATATGTATATGGATTTCCTTGATTGCAATGTTTTTACACTTATGATACCTAAACTATGAATGTATAAGTTCAGATTTTTTTAATATTTGAATTTATATGCATAATCCGTAGTTTTAAAATATGTATATGTATGTTTTCTTGATTCTTAGGTGCATGCTTAATATCTAAATCTAAAAGCGTGAGACTTACAGATTTTATGAGATTTCAGTATATTTAGATATCTAACACTTCAAATCTAAAATATACATGATCTCTTTAAATTATGGTGTATTTACATGTATGGCACTGAAAATTTGATGAATAATTTTAGATTTTATACTTCTGATGTAATTACATACATAACATTTCATTCCATAAAATATGTGCTTCCAATTGGTCTAATACCATGTGTGATATGTTCTTCTATTAAAACATATATGTATGGATTGTTTACTCCTAATATATTTACATACTTTGCTTAAATTCAAACATAAGCTTGCTGATCTTGTTTATTAACTAGTGTATTTATATACAATATTTAATTTTGATAATAAACTTACAAATTTACTATAATTCAAAATGTTTACCCTAATAAAACTTAAATCTGGATGTGGCTTTGATAATTTGTATGAAACTCTATATATATTTACATATATTATATCTAAATTTGAATATGAAACTTCAGATATTTAAACTCTTAGATACTTACATATACAATACCTAAAATTTAAATGAACTTTTATATTTTCAAATCATGAAATAGTTATATATTTATTACCCAAACTAAAAACGGAGTACACATCTTTTTGTAATTCCTAATTTATTTACATATATAACATCTAAACTTTAAATAAGTACCGAAATCACATAAAGTTTGATGGATGTATATATATAATACATGAATTCTGAAGTTTATATCTCCATAATGCTCTTTTGTCTAAAATATTTACAATATATTACCTAAACTTTAAAGTATATATGCATATTATTTCATGTTTGAGTATTTACATACATAATGTTTAAATTTTAGAAATCTAGACAGTTTTTTTTTTATATTCTTATGTATTTCAATACAGATTTTTTTTTTAAGATTCTTGTGTATTTACAGATATAACATTTATACTTTAAACTGATCTCACAGATTTCAAACCCTTAAGTATTTGCATAACTAAATTATAAGTATATTTTGCTGTTTTTGTTTTTGTTTTTCAAATCTTTATCTATCTATCTAAAATCTAAATATATGTTCATAGTTTTAAGTACTTATATTTACGATACCTAAATTCTAAATATAGGTTTACTGATTTTCACAAATCCTGATTTATTTCTATAGGTAACACTTAAATCTAAATATATATGTGCAGTTACTGTTATCATTGATTTTGCTATACCTCTCATTCGCATAAAAACTATAACCTAAAAATCATACAACTCTTATATTTTACTTTTCTTCATTAAATTATATAACATTAAAAAAATGAAATATATTAACAAGTTTATATTAAACTATCATCATATATTCTTAATTCATAAAGGGGCATTTTTATGTTTTTAGTATCGAAGAATATGTATTGTTATTTAAAGACAATTTATTTTTTGAGAGTTTCTGTATTCTGATCCTTTGGTTTTATAAACCTAATCCTGCAGTACTGGTTATGATTTATTTATCTGCTTAATGTGTAAATCTTCTTGTTAGTTTTATCACCCGATGTAAGTTCTGAAATCCCTATTTATTTGCAAGTCCTGATTAGTTAAGAGAAGAGAGTTTGGATATAGGTTCTTAGACTGTAATATGGATTGTATTATTAAATTCTTAGACCGTAATATTGCTATATAAAGACAATTTATTTTTTATGTGTTTCTGTAGTCTGATCCTTTAGTATTATAAGCCTTCATTCCACCTAATCCTGCAATACTGGTTACGATTTATTTCTCTGCTTAATGTGTAAATCATCTTAGTTTTATTACCCGATTTAGTAATTATGCAAGTTCTAAAATTCCTATTTATCTGCGAATCCTGATATGGTTAAGAGAAGAGAGTTTGGATATAGGGTTCTTAGACGGTAATATCGATTGCATTATTAAATTTTGTTAATACTCTAACCTTTGGGCAGTCTGATCCATTTTACTTAGTCTACCTTAGTTGGAACAAGTAAAATTTCAATTTTTCAGGGCATATTTAGTCATAATTTCAGTATTATTGTAATATTCTTTTATTTGGTTTGAATTTCTTATTTATGCGTCTCTGTTTATGCCATTTTTTCTAAAGATTCAGATGGTTATTTTATTATTTTTTTTCTAGGCTTCTGTTTGGGTGACATTAGCTAGAAATTGAAAATCTCTGGTGCATGCAATGCTTATTTGGCTCGTGTAACTGAAGTTACATAATAATTCTTGCTGGTCGTCTACCCTTTTTTCTTTAATTTTTTGTGGCACTTTCTATTATTTCAATTTGTCCACAATTTGACTTGAGACCTCTTCACTTTATATGTTACAGATTTGAAGTATTTGTATGTTTTTTTCCTTATCTATGACTTTTTTATTTAATCACTCCTGATTTTATTTTATGCAATGGTTTGATAGAATATTACTCTGCAGTAACGCCATACTAATTTTTGTAAGGGTCTTAATCATTTGGTTCTTGCTTATTCCAATGATTTTAAAGACGTTATGTTAATGCTTTCAAAATTCAGGTTGCCTGGATGCCTCCTCCTGCATTTTTATGTGATTTTTTTTCTTGTTGGCGCCTTTATGAAAATTATTTTAGTGTGTGTTCTTCTCACAAACAAGCTTGCAATAGAGTATAGTTTTTGGGTGAATATCAGTAGGTGCTAAAAAGGTTTTGTTGTATGTGTTCTAGTAATAGTTCTAGCAAGAAAATTGAGAGCACTATGTCATTGAGAAATTGAAACATATATTCTTTATTAAAGAGACAAATTGCCTATTCACTTATCAGCTCCAGCAAAAACATTTATCTAAAATGGATATTTTTTTGATGATACCGTGCCATATTGCACCCTTAGGTTGAACAACTCTGTCACGACAGCTAGCTTGTTACATTTGCAACCATTTATATTTGTTTCCATGTTAACCACAAATCTCCATTTTATTTAATGTTGTAGTTATTTATATATGAATGTTACTGAGTTGCTGAAATTGTTTCTTGATAATCATTAGCATCACCTTTTTAAAAATGCTTATTTGTTTGTGTGTGTGTCAGAATCTGTGATTTCTTTCGTTTCAAGTCATTTTTTTTATAACGTTATTAATTTCCTGAAGTAAATGTGAATTGATTTGGGTTGGGCCATTCATGTCAACAACATCTAATGTTACATGCCATGGCGCATGGGGCACATTTGCATTTTGCGTTATGGGGGGCTAAAATGGCGCACACTATTTGTGCTCTTATTAAGCAGTGCTACGTAGTGTATTGCCCCTATGGTGCATGTTAATTTCAATATTATGCTTAATTTATTTATTTTGTATAATTAATTATTAGTTTAATTTTCATTAATTGGGGTTTATGGTTTTATTTTAGTTTATGAAATCAAACCATATAATTTAGAGAGTTCTAGACATTGTCGCCCCATCTCACTTGCTTAGCTCTCTCTCTCTCTCTCTCCACCCTCCACCTACCAATCTTGTCTAAGAGCTTCCATGTGTGACTTGCTTAGCCGATCATTGTAGTGTTGATGCATGCTTACCGATCTTACATCTCAAATGATGCAGATGTGTGTTTAGGGTTTAGGACGTAGCAATCAACTTGCTTCATACCTTCTTTGATGCCCTCAATTGCTTGGTAAGGGCTTTTGGGGTTTTGAAAATTTTTTGAAGCAGCCGTTCTTTCTTCGGTTTTATTAACATTAAACATTCTCATATGTGTTAATTTCATAAGTTGATTGAATTTATTTACTAATTTACTAGCAAACCCTTTTGAAGATTTTTCTTTTCTTATTTTGTCTATTCGATTGTAAAATAATGGGCTTGAAATGAACTTTCATATTGTTTTTTTTTTAAAACTAGGATCAAGTAGTGCATGAATTGTTAGGTTTCAAATTTCTAATGATTGAAGTGCTAAAATATTACGTCTTAAACAATTAGAAGAATAAACAAAATCATTTGATGTTAATCATGTGAATTTTAAATTTCTAATGATTTTCTGAGGTGTGGCTTTCAAAATCTTATTAAATTTTTTTCTTTTTTATGCCATCAATTTCATCAATTTGTTTGAGACATTGAGCCCTTGATTCTTAGCATTACTTAGATTTTTTTAATCATTGCATGATGGCTTATTTCGATTTAGTACTCTTTCATATCTTGTTGTGTTTCATTCATAATTTTAATATTTTTTTTCTATAATTAAAATTGTATGGGCCACAATATGTACTATTCATTGTGGTTACATGTGGTATTTTGCACTATGGTGCACTATTTATCATTGATAAGCATGGTGGTTTTGAAGTTTTCAATTGTTAATACATGCTTGACCTTTCTACTGTATACTAGTTACGAGTGACTTTCAAAAATCTTATTAAATTTTCTTTTCTTTTTTTTTTGTCATCAATTTTATCATTTTCATCAATTTGTTTGAGACATTGAACACTTGAACCTTAGCATCACTTTTTTTTTTCATTACATGATGGCTTTTTTTGATTTTGTACTCTTTCATATTTAGTTGCATTTCATTCATATTTTTAGTATTTTGTTCTATAATTAAAATAGTATGGGCCACAATATGTACTATTCATTGTTGTTACCTGTGGTGTTTTGCACTATGGTGCACTATTTATCACCGATAATCATGGTGGTTTTGAAGTCTTCAATTGCTAAGACATGCTTGATCTTTCTACTCTATAAATCTAATTACAAGTGGCTTTCAAAAAGCATATTAATTTTTTTTTTCTTTTTTTATGTCATCAATTTTCGAACTGAAGGAGGATTGATCAAATATTTTCTTATTTCTGTTGTTTTACATCAGGGACCGGATTTAAGCCCATATCTTTTTGCTTTAGTTATGGATGGTCTTACTAGACATTTACAAGAGGATGTACCTTGGTGTATGCTTTTTACTGATGATATCCTTCTCGTGGATATGATGAGAGAAAAAGCCTATGAAAAACTTGAATTATGGAGGTCTACATTAGATTCTAAGGGCCTTCATTTGAGTAGAACTGAAATTGAATACATGGAATGTAATTTTTGTAATAGTAACTCTAGTGACATAAGTGTAAATTTGGTTGATCAAATTATTAAAATGTGTGAACGATTTAGATATCTCGGGTCTATTGTTTAAAGCGATGGTGATATAGATGGGGATGTTAATAGTAGAATTAAAGTTGGTTGGTTGAAGTGGAGGAATGCTTCGGGCCTATTGTGTGATAGAAAAATACCGCTTAGATTGAAAGGAAAATTTTATATGATGGTGGTGAGACCTGCAATGTTTTATGGTGCTGAATGTTGGTCTTTAAAAGAAAAACATAATACTAAGTTAAGTGTTGTCGAGATGAGAATGATTAGGTGGATGTGTGGCTTTACACTTAGAGATAAAATGCAAAATGAATATATCCGTGGAAGGGTTGGTGTAGCTCCAGTGACTGAAAAAATTAGAGAGAGTCGTCTTAGATGGTTTGGTCACAGTAAACGTCGACCATCTGATGATCTGATTAGGAGAGTAGATGTTTTAGATTCAACTTATGTTAAGAAAGGCAGAGGTAGACCTAGGAAGACTTGGGCTTATTGTATAACAAATGATCTTAATTTATTAGAATTAAATGAAAATATGACACTAAATAAGATGCAATGGAGAAAAAAGATTCATGTAGCCGACTTCACTGAGTGGAATTAAGGCTTTGTTGTTGTTTATGTCATCAATTGTTTGAGACATTGAGCACTTAAACCTTAGCATCACTTCGATTTTTTTCATTACATGATGGCTTATTTCGATTTGGTACTCTTTCATATTTATTTGCGTTTCATTCATATTTTTAGTATTTTTCATTCATATAATTAAAATACTACTATTCAATGTGGTTACATGTGGTATTTTGCACT
This sequence comes from Papilionanthe hookeriana x Papilionanthe teres, assembly GCA_022702705.1. Classification (NCBI taxonomy): domain Eukaryota; kingdom Viridiplantae; phylum Streptophyta; class Magnoliopsida; order Asparagales; family Orchidaceae; genus Papilionanthe; species Papilionanthe hookeriana x Papilionanthe teres. The sequence continues at coordinate 144,073,746 of CM040421.1, forward strand.
ATGGTGCACTATTTATCATTGATAAGCATGATGGTTTTGAAGTCTTCAATTTTTAAGACATGCTTGATCTTTCTATTCTCTATAAACCTAATTACTAGTGGCTTTCAAAAAGCTTATTAATTTTTTTTTCTTGTTTTATGTCATCAATTTTATCAATTCATCAATTTGTTTGAGACATTGAACACTTGAACCTTAGCATCACTTGATTTTATTTCATTACATGTTGTCTTATTTCGATTTAGTGCTCTTTCATATTTAGTTGCGCTTCATTCGTATTTTTAATATTTTGTTCTATAATTAAAATAGCACTATTCATTGTGGTTACATGTGATATTTTTCACTACGGTGCACCATTTAACATTGATAAGCATGGTGGTTTTGAAGACTTCCATTGTCAAGACATGCTTGATTTTTCTACTCTCTATAAATCTAATTACGAATTGGAGTCATTAATATATCTAATGTTATATTCCTTTCTTTTTCAATATATTTACTTTATTTTATCTTTATATAGTAGAATATTAATATTTCATGTATAACAATTCACAAATGATGAGCAAAATGGTATTTTAAAGATTATTTCCCTTACAAAGCATATCATGAAGTTGAGCTCCTTGAACATCATCATTATCAATAGCTTATTCTAACCATTTGGAGTGGACTTCATGAGTCCGTGTGTATGAAAATGTTTTTTTAATGGTTCTTAATTATTAATAACAAATGTTATTTCATGATTTCAACTCAATATCATTTTCTTTAATTCATAAATCTTTTATTTAAAAAAATGATAGTATTAGTTCTTTTATTATTCGTTTTGTGGTTATATTACTGTGTTTTTTTAATAATTTGTTTAATATATATAATTGTTTTACATTGTTTCTTTTGAATAAATTTATGATAGTACAAATACGCCATAATAATAATATTCTTGATTATGTCATTACCTATTTTAATTTTAGGAGCTTGTAATTAATGTAAACTTTCTGATGTTTTTAAAGTAGCTAGACACCCTCAAGTAGACACCCTCAATTTGAAATAGATGTTGTCAGTATTTGTACTGCTCAAAGTAGGAAAAAATATGCTTCTATACTATATGCGAAGCATTAGTTTAGATATTTTCTGTAGAATGTGTAATTAGATCGTGTGATGCTCGAAAATTTTTTCTACGGTTTTATCCACCGGTGTTGTCTACCAAATGTTCAGTCAGTACTTAGGCTGACCTTCCTATGAATATTGGTTGTTTATGCAGATTCATATTTTGGCAACTACTATAAAGTTCATTGTTGGACCTTGCATATCTTTCGAAGTGGAGGTTGTCAGGAGTAGTGTCTTTTATGTCTGAATTGGACTCTTTTGGTTTGGGATCAATTGGGCTGCTTGGAGAGTACCGTCCTAGAAATAGGAAAAAGCACACATGCTTTTCTGAAAAACTTGGTGGCATTCGTATTGGGACAAAAAGTGATTTTATATCAATCAAAAGTTGCCACTTTATGCAACATACTTTTTTTGAGATCTATCCCAAAGAAGCCTGCCTTCCGTGCTCTTTTACTGCTGATACCGTCTAGCACAACCTTGTTCTTATAGTGTCCTCTGCTGATGATGGCGTTCCAAAACATTGGTGCTGCCAACAGCGATGATGCCTTCTACAGGTATAAAATGCCCAAAATGATAACCAAAATTGAGGGTCGCGGAAATGGCATTAAAACCAATATAGTGAATATGGTTGATATTGCAAAAGCGTTGGCTAGGCCTGCTGCTTACACTACCAAGTACTTCGGTTGTGAGCTTGGAGCCCAGTCCAAATTTGATGATAAAACAGGCATTTCACTTGTCAATGGTGCTCATGACACTGCCAAATTAGCCGCTCTGCTCGAGAATTTCATTAAGAAGTATGTTCAATGCTATGGATGCGGCAACCCTGAAACTGAAATTATCATCACCAAGACCCAGATGATTACGATGAAGTGTGCTGCCTGTGGCTACATATCAGATGTGGATATGAGGGACAAGCTCACAACCTTTATTCTTAAGAACCCGCCTGAACAGAAGAAGGGATCAAAAGATAAGAAGGCAATGAGGAGGGCAGAGAAGGAGAGACTCAAGGAAGGAGAGGCTGCTGATGAAGAACAGAAGAAGTTGAAGAAAGAGGGAAATAAGAAGAGTAGTTCAAAGGAAGGTGTGGCATCAAAATCTACTGTTAAGAAGAAGGCTGCCAGCTCTGATGAGGAGCAAAACTCACCAAATGGGAGTCAGATTGATGACCATGATGATGAGGTGGCTGGTGATGAAGATGATGTCCAGTGGCAAACTGACACCTCTCTTGAAGCAGCTCACCATCGTATACAGGAACAGCTGAATGCTGTTACAGCTGAGATGGTCATGCTTTCAACTAACGAGGAAGAGAAACCGAAGGAAGAGAAGAAATCTGAATCCAACAAACCTAATGGGCCTGTACAGGAATCCAAGAAAGTCAGCACTCACGACAAGCTTGTTATGGAAATCAGAGGCAAGCTGGAAAACTGTTCCAAGCCAAGCGACCTTGCCACATTTGCCAAATCACTGGCTGGTTCTCCTCCGGAGGTCATGGATGCTCTCTTTGAAGCTCTCTTTGATGGGTCAGGGAAGGGGTTCGCCAAGCAAGTTGCCAAAAAGAAAAATTACATAACTGCTATAGTGCAGGAAGAGGGGGCACAGGTGCTTCTGCTTCATGCTATTGAGTCCTTTTGTAGTAAATGCAACGGGGATGCGGTTAAGGAGGTGGCTTTGGCTGCTAAAGTTCTATATGATGCAGACGTGCTTGAGGAAGAGTTTATTGTTCAGTGGTATCAGGAAGGCATCATAGGAGCAACAAAGAATTCTCAGATGTGGAAGAACATGAAACCTTTTATTGAGTGGCTGCAGAGTGCTGAGTCGGAGGAAGAGTAAGTTGGTTTTTCAAATTTAGTAGTCTGTTGTTATGATACTCTCTATTGGTGTTGTTTTATTGTGTGGTTTGTCTCGAGTGAAGTCTTTGCTTTTAATGTTGTTGCAGTACAAGTCTAGAGGTTATTTTTGAGTCCACAGTACCGCGTGTTTGGAGTCTAATTGGTACCGCTTATGGTTTTGTAGTTCTCGTTCTCGTCGTAAACTGTTTTGTATGCTGCCTACGTTCTATCTCGCGCATTAAAAATAAAATACGTGTTGTGTGATGATGTTCAATTTTGTTGTGCATGAAACTAGTCATTTTCTGTTTTTATTTTAAAAGGTGTTTCCTTCACATCTGGGGAGCTGCAAATTTAGGGTCCATTTGAGTTGGCAGGTGGCTGAAATCATACAAGTAATTATTGAATAATTGCTATAATAATTGTTTTATGGTTTGCAGTTTTTTTTTTTTTTTTTTTTTTTTGTTTCTTTTCAAGTGGTCATTTTCATGTTGCTATATTTTTTAGCACATTTGATTGGTAAGAGCTGTTTTGCACTATCAAAATTTCTTAAAAAGATAATGTGGCTGTCAGATGATAGTTGTCGACTAGCAAGGCAATAATTTAAAAAAGTTCTCAGCAGATAGACGTTAAGAAGGTTTGGATTACGTATGTTTTATACTCTCATTTTGTGTTTTATTTATGTTTTGATTTAACATAAAATATGGTTAGTGTGTTAAAGTAAAGATTGTTTTTAAAATTATTCAAATAAAGGGTGTTCCAAGTGTTTTAAAAGTCAGTTAATTTATTTTTAAAATAAAACACAAACTATATAAAAGTTATACTGAATTTGTTGATGGCACATCAAGTCTTAAGGTACAAAGGACTAGTAAAAATCCATGAAGCTCTTACATCAATGCATTGGGGAGGTTAGCAAAGGGAAAAATCAAACCGACGGCGGCCGAGTTTTGAATGACGTGAAGTCGTTGATTCAACATGCTTGACACAATATAATAAATGAGCTTCAACTTTTCGAGTTGTTTATTTTTTCAGTTGAATGACAGGTAGAAGGAACACAATTATTCCCTATAAATATCAAGTGGAGTTCCAATAGGTGAGACCTACACTCGTCAAGTATATGGCAGAGATGCCACAGAAAAGAAAGAGAAATGGAGGCTCAGCTACAAAGCTGAAAATGATATAAAAAAAGATCTATACCTATTTGGGTCAAGAGTTTTCAAACACCTTAAACACACTAGACAATCACCTAAGTAGAAAATCTATGATGGGCAAGTATGGTTGGAGAGCCACGGGACATGCAATATGAGTGCAAATATCTAAATCAGTCTTATGCATGAAGGCTCTATTATATGGCTTGGGGAATAGTAGCAACACTAGAAGTTGTTTTTCCATTCGCACGAATTCCTCCCTATCTAAATAGTATAAAGTGGAGAAAAAGTGACCATAAATGAGAGCCTTTATGAAAATGAATTAGAACCGACGCTACCCCGACATGAAATGATAGAGAGATTCCCTTAGAAAATATTTTCAAAATGGGAAGCTTTTGTTGATAAGTTAATTTTTAAAAAAACTGTAAGATAATAATTTTGAGAGCGGATGACATGATATCCCAGTTATTGTGCATTTCACTCGCATTGAAAGATTTCATGCTCAAAACTCAACGTCTCAAAAAAAAGATAATAATGAAAGGAAAACGTTGGGACAAATCAAAGTGATTGGAAATAGAGAGAATCTATGATATCACTGAGATAGTCCAAGTCATCATTGTTGTTATGTGGAGTAATTAGAGTTCAGAAGTAAGCTTGGAAAGGGCTCTCAAAAGTTTTCTTAAGAGTTATGTGCCAAGCATCGAGACAAATCCACAAACAAAGAGTGTACTTAAGCGATGAGTTGATTTTAAACCCATTATTAATAAATTGCAAAATCTATGGCGTTACTAAGCAAGTCTCAAGTCACTCTGTGATTGCGATTTGATAGTGGGCACCATAGTTAACCACATTATTGAATCCAAATCTGTCCAGGAGACATGTCTAAAAATAGAGCACCTGGAGGAGAGGGAGAGGGGGAGAGGGGGAGAGGGGGAGAGAGGGAGATGGGGGGGGGGGGGAGAGAGAGAGAGAGAGAGAGAGAGAGAGAGAGAGAGAGAGAGAGAGAGAGAGAGAGAGACGACAATTACACAGTAATGAACAGTAAATTTGTGTAACCTTTATTCAAGAAATGAATCCCCTATTTATAGGAATGGGTCACTGTAAAAATTACACACCACACCCCTAAAGTACATAGGTATGGCAAGGGTATTTTAGTTTATACATAAATCAGCCTGTGGGCCCATAGATGTGGTCAGACAGCCTTTAACCGGGTGGCCCTCGATCTGAGATGTTGTGACGCTGGCGGTTGTGAGGTCGACGATCATTAAGCCGGGCAGCTACAAAGGCATAAGACTATGAAACTAGGTAGTTGTTGGGCCTAGCGGCCATCTAGCCAGGTAGCTGTGAGGCCAAGCGGCTGGGCAGCTTCTTGATAATGTTTGCCTCAACCGTCTTGGAACTGGAGGATCCATTTCACTTTCTTAGTCTATCTGGGTTCAGAAAAGACGGATTTTTTTGAGTGGATCTGCTTAGATGGATTCTTCGAGCGGTGATATACTCTTTATCCGCCTAAGGTGCACTGTCTTTCCGACATGCATGGCTAGCTGGCCGAGTGTGTGCCCGCTTGGCCGCATCTCCTCTCCTGTCATCCACAAGATATCTTTGCAATTCTTGCTCACATTCTCGTTGTACATATTAAAGTTCTCTGATTTACTTACTCTTTGATAGCAACTGTTGTGATAAGAACAAGGAAATCTAGATTTTGAAACAACTTTATGGCATTCATGACTATTTAATGCACAATAATTAATCACTTACTGATTTCCATGCCAAATTAGTTATAAATGTGATATGGGCACTTCTATTTTGAGTGTTCTTTGAAATTCATCATCCGTATCCCTAGCGGTGAAGATAATGAAGGGAGAGAAGTTTTCAAAGTATGTTAGCGAGGAATCCCACACAGTAGTGTTCTTGGCTTTGAAGAAGATGATGAGGTCGAGCTCTAAGATCGAACGACTAGAAAATCTGTCTTTCTGAGATGAGGGCCCCTGACCCCGTAGTAGAAGTAGGGTCCTCTGACTCGAACAATGGGCGTTCAGTGGAAAGATCTTTGACAATTAAGGGAGGCTTCCGGGTGAGGAAACAACATGTGACAGGAAAAACCATCCAAAAGACGATCAGATGGACCAAACTGCTCCTCCTCCAATCCTTCTAGAGTTGAGGGAGGAACAGAGTCATGCACCTGCCTTCGACCTCTTACCGCTGGAAGTGCAGGTGGCTTATGAGATGGTAGTTGCTCCTGGCCCTTCAATAACTAGTGACTTTCAGCCCCTCTCTTAAACACCGCTAGTGGGAAATGAGTTTGGAGGAGAAATTTTCTCTTTAACCACCTTCGACATGGACCAGATGAAGGACCATCATTTAGTGGGAGCACCACTTAACCTCCCATTGAGCGAGGGGCTATCGAATTTGCTGTCACTGTGAATTCTGGATCCACTGAAGATCCCATGCGTCTTAGAAGGCTGCTCTATGATGAAACAACAGGCACGAATAAAGCAACCAACGTTCTGGGACCATTCAATTCAACTTAGGCTTCAATTCCTCAGGAGGGTGACCTCCTTCGTAACATGCGTATAAGGCTATTAGAGGAGGAGATAACTGCGGTTCAAACTCATGAATCTACTCTCCAAGAGGAGTTGTTGTCTCTGAAGGCTGAGTCAGCAGCCATCCAGGTGGAAGTTTTGATCTCCCGACTATTTGTTAAAATGAATAGAGTGGATAAAGTCAGAATAGGGGGATAAATAATGTTCAAGTGGCTATCTAAGTTGGGGTATGTCCCGACTGAGGCAGCGACTGATAGTTTTGTGTAGTTTCCTTCTTTCTAAATGATTGTAAGTAGATGAAAACATATGCAACAATATTTTATTTATTTATTTATTTATATATTTATATATATTAAAAGGATCCGTATTTGGCAGAGGCCCAAATACCGATTCTTTATGCGCTACAGCCTATGATGGAGGTCTGACGTCATGTGCTTATATATTCGAGAACCCCGCGCCATGGGAGATAGAAACCGTGACTCGAAGGGACATACGAGAGAACCCCGCCAACCAACGAACCTCACAACTCGAGGCATATATATATATATATATATATATATATATATATATATATATATATATAAAGATAGTTGATAGAGCCACCTCTCAAGGTCATGGTTGGACCCATGCGCCTAACCACTCGAGTACCACCCCTATATAGCGGGAGGGATTCGAACCCTACACCAAAGGTGACTTATAATGGACAATGTAGATGCTCCACCAACCGATCTAGGAATGCGGTGCATATATATATATATATATATATATATATATATATATATATATATATATATATATATATATATATATATATATATAATGGAAGATGGGGAAGAGAGAGAAGTTCCGCATTTTTAGGAAGGATTCTTGAGGTGATCATCGTTTTCTTTCATTTCGTTTTAGTCTTGATTGTTTGATCCTTGCTATTTCATTTCATCCACTCTCCCGATTTTGGTTTTCTTAATTTGGGTTCTAAATTTTCAAATTCGGGATTCTTGTTGATCTTTTCCTGGATTGAATTCAATCTGTTTTTGAATTCATTCTTCATTTTCTACTTGGTTGGTGTTTTTCTTGAATTCGGAGAGAGAAGCTCCGAATTTTAAGCTTCTGTTTGATATCTCGGTTCTTGAAATTCGCGTTCTCGAATTTCATATTTTTACTTGTCATGGCCGATTCCTCTTCTTTTGCTATTCCCGGCAAGACTTCTTTTGTGGATGTGGTTAATGCTCGCTGTAGATTTGATCGATAAGTTGGTTTTTCCCCATTGTTATCATGAGACTCGCTCGCGGGTAGGGGTAATTGCCCTTTTATCAAACAAGTTAGCAAGAAGGGAGGTAAACCCGCCTTGATTTTCACCGACTCGAACTTGCTTCTTTGGTGGAAGTTCATCAATTTACTCTTGTGGGGAAGTTTCAATATGGACACCCTAAGATGGAGAGAATAAGGAAATGTTTTGAAGATTTGAAGTTAGCCGGCTCATGGAAAGTTGGGTTGTTTGATGGAAGACACATAATGATAAAGCTTTCTAAAGAAGATGACTATGCCAATTTGTTCTCTAAAAAATTCTTGATGTTGGATGGTAAATATATGAAAATCTTGAAATGGTCTCCCGATTTTGATTCTAATCAAGAAGCTCCTATTATTCCAAGTTTGGTATAGAATTCCTAATCCGAAATTACAATTTTTCAATCACCAAGTGATATATGCTATTGGTATCGCATCGGGGAAACCTCTTAAATTGGATATCTCTACTTTCAATTTGTCTAGACCTTCTTTAGCAAGGATCCTTGTTGAAAGGGACATTACTCTTCCCGATGTTGAGGAAATTTGGCTTGGATCCCCTCATAATGGTTATTGGCAGCAATTAGTTATAGAACAAAGGCCCGCATATTGTGGTAATTGCAAGATGTTTGGTCATAATAAGGATAATCGTTATAGGATTCATCCTAATCTTAGGCCTATTGCCAAAATGAACAATTCTACCGAAGGCAAAATTATATCCGATGTAGTTCCCGCTGTACTCGCTGAATTACATATTGATGTTCCCGTCGTTGAAATGGGTCCTAAGGCTTCGCAGATATGAATACTCGGATTAACTGCTATCAATCCTCCCCGCTCGTTGTAATGGGGGCTATGGATTCTGTCGTTGATGTTCCCGCCGTTACTAGCGCGTTTTCCCTCAATTCCTAATGTGGTTTCTAATTTTAACCTATCTATATCCGATTCTGTAATTACCAATACATCCTTGTCAAGGATTCCTAAAGAAGATGTTCTCACCGATAATGAACCTCGTTACAAACATTCCCGTTTTGGAAGTGTTAGATCCCGTTGATAATTCGGGTTTACTTATGCGAAAGCTCTTATCCAATCCGAGAATTCTTCGACTTGGATAATGGAAGTACAGTTATGGATCCCGTTGGAAGTAATGTGAAACATTCAAATAATATACAATATAATTCAGCTTTAACTACCCCCATGCTCGTTGATTATCCTATATTTCGGAATGCTTCCCAAAATGAGTTAACGAACCTCCTTTCGATAATCTTGATTCAATTTGTTAATGAACTCAAGGATGATTGGTTGATCCAAAAGTCTAAAAAGAAAAAGAAAACTCGCTGATTTATCGGCCTTATCCGAATCCAACATTATCCCTTCTTCTTCTAGGCTTACTAGAAGTGGAAGAATTACTTCATGATTAAGTTCATATGTCGGAATATTAGGGGAGTGGCCAATCCCGGCTCCCTTAATAGAATTCCGAGTTTAAACGAGATTCACAAGTTCGGGTGATTGTGATTTTGGAACCCTTGGTGAAATCTAATTTTGGTAGATTCACCGTAAAGTTTCTCGGTTTTTCTTTTTTATCTAATTGTTCTAATAAGATCCGGATATTATATAGAAAAGAATTATTACCGAATGTTCTTCCGGATCATCCTCGGATTTTACATTTTCATTTTCGGATTGATCATTTTCAAGGTTTTGCATCATTTGTATATGCTCGCTTCTCTTCCAAATGATGATTGGACCTTTGGGATAAAATTCAAAAGATTAGTTCTACAATGTCCGAAGGTTGGATGGTGGGTGGAGATTTCAATTGCATTGCTCACCCTAGTGAGAAAAAAGGTGGCAGGAATCCCAATCTAAATGACATGTTAAAATTTACTCGGGACATTTATACCGCCAAGCTTATCGACATTGGTTTTCAAGGTTCTCCTTTCACTTGGAAGAGAGGTTCCTTATATGAAAGGCTTGATAGAATACTTGTTAATCAATCTTGGATTAACATGTTCCCTATCTCTAAAGTTAAACATCCGGCTAGAATGGGTTCCGATCATTCTCCATTGCTCATTTCGTTGTGCTCCTTTTTCGTGGTTAAAGTTAACTCTTTCGGATATCTCAATGTATGGTCCGAACACCCCGATTTCGATAAATTAATTGAGAGAAATTGGTGTGCTCCTCTAAATGGGTTTCCAAATCCTATTGTTAAATTGTGGCTTTTACGGAAAAGACTAGCTAAGGAACTTAAATCTTGGAACCTGGATCGTTTTTGGTAATATTCAACAAAAAGTCATTTCGCCGAGGCTATGGTTTCTGCTGTGGAGAAAGAGGTAGAGAATGGGAAGGTTTCGAACAACAATTAACTCGTTGCAATGGCCAACCTTAAAGTCGCTATTCATCAAGAGGAAGTTTTTCCGCAATGCAATCTGTCGCAAAATGGTTCCACCATGGGGACAAAAACTCCAAATTTTTTCATGCTATTATCAAACACGAAGAGCTCGTTAATACCATTCTTCAAATTAAGACATTGGATAATAGATGTCCGTTAAGTACTAAGGATATTGCAGAGAATGCTCGTTTCCCATTTCAAAGAATTATTTGTCGCCTGATGCCACCAAATCTAATCTTTTTCTGCTGCTATGTTTTTCGATTCGGGAACATCTCTCAATCTCTGGATTTAGTCGCTTCTCCTAATGACCATGAGATTTTTATTGCCATTAACTCTATGGAAAGTGATAAGATTGTTGGACCGGATGGGTTCACACTCGATTTTTATAAAAATTTCGGTATCTTATTAAATCGGATATTACTGCTGCTCGTGAAAAGTTTCTTCCATGGTATTCAATCGACTAAATATTTTGCTTCTTCTACTATAATTCCGATACCGAAGAATACTATGAAAGCTTCTTGGTCCGATTTTAGGCCAATTAGTTTAACTTCCACTTTTTCTAAGATCATAAGTAAGGTTATTGTGGCTGGATTACAACCATTGCTCAATGATTTAATTTCGGAAAATCAAGTCGCATTCTTAAAAGGGAGAAGTATTAGTGAGAATGTACTTTTGGCTCAAGAGCTTTTAAATGACTCGGACGGAAATTGTAGAGGCTCTAACATTATTTTTAAATTAGATTTGGCCAAGGCTTTTGATACAATTAGTTGGAAATTCATTATTGAGGTATTGGAGGCAAGGGGTTTCAAAGCCGATTTCTGCAATTTGATTTTTAAATGGCTTACCAACAATTACTATAGTGTTATGATAAATGGGGAATGCCATGGTTTTTTCTCTTCGGTAGAGGTATTAAACAAGGTGATCCTTTGTCACCTTACATTTTCATCCTTACTTTTGATTATTTATCAAGGATGTTAAATCAAATTCAGCTTATCTCATACATATACTCAATTTCAACATAGATCTTCACAACTAATCTCTCATCTTGCATATGCGATGATGTTATTGTGTTCTCTAATGGAAGTAAGCAATCCATCAAATGTTTAATGAAAACCTTGGCTATGTTTGAAAGTGTTTCCGGTATGCTCTTCAACAAACCAAAATGTCAATTTTTGAGCGAGCTCTAAAATCGGTATACCTAGTAAAAACTGGATTGTTGACTTTACTTGGTTTTAAGGAAGCTCATTTTCCTTTCGTTGTATTTGGGGTTTCCTTTGATTAAAGGAAGAAGGAAGTTAAGCCATTATGATGATATTGTTACCAAGATCTCTTCTCAAATTAATTGTTGGTCTAACATTTTTTTATCCAATGGAGGCGAATAACCCTTCTTAAGAGTATACTATCATCTTTTCCTCTTTACATTCTCCAAATGGTAAGAATGAAGAAGAGTACCCGAAGTTAATTTCAGTCATGTTCAATAAATTTTTATGGGAAGGTAATCACAAACAACTACATTGGACAAATTGGGACAAATTGTGTAAGCTTGTTGACTGTGGTGGTCTTGGGTTTAAAAGCTTTCAACATCTTAGCTTTTCTTTCTATTGAAAACGATGGCTTAGATTTAGAGCTAAAGATTCTCTTTGGTCTAAATTCATGCATAGCAAATATCGTTATAATACTCATCCTACTCAAGTGCAATACAAAGTGGGTGACTCTAGAACTTGGAAGGAATTGCTCGAAAGTGAGAATGGAAGTCGAAGATCTCTTTACTTGGGAGATTGGTAATGGCCAAATTAATTTTTGGTTTGATAAGTGGTTGTATGATGATTCCTTAGCTCATCTTTTTAATTCTTCTTCAAATATTAAAGCTGTTGCCGATTGTCTGGAAAGAGCATAAATGGAATACCGATATGCTTCAAACTCATCTACAGCTGAAATTATTAACAAAATTTTATCCATTCCTATTCAGATCGATAAGCAAGGATAAATTAATTCCCAAAAATCCTGCTAACCTGAGCTTATCTAAATTTTTTTATCAATCTTGTTTCAGTTGCGTAAGAATGATTGGGGAAATAAATTATGGAATAAATATATCACTCCATCCATGTCCTTCTTTTGTTGGAAGTTATTCAAGAAACTACTTCCTACCGATGATATTTTGAAGCTTAAAGGTCTTAGAGGACCTTCTATTTGTCCTTTTTGTCTTATTGAGGAGGAATCTTTATTCCATATCTTTCTTAATTGCAATCGGATTCAACAAATCTGGAAGGAGATTCTGTCCTTATTAGGAAAAAATGGAAACTTTTTAAGTGGTCATCTATTGATGCTTGTTGGCGAGGATTGGAAGGATTTGTCTTATTACTACATTCCTTTGGCTATTTTCTGGTTCATTTGGTTAGCTCGAAATGAAATCGGACATCTTAATGTCATGTTTTCTCGCTAAATCTATTATTTTAAATTGTTGGACCTATCTCGGTAAAGTGCAGAATTTAATTGCTCCTTCTCGGTCTCGAAGAAAAGGAAATTTGTTTTAGTACAATGGAAGACTCCTATGCATCCTTGGTTGAAGATTAATACGGATGGCGGCTTCAAATCTTCCTCTCATTGGAATTGGAGGTCTTTGCGGGGATCTTAAAGGAAAATGTCTATGGTTCTTTGTCGCCCCTATCATGGCTTGTTCCGCACTTGAAGCTGAAATTATTGCTGTCTTTTGGGGTTTAAAGATTGCTTGAAAAACCGAAGTTAAAATTTCTTCATTTTGAATTTGATTCCATGCTTTTGTTACGTGATTTTGACACGAAATCAGCAATACCTTGGTTCCTTCATATTTGGATAAAAAAGATCAAGTCTATCACTAATTCAATGCACATTATTTGGTCTCACATTTATAGAGAAGGAAATCGGCTCATAAATTGGCTTGCATCTACTCGCCTCTACTTCCTTTAATGTAATTTGTAGTTCGATATTTCTTGCTTTCCTTTATTTAGTTCTCTTGTACATGGGGACTTAATGAAGATTCCTCATGTTAGATGTACCAACTCTTCATCTTAATATAATATTATTATTGGTGCAAAAAAAAAAAAATATATATATATAAAATAAGAACTTTGCAAAAAATATATATATATATATATATATATGCAAAAAAAACAAAAAAGTTCATTCAAATATCAAAGTTGAGTACATCTGATAAAGGGGAACTTTAAAGAATCCCCCAAAAGTAAAAGCCTTAGAGACTCAAAAGGCTTTACAGTAAAAACTATATTCTTATGTAAAGCAGCATCTTTAACTAACCAGTTAGCAGTTTGGTTAGCCTCTCTAAAAATGTGAGTCCATTTAAGCTGGGTAAAATCAGTACAGGTAGGGAATGTTCTTAGGAAGTAAACCAAATTCCAAGGGGGGGACATAAATCCTTTCATGATATCAACCACCTGTTGTTTGTCAGATTCAAGCCATACATGTGAAAGTTTGAGTGCTTTGGCAGTTGTCAAGGCCCACAAAGCTGCCCATAATTCAGATTCCAAGGCTGAAGAGGATACCACAGGTGCCTGAAAGAACCACGAAGTTAGCCTAGGCACGTTTCTGCAACCGCACCAATACCAGATGAAGAATTTGTAAAGCTGCCATCAATATTGATCTTAACCCAAGGTTGAGGAGGAGGAGACCAATGCAGCAATGTCACTTTTCTTTTAGGTGGGGGAAAAGAGGCTGAGATTTTCTTTACATAGCTGCAGCAATTCACCACTGTAGACTGAATTGGATTGGTTTTATCTTCATATTTATCCTTGTTCCTTGCCATCCACAGGAACCAACAGATAATTAAGGGTATGTAGAACTCCTTCAACAGTCTCCAATCCTCCCAGCAAGCTTCAAAATTGACCCAATCATATCTGTGTCGTGGTATCTGCAGTTGATGAAGCACTTCTTTCCAAACCTATTTAGTAATAGAGCAGTGGAGGAAAACATGAGAGAAGGTTTCTTCCTGAGAATTACAAAGCCGACATCTGGAAGCGATTTTAAGCCCTTTGAGCTTCAGAATATCATCAAGGGGCAACAGTTTATGAAAAAGTCTCCAGCAGAAAAAAGACATGGAGGGGGTTATATTGTTGTGCCAAATCCTCTTCCCCAATCGGTAATGGATCCAATCCCTATATGATTAATGAATTGCCTTTTTAAAGGAGAGATGATTATCACATTTGAGGTGAAATTTATCAGGTCTATTAATGTCAATGGGTATAGACATAATTCTTTGAGCAGTATCTTCCTCAACAAAAACTTTCAATAAGTCAGAATTCCATTGTCCCTAGGTCCAGAAATCAGAAACAGTGAGCTGGGAGTTGTAATGAGTAGGGATTGGAAAGAGACCATCAGGCAGCCAGTTATCAAGAAAGAAATTGACCTTTCCATCTCCAATTTCCCAAAAAATGAATTGGTTAGCGGTGTCCTTGACCTTTAGCAAATTCTTCCAGTGTTTGGAGTCCCCCACTTTGGCTTGAACAATATTAGCATGGAGCTTCTTACAAGATTTCTCTTTAAGGAACTGAGCCCACATGGTATCTTGCTTCCGAACTTAATCCACTCGCTTACAATGGAAAAGATGGCTCATTTGTTTGAAACTTTTGAAGCCTAGCCCACCAGCTGTAGTAGGTTTACAAACTTTGTTCCATACAGTCCAATGAAGTTGTTTATGTTTTCCATCCCAAAGAAATTTATTAAAAGGTGTTTCTGACATTTTCTGTGTGCTCCTTTTCATGTTGACCATTTGCAGTGTATAAAGAGGGAAAGTAGATAAGATGCTTTTGAGTAAAGTTAGTCTCCCTTCATTGGATAAGAAGTTGTTTGTCCAGCAAGTGATAGCTGATGAGATCCTATTGATAACCTTATCATATTGGGATTGTCGTCTTCTGCCTTTGCTCAGTTGGACACCCAAGTATTTAATAGGGAGATCTGCGGTAGTGAAACCAGTAAACTCTTTTAACAATTTACTGTGTTTATAGTGCTTGCCTGCCAAAAACTGGCATTTCTGTTCATTTAATTTCAGACCAGCAACCTTGGACAGATGCTCCAGAATAAATAGAGTTCTCCTGACTGCTTGTTTACTTCCATTGGTAAAAAGAATTGCATCATCAACATAAGCCAGGTGGCTTATAATTTGGGAAGCACTATGTTTATAATGAAGATATGGGTAAGTATAGTGGGCATCATTCAGCAGTCTGGAAAAGTAATCAAACACCAGAATAAAGATTGTGGGGGATAAAGGATCCCCTTGTTTCAATCCTCTCCCAGCAGTGAAGAAGCCATTACTCTTGCCATTTACCAGAACACTATACCAAGCTCCAGAAGCCATCTCTGGATTAAATTACAAAAGGAAGGTTGGAAGCCTCTAGCCTTGAGAACCTGATCAACAAATGTCCAGCTGATTGAGTCACATGCCTTTTTCAAATCCAATTTCAGTATGAGGTTGTGTCCTCTGCGACTCTATCAAGATCCAACAAAAGTTCCCGAGCCGATAAGCAGTTGTCGGTGATATTCCTTCCCTACACAAAAGCTGATTGGTTAGGGCAAATAAGCTGATTAAGGTAAGGTTGAATCCTTCCCACCATGATCTTGCTAATAAGTTTGGTAAAGGTGTTAGTGAGGCTTATGGGTCTGAAATCACCCCAAGTTGATTTCTGTGTATCTTTGGGTATCAAAATAAGACTAGTTCCTGCAAAGTACTTAGGGATTTCAGCTCCAGAGAAGAAGGACTGAACAACATTGATCACATCAGTGCCCACTATATCCCATGCTGATAAATAGAAGGTAGAAGTGAAGCCATCGGGACCGACTTGTTTTATTTCCATCTATACTTTTGAGAGCATTAAGAATTTCAACTTCATCGGGTAGCATTGTCGGATTTAGTTGCTAAACTAACCGGACATCATCACGAGAACACCTCGACCTTGAAAGAATATGGAGAGGAAGGTTGAGCAGCTAGATTAGAGTTGAAATATCTCACAGAACTTTGGGAGATTAGCTGTGGGTCAGAGATCCAATTTCCATCAGCATCCTTGATTTTGAGAATGGCATTGTCTTCTATATTTTATCAAAGCATGGAAAAACTTTGCGTTTCTATCTCCATACAGTTGTTTATTAACAGCAGCTTTTTGTTTCAAAAACATTTCTTCTCTATCTAGAGTGTGTAACCGATGATTTTGTGCATTGATCAACTCCGAGTGTGAACTCCTCCCCGATCTTGTATAGCTTCCGAGCTCGAACCTTTGCATCGACTGTAGCACTTGTTGGAAAACATTACCAAAGCAATGTTTGTTCCACCATTTTAATTTAGATGTCACGACTTTTTGTAGATGCCAAAGTTTGACCATATAGTTAGGACGGTTGTTGTATGGAGTGACCCAGCGGATTTGACCACCTCCATAAAGCCGGGATGCAAGGTCCAAGCATTTAAAAATCTGAAGTTGGAAGGACCAGTATTGTTGCAAAAGGAGATCTGAATTAAAAGGGGGGAGTGATCTGAGGTTGTTCTATGTAAGTGGTGTACCTGTGTAATATTGAAAGTATTCAGCCAAGGGTCATATACCAGCATTTTGTCGATTCTTTCCAAGAGCTTGCCTCTCTGCCAAGTGAAGGGTGAGCCAAAGAAACCCAGGTCAAATAAACATGCCCTTGTGATATTTTGAGAGAAGGTTAGCTTAGTCTGAAGGTCTGGGCTTCTACCCCCCCCCCCCCCCCGATTTTTCATCGGGATCCTTGATACGATTGAAATCCCTCCTACTAACCAACTAGTTGTAATACCATGACTAAGGTCGATCAATTCGGACCATAAGGAGCTTCTATCATTTGGGAGCAACCGAGCATACACAAAGGTGTAGAATCCGGAAAAATGATCAAGACCAAGCCGAAGGTGCAAGAACTGGTAATTATCAACAACTATAGAAACACTGGAACTCCACTCTACTCGAATAACCAGATTTTGTTATTACAATTAGAGTGGAACCGAAAACTCGGGAGTTTTTAGTGAACTTCGAATATTTTTCTTCACCATGGGTTCCAAAACAGCTATTAACCATAGCTTATGAGTCCTGTTGAGGTGTAAAAGTCTAGTGAATGTGGCAGGACTGGCCACACCCCTGACATTCCAGCATAGAAAATTAATCATGGTGAAATGCTTTGCCAGCCCTAGTAAGCCTAGGGGCTGTAGAGCTTTCCAACCCAATTATGTTTGATGGAAACCAGGCCTCCTCCACATAATTTGCTACTCCAGTCAAGACAGCCTGAGTAGGAAGCTCAATGGGAGGAACTGGTGGAGTAATAAAAGTGTCCCCATCATCAGAACTAAGGGGTTGGTCTTTCTCCCAAGGGGGTCAAAATCCTGTCTATTTAGAGGTAAAGTTATATCTTCTTCATCAGATGGGTCTCTTATATCAATAGCTTGAGAAGAGAGGGGAACAAACTAAATCCCTGGTGAGGTATTTTCATGAATTGGATTGGACTTTTTGGCTGGCACCTCAGTAATTGCAGGGACAAAATTTGGTTCTCTAACTGAAGGCCCTGGGTCCTGTCTTGGTTTACTTAGGGCTGTGTCTACTTGGTTAACATTTGTAGCAGCTCTAGGGGGATCGGAATTCTGTCTAAGTGCTTGATTAGAGTTCATTGTGGTTGGATCAACTTGTTCTCGCTGTGCCCTTACCTTTAACATTATAAGGCCTCAACTCGGGATGAATCCTGAAGCATTGATCCATTGTATGACCAAAGATATGACGAGTGTTTGCAATAGAGGGGCTGGTACTCCACCACAATAGGCTGTCAGTACCCATTGTTTGCAGTACCCAACCAGACTCCATCTAGGTAGGACTATGTGATGTCTCTTTCCACTAAAAAACTTGCCTTAGAGATTCTTGTTACATTTGCTGAAGGAATATCCAATTTGAGAGGCCTTCCCATTGAATCAGCAATATCATAGATAATTTTATGATTATTGAAAGGTAACTTCAGATTGGGAAGACTGAACCAAACATGTACTATTGGTGGTTCCTTGGATGGATCAAAATCCAAAGTCCACTTGAGCAGCTTCATTGGCTTCCCCTCTATCATAATAACCTTCTTGGAGAAAACTTGGGCATAGTCTTCTTCCAAAGAGAGCTGTAACATAATGTGTCGGCTATCAAACACTCATATTTTCCAGCTGTCTAATAGTTTGAAGTCATCCATAGCCTTCCTAAGGATATCAAGTTTGGGATGTCCAAACTGAAATTTACCCACCAAAGTAAATTTATAAGGCTCAGAGAGTTTAGCCATCTCCTCCTCAGTAAAGATCAGAGCCAGCTTACCTGCCTTTTTGGTACAACGTTTGATGAACTCACATTCGGACTTGCCTTCAATGGCATCAAGGTAAAGCTGGGGAAAAACTAGTTTATCTCCAAGTGTGGCTCCCTCTTCTTTCCTTACTATAACTTCAGCAAAGGTTCCTCTTCCCACAAAGTTTGGGTCAGCCTTAGTTAAATCAAAGGCCATAACCTAATGTAACGATAACTCCACCAAATTCAAAAAAAGTCAAGCCCGGGAAGAAATAAAAGTCTTCCCCAGCCAAGAAATGCAGAGAGAATTAGAAAGGGAGGCAAGAAAATTTGCACAGCCACCAAAAAGTGCCTCAAACACCACCAGGAAGCTGTAGCCTCCAGCCAAACCATTACCCTGTCCATGGAAACCCTAGCAGAGCACCTTCAGCCGCCAACATCTTATATATATATATATATATATATATATATATATATATATATATATTATTGTTACTTAATATTTATATATGCATGTTTTTATGTGTTTATTGGCTCATTCATATGCATATTTGATTTAACTCTTTTTCCATGTTTTGATGTGAAGAAAAGACTATATTGCCCTTTATGGCTTTCAACTTCTTCTGTATGTTATAAGTCTCGCAACTTTCAACTTCTTCTGTATGTTATAAGTCTCGCAACACAAACGTTCGACTCTTTATGTTTAGTCTCCCCTATTTTGTGCAATGATTGTCCTCTCCCTTTGTATCAGCATCATGGCTCCTATTTTTTCCAAAGTCTTCAGTATAAACTCACCGAGAGTGTCGTTGGTCATCTCACAGAGGCAAGCGTTGGCATTATTCATATCATTTTCCTTTGGGTTGTATGCCTTGATCTGAACAGCTATAAAAAGGGAAACATCAACATCAGATTATGAAGAAAGCTTAGTCGTGTACGTAGATCAATTTAGGTACGAGTTGAGGCTACCATTTTGCAGTGAGATGTGGTCCGTTCTCAACAGTACAGTATCATCCCTGTGCAAGTCATGCCAAACTTGATCGCTATCATAATAACCTTCATCATCTACATCTGGCAGGTGGAGATCCCGTGGTCGATAGAGCTGTTCATGGACTTCTTCGGTTCCAAGGTCGACTGGGACGACTATGCCGTGTTCTTGTTTGGCCCCAAACTCTGGGTGTTAGGAGTCAACAAAAAGATAAAGGATAAGTGGTCTAAGTTCATGATCTCCACTCATCAACGAGGCTGGGTGATTTGCATCTGGCCCACTAGCAAGGAGGTGGTGAGTCTGAAGATGCTTCCATAAGATATTTGTGTTTATGCCAGTATTATTGAGGGAGCAACCACTCCATATTCCAATTTATCGAACGGGATGTTGTCAATAGAATCTTATGTCCTGAGGGTTATGGGGACATGACCAAGAGTCCTTGGGAGGAATCAAATGATTGGGAGAAGAAAGAGATCAAGACCGTAGTGGCGAAGGCCAAAGAGAAGAAACATAGGGAGAAGAATCCTTTACAGTGGGAGGACCCCGCCCCTCAGTTGAGGAAGCCTTCAGGAAAGTTTGGACCTGGTAAGAAATATGGATCCTATGTTTCTCACTTCTTCTCTTCTTTGATTTTTTTTTATTATTTGGTTAAGCGGGTACAGGACCTTGGGTGCACCTCAGGTGACTTTGTCCAAAACTTCAGGGACGCAGGAGTCGGACAAGCCTGGAGAGGACAAAGTCGATAGTGGTGGAAGATCAGTGGTAGTTTAGATTTTTGTATATGCTTTTTGTTTTTATTTTTATTGGTTTGAAAAATTTTGGACACTGTCCAACCATGCTGGGCCGATGACTATTCATGTATTCAGAAAAAAGCTTTGTACATATTTTTAAAGTAATGAATAAAAATTTTCCCACATCTCATTCCTCTTATCATCTTTCTCATTTTGTTTGTTTATATGGGTTGCACTTCTCCGACTGAGATAGTTTGTGGATATGAGAATGAATGATTTAAGTAGGTCATGAGTCTAGTGTTGCATCCAGTCTGTGCTCTCGGTCCTACAATCTTGCCTTCCAATCATAGTTTCTGAATTAAGGTTGGACATGGTATCATGTCACTGCGGTCTTATTAATTCTTGATTCGGACTAGGTCGACCCCCCTTAGCGCCACAACCGGTTGACTTCATCATTTTAGTGTGGCCAGATGATCTTGTCGCCACAGTCTGTTGGTCTTCATTTGGTATTCAATAGGGCAACCTTGTCTCTATGGTTGATAGTTTTCATGTCCCGAGTAGGAAAAAGGGAACTTATCCCCGCGCTCTGTCACTCTTCATTTGGCTGGCAGGATGGGGCGAACTTGGTGCCATGGTCCTCTAATTTTCATTTGTTGCTCAGGTGGTGATCTTGATGCCACAACTGAACATTTTCATTTCACAGGTGAGACACGACGATCTTGGCACCGCGGTCCACTGATCTTCATTTGGTGCTTAGTGAGACGTTCTTTGCTCCATGACATTTTGTGTGTGTGTATATGTGTCATGGTCCACCAATCTTCGTTTGGTGCTCATCCAAGTGAACTTGGCACCACGACTGACTATCTTTATTTTGTGACCAAGACTAGCTATCTTGGCGTTGCGATTCGTTCGTCTTCACTTGGTGCTCTACCTGGCGATCTCGACGCCACAGTTGTCCATATTCATTTCGTGAGCGTGATGGGGTGAGCTTGGCTTCGCAGTCTGCCGGTCATTACTTGGTGTTTAGCCAGGAGATCTTGGCGCCACAATTAGCTAACTTCCTTTTATCGGCAGGATATGGTGATCTTGGCGCCGCAATCTGCTGGTATTCACTTGGTGCTCAATTGGACGATCTTAGTGCCATTGATGGTTGTCTTCATTTCTTGTGTTTTTTGTGGGTGTGTCGTTGACTCCCTGTTTTATCCCAGTTCCCTGAGCATTTTTCAAACCTAATAATTTTGGATATTTGATACACCAAAAAATATATAGTATTTTTATACACATTTTTCTACCTATTTTTAATAATATTGCACTTTAATGGAAGGAATTTTGTGTATTTTTCTTGCAGGTATGATTAAATAGATAAATGTGATGAAAGGAGTGAAAAAGTATCAAAATTAGAGAAAAAATGAAGAAAGGCACAATATTGATCTGTGGCGGCTAAGCGCTTAGACCTGCGCTTACACGCCAGAGCCCCGTGGCTATGTGCCTAGACCTGGAGCTTACACGCCAGAGCCCCGTGGCTATGTGCCTAGACCTAGAGCTTCTAGACCTGCGCTTACATGCCAGAGCCCCGTGGCTATATGCCTAGACCTGGAGCTTACAAGCTAGAAGACTCGTGGCTAAGCGTCGAGACCTCACGCTTACGCACAAAAGTTACTAAAGAGGAGTTAATTAATTTTTTGTGCCATTTTGAAGAGGTGTTTGAGGAATCTCTTGGTAAAAATGTAGGTAACTCCCTATTGGCACCAAAATTAATTCAAATTACTCTTGAATGGATGTATCTCTTGGATGATTCAATGAATATGGACGCATTTTGAAGAGATACGAAGGCACCTGTTGGAAAAGTATAAAATGAATACTTGAAAATCAGAATAAGGGGGGAGAAAATAGAGAGTAATTAAGAGAGTAAATTTAGAGAGTAGTGAGTTTTACTATTGTGGTTATTGTAGAGTGTGTAGTTAGTGTAGGAGAGTTCTTTCATTAAAATACCACTCCACTTCATCTCACCATTTCTACTTAAATATAGTTTGTATTAGGATTAGATAAGAGAATTGGAGTCCTCAGAGTTGGGCACCAACCTCTAAGGAGTATTGTAAGGAAAAGCAAAGTTTTCAAAGGAACTTTAAGAGTTCGGTGGAGAGGATTTACAGATAAGTCTTTATCTTTGTTATCACATTTGTTTTTTAATTACGACTTATTATGTTTTCACTATGATTTCTACTTTTAAACCAAGTTGTGATTGTATTTTCTCCATGAATTCTGAGTAGCTTTATTTATCTTTTTCCTTAATATGATGAAGTAATAAAGTTATGGAAGTATGTTGTGTGAAGTATAGGAATTCAATATTGGAATAAGTTGTGATGGTTCAAAACATTGGACTTCATTTACTTCTTGATTTGGCCAATTAAGATGTTAAAATATGTTGTGAGAACATGTAAGCACATGTATGATATTGTCTCAGTCAACAATTAGAAAGAATCACATGAAATTATATGGGTGAGAAAGTAATCATATGGTTGAGTGCAAATAAATAAGGAGATGTACTTTGATGGGTGTAGAATTAGAGGACTTTAGAGTGACAAGCTAAAGCCCTCAATTTGATTTATTGTTTTATGTTTTGATACAAGATGTTAGCCCCTAGGTGGAGGGAATCGAGTAGAGTGAGAGCTAGTATATTTCCTGCCTAATGACCTGATATAAATATATGCGTACTAAAATCTTCTTCCCCGACAACGATGCCAAAAACTTGACCAGAAGTTCTCTGAAGATCAACGTACTAATTAATGCTTTCCAAATATATGTTATAAATAATAATAACGACTAGTGTATATAAATATAATTTTATGGAAAATATTTTACACACTAGGGGTTCTACGCAAGTATACGTATCGTTTCAAGTAATATAGGGCTTTGAAACAAAGACCCCGATATCGATCCCACGAGGAGAGAGTTATAAATCTTTAATTATTTTTATTTTAAAGTATTTCTTTTATAATTTTTAATTTACTAGATGCAATAATAAAACATGAATAAAATAATTGATGTAAATAGCAATAAGAAAGCAACTTTCTCCCTTTCAATTAATCCAAGATTTTCTAAGGTAATGATAATATTCGTGGAGAATATAAATTTATGGTATTGTGCCAAATAGAAGCATTCATATTCTTTACCCTTTCGATCCAGTGCAGAGAACATTAGGCAGCTTTATAGATTAGGTCGGATGTATTATTAGTAGAATGGGTTAATCTAGGCTCACACTACTAGATGACTAAGGGTGGCTATGGTCGGCCCTACTAGTGACCCTTTCCTTTTCTATAAACCAAATCACAAGAATTTAGTCTGCCACTCTAAAAACTTATCAATTCTACGCCCATTATATAATATCTTCCTATTTATTTGCACTTCACCTTGAATAACTCGCACAAGGCCTTCGACTACCCAAGGATTCATGTGATATCTACAAGTTAAGAATTCATCTCCTTCTAGGTCTCAAAACTCTTCAACAGGTTTTAACAATTTAAATGGCCAATTTAAATAGTAAATTAAGAACCGGTATTAATATCATCACAATGTTATGAAATTATATGATTTTTAATTCTCTAACCAATTTTGTACTATCTTATTTATCTTTTCAAATTTGAAAGGAGAAATTAAAGTAACAACTCAGAACACATTGAAATTAAATAACAAAACATAATAAATAAACTTTGAATCAAAATAAAAATACTTATCTCAGATGTTTCTCCTACTGAACTTCTGATTCCTACTGACTCCACGGCGTAATGAACTACAGATGCACCAACTCTTTCAAACTCTGAATACCAACTCTAAAATAAACTCACTAATTTATGAAGGAATGTAAAAAGGTGGCCCTAATATGATCTCTCTAATTCTCTCTCTAGATTGGACTCTAGATAGGGAGGGGTAGATGGGGCGTTTTTCTCTGAAGGAATACCCTCCTATTTATAGGCTTCAAGGGTTGCCTCAAGGCACCTCTTCAAAATGTGCCCACATTCAATGAATCTTCTAGAAGGTGTGTCTGGCGCCTAGGAGACCAGAATCTGGCGCCTAGGCACCGGACACCGAGTCCAGTTCTTCGCACCTCTTCACTTTGGATCACACCTCTTCGCGATTAAAACCGTTTTGAAGTGTCCAAATACATTGTATCACATGTCCTATAAACAAGGAACAACTGTTAGTCTTCTAGAAGGTCCAATAACCGCTCACACTGTCAAAATAACTGCCCAAAAGTCGTCAAAAACTTAATAGTTTTCTATATTGAGCTGGCGCTTAGGCGCCGGACTCTGGGGCCTAGGCGCCAGGCCAGTAATTTTGACAATTTTGCATTTTGGCTCTATTTTTGCTCCTTTTTGCTCCTTTTTCATATTTTTCTCCTTCTTGAACATTTTTGTATCACCTATATCCAAAAACACAAAAATACCTTTCATTAAAGCATAATATCCTTAAAATTTAATAAAAATCAAGGCATAAAAATATGTATTTTTTTCTTAGATCAAAATCCCTCAAACTTAAACGTTACTTTTCCTCAGGTAACCCTTTTCACTATATAAAATGTATAACATTTGGAATAAAAAGGTAAATATTTAATACTCTTTATGATTTTTGATTTTATAAAGGCTTTAGTAAATCATTAACAAAATTTCACTAACTAAGTTTAATTTTAAGAATTTAAAGAATATTCTAACTACCAAATCATAAGACTTCAAAAATTTTTCATTCACTTCGAAAATAATTGTAGTTTATTATATTAAGATCACATAAATTATTCACAAGAAAAAGATCTTCATGAAATTCTTTTCTAATAAAAATACATGCATAAAAATTAAGTAATAAATGTAATAAGTTTTCTTTTTATAAGTTAATTCAAGTGAAGCCAATTTTTGATTAGGCATTTCCTCAAGCTTCTCCTCTCTTTTTTTTTGAAGAGAGGATTACTGTATTTGGATAGCCTATTAATGGTTTTGAACTTCACTATCCTTAACTTATATTTTCAAACTTATACACTTTCACTTAATTATTATAACATAAATAGATTTCAAAAAGAATTTCAATCTATTCTTTTTCGAGTTATAATTTTTTATTTCTTAATACTTCTAAAATTCAATTATCTCTACTATGAATAGAAAAATTTCTTAATCTTATTCTTCTTTAAGTTGAATAATTCTATTCTTAAAATCAATCAAAGTTATTAAAATTTTTGGTTAAGTCCACTAAATTATTTATAATTTCAAAACTTTAAGTGATCTTAAATAGATTCTTCATTCCTCATGTTATGTTAAAATTTTTTTTTTAAGAAAATGTTAGTTCTTTAAGGAAACATAAAATTTAAATTTGAATGTATTTTTCCCTTTCCCCCAAACTTAAGTTTTGGTCTATCATGAAATTTTTTTTTTAAAGTATGAGAGAAAGAAAAAACATAATAAAAAAAGAATTTTTATAAGTATGTAAAAAAAACATTCTAGAAAGAAAAATTTACTTCTACACATGCTTTTATGAATAATACTGAAATAATGAAGCAGGTATAAAAGTAAGCAGGCTCATTAATAATTAAATTAAATGACTATACTACTTATAATAACAAAAACAGAACAACATTACTTACTACTAAACAGTAGGCTGAAACAGAAATAAACATAAATTTATCCAAATTTCAATCTTAAACGCAATACATTAAAAATACTCTAACAATAGTCTTAACATCCAACAATCCACACACAGTAAATAAACAAATCTAAACTAGCAAACAACAAAAAACAATCAATACTAGCAAACAAACTAAACTAACAACAGACTTAGCACAATTCAGAGGTAAATCAGGCCACTAATCACCGTCCGTAGCCTCGGCATCATCATCATCACCAAAAGAAAACTCAACATCCTTAGGATCAACATATGGTGAGAAACTAGGAAAGGTAGGAAACCGAACATCATGCTCTCCCTTCGAGAATCTAACGAGAGCTTCATCATACTCGGCATCGTAACTACTCTTCCTGCGGGTATACTCGGATAAATGATCAATTTTCTTATCAATAGAATCAACTCGCGAGTGAGTTTGAAATAACTCATGCTGCTGCTCTAGAAACTGATCATGCATCGATTCCCAAAAACTAGATGGTGGCTCAGCAGTAGAAGTAGAAGGTCTGGAAGTGGAAGGTCTACCTGAAGTGTGTGTAGAAGTAGGAGCGGTCGATCTCTTCCCTCGAAGACTATCACAGATACTAACACTCTCCTGCCCAATTGGCTTGGTAGACTTCAGCTTCTCCTCAGAAATATCAGTAGTGACTCCATTGCTAACACTTAAAGAATAGATCAAAGATGGGAATCCCAGTCCCACAGAAGTGCTGGATCTAGCAGTAGATTCCATAGAATCATAAATAATACTGCTGAAATCTATCGGCTTCCTCTCCTGAATGTAATAGTTTAAGATAGCTCGATCTCTGGTGACTTCACTCAGGTGGTTGGAAGGTAGAAGTCTAGCAGAAATAAAATAATGCCAAGCCTTTGAAACACCATTTAATTTGGAAGATTTGAAATTTACCCGTTTTTCATTTCGAATCTTCCAGGCTCCAGTATCGTCAGTCAAATAAGTAATAATCATCTCAAGATCTCCCTCAGATGGAGATAATCTGGAATAGTGGCACTAGATGGTAGGTGGCGATCCATAAAACACATTGATCCTCTCTGGAGTAAATCCTACTCCAATACCTCTGATGAAGACTTCGTAGTCTTCCGCATCTAAAAAGTTAGCAGAAAATTCGTGAACAACTGGAATAACAACAACAGTAGTGAAATAACAGAATCGTTACCAGTTGTGCGCAACGATTGTGTTCTCGATCATTTCACCAGGATTGTAAAAGCTTCGCTCCGAGATAAACTTTCTCGACGTTGCAAATTTTTGATATCAAAAATGCGCTGCTGCATCGCGAACTTGCTATTGTCAAAATTTTCTCGTTTCTTCCCTCGCTTAGATTTCGGTGCCATCTAAACATGAAAGAAAACAAGAACAAATTTAGGAATCAAATATTTAAACTCTTTTTAAGTTTAAGAAACTTAAAATAAGTTTAAAAATCCAAATAGAATACCTAAAAATCAAATTTTTTCTCAAAATTTCAATTTTTAGCAAAACATAGGAAAAACTATGGTGAAAATCGAAAATAAATGGATTAGAGTGTAGATCTGACCTCGAGACGAAGAAATCAAGTGATTTCGAGCCCAAATACTTGATGTTTTGACCTCAAAATGGATCTAAGAGGTGTATTTTCTTGAAAATGGGGAAGGAGATGAAGCTTAGGCGTCATCCATGGCTAATGGGGTTTATATGGTGTTTTTCGGGTAAACAGGCTGAACCGGCGCTTAGGCGCCGAATTCTGGCGCCTAGGCGCCAGACTCGCCTTTCACAAAAATCACTCTAAAAATTTTATTTTCCACCAAAATTCATAAATTCAACTTCCAATTACTCATATTTGAGTAGGGCTTCAGTTTCTAACTTCCAAAACATTTTCCAAAAATTTTTAAAAATTAAATATGAAATCCACCAATCAAACACAAGGTTTAAATCAAATTCCTCTAATTTCCATTTATAATCTTCAATATTGGCTCAATACACTTCGGATAAGTATAATATAATGATTCAAGTCCTAACACACAATCAAACAACACAATGTGAAAACAAATACAACACACATTAAACATGAAAGCAAATACACAAACAAACACAATCAATTCACTAAATCGATACAACGACTCACTAGATAAATCACGATCTCACCAAATCACTATCTAATTTCCATTATCTTCACAATGAAGATTGCTTGGCCTACTAAGGAAGAATACTAACGCTCTTGGAAAATCCGTAGCCATTTTCTCGTCGATCCAATTGTTCTTCGCATACATCTTCACTTGAGCATCTTGATAAGCCGCTAGATGATCAAATTGGAGTTTTGCTTGTCATTCCAGATGTTTAATCTGATGATACATCTCATGGAGGCGATCTCCAATACTCTTGAAATCCGCTTCAAATTTATCAAGACGACTAGAAATTTTCTCCAAACTTACAGCAATGAAACTATTGAAGTAGGGTTGAGGATCTTTTGGACCTTTGTCTCTAGCCTCTTCTCCAAGATTTCTCCTCTCCATATCTTCAAAAATCCTCTCTAATCTTTAAAAAATGGAGTGTATGGGTCGAAGTTATGATTGCATAGGGATTGGGGACGAAGATGGGTTAATTTAAAGGTGAAAATCATGTGAAAAACTGAAAGTTTTCGATTTTTACACGACCCAGTAACCGTGGCGCTTAGGCGCCAAATCTGGGGCCTAGGCGCCGGACCTATCGACACACAGCTTATTCAGGCGCTTGGGCGCCGAGTTTTGGCGCCTAGGTGCCGGAACCATGTTCGACTATGTTTCGCCTAACGTCAAATTTCAAGGTTTCGTTCTCCAAAAATAGGTAAATTATAACGATAAGATCGAAACAATCTCAATAACATAGTTATACATAATTTCAATGAAGGTTAACTTGATCTCCTTTTTACTCACATATGAAATGGAGTGATCCAAAGTCAAAACTTTATATACTTCAAGATAATTTTTAATTTTCTGAAGTTATATAAAATTAGTCGAGCCGAGGCATAACCATACATTAAAAATGTAAAAACACTCTAAAAATAAAATCTATGGGTTGCCTCCCATTAAGCGCTTGGTTTAACGTCGTCAGCCCGACCTAAGTAATTCTTTAATCAGGTTGACTTAATTCATAAGCCTCTTTATAAATCTTTTTAATGTCTCTCAAATAAGGCTTTAATCTTAATCCATTAACTTCAAAAAATTTTCCCGTTTTAGGGTCTTTAATATCCACAGTTCCATATTGGTATACTTTTTCAATTATATATGGTCCTATCCATTTTGATCTCAATTTTCCAGGAAAAAGTCTTAAATGAGTATTAAATAGTAATACTTCTTGTCCGAGCTCAAATATTTTTCCGAAATCTTTTTATCATGTAATACCTTCATTTTCTCTTTATAAATTTTTGCATTATCATATGATTCATTTCTTATTTCATCCATCTCATTTAATTGCAATAATCATTTTTCTCTGCGAGTATTCAAATCAGAATTAAACTCCTTTATCGCCCAATAAGATTTATGTTCAAGTTCAACAAGTAAGTGACAGTGTTTTCCAAAAACTAACCGGTAAGGTGACATTTCGATTGGTGTCTTATAAGCTGTTCTATAAGCCCATAATACAGAATCAAGTCTATCAACCCAATTAGTTCTTTAAGGATTAACAGTCTTCTCTAAAATTCTTTTAATTTCTCTGTTTGATACTTTAGCCATTCCACTTGTTTGTGGGTGATATGCAGTTGCAATTTTATGTTTGATTCCAAATTTTTGCAGTAATGATTTAATTCTTATATTTCTAAAATGACTTCCACCATCTGTGATAATTACCTTAGGCATTCCAAATCTTGAAAAAATCATATTCTTTAAGAATTTAGATACACTTTTGAAGTCACAATTAAGCAAATCTACAGCTTCAATCCACTTTGAAACATAATCAACTGCTAATAAAATATAAATTTTTCCAGATGATGGTACAAATGGTCCCATAAAGTCTAAACCACATATATCAAAAATTTCAACTTCCAATATATAGTTTAAAGGCATTTCATCTTTCTTGGATATATTTCCCATTCTATGACATCGATCACATGTTTTAACATAGTGTCTCACATCTCTGAATAAAGTAGGCCAATAAAATCCTGAATTTAAAATTTTAAATGCAGTTTTATCTATTCCAAAGTGTCCTCCAAAAGCAGAATCATGACATTTTTGAATAATAACAAAAGTTTCTTCATAAGGTATGCATCTTTGAATTATAGAATCTCTTCCTAATTTAAATAAATGAGGATCTTCTCAAATATAATATTTAACATCATTTTTAAATTTCTTAATAAATTTTTTATCCAATCCATAAGGTAGAATATTGCTAACTAAATAATTAACTATATCCGCATACCAAGGTGTTTGGTATCCTTGAATAACATATAAATGTTCATCAGGAAATTTCTCATTTATATTTTCTTCAGTAATAACATCATTCTTAATTCTAGATAAATGATCAGCAATTTGGTTGTCCGTTCCTTTTCTATCAACTATTTGAAAATCAAATTCTTGTAGAAGTAAAACCCAACTTGTTAGTCTAGGTTTAACATCCTTTTTTGACATTAGATATTTAATAGTGGAATGATCAGTATGAACTATGCATTTAGTACCAAGAAGATAAGGTCTAAATTTATCAAAGGCATATACTATAGCTAGAAGCACTTTCTCAGTAGTAGTGTAATTTCTTTGAGTTTCAGTAAGAGTTTTACTAGCATAATATATAACTTTGAAAATTTTCTCATACTTTTGTCCCAATATAGCTCCAATTGCGAAATCACTTGCATCGCACATTAATTCAAATAATTTATTCCAATTAGGTGCAACAATGATAGGTGCAGTAATTAATTTTTCTTTTAAAATATTAAAAGCATTAACACAGTCTTTGTTAAATTCAAATTTAGCATTTTTTTCCAATAAATGACAAAGAGGTTTAACAAATTTATAAAAATCCTTTATATATCTTCTATAAAATCCAGCATGACCTAGAAAACTTCTCACATCAGTAACAGTAGTAGGTGGTTGTAATTCAACAATAATTTTCACTTTTTCTTGATCTACTTCCATCCCTTTTTTTGAAATTTTGTGACCAAGTACAATGCCTTCTGTGACAATGAATTGACATTTTTCCCAGTTAAGAACTAAATTTGTTTTTTCACATCTTTTCAGAATTTTGGAAATATTTTCCAAAAAAGGTTCAAAAGAAGTTCCAAAAACTGAAAAATTGTCCTTAAATATTTCAATTCCTTTGTCAATAAAATCACAAAATATTGACATCATACATCTTTGAAAAATTGCAGGTGCATTACATAAACCAAAAGACATTCTTCTAAAGGCAAATGTTCTATAAGGACTTGTAAATGTTGTTTTCTCTTGGTCCTCAGAAGCAACAGGTAATTAATGATAACCAGAATATCCATCCAGAAACAGAAATATGAGTGTCTAGCTAATTTATCAAGCATTTGATCCAAGAAAGGAAAAGGAAAATGATCCTTTCTAGTGGCGTCATTTAATTTCCTACAATCAATGCAAATTCGCCATCCAGTAACTTGTCTTGTAGGAATTAGTTCATTTTTCTCATTGACAATGACAATTACTCCTCCTTTCTTTGGAACACAATGAATAGGACTTACCCATTGGCTATCCGAAATAGGATAAATAATACCAGCATCTAACCATTTAACAATTTCTTTTTTAACAACCACTTTCATGATAGGATTTAATCTTCTTTGCGTTTCAATAGTAGGTTTAAAATTTTCTTCCATTAAAATTCTATGCATACAAATGGACGGGCTTATTCCTTTTATGTCAACAATTGTCCAACCAAATGCTTTCTTATAATTCTTTAACACTCCTATCAATTTTTCTTCTTGATCTTTATTTAGCTCAGAAGAATTAATAACAGGTAAAGTTAATGAATTTTCTAGAAATGCATACTTTAAATGTGAAGGTAACATTTTTAATTCCAGTTTAGGGGCTTTTTTAATTGAAGGTAAAAGTATATCATTTTGAGTTATCTCCAAAGTTTCCCAATTATCTTTAATATAATGAGTTTCTTCTTCTTTTAGTTCTTCATCTTCATCGGTTAATAATTCAAATTTTTCTTCAGAAATGACTTTACATTTTTCTTGATAATGTTTCTCAATTAAATAATCAATTATATCCATTCGATAACATTTTCCTTTGTCAGGGTACTTCATTGAGTTAAGGACATTAAATTTAATCTCTTGATCAATAACTCTCATGGTTAATTTTCCATTTTGTACATCAATCATAGCTCGTCCGGTCGCTAGAAAAGGTCTCCCTAAAATAATAGGTATTTCTTTATCTTTTTCCATATCAAGTACAATGAAATCTACAGGGAAGATAAATTTATCTACTTTAATAAGAACATCCTCTATAACTCCTTTAGGATAAGTGATAGATCTATCAGCTAACTGAAGGGTTACAGTGGTGGGAGTAATCTCTCCTAAATTCAACCTTCGAAAAGTAGAAAATGACATGAGATTAATACTTGCTCCTAAATCGCATAAAGCTTTTCCACAAAATTTTTCTCCAATTGCACAAGGTATAGTAAAACTTCCAGGATCTTTAAGTTTTTGAGGTAATTTCTTTTGAGTTATTGCATTACATTCTTCACATAATGCAACAGTTTCAAAAGCTTCAAATCTTCGTTTCTTACTTAAAATATCTTTCATAAATTTTGCATAAGTTGACATCTGTTCCAAAGCTTCAGCAAAAGGTATGTTTATAGTAAGTTTCTTAAAAATTTCAAAGAACTTAGAAAATTGATGATCAAGCTTCTGCTGTTTAAGTCTTTGAGGAAAGGTGGTGGTGGTTTTTCAACTTCCATATTAATAGAAATATTAGTTTGATCTTTATTAGGAGAAGGTGTTTCTTTAGATTTTTCAATCTCTTCAACCTCAATCTCATTTTCAATTTCATTTTGCATTCTTTCTTTTAATTCCTTTCCACTTCTAAGTTGTACAGCTTTAACATGTTCATGTTCTTTTCCAGTTTCTTTTGGATTGATTTCAACGATACTAGGAAGTGTTCTCGGGGTCTACAATTAATTAAATTAGCGATTTGTCCCATTTGATTCTCATTATTATGAATAACAGTGTTTTGATTTTGTAATTGATTACTTAGTTGTAAAATTAATTCTTCTATAGATAATTTTTTCTGTTGATTGTAAAATCCAGGTGGTTTATAGTTTGAATTAACTTGATTATTCCAATTTCTAGTGGGATGAGATTGATTATTACCCCATTGTTGTGAATTATTCCAGTTAAAATTAGGATGATTTTTCCATCTAGGATTATAATAATTTGAATAAGGATTATTTTTACTAGTAATAGCTTGTAAAGTTTCAATAGTTTGAGATTCTTCAATATTAGCAGAGTTATTATGTGATTTATTAATAGCAAAACTATCTAATTTCTTAGACATTGCTGCTACTTGTGAAGCTAAAATAGAAAAGACTTCATTATCAGGAATACTTGCCATTCTTTTAGGATTAATCCTTTCAGAAGGCCATTGAAAATTATTGTTAGTCATTTCTTCAATTAAAGTGTAAGCTTCTTCAAATGATTTAGACATTAAAGATCCTCCAGCAGCAGCATCAATAATTGATTTTAAAGATCCAATTAATCCATTATAAAATGTTTGAATAATTAACCAATCAGGTAAAGCATGATGAGGAAATTTTCTTAATAGTTCTTTAAATCTTTCCCAAGTTTCATAAATTGTCTCCCCGTCAAATTGACTAAATGAAGTAATATCATTTCTTAATTTAGTAGTTCAAAAGGAGGAAAATATTTAGCAAGGAATTTTTGTGCCATTTCAGCCCATGTTTTAATAGAACCTGTTGCTAATGCGTTCAGCCACATCTTTGCTTTATCTCTTAAAGAAAAAGGAACGAGTCTAAGCCTAATAGCATCATCAAAAACATTGTTATATTTAAAGGTAACACAAAGTTCTAAAAAACTAGCAAGGTGTAAATTTGGATCCTCATTTGGTATTCCACCAAATTGATTGTTTTGAACCATTTGAATAATAGATGGTTTAAGCTCAAAAGAATTAGCATCTATAGTGGGTATTTGAATACTACTATGAAGTTCATCAACTAATCCCTTAATGGTTTATATACATTTTGATCATTAATTTAAATTGGATTTTATAAATTGTTATGTAAATTGGTCATTTCTTGAAATTTTTGAATTTGTTTTCCTTTTTTAATTCTTCTAGCAGTTCTTTCTAATTCAGGATCTAAAGGTAATAATCCTTCAGATCCAGAACTAGGCATAAAAAGTCAATTAGCAAGAATTAAAATAAATATTATTCTAATATATATATTTTTTTCTATTTTTTATAATAAAGAAAAATGAATGAAATAAAAATACTTAAAATCTAAAAGTTTGCCTCTGTTCTCCCCGACAACGGCGCCAAAAACTTGACCCGATATAAATATATGCGTACTAAAATCTTCTTCTCCGGCAACGATGCTAAAAACTTGACCCGAAGTCCTCTGAAGATCAACGTACTAATTAATGCTTTCAAAAATATATGTTATAAATAATAATAACGACTAGTGTATATAAATATAATTTTATGGAAAATATTTTACACACTAGGGGTTCTACGCAAGTATACGTATCGTTTCAAGTAATATAAGGCTTTGAAACAAAGACCCCAGTATCGATCCCACGAGGAGAGAGTTATAGATCTTTAAAAATTTTTATTTTAAAGTATTTCTTTTATAATTTTTAATTTACTAGATGCAATAATAAAACAGGAATAAAATAATTGATGTAAATAGCAATAAGAAAGCAATTTCTCCCTTTCAATTAATCCAAGATTTTCTAAGATAATGATAATATTCGTGGAGAATATAAATTTATGTTATTGTGCCAAATAGAAGCATTCATATTTATTATCCTTTGATCCAGGTGCAAAGAACATTTGCTAGCCTATAGATCAGGTCCGGATGTATTGTTAGTAGAATGGGTTAATATAGGCTCACACTACTAGATGTCCAAGGGAGGCTATGGTCGGCCCTACTAGTGACCCTTTCCTTTTCTATAAACCAAATCACAAGAATTTAGTCTGTCACTCTAAAAACTTATCAATTCTACGCCCATTATATAATATCTTCCTATTTATTTGCACTTCACCTTGAATAACCCGCACAAGGCCTTCGCTACCCAAAGATTCATGTGATAAGAATTCATCTCCTTCTAGGTCTCAAAACACTTCAACAGGTTTTAACAATTTAAATGGACAATTTAAATAGTAAATTAAGAACCGGTATTAATATCATCACAATGTTTTGAAATTATATGATTTTTAATTCTCTGACCAATTTTGTACTATCTTATTTATCTTTTCATAATTGAAAGGAGAAATTAAAGTAACAACTCAGAACACATTGAAATTAAATAACAAAACATAATAAATAAACTTTGAATCAAAATAAAAATACTTATCTCGGATGTTTCTCCTACTCGAACTTCGATTCCTACCGACTCCACGGCGTAATGAACTACGGATGCACCAACTCTTTCAAACTGCGAATACAAACTCTAAAATAAACTCACTAATTTATGAAGGAATGTAAAAAGGTGGCCCTAATATGATCTCTCTAATTCTCTCTCTAGATTGGACTCTAGATAGGGAGGGGTAGATGGGGCGTTTTTCTCTGAAGGAATACCCTCCTATTTATAGGCTTCAAGGGTTGCCTCAAGGCACCTCTTCAAAATGTGCCCACATTCAATGAATCTTCTAGAAGGTGTGTCTGGCGCCTAGGAGACCAGAATCTGGTGCCTAGGCACCAGACACCGAGCCCAGTTCTTCGCACCTCTTCACTTTAGATCACACATCTTCGCAATTAAAACCGTTTTGAAGAGTCCAAATAAATTGTATCACATGTCCTATAAACCAGGAACAACTGCCAGTCTTCTAGAAGGTCCAATAACCGTTCACACCGTCAAAGTAACTGCCCAAAAGTCGTCAAAAACTTAATAGTTTTCTGTATCGAACTGGCGCTTAGGCGCCGGACTCTGGAGCATAGGCGCCAGGCCAGTAATTTTGACAATTTTGCATTTTGGCTCCATTTTTGATCCTTTTTGCTCCTTTTTGCTCCTTTTTCATATTTTTCTCCTTCTTGAACATTTTTGTATCACCTATATCCAAAAACACAAAAATATCTTTCATTAAAACATAATATCCTTAAAATTTAATAAAAATCAAGGCATAAAAATATGTATATTTTCCTTGGATCACCTAACCCATCTTCAAGAATTATAAAACAATCGATTAACCTATGTTCTTTATAACATCTCTAG
This sequence comes from Papilionanthe hookeriana x Papilionanthe teres, assembly GCA_022702705.1. Lineage (NCBI taxonomy): Eukaryota > Viridiplantae > Streptophyta > Magnoliopsida > Asparagales > Orchidaceae > Papilionanthe > Papilionanthe hookeriana x Papilionanthe teres. Next base: position 144,110,060 of record CM040421.1, read on the forward strand.
TAAGGGTAAAAAATGTAATTGCTCCTATTTTGCACAATACATTTTAGTTACTTCCACAATAAAAAATTCATGACTTGTTACTGATTCATAAAAAGGAAAAAAATATTTTATTTGCATTTGCTTACATCTTGTAAAAATTTAGTTAAATTTGTTGTTTACTTTCATTTCAAATTATAAAAATTACAAAAAGAATCAAATTTTCTTTCCTAAAATATTATCTTTACTTCGGGTAAGATATTTCTTATATAATAAAAAGTTATTTTTCTGTTTTCTTTATTTAATACTTTCCCTGTGGGTTCGATATTTCGGGGCTTAATAAAAAAGTCCTATATTACTTGATAACAATACGCATACTTGCGTAGTATCCCAATTTATAATATCATTAAAGAGAAGTATCAATTCATATATAAAACGTAAGTATAAATATTCTGTGATCAAGTTTTTGGCGCCATTGCCCAGGAAATAAAGAAAATAAAGAAAGTTAAAACAATATTTAAAAAATAAATTTTAAGAAAAACAAATTTTTACTTTTTAAAGTCTTATTTGAACTTGTTAGATTTATTTTTGGAGATTATTTTTTTTTTGCGTGATTTTATTTTAATGTGTTTTATAATTGTGTATGCGTAGTTCAAGTTCTTAAGGACTTGTGCCCTATGATTCTGAATTAGAAAGAACTATAAGAAAAATTAGAAAAATTAAAAATATAGAAAAAGACAAAATTTTTTATGAAATGACAAATCCAAATAATCAAAATGCTGAAATTCATCAAGAATTTAGACCTTTAAGGGATTATGCTAACCCTACAGTAGATGAATTTCATTGTATTATTCAAAATCTTATTGTAGTGGCTAATTCATTTGAACTTGAACCTAATATTATCTAAATTATATCTAATAATCAGTTTGGGGGAGCACCAACTAAGGATCCAAATTTACATCATGCCAATTTTCTAAAATTGTGTGCTACATTTAAATATGATGGTATTTCAGATGATACTATTTGACTTAGACTTTTTCCTTTCTCATTAATGGATAAAGCTAAGATGTGGTTAAATTCATTAGCACCTGGATCTATCAGAGCTTGGGGTGATTTAGCACAAAAGTTTCTTGCTAAATATTTTTCATATAAAAGACTGCGAAGCTTAGAAATGATATTACATCATTTTTTAAGTTTGAAAGGGAATTTATTTATGAAGCATGGGAACGTTTTAAAGATCTCCTAAGAAAGTGTCCACATTATTCGATACCAGATTGGTTAATAATTTAAACATTTTAGAATAGATTAGTTGGATCTCTTAGATCTATTATCGATGTTGTTGCTGGTGGTTCATTGAAGTCTAAATAGTTTAATGGCGCTTATGCTTTAATTGAAGAAATGACTACAAATAATTTTTAATGGCCTTCTTACAGGGTAAATCCTAAAAAGATAGCCAATATTAATAAATTTGATGCTTTTGCAATGTTAGCAAATCAAGTTGCTGTAATTTCAAGGAAGATAGACCAGAATGGATTTTTCTCAACCAATTTCAATGATTGAAGAAGATTCATTAGGCCAAAAGGTAGATTCTCAAACATCATTAGAAACTTCAAATGCTATCAACAAGCCTAATAACCCATATTTCAATTATTATAACCCAGGTTGGAAGAACCATTCAAACTTTAACTGGAATAACAATAGTCAGGGTGGTAATTTTCAACAATGAGGGAACAATCAAGTAAAACTGTTAGGGAATTAGAATAACCAAGAGAATAATAATTATAGACTTACTTATCCTCCAGGTTTTAAAAGTACTTCAAAATTCAAAGAGAAGAAGTTGTCTATAGAAGAAGTGGTGTTACAAATGGGAAATCAATTGCAAAGTCAATGAGCTACAATTAGAAATATTGAGAATCAATTAGGAAAAATAACCAATTCATTAAGTAATAGATCCCAAGGAACACTTCCAAGTAATATAGAGATAAATCCAGTAGAAAAAAAGAAAGAGCAAGTAAAAGCTGTTCAACTAAGAAGTTGAAGAGAGTTAGAAGGTTGAGTTCAAAAAGAGATTGAAGTAGAGAAAGAAGAGATTGAAGAACCAACAGAGGACGCTTAGAAAGGTTTGGAAAGACCTATTTCTCAACCAAAAATTGATTTAGAAAAGCCACCACCATCATTTCCTCAGAGACTTCGACAATAAAAGTTGGATAAGCAATTTTCAAAGTTCTTGGAAATTTTTAAGAAACTTACAACAAATATTTCATTTGTTGAAGCCTTAGAACAAATGCCAAGCTATGTGACGTTTATGAAGGATATCCTAAACGGAAAAAGAAAGTTTGAAGATAACGAGACTGTTACACTTAGTGAAGAATGTAGTGCAATAGTTCAGAAGAAGCTTCCTGAAAAGCCTAAAGATTCTGGTACCTTTAAAATTTCATGTGCAATTGGAGACAGATTTTGTGGGAAATCTTTATGTGATTTAGGTGCAAGCATTAACCTTATGTCATTATCAATATTTAAAAGACTGAGATTAGGAGAAATAACCCATACTACTGTAACTCTGCAGTTAGAGGATTATTTGATAATATATCCTAAAGAAGTTGTTGAAGATGTTTTAGTAAAAGTGGATCAATTTATCTTTCCTGTTGATTTTATTGAGTTAGATATGGAGGAAGATAAAGATATACTATTATTTTAGGGAGACCTTTCATAGCTACAGGAAGAGCAATGATAGTGTGCATAAAGGGGAATTAACTATGAATGTTAATGATCAAACTGTGACATTTAATATTTCAAAATCAATGAAATATCCTGCAAAAGGTAAAGATGATGAATGTTTCACGATGGATGTAATGAGATATCCGAGTGAATGTCATTTTAAAGCAAAATATGAAGAAAAATCTGAAAGTGAAAAGTTAAAACACGAGCAAGATAGGAAGCACAGTATTCTAATAACTTTAATGAGGAAGACTTAAATTATGTTCAAGAAAGTTTTGAAGTTTTGGACATTACAAAGAAAGATGAATCTTTTTGTCCATCAATTGAAAAATCTCCTGAACTTGCATTGAAGTTACTTCTTGAACATTTAAAATATGCCTTTTTAGGTGATTCCTCAACATTGCCTGTTATAATTTCCTCGAAATTAACTACTGAATAAAAAATGAGTTTACTTAAAACTTTGAAGAAATATAAGAAAACGTTTGATGGACCATAGCTGATATTAAATGAATCAACCCTTCAATTTGTATGCACAGAATCCTTATGGAAGAAAACTGCAAACCCTAGGTTGATCCTCAAAGGAGATTAAATCCTATTATGAAAGAAGTTGTTACGAAAGAAATTATAAAGTGGTTAGATGCTGGAATTATCTACCATATTTCAGATAGTGCATAGGCCATTCCTACTCACTGTGTTCCTAAGAAAGGAAGAGTAATTGTAATTGTTAATGAAAAGAATGAATTAATACCAATAAGATAAGTTACAGGATGATAAATATGCATTGATCTCCAGGAAAGATCATTTTTCATATCCCTTTCTTGATCAAATGTTGGATAGATAAGCTGGGTATAATTAATTTTGTTTTCTGGATGGATATACTAGTTATCACCAAATACAAATTACTCTTGAGGATTAAGAGAAAATAATGTTTACCAGTCCTTATGGTAAATTTTCTTTTAGAAGAACGCCCTTTGGTTTATGTAATGCCCCTGCTACATTTCAAAGATTTGTGATGTCAATTTTCTGTGATTTAATTGAAAAAGGAATTGAAGTTTTTATGGATGATTTTTCAGTATTTGGAATTTCATTTGAATCATGTTTGGAACATTTATCTAAAGTTCTTAAATGATGTGAAGAAACAAACTTAGTCCTTAATTGGGAAAAATGCCAATTTATGGTAGCATGAGGAATTGTTTTAGGACATCATATTTCAGAAAAAGGTATGGAAGTAAACTCTGCAAAAATTTAAGTAATTGTTAATTTACCTTTCCCAACAAATGTAAGGGAGATTAGGATTTTTTTAGGACATGCTGGATTCTACAGGCTTTATATGTTGGAAGTTGAAATATTTAACGTTTGGGGATTAGATTTCATGGGACCATTTATACCATCTTTCAAAAATTTATACATTTTGTTAGCTGTTGACTATGTATCTAAATGGATAGAAGCTGTTGCTTTACCTCAATGTAATGCTCGAAGTGTTGCAAAGTTTTTAAGAAAGAACATATTTTGTAGATTTGAAACGCCAAGAGTAATCATAACTGATGGGGGAAGTCATTTTAAAAATGCAATTTTGCAGAAATTACTAAAGAAATATCATATCATTCATAAATTAGCTACTTCTTATCATTCTCAGACAAATGGTTTGGTTGAATTATTCAATCGTGAAATTAAAAATATTTTGGAAAAATCTGATAATTCAAACAAAAAGGATTGGTCAATCAAACTGTATTATTCTTTGTGGGCTTATAGGACTGCACATAGGACTCCTATAGGAATGTCTCCATTTAGAATAATTTTTGGGAAAGCTTGTCTTTTACCACTGAACTTGAGCATACATGCATATTGGACTATTAAAGATTTCAATTATAATTTGAAGGATGCTGGTGAGAAAAGATTATTGCAATTAAATGAGCTTGAAGAGATAAGAAATCATATGAAAGTGCTAAGATATATAAAGAAAATATAAAGATGTGGCATGATCGTAAGATTCTGAATAAAAATATTGAGCCAGGACAACAAGTTTTACTATATAATGCCAGATTAAGATTATTTGCTGGAAAACTTAAGTCCAGGTGGATGAGCCAATATATTGTAATAAAAGTTTATCCTTATGGAGCTGTGGTATTAAAGATCTTAAAGCTGAGAAAATATTTAAAGTAAATGGTCATAGACTGAAACTTTATTTCTCAGTAAATGAACTTAAACTTGATAAGAATATGATGTTGGGTCACCCATAATAAGCACTATATGTTGATGTGACATTTTTATATGTAAGAATTTATGACCACAGATTTATATATTTATAATGGTTTTTGTAAAGTCACAATTTCAAACGCAAGTATATGTATCATATCAAGTAATACAGGGCACTAATGGAGTCTCATTTATCGATCCCACAGAGAAGGGAGGTAAGAGGATCTTAGTCAAATTCTAGTCTACTACTAACAACCTTAGTTTGGAAGGGTGATAGAAGTGGTTTTTCTAACAACTACTCCTAAATGCAGATGATTATATGTAAGGATAATAACGACTCCTAAATGAAAATATTACTTATAAAGATAACCCTTTTTTGGGAAATTGGTTTGGTGAATTTTGAGATAATGAAATCTACTATTCTTATGTAATGAATTGGATAAAGTTTAGGAATGTGATGCATTAAATATTGTATGTGCCAAGTAAGAGCAATCCTATTCTTTACCCTCAAAAGAGTACCCCCTCTTTCAAGCATGTAAAGAACATTGACATATCCTAAGTTCAGTCACTAAATCTAAGGCTAGGCTGGGAGGATACCATTTGTCACTACAGAGCTCCCACTCACCCTTCACCTGAAGGCTAACCTTCGAGTTTAGTTACTAATCTTAGGACCAAATTGGGGATCTCAGTTTGTCACCCTGAAACCTCCAATTCGACGCCCATGAAACCATATTTCCCTATTTATTTGCACTCATTCCCCATGAACTACGCAATTAATTCACGAAAATTGAATGTGGTTCTACTTTGTTGAGAATTACACTGCCCTTTTGGGACAATGTAATTACAATGAATTTTAACACTACAACGGGCCATTTTTGTAATGTAAATGAAGTGTAAGTAAAAACCATCACATTTATAATTAAAACTTTTTCTTGCATGCATCCTAATATCCTAAACATGAATCCTACTCATTGCAAAAGAAAAGTAGAATGGAAATAATGATATAATCTTCTCATGTCATTATTTCCATAGAAGAAAAAGAAGAAAGAGAAAGACATCGCAAAACACGAAGAAAACACCACGGAAAGACTCATTTCAAAGAAAATCCACAAAATAAGTGTTTACAAATCATAAGATAATGAAGAACATAATACTTAACTTTTTTCCCTTGAAAGAAAGATGAAAATCACTCCCACAAAGTCTCCCGCCGATCCATGCAATGCTAGAACATTCCCTTACAAATTCTCTCAAAATCCCCTCTCCAATCTCTCTAAAAAGGTAGAAATCTACATTTATGCTCCTATTCTAATATCTCTAAGCATTCTCTAAGTTTTTCTAACTTCTAACTTCTCTTTTTGGCTTCAAATTCGGTTTAAAATAGTGTAGGGACGAATTTCCCAAGAGATGCATGAAAAAAAACGTCCAAAAAGCGTCCAGATTCGATGTATTTGGCCAAAAACCGCCCAATATTGCATCCCAACCTTATGGAGAGTCTCCTGCGTTGAATAGGATGCTGCCGATGCCCTATTTTCGTTTTCTAGGGCTTTTGGCGCAGCCGGCGCCTATTTGGGCGCTCCCGGCGCCCATCCTGCACAGCTCCGCCATTTTGCTCCGTTTGGCTCCGTTTCAGCTCCAATTTGCCCCGTTTCAGTTGCGTTGCATTCCTAAAAGATAGCCCTACAAAATAAGCATAAAAATAACCTTTCTTTAAAGTGTAATCTCATTTAAAAATATGCAAGCAGTGTAAAAGAGATTAAACATAAAAAGACTTATCGAAAGGTGTCAAGCCAAAAATTTGATTTCTTGCTCGTTTTTGCTCCAAATTGCACCATTTTTGCTTCTTTTTCTCCAAAAGCCATTTATTGTACCTAAAACCAAAAAACATACAAAATACCTTCCTTTAAAGTGCAATATCATAAAAAAATGAGTAAAATTATATAGCAAAAAGCATATATATTTTAGGCGTGTCAAATACCCCCAAACTTAACTGTTACTTGTCCTCAAGTAACACTATAACTTTAAAAACCAAATATGTTGACTTGTGGTTATGGGTTTCAATAGAGTTTTCTATAATTTCATCTTAGAAATATTATAGTATAACATAGGAGAAATTCTAGCAAATCAACCTAGGACTAGAGTGTAAGAATATCTCATATTCAACTTAGGAATCCTAATTTTCTATTTACTTCAAAAGTTATTGAAACTTGTCAAACTAAAGATTCAAAGAAAGTATAAAAATAGAATTTAAGCACCTTATCTATTCTAATTTGACTAATACTTTTTGAAATAAGAATAAGCTTAGGATTGTTTTTAAGTCTTTTCATTTAAAAAGATTCAAGTGAAACCAATTTTTGATTAGGCTTCTCCTCAAGCTTCTCCTCACTTACTTTCTTTTCTTTTTTTTTCTTTTCTTTCGGGATCATTTTCAATCCCTTTTTTTTTCCTTTTTTTATGTGATGATTACTATATCTGGATAGACCTTTAATAATTTTGAATTTCACTATCCCCTTTCTAAAATTCAAAACTCAAAACTTTCCCTTACTTTTTATAAGTGTAAGTATTAAATTGAAAAAGGTTTTCAATAAAGGCTAAATTCTCATTAAATATAAATCTAAGAATTTTAGCTTTTCAAATATTCAACTCCTTTCTACCATAAATAGCAAAATCATTTTCCCAAAGTTTCCTACAAAATATCTTAACTCTAGAACAGTTTCTTCACATAGGATTTCAACTAAGTTATTTTTCTAACATTCCTAAAATTGAAATTATAGTAACCTAAAGGTAACACCACATACCATAAGTCATTTTAAAAGTAATATTAAATTAAATATGGGCTACTAAGGACTAATAAAGTTTAACTTTGAAAGTTAATTTTCTTTCTCCCCCAAACTTAAATTTAAAAATAGTTTACAATTAATTCCATAAAATGTAGCGGGAAGAAAAAGTAAAAACTGAATCTACTAACTAGTACAACATCCTATCAAATTCATATACATGCATAATCATGATAGAATGACTGCAGGAGAAAGTAAATCTATCCTAAAACATGCTTGCAATAATATTACACTAAAAGGAATTATTTTCAATTTAAAATTTTATTTTTCTTCCTACCCCCAAACTTGATTTTTAACATATATAGCATTTAGTATAGAAAATTAAAGTAGGAAGAAAATGTTTTAGAAATTTTATCTACCACATATGCCTATCAGAAACATCTACAATTATTAATCAGGATAGTAATCATGTAGCAGAAAGTAAATCTAAACTAAGCATGTCAGAATGAAATTCACTAAATAAAAGTTTAACTAGCATAGCAGGTATCAACAAGGGAATATAAAATTGTTCTTTAAGTCTTATATAAAGTTGTAATACAAACATAAACACACATATGATAAATAAGGACAATTCTTCCTTTAACTTATCACATCTCACTAAATTACCTCCAATTTCTAACGGAATCACTACACTAATAAGCTAGGTACTTTTAAATGATTTTATAGATTATAATTCCAAAGATAAGATTATCCCTAATACATTGGCTCGTAGGCACCAATCTCAGACATCATCTAATATCTTTAATTAAGCTCCTCTAACTGTTATATATCGTAGTGTAAGATCATCCACAAGTTATTCATCAAATAGGTTCGCGACTCCTACCAAATGAAAACAAAGTTAGAGAAAGGATGTAACAAAATTGAGATGAAGCTGTCATTGTTCAAATTCATGATATCTCTTGTAAAACTCAAGTCCGAGCAAGACCTGAGTCATAGTGGACTCATCAATCCAACTACTACAAGAGAACATACAAGTCTAACTAAAATAAGAAGTTAAGGAATCACTTCCCTGATGACACACAAAGATCAAATCAAACTACTAACAATCCAAATAATACCAATCAACAATCAAATTGATCAATCAACTATAAAGCAAATACAATACAACACTAACAATCATGACTCTCAAGCACACTAAATCAAAGCACACTGATAAATATGGGTTACCTCCCATAAAGGGCTTGGTTTAACGTCATTATTCTGACAAATGATTCCTCCTGAATCAAAATTCCATTTAAGTAATCCTCGATCAATCGCCCAATCTTTTTCAGATCTAGGGATTCTTACAAAATCCTCAAATTTTAATTTTTCATTCAGCTCTTCATTTTAAGTTGGATTTATATCATTGTTCCTCATATTTCGTTCTAGATCCAATATTCTTTTATTGATTTTCTCAATCCGCATATTAATATCATCCTTGAAATTTATAAGAAATGGATCTCTAAAAGATAATTCAAGATCTCCCAAATTTTGAATCAAATTCTCCCTAGATAATTCAGATTCAGGATCAAATTCTTCTATGTCACTCTTCTGTTTCAAGTTATCTTCCAATTTTTCCCTTTTATAATTATTAAATGATGGAGGATCTATCTTAGTTGAGAAAACAGGTTTTTCTAATTCCTTAGGAATTTCTTCCAATTGTCTTCCAATATCCTTATCATCTTTTATCAACTCAATGTTCTTTTGAAATTTATCCTCAAATTCTCTTCCAAGTCTTAGTTCAATAATTTTATCATGTTCATCATTCAATTCTGGTTTTTCTTGTGATTGAGTTGAATCTAAAGATATAAAGACTAGTTGTGTAGATGAATTTCTTAAATAGACAGGTTTTAAAATTGTATGGGATACATCCATCTTAAGTTCATGAGATTTTTCAATAGATGGATTTAAAAGATTACTATTTTTGGTAGTGTCCATCATTTCACACCTCTCCTGAACATACATACAGTTTTCTTTAAATAATTTTTTCGAATCATCATGAAAGTCTATTTCAATCTCATATGTTAACTTACTCTCAAAACTTTCTTGGAAATGATATTTACTTAGATAATCAATTTCATTTATCCAAAAACAATCATCGTCTTTTCTCTCATCTGGATATTTCATAGTCTTTAATACATCAAAAGTGACTTCATGGTCATTAATATTCATAGTCAACTCTCCTTTTTGCACATCTATCATAGCTTGTTCAGTAACAAGGAAAGGTCTCCCTAAAATAATTGGAATTTCTTTATCTTCCGCCATATCTAATACAATAAAGTCCAAAGAAAAGATAAATTTATCCACTTTAACAAGCACGTCTTCTATAACTCCTTTTGGATAAATGATAGATCGATCAGCTAACTGAAGGGTTACAGTAGTGGGAGAAATATCGACTAAACCTAACCTTCTAAATATAGATAGAGGCATCACATATATGTTCACTCCTATATCACATAAAGCTTTTCCACATAATCTTTTTCCAATTGCACAAGGAATTGTAAAGCTACAAGAATCTTTAAGTTTCCGAGGAAAATTTTTCTGAAGTAAAGCGCTGCACTCCTCACTTAGTGCAACTGTCTCGTAATCCCCAAATTTCCTTTTCTTGTTTAATATCTCCTTTATAAACTTTGCATAACTTGGCATCTGTTCCAAAGCTTCAGTGAAATGAATATTTATCGTTAACTTCTTAAGTACTTTCATGAACTTTGAAATTTTTTTATTCAACTCATGCTATATAAATCTTTGAGGAAATGGAGGTGGTGGTATTTCCAAACTAATTTTAGTTGGAGATATTAATTTTTCTAGATCCTTAGAAACATGTTCTTCAGGTCTTTTAGTTTCTTTTGTTTCTCTCACAACATATTTCTCTTTTCTAACCACATCCTCTATCTCTCTTCCACTTTTTAATTGGACAGCTTCTACTTGTTCATGATTGTTCTCTTCAGGTTTGATCTCAATGTTGCTAGGAAGTGTTCCTTGGGGTCTATTGCTAAGTGAATTAGCAATTTGTCCAAGTTGATTCTCTATGTTTCTAATCGCAGCATTTTGACTTTGTAACTGGTTTCTCATTTGCAATACCACTTCTTCCATAAACATCTTCTTATCATTAAATTGTTGATCGTTGTTATAGTCTAGTGGATATGAAGGTCTATAGCTTGTGTTCCTATGATTATTCCAACTTTCATCAGGATTTGCATGATTATTTTCCCATTGTTGGTTTCAACTCCCAGTAGTATGATTCCATTTATAATTAGGATAGTTCTTCCAACCTGGGTTGTAAAAGTTAGAGTACAGGTTGTTTATGGTATTTAAAGCATCATATGATAAGTTAGAATCAATCATATGCCCTAATGAACTTTCCTCACTTATTGGAGTAAATTGAGGTTGGTTCATTCCAAATTGGTCCAACTTCCTTGATATTGTAGCAACCTGAGATGTAAGAATTGCAATCGCATCTGTGTCATGAACACTAGCTACATTTTTATAATTTACTATAGTAAATGGCCATTGAAATTCATTTGTAGCCATTTTTTTAATTAACACACACGCTTCATCAAATGGTTTTGACATTAATGATCCACCAACAACAGCATCAATTATAGACTTAAGGGATCCTACTAACCCATTGTAAAAAGTTTGAATGATTAACCAATCGGGCAGAGCATGGTGTGGACACTTTCTTAGGAGTTCCTTAAATCTTTCCCAGGCTTCGTATTATGATTCTCCTTCATATTGAAAAAATGATATAATATTGTTTCTAAGTTTAGTAGTCCTTGAAGGTGGAAAATACTTAGCTAGGAATTTTTGAGTTAACTCCTCCCAATTTTTAATAGAACCAGGTGCTAATGAGTATAACCACATTTTAGCCTTCTCCCTTAGTGAGAAAGGAAAAAGCCTTAGTATAACAACATCATCTGACATATCGTTATAACGAAATGAAGCACAAAGTTCTAGAAAATTTGATAAGTGTAAATAGGGATCCTCCAAATTGATTGTTCTGCACCAGTTGGATAATCTCAGGATTTATTTCAAATGAATCAGCTTCTACAACAGGGTTTTGTATACTTGAGTGAATTTCATCTGTCGTAGGATTTACGTAATTCCTCAATGAAGTATGATGATTTTCTAAGTTATTATCTTGAAAGTTTTCCATCTCCATTTTAGTTTTTCGAGTCCTTTCAGTATTTTTATTTTTTTATTTTCTTCAAACTCGGGATCATAAGGCACAAGTCCTGCAGATCCTTTGTTTCGCATACGTAACACAATAAATAATATATTAACAATTAAATAAATTAAATGAAAAATATATTCAACACAACAAAACATTTTCACGAACACCATATTTTTCACACAAACAATTTTTTTTCTTTTTTCACAACACTTTTTCATATAAAAACACTTTTCACACAAAAATAGTTTTTACGATACTACATTTTTCTAAGTCTAAGCCTAATTACTTCAACTAAAATTCTCCTAAAGTTCTTACCGAAGCTTCCCCGGCAACGGCGCCTAAAACTTGATGTGACTTTTTTATATGTAAGAATTTATGACCTTAGATTTATATATTTATGATAATTTTTGTAAAGCCCAATTTCAAATGCGAGTATACGTATCGTATCAAGTAATACAGGGCTCTAATGGAGTCCCGTTTATCGATCCCATAGAGAAGCGAGGTAAGAGGTTCTTATTCAAATTCTAGTCTACTACTAACAACCTTAGTTTGGATGGGTGATATAAGTGATAATTCTAATAACTACTCTTAAATGCAGATGATTATATGTAAGGATAATAACTACTCTTAAATGCAAATATTACTTCTAAAGATAACCCTTTTTAGGGAAATTGGTTTGGTGAATTTTGAGATAATGAAATCTACTATTCTTATGTAATGAATTGGATAAAGTTTAGGAATGTGATGCATTAAATATTGTATGTGCCAAATAGGAGCAATCCTATTCTTTACCCTCAAAAGAGTACCCCCTCTTTTAAGCATGTAAAGAACATTGACATATCCTAAGTTCAGTCACTAAATCTATGGCTAGGCTGGGAGGATACCGGGTGTCACTATGGAGCTCCCACTCACCCTTCACCTGAAGGCTAACATTCGAGTTTAGTTACTAATCTTAGGACCAAATTGGGGATCTCAGTCTGTCACCCTGAAACCTCCAATTCGACACCCATGAAACCATATTTCCTTATTTATTTGCACTCATTCCCCATGAACTACGCAATTCATTCACAGAAATTGAATGTGGTTTTACTTTGTTGAGAATTACACCGCTCTTTTGGGACAATGTAATTACAATGAATTTTAACACTACAACGGGCCCTTTTTGTAACATAAATGAAGTGCAAGTAAAAACCATCACATTTATAATTAAAACTTCTTTTTGCATGCATCCTAATATCCTAAACATGAATCCTACCCATTACAAAAGAAAAGTAGAATGGAAACAATGATATAATCTTCTCATGTCATTATTTCCATAGAAGAAGAAAGTGTAAGTGAAAGACATCGCAAAACACGAAGAAAACACCACGGAAAGACTCATTTCAAAGCAAATCCACAAAATAAGTGTTTACAAAGTCATAAGATAATGAAGAACACAATACTTAGCTTTTTCCCCTTGAAAGAAAGATGAAAATCGCTCCCACAAATTCTCCTGCCGATCCATGCAATGCTAGAACATTCCATTACAAATTCTCTCAAAATCCCCTCTCCAATCTCTCCAAAATGGTAGAAATCTACATTTCTACTCCTATTCTAATATCTCTAAGTATTCTCCAAGTTTTTTTAACTTCTGCCCTTCTCTTTTTGGCTTCAAATTCAGTTTAAAATAGTGTAGGGACGAATTTCCTAAGAGATGCATGAAAAAAAACGTCCAAAAAGCATCCAGATTCGATGTATTTGGCCAAAAACTGCCTAATATTGCATCCCAACTGTCTGGAGTGCCGCCGGTACTGAATAGGGCACTGTCGGCGCCCTATTTTTGTGGTCTCGGGCTTCTGGCGCCACCGACGCCTATTTGGGCGCCCCCGGCGCCCATCTTACGCAGCTCCGCCATTTTGCTCTGTTTGGCTCCATTTCAGCTCCGATTTGCCCCGTTTCAGTTGCGTTGCATTTCTAAAAGATAGCCCTAAAAAATAAGCATAAAAATAAACTTTCTTTAAAGTGAAATCTCATTCAAAAATATTCAATAAGTGTAAAAGAGATTAAACAAAGAAAGACTTATCGAAAGGTGTTAAGCCAAAATTTGATTTCTTGCTCGTTTTTGCTCCAAATTGCACCATTTTTGCTTCTTTTTCTCCAAAAACAATTTATTGTACCTAAAACCAAAAAAACATACAAAATACCTTCCTTTAAAGTGCAATATCATAAAAAAATGAGTAAAATTATATAGCAAAAAGTGTATATATTTTAGGTGTGTCATATGTCAGGTTGACGACATTAAACCAAGCGCTTTATGGGAGGCAACTTATAGTTATCAGTGTGCTTTGTTTTGAGTTTTTTTTGTGTGTTTTTTTTGTTTAAAGTGAGAATTATATGTTAGTATTTTGATTCTATTAGTGGAGATTAATAAGACCTTAATTGATAAATTGGATGAGTCAAAACGAGTATTCAGACGTTTAGCAGATCTGTGCTAAATTGAGCACTGGCAGCTAAGCGCTAGCAGTTGGCGCTTAGACACCGGAGTTATGAAAAACATAAAAAATGAGGTTCTAGAAACCATTATCATGGGGAAGTTGTATGGAGCAATATTGGATGGTTTGTGAACGTGGGAGGACGGTTTTAAGGCATCTAAAGTCTATAAATAAGAGTCGAATTAAAGGATATTCATTCCCTTCCAAATTTACATCCTAAGAGCCTTAAAGAAGAGTTTAAATTAGAAAAATGTATTCTTGTGAGAGTGAAGTTAAGAAGAAAGAGGATGCAAATAAGAAGAAGTTCATTTGTGAGAGCGCACAAGAGTTATAGAACGGATTTCTGGCCGTTAGTATTCAAGGAATTTCAGAGAAGATTGCAAAGATTAAGGCCGATGTTGCATCAGTCGAAGCAAAGGTAAATGAAACTAACACGGATTTAGCACATATTGGATGGCAATTAAAGATGCAACTTATTCATACTATTCATATTGAAGAAGCAAATAAAGCGATGTTTTTGAAGAACAAGTGGATAGAAGAAGATTCAATAAGGTTTTTCAACCATCGCCCATTCTATCAAATCTATATACCAAATAGTATAGATGGAACTAATGAAGAAATTAAGTTCTTATGTTGTATTAAGTTCTTATGTTGTATTAAGTGTCAGTCTTTTATGTTTGGTGTTAGTGTTTAGTGCTTTATATTTTGTTCTGTGTTATAAATGTGTTGTGTTATGATATGTGATGTATGTGTGGAATTTTTATTATGTATGTGTTGTTTATTTTCATTTGTGGTTGTTAAGTGAACTATTCTGTGTAATTCTGACCGATGCAAGAGTTACTGAGCTACTTTAGTTTGTTTTTATGTTAGTTATGGATGTTGTTTATTTTTTATATGTGATGTGAATGTTTAGTGTTTTTGTGGTAGTAAATGTGTTAGTGAATTTGTAGTGTATTATATTTGGTAGTTTAGGACTTATTCCAAAAACTATTTAGGAAGGTTTATAACACTATTAAAATCCACTATATAATTTTCATGCTTAACTTTTCAATTTACTACCATATATTTTAGTTATGGATTTTTGTTTAAGTATGCGTGAATTTGCTTTTATTTCCTCCACTAATTTAGAAGTCTTTTGAATTTCATTTATAAAATATAAATTTAAAAATTTGATCTAATTATTTTCATTCCTATTTTTAATTATTATACTTGCATATTTAGGATATAAAAATTCTTGCAAGCGTGATACTTATAGTTTCAATTCCTACCCATGTATCTTTTTAACTATGCTTAAATGTTTTATCATAATAAAAAACATTAAAGTCTTTTTTTGGGGGGGGGGGTGCGGGGGGGAGGATGAAAAACAATTTTCAAAAACTTAAAATTTTATTTGTTCTCAAATGTACCTAAAATAAAGTTTTGATTTTGATTGTAAAATAATTATGTGTATGAAGTTATATTAGAGAAGTAAATTTGTGAATATAGAAATGAGTAAGAGAATTTAGTTAAAATCTATAGTAATGATGAAAATTTTAAAGTTAAAAACTTCTTAGTGAAGAAATGATGAATATTTTTGTAACCATCTTTAGTAGAAAAAGTTGTATTTTTGGAAAAATAGGAGGATTAGGCTATTGTTTTTATTACTTAAGTTTCTTTTATTGAAAATAGTTTTCAAAACTTTTATTATATTTTTAAGTAAAAGATATATATCTACCTTATGATTTAGTAAAGGAATGGTGGAATTCAAAATTATTAAAGGCTTATCCAGATATAGTAATCATTGCCTTATAGAAAAAAGAAAAGAAAAGAAAAGAAAAGAAAAGAAAAGAAAAGAAAAGAAAAGAAAAGAAAAGAAAAGAAAAGAAAAGATAAAGTGAAAAATAGTATGTGAAAAGGAAGGATAAGCTTGAGGATTTAAGGGTCTAATAAAAAATTGGTTCCACACCTGATCTTTTTATAGTATAAGATTTTAAAAAATCTTGAAGCTTAAGAATATAATATAGTTAGTATAATTATTTTTCAGTAAAGATTTTTAAGTAAAGAAAATAAAATGCCTAAGCCCTATATTTTAAAAAATCTACAAGTATTTCTGAATAAGATAGAAACTTATATTTTTCATTGACCTTTATCTAAGAGATTTCTAAACTTTAAATTTAAATTGGTCTCATTTACTAAAATTTTTTCTAAATTGGACTACTATATTTCTATAACAAAATTTTAAAAACTCCTAAAGAAACTCATCCACATTATTTGATTGTATGATTTTCGAATGATTATGTGTCACTTGAGGACAAGTAACATTTCATGTTTTGGGGATTTTGATACACCTAAAATATATACTATTTTTATACACATTTTTATACCTATTTTTAATAATATTGTATTTTAATGGAAGGTATTTTGTGTATTTTTCTTGCAGGTATGATTAAATGGATAAATGTGATGAAAGGATTGAAATATTATTAAAATTGGAGCAAAAATGAAGAAAGGTGTAAAATTGATCTGTGGAGGCTAAGCTCCTGGACCTGCGCTTACGTGCCAGAGCCCAGCGACTATGCGGCTAGACCTGGGGCTTACACGCTAGAAGATTCACAGCTAAGCCCGAGACCTCACGCTCACGCATGGCAGTTACTAAGAGGAGTTATTTAATTTTTGGTGTCATTTGGAAGTGGTTTTTGAGGCATCTCTTGGTACAAACATGGGTAACTCCCTATTGGCGCCAAAATTAATTCAAATTACTCTTGAATGGATGCATCTTTTGGAGGATTTAATGAACTTGGACACAATTTGAAGAGATACGAAGGCACTTATTGGAAAGTATAAAAAGAAGACTTGAAGATTAGAATAAGGGAGGAGAAAATAGAGAGTAATTAGGAGAGTAAATTTAGAGAGTAGTGAGTTGTAATATTGTGGTTTTTGTAGAGTGTGTAGTTAGAGTAGGAGAGTTCTTTCATTAAAATACCACTCCACTTCACCATTTCTACTTAAATATAGTTTGTATTAGGATTAGATTAGAGAATTGGAGTCCTCAGAATTAGGCACCAACCTCTAAGGAGTATTGTAAGGAAAAGCAAACTTTTAAAGGAACTTCAAGAGTTTGGAGGAGAGGATTTACAGATAAGTCTTTATCTTTGTTATCACATTTGGTTTTTTACTAAGACTTCTTGTGTTTTCTCTATGATTTCTACTTTTAAACTAAGTTGTGATTGTATTTTCTCCATGAATTCTGAGTAGTTTTCTTTATCTTTTTCCTTAATATGATAAAGTAATAAAGTTATGAAAGTATGTTGTATGAACTATAAGAATTCAATGTTGGAAGAAGTTATGATGATTCAAAAGCTTGCACTTCATTTACTTCTTTATTTAGCCAAAGAAGATGTTAAAATATGTTGTGAGAACATGTAAGAACTAGTATGGTATTGTCTCAGTCAATAATTGGAAAGAATCACATGAGATTATATGGGTGAGAATGTAATCCATATGGTTGAGTACAAATAAATATGGAGATATACTTTGATGAGTGTAGAATTAGAGAACTTTAGAGTGACAGGCTAATGCCCCCAATTAGATTTATTATTTTATGTTTTAATATGAGATGTTAGCCCCCAGATGGAGGGAATTGAGGAAACTCTAGAGTGAGAGGTAGTATCTTTCTTGCCTAACCCATCTTCAAGAATTATAAAACAATAGATTAACATATCTTCTTTATAGCATCTCTAGTAAGGGTAAAAAATATAATTGCTCCTATTTGGCACAATACATTTTAGATACTTCCACAACAAAAATTCCATGACTTGTTATTGATTCATAAAAAGGAAAAAGATATTTTATTTGCATTTTCTTACATCTTATAAAAATTTAGTTAAAGTAGTTGTTTACTTTCATTTCAAATTATAAAAATTAACAAAAAAAAATTAAATTTATTTTTCTAGAATATTATCTTTAGTTTGGGTAAGATCTTTCTTAAAAGTAAAAAGTTACTTTCTATTTTCTTTATTTAACACTTTCTCTTTGGGTTCAATATCTTAGGGCTTAATCAGAAAGTCCTATATTACTTGATAACGATATGTATACTTGCGTAGTATCCTAATTTATAGTATCATTAAAGAGAAGTATCAATTCATATATAAAAAGTAAGCATAAATATTCTGGGATCAATATTCAGCTAGAGTCTCGTGCAATAATTTCATACACATTATTGGACGAGTACTGGAAGAGGAACTTAATTTGTAAAATAAAGTGAGCAAACATTTCTCATTTAAGATTTCTTGAATGGAATAGATAATTAAAATTATGAAAAAACTTTCTAGAGATGATCCCTGCTCCAAGTCCGAGGACCTAATTCCTTGCATGGGTCTTTATCTTGTATGCCCTAGGTCTTGCCTGTCAGTCGATGGTGTAGGCCCACTCCAAGTTTTGTCCAGCTTTCCCACTGCCTATCCTCACACCACAAGATAACCCTTTTATTACTAGGTCTTGTTGACCTCACTTTTGTTGAGTTCTAGTGTTTCATTCCTTAGAAGCCTAGGGTCTAGCCATGGGGCCTTTCTGTTGACTATCCTAGAGAACTAGTGATGGATCCTACCCTCATAAAAATTCTAAACCACTTCTTTACTTTCCTTGGAGTTTCACATATACAGTTCCAACCTCTAGCACTTAAAAGGTTGAGGCCAACATAATGAAACTAAAGAGGAGTCCCATAAAAATTCTAAACCACTTCTTTACTTTCCTTGGAGTTTCACATATACAGTTCCAACCTCTAGCACTTAAAAGGTTGAGGCCAACATAATGAAACTAAAGAGGAGTCCCTATAGCACCGTCAGCCTTAGGGTTAGCCTGGGTGGCTAGGGAATGGTCACTCACACACGTAACCCATCACTGTTAATTTCTCTCAAAACTCTAAAACTAGTCTTGCTTTGCTTGATTCCCCAAGCCCTTATCGTTTGGCTAGGGAGGCTAGTACCAACACATGGAGGATCCAAAATGATTTCCCATTGGTATTATGGCACCAAAAAAGGGTAACATTATGATTAGCATTTTCAATGAATCCCAATTTTACCAAAACACCCAATTTTGACCTTCTACCCCCAAACTTTGTCAAAATTCTCAAAATACCTCTGAAAACCTAATTTTTCTAAAATTACACAAATTGTCAGTTCTCACCTAAAAATCATATCAAACCATTTTGAATCATTCAAATGGACCAAAATGCCAGCATTTTCCCTAAAATTACCAAAATACTCCTACAACACACTAAATGTACCAAAATGCCCTTCGTGCCCCAAAAATTTCCAAAATCTCCAATTTCACTCGAAATATCCGCAAGATCAATCCTAACCACCAAAAGATCCCATTGCACCCAAATTCACCAAAATTGAGCAAATTTCCCAAAATACCTTAAATGCCCAAAGTCCCTGAATCATCCCCAATTCCCACTAAATTCATTTCAAACTCCCTCAATTTCAAATCCAGATCGAATTCATCATGTCCAAGCCCAATTGAAACTAAATGCTAATCTAATTGAACCCATTTTCAAGCAGAAATCAAATACCCCAAAATTAACCCAACTATAAATATCATCAAATTAAACCATGTGACCACTCAATTCCACCAAATTAACTTTCTAAGCTCTTCATGACATCTCCCTAGACCAATCCAAACCTTCAATTGATTTTTAATCCAAGCCCAAGCTAACCCCAAGCTCAATCTCAAGCCCAAGCCCAATCTCTTGATTCCAAATCCACTCCAAATCTTTTGAATTAACCAAGACCTAATCACCCCAACCTGGTTTGACCTTTTAAGATGCTAATCACATCACCCAAGACCTCTAAATTGGTGCCATGGACCAAGGGTCAGCCAAATTGTTGAGCGTCTTCCCAAAATTGGCAAAGTGACTCATACTTGTCATCACTTGACTAAACCCATAATTAAAACTCCCCTGAGCTCTCTGAACCACCTAGCCACCTCCCTTGTCCTGGACGACCGGTCTAGTGGCCGTAAAACCCAAAAACAAGAAGCCTTCCCCATGACCTAAACCAAAATTGCACCCATCCCTTGTGACAATCTCCAATTGGTTAATTGTGCCGCTCAACCCTCCATCTATGGAGAACTTTGCACCCCCTAGCTTGTCCTGTTAGCCACCATGACCATTGCTATAAATTGAGCACCCTTCACGAACAAAAGGAGAGAGTGACCAAATCCTTGGGGAAACTTTGCAAAATTGTTTCCGGAGCTTCTCACAGCCTTCCTAAGTGAAATCCCACTATTTTTAACCCCCCATTTCCATTGCCTGAGCTCAATTTCATCACCCAAAACTAGGGCATTTTATGGCCATCTCCACAAATCCACCAAATCCCAAATTGATTAACCAATAAGCTTCCTCAGAGCAAAAGAGGAAGTTCCCCATTGAAATTGGCCAATCCAGAGCTCCTCAACCTAGAATTACATCTAGCTTGCACCAACTCTTGATCTAAGTGCTACACAGAACCAACAATAGATCAAAGTGAAGCTTAGAGGACATTCGAAAGACTAAAATGAAGCTCAGGAACTAATCCAATTAAGGCTACACCTGTTGGACAAAGGTATGGACCAAAATCCCCAATTTTGCTCTCGGTTTGACCCTTTGTTAAGTGAACTTGTATTTCATGCTCATGTAACCGTATAGATAGGTTCGTGTCACTTAGATGAAAGTGTAGGAACAAACCCCATGTGATTTAATTAAGGATCGAGCAAGATCTCAGGGTTATAAAATGGAAGGTTCTCAGGTTATGACGCGTTTAGGGCGTGACCAGGAGCTGTTGGATCGTGCGTGTATCATACGGAAAAACCAAATCGAGCTAGATGAGGGGATGGTATGTGAACAGTGCACCACATGTAAAGCTTACGTGTAAGGAACAGCTAACATCCTAAGGGTTAATGTAGTATTCACTAGTTGTGTGAAATCACAGCCGTCCTGGATCATTATGTTTCACAACTAACTCTAACATTACAAATGACAAGTTTGCAAAGTAAATTAAAAACTTGTGAAAATACCATCACAATTTTGGAATAAAAGAAATCTCCAAACTGTTCTAATCTCACACTTGATTAATTGTCATCACAAAGAGAAAGAAAGAAAATTACTCAAAATTCAAGGAGATAACACAAAAACACATTAATTTGTATATATGATCAAGTTTACAAAATGAAGTAAAACTTAAAAAAAAAACAAAAAATACTTTTCTCAGGATTCTCCCCAAGAAAATTCTGAAATTCCTTTGAAACAAACTTCATACTCTTCTTGCAAGACTCAAAAGACCCAATACTCTCACAAAGAAAACTTAAAACAAAGACATAAAACTTCACCTATCCTCCTCTTAAAACTCTCCAGAATCTTCTTTTTATAATTTTTGAAATCCACCAAGAGTCACATCACGTGCCTCTTTAGAATTCATCTAAATTCATTGAACCACCAAAAAAACCATCACTGGCACTTAGTCGCTAGATCTGGCGCTCAAGCGTTAGGCTCTTGTATTCTAACGCTTAGGCACCACTTGCTCAATGACTCCATTTTGCTCTATTTTTGCTCCTTTCTATAAAAACTCCATTTCTTATAAATGAAACCAAAAACATGCAAAACATCTTTCATTAAAGCATAATATTATAAAAAATGAGCATAAAATAATATGAAAACGTAGCACCTTTTTAGCTAGATTAATTCCCCCAAACTTAATTGTTACTTGTCCTCAAATAACTTTTATATTTTATAAAATAAATGATTTAAATTATTTCAATGGGTTTCAGTAGAGACTTCTATAGTTTTGTCCTATGAATATAATAATGTAACTTAGAAAAACTTTTAATAACTCTAGCTAGAACGAGGGTATAAGAATATTCAGTGATCAAGTTTGGAATGCTGGTTTTCTATTTATTTGAAAATTAATTATAATTTGTTACACTTTAGAATCTTAGAAAAAATAATAAAAATAGAATAATGAAAGAACTCTACTATTAAAGATTCACTAATACATTTAAAATAAGTTCAAAAGTGTAATCAGTTTTTTTCCATTAGGATGATTCAAGTGAAGTAAATTTTTAATTAGGCATCTCCTCAAGCATCTCCTCACTGTCGGCATATTTTTAGGTTGAGTGTTGTATTTTTGAAAAGAGGTCGCCTATAGAAATTGTCTGCGAATTTTTAATTTAATTTAAATAAATAATTTGAAATATAGTATTTGATTTTGAAAATAATTTTAAATTTAAAATTTTCAAGATATGAAATCAAACTGATCTCACATCCCTAATAGTTTATATAAACGAGCACCGCACCACAAACTGTATATTTATCCCGGAGAGTAGACGCACTGCTTGATGATGGGGCTCGGTTAAATAAACTAGAAGATTTGTGACATCCGTTTGGTTTTGCGAACCAATTTTATAAGCTGACAAGTTCCCTTGCTTAATATAAAGAAATTAAGCAGGGTTTATATTACCTGGGTTCTTAAAGTTCCCTATAAGGGCAAGCCCTTATAGTTAATTACATATCAAATGAAGTGAATCATTTAAGAAAACTCTCGATAATGATCAGTGGTTTTGCTCTCAAGAATTTCAAAGTTTAACGTTTTCAAACAATTGGATTTTGGAAATTTCAATAGGGAATAGCTCAAATTTGGAACAGTTTTATTTTAGGAGTCCAAAGGAAGAGGAATAGGGGAAGTTGAGGATCCAAGAGAAATCTTGGCAACTTCCCGACTATCTTATTGTTTGGCTCAAATTTAAGAAAATCCTAATATTATCTGATATTTCATTCTTGCCAATTTTAATTAATTAGGACTTATATTTGCATGATGCAGTCATGCGAATAGCCTCGAAGATGTGAGGGTTTATGTCGTATCGGACGGCGACCTCGGAATCCTAAAGTGTTGGGGCTTATATTGCACAACAGGGCTGTGCAAAAGCCTAAAGACGAAGTTAGGATTTACGTCACGCTAGGAAAACTACCTCGAAATCCTATGGGTTTGTTTGTTAATTCTAGGAATGTTTAGCTGATGTAGAGTTGTTTTGCTGACGAAGATGGCCGTGCTGCCCACCGTGCTCCAAGCTCCTTATTGTTGCAGAGGTTTAGTTTTAGAAGTCATAAATCAGGAGATGAGAGAAGTGTTTTGGTTTAGAGAAAATCTTAAAATCCAAGTGTTTTTAATGTTTTAATTAAAACAAATCTGAAAGTTGTTTAAATAGAACTGATTAAGATCCCACGGTTCCGTCATCCCGGCACCGTTATTTTCATCGAATTCACTTAGTCCAGATGAATTTTATAAACTCAATTGAATGAGTTCTACACTTTCATTTAGACCGTGGGAAATCCCGTTAGCAACACATGGATTACATCATCCGAGGTATTCCCGATCATTCAACGAGGCGTTTTAATTTAGTTGCAATTGTAGTTTTGTTGTTCTCTTTGTGATTAAATTTTGAGTTGTTTTATATTTTGAAATGTTCTGGCGGTGAATTTTATCTTGCAATGACTTTTAATTTAGTTTTGGTTTCAGTTCAGGGACTACCCTAAAGATTTTGGTTTTCATGCAACAATTGTTTATTATGCAAGAAAAGTAAAGTACAGTGCATGTAAGTAATATTGCAATAAAGTAAATTGCAACAAAGTAAAAGCGTACCTGGAGAGTCTTCCCGTCATCCCAAGCTACACTTAAAACATATGTTAAGGCATTTAAATATTTCAACAAGTATCTAGGTAGCTAGTCATCTCCTATGACGTCTAGGTTCTTGTGCTTTGGTTTAAGGATGATTTTATTCATCAAAGAAACAATTAAATTCAATTGTTCTTATAAACATCCCATCATATTGAGGAAGTGCTTAAGACGAGTCTTAAACATCTTTTCAATACCTCTAGGATTGTTTTAAGTCCAAGAGAATTTAATTATACAAGTGAATTAATCATCCATGGGTTTAAGTTTTGTTCTCTTGCACAGTGAACTAGGACATTTGAATATCCTATAAGTGAAGTAACACTTCACTTGATACCTCATTTAAGAGTTATAATAATAAGAGCTTTAAAAGGGCAAATCAACTTATTAAATATTTAATGATTTAATTTTAATTTTGATTTAATTATAAAAAATTAGTTTAAGTTTTGAATAGTGTTCAAATTATTTTAGATTTAATTCTTAAATATTTAATTTAGGTTTTTTGATAAATGATTTTGATTTAATTTAATTCAATTTAATTTAATTTTAATTTAATTTAATTTAATTTTAATTTAATTTAATTTAAATTAATTTAATTTAATTTAATTTAATTTTAATTTAATTTAGTTTCAATTTAATTTAATTTTTAATTTAGTTTAATTTAATTTAATTTAACTTGATTTAATTTTAATTTAATTTAATTTAATTTAATTTATTTTAATTTAATTTAATTTTAATTAATTTTAATTTTAATTTAATTTAATTTAATTTGATTTTTAATTTAATTTAATTTGATTTTTAATTTAATTTAATTTGATTTTAATTTAATTTTAATTTTAATTTAATTGAGATTATTCTTTTAATTTTTTAATTAAGACTTATGTATTATTGAAGTGATTTATTTAGGGATTTTTAAATTAAAGATTAAATATCCTCTTAATAATATCCCTACTTTAATAATTCCAATTTCTATTATTCTTCCAAAATTTCAATTAATTAGTTAATTAAAGTTTTACTTTAATTATATTTGAAATGATTAGTAGATTTCTACCCTTAATCATTTAAGTTTCAATCAACCAAAAATCAGTTTAAAATAAAAAATTTTACCCTCCCCTTTTGATTAATCCTAAAATTTTAATTAAGGGTTGAAATTTTTAATTACCCTTTTGCCCTTCAAGCTTAATAATTCTATAACTCACTAAATTAAGCTCAAATGAACTAAAAATTTTTATGTAACCTCACTCACATGTCAATTAAGACATTAGAGGAGAAAATGTGATTTTTCTATATTTAATTTATTTATGTAATTATTTTTGATTGAAAATAGGGGTTTTCAAGGAAAATTCAATAACATGACCAAGGAAATGCTTCTGTCCTTGAGAAAATTATGGGATGTTCCTAATGACCAAAGGACCATTTGAACCAATTTTAGTGATTTTTTGAATTATATTTTATTTATTAGAATTATTTTGAGTTTTGGAGTATTAATTAATTTTAAAATAAAATTAAAGTTGAAAAAAGGATTTTATATTTTTCCTAAATCTCTCTAACCTTAAGGAGTCTAGAGAAACAAATTTTATATTTTTCTAATTTTTTTTTTGGATTATTGGAATTATTTTAGTGAAAAAGGTTGAAAACTCATTTTTTAATATTAAAAATTACATTAAGCCTTTAAAATTCAATATCTTATCCTAGGGACTTAGGAAAAATATTTGGCTTATTCCTAAATGACTAGGAGTTAAAATGTGACATTTTGGTAATTTTTAATATTTTTATGATTTTATTATTTTTTAATTATTGAAAATATTAAAATAATGATAAAAATCAATTTTTTTAGAAAATTACAATTTTAATTTTCCTAAGTTCCTCTGATATCAGGGAAGCTACAAAAACATTTTTGTGAATTTTTGAAAAGTATTTTGTGAGTTATGAATTTTTAAGGTTTAATTTTACTTATGGGGCTTAATCAACCCATTTGGTAGACCAAATCAAGTCCAATTAGTTTCAAATTTTTATTTGAGACTCTCCTAACCCTAAAGGATAGTGGAGAATTATTTTCAAGTCAATTTGATGTTTAGTTAACCCTAGTTAATTAAAGTTCAATTTTGGGTGTTTAAGCAAATTAGGGTTGTTCCATGTGAATTAACTCAAAACCTATTTTTCTTGGGTTCCTCTAGTTATAAGAGACATCACCAAATTTTCCTAGAATTTATTTCTCAACATACTAATTATTGGAATTAAAATACTCAAAACAGTAACATGATCTTGGAAAATCAATAACTTCTCATATGGATGGCCTCTGACCTTGGAAAATTTAGGGAATGTTCCCAAGTTCAGAGGCTACAAAAGCCTATGGTCTCATGCCATGGTGAATTTCCTATATGCATGGAGAATTGAAATAGTGCATAGAGTAAATAAATTATTAAAAATAAAATAATTGATGAAATGACCTGATTTCTTTTTCACATTATTCTCCTCTGTTCACTGAGCAAGTGGGTATTTTTATTTTATTTTTAGAATTTTTCTACACAAAGTTATGAATTTTTGAAGTTCTCAATATTTAATAAATAAGAAAATACCCTAATTTCCTACTTAACCACGCGGCGCTGCGTCAACCTTAGCGGATCCGAAAGGCCACGCGGCGTCTCCCAGTTCGGCGCCGCCATCCGAGTCAGTCGCCACGAGTCCCGCGGTTCACATACCGTCTCCTGGTCCGACACCATATGAGCCGTCCGCTCAATACACGCGCGATCCAACGGCTCTCAGTCATCGTCTACGACTGGTGTGAACCCGTGACCGTCCACACTAAAACCCTAAGATCTCTCTCAATTCTCAATGGATTTTCATGTTCTTATGCTCTATGGATTCGTCTTGAAGAGACGAACACATCCATACGGTAAACATGCATTGAAATTAAGGCATTTGAACTGGAGAATCTCCACAAGCTCGGGATAAAGAATTAGCTCATACCTTAGCTCAGAGAAGTGTGGCTTCAATCTGAGAGTTGTGTTACATTCGATTGGGTCCAAGCAAGCTCTAGATGAAGCTCTTAGCCTGGTGAATTGCCTAGGTACAAAAGTGACCACAACCGATCACAAAGCTTGGAGGCTGGAGCAACTGGGTGGCCTGGAGAGGGGGCCTTCACTGAGAAACTTCTCCTCTTGGTCTGGTGAAGGTGTAGGACCAATCAATTTGGAGATTGGCTCACTGTAGTGAAGTGTCCTATTTTTGGGTGGAATTTGGACTCTGAAATTGAGCTCTGTTATTGGGGATTAGGGCATATGGACACTGGAGATCAATTGCTCTAAGTGTGGAGAGTGGTTTGGGACAATTTTGGCAGAGTTTCAGTAGGTTTGTTTCAGCACCTCCTCCATGGCCGAGAGAGGTGGGGTTTAAATAGGAGTGGCTAGAGGACCTCCCAGGGGGAGTTAGGGGTTAGGATCAGCTGCTCTGGTGAGGAGGAGAACAACCATGGTGGCCATTGAGCATGGGTAAACTCAGCAAGGGAGAATTTCAATGTTGGCTCACATGGGAGCTCTCGGGTGTGGTGTTTTCCGGCTATCCAGGCGGTTGGCCGGCAGGCATGGGTCACCCTCAGGGTCAGGAGGCTCAGGGCTTGGTGTTCGTGAAGTCAATTGGTTGCTGCCATGTGTAAAGGGTTTGAATCAAAGTGGAATGGGAAAGGGCTAGTTTTGGGTCTAAATGGGTCAACCCATGGTTTGGGGTTAGGTCCACCATCCAAGGCCATTTGGGCTAAAGAGAAAGTCATTTGGATCAGCTTGATTAGTGGGGTCAAGTCACAATCCAAGTACAATTAGGCTTAAGCATGAGTTAGGGGAGACATGGGAGTGGTTAATCACTCTTAAGAGAATCATTAAAGGGTCTTCTTGCCATTTTGGGTATGGTGAAGTGTCCAAGGCTTTCATGGCTCACATGTGGCTTATGCATGGCTTCATGGCTCACCTTTGGCTTGGAAAAAGCTAAGTCAACTTTCATGAAAGAGGATTTTAGGAATTTTGGTAATTTAGGGGTGATTTGATATGATTTGGCATATGGCTTAGTTTAGAAAAATTTGATGGCTAATTTAGAACTTAGGGATGATTTTAATTGAGTGAGGATGAGATGAGATTGTAATGTGGGTCTTAAGATGGTTTTGGACTTTTGAAATTATTTTAGGAATGGGCTTTTAGGAAGGTTTAAAAAGGTGGGCTTTAGGCTTAAAAATAAATTTATGGATGGGATTTTTTTGTAAAATTTTGGGCCAAGTAATTGTTGGGTTTGGTTTAGGGATGTGTCATGAGTGATTTGGATCAAACTTGAGGTGGTTTGGCATTGAATTAGGTCTAAATTGAGTCTCTTTGGTAATAGAGTCCAAATGGGTCAAAATGAGCTATCTTGGGCTAAAGTTGGGCTAATGTTGAAATTGATGTAAAATTAATGTTGGGAAATGTTTATGAGGGTGTTACAAATAGGTTTCAACTTTGGTTGGGTTTTGATTTTGGGATTTGGGCCCATTTGGATTAGGTTTGTGTGTAGGCCCATTTAAGGAATTTTAGGTTTGGTTTGCAATTGAGTAAGGTTTGGGTCCAAATTTGGGCCAAATCATGTTAGTGTTTTGTTTTTGGGGATACTAGGAAGGTTTTAGAAAAGATTTGGGTCAAATTGGGATTGAATTGGGTCGGTTTGAGCTAGGTTTAGGTCATGGGTCAAAATTGGGCCTTAAGCTTTTAAAATGAAATTGGATTCAAATGCCAATCAAATTGGGCTTGAATTTGGTCTAGATTGATATTGGGGATATTGAATGGAAGTTTAGAATTGAATTGGACCAAAATTGAGACCAATTGGGGTGATTTGGTTTGACATTGGGTTCATTTGGGTTTAAAATGGGCTAAATTGGGGGTTTTGGTAAAAGTGGGGTAAATTGACAAAATTGGCCCATGATGTAGTTGGTCAAAATGAAATTGAGAATATTTGAGATTTTCTGGAATTTTTTGGGAATTTTCTGAACTTTTGGGTCAAGAGGGGCATTTTGGTAATTTGGAGGGTATTGGGGGTATTTTTAGAAATTTTGGTATTTTTGGCTGGAGATGGTCAATTTGAGTGGGGGGGGGGGGAATTTTTAGGATTGATTTTGAGGAATTTTGGGTGATTTGGAGATTTTGGAGGATTTGGGCAATTTCAAGAGCTTTTGGTAGGTTTGATGGGTGTAGGGTCCCCGGGGTCAAAAATTGAAATTTTGGGAGAATGAAGATTGATCAAATGTGAGTGAAATGGAATCACTTTGGTTGAGCCATGAAGCCATATTAAGCCTATATGAGCCATGAGAGGACTCATTGGAGGCATTCACTATGTTGTTCCTAACCCTCTTAACTAGGGGCTTAGGGGTTAAGATCCATCCATATGAATTACCTACATGAGTCAGGGAGTCAAGTTGGGTATGGGTGTCGTTTTAGGATTTGGATTGTGTGTGTGAGAGTGTAGAGTATGAGTGTAGTGAGTGTGTAAGTCAACCCTCACCGGACCGAGCCATCCGGGGGTAGTCCTAAGGCCAGAAGAGTCCTATAGGGAACTCATCCTTTAAACCTTCACATTTGATTTCAACCCTCTAGGTGATTAGGGGTCTACGATCGAGCTTATAGGATTTTCGGGGAGTCAAGAGGTGTTTGAACTTCTAAAGGGTGGGTTCCACTTCTAGTCCTCTAAGATAGTCGAAGGAAAAGCCTAAGGCTAGATCCTAAGTACTAAAGAGAGAAGAGAAGACCTCATCAAAAATGAGGTCAACAAATGGAGCCCCAATAGGTGTGGTGTGTTAACCAAGCACACCGCACATATTGGTGTTGACCGAATAGATCAACAAAACCAACACAGATGTCCAAGTGACAAACTTAGGACGAAGTAGAAGAACTTCCGCTGGGGAGTATCGGGTATATCTCCAAGACTGGAGGTTCCTGAACTCTCTCTAGGGAATGGAAAAGGAGGTGAACTCCAAATCACATGATCTGGGGAATTCGATTTAGGTTTCATTTTACTTTTAAATTTCAAGTTTCAATGTGTGAGCTTAGATTTTAGCTTGAGTTTTAATTTAGATTGAAGTTTGGTTTAAAATCAATTTGAGGAAATTTTGAATTTGAAATTTGGATTTGAAATGAGAATTGAAACCTAAGTTTCAACCTCGGGATTATGAAGAAAACTGGAATTTAGGTACCAGCCACGGAGTGAGAATCAGAGTTTAGGTATCGACGAAAAAAATGATGAGAGTCAGAATTTAGGTACTGATCTCGGAATGAGAACTAGAATTTAGATACTAGTCTCGAAATGAGAACTAGAATTTAGGTACCAGTTCAGAAGTTTAGAATTGAAATTTAGGTATCAATTCGAAAGAGAATCGAAATTTAGGTATCGATCTCGAAAGGAGAGTCAGAATTTAGGTATCAACCTCGAAATGAGAACCGGAATTTAGGTACTAGTCTCGGAAGTTTAGAATTGAAATTTAGGTATCAATTCGAAAGAGAATCAAAATTTAGGTATCGATCTTGAAAGGAGAGTCGGAATTTAGGTGCCGATCTCGAAATGAGAACATGAATTTAGGTACCAGTCTCGGAAGTTTAGAATTGAAATTTAGGTATCAATTCGAAAGGGAATCAAAATTTAGGTATCGATCTCGAAAGGAGAGTCGGAATTTAGGTACCGACCTCGAAATGAGAACCGGAATTTAGGCACCAGTCTCAGAAGTTTAGAATTGAAATTTAGGTATCAATTCGAAAGAGAATCGAAATTTAGTTATGGACTCGAAAGGAAAGTCAGAATTTAGGTACCGACCTCGAAATGAGAACTGGAATTTAGGTACCAGTCTCAGAAGTTTAGAATTAAAATTTAGGTATCAATTCGAAAGAGAATCGAAATTTAGGTATCGATCTCGAAAGGAGAATCGGAATTTAGGTACCGACCTCGAAATGAGAATTGGAATTTAGGTACCAGTCTCGGAAGTTTAGAATTGAAATTTAGGTATCAATTCGAAAGAGAATCAAAATTTAGGTATCGATCTCGAAAGGAGAGTCAAAATTTAGGTACCGACCTCGAAATGAGAACTGGAATTTAGGTACCAGTCTCAGAAGTTTAGAATTGAAATTTTGGTATCAATTCGAAAGAGAATCGAAATTTAGGTATCGATCTCGAAAGGAGAGTCGGAATTTAGGTACCGACCTCGAAATGAGAACTGGAATTTAGGTACCAGTCTCGGAAGTTGTAATGTATGAAGAAGGACCCAGTCTCATGCCATCAGAATCAAATCAAACAAAGTTCATGGCCCCGTGTCAATAGAACTAGTCAATCTCCGTACAAGAGGGAAGGGAGATCACAGAAAATCAAAAGGGTTTCGATGTGACGAAAAGGGTGTAGGATTTTTGAAATTTGAAGTGTGAGTTTTCTGTGAGGAAGAACCATCCCGAAAGAGGTTTTTAAAGTAGTATGAAGTAGATTTTCATCTGAGGAAGAATTGAAGGATTTGAAAGAGATAGATTGAGATTGTAATTCCATTTGAGATTCATTTTTCATTTTGTTTGTCCTTTAATGATCCTTTTTTTTTTGTTTATTTGATGTTCACGCGAATTTTATTTGATGTTCATGTGGATTTGAAGTTCTTTTGAATATTTGGATTTCTA
Organism: Papilionanthe hookeriana x Papilionanthe teres; assembly: GCA_022702705.1. Taxonomy (NCBI): domain Eukaryota; kingdom Viridiplantae; phylum Streptophyta; class Magnoliopsida; order Asparagales; family Orchidaceae; genus Papilionanthe; species Papilionanthe hookeriana x Papilionanthe teres. The sequence goes on from CM040421.1 coordinate 144,141,749, forward strand.
AGAAAGGTTCTTATTTATTTCTCTTTTCTTTTCTGTTCTTTATTCAAAGTTCATTTAACTCTAATGGCGTTTCCCAGTCAATTTGCACAAAAAGAGGTGAAGGCAAAATGTGACATGGTCACTTTCATTCCAATCTTGTTGAAGATACATCATACAGACTCGATCCGAAATATTTCTCACACAATCCATGACTCGAAATGGACTATGTATGATTCTTGTTGATCCATCCAATAAGTATACGTTAAAAAATCCATGTACGAATAATGAGATACACGGTCGATAACATCACCTTCCAAGCCGTCCTTGGCGGGAGTGCCGCATGGATGTGCATTGGAGGTGTGTTATTTCCCATGTAACTCACGGCTCGTAGGGCCGGAGACTCTCCGATTACGGATTTGGTGGAAGTGGTAAGGCACCTTTACGTCGTCCATCCTTCTAAAAGTGACGGAGATCCGTTCCACTTGGTACTCCGGTATACAATGTTTTGCGATGTACTGCTCCATTTCCTTGTAATATCATGACGGAACCTACCGGAAGTGGTATCTCCACCGGCCCTCGGAACTTACCGGGACTGCTATTCGGAGGTCGGATCCGAACATGATATTGCATTGGTTGACGAACAAAGCGTGCGAAAGGTCGACAAAGTCATGGTGGTCTATGTGTGGAGGTATGCGATCACCCTTCGATAAATATTGATGATGCAAGCTGTTGGGTATGCGATCTGTGGCGGTACCCTCCACGTTATCATTATTTTCACCATTCTTTTAATTATCCTCGGCATTGGATCCACCTCACCGTGACGGAGTATCCCGGTGGATTTCCTTTTACATCCTCTGCGAAATTATAGCAACATCCACATTGTATTGTAACTCTTCCTTTCCACGGCATCCATTTACGAGGTTCCGAATAAGTCTTTTCTCTCGGACGGCACTGCTCGACCCATTTACGAAGTTCTAAGATGCAATCCACAATCTGCTGTTGCTCGTACTGCGAGAATACACACGTGTGTAACTCGAGGCCTTCCAAAATATTGATTCTTTTGCCTCTAATCCTTTCAAAGTATTCGAAAGTCTTCTTCTCAACATTCTGCATTCTTTCTAGTTCATATTCTGGGATGATCTGCAAGTGACGAGGCCTAGTAACTTATTGCGGCATGTATGGCTCAATCCCGTCACGTACTCCTGCATACCTTGGCTCCTCGGGGATTGTCTCTGTCGGGACATCCTCCGGGGTTGCTTCCGCAACAAGGTTCTTCAGATATGGTATCTCTGTCCGGCGTCGAGGCAATCTCTCTGCCTCTGATCTTCTCAGAGTTCCCCTTATCCTTTCTGTTGTTCTCGGAGCTTGTTCTCTCTTTTCAGGTTCCTGATGAACCGGTATCTTTGAAATGTGTGTGTCGGTGAAGGTGGTTGTTTCCTCGTGTTGATCTGCTGCTAGTTTAGTCAACATCTTGCGGATACGGCGATTCTTATTCCTTCTTTGAGTAGCAGTGAGCGTAGCTCTCCTTACTTCTTGAATTTCTACGGGCGTGACGCTGACGAGCCTGCCCTCTGCCGTGGCAACTACTGACTTGATTTTCTTGCTTTCCTCGGTGTTTGTCTTTCTTTTCTTATTGTTGGATTGGTGGCTTGGGCCACCCATCTTCATCACTGTTTGGCTATGAAGCTCTTCTCGGTCCACTGGGACCCAATCATTTTCTTCATACGTAGGCTGGCTGGTGTGAAGTCAGAATCAATTTCTATTACTGCTCCATCCTTCACCCTCTTTTCATCGAGTGCGAGACTCACGCCATTTTTAAAGTTTAGGACCAACCGCCCGTTCGACATTTCCCTGCGAAGAAGACAAGGAAATGATCAGGGGCTGTACTAAGAACAATAACATTAAGAAAATATTTATCACTGAAGATTCTTATTCACTTATTTTAATTTAAAGGAAGGTAGGAAAAGATGAGGAAAGACTAGGAATAAGATTTGATTTGAAAGGAAGGGTAAAACTTTATTATTATGATTTCACATATTTCATTTTTAGCACATATTATTATTTATTTATTTTTTTATGAATTTTCTTTTGTCATCCATTTATATGTTTTTTGGGTTCTGACCCAGTCACAAAGTGATTGCTTCACCCTTGTTTCTAAGGATAAGACTCTATTTTAGAGGCCACCCTTTGAAACATCAGGTTGTGTAATACTTCTTTAAATACCGTCCATTGATTGGAAGCATTTGTCGTTCTCCTTGGCAATTCACAAGTTGGTAGGAGCCTCCTGAGTAGACTGCCTCGACCACAAACGGCCCTTCCCAAGTCGGTTCAAATTTGCCTCCTATCTTGTGATGTGCAAGAATAGGTCTTCTGAGAACAAGAACTAAGTCACCAACTTTGAAAGTTCTTGGTCGGACTAGGTTATCATTGGCCTGGATCATCTTAGCTTGGTACAGTTCCAAATTTTGCTGCGCTACAAGTCTTTTCCCTTCTAGGCTTTCCAGTTCTTCCAGTCATAATCTGGCATTTTTTTCTGTAGTAATTTTATTTGCTACTGCAATTCTGAGTGATGAAAGCTGAACCTCCAAAGGTAAAACTCCCTCGGACCCGTACACTAAAGTATAAGGCGTAGACTGAGTAGGAGTCCTAAAAGTCGTCCTGTAGGCCCATAAGGTTTCTAACAACTTCTCATGCCAATTTCTCTTATTGTCGTCCAAAGTTTTCTTTAGAATTTGAACGAGAGTTTTATTAAAAGCCTCGGCCAAGCCGTTTGCTCTTGGGTAGTAGACTGTTGAGTATCGCCAATCGATTCCATGTCTTCTAACAAAATTGTTTATTTTTGTGCTTCTGAATGCAGACCCATTATCTGAAATGATTCTGCGCTGTACTTTGAAACGGTAGACAACTTGATTCTTGAAAAACTGTAGCACGTGGTGTGCCTTTACTTCTACGAGTGGGCTCGTTCGCCCATTTAGAAAAGTAGTACGTAGGCTGTAAGGATGAAGCGATGTCCTTTTGAAGAAGGTGGTTTTATCGGACCCATTATATCCGTGCCCCAACACTCGAATGGCCACGACGCAATTGTCGGATGTAGCACATTTGGAGGTTGGTGTAGAACCACTCCGTGCACTTGGCACTGGTGACAGCTCTTGGCGACTTTCATACAGTCGGTCATCATTGAGGGCCAGTAGTACCCTAGTCTCTTAATTTTCATTTTCATTTTCGGACCCGACTGATGAGCACCACAAAGTCCTGAATGCACTTCTTTGACAATTTCATGAGCCTCGGACCCGCTCAGGCATCTTAACCACATCTGATCAAAAGGCCTTCTGTATAATGTATTGTTTATTAATGCGTAAGACAGAGTTCTTTTCTTGATTTGATGGGCTAATGACTTATCGTCCGGTAATTTACTGTTTGCGGGTAGTCATGTAGCGATTGACGCCAATCTCCTGTGTTTTACGTCACTACTGCAGCTGATTCCTCTGCCTTTTCGATTTCCGTATCATATCCATGTCGAGTTGTGATAGGACTTGTCATCCTTGAGCCGACACTTCAGCTGACTCATCTTGTAAGCGAGCAAATTCTTTTGCAAGGCGAGCTAGCGCATCCGCGAGAGCATTTTCTCTTCTAGGGATCTTGTAGATTGTTACATTTGGAATTTGTTCCAACAGTTTCATAGCATACTGAAAGTATTGCTCGAGTCTTGGATTTAAAATTTTGTATTGTCCGGCGATCTGTTGAATGATCAACTGAGAATCTCCGTAGATGTTGATGTCTGTTATTCCCATTTGAATGGTTAGTTCTAGTCCTGTTATGAGGGCTTCGTATTCTCCCTCGTTGTTTGTGCATGGCTCTATTAAGTGGTAGGAGTATCTTAACATCCCCCGCTCCGGTGTTATAAAGATTAGTCCGATTCCTGCCTTACCAGGCACTATCGTTTGCAATTCTTTATCTTTCTGTGCTGAGGAAGCCCCGTCGAAGTATAGTTCCCAACGTCGATCATCAGTATCTTCTAGGCTCATTATCTGCTCATCAGGAAAATCGTCGTCGAGAGGCGAATCTGCCGGTAAAGGGTGTGCTGCAAGGAAGTCAGCTAGAACTTGTCCCTTTACGGCACAAAGAGGAACAAAAGTTATGTCGAATTGCAATAATATCATCGACCACCGGCAAGTACGCGAGAAAGTGTCGGTCGGGTCATCGAATATTGCAATGGATTAACTTTCGAAATGAGGTTGATCTTATGAGAAAGCATGTAATGCCTGAGTTTCTGTGCGGCGAAGATCAGGGCCAAACAATGCTTCTCAATTGGAGGATACTTTAGTTCCTTCAGAATCAGATGACGGCTTAAGTAGTAGAGAGCATTTTCTTTTCCCGACCTGGGCTAGCAGGGCTCCAAGGGAGTCATCTAAAGCCGCGATATAAAGTATCAACGGTCTACCTGAGACTGGGGCTGCTAAGAAAGGAGGTGTCATTAAGTATAGCTTAATGTCCTCGAAGGCCCGTTGGCATTTCTCTTCTCAAACGAATTTGGCATCCTTTTTAACTAATGCCGAGAAGGGCTGACACCTACATGACAGGTTCAAAATAAAGCGTCGAAGATATGTCAGCTTCCCTTGAAAGGCTCGTAGCTGTTTTAAGGTTTTGGGATGCAGCATCTCTAAGATAGCTTTAGTCTTTTCCGGATCAATTTCGATTCCGCGATGTCCGAAAACAAATCCTAAGAATTTCCCGGAGGTGACGCCGAAGGCGCATTTTAAGGGATTCATCTTAAGGTTGTATTGCCTTAGTCGCTCGAAAACAATTCTCAAATCATACAGGTGATCTTCCTTCAGTTTGCTTTTGATGACCACATCATCCACATAGCACTCAATTTGGTTGTGAATGAGATCATCAAAAATCTTTGTCATGGCTCTTTGGTATGTTGCTCCTGCATTCTTTAGTCCGAATGGCATTACTGCGTAGCAATACACTCCGATCGGCATTCTGAAAGCTATGAGCTTTTCGACTTCTGGTGCCATCTTTATCTGGTTGTATCCTGATGATCCATCCATGAATGAAAATATTTCATGAGTTGAAGCAATGCCGATCATCAGTTCTGGGATTGGCAGTGGAAATTCATCCTTTGGACATGCTTTATTTAAGTCCACGAAGTCTACGCGATTCCGATCGACCATTTTTCTTTCTAGCCGGTACCACATTGGCTAACCAAGTAGGGTATTGTTCTTCGCGAGACAAATTTAGCGTCGATTAGCTTCTTAACTTCGGCTATTACTTGTTGCTCAATTTCTAGATGCATTCTTCTGGAAGCTTGTCAGACTGGAACAGAAGTAGGATCTACTCCTAACTTGTGAACTACGACTTCTGGAGCTAATCCTGGCATTTCTTCGTAACTCCAAGCAAAAAATTCCTTGAATTCCATTAATAGCTTGATCATTTCCTCGAAATCTTCTTTATTGAGTAAGGAGCTAACAAAGGTTGGCCTAGGCTCTTCGCCAGTACCTAAGTTAACTTCCGTTAACTCGTCTATTGTGGATTTGATTTCTTCTTCGAACTCTGGTGGAGCGCCTCCAATTTGCAGATCTTTAAGATCTTCTATAGTTTCCAAGCACTCTTCATTAGGTTCACAAGTGACAGCCAAGCAAAATTCCATATCTTCAACTGAACCTACTGTGCCGAATCCGAGACCATGTTTTGAATTGGGAGGCCAACCGGCTTTGTTCCATAGTCTTTCAAAATGTTGTGACTGACCCTTTATCCATTGTCGAGGTAGGACACCACATTGAATTAAATTTTGAACACAGGGAGAGTACCACTCAAAAGGTAATTCCATTAATTCGAAAGAAGTGACATCTTCAAATTGTACACCCTTTTCGTTATTGGAAGAAGAAGTACCACGGTAAAATTTGATTGGTTTAGCACCACCGCCATGCACTTCCTTGACCACCATACCCTCAATGTTATTAGACTGGATCGGGGTCAGGGCCATAGTGTGTACATGGTAGTTAATCTTCTCGTACATTGATTTATATTCTTCATTCGTTATTGGAAGAAGTACCACGGTAAAATTTGATTGGTTTAGCACCACCGCCATGCACTTCCTTGACCACCATACCCTCGATCTTATTAGACTGGATCGGGGTCAGGGCCATAGTGTGTACATGGTAGTTAATCTTCTCGTACATTGATTTATATTCTTCATTCTTTTCATCTTCGAGGAGATCTTGAATTGTGGTTTCTTCTGGTTTATTGTAGCTGCTTCTTTCTTGATTTCTTCTTCCTCAGAGCTGTTCTCCCAATCAACGTCGATGAAGGGTTTCTTCTGTCTAATCGTCCCAACGTCGCTTCCACGACCTCGTCCCCGGCCTCGACCTCGGATGAGAGTTCTGGAGAAACCTTCACCATCTCGCCGTAAGGGAGTGGTGAGTGACTGTTGGACTAGAACTTTAGGCTCTTCGTCGTCTTGAACTTCTTTTGCTTCGTTGGGCATGGTATATCTGGAGAAGATTGTTTTCTTTGGAGGCGCGTAGTAGGCTGCATCTTCATGAATTCCAATTTCATGTACGGAGAACGGTTGGAAGTCACCTTTGATGCATTCGTTCTCCTCCATCATAGTATTTTATGCACCGATGCGGAGATGACGGTACCATCCGGTTCTCATGTATCCACGGTCGGCCCGAGTAGCGCGTTGAACGATGTTTCAGAATCAATTATATGGAATTTTGCGGTTGTCTTTGCTAAATCACCGGTCTTCATCAACAGTGTTATTGATCCAATGGCTCTTTCTCCTTTCTGGTTGAATCCTCTTAGTAACATCTTGTCCACTTCAAGCTCGCAAGCATCAATTTCCAAGTATGCTAGCATCCGAAGATTCATTATGTTGATTGACGCTCCTGGATCCACCAATACTCGGGAGAGCGTAAACTTTCCGATTGTGATTGAAATGTACAACGGTCGGTTGTGATCGGCTGTCCCAAGTAGTAGATCACTGTCCGTGAAGGTAACACCTCACTGTTCCTTTAATGAGCAAACCTCGTCTAAGGAATCTCCGGCCATCTGAGCTAAACAAATCTTTAGATCAAGTAAGGCCTTGATCAGAGCTTCCCTCATCTCTTTTGATAATATGAGAGCATCGTAGATGCTTAGTTTGGCTGGGAGTTTCCTAAGATGGGCTAGCACGTTATAGTCCACTTTGTTACCATGTGTTCCAGTTTCTTCCCTAATGGGCAATTCTTCTGTTGGGGTTGATTCTTCCTGAATAACCACCTGCTTTCCTTTGTCTTTTGGACCCATTCTCGGAGGTAGAACCCTTCCGCTCCTTAAGTTGACTTCTGTAATTTTTTTTGAATGCGGTGCGAGTTTCTTGGTGTCTCCTTTTGAATTGGCATGACGAGTTCTTCAGGAGTCGCTTCGGAATACGAAAGCTCTAACTCTATTGTGATTGGAGCTCCTCGAAATTCACGAGATAGATTCATTGCTTGTTGAACTTTCGTAGCCTTCTTGGTGAATGTCTTCTTTGTCATTGTGATTGTCGAGGTTGTGTATGATTTGAGAATTGTTTTTTGTATCGGAATCGAGATCCGGATTAGGTTGATTGTCGTTAGTTGCGTAATCATTAGAAACAGTCAAAAAGTAGCCAACGCCATAACTCTAATCATTATAAGATCCCGCCGGAGCGAGCAAATAATCATATAGAGTCAGAGGTTCGAGGAATTTTTCCCCCGAATCAGAAACAACCATCCTAGGATAAGCAGCCCCTAGTCTAGCCTTAAGAGCCTTAGTCTTTTCTTCTTCTACGATCTCCTTCTTTTCTATGATCTTTCCTTCCTGGGGTGGCTCTTCAATCGCAAGCGATAGCGCCGGCTTGACATGTTTCGAACTTTGAATCGAAGCACATACCGAAGTGGTTTGGATGCGATCCAAAATTTTCTTTGATGACTTCGTCCAAGCGGTACTCCATCCATTATTCATCGTGTAGGGATCTATATGAACAATAGGATCCGTTGAAATAACATTGACAGAACCGCCTTTCTGGGGTTCTTTCATGTATTCCTTCTGAATCGTTATGTTCCCTTTTCGGATATTGTCGTAGAGCCAAGTCTTGAAGGTAATGCAATCCTTTATCTTGTGCCCAAGCATCCGGTGGTAAGGGCAATAGATGGGATGATCTTTCTTATTGACTTCTTCTGGCTTCCTGGGTTCTGGCAGTTAAAAATTTGGAGTCTTCATCAAACTGCGGAACATCTTTGGCACTGCTTCATTCTTGAACGGATACTCTCTATTTATAAGCTCCTTTAACGTGCGCTGCGGCCGAGGCGGTTGCTCATGTTGTTGAGTTGGCCGATAACCGGGTCGAGGTTGTTGATAGTTCTACTGAGGTTGTTGATAAATTTGCTGCGTTGCTCCAGTCGTATTTGCATTGGCTACTTGCCCTTATCGACTGCCGCTACGATCCCGTATTTCTTTTCAAATGTCTTCACAGGCTTCTGTTTGTCTGTCTTGTCGACGAAACTTAGTTGTTTCGCCTCCTCTTGCAAGCTTCCGGCCTTGCTTAACAACTTCTCGAAAGTCTTAATCGTAAATTCCTTAAGGAGAAGTGCTGTCGGGCCGTGAATGTTTTTAAGCAAGATACCGACTGCATGCTGCTCTTGTAGCTGTGGCTCACACTTCATGCATAGATTCCTCCATCGAAGTTTGTAGTCCACTAAAGTTTCGTTAGATTTCTGTTTCTCCACCACTAGATCACCGATGGTGATATGGTGTTGAGCTCCGGCAAATCGTTTCACGAAGAGGTTCTCTAATTCTGAAAATGTCTTTACCGAACCGTTTGGTAACTCTGCGTACCAATGGAAGGCGATTCCTGACAGGCTGCTGACGAACTATCGGAAGAGTAAGGCGTCACTTCCACCGGCGTTGCAACAACTAGCGCGAAAATGTGCAACATGCTGTCGAGGGTTTCGGTACCATCGAAAGTCTTGAACGAGAGGTGGTACGAAGCCTTTTGGGTATTATACGCATCAAATTCTTCGGGGTAAGGTCTACCGTCCGAATAGATGTTCCGCTCTTAGATCGTGCTAAGGCTTCTCGCACTTTGCTGTTCTACCATGCTCTTGATGTCTTTCTCCGGAATCATATTCAGGTAGAATCTTTCTTCGGCTGATCGTCTCCGTTAACGGATGTAATCTCTTTTCCTCCATCTGTAATATGAATAACTTCTGGAGGCGTTTCTCTTGGGGGTTGAACTCGACTACGAAGAGTGGCTAGGGCTGCGGACCATCTCTTCCATCCTTTTCGCCATTTGAGAGATTGTATCATCTTTTTCTCGAAGTTGTGCTCTTAACATTTCTGGTTCATCTCTTTCCGCAGCTGCTGGAGCACCTTGCGAAGCTGACGATGCTCGTGTCTCAACCATGTTGATCTCCACATATTCGTCATCCATGAATTCCGACGAATCGACTTCATCTCCAAACTTTTCTTCTCTCTCTCTTGCTAATCGTTGAATGTCGGTTCTTAGCTTTTCCATAGCGTCCTCTAATGGTCTTCTTCATACGGTTTTGCAGTTATCATGTGATGGCTGTTGGATTTTCATCTCGGGAGTCCCCTTCATCGCAGTAGCGCTCTCTTCGGACTCGAGTCTCCTGACGAGACTTTCCTTTTCAGGTCGTTGTTTCAATCTTAACTAGCCAGTAGTAGGACGCTATACCATCCTTCTAGCAGCAGAAGGCCTAGGACCGGATGTTCTGTCGGCTGAATGCTGGAAAGTGGTATCCTCCCTGATTTGTAAACCTGAAACGACAACAGGTGGACTAGCTTTCATCTTCTTATTCGGCTTTTCTGTGGCGCTCATGGGTTCTACTCGCAGCCCAAGACGGGATTTGGTTGGCACCCACCCTATCCTTCTTAAAATCTCTTATACAGGACATTCTCTTTCTTTGCTAACTTCTCTATCACAGTCTGCAGTCGAGCAAATGGTGTAATCCTAGACCTTTTCTTTCGGCCGTTGCTATAGTATGAGGGTTGAGGTAATGTAGAAGCAATCTTGCGGATATTTTCTTCGTCAACTGCGGCGGAGAGGGGATGGAATCTACTTCCTTCTAAAAGCGGTGTATACTCAGGCAATGGTATGTACTCAGACAATGGTGTGTACTCAGGGATCTCTTCTAAGAAAGCGACTTCAGCAGCTCTGGCCTTCCTGGCAATCTTTCTACTTATGTTTCTCCTTTGAGTTCGTGTTAGGGGTGGAACCCTTGAGCTAGACCAAATTTCGAAAACAGAAGGTCTCGCATGGAGATTTGTACCCTCCACGGTAACATGCTCATCACAAATTTGAATTTCCTTCCCCTTCAATTTAGCGAAAGCCGGGGTAGGTGCAGAGATGACTAGACCAGCGGGGGTAGAAACAACAGTCCTCCTGCGAACCGCAGTACTCTTCTCAACTGGAACCCTTTGCAGAGGAGGGAACTCTTGAGCTGACTTCAGGTTGAATTCAATCACGGGCTCTTCAGTTTCTGACATTTTGTCCATTAGTGTGAAGAGAGTGACGTCAGTGATCTTGACATCTGTGTTGCCAAATCCTTGCCCAAAACGGATGATCCCATTGTCGGGCAGTTCGTCCCTGTAAACAACGAAGTCCAGTCCATTGTTGAAGGAGAAGATTAACTTTGGGGCATCCATTTTCTGCAGGGCAGATTCCGAATGTCAGTCCCGAATTATACTTCCTTTCGTTGTAAAGTTTATGACGAAAAAAGAAAGAGTTCGAACACATTTTCGTTCATGTTAGTGCATTTGTGATTTATAGAAGAGGTTGTTTATTAGGTAGTTCGTTTGTTAGAAAAAAAACAATTAAAGGAAAAAAAGTTATAAAAAGAGTAAAGGGCCCAATTTAGAATTGAGAAGGAAGAGAAAGTCTCATGCAAGACTTCCCAACTCGAAGGACCGCTTCTAAACTAACACCTATTGGGGGTCCATCCCACCTCAGAATAGAAGTAAAAGGATCTCAGAACCTCTCTGTTTAGGGGTGTCTAAACAGTGGCTCCTAAACCCGAGAGGAGCTGGCTATACCCGTTCAAGACAGAAATGAACGGTGTATGTCAACAGAAAGAATAGTAGTTTGGTCCACTAGGGGCATGGACTCACTACCGATTTATGAAAGCAAAACCATCTGATCAAAATGGAGAGAGGAACTACTCCCGACTCGAGTCGCCGAAGTTGTCGGCATATTTTTAGGTTGAGTGTTGTATTTTTGAAAAGAGGTCGCCTACAGAAATTGTCGGTGATTTTTAATTTAATTTAAATAAATAATTTGAAAAGTAGTATTTGATTTTGAAAATAATTTTAAATTTGAAAATTTCAAGATATGAAATCAAACTGATCTCACATCCCGAATAGTTTATATAAACGAGCACCGCACCATAAACTGTATATCTATCCCAGAGAGTAGACGCACTGCTTGATGATGGGGCTCAGTTAAATAAACTAGAAGATTTATGACATCCGTTTGGTTTGCGAACCAATTTTATAAGCCGACAAGTTCACCTGCTTAATATAAAGGAATTAAGCAGGGTTTATATTACCTGGGTTCTTAAAGTTCCCTATAAGGGCAAGCCCTTATAGTTAATTACATCTCAAATGAAGTGAATCATTTAAGAAAACTCTCGATAATGATCGGTGGTTTTGCTCTCAAGAATTTCAAAGTTTAAGGTTTTCAAACAATTGGATTTTGGAAATTTCAATAGGGAATAGCTCAAATTTGGAACAGTTTTATTTTAGAAGTCCAAAGGAAGAGGAGTAGGGGAAGTTGAGGATCCAAGAGGAATCTTGGCAACTTCCCGACTATCTTATTGTTTGGCTCGAATTTAAGAAAATCCTAATATTATATGATATTTCAATCTTGCCAATTTTAATTAATTAGGACTTATATTTGCATGACGCAGTCATGAGAATAGCCTCAAAGATGTGAGGGTTTATGTCGTATCGGATGGCGACCTCGGAATCCTAAAGTGTTAGGGCTTATATTGCACAATGAGATTGTGCAAAAGCTCTAAAAGACGAAGTTAGGATTTACGTCACGCTAGGCTAACTACCTCGAAATCCTATGGGTTTGTTTGTTAATTCTAGGAATGTTTAGCTGATGTAGAGTTGTTTTGCTGACGAAGATGGTCGTGCTGCCCATCGTGCTCCAAGCTCCTTATTGTTGCAGAGGTTTAGTTTTAGAAGTCATAAATCAAGAGATGAGAGAAGTGTTTTGGTTTAGAGAAAATCTTAAAATCCAAGTGTTTTTAATGTTTTAATTAAAACAAATCTTAAAATTGTTTAAATAGAACCGATTAAGATCCCACGGTTCCGTCATCCCGGCACCGTTATTTTCATCGAATTCACTTAGTCCAGATGAATTTGCTAAACTCAACTGAATGAGTTCTACACTTTCATTTAGACCATGGGAAATCCAGTTAGCAACACGTGGGTTACATCATCCGAGGTATTCCCGATCATTCAACGAGACATTTTAATTTAGTTGCAATTGTAGTTTTGTTGTTCTGTTTGTGATTAAATTTTGAGTTATTTTATATTTTGAAATGTTGTGGCGGTGAATTTTATCTTGCAATGACTTTTAATTTAGTTTTGGTTTCAGTTCAGGGACTACCCTAAAGGTTTTGGTTTTCATGCAACAGTTGTTTATTATGCAAGAAAAGTAAAGTACAATGCATGTAAGTAATATTGCAATAAAGTAAATTGCAACAAAGTAAAAGCATATCTGGAGGGTCTTCTCGTCATCCCAAGCTACACTTAAAACATATGTTAAGGCATTTAAATATTTCAACAAGTATCTAGGTAAAGCTAAGGGAGAGGTTTTGGTTGTCTACCAAAGTCCTAATCTTATAGCTAGTCATCTCCTATGACGTCTAGGTTCTTGTGTTTTGGTTTAAGGATGATTTTCTTCATCAAAGAAACTATTAAATTCAATTGTTCTTATAAACATCTCATCATATTGAGGAAGTGCTTAAGACGAGTCTTAAACATCTTTTCAATACCTCTAGGATTGTTTTAAGTCCAAGAGAATTTAATTATACAAGTGAATTAATCATCCAGAGGTTTAAGTCTTGTTCTCTTGCAGAGTGAATTAGGACATTTGAATATCCTATAAGTGAAGTAACACTTCACTTGATACCTCATTTAAGAGTTATAATAATAAGAGCTTTAAAAGGGCAAATCAACTTATTAAATATTTTAATGATTTAAACTTAATGATTTAATTTTAATTTTGATTTAATTATAAAAAATTAGTTTAAGTTTGGAATAGTGTTCAAATTATTTTAGATTTAATTCTTAATGATTTAATTTAGGTTTGTTGATAAATGATTTTGATTTAATTTAATTCAATTTAATTTAATTTAATTTAATTTAATTTAATTTAATTTAATTTAATTTAATTTAATTTTAATTTAATTTTGTTTTAATTGAATTTAATTTTTAATTTAGTTTAATTTAATTTAATTTAACTTGATTTAATTTAATTTAATTTAATTTAATTTAATTTAATTTAATTTAATTTTAGTTTAATTTAATTTAAATTAATTTTTATTTTAATTTAATTTAATTTGATTTTTAATTTAATTTAATTTGATTTTAATTTAATTTTAATTTTAATTTAATTGAGATTATTCTTTTAATTTTTTAATTAAGACTTAAGTGTTATTGAAGTGATTTATTTAGGGATTTTTAAATTAAAGAATAAATATCCTCTTAACAATATCCCTACGTTAATAATTCCAATTTCTATTGTTCTTCCAAAATTTCAATTAATTAGTTAATTAAAGTTTTACTTTAATTATATTTGAAATGATTAGTAGATTTCTACCCTTAATCATTTGAGTTTCAATCATCCAAAAATCAGTTTAAAATCAAATATTTTACCCTCCCATTTTGATTAATCCTAAAATTTTAATTAAGGGTTGAAATTTTTAATTACCCTTTTGCCCTTCAAGCTTAATAATTCTATAACTCACTAAATTAAGCTCAAATGAACTTAAAATTTTTATGTAACCTCACTCACATGTCAATTAAGACATTAGAGGAGAAAATGTGATTTTTCTGTATTTAATTTATTTATGTAATTATTTTTGATGGAAAATAGGGGTTTTCAAGGAAAATTCAATAACATGACCAAGGAAATGCTTCTATCCTTGAGAAAATTATGGGATGTATCTAATGACTAGACGACCATTTAGACCAATTTTGGTGATTTTTTGAATTATATTTTATTTATTAGAATTATTTTGATTTTTGGAGTATTAATTAATTTTAAAATAAAATTAAAGTTGAAAAAATGATTTTATATTTTTGGTAAATCTCTCTGACCTTAAGGAGTCTAGAGAAACAAATTTTATATTTTTTTGATTTTTTTTATTTATTGGAATTATTTTAGTGAAAAAGGTTGAAAATTCATTTTTTAATATTAAAAATTACATTAAGCCTTTAAAATTCAATATCTTATCCTAGGGACTTAGGAAAAAATATTTGGCTTGTTCCTAAATGACTAGGAGTTGAAATGTGACATTTTGGTGATTTTTAATTTTTTTATGATTTTATTATTTTTTAATATTTAAAAATATTAAAATAATGATACAAATTAATTTATTTAGAAAATTACAATTTTAATTTTTCTAAGTTTCTCTGATATCAGGGAAGCTCCAAAACCATTTTTGTGAATTTTTTAAAAGTATTTTGTGAGTTATGAATTTTTAAAGTTTAATTTTACTTGTGGGGCTTAATCAACCCATTTGTGGATCAAATCAAGTCCAATTAGTTTCAAATTTTTATGTGAGACTCTCCTAACCCTAAAGGACAGTGGAGAATTATTTTCAAGTCAATTTGATGTATAGTTAACCCTAATTAATTAAAGTTCAATTTTGGGTGTTTAGGCCAATTAGGGTTGCTCCATATGAATTAACTCAAAACATATTTTTCTTGGGTTCCTCTGCTCATAAGAAACATCGCCAAATTTTCCTAGAATTTATTTTGTCAACATGCTAGTTATTAGAATTAAAATACTCAAAACAGTAACATGAACTTGGAAAATCAATAACTTCTCATAGGGATGGCCTCTGATGTTGGAAAATTCAGGGAATGTTCCCAAGTTCAGAGGCTTCAAAAGCCCTATGGTCTCATGCCATGGTGAATTTCCTATATGCATGGAGAATTAAAATAGTGCAGAGAGTAAATAAACTATTAAAATAAAATACTTAATGAAATGACCTGATTTCTTTTTCACATTATTCTCCTCTGTTCACTGAGCAAGAGGGTATTTTTATTTTATTTTTAGGATTTTTCTACACAAAGTTATGAATTTTTGAAGTTCTAAATATTTAATAAATAAGAAAATACCCTAATTTCCTACTTAACCACGCGGCGCCGCGTCAACCTTAGCGGATCCGAAAGGCCACGCGGCGTCTCCTGGTTCGGCGCCGCCATCTGAGTCAGCTACCACGAGGCCCGGGGTTCACATACCGTCTCCTGGTCCGACACCATATGAGCCGTCCGCTCGATACACGCGCGATCCAACGGCTCCCAGTCATCGTCTACGACTGGTGTGAACCCGTGACCGTCTACACTAAAACCCTAAGATCTCACTCAATTCTCAATGGATTTTCATGTTCTTATGCTCTATGGATTCGTCTTGAAGAGACGAACACATCCATATGACAAACATGCATTGAAATTAGGGCATTTGAAATGGAGAATCTCCAGAAGCTCGGGATAAAGAATTAGCTCATACCTTAGCTCAGAGAAGTGTGGCTTCAATTTGAGAGTTGTGTCACGTTCGATTGGGTCCAAGCAAGCTCCAGATGAAGTCTCTTGGCATGTTGAATTGCCTAGGTACAAAAGTGACCACGGCTCGATCACAAAGCTTGGAGGCTGGAGCAAGCTGGGTGGCTCGGAGAGGGGGCTTTCAGCTGGGAACTTCTCTTCTTGGTACGGTGAAGGTGTAGGACCAATCAATTTGGAGATTGGCTCACTGTAGTGAAGTGTCCTGTTTTTGGGTGGAATTTTGACTCTGAAATTGAGCTCTGTTAATGGGGATTAGGGCAAATGGACACTGGAGATCAATTGCTCTAAGTGTGGAGAGTGGTCTGGAATAATTTTGGCAGAGTTTCAGTAGGTTTGTTTCAGCACCTCCTCCATGGCCGAGAGAGGTGGGGTTTAAATTGGAGTGGCTGGAGGGCCTCCTAAGGGGAGTTAGGGGTTGGGATCAGCTGCTCTGGTGAGGAGGAGAACATGCATGGTGGCCATTGGGCATGGGGAAACTCAGCAAGGGAGAATTTCAATGTTGGCTCAGTTGGGAGCTCTCGGGTGTGGTGTTTTCTGGCGATCCAGGAGGCTGGCCGGCAGGCATGGGTCATCCTCGGGGGTCAGGAGGCTCAGGGCTTGATGTTTGTAAAGTCAATTGGTTGCTGCCATGTGTAAAGGGTTTGAATCAAAGTGGAATGGGAAAGGGCTAGTCTTGAGTCTAAATGGGTCAACCCATGGTTTGGGGTTAGGTCCACCATCCAAGGCCAATTTGGGCTGAAGAGAAAGTCATTTGGATCATCTTGATAAGTGGGGTCAAGTCACAATCCAAGTATAATTAGGCTTAAGCATGAGTTAGGGAAGACATGGGAGTGGTTAATCACTCTTAAGAGAATCATTAAAGGGTCCCCTATTATTGCCATTTTGGGTATGGTGAAGTGTCCAAGGCTTTCATGGCTCACATGTGGCTCATGCATGGCTTCATGGCTCACCTTTGGCTTGGAAAAAGCTAAGTCAACTTTCATGAAAGAGGATTTTAGGAATTTTGGTAATTTAGGGGTGATTTGATAGGATTTGGCATATGGCTTAGTTTAGAAAAATTTGTTGGCTAATTTAGAACTTAGGGATGATTTTAATTGAGTGAGGATGAGATGAGATTGTAATGTGGGTCTTAAGATGGGTTTTGACTTTTGAAATTATTTTAGGAATGGGCTTTTAGGAAGATTTAAAAAAGTGGGCTTTAGGCTTAAAAATAAATTTATGGATGGGATTTTTTGTAAAATTTTGGGCCAAGTAATTGTTGGGTTTGGTTTAGGGATGTGTCATGAGTGATTTGGATCAAACTTGAGGTGGTTTGGCATTGAATTAGCTCTAAATTGAGTCTCTTTGGTAATAGAGTCCAAATGGGTCAAAATGAGCTATCTTGGGCTAAAGTTGGGCTAATGTTGAAATTAATGTAAAATTAATGTTGGGAAATATTTATGGGGGTGTTACAAATAGGTTTCAACTTTGGTTGGGTTTTAATTTTGGGATTTGGGCCCATTTGGGTTAGGTTTGGGTGTAGGCCCATTTAAGGAATTTTGGATTTGGGTTGAAATTGAGTAAGGTTTGGGTTTAAATTTTGGGTAAATCATGTTAGTGATTTGTTTTTGGGGATGCTAGGAAGGTTTTAGAAAAGATTTGGGTCAAATTGGGATTGAAATGGGTCGGTTTGAGCTAGGTTTAGGTCATGGGTCAAAATTGGGCCTTAAGCTTTTAAAATGAAATTGGATTCAAATGCCAATCAAATTGGGCTTGAATTTGTTCTAGATTGATATTGGTGATATTTAATTGATGTTTAGAATTGAATTGGACCAAAATTGAGACCAATTGGGGTGATTTGGTTTGACATTGGGTTCATTTGGGTTTAAAATGGGCTAAATTGGGGGTTTTGGTAAAAGTGGGGTAAATTGACAAAATTGGCCCATGGTATATTTGGACAAAATGAAATTGAGAATATTTGGGATTTTCTAGAATTTTTTGGGAATTTTTTGAATTTTTGGATTTTTGGGTCAAGAGGGGCATTTTGGTAATTTGGAGGGTATTGGGGGTATTTTTAGAAATTTTGGTATTTTTGGCTGGAGATGGTCAATTTGAGTGGGGGGAAAATGTTTAGGATTGATTTTGAGAAATTTTGGGTGATTTGGAGATTTTGGAGGATTTGGGATTTCAATGGCTTTTGGTAGGTTTGATGGGTGTAGGGTCCCCGGGTTCAAAAATTGAAATTTTGGGAGAATGAATATTGATCAAATGTGAGTGAAATGGAATCACTTTGGTTGAGCCATGAAGCCATATTAAGCCTATATGAGCCATGAGAGGACTCATTGGAGGCATTCACGTATGTTGTTCCTAACCCTCTTAGCTCAGGGGCTTAGGGGTTAAGGTCCATCCATATGAATTACCTACATGAGTCGAGGGAGTCAAGTTGGGTATGGGTGTGGTTTTAGGATTTGGATTGTGTGTGTGAGAGTGTAGAGTATGAGTGTACTGAGTGTGTAAGTCGACCCTCACCGGACCGGGCCACTAGGAGTGATCTGAGCCGAAAGAGTCCCATAGGGAACTCATCCTTTAAACCTTCACATTTGATTTCAACCCTCTAGGTGATTAGGGGTCTACAATCAAGCTTGTGGGGTTTTCAGGGAGTCAAGAGGTGTTTGAACTTCTAAAGGGTGGGTTCCACTTCTAGTTCTCTAAGATAGTCAAAGGAAAAGCCTAAGGCTAGATCCTATGTACTAAAGAGAGAAGAGAAGACCTCATCAACAATGAGGTCAACACTCGCATTTCTCTTTTTCTTTTCTTTTTCAGGATCATTTTAATCCTTTCTTCTCTTTTCTTTTATTTTTTTCTGGCTTATTTTAATCCTTACTTTTTTTTATGTGAGGATTACTATATCTGGATAGCTTTTAATGATTTTGAACTTCACTATCCTCCTCCTAGAGTAAAAAACTTATCACATTTCTTTACTTGATATTGTGTATTAGTTTTAAAAATGATTTTCATAGAATCTCATTTCTTTTTAAAGTATAAATTTAAGACTCCTTAGTATTTCAAAAATACAATTTTTCTTACTATAAATACTAAAAGCATCTATACCTTTTAACTTTAAATCTTAACTTCAGAACTATCCTTTATCTCTAGAAGATTTTACTTAAGTTTACTATGCATTTATAGAATAAAAAACCATAGTTTTCTAAGTTAACACCACATGCCACAGTTTATTTTTAAAATCATTTATAAATATAGTCTATTAAGGACAAATAAAGCTCCACTTTGAAAAAAATTTCTTCCTCATACAAAATTAAGTTTTTAAATAGTTTAAAACATTTTTGTTCAAAATATATGAAGAGAGAAAAATTTAAATGTTCTAAACATGAAAAGAGTATAGGTACAAGTAGTAATAACAACTGTGTGTAGCAGGAAGTAAATCTCAATTAAAACATATTTATCATTAAAATTACAAAGTAAAGATCTACTCTCACACACAATCAATATATATATGAACTAGAGAAAAAATAAATAGTAGTGCCATAAAATAAAGAGTTTTATACATGAATCCACAAAATCAGCAACATACAATAAGTTCAGTACAATGATAAAAATAAAAATACTACAGGCACACATAACAATGAACAACAAATACATCCAAACACGTCAATGAAAATCATCTACTCCTCACCATCAACATCCTCATAATCACCTTCATCATCATCCACATCCATATGATTCAGATCCTCAAATCTTAGATAATCAGGATAATAAGGGAATTCTATAGCCTTATCTTTCTTAAGATAACTTACGAGAGATTTATGGAATCCTTTCTCATAGCCACTATGCCAATGGAGATAAGAGACAAAATGTTCCAGATAGTCGTCAACATTCTGAACAGTACTTCGCATATTAGAGATAACATCAAGTACTTTTATATGAGATCAAATAAAGCATTCATGCTATAAGGAGCATAGGATGTAGAGGCACGAGATGAAGATGGAGCATTAGAAGATCTATTACCAAATCTAGAATCAACATGTATTCCATATATATCCAAGTTAGCCTTACCAATAGACTTTAAGGGATGTAATAACTCCTCCTAAGACTAAAATCTAACTCTAGATTGGCTGCATATAGTAAATATAATAGAAGGGTAACCCAAGCCTATAATAGTCCCTCACTTAAAGGAAGGGATAATGTGCTTGTAGATCAGGGAACCAATATTTATGGCCTTCATCATCTGAATGCAGTAGTTCAAAATGGCCCTCTCTAGGGTCACTTCGCTTAAATGTTTTGAAGGAAGACGACGAGCAGAAATAAAGTAATGTTATATCTTTGATGGGGGCATTTAGTGTAGAAGAAAAATTTACCTTTTGGTTGATCCCAATCTTCCAACGTCCACGCCCATCAGTCAAAATTGCTATAATCTCCTCAAGCTCTCCCATAGTATGATCAAACTCAGAGTAAAAGCAGTCATACACATCAGGTAACTAAAATAAGGCATTGATCCTCACATGATTGAAATCTACTTGTGTTTCCTGAATAAACACCAAATTTTTCAGTCTTCTCAGGGAGATTATCATAGAACTTTTGAACTATATAAATGACATTATCAGTAGTAAAATAATAGACTCTCCCAATGTTGAGCTACAATTATACTCTCAACAGAACCACCAGGAGAAAGAAATGCTCACTCTTGGATTAATTTCTTAGAAACAAGAAGATATCTGTAACAATCTTGTGCTTTGCTACTTATGAACCTCTTATGATCAAATGTGCTTTTGTCTTTGCTTCTCTTCAATTTAGGAGCCATAATCAAATCTATAAAAATTTGAATAAAAATCCAAATAAATTCCAAAAATAAGTTCTATGAGCTCCTATTTCCAAGCAAAATTTTTGTTCACCATGGATTTTTCATTATTATTTCAAAAATTTTCTATTTTTGGATATCTCACAATGTGGAGAAAATACATGATGAAAATTGAAATTTTCAAAGGCAAAGTGTAGATCTTACCTGAAGATGAAATCCAAAGTTTTTAATCCAAAAACTGCCCCAAGAAGCAAGTTAGGAGTAGCCCTTGGCTGTGAAATCGGGAAATTTGGGAAGGAAGAAGAAGCTCTGTGAATGAAATGGCATGAACCGGTCTAAAATTCAAGTTTTAGCATGGTCCAACAGGTACGATGACTAGGCACCGGTGTTACGCTTAAGCGTCAGGCCCTCGGGATGATGGCACTTACGTGCCAGTGCTCAACTTTTTAGTTTTTGAAAATTGTTTATCGTTTTCACAAGAGAACCACACCCCTAAGGTTTTCAAACCCTAATATGTTAGATTCAATAATTTTTTTGATAGTTTATTGTCTTCTTCATCTCTCCCAATATTCATGTGCACAATCACAAGATTACTAAACATGAATCAATCAAATTATTCAAGCACACTAACACCAAATATTAAACATCACAAACTTAATAAATACACATGAACTTACACATCAGTTTAACATAAACTGACCATCATCATTCTACACAACTCTATAAACAAATTAAAACACAACATAACATGACAAGAAGCAGACTCAATACACATACAGAATAAAGCTGACACAATATTAAATACACATAACATCAATTCCAATGATTAACACTGTTTTCCTCTGCATTTCACATTCATGGGAGTATGATATACAAGTAGGTTATAAAATGGAGCGTGAGGAAATTCTTCTCTAGATTTTTCTCTGATCCACTTGCTCATTTGATACATCGTTACACGCGCCTCCTAGAAACACGCCAAATGACAAAATTAAAGCTTAATCTGCCAATTTAGTTAATCAAATATATGAATTATATCTCTAATTCTAGTATGAATATTTGTAACATTCTCCTTAATCTTTTTATCCTTCCAGCAATTCCTTCAATGCTCATCGTAAGAAATGCTTTGTAGGAAGTCTGAGCATCCTTATTGATGAACTTCTTTTCATCAAACTCTTCATAGTTCTTACTCTCCATGGATTTTGAAGCCATTATCTCAAGGTAAAGTTGGTTCTTCCACTCCTTTCCTTCTCTAAGATGCTTATAAATGTGAAGAAGATGACCTCATTCACGTTCATGGCAGTTTTAATAGAGATGAAGTGGACAAAAACTGAAAATGGGTGGCTTTAGGGAGTTACTCAAACTGTGGCGCCTAGGCACCAGATTGGGCACTTAAGCGTCATGCTCTCTGTAAACATGCGCTTAAGCCCCAGGTTTGGTGCCTAAGCGCCAATACCCAAAAATTGCCTTAGGTCCAATTTACACGTCCCAACCTAATCTTTATCAATACATTAATGTTTTGTTCCACCTCTTATCATGTAAGACTCTTACAACAACATATACTCAACATAACAACAAACACCAAATAAATCAATCCACACCGATAACTATGGGTTGTTTCCCACCAAACGCTTGGTTTAATGTCGTCAGCTTGACTCATCCATTGATTTACTCTGGTTGATCCAATATCAAGGCCTCCTTAAATGTAGGATGTTTCCACTTATGTAAGTTTTCAATCTATGTCCAGTCACCTTAGTCATTCTTCAAGCTTTTGGATCTTGAATATCAACAATACCATATGGATAGACTTTTATCACAATAAATGGCCCTAACCACCTAGATTTAAGTTTTCCTATAAATAATTGCAATCTTATATTACATAATAAAACTTCTTGTTTAGGCTCAAAATTGTTTCTCAAAATCTTCCAATCATGCCAAATTTTCATTTTCTCTTTATAAATTTTAGCATTCTTTTAAGATTCATTCCTTATTCCATCAAGCTCATTTAATTACAGTAATCATTTTTCGCTAGTGTCTTTCAAATTATAGTTAAATTCTTTAATAGTCCAATAAACTTTATGCTTCAGTTCAACTAACATGTGACACGCCTTTCCAAATATGAGCCTATATGGAGTCATTCCTATAGGAGCTTTATAAGCACTCCTATAAGCTCATAATGCATAATCAAGTCTAACAGATTAATCATTCTTATTAGGATTTACTATCTTTTCCAATATTCTTTTAATTCACGATTGGAAAGCTAGACCACTGGTCTGAGGATGATATGTTGTGGCAATTCTATGTTTAATTCCATATTTTTAGTTAATGTTCCCATTCTTCTATTCTTAAAATGAATTCCCCCATCTGTAATAATTACTCTCGGCAATCCAAATCTATTAAAAATATTTTTCTTTAAAAATTTTGCAACACTGTGAGCATCGCATCCGGGCAAAGCAACAACTTCAATCCATTTATAAACATAATCTACAACTATCAAAATATCAAGTTTTCCAATAGTTCGTACGAATGGTCCAATAAAATCTAAACCTCAAACATAAAAAATTTCAACTTCCAAAGTAAAACTTAGAGGCATTTCATTCCTCTTAGAAATATTGTCTACAAGCTGACATCGATCATATGTTTTCACATAAATATAAACATCCCTACATAGAGTAGGCTAATAAAATTCAGATTATAAAATTTAAATGTTGTTTTATCCACTCTAAAATGTCCACCACAATCAGATTCATGACATTTTTGAATAATTTCTTGAGTTTCTTCTAATGGTACGCATCTTTGAATCGCAAGATCCCTACACTTCTTATATGAATAAGGGTCATCCCAAAAAAGTAACATTTTACATCGTAAATGAACTTCTACTTTTGGTGACTTGTTAATCTGTGGGGTAAAATATCAGTAACTAAAAGTTAACTATATTAGCTTACCACGAAATACGCCACTCAGTAATAAATATAGTTTTTCGTGAGGAAAATTTTCATTTATTTCATCATCAAAATTATCATAACTTTCTTGTTCAAGCCTTGATAAATGACCAGCAATTTGATTATCATATCACTTTCTATCCACAATTTCAAAGTCAAATTCTTGCAACAGAAGCACGCATCTGATTAGTCTTGGTTTAGCATCCTTCTAATGCATCATATATCTGACTATTGAATGATTAGAATGCACAATACATTTAGATCCAATTATATAAGATCAAAATTTATCAAATGTGTATACTATCAACAATAACTCTTTTTTAGTAGCAATATAATTAATTTGAGCTTCATTAAGAGTTTTACTAGCGTAGTATATAACTTTAAAAATCTTATCATATTTTTGCCCTAAAACTGCTCCAATAGCATAATGACTCGCATTACACATTAATTCAAATCATTTTTCCAATCAAGTAAAATAATAATAGGTGCAATGATTAATTTTTCCTATAAAAAGTGAAGAAATTTAGACATCCTTATCCAAATCAAATATTTCATCTTTTTTTCAAAAGATAGCACAGAAGCTTGGCAATTTTAGAAAAGTCTTTAATATAACACTTGTAGAACCTAACATTTCCTCGAAAACTTTTAACTCCTCTCACTGATGTTGGAGGAGGTAGTTCAGAAATAACCTGTATTTTTGTCGAATCTACTTCCATTCCATTTTCAAAAATCTTATGTCCTAAAAAAAATCCTCCTGCAACCATAAATTGACATTCTTCCCAATTGAAAACTAAATTTGTTTCTTCACAGCGTTTTAGAACTCTCGCTAAATGATATAAGCATGAATCAAAAGAGGTTCTAAAAATAGAAAAGTCATCCATGAAAACTTAAATTCCTTTCTCAATTAGATTACAGAAAATGGACATCATTTACCTTTGAAAAGTTGCAGATGTGTTACATAAACCAAAGGGTATTCTTCTAATAACAAAAGTCCCATAAGGACTTGTGAATGTTGTCTTCTCTTGATCCTCTAGAGCTATATGTATTTGGTGGTAACCTGAATATCCATCTAGAAAATAAAAAGATCGATGCCCAGCTAGTATATCCACCATTTGGTCCATAAAAGGTAAAGGAAAGTTATCTTTCCTAGTGGCAATGTTCAATTTTCTATAATCAATACAAATTTGCCACACTGGGACTTGCTCATTAGAATTAATTCATTCCTTTCATTTTCAGCTACGACCACTCCCCCTTTCTTAGGAATGTAGTGAATTGGACTAACCCAAGCACTGTAAAAAATATGATAAATGATTCCATCATCCAACCACTTTAAAATTTCTTTCTTACAACCTCTTTCATGATAGGATTAAATCTCCTTTGAGAATATGCCCTAAGCATATAATTATCTACAATTAAAATTCTATCCATATAGATTGAAGGGTTGACTCCTTTAATATCTGCAAGTATCCAACCAAAGGCTTTCTTATAATTTGTCAAAATATCAAATAAATTTTTCTCTTGACCTTTAGTTAAGTTGGAGGATATTATAATGGGTAATGTTGATGATATTCCTATAAAAGAGTACTTTAAATGTGTAGGGAGCACCTTCATCTTAAGTTTAGGAGGTTCTTCAATAGAAGAAATGAGAGGTTTACTATTTTCAGTAGTGTCTAAAATCTCAAAAAGTTCCTAAAAATATTTTGAATCCTCAGTCGTTATCTCAATAGATTTATCTTACAACTCAGTTTCATATTCACTCCAATTCTCATTGTTTTGTTTTAACTTCACAACTTTCTCTAAAATAGTTATCAATTAAATAATCAATAATATCCATTCTATAATAGTCATCATCTTTTCCTTTTGCTAGATACTTAATTGACTTTAACACATTAAAAGTAACTTCCTGGTCATTAACTCTCATGGTTAACTCTCCCTTTTTCACATCTAGCTCGTCCAGTAGCAAGGAATGTTCTCCCCGAAATGATAGGAACTTTTTTTTTGTTTTCCTTCATATCTAACACAATGAAATCCATATGTAAGATAAATTTATCCACTCTCACTAATACGTCCTCTATAACCCTGCTTGAATAAGTGATCGATCAATTTGCTAATTGAAGGGTTACAGTAATGGGAGAGATATCTCCTAAACCTAACATTTTGAATATAGATAATGGCATGAGGTTATTGCTTACTCTTCAATCACATAAAGCTTTTCCTCAAAATCTTTCTCTTATCACATATGAAATAGTAAAGCTACCACAATCTTTAAGTTTTCGAGGAAGCTTTTTCTGAATCATTGAGCCGCATTCTTCACTTAGTGCAACGGTCTCGTGATCTCCAAACTTCATTTTCTTGTTTAATATATACTTCATAAACTTAACATAATTTTGCATCTGTTTCAAAGCTTCAGCAAAAGTAATATTGATTGTTAGATTCTTAAATATCTCCAGAAACTTCAAAAATTGTTGATCTTGTTTCTACTATATGAGTCTCTGAGGAAAAGGAGGTGGTGGTCTTTCTAAATTGTTATTAGTTTGAGAGACGGGTTTTTCCATATCCTTATGAACATTTTCTTCATGTTTCTTAATTTTTTTAGTTTCTCCCTTAACTTCAATCTCTTTTTGAATTCCAAAATTTAATTCCCTTCCTCTCTTGAGTTGAACAGCTTTAACTTGCTTTTATTCTTTTGTTAGTATCTTTAGAATTAATTTTAGTTTTACTAGAAAGTGTTCCCTGAGGCATATTGGTAAGTGAGTTAGCAATTTGTTCTGGTTAATTCTCAATAGTTCTAATTGCAACACTCTGACATTGTAAATGATTACCCATATGTAACATAACTTCTTCTATAGACAACTTTTTCTCCTTAAATTATTGGTTATTGGTAAAGCCAGGGGATTAAGAAGGTCTATATTTTGTATTACCCTAGTTTTTTTAGTTTCCCAATGGGTTCACTTGATTGTTCCCCCATTGCTGACTTCCACTACCCGAATTATTATTCCAGTTAAAGTTGGGGTAGTTTTTTCAACCTGGGTTATAATATTTAGAATATGAGTTATTGTGTCTATTATTAATTGCATATAAAGTCTCATATGTTGGTTGAAAATTGATCATTTATCCCAATGAATTTTCATCAATCACATGCGGTGTTTGAGATAAATTCATTCTAAATCAGTATATCTTCCTAGATATCACAACATCTTGAGATGCCAAAATAGAAATTACCTCAGTATCATGAATATTAGATACATTCTTATGATTTACCCTTTCAGAAGGCCACTAAAAGTTATTAGTAGTCATCTCTTTAATTAAAGAATATGCTTCATCAAAAGGTTTTGACATTAATGAACCACTGACAGCAGCGTCAATGATAGATCTAAGGGATCCTACTAACCCATTGTAAAATGTTTAAATAATCAACCAGTCTAGCAGAGCATGGTATGGACACTTCCTAAGAAGTTCCTTAAATTAATCCCAAGCATTGTATATTGACTCACCTTCATACTAAGTAAATGAAGTAATATCATTTCTAAGCTTAACAGTTTTTGAAGGTGAGAAATACTTAGTTAAGAATTTTTGTGTTAAATCTCCCCCAGTACTGATAGATCTAAGTGCTAAAGAGTTTAACCACATCTTAGCTTTATTTTTTAAGGAAAATGGAAAAGGTCTAAGTCTAACAATGTTGTTTAATACACCATCATACTTAAATGTGGCGCAAACTTTTAATAAACTTGCTATGTGTATATTTGGATTCTCAGATAGTGTTCCCCCAAATTGATTGTTCTATACATTTGGATTATAACAGGTTTAAGTTCAAATGAGTTAAGTCACTACAGCAGGGGTTTGTACACTTATGTGAATTTCATCTGTTGTAGGGTTTACATAATCCATTAAAGATCAATGCACATGATGATGTTCATTTTCTTAGTTGCTTGTCATTTCTTTTAAATTGTGAAGTTCTTTTTATTTTTGAATTTTTATTATGGTTTGCTCTAACTCAAAATCATAAGGCACTAGTCCTAATGATCCTACACTACACATACAAAAATAAAATTCATAAAATAAAAGAAACACACAAACAAGAACTTATATATATATATATATATATATATATATATATATATATATATATATATATATATATATATATATATATATATATATATAAAGGGGTCTACATAGGCTCCTTACATGTTAATACCAAAAAAGGGATTACAAGCAAAAACCCATTGGGAGTAAACCAAAACTATCCCAATGACCCCAAACAAAAACAGAAGAAGTACAGACCAAATAGAAATTACAACAGAATTTTAAACATGAGTGGGAAATCTTGGCACAAATGAGGTTTTGACACTTCAGGAAAATCAGATTGTAGACCAAATCCATGCCAGGAGACTGCATCAGAAGGAAATGGTTCTGCCAGAGAAGAAAAATTGAAAACTCAGATATATGAGTGATGTTCTAGTCTGAAGTGGGGAGAGCTCAGATTATCCCCAGTGATCAGAAAATGAAGTTCAGAGGGAGGGATATTAGAGACCAGAACTGTAGAGGAATCAGCACCATTCCGGGCCAACCAGTTGGCTGGTTGGTTACCCTCTCCGAAATTAAAAGAGAATTGGGTCTGGGGGGTTTAATTGTATGGATATGTTGCAGCCAATAATTATGATGCCAATTAGTATGAGGAGGATTATTAAGGCTGTTGATCAAGTCGTTTGAGTCCACCTCAATCCAAATATTGGTCCAGCAAGCTTTCCTAGCTAAATGTAGTGCCCACAACACAGCAATAAGCTCAGCCTCAAAAGCATCTTGTGCAGCAACTGGGGCTTGAAAAAATAAAAGACATTTACCAAGATGGTTTCTGAAGATGCCCCCCACTCCAGCACTATCTTTAGAGTAACTCCCATCGGTGTTAATCTTAATTATGTTGCTATGAGGAGGCTGTCATCTAACAATTTTGATAAGAGGAGGAAAGACAGTAGATGGTAGACTCAATTGTAAGATATTAGGGAACCTCTTATATGTAATGATTTTGCTTATGTAAGATCTGCAGTTCCTCACCACAGTAGATACAACTGTAGGAATGTCTTCAAATTTGGACTAGTTTCTGGCCATCCAGGTGAACCAAAGCACAATAAATTGAATGGTATTAAATTTTTGACCATTCTACTCTTGCCAGCAGGTGTGAAACTGCTCCCAGTGAAGATTAGTGCACCCCTTCTTAGATGAGAAATAAGGTCTTGCCAAACTAACTGTGAGAAGCTGCATCTGAAGAAAAGATGAGGTAAACTTTCTTCCTGCTGGTGACAAAGTAGACACATGGAAGGCCATCTCAGTCCTTTCAATTTGAGTATGTCATCTATGGGGATGATGCTGTGAAGTCCTCTCCAACAAAGGAAGGACATGGATGGAGACAGGAATTTGCTCCAGATAGTTTGCCCTCAAGGTACAGAAGGCCATTGAACAGTTTTACTATAGAGGGCTTTAATAATGCTTTGAAACTTATTGATTTCTAGATTAATATGGTCAGGTCTCCCTCTTGAGAAATTGACAGTAGAAATCTGATGAGTTGAGTGATCCTGCAGGATTGCTCTAAGGTGTGGGAGAGACCAATTTTGGCCATCCCAAAGATCGGCCACTTTAAGAGAATGATCGACCCGAGGAGCTCTAGGAATAAGCCGATCTTTAGGACACCGGTTGTCGAGCCGGAAATTTATCTCCCCATTTCCCGACTTCCAAATGAAATGGTTCTCGGCCTCTCTGTCTAGCTTTAATCATTTTTACCCAGATTTTAGAATCCCCCACTCTTCTAACAACATGAGAGGGATGGATATGTCTGCAATACTTTCCTTTCAGGAATTTTTCCCACAAAGAGGTCTGAGCTCTGAAATGGATCCAAAGCTTATAGTAGTTAATCTGCTGCAGGTGTTGTAGTCCTTTGAATCCCAATCCACCAGCCAAGGTAGGTTTAGTAGCCTTTTGCCAAGAAGTCCAGTGCAGCTGATGTCTCTGCCCAGACCCAAGGAATCTATTAAAGGCTCTCTCAAGTTGCAGTTGAGTATTCTTTTTCAGGGTAGTCACTTGCAGCAGATAAGAAGGGAAGGTGGTGAGTATACTCTTAAGTAAAGTGATTCTGCCTCCATTAGATAAGAAAGAGTTGGTCTAGCAGTTTAACTGGAGGTTAATCTTTTCTAGGATATCATCAAATTGAATTTGCTTAGTCCTTCCCAGGGTAAGATAAACCCCTAGATATTTAAAAGGAGGGGTAGTACAGGAAAAACCAGTCTGATCCAGAATCCAATGCTTGATGTGGGCAGGTGTGTGTTTGGAGAATATCATCTGACATTTGTCTGGGTTGAGAACCATACCTGACTGAGCTTGAAATGAGTCTAGGCAGTGTTTTAATTTTTTGATAGCTGTTTTGTGGGCCTTTGAATAGAGCATAATATCATCTGCATACATGAGGTGAGATATAGCAATATTAGATCTATGATGGTACCTGGAATAATTCAGTGCGGAATATCTCCGTCAATCATTCTAAAGAAGTAATCTGATAATAGGATGAAGATTGTAGGTGATAGTGGATCTCCTTGCTTAAGTCCCCTAGTTGCTTTAAAATTACCCCAAGCTTGGCCATTAATCAGAATAGAGTGATCATTGGACTCCATCCATCTTCTGATAATAAGAATAATAATAAATCCTTTATAAACCTCACGACAGCCCCCTCTCTTGTCTCACGACACTCCACAAAACCCTCGTGCTCCCCATCTATCTTCCCCCTTTCTCTCTCTATCTGTATCTCTTTATCTCTCTCTCTCTCTCTCTCTCTCTCTCTACTGGCATGGCAGCCAATACTTCCCAGTGCTTCCCCCATACCTTGCCTCACATGACAACACACTGGCTCCCTCCATCCTCTCTTAGGTAAGTTCCCCGATCAAAGCACTGTTGACCTCACTTATGTTAAGGTCTAGCCTCTCTTAGAAGCCTAGAATCGATTCATAGGAATTTCTTGTTGAATATCCCAGACGACTAGTGATGGAGCCCTATCCCATTAGTGATTCTAAACACTTCTTTACTCTTCTTGGAGTTCCCACATGTTTAGCTCTAACCTCTAGAACTTAGTAGGATGGAGCCAAACATGAGGGAGCTCAAGGAGGGCTAACCCTGGGTGGTGTGGCCTTGATCAATCTTGCACACATACACAACTCAACACTTTCACATACAACAAAAACTCTGAATCAATCATCCTTAACCTAGTTCCCCACTCTTTTGGAAACGCATGTGCGTGGTCCCCCAAACCCTTGGCCCTATACTAGAGTTTGGCTAGGACCAACACAAGGAAGGTCCACAATGGGATATCCCTTGGTCATATGTCTCAATAGAGGTAATTCTATGATTAACATTCTCAATTAATCCCAAAATTTCCCAAATCCCTAAATTCTCTTCAAAAATCATTTCAAAGCATTCAAAACCACTTAAATTGGCCAAAACACCCCAAAATACCCCCAAAAGTGTCAGAATTACCAAAAAACCTCTCGTACGCCAAAAATTCCCAAAATCTCTAAAATCACTCCAAATGTCCCCAAAGTCAATTTGAACCACTCCTTGATCCTAATTGCACCCAAATTGCCCAATTTTGATTAAAATCTCCAAATTTCCCCTAACTGCCCAAATCCCCGAATCACTTCCAATTTCCACCAAATTGATTCCAAACTTCCCCAATTTCAACATCAAATCAAAATTCATCATGTATAATCCCAATTGAAACCAAATTGAAGCTCAATTGAACTAATTGTCAAGACTTAATTTCAATTTTGAGCCAAAACCCTCAATTTGACCATACCCCTAAATTCCATCAAATTGAACCCCATAACTAACCCAATTTCCCTAAATTTGAATTTTAAACTCTTCACAACATTTCATTGGACAAATTTGAACCTTCAATTGCACTAGACCCAAACCAAAACCTAGCCCAAATCCAACCCAAATAAAAAAATCTCCAATTTTCTCGAAAATCTAAATTTCACCAAATTGAACTCCATAACTTCGCAATTTCCACCCAATTGACATCTATATGCTTCATGACAATATCCTACACCAATTTGAATAATCAATTGAACCAAATTTAAACTCTAGCCAAGACCAAAACCCAGTTTAAGACAAATACCAAATTTTGAACCTAAACTTCAAACTCATCTCTGTTGTCCTCACTTTTGTTGAGGTTTAATCTTTCTTTAGTAGAGCCTAGGATCTAGCTATAGGATTTTCCTGGTGACTATCTTAGAATATTAGTGATGTGACCCTTCCCCCTTACAAATTTAAAATACTTCTCTGCTTCACTTGGAGTTTCAAATGCTTGAAGTCTAACCTCTAAGTACTTAAGAGGATGATACCAAGCTTAAGGAAGCTCAAGAGGAGTCTCCTATAGGATAGTCAAGCCTTAGGACTCACCCTGGATAGTATGGTCTTGTTCAGGCTCATATACACACACCCACCCACTCTACACTTACACTAACTACCTAACAGCCATAAACCAAATATGCCTATACTTCCTCACACTTGATCCCCTACTCTTTTGGAAACTCATGTGGGTGGTTCCCTAAGCTCTTGGCTCCAGGCTAGGGTTTGTTTAGAACCAGCACATGGAGGATCCAAAGTAGGATTTCTCTTGGTTCATGGCTCAAATGGGTCAACATTCTCAATTGACACCCAATGTCACCAAAAATTCCAACCTTTGACCCGTTTACCTCTAAACTCAACCAAACTACCAAATTACCCCTAAACCCTAATTTTGACCAAAATCCCAAAAAGGCCCAAATTAGCCAATTTTCTCCAAAAAATCATCCCAAAACATCCCTTTCCACTCAAAATACCCAAAACACCTCAAATTTACCAAAATTCCCAAAATAACACAAAATATCAAAAATGACCAAAATATCCCTCCAAATTCAAAAAATCCAAAAATTCCAAAAAATTTCAAAATCATCCCAAATTCCACCAAAATCAATTTGAACCACTTTACTAGACTCAATTTGACCAAATTAACTCATTTTAACCAAAAGCCCCAAATTGCCCCTTTAAGCCTAAAATGCCCAAACCGCCCCCAATTCCCACCAAAATGACCTTAATCTCCCCCGATTTCAATTCTAAACTCAAATTTAACATGCCTAATCTCAATTCAAAACAAATTCAAGCCCAATTTGAACCAATTTCAAACCCAATTTTAATCGAAATAAAAAATCCCCAATGTTGGCCATATGAGCTAAATCCCCCAAATTGAACTCCTTTGCCAAGTTGATTTCCTCAAACATTAATTCTAAACTCATCATATCATTTCTACACACCAAATTGATCCATCAATTGACCTACATTTGTGATGGCGATGAAAATATTTTTGCTTGCATCACTATCAATTCTCGTATCATGTTGATGTCAAGGAGTCACCACTCTCTTTCTCTATCTAACGCCCTAATTCTTAGCCTACCTAGAATTATTGTCAAAAGTCTTTGGAGAATTTTGAGAAGAATTAATTATGATAGAGATTGAGAGAAAATCAGGTCAAATGATAATCTCATAGAACATGTCTTCAGATTGTGTAATTACTGAAGTTTTTTATATGAGAAAATTATATGAAGATCATGGGTAACCAGAGAGGTCTTGTAGGTGAAATACCTATCATGAGTTCTTTAATCTTCTATAGAAGCAAGCTCCTATAGTTAATTACATCCTGAGCAATAATACTGCCTAGGAAAACTCCCGATTAAGGTTAACATTTGTCCTCGAAAAAGTGTAAGTGTTGTCGTGACAGTACGTTTCTAAAGAATTGATACTACCAGAATATTTTGTTTATGTTAAATATTTGTCATTTTGTCATTTTGTATGTCATGTCGGGTGTCATGTCAGGATGTCTTAATATGTGTGTCATATTATTGTATGTAATGTCATATGATGTCACAATGTCATGTCCTTGTGTCATTTTATCATGTTGTGATATTGCGTTTTGTTATGTCATGATGTCCTGGTGTCGTTTTATCAAGCTGTTATATTGTCATGATGATATTGTCTTTGTTTTATGTTTGTTTTCTTTGTTTTAATTTTATCATTATTTTGTATTTGTTCATTTGGTTGTCGTTATGTTTTATTGTCATTCCATTTGATTTATCATTGTTTTGTCTGGTTGTTGTTATTTTGATTTCTTGTTTGTTTTGGAAGTGTCTGTTTTATGTTAGATATCATGTCGATGTCGATGTCAATGATTTTGTCCTGTCGTGTCAAGTGTCAGTTTTTTGTTTGTTTTGATTTAGTATCATATCATGTCATGTGTAATGTCGGGATGCCATAGTTTGTATGTTGTGTCATGTCATAATGTGATGTCGTAATGTCATGTCATTTTATGTCATGACTTAATGTGAATCATAATGTCATGTCATTTTATGTCATGTCTTAATGTGATTTAATAATAACATAAGATGTCATGATTAATATCTCGATTTGTCATGAAATATTTTATCTCCTAGAAGAAGATGTCATTATTATGTCATGAGATACCTTCTATGATGTTAAGAAGATATCATTATTTATTTATTTTTGTTATTTTGTTTATGATTTCCTTTTATTTTAAATTTTGCTTTTGTGGTCATCTCAATTTTATTTTGTCATGTCATTTTTTCATGTATTTGTTTTGGTTTAGTGTCATATCATCATTTTGTTTTGGTATAGAAATGTCGTTGTATGTTTTTTGTTAATGTTGATGTTATGTCGATGTCAATGTCAATGATTTTGTCGTTTTATTTCAGATTTCATGGCTAACCTAAAAGTTCAGTTGTATTTGTTGTCATGTCATTTTCATTTTGTTGTTTGTAGAAAGTTTAGGTTTTGTGGATATCCTAAAAGTCCTTGTTTTGTCATCAATGTTCTGTCGTCGATGTCCTGCAAAACAGAGTTAGCACACCCTATAACATGCAAAGAAAATCTAAACGAAACTTCATGTCTTCATCCTGCAAAGAAAATAAAGTTAGAAATAATGTCATATCAAGATATTTAGCTCACCTGGTCAAAGTGTCCGTTGATCCAGAGTTGTCAGATGTCCGATTGAGGCTGAGATGTTGTTTATATCCAATTTGTGTTGAATGTTGATTTAGATTTATGTCGATTTATGTTTGATTTGTGTTAAATGTCGATTTAGGTTGGATTTTGGATTTTATGTCGATTTGGAGTTGATTTTAGGTTTTATGTCGATTTGGAGTTGATTTTGGGTTTTATGTCGATTCGAGTTTAATTTTATGTCGAGTTAAGTTCGATGTGGGTCGAACTTAAGAATTATTATGTTGTATGTTAAATTAAATTTGATACAGGTTGAACTTAAGAATCATGTCGATTCATGTCTTATTAAGTTTGATCATGTCGATTTATGTCGAATTATATCAATTTATGTTGAGTTATAATGAGTTTGGTTTGAAATGTCGATTAATTTCATTTAATGCCGGTGTTTGTTGAATTTGATTTAAAATGTCGGTTAATGTCAAATTATTTTTGAGTTATGTTTGAAATGTCGATTATGTTGATTTTTATTTTGAAATGTAAAATTTATGTCGTTTATGTTGATTTTTACTTGAAATGCCAAATTTATGTCGTTTATGTTGATTTTTGTTTTGAAATGTCAAATTTATATTGTTTATGTCGATTTGAGTTCAATTTTGTCGATTTAGGTTCAATTTGGGTTGAACCTAAGATTTATGTTGATTTAGGTTCAATTTGGATCAATTTGGGTTGAACCTAAGGTTTATGTCAATTTAAGTTCAATTTGGGTTGAACCTAAGGTGTATGTCGACTTTTGTTATTTAAATTTGGTCTCAGGTTTTGATCTTGATTTGAGTTTAGTTTTGAGTTTTATGTTGATTTGAGTTTGGTTAAGTTCATTGTCAGTTGAACCTAAGATTTATATCAAGTTGAATTGAGTTAGTTGTCATTTGAACCGAAGGTTTATGTCGAGTTGAGTTCAGTTAGGTTTATTGTCAGTTGAACCTAAGGTTTAGATTTTGACTTAAGTTCAATATGAGTTGAACTCAAGTTAGGTTTTGGTTTAGATTCAAGTTAAGTTGAACCTAAGGTTTAGGTTTGGACTTAAGTTCAATGTGAATTGAACTTAAGTTAGGTTTAGGTTAGACTTAGTTTCATGTTATGTTAAACCTAAGTATGATTTGACTTACGTTTAATATTGGTTAGAATTAAGTTGGGTTTAGGTAAGACTTAGGTTCATGTCAGGTTGAACCTAAGTATGGTTTGACTTAAGTCTAATATGGATTAGACTTAAGTTAGGTATAGGTTCATGTCAGGTTGGACCTATGTATGGTTTGACTTAAGTCTAATATGAGTTAGACTTAAGTTAGGTTTGGGTTAGATTAAACCTTAATTGGTTAAGGTTTAATAGGTTTGATTAAGTCTTATTAAGGTTTAGGTTTGATTAAACCTTAGTTAGTTAAGGTTTAAAAATTAAGGTTTAGGTTTGATTAAACCTTAGCTAGTTAAGGTTTAGTAGATTAATTAAGTCTAATGTGGTAGACTTAATTAAGGTTTAAGTCTGATTAAACCTTAGTTGGTTAAGGTTTAAGAGATTAATTAAGTATAATGTGGTAGACTTAATTAGAGTTTAAGTTTGATTAAACCTTAGTTGGTTAAGGTTTAATAGATTAATTAAGTCTAATGTGGTAGACTTAATTAGAGTATAAGTTTGATTAAACCTTAGTTGGTTAAGGTTTAATAGATTAATTAAGTCTAATGTGGCAGACTTAATTAGAGTTTAGGTTTGATTAAACCTTAGTTGGTTAAGGTTTAATAAATTAATTAAGTCTAATGTGGTTGACATAATTAGAGTTTAAGTTTGATTAAACCTTAGTTGGTTAAGGTTTAATAGATTAATTAATTCTAATGTGGTAGACTTAGTTAGAGTTTAGATTTGATTAAACCTTAGTTGTTGGTTAAGGTTTAATAACTTAATTAAGTCTAATGTGGTAGTCTTAATTAGAGTTTAGGTTTGATTAAACCTTAGTTGATTAAGGTTTAGTAGATTAATTAAGTCTAATGTGGTAGACTTAATTAAGGTTTAAGTTTGAGTTAGATTCAAGTTAGGTTGAACTCAAGTTAGATTTATGTTTGAGTTAAGTTAGGTTCAAGTTAGGTTGAACCTAGACTTAAGGTTAATTTAAGTTCAATGTGGGTTGAACTCAAG
This sequence comes from Papilionanthe hookeriana x Papilionanthe teres, assembly GCA_022702705.1. Taxonomy (NCBI): domain Eukaryota; kingdom Viridiplantae; phylum Streptophyta; class Magnoliopsida; order Asparagales; family Orchidaceae; genus Papilionanthe; species Papilionanthe hookeriana x Papilionanthe teres. Next base: position 144,178,512 of record CM040421.1, read on the forward strand.
TGTATGTTGAAATTAGGTTCATGTATGTTGAATCTAAAAAGTTTAATGTTTGACTTAATTTCAAGTTGGGGTTGATCCTAAGTATATGTTGAAGTTAGGTTCATGTATGTTGAACCTAAGGTTTAAGTTTGACTTAGGTTTAACTTAGGTTGAACTTAAGTGTATGTTGAAGTTAGGTTCATGTATGTTGAACCTAAGGTTTAAGTTTGACTTAGGTTTAACTTGGGTTGAACCTAAGTTAAGGTTATGTTGAATCTAAAGTTCAAGTTTGACTTAGGTTTAACTTGGGTTGAACCTAAGTATAGGTTAAGGTTAGGTTCATGTATGTTGAACCTAAGGTTTGAGTTTGACTTAGGTTTAACTTGGGTTGAACCTAAGTATAAGTTTTGACTTAAGTCTAATATAGGTTAGACTTAAGTTAGGTTTGTGTTAAACTTAGGTTCATGTCAGGTTGAACCTAAGTATGGTTTGACTTAAGTTTAATATGGGTTAGACTTAAGTTAGGTTTGTGTTAAACTTAGGTTCATGTCAGGTTTAACCTAAGTATGGTTTGACTTAAGTCTAATATGAGTTCGACTTAAGTTAGGTTTGTGTTAAACTTAAGTCTAATTTAGTTAAGACTTAATGGTTTAATTAGGTCTAATGGGTTAGACCTAATTAGGTTTTAGGTTTGATTAAGTGTAATTTAGTTAAGACTTAATGGATTGATTAATTAGGTCTAATGGGTTAGACCTAATTAAGGTGTAAAGGTTACTTAATCCTAATGTAAGTAAGGTTTAAGTTTATTAATTAGGTTTAATAGGGGTTAAACCTAATTAGGGTTTAAGGGTTACTTAAACCTAATGTAAGTAAGGTTTAAGTTGATTAACTAGGTTTAATGTGGGTTAAACCTAATTAGGATTTAAGGGTTACTTAAACCTAATGTAAGTAAGGTTTAAATTGATTAACTAGGTTTAATGTGGGTTAAACCTAATTAGGATTTAAGGGTTACTTAAACCTAATGTAAGTAAGGTTTAAGTTGATTAACTAGGTTTATTGTGGGTTAAACCTAATTAGGGTTTAAGGGTTACTTAAACCTAATGTAAGTAAGGTTTAAGTTGATTAACTAGGTTTAATGTGGGTTAAACCTAATTAGGATTTAAGGGTTACTTAAACCTAATGTAAGTAAGATTTAAGTTGATTAACTAGGTTTATTGTGGGTTAAACCTAATTAGGGTTTATGGGTTACTTAAACCTAATGTAAGTAAGGTTTAAGTTGATTAACTAGGTTTAATGTGGGTTAAACCTAATTAGGATTTAAGGGTTACTTAAACCTAATGTAAGTAAGGTTTAAGTTGATTAACTAGGTTTAATGTAGATTAAATCTAATTAGGGTTTTTTTATTATTAAACCTAATGTCTTTAAGGTTTAATTATAATTAATTAAGTTTAAGGATGTTTTTAAACCTAATTAATGTTTGTTTATTAAATCTAATGTCTTTTAAGGTTTAATTATGATTAATTAAGTTTAAAGATGTTTTAAACCTAATTAATATTTGTTTATTAGACTTAACAATATTTTATACTTAATTTTCTCTGTCTTAAGTCTAATATGATTAAAGTCTAAGTGTATAACTAAGTCTAAGATGATTAGACCTAATTAAGTTTTAAAAGATTCTTTATAGGGTTAATTAAATATAAATTTATATTTATTCTCCCTTAGAATTTTAAAATGTCATTTTAAATTTTCAAGTGATTCAAAATTTGTTATTTAGGGTTTAACCTTTATTCCCTGAGTTATTAATCAACATTCAATTTAATCTTTGTTTATTTTCTTAATTTCTGATTTTTAGAATTATTATTCAAAATAATTACTAAATCTCATGAAAATTAGAAAATGTCACATTAAAGAATTTTTCTATCTCTGAAAAAATTAGAGATTGTTCCTAAAGACTTAGAAATTAATCCCTCAAAATTTCATTATTGTCTAACTTATAAATAATTTTTAATAATTAAAATACTACAGAAAGTATTTAATTAATTAAAAATTAAATATTGAAAATAAAATTATGATATTGGTTTCATAATTTTCTTCTCTTCAAGAGCTTTCTAGAGGTATTTTTATTTTATTTTTAGGAGCTCTGGATCAAAAGATATGAATTTTTGAAGAGGTTAAGGATCTTTTGAATTAATCCAGACTAGAAAAATCCAAAGAGCGACACGTGTCCTCGTACTGTCGAAGGGCGGGAGGATCAGGTGCACGACGCAGAACAGCGGACACGGAAGACTTAAATCAGCATCGTTCGTTCCAAAACACGGGAACGGACGGCGGAGATAAATCTCTCAAAAATTCAAAAAAAATCAAACCGTCCAACTTCAAAACTCAATATCTCACTCATTTCTCAACGAAATTGAGTGAATTCTTTTTTTTAAATGATCGTCTCAATGAGAAGCACCCATAAATACGGTGATTCATGGGTTTTGAGAGAGTAAATGGTACAGATTTTTTAATATATATTAAAGACAATAATTTTAATAATTGCTTCCATACCTTTGCCATAATGAATTTGAGCTTGATTAGACTTGTTGGTCAGCCTCTAATGATCCTAGGGAAGCTTTTCCATGCTTCAATTTGAACTCGAATCGAGTCTATATAGGTACAAGACCAAAGGTGGCTGATTTGTAATTTTGGCTCGGTTTAACCAAATTGGCTCGATAGGGTGGCTAATTGGGTCAAGACTTGGCTAAGGCTTATTGTCTAGGCTCTAAGGAAGATTTTTGGTCTTGGGAGCAAGAGAGTTTGGGCAGCCTATCAATCTCTAAGAATTTTTTTCTCTCCATCTCTTCTCTTAGGTTTGGGCTATATTTATAACCATGGGGAGGCTTGGATGAGCTCAATTTTGTTTGGGTTCATCTGGGGAGGTTGTTATCTTCCTCATGATGGTTTTAGGATAGAATTTTGGCTGTGGAAATGATGAATTGGATTATTCCAAGCTTAGCTGTCGGCACATTTTTAAGTTAAGTGTGTTGTATTTTGAAAAGGGGTCGCCTACAGAAATTGTCGGCGAATTTTTAATTTAATTTAAATAAATAATTTGAAAAGTAGTATTTGATTTTAAAAATAATTTTAAATTTGAAGGTTTTAAAATATGAGATTAAACCGATCTCACATCCCAAATAGTTTATATAAACGAGCACCGCACCACAAGCCGTGTATCTATCCCTAAGGATGAGACACCTTTGCTCGATGGTGGGGCTCGATTAAATAAACTAGAAGATTTGTGACATCTGTTTGGTCCGCGAACCAATTTTATAAGCTGACAAATTCCACGCTTAATATGAAAGCATTAAACAGGGTTTATATTACCTGGGTTCTTTAAAATTCCCTATAAGGGCAAGCCCCTATAGTTAATTACATCTTAAGTGACGGGAATCACCTAAGAAAACTCTCGATAATAATCAATAATTCTGCTCTCAAGAATTTCAAAGTTTAAAGTTTTCAAGGGATTGAATTTTGGAATTTCAATAGGAAATGGATCAAGTTTGGAACATTTTGTTTTGAGAATTCAAAGGAAGAAAGGTAGGAGAAATTACGGATTCGAAGTGAACTTCGGCAATTTTCCGACTATCCTATTGTTTGGTTTAGATTTAGGAAAGTCCTAATGTTTATTTAGTGTTTTGATCTTGCCAATTTTAATCAATTAGGGCTTATATTTGTATGATAAAATCATACAAATAGCCTCGAAGATGTGAGGGTTTATGTCGTATCAAACGACTACCTCGGAATCCTAAGACCGGTTAGGGCTTAATTTGCAATGCAAATGCCTAACGAAGAATTGAGGATTTATGTTGCACTAGGCAAACTACCTCGAAGTCCTATGGCTTGGTTATTTAATTCTAGGAAAGTTTCGCTGAAGTAGACTCAGGTTTTGCTGACGAAGATGGCCATGCTGCCCACCGTGCTCCAAGCTCCTTGTTGTTGCAGAGGTTTAGTTATAGAAATCATAAATCAGGGGATGAGAGAAGTGTTTTGGTTTAGAGAGAATCTTAATTTCCAAGTATTTTTGTGTTTTAAACAAATCTTAAAGTTGATTATAACGACACCGGTTAAGATCCCACGGTTCCATCCTTCCGGCATCATTATTTTTATCGGATTCACTTAGTCCAGATGAATTTGCTAAACTCAACTGAATGAGTTCCACACTTTCATTTAGACCGTGGAAATCCCGTTAGCAACACGTAGGTTACATCATCCGAGGTATTCCCGATCATCCAACAGGACGTTTTAATTTAGTTGTAATTGTAGTTTTGTGTTCTGTTTGTGATTAAATTTTGAGTTGTTTTATATTTTGAAATGTTGTGGCAGTGAATTTTATCTTGCAATAATTTTTAAATTAGTTTTGGTTTCAGTTTCAGGGACTATCCTAAAGGTGTGGGTTTTCATGCAACAGTTGTTTATCATGCAAGAAAAGTAATTGCATTTGCAATAAAGTAAATTGCAAGAAAGTAAATTGCAGGAAAGTAAATTGCAATAAAATAAAAGCGTACCTGGAGGGTCTTCCCGTCATCCCAAGCTGCACTTAAAACACAATTAGAATATTTAAGCAAGTTCCTAGGTAAAGCTAAGGTAAGGGTTATGGTTTTCTACCAAATTCCTAATCCTATAGCTAGTCATTTCCTATGACGTCTAGGTTCCTTGTGTTTTTTGTTTGAAGACGATTTTCTTCATCAAAGAACAATTAAGTTCAATTGTTCTTATAAATATCCTATCATATTGAGGAAGTGCTTAAGAAGAATCTTAAACATCTTTTCAATACTGATAAGATTGTTTTAAGTCCAAATGAATTTAATCATACAAATGAATTAATCGTCAGGAATTCAAGTTTTGTTATCTTGCTCAGTGAACTAGGACATTTGAATGTCCTATAAGTGAAGTAACATTTCATTTAATGTTTCGTTTAGGAGTTATGATAACCAAAGCTTTCGAGGGCAAATTGGTGTTCAAAGGGTTTGTGATTTAGTTTAATTTCAATTAATGAGTTTAAATTTGGAATAGTGTTCAAGTTATTTTAGATTTATTTTGAATTATTTATTGTCTTTGGTGATGTTATATTTAATCCAACTTAATTTAATTTAATTTAATTTAATTTAATTTAATTTAATTTTAATTCTTTTCAATTTAATTTGGTTTAACTTAATTTAGTTTGATTTGATTTAGTTTTAATTTAATTTGATTTAATTTAATTTAATTTAATTTAATTTAATTTAATTTAATTTACTTTAATTTAATTTAATTTAATTTATTCATTTAATTTAATCTTTAATTTGATTTAACTTAATTTAATTTGATTTTATTTCTTTAATTTAATTTAATTTAATTTAATCTTTAATTTAATTTGATTTAATTCAATTTAATTTAATTTTTAATTTAATTTTATTTTTAATTTTAATTGAAATTTTAAAAGAGTTTAATAATTTAATTTTAGTTTAATGATTAAGTCTTTTAATATTTTGAATTTGAGTTATCATTTTAATTAAGAATTGAATATTAATGAGATAATTAATTTAGGGATTTTTAAATTAAAGAATAAATCTCTTCCTAATAATATCCCTATTTTAATAATTCCAACTATATTATTCTTCCCAAATTTAATCAATTATTTAATTAAGGTTTAATTATTTTAAATTATTTAATGGGTTTCTACCCTTTAATTATTTAAATTTCAATCATCCAAATCAGATTAGGATCAAATATTTTACTTATTAATTTTTTTATTAAACCTAAAGTTTTAATTAAGGATTAAGATTTTAATTACCACTTTACCCTTTAAGCTTAATAATTTCATAACTCACTAAATTGAACTCAAATGAAATTGAAATTTTTATGTGACTTCACTCATATGTCAATAAAGACATGAGAGGAGAAAATGTGATTTTTCTGTATTTAATTTATTTATATAATTATTTTTGATAGAAAATAGAGATTTCCAAGGAAAATTTAATAACATGACCAAGGGAAAGTTTCTGTCCTTAAGAAAATTAGGGGACATTCCTAATGACCAGAGAACCACTTGGACCAATTTTGGTGATTTTTTGAATTATATTATTTTTATTATAATTATTTTAAGTTTTGGAGTGTTAATTAATTTAAAAAATAAAATAAATGTTGAAAAATGAATTTTATATTTTTCAAAAATCTCTCTGATATCAAGGAAATCAGAGAATCAAATTTTGCAATTTTCTGATTTTTCTATGATTTATTATAATTATTTTAGTGAAAATGGTAGAAAATACATTTTTTTTAATTTTAAAATTACCCTAGAGCTTTAAAATTTAATATCTCACTAAATAGACCTAAGAAAAATATGGGGTTTGTTCCTAAGTGATTAAAATTCAAAATGTGACATTTTGGTGAATTTTATTATTTTTGTGATTTTTATTATTTTTTAATTATTAAAAATATTAAAATAATATTAAAAATCAACTTTTTTAGAAAATTGAAATTTTAATTTTCTTAAATTCCCCTAATATCATAGAGGTTCCAAAACCAATTTGGTGAATTTTTGAAAGATATTTTGAAAGTTATGAATTTTTAAAGTTTAAAATGACTAAGTGGCTTAATCAACCCACTTAGTAGGGCTAACCAAGTCCAATTGACCCCAAACTTTTATGGTGGATTCCTCTGATCCTAAAGGTCAGTGGAGAATTGATTTCAAGTCAATTTGATGTATGGTTAGCTCTAATTAATTAGAGATCCATTTTGGGTGTTTAAGCCAATTAGGGTTATTTTAAATGAACTAACTCAAAACCTATTTTTCCTAGGGTCCTCTGGTCATAAGGAACATCACCAAATTTTCCTAGAATTTATTTCACAACATGCTATTTATTGGAATTAAGATACTCAAAACAAGTAACATGAATTTGAAAAATCAATAACTTTTCATAGGATGGCCTCGACTTTGGAAAATTCGGGGAATGTTCCCAAATTCGGAGGCTTCAAAAGCCCTATGGTCTCATGCCATGGTGAATTGTATACATGCATGGAGAATTAAAAATATGCAGAGAGTAAATAAATTATTAAAAATAAAATACTTGATAAAATTAAATAATTTCTTTTCCACATTATTATCCTCTATTCACTGAGCAAGAGGGTATTTTTATTTTATTTTTATGATTTTCCTACACAAAGTTATGAATTTTTGAAGTTTAGGGAATTAAATAAATAGAAAATACCCCTAATTTTCTATTTATCCACGCGGCGCCGCGTCATCCTCGGCATCTCCGAAAGCACACGCGTCGCGCTCCAATTCGACGCCGCCGCTTGAGTCAGCAGCCCGGGCCCTCGCGGTTCTCGTACCGTCTCCTGGTCCGACGCCATCTGAGCCGTCCGTCCGCGCGTGTATTGAATGGACGGCATCCGTTCATCGTCCCCGAGCGTCCTCACCCGAGAGCCGTCCACACTAAATCCCTAAGATCTCACTCGATACTCAATGGATTTTCATGCTCTTATGCTCTATGGATTCGTCTTGAGAAGACGAACACATCCATACGGTTTATGTGGGATGAAATTTACGCAATAAAAATGGAGAATGTTCAGAAGCTCGGGAAGAAGAGTGAGGCCATAACTTTACTCAGAGAAGTGTGGCTTCGATCTAAGGGTTGTTGCACCTTCGATTGGATCCCGCAAGCTCCGGATGAAGTCTCCCGGTCCGGTGAATTGCCTGGTAGGATTTCGACCACGACCGATCACAAAGCTTGGAGGCCGGAGCAACCGGGTGGCTCGGAGATGGGGCTTTTGCTGGTGGACACCTTCCCTCGGTCCGGTGAAGGTGTAGAACCAATCAATTTGGGGATTGGCTCACCGTGGAGAAGTGTCCTGGTTTTGGGCTTGGATTTCAACTCCGAAATCGAGCTTACGGAGAAGAAATGGCAGAGGATTTCAGTGGGGATCAAGTGCTCTGTGTATGGGGAGTAGTCTGGAACAATTTTGGCAGAGTTTACTTAAGGTTTGTTTCAGCACCTCTCTTGGCCGAGAGGGGTGGTGTTTAAATAGGAGAGGGTGGAGGGCCTCCTGGGAGAGTTAGGGCTTGGGATCGGCTGCTCTCGCAAGAGAAGAACGGCTTTAATGGCCACTGGGGATGGGGCAGCTCAAGCAAGGGAGAATTCCAAAGTTGGCTCACATGTGAGCTCTCGGCCATGGTGTTTTCCGGCGGCCCAGTGGCCGGCCGGCCGTGCATGGGTCACCCTCAAGGTCAGTGGGTCGTGGCGGGACTTGGTGCAAGCAATTGGCAAATGCCATGTGTAAAGGCTTTGATCCAAAGTGGAATGGGGCATGGCTAGTTTTGAGCCTAAATGGGTCAACCCATCCATTTGGGCTTGGTGCACCCCTCAAGGTGGCTTTGGATGCTGTGGGGGATCAAAGGGATCAGCTGGTTTGGCATGGAGAAGTCTCCATCCAAATATATTTGGATTAAATTTAAGTTTAGGTGAAACATGATTAAGGCTAATGAGCTTTAGGGATTAAGGAAAGCCCTCCCTCTTCTTACCCAATATGGCATGGTGGAGTGTCCAAGGCTCTCATGGCTCACATGTGGCTCATGCATGGCTTCATGGCTCACCTTTGGCTTGGCAAAAGGTTTGGTCAATTTCATGAAAATGGATTTTAGGAATTTTTGGTAATTTGATGGAAATTTGTATGAAACTTGATTTGGAATGATTTGATGATGGATTTAGGACTTAGGGAATGGCTTTTATTAAGTGGATGGCAAGTGGAGGTGTCATGTGGGCTTTAGGGTAGATTTTGGGCTTTTTGAAATGGTTTTAGATGGGCTTTTAAGATGGTTTTAGGAAAGTGGGCTTTTGAATTTTAAAATGGATTTTAGGATGAAATTTTGGTAAAGGCTTGGGCTAAATAATTGTTGGGTTTAGCTCATGGATGTGTCATGAGTGACTTGAAGCAAATTGGGGGTTATTTGGGTTTGAATTGGGTTGAATTTGGGTTCTTTTGGTGAATGGGCAAATATAGGTCTAAGTGGGCCAAGTTGGGCCAATGTTGGGCTAGGGTTGAAATTGATTTAAAATTAATATTTAGAAATGTTTATGGGGGTGTTTCAAAGAGGTTTTGACTTTGGTTGGGCTTTGATTTTGGGGTTTGGGCTCATTTGGGTTAGGCTTGGGTTTAGGTCAAAATTGGGCCTTTTAGCTTTGGGTTGAATTTGAGTGGGGTTTGGGTCTAAATGTTGGGCAAATCATGTTAGTGTTTTGTTTGTAGGGATGTTAAGGAAGATTTAGAAAAGATTTGGGGTTAATTGGAGTTGAATTAGGTGAGTTTGGGTCATGGGTCCAAATTGGGCTTTAAGGCCAAAAGTGAAATTGGATCCAAATATCAATCAAATTGGACTTGGATTTGGTCTAGATTTGTGTTAGGAATGTTGAATTGAAGTTTAGAATTGAATTGGACCAGAATTTGGGTCAATTGGATAGATTTGGTTTGACATTGGGTTCACTTTGGGTTAAAATGGGTCAAATTGGGGGTTTTGATAAAATTAGGGTAAATTAACAAAATTGGCCCATGGTGTAGTTGAACAAAATGAAATTAGGAATATTTGGGATTTTCTGGAATTTTCTGGGAATTTTCTGAATTTTTGGATTTTTGGGTCAAGAGGGGTATTTTGGGTATTTGGAGGGTATTGAGAGGTACTTTTGGAATTTTTGGTATTTTTGGGTATGGATGATCTATTTGAGTGATGTGGAAATTTTTGGGATTGATTTTGAGGAATTTTGGGTAATTTAGGTGATTTTGCAAATTTTGGGTAGTTTGAGGGTTTTGGGTAGGTAGGCGGGTGTAGGGTCCCGGGGTCAAAAATCGAAAATTTGGAAAATTGAAGATTGGGTGAATATAAGTGGAATAAAATCATTTTGGTTGAGCCATGAAGCCATATCAAGCCCACATGAGCCATGAAGGGACTCATTTGAGGCATTCACTATGTTGTTCCTAACCCTCTTAGCTAAGGGCTTAGGGGTTAAGGACCATCCATGTGAATCACCTTTATGAGTCAGGAGGTCAAGTTAGGTATGGATGTATTTCTAGGATGTGTGTGAAAGTGTAGTGTATAGGTGTAGTGTGTGTGTAAGTCAGCCATTCACCCACCGAAGCCACCTGAGGGTAGTCCTAAGGCCAAAGAGTCCTATAGGAACTCATCCTTTAAACTTTCACATTTGATTTCAACCCTCTAGGTGATTAGGGGTCTATAGTCAAGTTTGTGGAGTTTGCAGGGAGTTTAGAAGTGGTTTGAATTTCTAGGTGGTGGATCCCAATTCTAGTCCTCCAAGATAGTCAAAGGAAAAGCCTAAGGCTAGATCCTAAGAACTAAAAAGAAGAAGAGAAGACCTCATCAAAAATGAGGTCAACATTAGCCATTATTAGGACTTAACCAGGGTGAAGGCTTGATTCAAGCTTTGTCATTCTTTGATTGGTTGTTGTATGATGTGGATAAAATCAGTGAAGGCCTACTGAATTTACCTTCCTAACATAAATTTATCAATTCATTTAATAGGCATGAAGAGGGAATGCCACCTAAGCCTCATTTCTTTATCCTTATCATAGTTTGGCAATGATGGCTTTTACCATGGTGGAGGGTATGAGCAAGGCAAGTTTTTCTTTAATTGGGTGAAGGTAGAGGTGAGCAATGACTCATCTAAATCTTCTCCCATGATTAACATGGTTGATTTCCACCTTTAAAGCTTACTTGTCATGGCTTCATGATGAACTTTGATGTTGGTTAACGATGGTATATGGAAGAATTTAAGTGATGTATACTCCTCATTGGATGGTCCATGAGGCATGGTATATCATCCTTAAAGTGACCTTATCATAAAAATGAGGTCAACAAAAGGGCCCCCAATATGTGTGGAATACTGCATAAGTATGCTGCACATATTGGCGTTGACTGAAGTGGTCTGAAGAAATATCTTATAATAATTAGGAAAAGAGTGGGTGTCATACCGTTCCTAAGGAAAGTCACATGGATCATATGTCGGTTCTGAGAAGGAACATCCTTTTCGTGTCTGGAAAGGGACTTATATCCAATAATTGGAGAGAGAAAATGGATATCATTTTCCATTTCTCGAAATGTCGATGTCGATATTTAGTAAGAGGAAAGCTATGATTTCTGTGTGAGGAAATGACTTACATCCAATAACTTGAGAGAGAAAATGGATGTCATATTTCATTTCTTGAAATTTCAATGTCGATATTTAGTTAGAGGAAAGCCATGATTTCCGTGTCAGGAAAGGACTTACATCTAATAACTGGAGAGAGAAAATGGATGTCATATTCCATTTCTCGAAATGTCAATGTCGATATTTAGTTAGGGGAAAGCCATGATTTCCGTGTCAGGAAAGGACTTACATCCAATAACTGGAGAGAGAAAATGGATGTCATATTCCAATTCTCGAAATGTCAATGTTGATATTTATTCAGAGGAAAGCCATGATTTCCATGTCAAGAAAGGACTAACATCCAATAACTGGAGAGAGAGAATGGATGTCATATTCCATTTCTTGAAATGTCAATGTCGATATTTATTTATAGGAAAGCCATGATTTCCGTGTCAGGAAAAGACTTACATCCAATAACTGAAGAGAGAAAATGGATGTCATATTTCATTTCTCGAAATGTCAATGTCGATATTTAGTTAGAGGAAAGCCATGATTTCCGCGTCAGGAAAGGACTTACACCCCATAACTGGAGAGAGAAAATGGATGTCATTTTCTATTTCTCAAAATGTGAAGGTTTAGTTAGAGGAATGCCATGATTTCCTGACAGACTTACATCCAATAACCGCAGAGAGAAAATGGATGTCATATTCCATTTCTCAAAAAGTCGATGTTGTGCTAAAAGATTGTCATTTCTGTGTCAGGAAAGGACTTACATCTGATAACAAAGGAGAGGATGAGTGTCAAACGTTGATATGTCAAATGTTGCAATGTTGATATGTCAGACGTCAATAACAATTATTGATCTATCAAAGGTCAAAATTTCGATGTGTCAAATGTTGATAACGATTGTTGATATGTTGAGATGTTGATATGTCAAATGTCGAAAGATCGATATCTCAAATGTTGAAAACAAATGTGGATATGTCAAATGTCGAAATGTTGATATCTCAATTGTCGATAATATTTGTCAAAGGTTAAAATGTCGATGTGTCAAATGTTTATGATTGTTGATATGTTGAAATGTTGATATGTTAAATGTTGAAAGATTGATATCTAAACTATCGATAACAATTTTTGATATGTCAAATGTCGAAAGGTCGATATCTCAAATGTCGAAATGTTGGTACGTCAAATGTCGGGATGTTGATATGTCAAATGTCAAAATATTGATATGTCAAATGTCAGAATGTTTGTCAAATGTGGTGATGTTAAATTATGGGAATGTCATGATTTCCATGGCAGGAAAGGACTTTCATCTGAAAGTTATAAAGAGAAAATGGATGTCGTATTCCATTTCTTAGAAATGTCAAATGTCAATGTTGAGTTATAAAAAGGCCATAACTTTCGTGTCAGGAATGGACTTACATCCGATAACTGGAGAGAGAAAATGGATGTCATATTCCATTTCTCAGAAATATCAAATGTTGGTGTTAAGTTAGAGGAATGTCATATTTTGTGTTAGGAAAGGACTTATATCCAATAACTAAAGAGAGAGTATATATCGTACTATCTCTTTAAATGTCAAATGTTGATCTTGAGAAGGAATTCTATGCGACTTACATCGTAGCTAATAGAATGCCATATTTCCGTGTCAGGAAGGACTTATATATATTAACTATAAAGAGAGTGGTAAACTCAGAACGAAGAGTACATCCACTGGGGATTTGATTTATAGGTCGAAAGAAGTTATTCATCACAAGTTTTATTTTATGTCATTTTTAATTCAAAGTCCTTATTTTGGAATTTTTGGAACTGTCGATGTACTGTAGACAATTGAGGGAAGAAAGTAAATGACATATTCAACTTTCTCAGAAAAAGTGTCAATGTCAAAATGTCGATTTTGGAATAGGAATGCGTATGAGACTTATATTCTATCCAAAGAAAAATTGCTAAAGGAAAACCAATGTATGATGGTCTTATATCCAATTGCGAAAAAGTGAGTAGAGGCTATGTTCCATTTAAGGAGGTCTTACACTATATCATAGAAATGTCAATGTCAAAATGTCGATTTTGGAATAGGAATGCGTATGAGACTTATATCCTATCCAAAGAAAGATTGCTAAAGGAAAGCCAATGTCATGATGGTCTTATATCCAATAGCGAAAAATAGGGTAGATGCCATCTTCCATTTAAGGAGGTCTTACACTATCTCTTAGAAATGTCAATGTTGATATGTCAGTTTTGGAATAGGAATGCATATAAGACTTGTATCCTATCAAAAGAAAAGTTGACAAAGGAAAACAAATGTCTGATGGTCTTATATCCAATAGCAAAAAAGTGAGTAGAGGCCATGTTCCATATAAGGAGGTCTTACACTATATCATAGAAATGTCAATGTCGATATGTCGATTTTGGAATAGGAATGCATATAAGACTTATAATCTATCCAAAGAAATATTTCTAAAGGAAAGCCGATGTCATGATGGTCTTATATCTAATAGCGAGAAAGAGAGTAAATGTCATCTTCCATTTAAGGAGGTCTTACACTATCTCTTAGAAATATCAATGTCGATATGTCGGTTTTGGAATAGGAATGCATATTAGACTTATATCTTATCCAAAGAAAGATTGCTAAAGGAAAGCCAATGTCATGATGCTCTTATATCCAAGAGCGAGAGAGTAGATGCCATCTTCCATTTAAGGAGGTCTTACACTATCTCTTAGAAATATCAATGTCGATATGTCGGTTTTGGAATAGGAATGCATATAAGACTTATATCCTATCCAAAGAAAGATTGCTAAAGGAAAGCCAATGTCATGATGGTCTTATATCCAATAGCGAGAGAGTAGATGCCATCTTCCATTTAAGGAGGTCTTACACTATCTCTTAGAAATGTCAATGTCGTTTTCTTTTTGTCTTGGTTGTTTGTTTCCCAGTTTACAAAACAAGTCATTCATTTTTGCTTATGTCGCATCTTTTTCAAATACTACCCATTGATTGGGTGTAATATATTTTTCTTGGTAGAGTCTCAACTGATAGGATTTCCCCAAATTTGTCTTCTTAACAAGCATATGGGTCCTCCCATGAGGATAGGTGTTTGAAGTACTAAATCCAAATCCCTGATCTGAGTGTCTTAGGGTAAATCAATGTATCATGGGCCCGTACAATGCTTCAAGCATCCAAGTTCTTCGAGCTATAATTTCATATTTTCTTTTGTTATTTCGTCTGCTGATGTCATTTATAGGTAATATCATTGCACTTCAAGTGGAAGCACAACTTAGGGCCCATGATGTCGGTCATGAGGCTTCCATTAATCACCAATTCTATAAAGATTATTCAGATTGTCTTTTAAAAATCACTTTGACATTTCCAAATTGGGATTGGGGCTGGATCTTTCGAAAATTATGACTTCAGAGTATAATTTCCATTAATCTCCAATAACAAATCCATTTACCTTAATTTTTTCTTTTTGGGTCTTAGGAATTTTTCAAAATTTTGATTATGTGATCAAAATATCTTTTATCTTCTAAAGATATGTCTGAGCCAATTAATAATCAACCAAAAGACGACATCACTTAATTCTTTCCTGAATATAATTTCGAAAGAATTTTATTAAGATGGTTTTTCAAGATTTATCAATTAGGGGAGAATTTGGACACCAATTTTTGATTTTATGCTCACCTCAAGCTTTTTCTCAGAAAATTACTATATCTGGTGGAACATGTTAAAGATTTTGAATGTTTGAATTGAGACACCAATTTTTGATTTTGTGCCCACCTCAAGCTTCTTCTCAGAAACATCTCTCCCTTTTTTTTTTTGGTCGGGCACACTTTAATGATTTTGAATGCCTGAACTCAAACACCAATTTTTGATTTGGTACTCACCTCAAGTTCCTTCTCAGAGAATTACTATATATGGTGGAGCATATTTTAATGATTTTGAATGTCCAAACTCCCCTAATTCATAATTTTTAAATATTTCTTAAGACGAATTCTGGAATATTATAACTCATTCAGAAGTCAGGGCCCAATCACTTGGCAGAAGATTAAGAAGCTCATGACATCTTTAGTCAATCACTTGTATTTTGATCACAATATTTTATTTTCATTTAGGACCTAGTCCAAAGATTTAAGATAAAGGGCCCAGTAATTAGGGCATTAATTTCATTTTCCCCTTAAAATCATAATTTTCTTGTCAAAGTGTCAGAATTTTTATCTTGGATTCTTCCTTTCTGAATTGTCTTTCTGTTAATAGGTGGATGAGAAGAATATTTCCAAAGATATTAAATCCAAAGATTTTAAATTTCATCCCTCCTCATAGATCAATTTTGATTTTCTCCACAGAGGACATGTTAGTTGACTAGTCCTATAACTAGACTCAACATTCAACACATATCTGATTTTCATTCTAATTTATTTCTTTCTTTTTGTCAAGTTGTCCTAATGAGAAAGGGAAATCCTTGATGGAATTCATCCAAAAATGATCGTCTTCCAAAATTTGATTAATGATTTTGATATTAGACTCTTTGGTCGATTGAGAAATCAGAACCTTGAAGGCATGGAAAAAGATCAACTTCAGAGAATCCATAGGAGTGGTTCAGAGGCTACAAAAGCATAACAAAAAAGAATAGGTTCATAGGCCATAAAGGCATATCCTAGGGGAGTGGTTCAGAGGCTGTAAAATGCATAACCAAAAAGCCAGATAAACTGAACACGTTTGGCTGAGAAAGTATTTGCCGGAACTTATTCAAAACGGCAATATCAATCTGTCTGACAACAAAATCGATGAAAACTCCGTACCTGACCATATTTGAAATAGTATGTGAGGACTTATAATGTAAACTGGGTGGGAAGGGAGGGAACACATGTCATTTTTGTATGTATTTTATGTCATTTTGGTCTGTCAATTATGGAAATGCAAGATTCTAGGATTTATTCGTCGTGAACAAATATTTGAATCGAAGAGGTATTAGTTTTATTTTACTCTAGATTGAGTAAGATAAAGAACAAAAGAAAGGATTATTTAGCCTTTCAAAAGATAAATTATCTTGTCATGAGGACAAATTGATTAACCAAAGATGGGGAGAGAGAATTTCCCAAGCGGAGTCGCCACTTTTTGATGGCGATGAAAATATTTTATTCGACTTGCATCGCTATCAATTCTCGTATCATGTTGATGTCAAGGAGTCGTCACTCTCTTTCTCTATCTATCGCCCTAATTCTTATCCTACCTAAACTTATTGTCAGAAGTCTTTGGAGAATTTTGAGAAGGATTAATTATGATAGAGATTGAGAGAAAATAAGGTCAAATGATAATCTCATAGAACAAGTCTTCATATTGTGTAATTACTGAAGTTTTTTTATGAGAAAATCATATGAAGATCTTGGGTAACCAGAGAGGTCTTGTAGGTGAAATACCTATCCTGAGCTCTTTAATCTCCTATAGAAGCAAGCTCCTATAGTTAATTACATCCTGAGCAATAATACTACATAGGAAAACTCTCGATTAAGGTTAACATTTGTCCTTGAAAAAGTGTAAGTGTTGTCGTGACAGTACGTTTCTAAAGAATTGATAGTACCAAAATATTTTGTTTATGTTGAATATTTGTCATTGTCATTTTGTATGTCATGTCGGGTGTCATGTCAGGATGTCTTAATATGTGTGTCATATTATTTTATGTAATTTCATCTGATGTCGCAATGTCATGTCATTGTGTCATTTTATCATGTTGTGATATTGCGTTTTGTTATGTCATGATGTCGTGGTGTCGTTTTGTCAAGCTGTTATATTGTCATGATGATATTGTCTTGGTTTTATGTTTGTTTTCTTTGTTTTAATTTCATCATTATTTTGTATTTGTTAAGGTCATTTGGTTGTCGTTATGTTTTATTATCGTTCTGTTTAATTTATCATTGTTTTGTCTGGTTGTTGTTATTTTGATTTGTCGTTTGTTTTGGAAGTGTCTGTTTTATGTTAGATATCATGTCGATGTCAATGTCAATGATTTTGTCCTGTCGTGTCAACTGTCAGTTTTTTGTTTGTTTTGATTTATTATCATATCATGTCATGTGTTATGTCGGGATTTCATAGTTTGTATGTTGTGTCATGTCATAATGTGATGTCGTAATGTCATGTCATTTTATGTCAAGTCTTAATGTGAATCATAATGTCATGTCATTTTATGTCATGTCTTAATGTGATGTCGTAATGTCATAAGATGTCATGATTAATATCTCGATTTGTCATGAGATATTTTATCTCCTAGAAGAAGATGTCGTTATTATGTCATGAGATACCTTCTATGATGTTAAAAAGATATTATTATTTATTTATTTTTGTTATTTTTTTATGATTTCCTTTTATTTTAAATTTTGCTTTTGTGGTCATCTCAATTTTATTTTGTCATGTCATTTTGTCATGTATTTGTTTTAGTTTAGTGTCATATCATCATTTTGTTGTGGTATAGAAATGTTGTTGTATGTTTTTGTTAACGTTGATGTTATGTCGATGTCAATGTTAATGATTTTGTCGTTTTATTTTCGATTTCGTGGCTAACCTAAAAGTTTAGTTGTATTTGTTGTCATGTCATTTTCATTTTGTTGTTTGTAGAAAGTTTAGGTTTTGTGGCTATCCTAAAAGTCCTGGTTTTGTCATCAATGTTCTGTCGTCGATGTCTTGCAAAACAGAGTTAGTATACCCTATAACATGCAAAGAAAATCTAAACGAAACTTCATGTCTTCATCCTGCAAAGAGAACAAAGTTAGAAATAATGTCATATCAAGATATTTAGCTCACCTGGTCAAAGTGACCGTTGATCCAGAGTTGTCGGATGTCCGAATGTGGCTGAGATGTCGTTTATATCCAATTTGTGTTGAATGTTGATTTAGATTTATGTCAATTTATGTTTGATTTGTGTTAAATGTCGATTTAGGTTGGATTTTGGATTTTATGTCGATTTGGAGTTGATTTTGGGTTTTATGTCGATTTGGAGTTGATTTTGGGTTTTATGTCGATTCGAGTTTAATTTTATGTCGAGTTAAGTTCGATGTGGGTCGAACTTAAGAATTATTATTTTGTATGTTAAATTAAATTCGATACAGGTTGAACTTAAGAATCATGTCGATTCATGTCGTAAGAAGTTCGATCATGTCGATTTATGTCGAATTATATCAATTTATATTGAGTTATAATGAGTTTGGTTTGAAATGTCGATTAATGTCATTTAATGTCGGTGTTCATTGAATTTGATTTAAAATGCCGGTTAATGTCAAATTATGTTTGAGTTATGTTTGAAATGTCGATTAAGTTGATTTTTATTTTAAAATGTCAAATTTATGTCGTTTATGATTATTTTTACTTGAAATATCAAATTTATGTCGTTTATGTTGATTTTTCGTTTGAAATGTCAAATTTATATTTTTTATGTCGATTTGAGTTCAATTTTGTCGATTTAGGTTCAATTTGGGTTGAACCTAAGATTTATGTCGATTTAGGTTCAATTTGGGTCAATTTGGGTTGAACCTAAGGTTTATGTCAATTTAGGTTCAATTTGGGTTGAACCTAAGGTTTATGTCGACTTTTGTTGTTTAAATTTGGTCTCAGGTTTTGATCTTGATTTGAGTTTAGTTTTGAGTTTTATGTCGATTTGAGTTTGGTTAGGTTCATTGTCAGTTGAACCTAAGATTTATATCAAGTTGAATTGAGTTAAGTTGTCATTTGAACCTAAGGTTTTTGTGGAGTTGAGTTGAGTTAGGTTTATTGTCAGTTGAACCTAAGGTTTAGATTTTGACTTAAGTTCAATATGAGTTGAACTCAAGTAAGGTTTTGGTTTAGATTCAAGTTAAGTTGAACCTAAGGTTTAGGTTTGGACTTAAGTTCAATGTGAATTGAACTTAAGTTAGGTTTAGGTTAGACTTAGGTTCATGTTATGCTAAACCTAAGTATGATTTGACTTAAGTCTAATATTGGTTAAACTTAAGTTGGGTTTAGGTTAGACTTAGGTTCATGTCAGATTGAATCTAAGTGTGGTTTGACTTAAGTCTAATATGGATTAGACTTAAGTTAGGTATAGGTTCATGTCAGGTTGGACCTAAGTATGGTTTGACTTAAGTCTAATATGGGTTAGACTTAAGTTAGGTTTGGGTTAGATTAAACCTTAATTGGTTAAGGTTTAATAGGTTTGATTAAGTCTTATTAAGGTTTAGGTTTGATTAAACCTTAGTTAGTTAAGGTTTAATAATTAAGGTTTAGGTTTGATTAAACCTTAGCTAGTTAAGGTTTAGTAGATTAATTAAGTCTAATGTGGTAGACTTAATTAAAGTTTAAGTCTGATTAAACCTTAGTTGGTTAAGGTTTAAGAGATTAATTAAGTCTAATGTGGTAGACTTAATTAGAGTTTAAGTTTGATTAAACCTTAGTTGGTTAAGGTTTAATAGATTAATTAAGTCTAATGTGGTAGACTTAATTAGAGTTTAAGTTTGATTAAACCTTAGTTGGTTAAGGTTTAATAGATTAATTCATTCTAATGTGGTAGACTTAATTAGAGTTTAGGTTTTATTAAACCATAGTTGGTTAAGATTTAATAAATTAATTAAGTCTAATTTGGTAGACTTAATTAGAGTTTAAGTTTGATTAAACCTTAGTTGGTTAAGGTTTAATAGATTAATTAAGTCTAATGTGGTAGACTTAATTAGAGTTTAGATTTGATTAGACCTTAGTTGGTTAAGGTTTAATAAATTAATTAAGTCTAATGTGGTAGACTTAATTAGAGTTTAGGTTTGATTAAACCTTAGTTGGTTAAGGTTTAATAGATTAATTAAGTCTAATGTGGTAGACTTAATTAAGGTTTAAGTTTGACTTAGATTCAAGTTAGGTTGAACTCAAGTTAGATTTAAGTTTGAGTTATGTTAGGTTCAAGTTAGGTTGAACCTAGACTTAAGGTTAATTTAAGTTCAATGTGGGTTGAACTCAAGTGTATGTTGAAATTAGGTTCATGTATGTTGAATCTAAAAAGTTTAATGTTTGACTTAAGTTCAAGTTGTGGTTGATCCTAAGTATATGTTAAAGTTAGGTTCATGTATGTCGAACCTAAGGTTTAAGTTTGACTTAGGTTTAACTTAGGTTGAACTTCAGTGTATGTTGAAGTTAGGTTCATGTATCTTGAACCTAAGGTTTAAGTTTGAGTTAGGTTTAATGATCAAAGAAAAATATAATGATACTTTAGTATTGATTTTGCATTAAAATGACTGATATTGCACTTTAAAGGAAGGTATTTCCTTTGTTTTGTCGCAGGAATGGAAAATTATTGAAAAAATGTAAAAAGGAACGAATTTGGAGAAAAAAGGGCAAAAAGGGAAGAAATTTGAACTATCCCCCCCGCGGCGAGGAATAGCCCTCTGATGGCGAGATTTTCCAGAGAATTCAGCCAGTATTATATTGAAGCCAGTTGACGGCGAGATCGAGCTCACTGACGGTGAGACAGTTAAGAATGCCCTACTTCTAGAAGCCCGCCGATGGCGAGATCGAGCCCGCCGACGGCGAGACAGTTAATTCTTCACAGATTCATCGAATCAGGATGCATTTTGAAGAGGAGCCGAGGCAACCTTCGGAGAACTTCCTACATCTATAAATAGAGACGAAAAAGGGAGAGAAAGGAGTAGAAGAGAGTCCACTAGAAGTCATTAGAGAGTCTATTGACTCTTATAATAGAGTTTTATAGTGAGTTTAGAGTTTTTAAGTGTAAAAAATGAGTGTGAATTGTACGAAAAGAAAGAGACAAAGGAACTTCAAGGAGTCTGTTGGGGGAGAAACACGAGATAAGTTGTGTTTTTGTATTATTTTATATATGAAATTCAAGTGTTATTGTGTTCTTCCCATGCATTCTGAGTAGTTCTATTTTCTTTCTCCTTGTTATGAAATTATGTGAAATGGAAAATTAAAATTAATGTGCCTATAAAATTAAATAAATTATGATAATCTTTAACTTAGATCTTAATTTACTATCAATTTGGCCAATTGAAATGTTAAAATCTGTTATTTGCAACTAAAAGTAAAGATTACATCCGAGATTTGGGGAGGTCAAAGTCCTTGAAAGGAGGGTGCAAATAAATAGGAAAATATTATTTATCGGGCGTAGAATTGAAGATTTTAGAGTGACAGGCTAAAATCCTCAATTTTGTCCTATCATTTGGGTGCTGAAGTGTAGATGTTAGCCCTCAAGTAAGGGGAACGTGAGAGCTCCGAAGTGACAGCCGGTATCCTCCCAGCCTAGCCGCAGATTCAGTAAACAAATATAGGATTAGTCAATGTTTTTTTATGCCTGGACCAAAGGGTAAAGAATAGATATGCTTCTATTTGGCACAATACAATTAAATTAATTTGATTTATCCATTCAGTTAATTCTCTTAACAAGGGGAAATATACTTTCTTATATTACAATTTCATAATCAATAGTAGTAGCAGTTGATAAATTTTAGTAAGATTTCATTTAATTTACGTATATTCGATAGAAATTAGTTGGTTCGTAATCTCAACTTCCCTGTGGGATCGATAACCAGGACTCCACGAGAGCCCTGTATTACTTTCATGATACGTATACTTGCGTTGATAAAGGGTAGCTTAAATTATAATTATTTGCACATATATTGAAAACTTAATTGCACCTACACAAAAACTTCTTATTAAGCTAACCACTGTCAAGTTTTTGGCGCCGTTGCCAGGGAAGTAAAATAATTATTACTAGAGTAACAGACCTTTTTTTTGTAGTTTCGATTGTGTATGCGTAAATTTGTACCTGAAAATCTAATACTATACGATTCGGAATTAGAACGCACTATAAGAAGGATTAGAAAACAGAAAAAAGAAATTATAAACATAAATCAAATGGCAAATAATCCAGTAAATGAAAATCAACTTAGACCTTTAAGAGACTACGCTAACCCTACATTAGATGAAATTCACTTAACCATCCAAAATCCTGATGTAGCGGCTAATTCATTTGAGCTTAAACCTGAAATTATCCAGATGGTACAAAATAATCAATTTAGTGGTTCACCAAATGAAGATCCTAACTTACATCTTGCCAATTTTTTAGAACTATGTGCCACATTTAAATATGATGGGGTATCTAATGATGCTGTTAGACTTAGACTTTTTCCTTTTTCGTTAAGGGATAAGGCTAAGATGTGGTTAAATTCGTTAGCACCTGGATCTATTAAAACTTGGGGAGAACTCGTCACAAAAATTTCTATCCAAATATTTTCCTCCATCAAAAACTGCTAAACTTAGAAATGATATAACATCTTTTACTCAGTTTGATGGGGAATCAATATATGAAGCTTGGGAGAGATTTAAAGATCTTCTTAGGAAATGCCCACACCATGCATTACCAGATTGGTTAATTATTCAAACTTTCTATAATGGATTAGTAGGATCTCTTAGATCTATTATTGATGCTGCCGCTGGAGGTTCTTTAATGTCTAAACCATTTGATAAGGCTTATTCATTAATTGAAGAAATGGCTACCAACAATTTTCAATGCCCCGCTGAAAGGCTAAATCCAAAGAAAATAGCTAGTGTTGACCTCATTTTTGATGAGGTCTTCTCTTCTTCTTTTTAGTGCTTAGGATCTAGCCTTAGGCTTTCCCTTTGACTATCTTAGAGGACTAGAATTGGGATCCACCTTCTAGAATTTCAAACCACTTCTAAACTCCCTTCAAACTCCACAAACTTGACTATAGACCCCTAATCACCTAGAGGGTTGAAATCAAATGTGGAAGTTTAAAGGATGAGTTCCTATAGGACTCTTTGGCCTTAGGACTACCCTGGGTGGTCTGGTCTGGTGAAGGGCTGACTTACACACACACTACACTTTCACACACCTCCTAAAACCACACCCATACCTAACTTGACCTCCTGACTCATGTAGGTGATTCACATGGATGGTCCTTAACCCCTAAGCCCTCGCTAGCAGGGTTAGGAACAACATAGTGGATGCCTCAAATGAGTCCCCTCATGGCCCATGTGGGCTTGATATGGCTTCATGGCTCAACCAAAATGATTTTATTCCACTTACATTCACCTAATCTTCAATTTTCCAAATTTTCAATTTTCGACCCCGGACCCTACACCCGCCTAACTCTACCCAAAACCCTCGAAACTACCCAAAATTTGCAAAATCACCTAAATTACCCAAAATTCCTCAAAATCAATCCCAAACATTTCCACATCACTCAAATTGATCATCCATACCCAAAAATACCAAAAATTCCAAAAATACCTCCCAATACCCTCCAAATACCCAAAATACCCCTCTTAACCCAAAAATCCAAAAATTCAGAAAATTCCCAGAAAATTCCAGAAAATCCCAAATATTCCCAATTTCATTTTGTTAAACTACACCATGGGCCAATTTTGTCAATTTACCCTACTTTTGTCAAGACCCCCAATTTGACCCATTTTAACCCAAAGTGAACCCAATGTCAAACCAAACCTATCCAATTGACCCAAATTCTGGTCCAATTCAATTCTAAACTTCAATTCAACATTCCCAACACCAATCTAGACCAAATCCAAGTCCAATTTGATTGATATTTGGATCCAAATTCACTTTTGGCCTTAAAGCCCAATTTGGACCCATGACCCAAACTTAACCCAAACTCACCCAATTCAACTCCAATTAACCCCAAATCTTTTCTAAATCTTCCTTAGCATCCCCACAAGCAAAACACTAACATGATTTGCCCAAAATTTAGACCCAAACCCCACTCAAATTCAACCCAAAGCTAAAAGGCCCAATTTTCGACCTAAACCCAAGCCTAACCCAAATGAGCCCAAACCCCAAAATCAAAGCCCAACCAAAGTCAAAACCTCCTTGAAACACCCCCATAAACATTTCTCAACATTAATTTTACATCAATTTCAACCCTAGCCCAACATTGGCCCAACTTGGCCCACTTGGACCTATATTGGCCCATTCACCAAAAGAACCCAAATTCAACCCAATTCAAACCCAAATAACCCCCAATTTGCTTCAAGTCACTCATGACACATCCATGAGCTAAACCCAACAATTATTTAGCCCAAGCCTTTACAAAAATTTCATCCCAAAATCCATTTTAAAATTCAAAAGCCCACTTTCCTAAACCATCTTAAAAGCCCATCTAAAACCATTTCAAAAAGCCCAAAATCTACCCTAAAGCCCACATGACATCTCCACTTGCCATCCACTTAATAAAAGCCATTCCCTAAGTCCTAAATTCATCATCAAATCATTCCAAATCAAGTTTCATACAAATTTCCATCAAATTACCAAAAATTCCTAAAATCCATTTTCATGAAATCGACCAAACTTTTGCCAAGCCAAAGGTGAGCCATGAAGCCATGCATGAGCCACATGTGAGCCATGAGAGCCTTGGACACTCCACCATGCCATATTGGGTAAGAAGAGGGAGGGCTTTCCTTAATCCCTAAAGCTCATTAGCCTTAATCATGTTTCACCTAAACTTAAATTTAATCCAAATATATTTGGATGGAGACTTCTCCATGCCAAACCAAATCGATCCCTTTGATCCCCCACAGTATCCAAAGCCACCTTGAGGGGTGCACCAAGCCCAAATGGGTGGGTTGACCCATTTAGGCTCAAAACTATCCATGCCCCATTCCACTTTGGATCAAAGCCTTTACACATGGCATTTGCCAATTGCTTGCACCAAGTCCCAGCCCTGACCCACCTGACCTTGAGGGTGACCCATGCCTGGCCGGCCGGCCACTAGGCCGCCGGAAAACACCATGGCCGAGAGCTCACATGTGAGCCAACTTTGGAATTCTCCCTTGCTGAGCTGCCCCATCCCCAGCTGGCCATTATAGCTGTTCTTCTCTTGCCAAGAGCAGCTCGATCCCAAGCCCTAACTCTCCCCGGGAGGCCCTCCACCCTCTCCTATTTAAACACCACCCCTCTCGGCCAAGAGAGGTGCCGAAACAAACCTTAAGGAAACTCGCCAAAATTGTTCCGTACTACTCCCCATACACAGAGCACTTGATCCCCACCGAAATCCCCCTGCCATTTCTTCTCCGCGAGCTCAATTTCGTAGTTGAAATCCAAGCCCAAAACCAGGACACTTCTCCACAGTGAGCCAATCCCCAAATTGATTGGTTCTACACCTTCACCAGACCAAGGGAAGGTGTCCACCAGCAAAAGCCCCATCTCCAGGCCACCCAATTGCTCCAGCCTCCAAGCTTTGTGATCGGCTGTGGTCGAAATCCTACCTAGGCAATTCACCAGACCAGGAGACTTCATCTGGAGCTTGCTGGGATCCAATCGAAGGTGCAACAACCCCCGCATCGAAGCCACACTTCTCCGAGCAAAGGTATGGCCTCACTCTTCTTCCCGAGCTTCGAACATTCTCCATTTTTATTGCGTAAATTTCATCCCACATAAACCGTATGGATGTGTTCGTCTTCTCAAGACGAATCCATAGAGCATAAGAACATGAAAATCCATCGAGTATCGAGTGAGATCTTAGGGATTTAGTGTGGACGGCTCTCGGGTGAGGACGCTCGGGGACGATGAACGGATGCCGTCCATTCAATACACGCGCGGACGGACGGTTCAGATGGCGTCGGACCAGGAGACGGTACGAGAACCGCGGGGCCCGGGCTGCTGACTCAAGCGGCGGCATCGAATGGGAGCGCGACGCGTGTGCGTTCGGAGATGCCGAGGATGACGCGGCGCCGCGTGGATAAATAGAAAATTAGGGGTATTTTCTATTTATTTAATTCCCTAAACTTCAAAAATTCATAACTTTGTGTAGGAAAATCATAAAAATAAAATAAAAATACCCTCTTGCTCAGTGAACAGAGGAGAATAATGTGGAAAAGAAATTATTTAATTTCATCAAGTATTTTATTTTTAATAATTTATTTACTCTCTGCATATTTTTAATTCTCTATGCATGTATACAATTCACCATGGCATGAGACCATAGGGCTTTCGAAGCCTCTAAATTTGGGAACATTCTCTGAATTTTCCAAAGTCAGAGGCCATACCTATGAAAAGTTATTGATTTTTCAAATTTATGTTACTGTATTGAGTATTTTAATTCCAATAAATAGCATGTTGTGAAATAAATTCTAGGAAAATTTGGTGATGTTCCTTATGACCAGAGGACCCTAGGAAAAATAGGTTTTGAGTTAGTTCATTTAAAATAACCCTAATTGGCTTAAACACCCAAAATAGGTCTCTAATTAATTAGAGCTAACCATACATCAAATTGACTTGAAATCAATTCTCCACTGACCTTTAGGATCAGAGGAACCCACCATAAAAGTTTGAGGTCAATTGGACTTGGTTAGCCCTACTAAATGGGTTGATTAAGCCACTTAGTCATTTTAAACTTTAAAAATTCATAACTTTCAAAATATCTTTCAAAAATTCACCAAATTGGTTTTAGAGCCTCTCTGATATTAGAGGAATTTAAGAAAATTAAAATTTCAATTTTCTAAAAAAGTTGATTTTTTAATATTATTTAATATTTTTAATAATTAAAAAATAATAAAAATCACAAAAATAATAAAATTCACCAAAATGTCACATTTTGAATTTTAATCACTTAGGAACAAACCCCATATTTTTCTTAGGTCTATTTAGTGAGATATTAAATTTTAAAGCTCTAGGGTAATTTTAAAATTAAAAAAAATGTATTTTCTAGCATTTTCACTAAAATAATTATAATAAATCATAGAAAAATCAAAAAATTGCAAAATTTGATTCTCTGATTTCCTTGATGTCAGAAAGATTTTTGAAAAATATATAATTCATTTTTCAACATTTATTTTTTTTTAAATTAATTAATATTCCAAAAATTAAAATAATATAATTCAAAAAATCACCAAAATTGGTCCAAGTGGTTCTCTGGTCATTAGGAATGTCCCTTAATTTTCTTAAGGACAGAAACTTTCCCTTGGTCATGTTATTAAATTTTCCTTGGAAATCTCTATTTTCTACCAAAAATAATTATATAAATAAAATAAATACAGAAAAATCACATTTTCTCCTCTCATGTCTTTATCGACATATGAGTGAAGTCACATAAAAAATTCAAGTTCATTTGAGTTCAATTTAGTGAGTTATGAAATTATTAAGCTTAAAGGGTAAAGTGGTAATTAAAATTTTAATCCTTAATTAAAGCTTTAGGTTTAATAAAAAAAATTAACAAGTAAAATATTTGATCCTAATCTGATTTGGATGATTGAAATTTAAATAATTAAAGGGTAGAAACCCATTAGGCAATTCAAAATAATTAAACCTTAATTAAATAATTGATTAAATTTGGAAGAATAATAAAATTGGAATTGTAAAAATAGGGATATTATTAGGAAGAGATTTATTTTTTAATTTAAAAATCCCTAAATTAATTATCTCATTAATATTCAATTCTTAATTAAAATGATAACTCAAATTCAAAATATTAAAAGACTTAATCATTAAACTAAAATTAAATTATTAAACTCTTTTAAAAATTTCAATTAAAATTAAAAATAAAATTAAATTAAAAATTAAATTAAATTAAGTAAATTAAATTGGATTAAATTAAAATTAAAAGTTAAATTAAATTAAAGATTAAATTAAATTAAATTAAATAAACAATTTAAATTAAATTAAATGACTTAAATTAAATTAAATTAAATTAAATAAATAAAATCAAATTAAATTAAGTTAAATTAAATTAAATTAAATAAATAAAATCAAATAAAATTAAGTTAAATCAAATTAAAAATTAAGTTAAATTAAATTAAATTAAATTAAATTAAATCAAATCAAACTAAATTAAGTTAAACCAAACTAAATTGAATAGAATTAAAACCCAATTAAATTAAATTAAATTAAATTAAGTTGAATTAAATATAAGATCACCAAAGACATAAAGAATTCAAAATAAATCTAAAATAACTTGAACACTATTCCAAATTTAAACCCATTAATTGAAATAAAACTAAATCACAAACCACTTGAACACCAATTTACCCTCGAGAGCTTTGGTTATCATAACTCCTAAACAGAACGTTAAATGAAATGCTACTTCACTTATAGGATATTCAAATGTCCTAGTTCACTGAGCAAGATAACAAAACTTGAATTCCCGGACGATTAATTCATTTTTATGATTAAATTCATTTGGACTTAAAACAATCCCATCAATATTGAAAAGATGTTTAAGATTCTTCTTAAGCACTGTTGACCTCATTTTTGATGAGGTCTTCCCTTCTTCTTTTTAGTGCTTAGGATCTAGCCTTAGGCTTTTCCTTCGACTATCTTAGAGGACTAGAATTGGGACCCACATTTTAGAAATTTAAACCACTTCTAAACTCCCCGCAAACTCCACAAACTCGACTATAGACCCCTAATCACCTAGAGGGTTGAAATCAAATGTGGAAGTTTAAAGGATGAGTTCCTATAGGACTCTTTGGCCTTAGGACCGCCCTGGTGGCCCGGTCGCAGTGAAGGGGCCGACTTACACTACACTTACACACTACATTTCCACACACTTCCTAAAACCACACCCATACCCAACTTAACCTCCCGACTCATGTGGGTGATTCACATGGATGGTCCTTAACCCCTAAGCCCTCTGGCAAGAGGGTTAGGAACAACATAATGAATGCCTCAAATGAGTCCTTTCATGGCTCATATGGGCTTGAAATGGCTTCATGGCTCAACCAAAATGATTTCCTTCCACCTAGATTCACCCAATCTTCAATTTCCCAAATTTTCAATTTTTGACCCCGAGACCCTACACCTATTAAACCTACCCAAAACCCTTGAAACCCAAATTTTTGCAAAATTTCCAAATTACCCAAAATTTTCCAAAATCAATCCCAAACACCTCCACATCACTCAAATTGATCATCCATACCCAAAAATACCAAAGATTCCAAAAATACCCCCCAATACCCTCCAAATACCCAAAATACCCTTCTTGGCCTAAAAATACAAAAATTCAGAAAATTCCCAAAAAATTCCAGAAAATCCCAAATATTCCCAATTTCATTTTGTCCAACTACACCATGGGCCAATTTTGTCAATTTACCCTACTTTTGTCAAAACCCCCAAATTGACCCATTTTAACCCAAAGTGAACCCAATGTCAAACCAAACCTACCCAATTGACCCCAATTTTGGTCCAATTCAATTCTAAACTTCAATTCAACATTCCCAATACCAATTTAAACCAAATCCAAGTCCAATTTGATTGACATTTGGATCCAATCTCACTTTTGGGCCTTAAAGCCCAAATTTGGACCCATGACCCAAACTTAACCCAAACTCACCCAATTCAACTCCAATTAACCTCAAATCTTTTCTAAATCTTCCTTAACATTCCCACAAACAAAACCCTAACATGATTTGCCCAAAATTTAGACCCAAATCCCACTCAAACTCAATCCAAGGTCAAAAGGCCCATTTTTCGACCTAAACCCAAACCTAACCCAAATTCAACCCAATTCAAATCCAAATCACCCCCAATTTGTTTCAAATCACTCATGACACATCCATGAGCTAAACCCAACAATTATTTGGCCCAACCTCTTTACAAAATTCCCATCCATAAATTCATTTTCAAAACTTAAAAGGCCCATTCCTTAAACCATTTTAAAAGCCCACTTCCACCAAATCCAAAACCCCAAAAAAATTCTTCCAAAGCCCATATGACATTTCCCCTCATCATATTTTCAATTAAAATCATCCCTAAGTCCTAAACCAATCATCAAATAATTCTAAATGAAGCTTCATCCAAATTTCCACCAAATTATCCAAAATCCTTAAAATCCTTTTTTATGAAATCGACCAAACCTTTTCCCAAGCCAAATGGAGCCATGGAGCCATGCACAAGCCATAGTGCAAGCCATGAGAGCCTCTTTACATGTCACCATGCCATTTTGGGCAAAAGGAGGAGGCTCTTTCCTTAATTCCTAAAGGTGATTAACCACTTCCATGATTCCACTAAACCATGCTTAAGCCTAATTGTGCTTGGATGGTGACTTGACCCTACCGATTATGCTGAGCCAAATCACTTTTCCTCACCAAAACCAGGCCTCGGGTGGTGCACCTAGCCCAAATGGGTGGGTTGACCCATTTAGGTTCAAATTTAGCCATGCCCCCATTCCACTTTGAATCAAAGCCTTTACACAAGGCATTTGCCAATCGCCTACACTAAACCCCAGCCCCGACCCACCCGACCAAGATGGTGACCATTGCCCGGCCGGCCGGCCACCGTGCCGCCGGAAAACACCATGGCCGAGAGCTCACATGTGAGCTAACATCGAAATTCTCACTTGCCGAGCCGCCCCATGCCTAGTGGTCACCATGGCTGATCTTCTCCTCACCGAGCAACTCGATCCCAAGCCCTAACTCCCCCGAGAGGCCTCCCAGCCAGCTCTATTTAAACTCCACCCCTCTCGGCCACGAGAGGAGCTAAGCACAAACCTTGCCAAAACTCGCCAAAATTGTTCCGGCACCCTTCTCCACTCTTAGAGCACTTGATCCCCAAGTGAGATCCCCCTGCCATTTCTCCTCTCGTAAGCTCAATTTCGTAGTCGAAATTCCACCCAAAACCAGGACACTTCTCCACAAGTGAGCCAATTCCCAAATCGATCGGCTCTACACCTTCACTCGCATCAAGGGAAGGTATCCACCATCAAAAGCCCCATCTCCAGTGCCACCCGGCTGCTCCAGACCTCCAAGCTTTGTGATCGGGCTTGGTCGAAATCATATCCGTACAATTCACTGCACCAGGAGACTTCATCCGGAGCTTGCTAGGACCCAATCGAAGGTGCAACAACTCTCGATCGAAGCCACACTTCTCTCGAGCCAAGGTATGAGCTAACTCTTCATCCCGAGCTTTTGAAGATTCTCTATTTCAAATGCCTTAGTTCCAATGCATGTTAGCCGTATAGATGTGTTCGTCTCTTCAAGACGAATCCATAGAAGCATAAGAACATAAAAATCCATCGAGTATCGAGTGAGATATTAGTGGATTTAGTGTGGACGGCCATCTGGCGAGGACACTCGGGGACGATGAACGGATGCCGTCCATTCAATACACGCGCGGACGAACGGCTCGGATGGCGTCGGACCAGGAAACGGTGCGAGAACCGCGGGGCCCGGCCGCCGACTCAAGTGGCGGCGTCGAATCGGAGCGCGCCGCGCGGCCTTTCGTGAGTCGCCGAGGATGCGCCGGCGCCGCGTGGATAAATAGAAAATTAGGGTATTTTCTTATTTATTTAATTCCCTAAACTTCAAAAATCCATATCTTTGTGTAGAAAAATCACAAAAATAAAATAAAAATACCCTCTCGCTCAGTGAACGAGAGGAGAATAATGTGGAAAAGAAATCATTTAATTTCATTAAGTATTTTATTTTTTATAATTTATTTACTCTCTGCATACATTTAATTCTCCATGCATGTATACAATTCACCATGGCATGAGACCATGGGGCTTTGAAGCCTCCGAACTCGGGAACATTCCCCGAATTTTCCAAGGTCGAGGCCATCTCCGTGAAAAGTTATTTATTTTTCAAATGCATGTTGTCGTTTTGAGTATTTTAATTCCAAAAATTAGCATGTTGTGAAATAAATTCTAGAAATATTTGGTGATGTTCCTTATGACCAGAGAACTCTAGGAAAAATAGGACTTGAGTTAATTCACTCGCATTAACCCTAATCGGCTTAAACACCCAAAATAGGTCTTTAATTAATTAGAGTTAACCAGGCATCAAATTGACTTGAAATCAATTCTCCACTGACCTTTAGGATCAGAGGAATCCACCATAAAAATTTGAGGTCAATTGGACTTGGTTAACCCCACTAATCGGGTTGATTAAGCCACTTAGCCATTTTAAACTTTAAAAATTCATAACTTTTAAAATACTTTTTAAAAATTCACCAAATTGGTTTTGGAGCCTCTCTGATATCAGGGGAACCTAAGAAAATTAAAATTTCAATTTTCTAAAAAAGTTAATTTTTAATAATATTTTAATATTTTTAATAATTAAAAAATAATAAAAATCACAAAAATAATAAAATTCACCAAAATGTCACATTTTGAATTTTAATCACTTAGGAACAAATCCCACATTTTTCCTTGGTCTATTTAGTGAGATATTGAATTTTAAAGCCCTAGGGTAATTTTAAAATTAAAAAAAATGTATTTTCTAGCATTTTCACTAAAATAATTATTATAAATCATAGAAAAATCAGAAAATTGCAAAATTTGATTCTCTCGGTTTCCTTGATATCAGAGAGA
Source organism: Papilionanthe hookeriana x Papilionanthe teres (assembly GCA_022702705.1). Taxonomy (NCBI): domain Eukaryota; kingdom Viridiplantae; phylum Streptophyta; class Magnoliopsida; order Asparagales; family Orchidaceae; genus Papilionanthe; species Papilionanthe hookeriana x Papilionanthe teres. The sequence goes on from CM040421.1 coordinate 144,210,953, forward strand.
TTTTTGAAAAATATAAAATTCATTTTTCAACATTTATTTTATTTTATTTTTAAATTAATTAACACTCCAAAAATCAAAATAATTATAATAAAAATAATATAATTCAAAAAATCACCAAAATTGGTCCAAGTGCTTCTCTCGGTCATTAGGAATGTCCCCTAATTTTCTTAAGGACAGAAACTTTCTTTTGGTCATGTTATCAAATTTTCCTTGAAAATCTCTATTTTCCACCAAAAATAATTATATAAATAAATTAAATACAGTAAAAAAAATCACATTTTCTCCTCTCATGTCTTTATCGACATATGAGTGAAGTTACATAAAAATTTCAAATTCATTTAAGTTTAATTTAGTGAGTTATGAAATTATTAAGCTTAAAGGGTAAAATAAGTAATTAAAATCTTTAATCCTTAATTAAAACTTTAGGTTTAATAAAAATTAACAAGTAAAATATTTGATCCTAATCTGATTTGGATGATTGAAATTTAAATAATTAAAGGGTAGAAACCCATTAAACAATTTCAAAATGATTAAACTTTAATTAAATAATGGATTAAATTTGGAAGAATAATAAAATTGGAATCATTAAAATAAGGGATATTTATTAGGAAGAGATTTATTCTTTAATTTAAAAATCCCTAAATTAATCATCTCATTAATATTCAACTCTTAATTAAAATGATAATTCAAATTCAAAATATTAAAAGACTTAATCATTAAACTAAAGTCAAATTATTAAACTCTTTCAAAAATTTCAATTAAAATTAAAAATAAAGTAAATTAAAGATAAATTAAATTAAAATTAAATTAAATTTAATAATTAAATTAAATTAAGACAAATTAAATTAAATTAAATTAAATTAAAATTAAATTAAATTAAATTAAACAATTAAATTAAATTAAATTAAATAATTAAAATTAAATTAAATTAAATTAAACAATTAAATTAAATTAAATTAAGTAATTAAATTAGATTAAATCAAATCAAATTAATTAAATACCAAATCAAATTAAATTGAACTATGTTAAATTAAATCAAACTCAATTAAATTAAATTAAATCAAATGTAAAACAACTCGAACACTATTCCAAATTTAAACCCTTTAATTTAAATCAAATCATTCGAATACCAATTTACCCTCGAAAGCTTTGATTATTATAACTCCTAAATGAAACATTAAATGAAGTGCTACTTCACTCATAGGATATTCAAATGTCCTAGTTCACCGAGCAAGGTAACAATAAAACTTGAAATTCTTGGACGATTAATTCATTTGTATAATTAAATTCATTCGACTTAAAACAATCCTAGAAATATCGAAAAGATGTTTAAGATTCCTCTTAAGCACTTCCTCAATATGATAGGACATTTATAAGAACAATCGGGGTTAACTATTCTTCGATGAAGAAAATCGTCCTTAAACCAAAACACAAAGAACCTAGACGTCATAGGAAATCGACTAGCTATAGGATTAGGAATTTGTAGAAAACCATAACCTTTCCCTTAGCTTTACCTAGGAACTCGCTTAAATATGCTAATTGTGTTTTAAGTGCAGTTTGGGATGACGGGAAGACCCTCCGTGTACGTATTTGTATTATTGCAATTTACTTTCCCGCAATTTATTTTCCAAAGAATTTACATTATCGCAATTTACTTTATCGCAACTCGCGTTTATTTTTTCTGCATGATAAAACAACTCGTTGCATGAAAACCCACACCTTTAGGATAGCCCCTAAAACCGAAACCAAAATTAAGTTAAAAGTCATTGCAAGATAAAATTCACCGCCACAACATTTCAAAATATAAAACAACTCAAAATTTAATCACAAACGTAACACAAAACTACAATTACAACTAAATTAAAACGTCCCGTTGGATGATCGGGAATACCTCGGATGATGTAACCTACGTGTTGCTAACGGGATTTCCCACGGTCTAAATGAAAGTGTGGAACTCATTCAGTTGAGTTTAGCAAATTCATCCGGACTAAGTGAATCCGATAAAAATAATGATGCCGAAGGATGGAACCGCGGGATCTTAACCTGTGTCGTTATAATCAACTTTAAGATTTGTTTTAAATAAAACATAAAAAACACCCGGAAATTAAGATTTTCTCTAAACCAAAACACTTTTCTCAACTCCTGATTTATGATTTCTAAAACTAAACCTCTGCAACAACAAGGAGCTCGGAGCATGGTGGGCAAGACGACCATCGTCATCAAGAAAACTCCGAGTCTACTTCAACAAAACTTTCCTAGAATTAAAATAACAAAGCCATAGGATTTCGAGGTAGCTTGCCTAGTGCAACATAAATCCTCAACTCTTCGTTAGGCATTTGCATTGCAAATTAAGCCCTAACCTGGTCTTAGGATTCCGAGGTAGTCGTCCGATACGACAATAAACCCTCACATCTTCTAGTGCTATTTGTTTGATTTTATCATACAAATATAAGCCCTAATTAATTAAAATCGGCAAGATCAAAACATTTAAATAAGTATTAGGACTTTCCTAAACTCAAGCCAAACGATAGGATAGTCGGAAATTACCGAAGTTCACTTCGAATCGTTGATTTCTCCTACCTTTCTTCCTTTCGGATTCACAAAACAAAATGTTCCAAAATTCGATCCATTCCCCATCGAAATTCCAAAATTCAATCTTTGAAAACCTTAAACTTCGAAATTCTCGAAAGCAGAGTTATTGATTCTTAGGTGATTCCCGTCACTTAAGATGTAATTAACTATAGGGCTTGCCCTTATAGGGAATTTTAAAGAACCTGTGTAATATAAACCCCGTTTCGATACTTTCATATTAAGCAGGGAATTTGTCGGCTTATAAAATTGGTTCGCGGACCAAACGGATGTCACAAAACTTCTAGTTTATTTGATCGAGCCCCACCATCAAGCAAGGTGTCTATCCTTGTGGATAGATACACGGCTTGTGGTGCGGTGCTCGTTTATATAAACTATTTGGGATGTGAGATCGGCTTAATCTCATATCTTAAAACTTTCAAATTTAAAAATTATTTTCAAAGCCAAATACTACTTTCTAAATTATATATATATTTAAATCAAATTTAAAATTTAAATTCGCCGACAACTTCTGTTAGGCGACCCCCCTTTTAAAATACAATACAACCTAAAATATGCCGACAAAATTTCTGGCGACTCCGCTGGGGAGAATTCCTCTCTCCATTATAATCAAATAATTCTGCTTTCAAAAATCGGTAGTGTATCCATGTCCCTAATGGATCAAACTACCCTTCTTTTCGTTGGAATACTATGTTCATTTCTATCTCGAACAAGTATAGCCAACATTCTCTCGGATTTAGGAGCCACTGTTTAGACACCCCTAAACGAGAGGTTCCGAGATCCTTTTACCTCATTTCGAGGTGGGTGGACCCCCGATAGGTGTTAGTTTAGGGGTGATCCTTCGAGTCGGGAAGTCTTGCTTAAGACTTTCTTTTCCTTTCCGAATCGGATTCCTTACCTTCTCTACACCTTCGAACATTCCGTTCTAAATAAACAAACCCTCTAATAAGTGATTCTTTTAACAAATGATTCTTTTTTATAAATACATGAACAAAGAATGAGTTCGGACTCTTTTCAATTCCTTTTCGTCCTAAAGAAAAGAAGCATAACTCGGGACCGACAAACCGAATCTACCTCGCAGAAATGGAAGCCCCGAAACCGATTTTCTCCTTCACCAACGGACCGGACTTCGCCGTCTATAAGGATGAACCGCCCGACAATGGGGTCATCCGATTCGGACAGTGGATTTGAAAACACAAACGTCAAGGTCACCGACGTCTCCCTCTTTGCACCGACGAACAAGGTATCCGAAGCCGAGGAACCACCGCTCGAGTTCAACCTTAGGTCGACCCAAGAGTTTCCTCCCCCGCAAAGGGTCCCGACTAGGAGGAGTACCGCCGTCCGCAGGAGGACCGTTCTCACTACCCCCACCGGTCTAGTTGTTTCGCACCTACCCCGACTTCTCGCCAAATCAAAGGGGAAAGGAATCCGTAACTATGATAAACTCCGTTACCGTGGAGGGTACGGATCTTCCCGTAAGACCTTCCGTCTTCGAAATCGGGTCCAGCTTCGAAGATTCCTTCGCCGACAAAGACCCAAAGAAGAAATAGAAATAGAAGGATCGCCGTGGAAGCCGTAGCCGCCGAGATTGCCTTCCGGAGGAAATTCCGTAGTTGCCGAATATACACCGCTACCGGAATATACACCACCGCCTAACTACATACCACTTTTGGGAGGAAGCGAGTTCCATCCCCTCTCCGCCGCGAGGATGAGGAGAATGTTCGAAAGATTGCCGCCACATTACCACAGCCCGCATACTACAACGATAGCCGCAAGAAAAGAACTAGAACTACGCCGTTTGCTCGACCGCAAACTTTGGTAGAAAAGCTAGCAAAGAAGGAAAACCGCCCGTGTCGGAAATTCTACGAAGGATAGGGCGGGTGCCGGCCAAATCCCGTCTCGGGCCCCGAGTAGAACCCGCCGTCATGATAGAAAAGCCAAGCAAGAGAATGAAGGCTAGCCCGCCCGTCGTAGTCTCGGGATTACAGATTAGGGAGGATACCACCTTCTAGCATTTGGCCGACGTACCATCTCGGTCCTAGACCTTCCGCCGCTAGAAGGATGGTATGGCGTCCCACTACGGGGCGACTGAGATTGAAACAAGCAGCCCCGAGAGAGAAAGTCTCGCCAGGAGGCCGGAATCCGAAGAAAGTGCTACCGCGATGAAGGGGACTCGTGAAAAAAGGACTCGACAACCATCGCATGACAACCACAAAGATACACGAAAGCTCCGCTAGAAGATGCCATGGAAAAGCTGAGAACCGACATCCGACGGTTGGCAAAAGAAAGAGAAGAAAAGTTCGGAGATGAGATCGACTCATCGGAATTCATGGACAACGAATATGCAGAAATCAACATGGTTGAGACACGAGCTTCATCATCTTCTCAAGGTGCTCCCGCAGCCGCAGAAGAGAGGAGCCGGAACCGATGAAGAGACAAGCCTTCAGGAAAAGGACGACACGATCGCTCAAATGGCGAAGAGGATGGAAGAGATGGCCGTAGCTCTAGCCACTCTCCAAAGTCAAGTACAACCACATGGAGAGACACCCCCGAAGTCATTCACATCGTAGACGTGAGGAAAGGAGATTACATTCGTCAATGGGGATGACCACCGAAAAGGATACAACACAAAGTATGATCCCCGAAAAGGATATCAAGAACTTGGCAGAACAGCAGGTGCGAGAAGCCCTAGCACAATCGAAGAACGGGACATCTATTCGGACGGCAGACCTTACCCGAAGAATTCGACGCCGTCCAATACCCAAAGCGGCTTCGTACCACCTCTCGTTTAAGACCTTCGACGGAACCGGGAACCCCCGACAAGCATGTTGCACACTTTCATGCCGCTTGTTGCAATGCCGGCGGGAGCGATGCGCTACTCTTCCGACAGCTTCGTTAGCGTCCGTCGAGAATCGCCTTCGACCGGTATGCGAATTACCCAACGGATCCGTAAAGACATTCTCGTAGCTAGAGAGCCTCTTCATTAAGCGATTTGTCGGAGCTCAAGCACCACATCACTATAGGTGATTTAGTGGTAGAGAAACAAAGGCCGAATGAAACTCTAGTGGATTACATACTTCGATGGAGAAATTTAAGTATGAAGTGTGAGCCGCAACCGCAAGAACAACATGCGATCGGCATCTTGCTTAAAAGCATTCACGGCCCGATAAGCACTTCTCCTCAAGGGATTCATTATTAAGACTTTCGAGAAGTTGTTAAGCAAGGCCGGAAGCTTGCAAGAAGAGGCGAAGCAATTAAGTTTTGCCGACAAGACTGACAAGCGTAAGCCGGTGAAGACTTTCGAAAAGAAATCTGGGTCGTTGCAGCGATTGACAAAGGCAAACAACCGATGCAAATACCACCGTAACGGCCGCAAGCAACCACAACAAAATTACCAAGCAACCCCGGTCCAGCTATCGATCGTCTCCGCAAGATGAACAACCGTCTCGTCCGCAACGTACATCGAGGGAGCTTCGAGCAGAGAATATCCGTTCAAAAATGAAGCAAGATCGAAGATGTTCCGTAGCTTAATGAAAACTCCGCATTTCCACCGCCGAGCCCAAAAGACCGAGAGGAAGTCAACAAGAAAGGTGATCCCAACTTTTGCCCCTACCATCTGGATGCTTCGGGCACAAGATAGAAGACCGCATTACCTTCAAAAGTTGGCTCAACGACAACCTTCGGAAAGGAAATATAACAATCCCGAAGGAGTACATGAAGGAACCCCGTAAAGGAGGTTCCGTCAATGTTATCTCAACCGATCCCGTCATTCCGATAGATCCCTATGCAACCGACGATGGATGGACTACCGCTTCGGACGAGATCTTCGAAGAAGATTTTAGACAACATCCGAACCGCTTCGGTGCGAGCTTCAATTCGTAGTTCGAGACCCGTTAAGCCGGTACTATCACTTGCGATAGAAGAACCACCTCGACAGGAGACAATCGAAGAGAAGAAGAAAATCGACGAAGAAGAGGGGACTGAGACTCCTAAGGCTAGACTAGGGGCTGCTTATCCTAGGATAGTTGTTTCCGATTCGGGGGAGAAATCCCTCGAACCTCTGATTTTGTATGATTATCTGCTCACTTCGGTGGGATCATATAATGATAAGGGTGATGGCGTTGGCTACGTTTTGACTGTTTCTAACGATTACGTAACTAGCGACAATCCGAGCGTCGATTTCGATACCAACAACAATTCTCAAATCATACAAGATCTCGACGATCAAAATGACGAAGAAGGCATCCATCAAGGAGGCTACGAGAGTTCAACAAGCAACGGATCTATCTGTGAGTTTCGAGGAGCTCCAGTTACAATAGAGTTAGAGCCTTCGGATTTGGAAGATAATCCGAAGAGCCAGCCATTCCGATTCAGGAGGAGACACCGACAAACTCAATACTAGATTCGAAGAAATTACGAAGTCAACCTAAGAAGTGGAAAAGTTCTACCTCCAAGAATGGGTCCAAAAGACAAAGGAAAGCGTGTGGTCGTTCAAGAAGAACCAACCCCAGCAGAAGACATACCCATTCGAGAAGAAGCCGAGACACAGGAGAACAAAGTGGACTACAACGTGCTAGCCCATCTTAGGAAACTACCGACCAAACCGAGCATCTACGATGCTCTCATCTTATCAAAGGAGATGAGAGAAGCTCCGATCAAGGCCTTACTTGATCCGGAAATTCGCTTAGCTCAAATGGCCGGAGATTCCTTGGATGAGGTTTGCTCGTTAAAGGAACAGCCGAGGTATTACCTTCACGTACAATGACCTACTACTGGGACAGCAGATCACAACCGACCGTTGTACATTTCAGCTACAATCGGGAAGTTTACGCTCTCGCAGTATTGGTGGATCCAGGAGCATCAATCAATATAATGAGTCTTCGAACACTAGCATACTTGGAAATTGATGCTCGCGAGCTCGAGGCCGACAAAATGTTATTAAGAGGATTCAACCGTAAAGGAGAAAGAGCCCTCGGGTCAATAACGCTACCGATGAAGACCGGTGATTTAGCAAAGACAACCGCAAAATTTCATATAATCGATTCGAAACGTCGTTCAACGCTCTACCTGGGCCGACCATGGATACATGAAAACAGGATGGTACCATCATCTCTGCATCGGTGCATCAAATATTACGATGAGGGGAACAAGTGCATCAAAGGAGACTTACAACCATTCTCCGTACATGAAATTGGAATCCATGAAGATGCAGACTTATTATGCACCGCCAAAGAAAACAATCTTCTCCAGTAGATACCATAACAAATGAAGCAAAGAAAGTTCGTGACAACGAAGAACCTCGAAGTTCTAGTCCAACAGCCACTCACCACTCCCTTCCGGCGAGATGGTGAAGGTTTCTCCACAACTCGCATCCGAGGTCGAGGCCGAGGACGAGGCCGTGGTAGAGACACTAGGACAATTGGACGTAAGAAACCAACCATCAATGTCGATCGGGATGATAGTTCGAAGAAGAAAAAGAAATCAAGCAAGAAGCGAGCAACAATAAGTCGAAAGAAGCCGCAATACAAGATCTCCTCGAAGATGAAAAGAACGAAGAATACAAATCAATGTACGAGAAGATTAACCACTACGTACATACTATGACCCTAACTCCGATCCATTCTAATAAGATCGAGGGTATGGAGGTCAAAGAGGTACGTAGTGACGGTGCAAAGCCGATCAAATTCTACCGTGGTGCTTCTTCCTCCAAAACCGAAAATAATGTACAATTCGAAGATGTCACTTCATCGGAATTAATGGAATTACCTTTTGAGTGGTACTCTCCCCGTGTTCAAAATTTAATTCAACGTGGTTTCTTACCTCGACAATGGACAAAAGGCCAATCACAACATTTTGAAAAGTTATGGAATAACTCCGCCGTCCTCCCAATTCAAAGTATGGACTCGGATTCGGCACGCAGGGTCGGCTGACGATACCGAATTTTGCTTGGTTGTCACTTGCAAATCCAATGAAAACTCGCATGGAAACTACCGACGAACTCGAAGATTTACAAATCGGAGACGCTCCACCGAATTCGAAGAAGAAATCAAATCTACAATGATGAGTTAACGGAAGTTAACTCGGGTACTAGCGAAGAGCCTAGACCTACCTTTGTTAGCTCCTTACTCAATAAAGAAGACTCCGAAGAAATAATCAAATTGTTAATGGAATTTAAGGACTCGTTTTGCTTGGAGCTACGATGAAATGCCAGGATTAGCTCCGAGGTCGCAGTCCATAAGCTAGGAGTAGATCCTACTTCGTCCTCGGCCGACAAGGTCCCGGAAGAATGCGTCCGGAAATCGAACAACAAGTCATAGCCGAGTTAAAAAGCTAATAGACGCTAAATTTGTCCGTGAAGAACAATACCCGACCCGGTTAGCCAATGTGGTGCCGACCGAAAGAAGAATGGTCGTATCGTAATTTGTGTGGACTTCGCAGATTTAAACAAGGCATGTCCAAAAGATGAATTCCCTCTACCGATTCCGGAACCGATGATCGATATTGCTTCGACACATGAAATATTCTCATTCATGGATGGATCTTCGTGATACAACCAGCATAAAAATGGCTCAGAAGATGAAAAGCTTACAAAGCATTCGTAACGCCGATCGGAGTATTTTGCTACACAAAGTGATGCCATTCGGACCGAAGAACGCAGGAGCAACTTACCAAAGAGCAATGACAAGAATTTTTGATGATCTCATCCACAATCAAGTCGAGTGCTACGTGGACGATGTCGTCATCAAAAGCAAAGTAAAGGAAAACCACCTGTATGATTCGAGAATTGTTTTCGAACGATTAAGACAATTTAACCTTAAGATGAATCCCTTAAAATGCAGCCTTCGGCGTCACCTCCGGGAAATTCTTAGGATTCGTTGTCCGACATCGTGGAATTGAAATCGATCCGGAGAAGATTAAAGCTATCTTAGAAATGCCGCCTCCCAAAACCTTAAAACAACTACGATCTTTTCAAGGGAAGCCGGCATATCTTCGACGCTTTATCTCAAACCCGTCGTGTAGGTGTCAGCCTTTCTCGCACTAGTTAAAAAGGACGCCAAATTTATTTGGGAAGAGAAATGCCGAAGGCCTTCGAAGACATTAAACAATATTTAATGACACCTCCCGTCTTAGCAGCCCTGAGCCTCAGGTAGACCGCCGATACTTTACACCGCGGCTTTAGAAGACTCTCTCGAGCCCCGTTAGCCTGTGTCAATGATGAGGGTAAAGAAAATGCTCTTTACTACTTAAGCCGTCGTTTACTCCCGACGGAAGTAAGGTATCCCGCAATTGAAAAGCATTGTTTGGCCTCGATCTTCGCCGCTCAAAAGCTCGAGCACTACATGCTTTCTCATAAGGTCAACTCGATTTCGAAGTTTAATCCATTGCAATACTTCGATGACTCGTCCAACACTTTCCGGCGACTTGCCGGATGGTCAATGATATTATCGCAATTCGATATAACTTTCGTGCCTCTCGCGTGCCGTAAAGGGACAAGTCTTAGCAGACTTCCTCGCAAGACACCCTTCGCCGCCGAATCTCCTCTCAACGACGATCCGCCGGATGAACAAATAATGAGCCTAGAAGACCCCGATGATCGACGTTGGGAATTGTATTTCGACGGAGCATCTTCAAGACACAAAGACGAAGAATCGCAAGTGATAGTGCCCTGTAAGGCAGGAATCGGGCTAATCTTTATAACACCGGAGCGGGGGATGTTAAGATACTCCTACCACTTGACGTAACCGTGTACAAACAACGGCGTAATACGAGGCCCTCATAACGGACCGGAATTAACTATTCAAACTGGGGATAACGGACATCAACATCTACGGGGATTCACGCTTAATCATTCAACGGATCGCGGACAATACAGAGATTTTACATCCAAGACCGCACCGCTTTAGGATTCTTTTCCTATCAGCACCGAAATACATCAAATCAAACTTTTGGGTCGAGGATTTTACATCCAAGACTCGCACTCGCTTTAGGATTCTCTTCCTATCGCACCGAAATACACCAAAATTCAAATCTTTTGGGTCGAGGATTTTACATCCAAGACTCGCACTCGCTTTAGGATTCTCTTCCTATCGCACCGAAATACATCAAAATTCAAAACTTTTGGGTCGAGGATTTTACATCCAAGACCGCACTCGCTTTAGGATTCTCTTCCTATCGCACCGAAATACACCAAAATTCAAATCTTTGGGTCGAGGATTTTACATCCAAGACTGCACTGCTTTAGGATTCTTTTCCTACTACACTGAAATACATCAAATCCAAATTCAAACACTTTTGGGTCGAGGATTTTACATCCAAGACTGCACTGCTTTAGGATTCTCTTCCTATTGCACTGAAATACATCAAAATTCAAACCTTTTGGGTCGAGGATTTTACGTCCAAGACTGCATCGCTTTAGGATTCTTTTCCTATCGCACCGAAATACATCAAATTCAAACCTTTTGGGTCGAGGATTTTACATCCAAGACCGCATCGCTTTAGGATTCTTTTCCTATCGCACCGAAATACATCAAATTCAAACCTTTCGAGTCGAGGATTTTACATCCAAGACCGCACCGCTTTAGGATTCTTTTCCTATCGCACCGAAGTACATCAATTCAAACCTTTTGGGTCGAGGATTTTACATCCAAGATCGCACCGCTTTAGGATTCTTTTCCTACCGCACCGAAATACATCAAATTCAAACCTTTTGGGTCGAGGATTTTACATCCAAGATCGCATCGCTTTAGGATTCTTTTCCTATCGCACCGAAATACATCAAATTCAAACCTTTTGGGTCGAGGATTTTACATCCAAGACCGCATCGCTTTAGGATTCTTTTCCTATCGCACCGAAATACATCAAATTCAAACTTTTGGGTCGAGGATTTTACATCCAAGACCGCACCGCTTTAGGATTCTTTTCCTATCGCACCGAAATACATCAAATTCAAACCTTTGGGTCGAGGATTTTACGTCCAAGATCGCATCGCTTTAGGATTCTTTTCATATCGCACCGAAATACATCAAATTCAAACCTTTTGGGTCAAGGATTTTACATCCAAGACCGCACTCGCTTTAGGATTCTTTTCCTATCGCACCGAAATACATCAAATTCAAACCTTTTGAGTCGAGGATTTTACATCCAAGACCGCACCGCTTTAGGATTCTTTTCCTATCAGCACCGAAGTACATCAATTCAAACCTTTGGGTCGAGGATTTTACATCCAAGATCGCACCGCTTTAGGATTCTTTTCCTACCGCACCGAAATACATCAAATTCAAACCTTTTGGGTCGAGGATTTTACATCCAAGACCGCATCGCTTTAGGATTCTTTTCCTATTGCACCGAAATACATCAAATTCAAACCTTTTGGGTCGAAGATTTTACATCCAAGACCGCACCGCTTTAGGATTCTTTTCCTATCGCACCGAAATACATCAAATTCAAACCTTTTGGGTCGAGGATTTTACATCCAAGACCGCATCGCTTTAGGATTCTTTTCCTATTGCACCGAAGTACATCAAATTCAAACCTTTTGGGTCGAGGATTTTACATCCAAGACCGCACCGCTTTAGGATTCTTTTCCTATCGCACCGAAGTACATCAAATTAAACTCTTTCGGGTCGAGGATTTTACATCCAAGACCGCACTCGCTTTAGGATTCTTTTCCTATCGCACCGAAATACATCAAATCAAACTCTTTTGGGTCGAGGATTTTACATCCAAGACCGCACCGCTTTAGGATTCTTTTCCTATCGCACCGAAGTACATCAAATTCAAACTTTTGGGTCAAGGATTTTACATCCAAGACCGCACTCGCTTTAGGATTCTTTCCCTATCGCACCGAAATACATCAAAATCGAACTCTCGAGGTTAAGGATTTTACATCCAACACCGCATTACTCTGAGATATCTTCTCATTGCAACGATTCAATCTAATCAATTCAATTTTCTTTCGAGGTTGGAGATGTTACATCTAAAACCTCAAAATCCCAATTTTCATTTCAAATCAAATCCCTCAAATTAATTTTGACAAAACTTCAATCTAAATTGAAACTCCAAACTAAAATTTAAACTCACACATCAAAACATAAATTGAAACAAAATAAAATCTAAATCGAAATTCCCTGTGTCATGTGATTTCAGGATTTACCTCCTCTTCCTTTCCCCGCGAGAGTTCAAGAATCTCCGGTTCCGCAGATATACTCGACACTCCCCAGCAGAAACTCTTCTACTTCGTCCTAAGTTCGTCACTTGGACATCCGTGTTGGTTTTGTTGATCGCTTCGGTCAACACCAATACGCGCGGTGTGCTCCGTCACCACCACACCTATCGAGGGTCCATTTGTTGACCTCATTTTCGATGAGGTCTTCCCTTCTTCTTTTAGTGCTTAGGATCTAGCCTTAGGCTTTTCCTTCGACTATCTTAGAGGACTAGAATCGGGACCCACATTTTAGAAATTTAAACCACTTCTAAACTCCCTGCAAACTCCACAAACTCGACTATAGACCCCTAATCACCTGGAGGGTCGAAATCAAATGTGGAAGTTTAAAGGATGAGTTCCTATAGGACTCTTCGGCCTCAGGATCGCCCCGGGTGGCCCGGTCCGGTGAAGGGGCCGACTTACACTACACTTACACACTACATTTCCACACACTTCCTAAAACCACACCCATACCCAACTTAACCTCCCGACTCATGTGGGTGATTCACATGGATGGTCCTTAACCCCTAAGCCCTGCGCAAGAGGGTTAGAACAACATAATGAATGCCTCAAATGAGTCCTTTCATGGCTCATATGGGCTTGAAATGGCTTCATGGCTCAACCAAAATGATTTCCTTCCACCTAGATTCACCCAATCTTCAATTTCTCAAATTTTCAATTTTTGACCCCCGAGACCCTACACCTATTAAACCTACCCAAAACCCTTGAAACCCAAATTTTTGCAAAATTTCCAAATTACCTAAAATTTTCCAAAATCAATCCCAAACACCTCCACATCACTCAAATTGATCATCCATACCCAAAAATACCAAAGATTCCAAAAATACCCCCCAATACCCTCCAAATACCCAAAATACCCTTCTTGGCCTAAAAATCCAAAAATTCAGAAAATTCCCAAAAAATTCCAGAAAATCCCAAATATTCCTAATTTCATTTTGTCCAACTACACCATGGGCCAATTTTGTCAATTTACCCTACTTTTGTCAAAACCCCCAAATTGACCCATTTTAACCCAAAGTGAACCCAATGTCAAACCAAACCTACCCAATTGACCCCAATTTTGGTCCAATTCAATTCTAAACTTCAATTCAACATTCCCAATACCAATTTAAACCAAATCCAAGTCCAATTTGATTGACATTTGGATCCAATCTCACTTTTGGGCCTTAAAGCCCAAATTTGGACCCATGACCCAAACTTAACCCAAACTCACCCAATTCAACTCCAATTAACCTCAAATCTTTTCTAAATCTTCCTTAACATTCCCACAAACAAAACCCTAACATGATTTGCCCAAAATTTAGACCCAAATCCCACTCAAACTCAATCCAAGGTCAAAAGGCCCATTTTTCGACCTAAACCCAAACCTAACCCAAATTCAACCCAATTCAAATCCAAATCACCCCCAATTTGTTTCAAATCACTCATGACACATCCATGAGCTAAACCCAACAATTATTTGGCCCAACCTCTTTACAAAATTCCCATCCATAAATTCATTTTCAAAACTTAGAAGGCCCATTCCTTAAACCATTTTAAAAGCCCACTTCCACCAAATCCAAAACCCCAAAAAATTCTTCCAAAGCCCATATGACATTTCCCCTCATCATATTTTCAATTAAAATCATCCCTAAGTCCTAAACCAATCATCAAATAATTCTAAATGAAGCTTCATCCAAATTTCCACCAAATTATCCAAAATCCTTAAAATCCTTTTTTATGAAATCGACCAAACCTTTTCCCAAGCCAAATGGAGCCATGGAGCCATGCACAAGCCATAGGCAAGCCATGAGAGCCTCTTTACATGTCACCATGCCATTTTAGGCAAAAGGAGGAGGCTCTTTCCTTAATTCCTAAAGGTGATTAACCACTTCCATGATTCCACTAAACCATGCTTAAGCCTAATCGTGCTTGGATGGTGACTTCGACCCTACTGATTATGCCGAGCCAAATCACTTTTCCTCGGCCAAAACCAGGCCTTGGGTGGTGCACCTAGCCCAAATGGGTGGGTTGACCCATTTAGGTTCAAATTTAGCCATGCCCCCATTCCACTTTGAATCAAAGCCTTTACACAAGGCATTTGCCAATTGCCTACACTAAACCCCAGCCCTGACCCACCCGACCAAGATGGTGACCATTGCCCGGCCGGCCGGCCACCAGTGCCGCCGGAAAACACCATGGCCGAGAGCTCACATGTGAGCTAACATCGAAATTCTCACTTGCCGAGCCGCCCCATGCCTAGTGGTCACCATGGCCGATCTTCTCCTCACTCGCAGCAAGCTCGATCCCAAGCCCTAACTCCCCCGAGAGGCCTCCCACCCAGCTCTATTTAAACTCCACCCCTCTCGGCCATGAGAGGAGCTAAGCACAAACCTTGCCAAAACTCGCCAAAATTGTTCCGCACCCTTCTCCACTCTTAGAGCACTTGATCCCCAAGTGAGATCCCCCCGCCATTTCTCCTCCGTAAGCTCAATTTCGAGTCGAAATTCCACCCAAAACCAGGACACTTCTCCACAGCTGAGCCAATTCCCAAATCGATTGGCTCTACACCTTCACCGGATCAAGGGAAGGTATCCACCATCAAAAGCCCCATCTCCAGAGCCACCCAGCTTGCTCCAGCCTCCAAGCTTTGTGATCGGGCTTGGTCGAAATCATATCCGTACAATTCACTGCACCAGGAGACTTCATCCGGAGCTCGCAGACCCAATCGAAGGTGCAACAACTCTCGATCGAAGCCACACTTCTCTGAGCCAAGGTATGAGCTAACTCTTCATCCCGAGCTTTTGAAGATTCTCTATTTCAAATGCCTTAGTTCCAATGCATGTTAGCCGTATAGATGTGTTCGTCTCTTCAAGACGAATCCATAGAGCATAAGAACATAAAAATCCATCGAGTATCGAGTGAGATATTAGTGGATTTAGTGTGGACGGCTACTCGAGTGAGGACACTCGGGGACGATGAACGGATGCCGTCCATTCAATACACGCGCGGACGAACGGCTCGGATGGCGTCGGACCAGGAAACGGTGCGAGAACCGCGGGGCCCGGCCGCCGACTCAAGTGGCGGCGTCGAATGGGAGCGCGCCGCGCGGCCTTTCGGAGTCGCCGAGGATGCGCCGGCGCCGCGTGGATAAATAGAAAATTAGGGTATTTTCTTATTTATTTAATTCCCTAAACTTCAAAAATCCATATCTTTGTGTAGAAAAATCACAAAAATAAAATAAAAATACCCTCTTGCTCAAATGAACGTAGGAGAATAATGTGGAAAAGAAATCATTTAATTTCATTAAGTATTTTATTTTTTATAATTTATTTACTCTCTGCATACATTTAATTCTCCATGCATGTATACAATTCACCATGGCATGAGACCATAGAAGCTTTGAAGCCTCCGAACTCGGGAACATTCCCCGAATTTTCCAAGGTCGAGGCCATCTCTCGTGAAAAGTTATTTATTTTTCAAATGCATGTTGCTCGTTTTGAGTATTTTAATTCCAAAAATTAGCATGTTGTGAAATAAATTCTAGAAATATTTGGTGATGTTCCTTATGACCAGAGAACTCTAGGAAAAATAGGACTTGAGTTAATTCACTCAGATTAACCCTAATCGGCTTAAACACCCAAAATAGGTCTTTAATTAATTAGAGTTAACCAGGCATCAAATTGACTTGAAATCAATTCTCCACTGACCTTTAGGATCAGAGGAATCCACCATAAAAATTTGAGGTCAATTGGACTTGGTTAACCCCACTAATCGGGTTGATTAAGCCACTTAGCCATTTTAAACTTTAAAAATTCATAACTTTTAAAATACTTTTTAAAAATTCACCAAATTGGTTTTGGAGCCTCTCTGATATCAGGGGAACCTAAGAAAATTAAAATTTCAATTTTCTAAAAAAGTTAATTTTTAATAATATTTTAATATTTTTAATAATTAAAAAATAATAAAAATCACAAAAATAATAAAATTCACCAAAATGTCACATTTTGAATTTTAATCACTTAGGAACAAATCCCACATTTTTCCTAGGTCTATTTAGTGAGATATTGAATTTTAAAGCCCTAGGGTAATTTTAAAATTAAAAAAAATGTATTTTCTAGCATTTTCACTAAAATAATTATTATAAATCATAGAAAAATCAGAAAATTGCAAAATTTGATTCTCTGGTTTCCTTGATATCAGAGAGATTTTTGAAAAATATAAAATTCATTTTTCAACATTTATTTTATTTTATTTTTAAATTAATTAACACTCCAAAAATCAAAATAATTATAATAAAAATAATATAATTCAAAAAATCACCAAAATTGGTCCAAGTGCTTCTCTGGTCATTAGGAATGTCCCCTAATTTTCTTAAGGACAGAAACTTTCTTTTGGTCATGTTATCAAATTTTCCTTGAAAATCTCTATTTTCCACCAAAAATAATTATATAAATAAATTAAATACAGAAAAAAATCACATTTTCTCCTCTCATGTCTTTATTGACATATGAGTGAAGTTACATAAAAATTTCAAATTCATTTAAGTTTAATTTAGTGAGTTATGAAATTATTAAGCTTAAAGGGTAAAATAAGTAATTAAAATCTTTAATCCTTAATTAAAACTTTAGGTTTAATAAAAATTAACAAGTAAAATATTTGATCCTAATCTGATTTGGATGATTGAAATTTAAATAATTAAAGGGTAGAAACCCATTAAACAATTTCAAAATGATTAAACTTTAATTAAATAATGGATTAAATTTGGAAGAATAATAAAATCGGAATCATTAAAATAAGGGATATTTATTAGGAAGAGATTTATTCTTTAATTTAAAAATCCCTAAATTAATCATCTCATTAATATTCAACTCTTAATTAAAATGATAATTCAAATTCAAAATATTAAAAGACTTAATCATTAAACTAAAGTCAAATTATTAAACTCTTTCAAAAATTTCAATTAAAATTAAAAATAAAGTAAATTAAAGATAAATTAAATTAAAATTAAATTAAATTTAATAATTAAATTAAATTAAGACAAATTAAATTAAATTAAATTAAATTAAAATTAAATTAAATTAAATTAAACAATTAAATTAAATTAAATTAAATAATTAAAATTAAATTAAATTAAATTAAACAATTAAATTAAATTAAATTAAGTAATTAAATTAGATTAAATCAAATCAAATTAATTAAATACCAAATCAAATTAAATTGAACTATGTTAAATTAAATCAAACTCAATTAAATTAAATTAAATCAAATGTAAAACAACTTGAACACTATTCCAAATTTAAACCCTTTAATTTAAATCAAATCATTTGAATACCAATTTACCCTTGAAAGCTTTGATTATTATAACTCCTAAATGAAACATTAAATGAAGTGCTACTTCACTCATAGGATATTCAAATGTCCTAGTTCACTGAGCAAGGTAACAATAAAACTTGAAATTCTTGGACGATTAATTCATTTGTATAATTAAATTCATTTGGACTTAAAACAATCCTAGTAAATATCGAAAAGATGTTTAAGATTCCTCTTAAGCACTTCCTCAATATGATAGGACATTTATAAGAACAATCGGGGTTAACTATTCTTCGATGAAGAAAATCGTCCTTAAACCAAAACACAAAGAACCTAGACGTCATAGGAAATGACTAGCTATAGGATTAGGAATTTGGTAGAAAACCATAACCTTTCCCTTAGCTTTACCTAGGAACTTGCTTAAATATGCTAATTGTGTTTTAAGTGCAGTTGGATGACGGGAAGACCCTCCGGGTACGTATTTGTATTATTGCAATTTACTTTCCCGCAATTTATTTTCCAAGCAATTTACATTATTGCAATTTACTTTATTGCAACTGCGTTTATTTTTTCTTGCATGATAAAACAACCGTTGCATGAAAACCCACACCTTTAGGATAGACTCCTAAAACTGAAACCAAAATTAAGTTAAAAGTCATTGCAAGATAAAATTCACCGCCACAACATTTCAAAATATAAAACAACTCAAAATTTAATCACAAACAGTAACACAAAACTACAATTACAACTAAATTAAAACGTCCCGTTGGATGATCGGGAATACCTCGGATGATGTAACCTACGTGTTGCTAACGGGATTTCCCACGGTCTAAATGAAAGTGTGGAACTCATTCAGCTGAGTTTAGCAAATTCATCCGGACTCAAGTGAATCCGATAAAAATAATGATGCCGGAAGGATGGAACCGTGGGATCTTAACCGGTGTCGTTATAATCAACTTTAAGATTTGTTTTAAATAAAACATAAAAAACACCTGGAAATTAAGATTTTCTCTAAACCAAAACACTTTTCTCAACTCCTGATTTATGATTTCTAAAACTAAACCTCCGCAACAACAAGGAGCTCGGAGCATGGTGGGAAGCACGACCATCGTCATCAGCAAAACCTGAGTCTACTTCAGCAAAACTTTCCTAGAATTAAAATAACAAAGCCATAGGATTTCGAGGTAGCTTGCCTAGTGCAACATAAATCCTCAACTCTTCGTTAGGCATTTGCATTGCAAATTAAGCCCTAACCGGTCTTAGGATTCCGAGGTAGTCGTCCGATACGACAATAAACCCTCACATCTTCTAGTGCTATTTGTTTGATTTTATCATACAAATATAAGCCCTAATTAATTAAAATTGGCAAGATCAAAACATTTAAATAAGTATTAGGACTTTCCTAAACTCAAGCCAAACGATAGGATAGTCGGGAAATTACCGAAGTTCACTTCGAATCAGCTGATTTCTCCTACCTTTCTTCCTTTGGATTCACAAAACAAAATGTTCCAAAATTTGATCCATTCCCCATTGAAATTCCAAAATTCAATCTTTGAAAACCTTAAACTTTGAAATTCTTGAAAGCAGAGTTATTGATTATTATCGAGAGTTTTCTTAGGTGATTCCCGTCACTTAAGATGTAATTAACTATAGGGGCTTGCCCTTATAGGGAATTTTAAAGAACCTGTGTAATATAAACCCCGTTTGATACTTTCATATTAAGCGAGGGAATTTGTCGGCTTATAAAATTGGTTCGCGTACCAAACGGATGTCACAAAACTTCTAGTTTATTTGATCGAGCCCCACCATCAAGCGAGTGTGTCTATCCTTGGGATAGATACACGGTTATGTGGTGCGGTGCTCGTTTATATAAACTATTTGGGATGTGAGATCAGCTTTAATCTCATATCTTAAAACTTTCAAATTTAAAAATTATTTTCAAAGCCAAATACTACTTTCTAAATTATATATATATTTAAATCAAATTTAAAATTTAAATTCGCCGACAACTTCTGTTAGGCGACCCCCCTTTTAAAATACAATACAACCTAAAATATGCCGACAAGCACTTTCTCAATATGATAGGATGTTTATAAGAACAATAGAATTTAATTGTTCTTTGATGAAGAAAATCGTCTTCAAACCAAAACACAAAGACCTAGACGTCATAGGAAATGACTAGCTATAGGATTAGGAATTTGGTAGAAAAAACATAACCCTTCCCTTAGCTTTACCTAGGAACTTGCTTAAATATTCTAATTGTGTTTTAAGTGCAGCTTGGGATGACGGGAAGACCCTCCGTGTACGCTTTTATTTTATTGCAATTTACTTTCTTGCAATTTACATTATTGCAATTTATTTAATCGCATTGCACTTACTTTTCCTGCATGATAAACAATTGTTGCATGAAAACCCACACCTTTAGGATAGTCCCTAAAACTCGAAACCAAAACTAAGTTAAAAGTCATTGCAAGATAAAATTCACCGCCACAACATTTCAAAATATAAAACAACTCAAAATTTAATTACAAACAGTAACACAAAACTACAATTACAACTAAATTAAAACGCCCCGTTGGATGATCGGGAATACCTCGGATGATGTAACCTACGTGTTGCTAACGGGATTTCCCACGGTCTAAATGAAAGTGTGGAACTCATTCAGTTGAGTTTAGCAAATTCATCTGGACTAAGTGAATCCGATAAAATAATGATGCCGGAAGGATGGAACCGTGGGATCTTAACCGGTGTCATTATAATCAACTTTAAGATTTGTTTTAATTAAAATATTGAAAACACTTGGAAATTAAGATTTTCTCTAAACCAAAACACTTTTCCCATCCCTTGATTTATGACTTCTAAAACTAAAACTCTGCAACAATAAGGAGCTCGGAGCATGGTGGGCAGCACGGCCATCGTCATCAGCAAAACCTGAGTCTACTTCTGCAAAACATTCCTAGAATTAAATAACAAAGCCATAGGACTTCGAGGTAGTTTGCCTAGTGCAACATAAATCCTCAACTCTTCGTTAGGCATTTGCATTGCAAATTAAGCCCTAACCGGTCTTAGGATTCCGAGGTAGTCGTCCGATACGACAATAAACCCTCACATCTTCGAGGCTATTTGTATGATTTTGTCATATAGATATAAGCCCTGATTAATTAAAATTGATGAGATTGAAATACTAAATAAACATTAGGACCTTCCTAAATCCAAGCCAAACAATAGGATAGTCGGGAAATTACCGAAGTTCACTTCGAATCCGTAATTTCTCCTACCTTTCTTCCTTTGAATTCTCAAAACAAAATGTTCAAAACTTGATCCATTCCCTATTGAAATTCCAAAATTTAATCCCTTGAAAACTTAAACTTTGAAATCCTTGAGAGCAGAATTATTGATTATTATCGAGAGTTTTGTGATTCCCATCACTTAAGATGTAATTACCATCACTTAAGATGTAATTAACTATAGGGGCTTGCCCTTACAGGGAATTTTAAAGAACCCAGGTAATATAAACCCTGTTTAATACTTTCATATTAAGCAGGGGAATTTTTCGGCTTATAAAATTGGTTCGCGGACCAAACGGATGTCACAAATCTTCTAGTTTATTTAATCGAGCCCCACCATCAAGCAGTGTGTCTATCCTTAGGGATAGATACACGGTTTGTGGTACGGTGCTCGTTTATATAAACTATTTGGGATGTGAGATCGGTTTAATCTCATATCTTAAAACCTTCAAATTTAAAATTATTTTCAAAATCAAATACTACTCTTCAATATTATTTATTTAAACTAAATTAAAAATTCGCCGACAACTTCTGTTAGGCGACCCCCTTTTCAAAATAAAACACACGACCTAAAAATATGCCGACAACTTCTGGCGACTCCCCTGGGGAAAATTCCTCTCTCCATTATAATCAGATAGTTCTGCTTTCAAAAATCGGTAGTGTATCCATGTCCTTAATGGGTCAAACTACCCTTCTTTCCGTTGGAATACTATGTTCATTTCTACCTTGGACAAGTATAGCCAACATTCTCTCGGATTTAGGAGCCACTCGTTTAGACACCCCTAAATAGAGAGGTTCCGAGATCCTTCTACCTCATTTCCGAGGTGGGGTGGACCCCAATAGGTGTTAGTTTAGGAGTGATCCTTCGAGTCGAGAAGTCTTGCATAAGACTTTCTTTTCCTTTCCAACTCCGAATCGGATTCCTTACCTTCTCTACACCTTTGAACATTCCGTTCTAAATAAACAAATCCTTTAATAAATGATTCTTTTAACAAATGATTCCTTCTTATAAATACATGAAAAAGAATGAGTTCGGACTCTTTTCAATTCCTTTCTTTTTATCCTAAAGAAAAGAAGCATAACTCGGGACCGACAACCGAATCTACCCCCGCAAATGGAGGCCCCAAAGCTGATTTTCTCCTTCACCAACGGACTGGACTTCGCTGTCTATAAGGATGAGCTGCCCGACAATGGGATCATCCGATTTGGACAAGGATTTGAAAACACGAATGTCAAGATCACCGACGTTTCCCTTTTCGCACTAACGAACAAGGTATCTGAAGCTAAGAAGCCGCTGATTGAGTTCAACCTCAGGTCGACCCAAGAGTTTCCTCCCCGCAAAAGATCCCGACCGAGAGGAGTACCGCCGTCCGCGAGAGGACCGTTCTTACTACCCCCACCGGTCTAGTTGTTTCCGCACCTACCCCGACTTCTGCCAAATTAAAGGGGAAAGAAATCCAGAATTATGGTGAACCTGTTACCGTGGAGGGTACAGATCTTCTCGTGAGACCTTCTGTTTTTGAAATCGGGTCCAGCTCAAGAATTTCATCACTGACAAGGACCCAAAGAAGAAACAAAGTAGAAGGATCGCTAGAGAAGCCGTAGCCGCCGAAATTGCTTTCCTGGAGGAAATCCCGTAACTCGCTCGAATATACACCGCCGTCGAATATACACCGCTACCGGAATATACACCGCTGCCTGAATACATACCACTTTTGGGAGGAAGTAGGTTCCATCCCCTCTCCGCCGCAGAAGATGAAGAAAATGTTCGCAAGATTGCTGTCGCATTACCTCAGCCCGCATATTACAACGATAGCCGCAAGAAAAGGACTAGAACTACGCCGTTTGCTCGACTGCAAACTTTGATAGAGAAGTTAGCAAAGAAGGAAAAGTGCCCCGTATCGGAGATTCTACGAAGGATGGGGCGGGTGCTAGTCAAATCCCGTCTTGGGCCCCGAGTAGAACCCGCCATCATGACGGAAAAGCCAAGTAAAAGAATGAAGGCTAGTCCGCCCGTCGTCGTCTCGAGATTGCAGATTAGGGAGGATACCACCTTCCAGACATTTGGCCGACGGACCATCCGGTCCTAGGCCTTCTGTCGCTAGAAGGATGGTATGGCGTCCCACTACCGGGCAGCTTAAGATTGAAACAACAGCTCGAGAAAGAAAATCTCACCAGGAGACTTGAATCTGAAGAAAGTGCTACTGCTATAAAGGGGACTCGTGAGAAGGGGACCCGGCAGCTATCGCACGACAACCGCGAGGATGCACAGAAAAGCCCGCTAGAAGATGCCATGGAAAAGTTTAGAACCGATATCCGACGATTAGCAAAATAAAGAGAAGAGAAATTCGGAGATGAGATTGATTCATCGGAATTCATGGACGACGAATATGCAGAAATCAACATGGTCGAAACACGAGCTTCATCAGCTTCACAAGGTGCTCCTGCAGCCGCAGAAGAGAGGAGCCGAACCGATGAGAAGACAGCTTCAAGAGAAAGACGACACGATCGCCCAAATGGCGAAGAGGATGGAAGAGATGGCTATAGCCCTAGCCACTCTCCAGAGTCAAGTGCAACCCCAAAGAGAGACACCCCCAGAGGTCATTCACATTGTAGACGGAGGAAAGGAGATTACATCCGTCAACGGGGATGATCACCGAAAAGGATACAACACAAAGTATGATCCCTGAAAAGGATATCAAGAGCTTGGTGGAACAGCAGGTGCGAGAAGCCTTAGCACAATCAAAGAGCGGGACATCCATTCGGACGGGTAGACCTTACCCGGAAGAATTCGACGCTGTCCAATACCCAAAAGGCTTCGTACCACCTCTGTTCAAGACCTTCGATGGAACCGGAAACCCCCGACAAGCATGTTGCACACTTTCGTGCCGCTTGTTGCAATGCCGGCGGGAGCGATGCATTACTCTTCCGACGAGCTTCGTCAGCCACTGTCGAGAATCGCCTTCGACCGGTATGCAGAATTACCAAATGGTTCGGTGAAGACGTTCTCAGAACTAGAGAACCTCTTCATCAAGCGATTCGTCGTAGCTCAGCACCACATCACTATAGGTGATTTAGTGGTAGAGAAACAAAAGTCGAACGAAACTTTGGTGGATTACATACTTCGATGGAGGAACTTAAGCATGAAGTGTGAACCACAACTGCAAGAACAACATGCAGTCGGCATTTTACTTAAAAGCATTCACGGCCCGATAGCACTTCTCCTCAAAGGATTCACTATTAAGACTTTCGAGAAGTTGTTAAGCAAGGCCGGGAGCTTGCAAGAAGAGGCAAAGCAATTAAGTTTCGCCGACAAGACGGACAAGCAAAAGCCTGTGAAGACTTTTGAAAAGAAATCCGGGATCGTTGCAAAGAATTGACAAAGGCAAGCAACCGATGCAAATACCACTAGAACGGCCACAAGCAACCCCAACGAATTACCAAGAACCCCGACCCGACTATCGACTCATCTCCACAAGTATGAACAACCGCCTCGTCCGCAACGTACATTAAGGGAGCTTCGAGCAGAGAATATCCGTTCAAGAATGAAGCAGGTGCCGAAAATGTTCCGTAGTCCGATGAAGACTCCGCATTTCCAACTGTCGAGCCTAAAAGACCGGAGGAAGTCAACAAGAAAGGTGATCCCAACTTTCGCCCCTACCACCGGATGCTTGGGCACAAGATAGAAGATTGCATTACCTTCAAAAGTTGGCTCATCGACAACCTTCTGAAAGGGAATATAACGATCCCGAAGGAGTACATGAAGGAACCCCGTAAAGGAGGTTCCGTCAATGTTATCTCAACCGATCCCATCATTCCGATAGATCCCTATACGACCGACGATGGATGGACTACCGCTTGGACAAGGTCTTCGAAAAGATTTTAGACAAGCATCCAAACCGCTTCGGTGCGAGCTTCAATTCGTAGTTCGAACTCGTTAAGCCGGTACTATCACTTGCGATAGAAGAACCACCTCAACAGGAGACGATCGAAGAGAAGAAGAAAATCGACGAAGAAGAGAGGACCGAGACTCCTAAGGCTAGACTAGGGGCCGCTTATCCTAGGATAGTTGTTTCGATTCTGGGGAGAAATCCCTCGAACCTCCGACTTTGTATGATTATTCGCTCACTTCGGTGGGATCATATAATGATAAGGGTGATGGCGTTGGCTACGTTTTGACTGTTTCTAACGATTACGTAACTAGCGACAATCCGGACATCGATTTCGATACCAACGACAATTCTCAAATCATACACGATCTCGACGAGCAAAATAACGAAGAAGACATCAATCAAGGAGGCTACGAGAGTTCAACAAGCAACGAATCTATCTGCGAGTTTCGAGGAGCTCCAGTCACAATAGAGTTAGAGCCTTCAAATTCTGAAGTTAATCCGGAAGAGCCTGTCATTCCGATTCAGGAAGAAACACCGACAAGCTCAACACTAGATTCGAAGAAATTACGAAGTCAACTTAAGAAGTGGAAGAGTTCTACCTCCGAGAATGGGTCCAAAAGACAAAGGAAAGCAGGTGGTTGTTCAAGAAGAACCAACCCCAGCAGAAGAAATACCCATTCTAGAAGAAGCCGAGACACATGGGAATAAAGTGGACTACAACGTGCTAGCCCATCTTAGGAAACTACCGGCCAAACTGAGCATTTACGACGCTCTCATCTTATCAAAGGAGATGAGAGAAGCTTTGATCAAGGCCTTACTTGATCTAGAAATTTGCTTAGCTCAAATGGCCGGAGATTCCTTAGATGAGGTTTGCTCGTTAAAGGAACAACGAGGTGTTACCTTCACGGACAATGACCTACTACTTGGGATGCGCAGATCACAACCGACCGTTGTACATTTCGATTACAATTGGAAAATTTACACTCTCCGCAGTATTGGTGGATCCAGGAGCATCAATCAATATAATGAGTCTTCGAACACTAAGCATATTTGGAAATTGATGCTCGTGAGCTCGAGGCCGACAAAATGTTATTAAGAGGATTCAACCGTAAAGGAGAAAGAGCCCTCTGGCTCAATAACGCTACTAATGAAGACCGGTGACTTAGCAAAGACAACCGCAAAATTTCACATAATCGATTCGAAACGTCGTTCAACGCTCTATCGGGCCGAACATGGATACATGAAAATGTGATGGTACCATCATCTCTACATCGTTGCATCAAATACTACGATGGAGGGGAACAGAGGCATCAAAGGTGACTTACAACCATTCTCCGTACATGAAATTGGAATCCATGAAGATGCAGCTTATTATGCACCACCGAAGAAAACAATCTTCTCCAGAGATACCGTAACAAATGAAGCAAAGAAAGTTCGGGACAACGAAGAACCTGAAGTTCTAGTCCAACAGTCACTCACCACTCCCTTCCGGCGAGATGGTGAAGGTTTCTCCACAACTCGCATCCGAGGTCGAGGCCGGGGACGAGGTCGTGGTAGAGATGCTAGGACAGTTGGACAGAGGAAACCAGCCATCAATGTTGATTGGGAAGACAGTTCTGAAGAAGAAAAAGAAATCAAACAAGAAGTAGCGGCAATAAATCGGAAGAAGCCGCAATTCAAGATCTCCCTCTAAGATGAAAAGAATGAAGAATACAAATCAATGTACGAGAAGATTAACCACTACGTACATACTATGACCCTAACCCCGATCCATTCTAACAAGATCGAGGGTATGGTGGTCAAAGAGGTACGTAGCGACGGTGCAAAGCCAATTAAATTCTACCGTGGTGCTTCTTCCTCCAAAACTGAAAATAATGTACAATTTGAAGATGTCACTTCATCAGAATTAATGGAATTAACTTTTGAGTGGTACTCTCCCTGTGTTCAATATTTAATTCAACGTGGCTTCTTACCTCGATAATGGACAAAAGGTCAATCACAACGTTTTGAAAAATTATGGAATAACTCTGTGTCGTCCACCCAATTCAAAGTATGGACTCGGATTCGGCACAGTAGGATCAGTTGACGATACTGAATTTTGCTTGGTTGTCACTTGCGAGCCTAATGAAAACTGAATGGAAACTACAGAGGAACTCAAAGATGTACAAATTGGAGACGCTCCGCCAGAATTCGAAGAAGAAATTAAATCTACAATAGATGAGTTAACGGAAGTTAACTTAGGTACTAGCGAAGAGCCTAGACCTACCTTTGTTAGCTCCTTACTCAATAAAGAAGACTCCGAAGAAATGATCAAGTTATTAATGGAATTTAAAGACTGTTTTGCTTGGAGCTACGATGAGATGCCATGATTAGCTCCGCAGGTCGCGATCCAAAAGCTAGGAGTGGATCCTACTTCGTCCCGCCGACAAGGTCCCGTAAGAATGCGTCTAGAAATCGAACAACAAGTGATAGCCGAAGTTAAAAAGCTAATAGACGCTAAATTTGTCCGTGAAGAACAATACCCGACTTGGTTAGCCAATGTGGTGCTAGTCGTAAAGAAGAATGGTCGTATCGTAATTTGTGTGGACTTCGGAGATTTAAACAAGGCATGTCCAAAGGATGAATTCCCCTACCGATCCTGCAACTAATGATCGACATTTCTTCGACACATGAGATATTCTCATGCATGGATGGATCTTCGTGATACAACCAGATAAAAATGGCTCCGTAAGATGAAAAGCTTACAGCATTCGAACGCCGATCGGAGTATTTTGCTACACAAGGTGATGCCATTCGGACCGAAGAACGCAAAAGCAACCTACCAGAGAGCAATGACAAGAATTTTTGATGATCTCATCCACAATCAAGTCGAATGCTACGTGGACGATGTGGTCATCAAAATCAAAGTAAAGGACAACCACCTGTATGATTTGAGAATTGTTTTCAAGCGATTAAGACAATTTAACCTTAAGATGAATCCCTTAAATGCGCCTTCGGCGTCACCTCCGGAAATTCTTAGGATTCGTTGTCCGACATCGTGGAATTGAAATCGACCCGAAAAGATTAAAGTTATCTTAGAAATGCCGCCTCCCAAAACCTTAAAACAACTACGATCTTTTCAAGGGAAGTCGGCATATCTTCGACGCTTTATCTCAAACTTGTCGGTAGGTGTCACCTTTCTCGACACTAGTTAAGAAGGACGCCAAATTTATTCGGGAAGAGAAATGCCGAAGGCCTTCGAGGACATTAAACAATATTTAATGACACCTCCCGTCTTAGCAGCCCCGGCCTCGTGTAGACCGTCGATACTCTACACCGCGGCTTTAGACGACTCTCTCGAGCCCCGTTAGCCTGTGTCAATGATGAGGGTAAAGAAAATGCTCTTTACTACCTAAGTCGTCGTTTACTTCCGACGGAAATAAGGTATCCCGCAATTGAAAAGCATTGTTTGGTCTCGATCTTCGCCGCTCAAAAGCTCAGGCACTACATGCTTTCTCATAAGGTCAACCTGATCTCGAAATTTAATCCATTGTAATACTTGATGACTCGTCCGACACTTTCCGGCAGACTTTCCAGATGGTCAATGATATTATTGCAATTTGATATAACTTTCGTGCCTCTGCGTGCCGTAAAGGGACAAGTCTTAGCAGACTTCCTCGCAGCACACCCTTTGCCGGCAGAATCTCCTCTCAATGACGATTTGCCGATGAAAAAATAATGAGCCTAGAAGACCCCGATGATCGACGTTGGGAATTGCATTTCGACGGAGCATCTTCAGCACACAAAGACGAAGAATCGAAAGTGATAAGTGCCCGTAAGGCAGAATCGGGCTAATCTTTATAACACCGGAGCTGGGGATGTTAAGATACTCCTACCACTTGACGTAACCGTGTACAAACAACGAAGCAGAATACGAAGCCCTCATAACGGACCGGAATTAACTATTCAAATGGGGATAACGTACATCAACATCTACGGGGATTCACAGTTAATCATTTAACGGATCGCCGGACAAGACATGAATTTTAAAGACAAGACTCGAGCAATACTTCCAAGATGTCATACAAGTTGTTGGAACAAATTCCAAATGTGACGATCTACAAAATTCCCAGAAAAGAAAATGCTTTAGCAGATGCTTTAGCCCGCCTCGCAAAAGAATTTGCATGTTTGCAAGATGAGTCAGTGGAAGTGTCAGTTCATGGACGTCAGGTCCTATCACAGCTCGACATAGACACGATACACAAATCAGAAAAAGAAAAAGAATTAGTTGCAACAAAGGATGAAAAACACGTAAGATCGGCGACGACCATTGAGTAGACTACCCGCAAACAGAAAGCTACCGTGACGATAGGTCGCTAGCCCATCGTATCAAGAAAAGAACTCGTCTTACGCATTAATAAACAACACATTGTACGTAAGGTCTTTTGATCAAATGTGGCTAAGGTGCCTAAGCGGGTCCGAGGCCCGCGAAATTGTTAAAGAGGTGCATTCGGGACTCGTGGCGCTCACCAGCGGGTCCGAAGATGAAAATGAAAATTAAAAGACTAGGGTACTACCGGCCCTCGATGATGACCGACCGCATGAAAATCGCCAAGAGCTATCACCAATGCCAAGTGCACGGAGTGGTTCTACACCAACCTCCAAATGTGCTACATCCAACAATCGCATCGTGGCCATTTCGAATGTTGGGGCACGGATATAGTGGGTCCGATAGAACCACCATCTTCGAAAGGACATCGCTTCATTCTTACGGCTACAGCATTACTTTTCCAAGTGGGCGAGGCGGCTCCACTCGGAGAAGTGAAAGCACACCACGTGCTACGCTTTTCAAGAACCAAGTTGTCTCACCGTTTCGGAGTGCCGCGCAGGATCATCTCAAATAATGGGTCAGCATTCAGAAGCACGAAAATCAATAATTTTGTCAGAGACACGGAATCGACCGGCGATACTCAACAATTTACTACCCAAGAGCAAACGGCCTCGCCGAGGCTTTTAATAAAACTCTCGTTCAAATCTTAAAGAAAACTTTGGACGATAATAAGAGAAATTGGCACGAGAAGTTGTTAGAAGCCTTATGGGCCTACCTGGACAACCTTCGAACTCCTACTCAAGCTACACCTTACGCTCCGGTGTATGGGTCCGAGGCAGATGTTACCTTTAGAGGTTCAGCCTTCCTTCACTCGTAATTGCAGCTTGCAAACAAGATCACGACGAAGAGAACGCCAAATTATGACTAGAAGAATTAGAAAGCCCGGAAGGGAAAAGACTTGCAGCGCAACAGAATTTAGAACTATACCAAGCTAAGATGGTTCAAGCCCATGACAAACTGGTCCGCCCAAGAACCTTCAAAGTTGGTGACTTAGTTCTCGTTCTCAAGAGACCTATTCTCGCACATCGCAAAATAGGAGGAAAATTTGAACCCACTCGGGAAGGACCGTTCGTGGTCGAAGCAAGTATACTCGTGAGGTTCCTACCAGCTAATGAATTGTCGTGGAGAACGACATATGTTTCGATCAACGGACGATACTTGAAAAAGTATTATGCTACCTGATGTTTCGAAGGAATGAATTCTTCATCCCTAAGAAACATGGGCGAAGTAATTACTTATGATTGGGTCCGAACCCAAAAAAATAATAAAATGTGCTAAAATAAATAAAGTCATGATAATTAAGTTTTCCTTGTTTTCTTTTCCAAATCAAAATCTCTTCCCTGATCTTATCCTACTTCATTCCCGTTAAATTTAAAAATACAAGAAGTAATAAAAAAAATGTCTTTAATAAACATTTTCTTAATGTTCTTGTTCTTAAGCACAACTTCCGATCCTTTTCCTTGTCTCTTCGCAGGGAAATGTCGAACGGGCGGTTGGTCCTGAACTTTAAGAATGGCGTAAGCCTTGCACTCGATGAAAAGAGGGTGAAAGATGGAGCGATAATCGAGATTGACTAGGATTTCGCACCAGCAGGCCTACGAGACGAGGAAAGTGACCGGGTCTCGCTGACCGAGAAGAACTGCCCGGGCAGACAGTGATGAAAGTGGGTGGCCCAAGCCACCAATCCAGCAGCAAGAAAAGAAAGGCAAACATTGAAGAAGACAAGAAAATGAAGTCTGTAGTCGCTACAGCAGAAGGCAGGCTTGTCAGCGCCACGCCCACAGACATTCAAGAAGTTCGAAGAGCTACTCTCACAGCAACGCAACGAAGAAATAAGAATCGCCGTATCCGTAAGATGTTAACCAAACTAGCTGCGGACCAGCGCGACGAGACAGTTGCTAATGCCAGTACATACACTTCAAGGACACCGGTTCACCAGGAACCTGAAGAAAGGAGGCCAGCTCCTAGGATAACAGAAAGAACCAGGGAAATCTCACAAAGATCAGAAGAAAGAAGGCTACCACGCCACCGGATAAAACCACCAATAATGCATGACCTTATTGCAGAAGCAACCCCGGGGGATGTCCCGACAGGCATCATCCCCGAGGAGCCGAGGTATGCAGGAGAACGTGAAGGGATTGAACCGTATATCCCACAATATGTCACCAGGCCTCGCCATCTGCAGATCATTCCGGAATACGAACTGGAGAGAATGCAGAATGTCGAAAAGAAAACCTTTGAATACTTCGAAAGAATTAGAGGCAGAAGAATCAATATACTAGAGGGCCTCGAGCTACATACAGACGTATTCTCAGAGTATGAACAACAGCAAATCGTGGATTGCATCCGGGATTTGAAAGAATGGGCCGAGCAGGCCGCCTAAGGGAAAACACATACTCGTAGCCCCGGAGATGGATGCCGTGGAAGGGAAGAATCACAATACAATGTGGATGTTGTTACAACTTTGCGGAGGACGAGAAGGGAAACCCACCGGGGATACTCCGTCATGGCCAAGTGGATCCAATGCCATTAGTCATCAAGAGAATGGTAAAGAGATTGATAACATGGAGGGTACCGCCGACGGATCGCATACCCAATAGCCGCATTATTAACATCTACAAGCAGTGGTGATCGCATACCCCCACACATAGATCACCATGACTTTGTCGACCTTTCGCACAGCCTCTTTCCCGAACGAGTGTAACATCATGTTCGGATCCGACCTCCGGATAGCAGGCCCGGTGAGTTCCGAGGGCCGTTGAAGATACCTTTACCGGTAGGTTCCGTCATGATACCGAAGGGCAACGAGAGCGTATATCGCCAAGCATTGCATACCGTGAGTACCAATGAAGCGGATCTCGCTACTTTCGAAGGATGGACGACAGGAAGACACCTTACCATTTCCGACCGGACCCGGAGCTAAAGAACCTCCGCCTTACGAGTCGCTGAGTTACATGGGAGATATCACACCTCCAACGTACATCCAGCCGGCATCCTTGCCAAGGATGGCTTGGAAGGTGATGTTATTAACCATGTACCCCACTATTCAGACATGGATTTTTGACAGATGCTTCTTTTGATGGATCGACGAAGATCATACATAGTCCGTTTTGAGTCTACATGGATTGTATGAAATATATGTCAGATCAAGTTGTACGATGTATCTTCAACATGATTGGAATGAAAGTGACCATGTCACATTTTTGGTCTTCACCTCTTTTGTGCAAATTGACTGGGAAACGCCATTAAAGTTAAATGAACTTCGAACAAAGAACAGAAAAGAAATAAAACAAAAAGGATAAAAGAAAACTTTTCTTAAAAATCTAAAAATGACGAACACCAAATTCACATGAACATTAAATAAACGATAAAATAAAATTTGAATCATTAAAAGACAAACATATTGAACATAAATTTCGAATCAAATATTAAATCAAATTTCAACCGAGTTCAAACTCATCCTTCCAAATTTCAAATTCAATCAACTCAAATCTCAAATCAAATTCTCAATCAAATTTCAAATCCAATCTCGATCAAATTTCAAATTTGATCTTCCAAATTTTAAATCAAATCTAAATTAAAATTCGAATTCAAGCTTCCCAAATTTCAAATCAAATTTCAAATCGAATTTCAAATCAAATTTCAATCAATCTCAAATTCAATCTCCCGAATCTGAAATCCAATCCGTTCTACTCTTCCCCTTGTCTCTGGGTGAAAGCGGTCGATTCCATTGACACGGATCGAATCCGATGGCGAGGAATTGTATCCAATCTAAACCATCAACTTTCGATCAACTCTTTTGGGTGGGATATGTAACATCTACATACTCCCTCCTGACATATTTCCTTCTATGAAAACCTTTTACAACTTTCATGGAATTCTCGAAACACCAAAATTCCACACTTTTCAAATCAACACTGCGGATCTTTACAAGATCAAATACATCAAATTCAAACTTTTTGGAGTTGAGGATTTTACATCCGAGACCGCATTGCTTTAGGATCTTTCCCCTATTGCAATGAAATACATCAAATTCAAACTTTTTGAGTTGAGGATTTTACATCCGAAATCGTATCGCTTTAGGATCTTTTCCCTATCGCAATGAAATACATCAAATTCAAATTCTTGGGGTTGAGGATTTTACATCCGAGACCGCATTGCTTTAGGATCTTTTCCCTGTCGCAATGAAATACATCAAATTCAAACTTTTTGGAGTTGAGGATTTTACATCCGATACTGCATTGCTTTAGGATCTTTTCCCTATCGCAATGAAATACATCGAATTCAAATTCTTGGGGTTGAGGATTTTACATCCGAGACTGCATTGCTTTAGGATCTTTTCCCTATCGCAATGAAATACATCAAATTCAAATTTTTGGAGTTGAGGATTTTACATCCGAGACTGCATTGCTTTAGGATCTTTCCCCTAGTGCAATGAAATACATCAAATTCAAACTTTTTGGAGTTGAGGATTTTACATCCGAAACTGCATTGCTTTAGGATCTTTTCCCTATCGCAATGAAATGCATCAAATTCAAATTCTTGGGGTTGAGGATTTTACATCCGAGACTGCATTGCTTTAGAATCTTTTCCCTATCGCAATGAAATACATCAAATTCAAACTTTTGGAGTTGAGGATTTTACATCCGAAACTGCATTGCTTTAGGATCGTTTCCCTATCGCAATGAAATACATCAAATTTAAACTTTTGGAGTTGAGGACTTTACATCCGATACTGCATTGCTTTAGGATTTTTTCCCTATTGCGATGAAATACATCCAAATCAAACTTTTGGAGTTGAGGATTTTACATCTGAAACTGCATTGCTTTAGGATTCTTTCCCCTATCGCAATAAAATACATCATATTCAAACTTTTGGAGTTGAGGATTTTACATCCGAAACTGCATTGCTTTAGGATCTTTTCCCTATCGCAATGAAATACATCAAATTCAAATTTTTGGAGTTGAGGATTTTACATCCGAGATCGCATTGCTTTAGGATCTTTTCCCTATCGCAATGAAATACATCAAATTCAAACTTTTGAGTTGAGGATTTTACATCCGAAACCGCATCGCTTTAGGATTCTTTCCCCTATTGCAATGAAATACATCAAATTCAAACTTTTGGAGTCGAGGACTTTACATCCGATACCGCATTGCTTTAGGATTTTTTCCCTATCGCGATGAAATACATCCAAATCAAACTTTTGGGGTCGAGGATTTTACGTCCGAGACCGCATCGCTTTAGGATTCTTTCCCTATTGCAATGAAATACATCAAAATCAAACTCTCGAGGTTAAGGATTTTATATCCAATACCACATTACTCCGAGATCTCTCCTCATTGTAATGATTCAATCCGATCAATTCAATTTTCTTTTGTGATCAAGGTGTTATATCTAAAACCACAAAACTCCAATATTCATTTCAAATCAAATCCCTTCAAATTAATTTTGACAAACTTCAATCTAAACTGAAACTCCAAATCGAAATCTAAACTCACACATCGAAGCTTAAATTGAAACAAAATAAAATCTAAATTGAAATTTCCCCAGACTATGTGATTTGGAATTCACCTTCTTTTCCTTTCCCCAGCGAGAGTTCAGGAATCTCCAGTTTCAGAGATATGCTTGACACTCCCCAACGGATACTCTTCTACTGCGTCCTAAGTTTGTCACTTGGACATCTATGTTGGTTTTGCTGATCGCTTCGGTCAACACCAATACGTGCGGTGTGCTCCGTCACTCACTACACCTATCGGGGTCCATTTTTCGACCTCATTTTCGATGAGGTCTTCTCTTCTTCTTTTAGTGCTTAGGATCTAGCCTTCAGGCTTTCCCTTCGACTATCTTAGAGGACTAGAATCGGGATCCACCTTCTAGAATTTCAAACCACTTCTAAACTCCCTTCAAACTCCACAAACTCGACTATAGACCCCTAATCACCTAGAGGGTTGAAATCAAATGTGGAAGTTTAAAGGATGAGCTCCTATAGGACTCTTTGGCCTTAGGACTACCCTGGGTGGCCTGGTCTGGTGAAGGGCTGACTTACACACACACTACACCTATACACTACACTTTCACACACCTCCTAAAACCACAGCCATACCTAACTTGACCTCCTGACTCATGTAGGTGATTCACATGGATGGTCCTTAACCCCTAAGCCCTTGGCTAAGAGGGTTAGGAACAACATAGTGGATGCCTCAAATGAGTCCCCTCATGGCCCATGTGGGCTTGATATGGCTTCATGGCTCAACCAAAATGATTTTATTCCACTTACATTCACCTAATCTTCAATTTTCCAAATTTTCAATTTTTGACCCCCGGGACCCTACACCCGCCAACCTTACCCAAAACCTCGAAACTACCCAAAATTTGCAAAATCACCTAAATTACCCAAAATTCCTCAAAATCAATCCCAAACATTTCCAAATCACTCAAATTGATCATCCATACCCAAAAATACCAAAAATTCCAAAAATACCTCCTAATACCCTCCAAATACCCAAAATACCCCTCTTAACCCAAAAATCCAAAAATTCAGAAAATTCCCAGAAAATTCCAGAAAATCCCAAATATTCCCAATTTCATTTTGTTAAACTACACCATGGGACAATTTTGTCAATTTACCCTACTTTTGTCAAGACCCCCAATTTGACCCATTTTAACCCAAAGTGAACCCAATGTCAAACCAAACCTATCCAATTGACACAAATTCTGGCCCAATTCAATTCTAAACTTCAATTCAACATTCCTAACACCAATCTAGACCAAATCCAAGTCCAATTTGATTGATATTTGGATCCAATTTCACTTTTGGCCTTAAAGCCCAATTTGGACCCATGACCCAAACTTAACCCAAACTCACCCAATTCAACTCCAATTAACCCCAAATCTTTTCTAAATCTTCCTTAGCATCCCCACAAGCAAAACACTAACATGATTTGCCCAAAATTTAGACCCAAACCCCACTCAAATTCAACCCAAAGCTAAAAGGCCCAATTTCGACCTAAACCCAAGCCTAACCCAAATGAGCCCAAACCCCAAAATCAAAGCCCAACCAAAGTCAAAACCTCTTTGAAACACCCCCATAAACATTTCTCAACATTAATTTTACATCAATTTCAACCCTAGCCCAACATTGGCCCAACTTGGCCCACTTGAACCTATATTGGCCCATTCACCAAAAGAACCCAAATTCAACCCAATTCAAACTCAAATAACCCCCAATTTGCTTCAAGTCACTCATGACACATCCATGAGCTAAACCCAACAATTATTTAGCCCAAGCCTTTACCAAAATTTCATCCCAAAATCCATTTTAAAATTCAAAAGCCCACTTTCCTAAAACCATCTTAAAAGCCCATCTAAAACAATTTCAAAAAGCCCAAAATCTACCCTAAAGCCCACATGACATCTCCACTTGTCATCCACTTAATAAAAGTCATTCCCTAAGTCCTAAATTCATCATCAAATCATTCCAAATCAAGTTTCATACAAATTTCCATCAAATTATCCAAAATTCCTAAAATCCATTTTCATGAAATTGACCAAACTTTTTGCCAAGCCAAAGGTGAGCCATGAAGCCATGCATGAGCCACATGTGAGCCATGAGAGCCTTGGACACTCCACCATGCCATATTGGGTAAGAAGAGGGAGGGCTTTCCATAATCCCTAAAGCTCATTAGCCTTAATCATGTTTCACCTAAACTTAAATTTAATCCAAATATATTTGGATGGAGACTTCTCCATGCCAAACCAACTCGATCCCTTCGATCCCCCACAACATCCAAAGCCACCTCGAGGGGTGCACCAAGCCCAAATGGGTGGGTTGACCCATTTAGGCTCAAAACTAGCCATGCCCCATTCCACTTTGGATCAAAGCCTTTACACATGGCATTTGCCAATTGCTCGCACCAAGTCCCGACCCCGACCCACCCGACCTCGAGGGTTACCCATGCCCGGCCGGCCGGCCACCAGTGCCGCCGAAAACACCATGGCCGAGAGCTCACATGTGAGCTAACTTGGAATTCTCCCTCGCCGAGCCGCCCCATCCCCAGTGGCCATTATAGCTGTTCTTCTTTTGCCAAGAGCAGCTCGATCCCAAGCCCTAACTCTCCCCGGGAGGCCCTCCACCCTCTCCTATTTAAACACCACCCCTCTCGCCAAGAGAGGTGCTGAAAAACCTTAAGGAAACTCTGCCAAAATTGTTCCGTACTACTCCCCATACACAGAGCACTTGATCCCCACCGAAATCCCCCCGCCATTTCTTCTCTCGCGAGCTCAATTTCGTAGTCGAAATCCAAGCCCAAAACCAAGCACACTTCTCCACAAGGAGCCAATCCCCAAATTGATTGGTTCTACACCTTCACTGCACCAGCGGAAGGTGTCCACCAAGCAAAAGCCCCATCTCCAAAGCCACCCAATTGCTCCAGCCTCCAAGCTTTGTGATCGGCCGTAGTCGAAATCCTACCTAGGCAATTCACTGCGACTGAGA
Source organism: Papilionanthe hookeriana x Papilionanthe teres (assembly GCA_022702705.1). NCBI lineage: Eukaryota > Viridiplantae > Streptophyta > Magnoliopsida > Asparagales > Orchidaceae > Papilionanthe > Papilionanthe hookeriana x Papilionanthe teres. The sequence goes on from CM040421.1 coordinate 144,249,106, forward strand.
GACTTCATCCGGAGCTTGCCGGGATCCTATGGAAGGTGCAACAACCCTCGCATCGAAGCCACACTTCTCTGAGCAAAGGTATGGCCTCACTCTTCTTCCCGAGCTTCTGAACATTCTCCATTTTTATTGCGTAAATTTCATCCCACATAAACCGTATGGATGTGTTTGTCTTCTCAAGACGAATCCATAGAGCATAAGAACATGAAAATCCATTGAGTATCGAGTGAGATCTTAGGGATTTAGTGTGGACGGCTCTCGGGCGAGGACGCTCGGGACGATGAACGGATGCCGTCCATTCAATACACGCGCGGACGGACGGCTCAGATGGCGTCGGACCAGGAGACGGTAAGAGAACCGCGGGGCCCGGGCTGCTGACTCAAGCGGCGGCATCGAATGGGAGCGCGACGCGTGTGCGTTTGGAGATGCCGAGGATGACGCGGCGCCGCGTGGATAAATAGAAAATTAGGGGTATTTTCTATTTATTTAATTCCCTAAACTTCAAAAATTCATAACTTTGTGTAGGAAAATCATAAAAATAAAATAAAAATACCCTCTCGCTCAAGTGAACGGAGGAGAATAATGTGGAAAAGAAATTATTTAATTTCATCAAGTATTTTATTTTTAATAATTTATTTACTCTCTACATATTTTTAATTCTCTATGCATGTATACAATTCACCATGACATGAGACCATAGGGCTTTTGAAGCCTCTGAATTTGGGAACATTCCCAAAATTTTCCAAAGTCAGAGGCCATCCCTATGAAAAGTTATTGATTTTTCAAATTTATGTTACTATCTTGAGTATTTTAATTCCAATAAATAGCATGTTGTGAAATAAATTCTAGGAAAATTTGGTGATGTCTCTTATGACCAGAGGACCCTAGAAAAAATAGGTTTTGAGTTAGTTCATTTAAAATAACCCTAATTGGCTTAAACACCCAAAATAGGTCTCTAATTAATTAGAGCTAACCATACATCAAATTAACTTGAAATCAATTCTCCATTGACCTTTAGGATCAGAGGAACCCACCATAAAAGTTTGAGGTTAATTGGACTTGGTTAGCCCTACTAAATGGGTTGATTAAGCCACTTAGTCATTTTAAACTTTAAAAATTCATAACTTTCAAAATATCTTTCAAACATTCACCAAATTGGTCTTGGAGCCTTTCTGATATTAGAGGAATTTAAGAAAATTAAAATTTCAATTTTCTAAAAAAGTTGATTTTTTAATATTATTTAATATTTTTAATAATTAAAAAATAATAAAAATCACAAAAATAATAAAATTCACCAAAATGTCACATTTTGAATTTTAATCACTTAGGAACAAACCCCATATTTTTCTTAGGTCTATTTAGTGAGATATTAAATTTTAAAGCTCCGGGGTAATTTTAAAATTAAAAAAAATGTATTTTCTAGCATTTTCACTAAAATAATTATAATAAATCATAGAAAAATCAGAAAATTGCAAAATTTGATTCTCTGATTTCCTTGATATTAGAGAGATTTTTGAAAAATATAAAATTCATTTTTCAAAATTTATTTTATTTTTAAATTAATTAATATTCCAAAACTTAAAATAATTATAATAAAAATAATATAATTCAAAAAATCACCAAAATTGGTCCAAGTGGTTCTCTGGTCATTAGGAATGTCCCCTAATTTTGTTAAGGATAGAAACTTTCCCTTGGTCATGTTATTAAATTTTCCTTGGAAATCTTTATTTTCTACCAAAAATAATTATATAAATAAATTAAATACAGGAAAATCACATTTTCTCCTCTCATGTCTTTATTGACATATGAGTGAAGTCACATAAAAATTTCAAGTTCATTTGAGTTCAATTTAGTGAGTTATGAAATTATTAAGCTTAAAGGGTAAAGTGGTAATTAAAATTTTAATCCTTAATTAAAGCTTTAGGTTTAATAAAAAAATAAACAAGTAAAATATTTGATCCTAATCTGATTTGGATGATTGAAATTTAAATAATTAAAGGGTAGAAACCCATTAGGCAATTCAAAATAATTAAACCTTAATTAAATAATTGATTAAATTTGGAAGAATAATAAAATTGGAATTGTTAAAATAGGGATATTATTAGGAAGAGATTTATTCTATAATTTAAAAATCCCTAAATTAATTATCTAATTAATATTCAATTCTTAATTAAAATGATAACTCAAAATCAAAATATTAAAAGACTTAATCATTAAACTAAAATTAAATTATTAAACTCTTTTAAAAATTTAAATTAAAATTAAAAATAAAATTAAATTAAAAATTATATTAAATTAAGTAAATTAAATTGGATTAAATTAAAATTAAAAGTTGAATTAAATTAAAGATTAAATTAAATTAAATTAAATAAACAAATTAAATTAAATTAAATGACTTAAATTAAATTAAATTAAATTAAATAAATAAAATCAAATTAAATTAAGTTAAATTAAATTAAATTAAATTAAATTAAATTAAATTAAATTAAATTAAATTAAATAAATAAAATCAAATAAAATTAAGTTAAATCAAATTAAAAATTAAGTTAAATTAAATTAAATTAAATTAAATCAAATTAAATTAAATTAAATTAAATTAAAATTAAATCAAATCAAACTAAATTAAGTTAAACCAAACTAAATTGAATAGAATTAAAACCCAATTAAATTAAATTAAATTAAATTAAGTTGAATTAAATATAAGATCACCAAAGACATAAAGAATTCAAAATAAATCTAAAATAACTTGAACACTATTCCAAATTTAAACCCATTAATTGAAATAAAACTAAATCACAAACCACTTGAACACCAATTTGCCCTCGAGAGCTTTGGTTATCATAACTCCTAAACAGAACGTTAAATGAAATGCTACTTCACTTATAGGATATTCAAATGTCCTAGTTCACTGAGCAAGATAACAAAACTTGAATTCCTGGACGATTAATTCATTTGTATGATTAAATTCATTTGGACTTAAAACAATCCCATCAATATTGAAAAGATGTTTAAGATTCTTCTTAAGCACTTTCTCAATATGATAGGATGTTTATAAGAACAATAGAATTTAATTGTTCTTTGATGAAGAAAATCGTCTTCAAACCAAAACACAAAGACCTAGACGTCATAGGAAATGACTAGCTATAGGATTAGGAATTTGGTAGAAAAACATAACCCTTCCCTTAGCTTTACCTAGGAACTTGCTTAAATATTCTAATTGTGTTTTAAGTGCAGCTTGGGATGACGGGAAGACCCTCCAGGTACGCTTTTATTTTATTGCAATTTACTTTCTTGCAATTTACATTATTGCAATTTATTTAACCGCATTGCACTTACTTTTCCTGCATGATAAACAATTGTTGCATGAAAACCCACACCTTTAGTATAGTCCCTAAAACTGAAACCAAAACTAAGTTAAAAGTCATTGTAAGATAAAATTCACCGCCACAACATTTCAAAATATAAAACAACTCAAAATTTAATCACAAACGTAACACAAAACTACAATTACAACTAAATTAAAACGTCCCGTTGGATGATCGGGAATACCTCGGATGATGTAACCTACGTGTTGCTAACGGGATTTCCCACGGTCTAAATGAAAGTGTTGAACTCATTCAATTGAGTTTAGCAAATTCATCCGGACTAAGTGAATCCGATAAAATAATGATGCCTGAAGGATGGAACCGTGGGATCTTAACCGGTGTCGTTATAATCAACTTTAAGATTTGTTTTAATTAAAATATTGAAAACACTTGGAAATTAAGATTTTCTCTAAACCAAAACACTTTTCCCATCCCCTGATTTATGACTTCTAAAACTAGAACTCTGCAACAACAAGGAGCTCGGAGCATGGTGGGCAGCACGGTCATCGTCATCAGCAAACCTGAGTCTACTTCAGCAAAACTTTCCTACAATTAAATAACAAAGCCATAGGACTTCGAGGTAGTTTGCCAAGTGCAACATAAATCCTCAACTCTTCGTTAGGCATTTGCATTGCAAATTAAGCCCTAACCGGTCTTAGGATTCCGAGGTAGTCGTCCGATACGACAATAAACCCTCACATCTTTGAGGCTATTTGTATGATTTTGTCATATAGATATAAGCCCTGATTAATTAAAATTGACGAGATTGAAATACTAAATAAACATTAGGACCTTCCTAAATCCAAGACAAACAATAGGATAGTCGAGAAATTACCGAAGTTCACTTCGAATCCGTAATTTCTCCTACCTTTCTTCCTTTGAATTCTCAAAACAAAATGTTCCAAACTTGATCCATTCCCTATCGAAATTCCAAAATTCAATCCTCGAAAACTTAAACTTTGAAATCCTCGAGAGCGAATTATTGATTATTATCGAGAGTTTTCTTAGGTGATTCCCATCACTTAAGATGTAATTAACTATAGTGGCTCGCTCTTATAGGGAATTTTAAAGAACCTGTGTAATATAAACCCCGTTTAATACTTTCATATTAAGCAGTGGAATTTGTCGCTTATAAAATTGGTTCGCGGACCAAACGGATGTCACTAAATCTTCTAGTTTATTTAATCGAGCCCCACCATCGAGCGCAGTGTCTATCCTTAGGGATAGATACACGGTTTGTGGTGCGGTGCTCGTTTATATAAACTATTTGGGATGTAAGATCGGTTTAATCTCATATCTTAAAACCTTCAAATTTAAAATTATTTTCAAAATCAAATACTACTCTTCAAAATTATTTATTTAAACTAAATTAAAAATTTGCCGACAACTTCTGTTAGGCGACCCCCTTTTTCAAAATAAAACACACGACCTAAAAATATGCCGACAGCTAGTATCCATGATTTTGATGCAATATCTATGTTAGCTTCTCATATTGCTGCTTTATCTAAGAAATTAGATAACTATGGAATGAATTATTCTCCTATGATAGTGGAGGAGAATTCATCTGGGCAATTTGTTGATGTTCAACCTGCTTATGAAACTTTAAATGCTATTAATAATAGACCCAATAACCCATATGCAAATTATTATAATCCTGGTTGGAAGAATCATCCTAACTTTAATTGGAATAATAATTCTACTAATCAACAATGGGCAAACAATTCAAACCCAATAGAAAATTCATCTAATCAAGGAAATCCTAATTATAAAACTTCTTATCCATCTGGATTTAATAATAATTCTCAATATAAGGAATAGAAGTTATTTATGGAAGAAGAAATAAAAAATATGGGTCAACAATTACAGAATCAAAGAAATCAATTACAAATTCAAGGAAATCAATTACAAATTCAAGGAACTGCTATTAAAAATATTGAAACTCAACTTGGGCATATAGCTACTGCGGTTAGTAACAGAACTCAAGAAACTTTTCCTAGTAATGTAGAAATTAATCCTAAAGACCAAGGAAAAGAACAGATAAAAGCTATACAGTTGCGAAGTGGATGAGGAATTGGAAATCGAAAAAGAAAAGATTTAGCCAGATAAAATTTTAGAATATCCATTGATACCTATGAAAATTTCTGTAGAAAAACCACCACCACCATTTCCTCAACGACTAAAACAACATAAAAAAGATAAGCAATTTGCTAAATTTCTTGAAATTTTGAAGAAATTAATAGTAAATATTTCGTTTATAGAAGCATTAGAACAAATGCCCAATTATGTAAAATTTATGAAAGATATTTTAAATAAAAAAAAGAAAATTCACAGATAATGAAACTGTTGCACTTAGTGAGGAGTGTAGTGCAATTATTCAGAAAAAACTTCCTGAAAAACTAAAGAATCCTGGTAGTTTCACTATACCTTGTGCTATTGGTGAAAAGTTTTATGGGAAAGCTTTATGTGATTTAGGAGCCAGCATTAATCTTATGCCTCTATCAATTTTTAAAAGACTATAATTGGGAGAAATTTTACCTACTTCAGTAACTCTTCAGTTAGCAGATCGTTCAGTTACTTATCCTAAGGGAGTTAATGAAGATGTGTTAGTAAAAGTGGATAAATCTATCTTCCCGGTAGATATTATTGTTTTAGATATGGAAGTAGATAAAGAAATACCCATAATATTAGGAAGACCCTTTTTAGCTACTGGAAAAGCTATGATTGATGTTCAGAAAGGTGAATTAACTATGAGAGTAAACGATCAAAAAGTAACTTTTAATATTGCTAAATCAATGAAATATTCTGCTTTAGAAAAAGATGATGAATTTTTTCGAAGGGAAATACTTGAACATTTGCAAAATGAGCATTTTAAAGAATATTTTGAAGAAAAATTAGAAAAAGAAAATATAGAATTAATTGAAGAATTAGATAATGAAGAATTAGAATATATACAAGAAAATTTTGAATTGTTGGATAATATAGAAAACATTGAAAAGAATATAGTTTTGTCAATTATTAAACCTCTTGAACTTGAATTAAAAAATTTACCTAACCATTTGAAATATGCTTATTTAGGTAACTCTTCAACTTTACCGGTTATTATATCGGCAGAATTAAATGAATCACAAGAACAAAAACTTTTGGACACATTAAAAAATATAAGAAAACTTTTGGTTGGACTTTAACAGATATTAAAAGAATTAGTCCTTTAATCTGTATGCACAAAATTATTTTAGATAATGAACATAAGCCAAGAGTAGATCCTCAAAGTAGATTAAGCCCAATAATGAAAGATGTAGTCAAGAAAGAAATATTAAAATGGTTAGATAATGGTATTATATATCCTATTTCGGACAGTGCTTGGGTAAGCCCAATTTACTGTGTTCCTAAGAAAGGAGGAGTGACTGTAAAAGCTAATGAAAATAATGATTTAATACCTATAAGACAAGTCACTGGTTGGCGTATATGTATCGACTATAGAAAATTAAATGCAACCACCGGAAAGATCACTTCTCATTACCATTTCTAGACCAAATGTTAGATAGATTAGCTGGACATAAATATTTTTGTTTTTTAGATGGATATACTCGGTTATCATCAAATTCCTATTGCTCCCGAAGATCAAGAGAAAACTACATTCACTAGTCCTTATGGAACTTTTGCTTTTCGCAGATCGCCTTTTGGATTATGTAATGCACCTGCAACATTCCAAAGATGTATGATGTCCATATTCAGTAAATTAATTGATGATGGAATGGAAGTATTTATGGATGATTTCTCTGTATTTGGAACATCATTCGAAGCATGCTTGAATCATCTTGAAAAAGTATTAGAGGTATGCGAGAAATCTAACTTAGTTTTAAATTGGGAGAAATGTCAATTTATAGTTGCAGGAGGAATTGTATTAAGACATAAAATTTCAGAAAATGGCATGAAAGTAGACCTTACAAAAATCCAAGTTATTGCTAAATTACCACCTCCAACTACAGTGAGAGGGGTAAGAATTTTTCTTGGACATTCTGGATTTTACAGACGTTACATAAAAAATTTTTCAAAAATTACTAAACCTCTATGCCAACTTTTAGAAAAGGACAAGAAATTTGAATTCACAACAGAATGCTTAAATGCTTTTAAATTAATAAAAGATAAATTAATCACAGCACCTATAATAGTTTCCCCTGATTGGGAGAAATCATTTGAACTTATATGTGATGCTAGTGATTATGCTATAGGAGCAGTTCTTGGACAAAGATATGATAAATTTTCAAATTTATACACTATGCTAGTAAAACTCTTAATAATGCTGAAACCAATTATACAGTTACAAAAAAAGAGTTATTAGCAATTGTATATGCTTTTGATAAATTCATACCTTATCTAATTGGAACTAAATGTATTGTGCATACTGATCACTCTGCTATTAAATATTTAATGCAAAAGAAAGATTCCAAACCAAGATTAATTAGATGGATATTATTAATGCAAGAATTTGATTTTGAAATCATTAACAAAAAGGGAACTGATAATCAAATTGCAGATCATTTGTCAAGACTAGAATATAATGAATTATCTGACATTGATAATGAAATTACAGACAGTTTTCCTGACGAACAACTTTATAATATAAATAAGTGGAAAATAACTTGGTATGCTGATATAGTTAATTATATTGTAAGTGATATTTTACCACCTATGTTAACTTTGCAACAATAGAAAAAGTTCATTCATGATGCAAAAGAATATTTTTGGGATAAAACATATTTATACAAACAATGTAAGGACCTTATTATCAGGAGATGTGTGCCTTATGAAGAGACTGAACTAATTATTCAAAAATGTCATGATTATGAATTTGGAGGACATTTTGGGCATAAAATTTTACAGGCAGGATTCTATTGGCCTACACTTTTTAGAGATGTTTACAGATATATCAAAACTTCCAATAGATGTCAAAGATTAGGCAATATATCTACAAGAAATGAAATGCCTTTAAATTTTATGTTAGAAGTTGAAATCTTTGATGTTTGGGGATTAGACTTTATGGGACCTTTTTCTCCTTCATTCGGAAACTTATACATATTAGTGGCAGTTTATTATGTTTCTAAATGGATTGAAGCACAAGCTTTACCTCGTTGTGATGCTAAAAGTGTTTCAAAATTTTTAATGAAAAATATTTTCTCCAGATATGGAATGCCTAGAGTAATTATCACTGATGGAGGATCTCATTTTAGGAATAAATATATTCAGAGATTGGCAGAAAAATTTAATATTATTCATAGAATTTCAACTGCTTATCATCCTCAAACCAGTGGTTCAGCTGAAGTTTCTAATCGAGAGATTAAACGAATATTGGAAAAGATTGTAAACCCTAATAGATTAGATTGGTCTATAAGATTAGATACCGCATTATGGGCTTACAGGACTGCTTATAAAACTCTGATTGGAATGACTCCTTACAGACTAATTTTTGGAAAAACGTACCACTTACCAGTTGAATTAGAACATAAAGCGTATTGGGCGATTAAAGAATTTAATTATAATTTGAAAGACGCTGGTGAGAAGAGATTATTGCAGATGAATGAATTGGATGAATTGAGAAATGAATCTTATAATAATGATAGAATTTATAAAGAGAAAATGAAATTATGGCATGATCGGAAGATTAACCAGAAAAGTTTCGAACCAGGACAAGAAGTTTTGTTATATAACACAAGGTTAAAATTATTTCCTGGAAAATAAAAATCTCGATGGTTAGGACCTTTCATTGTGACTCAAGTATATACATATGGAGTTATTGAAATTAAAGATCCAGAGAATGGGAATAGATTTAAAGTAAATGGACACGGATTAAAACCATATTATGAGGGTAAGAGACCAAATTATAAAGAGGTTTTAATGCTCAGTCAACCTAATTAACACCTTAAATAGGTCGAGCTGACGACGTTAAACCAAGCGCTTTATGGGAGGCAACCCATAGTTATCTTTATTTTTTATGTGTTTGCTTGCTTTTGATAATTTTTTTTTATGTAACTTCTTTTACTCGTATAATAACCCATAGTCATAACAAATAGAGACCTTGCAAAAAAATTAGAAAACATTCGAACCAGAGCAAAACAAGACAAATTTTGCCTTGGTTGATTACCCGATAAGAATTGGTTTGAGTAGTTATAGAGTCCCACCGACAGTGAGATCGTTGCCCGCCAACGGCGAGATGTTAAAAAATGTGATAATGGGGTAGTTTGACAATTTTTAGCGGTTTTTAAAGGTATATCTCCTTTAAAACTCCTATAATCCGAATTCTAAAGTGCTCTATCTTCCAAAAATGAAAACCCATTCCACTTAAACTGAAAATTATGGCGTCTAATAGTCCTGAAATACTAAGATCTCGAGTCTACAATAGAAGAAAATTCATCAGTTGTGAGGCTCAGCGAATCTTCAACAAGGTAATGATGAAAAAGCAATTAATCAAAGAGCGAGGATTCATAAATAGAGGTTTGGAGAATTCTACGATATCGATTGAAGAAATGATTATTCGACGACGTTGGGAAGTATTATGCTACACCACCTCTGCAGTAGTCGTTCCAGTGGTCAAAGAATTCTACGCTAACTTACATGGAATCAACCAGGGAGTCATCTATGTGCGAGGAAGGTGGGTAACCTTTACTCCTTCTAGGATTAACGAGTTATTTTAAATCAAAAATACTCCCGTCTGTCATTATTCTAATTTTGTCCCAACGAGGAATAATATGAATGAAATTTATCGATACTTGACTGATGAGCCAGAAGATTGGGAAATGAGAAAACACGGGTATGTAAACTTTTCTCCATCACTTCTAAATCCCGTTTGTAAGCACTGGCACTTCTTCATTTCTTCAAAGTTGCTACCAACTATGCGAATTAGTAAAGTTACTCCTGAAGGTGCTATTCTGAATTATCGCATTCAAATGGGGCCGCCTATTGATGTTAGTTTGATAATTGTGAAGTCTACTTTAGGTCCGATTGTTAATCAAACAATTCATGGGCTTGGACATCCTTCTACAATCTTCGCACTATGCAATCAATTCCAAGTTTCATATGAAGCCCGGGAAAAGGTATTCCGCCCCGGAAACCTTTAGATCCTACTAATATGTTTCCTACATTGGATAATGATAGCAATACTCGAAGAAGTTGAGGAGAGATCATCACGAAGTATTTCAACCCCGAGGCCCCGGACTAATAAAGCCGACATGATATTATGGAGACTCTCGGGAGTAGATAGAAAGTTGGAGAATGTGATGACATCAATCAATAACCTCTCGGATCTATTTGATCATATTGATTGGAGGATAAAGGAACAATTTGATCACTCTGGACACCTGGAAGCGAGTTTTATACGCCTTATGAGGAAGAAAGGTTGGATTGAAGAAGATTCTACTGAAGAATTTCCTTTCAGGCCATTCTACAATCTCTTTGTTCATTCACAATCCATGGGTGACATTAGAGAGGAGTTTAGTATTGATACTGACGTGTAAAGGATGTTCACTGTTATGTGTTATGTTTGTTTGTTTTGAATTTGCGTTTATGTGTGTTTATTTGTTTTTAGATATTTTGATCTCTTTATAGAGGAGATATTGCACTATGTGTTTGTTTTGTTTCAGCGTTTTGTGTGTTGTGGTTTGGATTGCGACGCTGAATTATTGTAGGTTGAGAAAATACCTTATTAGGTTGAATATTATAATACTTGGATTTTATATATATAAAAATGTGTGTTGTTTGTGTTGAGTAAGTTTATTTGAGTTAATTAACATCTAATTATAGTCAAAATATGCTTAAAAAGACTAATCGGACGTTAACGAGGCTTGAAATTAAGTAAAAAATTTTGAAAGAAAATTTTTGAACTAATCCGCCGATGGCGCCCTCGATGCCGCCGACCGCACTTATTTACAGAAACTTTTGTGAATTAATTGAACTAGGCCGCCGACGGCGAGATTTTGCCCGCCTACGATGAGGATCTGAAAAAATTTATATTTTGACCAGTCAACCGCACTATTCATCATCCCCAACCTCCCTAAACTTCGAAAAACCGACCTAGAGCTTGCTAGATCTTAGATTTAGAGCGATTTCAACACTTTTTGACGCTGGATCTTAATTTCCCTTGGTAAGAGCTTCACTCCTATGCAAAAATTTTTTATTTTCACCGTGAATTTCTTCCACATTGAGGATTTTTGGGAAAATTTGAAAATGTGAAGAAGATCTATGGAAGAAATTCATGGAATGAGTTTTAGATTACTCTACGTCGTATTAGGAAGCCATTAAAGTGTTATTTTCAAATTTCGTTAAGATTTTCGCAATTGTGTTATATTGAAAAATGGCTCCACATCAGAAAAGATGCCTCGAATTTGACGAAACTCGGTTCATTAGTGCAAAAGCGCAGTCTAGATATAACTCTATCATAAAGGCAAAGACTTGTATTCAGGACCGAGTATTTGAGAATCCGGGAGGAGGAATAGAAAAGATAATTCAAGAGAAACACTGGGAGAATTTCTGTTACCAGACGAACAAAGCTGCAGTGGAGGTAGTCAAAGAATTTTATGCAAATCTAACGCAGGATGAAGATGCACTGGTTAAGGTTAGAGGATTTTTTGTGGAATTCAGCGCTGCAAGAATAAATGCTTATTACGAAGTGCAAGACCCCTATATCAATGAGTATGATACATTTGGCACTATGGAAGGCCCGCTCGAAGAGGTGATCAACTTTCTCACTGACGGGAAAGGAATTTGGAAAATGAAGCAGCAAGAACGGGTAAACTTCCCTCTTTCTATGATGAATGCAAAATCTAAGGCTTGGCACTATTTTATCTGCTCTACTTTATTACCTACATACCATCATAGTGAAGTCTCTAGGGATAGAGCTGTTCTGACTTTCTCTATTCACAACAATAGAAGTATCAATGTAGGTAATATCATTTATAGAAATATAGTAGCCATAGCCAGAAGTGAATCAGGAGGAGGATTAGGACATCCTGGGTTAATTTATGCTCTCTGCCAATTATCTAGGGTAGAAGCAAGAGATGATGAAGAATGGGTTCACACTATGAATACAAAATTAAATATTAAGACTTATGAATCTCATGAGGGATGGACATCAGGAACCAGGAGTGCTGCCCCTTCCACTAGTAGAGATATACCCTCTACCAGTTATGATCCTCCCGCTTCAATGTCACCTACCCTCAATGATCTGATGAATGAACTTACTTTACAGAGAAGGAGGTTTGAAGAAATATTTGATCGTACTGATCAAAGGATTAGAGGTTTGGAACAGAGACATGATTATGATAGCGAGTATCTGCAGAGGCACTCTAATTTTGATGCTGAAAGCCGTTACATAAGCGGGGAGCTTGAAGTGATATTTCCTGAGTACCCTCGATATACCCGTTATCAGCCTAATCCACCACCACCAAAACAGGGAGATGAAGATGTAGTTTGGGATTTTGACATTTGATTAGATTTTGTGTTGTGATGTTTTATATGGATGTTTGTGTTATGTTAGTTGTTTTGATTTAGTATTGTGGTTTTATTATGCTTGTTTACTGTTGTGTATTTTGATGTGGATGTTGGTTACTATGGTTAGAATTGTGAGAGATTTCTTTATTCTTCAAGTCGATAAATGTAACTCGTGATTAATAGAAACTCGTGGTTATTGTGTAATGTTTAATCTTATGTTTAGTATAAAAGTAATAGTATTAGTATTGTATGTGTATCTCGAAAATTTCTTTACCCAAGCATATTCTCTAATAATAGATATGCCTAGAGAAATTTAGCAGATACGGAGTAAAATGAAGAGAAAAGGCGAAGATCCCGCAAAAATTTTAAAGGAACACTGGAAGTACTAAGGTATGGGATAAGTTAAAATATTTTTCTTTCACCCTACATGAATAGATAGAAAAATTTAAGTTTGGGGGAGGGAAGAAAAACTAACTTAACTATTGCATATTCTCAATTAAATATTTTTCAAAAACTTATTATAAAAATGATTTCATGTAGAGAGTTTAATTCAATTAACTAGAATTCATTTATTTAAGTGCTATAGGAAGTTTTAAGAAATATTTTTAGCGATTAATTTATTTAATAGATTAAGATATTTAGTTTAAGAGAATAAGATTATAGATAACTATTTATAGTAAAGAAAACTATATTTTTTAGATATTAAAAATCTTAGGAATTCAGTTGAGAAAGAAAAAAAGTGGAACTCAATGACGTGAAAACTATGAGGTATATATAGAGCAAAGAAATGTTTTAGAAATTTCAAATTTAAAGCGAGAAAAGTGAAGTTCAAATCATTAACAGACTATCCGGATATGATAATCCTCACTTAAGAAAAAAAAGAAAAAAAGAAAAAGGATTGAAAAGCAATCCTCGAAAAGAAAGAAAAATATTTAGGATTGAAAATCAATCCAAAAGAAAAGAAAAAGTAAGTGAGGAGAAGCTTGAGGATATGTCTTATCAAAAATTGGCTTCACTTGGATCGATCTAAAGGGTAAAATTTGATTACATTTCTGAACTTATATATATGTGAATCAGTCTTTTGCTAATTGTATTTTCATGAATTTCCTATCATCTAAATATTCTGAGTAATTTAATATTGTAAAATATAGTAATTCTTGAAATAAATAGAAGACTAGAAGTCTTACACTTGATAAATAGATTGTCTTAAGTCTATCAAATTAAGTTAATCACTTGAAAAACTTTCTGACAAACTTTACTATAATCCTTATTTAAATATATTCATAATTTTTTTTTGAATTAAAATTTTACTACATGAAACCATTACTTTTATGTAGTACAAGGATTACTTGAGGACAAGTAATAGTTAAGTTTGGGGGATTTTTATCAAAGAAAAATATAATGAAAATTTAGTATTGATTTTGCATTAAAATGACTGATATTTCACTTTAAAGGAAGGTATTTCCTATGTTTTGTCGCAGGAATGAAAAATTATTGAAGAAATGCAAAAAGGAACGAATTTGGAGCAAAAAGGGAAAAAAGGGAAGAAATTTGAATTATCCCACCGACGGCGAGGAATAGCCCGCTGACAGTGAGATTTTCCAGAGAATTTAGCAAATATTATATAGAAGCCCGCTGACGGCGAGATCGAGCCTGCCGACGGCGAGACAGTTAAGAATGCCCTGCTTCTAGAAGCCCACCGACGGCGAGATCGAGCCTGCCGACGGAGAGACAGTTAATTCTTTACAGATTCATCGAATCAGGATGCATTTTGAAGAGGAGCCGAGGCAACCTTTGGAGAACTTCCTACATCTATAAATAGAGACGAAAAAGGGAGAGAATGGAGTAGAAGAGATTCCACTAGAAGTCATTAGAGTCTATTGAGTGTTATAGTAGAGTTTTATAGTGAGTTTAGAGTTTTTAAGTATAAAAATTGAGTGTGAATTGTACGAAAAGGAAGAGACAAAGGAACTTCAAGGAGTCTGCTGAGGGAGAAACTCGAGATAAGTTGTGTTTTTGTATTATTTTATATTTGAAATTCAAGTGTTATTGTGTTCTTCCCATGCATTCTTAGTAGTTCAATTTTCTTTCTCCTTGTTATGAAATTATGTGAAATGGAAAATTAAAATTAATGTGCCTATAAAATTAAATAAATTGTGATAATATTTAACTTAGATCTTAATTTACTATCAATTTGGCCAATTGAAATGTTAAAATCTGTTGTTTGCAAGTAAAAGTAAAGATTACATCTGAGATTTGGGGAGGTCAAAGTCCTTGAAAGGAGGGTGTAAATAAACAGAGAAATATTATTTATCGGGCGTAGAATTGGAGATTTTAGAGTGACAGGCTAAAATCCTCAATTTGGTCCTATCATTTGGGTGTTGAAGTGTAGATGTTAGCCCTCAAGTAAGGGGAACGTGGGAGCTCCAAAGTGACAGCCGGTATCCTCCCAGCCAAGCCGCAGTTTCAGTAAACAAACATAGGATTAGTCAATGTTCTTTATGCCTGGACCAAAGGGTAAAGAATAGGTATGCTCCTATTTGGCACAATACAATTAAATTAATTTAATTTATCCATTTACTTAATTCTCTTAACAAGGGGAAATATACTTTCTTATATTATATTTTCATAATCAATAGTAGTAGTAGTTGATAAATTTTAGTAAAATTTCATTTAATTGACGTATATTCGATAGAAATTAGTTGGTTCGTAATCTCAACTTCCCTGTGGGATCGATAACCAGGACTCCACTAGAGCACTGTATTACTTGCACGATACGTATACTTGCATTGATAAAGGGTAGCTTAAATTATAATTATTTGCGCATATATTGAAAACTTAATTGCACCTACACTAAAACTTCTTATTAAGCTAACCACTGTCATTTAACTTGGGTTGAACCTAAGTTAAGGTTATGTTGAATCTAAAGTTCAAGTTTGACTTAGGTTTAACTTGGGTTGACCCTAAGTATAGGTTAAGGTTAGGTTCATGTATGTTGAACCTAAGGTTTGAGTTTGACTTAGGTTTAACTTGGGTTGAACCAAAGTATAAGTTTTGACTTAATTCTAATATAGGTTAGACTTAAGTTAGGTTTTTGTTAAACTTAGGTTCATGTCAGGTTAAACGTAAGTATGATTTGACTTAAGTCTAATATGGGTTAGACTTAAGTTAGGTTTGTGTTAAACTTAGGTTCATGTCAGGTTTAACCTAAGTATGGTTTGACTTAAGTCTAATATGAGTTAGACTTAAGTTAGGTTTGTGTTAAACTTAAGTCTAATTTAGTTAAGACTTAATGGTTTAATTAGGTCTAAGGGGTTAGACTTAATTAGGGTTTAGGTTTGATTAAGTCTAATTTAGTTAAGACTTAATGGTTTAATTAGGTCAAATGGGTTAGACCTAATTAAGGTGTAGAGGTTACTTAATCTTAATGTAAGTAAGATTTAAGTTTATTAATTATGTTTAATAGGGGTTAAACCTAGTAAGGGTTAAGGTTACTTAAACCTAATGTAAGTAAGGTTTAAGTTTATTAACTAGGTTTAATGTGGGTTAAACCTAATTAGGATTTAAGGGTTACTTAAACCTAATGTTAGAAAGGTTTAAGTTGATTAACTAGGTTTATTGTGGGTTAAACCTAATTATGATTTAAGGGTTACTTAAACCTAATGTAAGTAAGGTTTAAGTTAATTAACTAGGTTTAATGTGGGTTAAACCTAATTAGGATTTAAGGGTTACTTAAACCGAATTTAAGTAAGGTTTAAGTTGATTAACTAGATTTATTGTGGGTTAAACCTAATTAGGGTTTAAGGGTTACTTAAACCTAATGTAAGTAAGGTTTAAGTTGATTAACTAGGTTTAATGTGGGTTAAAGCTAATTAGGATTTAAGGGTTACTTAAACCTAATGTAAGTAAGGTTTAAGTTGATTAACTAGGTTTATTGTGGGTTAAACCTAAGTAGGGTTTATGGGTTACTTAAACCTAATGTAAGTAAGGTTTAAGTTGATTAACTAGGTTTAATGTGGATTAAACCTAATTAGGATTTAAGGGTTACTTAAACCTAATGTAAGTAAGGTTTAAGTTGATTAACTAGGTTTATTGTGGGTTAAACCTAATTAGGGTTTATGGGTTACTTAAACCTAATGTAAGTAAGGTTTAAGTTGATTAACTAGGTTTAATGTGGGTTAAACCTAATTAGGATTTAAGGGTTACTTAAACCTAATGTAAGTAAGGTTTAAGTTGATTAACTAGGTTTAATGTGGATTAAACCTAATTAGGGTTTGTTTATTATTAAACCTAATGTCTTTAAGGTTTAATTATAATTAATTAAGTTTAAGGATGGTTTTAAACCTAATTAATGTTTGTTTATTAAACCTAATGTCTTTTAAGGTTTAATTATGATTTATTAAGTTTAAGGATGTTTTAATCCTAATTAATATTTGTTTATTAGACTTAACAATATTTTAGACTTAATTTTCTTTGTCTTAAGTCTAATATGATTAAAGTCTAAGTGTATAACTTAGTCTAAGATGATTAGACCTAATTAAGTTTTAAAAGATTCTTTATAGGGTTAATTAAATATAAATTTATATTTATTCTCCCTTAGAATTTTAAAATGTCATTTAAATTTTCAACTGATTCAAAATTTGTTATTTAGGGTTTAACCTTTATTCCCTGAGTTTTTAAAAAACTTTCAATTCAATCTTTGTTTATTTTCTTAATTTCTGATTTTTAGAATTATTATTAAAAATAATTACTAAACCTCATGAAAATTAAAAAATGTCACATTAAAAAATTTTTCTGTCTCGGGAAAATTAGAGATTGTTCCTAAAGACTTAAAAATTAATCCCTCAAAATTTCATTATTTTCTAAGTTATAAATAATTTTTAGTAATTAAAATACTCCAGAGAGTATTTAATTAATTAAAAATTATATATTGAGAATAAATTTATGATATTAGTTTCATAATTTTATTCTCTTCAAGAAGCTTTCCAGAGGTATTTTTATTTTATTTTTAGCAGCACTCGATCAAAAACTATGAATTTTTTAAGAGGTTAAGGATCTTTTAAATTAATCCAGTCCAGAAAAATCCATAGTGCGACATGTGTCCTCATACTGTCGAAGGGCTGGAAGATCAAGTAAACGGTGCAGAACAGCGGACACGAAAGACTTAAATCAGCGCCGTTCGTTCCAAAACATGGGAACGGACGGCGGAGATAAATCTCTCATAAATTCAAAAAAAATCGAACCGTCCAATTTCAAAACTCAATATCTCACTCATTTATCAACGAAATTGAGTTAACTTTTTTTTAACATGGTTGTCTCAATGAGAAGCACCCATTCATACGGAGATTCATGGGTTTTGAGAGGGTAAATGGTACAGATTTTGTAATATATATTAAAGAAAATAATTTTAATAATTGCTTCCATACGTTTGCCATAATGAATTTGAGCTCGATTGGACTTGTTGGTCAGCCTCTAGTGATCCTAGGGAAGCTTTTCCACGCTTCAATTTGAACTCGAATCGGGGCTATATAGGTAGAAGACCAAAGGTGGCTGATTTGTAATTTTGGTTCGATTTGACCAAATTGGCTCCATAAGGTGGCTAATTGGGTCAAGTCTTGGCTGAGGCTTATTGTCTAGGCTCTAAGGAAGATTTTTGGTCTTGGGAGCAAGAGAGTTTGGGCAGCCTATCAACCTCTAGGAATTTTTTTCTCTCCATCTCTTCTCTTTGGTTTGGGCTCTATTTATAACCATGGGGAGGCTTGGATGAGCTCAATTTTGTTTGGGTTCATCTGGGGAGGTTGTTATCTTCCTCATGATGGTTTTAGGATAGAATTTTGGCTGCGAAAATGATGAATTTGAATATTCCAAGCTTAGCCATCATTAGGACTTAACCATGTTGAAGGCTTGATTCAAGCCTTGTCTTTCTTTGATTCGTTCTTGTATGAGGTGGATAAAATCAGTGAAGGCCTACTGAATTTACCTTCCTAACATAAATTTATTAATTCATTTAATAGGCATGAAGAGGGAATGCCACCTAAGCCTCATTTCTTTATCCTTGTCATAGTTTGGCAATGATGGCTTTTACCATGGTGGAGGGTATGAGCAAGGCAAGTTTTCTTTAATTGGGTGAAGGTCGAGGTGAGCAATGACTCATCTAAATCTTCTCCCATGATTAACATGGTTGATTGCCACCTTTAAAGCTTACTTGTCATGGCTTCGTGATGAACTTTGATGTTGGTTAACCATGGTATATGGAAGAATTTAAGTGATGTATACTCCTCATTGGATGGTCCATGAGGCATGGTATATCATCCTTAAAGTGGCCGGCCATCTCATCTCATGCAAGGGAATGAGTCATGGCTTTGAAATAGAAGGAAGATGTCATTTCATTTTTGTGTAATGATGACCTTTAACCTAAGGTTAACCATGGTTTATTTTAAATTTTTCATGTGTTTATAAATGTCATGATGAGTCTGATAGGTCATAGGTAACCTATTAATAACCCTCAATAATTTAATTTTAATTTTAAAATTAATTATGGGAATTTCTTAGTCACATATGATGTCAAATGTCAAAATGTCATTTTATGTCTTTTTTTATTTAATTTCCATTTTAATTAATTATGTCATTAATTAAAATTATTAGAAATTATTTCATTAATCAATTTATTAATTAAAAATAATTTTAAATTAATTATTTGATTAATTTTCATGTCATTTTTATTTAAAGTTGGATTTTGTCTCATTTCATGTCTTTTTAATTTAATTGGCATTTTAATTAGTTATTTAATTAAAATATGGAAATTAAATTATTTGTCCATTAATTAATCAAAAATAATTTTGGAATTAATTATTTGATTAATTCCATTATGTGCATTTTATCATTTTTATGACTTTTAATTTAATTTTTCATTTTAATTAATTATGTCATTAATTAAATTTTTTAAAAAAAATTTAAATCGTTAGTCAATAAATTAATGAAAATAATTTTGAAATTAATTATATGATTAATTTTGTCATTTTTATTTCATTTTGGTGTATTTTGTCATTTTATGACTTTTAATTTAATTTTCATTTTAATTAATTATGTCATTAATTAAAATATTAAAAATTAAATTATTAGTCAATTTAATTAATCAAAATAATTTTGAAATTAATTATTTGATTAATTTTGTCATTTTGGAGTCTTAAACAGGTCATTGGGTCAATAATTGGTCATTTGGTTAAAAATTGACCAGTTTGACCAAAATTAATTTTTTTGGTCAAGGGTTGATCTATTGGGTTAGTAGGTTTGGTCATTGGGTCAGAATTGACCATTTTGACCAAAGTTGACTTTTTAGGTCAGAAGGTTGACCTATTAGGTCAACAGGGTTGATCATTGGGTCTAGATTAACCATTTTGACCAAAGTTGACTTTTTAAGTCAAAAGATTGACCTATGGGGTCAACAGGGGTTGGTCATTGGGTCAGGATTGATCATTTTGACCAAAGTTAACTTTTTAGATCAAAAGGTTGACCTATGGGGTCAATAGGGTTGGTCATTGTGTCAGGATTGACCATTTTGACTAAGGTTGACTTTTTAAGTCAAAAGGTTGACTTATTGGATCAACAGGGTTGGTCATTGGGTCAGGATTGACCATTTTGACCAAAGTTAACTTTTTAGGTCAATGGTTGAACTTATCATAAAAATGAGGTCAACAAAAGGGCTCCCAATATGTGTGGAATACTGCATTAAGTATGCTGCACATATTGTCGTTGACCGAAATGGTCTGAAGAAAAATCTTATAAAAATTAGGAAAGGAGTGGGTGTCATACCATTCCTAAGGAATGTCACATGGATCATATGTCGGTTCTGAGAAGGAACATCCTTTTCATGTCTGGAAAGGTCTTATATCTAATAATTAGAGAGAGAAAATGGATGTCATTTTCCATTTCTCGAAATGTCGATGTCGATATTTAGTTAGAGGAAAGCTATGATTTCTGTGTCAGGAATTGACTTACATCCAATAACTTGAGAGAGAAAATGGATGTCATATTCCA
The DNA here is from genome assembly GCA_022702705.1 of Papilionanthe hookeriana x Papilionanthe teres. Taxonomy (NCBI): domain Eukaryota; kingdom Viridiplantae; phylum Streptophyta; class Magnoliopsida; order Asparagales; family Orchidaceae; genus Papilionanthe; species Papilionanthe hookeriana x Papilionanthe teres. The sequence continues at coordinate 144,269,988 of CM040421.1, forward strand.
TTTCTCGAAATGTCAATGTCGATATTTAGTTAGAGGAAAGCCATGATTTCTGTGTCAAGAAAGGACTTACATCCAATAACCGGAGAGAGAAAATAGATGTCATATTCCATTTCTCGAAATGTCAATGTCGATATTTAGTTAGAGGAAAGCCATGATTTCCATCTCAGGAAAGGACTTACATCCAATAACTGGAGAGAGAAAATGGATGTCATATTCCATTTCTCGAAATGTCAATGTTGATATCTATTTAGAGGAAGCCATGATTTCCGTGTCACGAAAGGACTTACATCCAATAACTGGAGAGAGAAAATGGATGTCATATTCCATTTCTCAAAATCTAAATGTCGATATTTATTTAGAGGAAAGCCATGATTTTCGTGTCAGGAAAAGACTTACATTCAATAACTGGAGAGAGAAAATGGATGTCATATTCCATTTCTCGAAATGTCAATGTTGATATTTAGTTAGAGGAAAGCCATGATTTCCGTGTCAGGAAAGGACATACATCCAATAACTGGAGAGAGAAAATGGATGTCATATTCCATTTCTCGAAATGTCAATGTTGATATCTATTTAGAGGAAGCCATGATTTCTGTGTCACGAAAGGACTTACATCCAATAACTGGAGAGAGAAAATGGATGTCATATTCCATTTCTCGAAATCTCAATGTCGATATTTATTTAGAGGAAAGCCATGATTTTCGTGTCAGGAAAAGACTTACATCCAATAACTGGAGAGAGAAAATGGATGTCATATTCCATTTCTCGAAATGTCAATGTCGATATTTAGTTAGAGGAAGGCCATGATTTCCGTGTCAGGAAAGGACTTACACCCCATAACTGGAGAGAGAAAATGGATGTCTTTTTCCATTTCTCAAAATGTGAAGGTTTAGTTAGAGGAATGCCATGATTTCCTGACAGTCTTACATCCAATAACCGAGAGAGAAAATGGATGTCATATTCCATTTCTCAAAAAGTCGATGTTGTGTTAAAAGAATGTCATTTCTGTGTCAGGAAAGGACTTACATCTGATAACAAAGGAGAGGATGAGTGCCAAACGTTGATATGTCAAATTTTGCAATGTTGATATGTCAGACGTCGATAACAATTATTGATATATCAAAGGTCAAAATGTTGATGTGTCAAATGTTGATAACGATTGTTGATATGTTGAAATGTCAATATGTCAAATGTCGAAAGATCGATATCTCAAATGTCGAAAACAAATGTTGATATCTCAAATGTCGATAATAATTGTCAAAGGTTAAAATGTCGATGTGTCAAATGTTTATGATTGTTGATATGTTGAAATGTTGATATGTTAAATGTTGAAAGATTGATATCTCAACTATCGATAAAAATTGTCGATATGTCAAATGTCGAAAAGTCGATATCTCAAATGTCGAAATGTTGGTACGTCAAATGTCAGGATGTTGATATGTCAAATTTCAAAATATTGATATGACAAATGTCAGAATGTCTGTCAAATGTGGTGATGTTAAATTATGCGAATGTCATGATTTCCATGGCAGGAAAGGACTTTCATTTGAAAGTTAAAAAGAGAAAATGGATGTCGTATTCCATTTCTTAGAGATGTCAAATGTCAATGTTGAGTTATAAGAATGCCATAACTTTCGTGTCAGGAATTTACTTACATCCGATAACTGGAGAGAGAAAATGGATGTCATATTTCATTTCTCGGAAATGTCAAATATTGGTGTCAAGTTAGAGGAATTTCATATTCCGTGTTAGGAAAGGAATTATATCCAATAACTAAAGAGAGAGTATATATCGTACTATCTCTTCAAATGTCAAATGTCGATCTTGAGAAGGAATGCTATGCGACTTACAACGTAGCTAATGTAATGCCATATTTCCGTGTCAGGAAGGGACTTATATCCATTAACTATAAAGAGAGTGGCAAACTTAGAACGAAAAGTGTATCCGTTGGGGAATTGATTTATAGGTCGAAAGAAGTTATTCATCACAAGTTTTATTTTATGTCATTTTTAATTCAAAGTGCTTATTTTGGCATTTTTGGAACTGTCGATGTACTGTAGACAATTGAGGGAAGAAAGTAAATGACATATTCAACTTTCTCAGAAAAGTGTCAATGTCAAAATGTCGATTTTGGAATAGGAATGCGTATGAGACTTATATCCTATCCAAAGAAAAATTGCTAAAGGAAAACCAATGTCTGATGGTCTTATATCCAATAGTGAAAAAGTGAGTAGAGGCTATGTTCCATTTAAGGAGGTCTTACACTATATCATAGAAATGTCAATGTCAAAATGTCAATTTTGGAATAGGAATGCGTATGAGACTTATATCCTATCCAAAGAAAGATTGCTAAAGGAAAGCTAATGTCATGATGGTCTTATATCCAATAGTAAAAAATAGGGTAGATGACATCTTCCATTTAAGGAGGTCTTACACTATCTCTTAGAAATGTCAATGTCGATATGTCAGTTTTGGAATAGGAATGCATATATGACTTGTATCCTATCCAAAGAAAAGTTGCTAAAGGAAAACCAATGTCTGATGGTCTTATATCCAATAGCGAAAAAGTGAGTAGAGGTCATGTTCCATTTAAGGAGGTCTTACACTATATCATAGAAATGTCAATGTCGATATGTCAGTTTTGGAATAGGAATGCATACAAGACTTATATCCTATCCAAAGAAATATTGCTAAAGGAAAGCCGGTGTCATGATGGTCTTATATCCCATAGCGAGAAAGAGAGTAAATGCCATCTTCCATTTTAGGAGGTCTTACACTATCTCTTAGAAATATCAATGTCGATATGTCGGTTTTGGAATAGGAATGCATATAAGACTTATATCCTATCCAAAGAAAGATTTCTAAAGGAAAGCCAATGTCATGATGGTATTATATCCAATAGCGAGAGAGTATATGCCATCTTCCATTTAAGGAGGCCTTACACTATCTCTTAGAAATATCAATGTCGATATGTCGGTTTTGGAATAGGAATGCATATAAGACTTTTATCCTATCCAAAGAAAGATTGCTATAGGAAAGCCAATGTCATGATGGTCTTATATCCAATAGTGAGAGAATAGATGCCATCTTCCATTTAAGGAGGTCTTAAACTATCTCTTAGAAATGGCAATGTTGTTTTCTTTTTGTCTTGGTTGTTTGTTTCCCAGTTAACATAACAAGTCATTTATTTTTTTTTATGTCGCATCTTTTTCAAATACTACCCATTGATTGGGTGTATTATATTTTTCTTGGTAGTCTCTCAACTGATAGGATTTCCTTAAATGTGTCTTCTTAACAAGCATATGGGCCCTCCCATGAGGATAGGTGTTTGAAGTACTAAATCCAAATCCCTGATCTGAGTGTCCTAGGGTAAACCAATTTATCATGGGCCCGTACAATGCTTTCCAATCTTTCAAACTTCCAAGTTCTCCGAGCTGTAATTTCATATTTTATTTTGTTATTTCGTCTACTGATGTCATTTATAGGTAATATCATTGCACTTCAAGTGGAAGCACAACTTAGGGCCCATGATGTCGGTCATGAGGCTTCCATTAATCACCAATTCTATAAAGATTATTCAGATTGTCTTTTAAAAATCACTTTGACATTTCCAAATTGGGATTGGGGTTGGATCTTTGGAAAATTATGACTTCAGAGTATAATTTCCATTAATCTCCAATAACAAAGCCATTTACCTTAATTCTTTCTTTCTGGGTCTTAGGAATTTTTCAAAATTTTGATTATGTGATCAAAATATCTTTTATCTTCTAAAGATATCTCTGAGCCAATTAAAAATCAACCAAAAGACGACATCACTTAATTCTTTCCTGAATATAATATCGAAAGAATTTTCTTAAGACTGTTTTTCAAGATTTATCAATTAGGGGAGAATTTGGACACCAATTTTTGATTTTATGCTCACCTCAAGCTTTTTCTCAGAAAATTACTATATCTGGTGGAACATGTTAAAGATTTTGAATGTTTGAATTGAGACACCAATTTTTGATTTTGTGCCCAACTCAAGCTTCTTCTTAGAAACATCTCTCCTTTTTTTTTGGTCGGGCACATTTTAATGATTTTGAATGCCTAAACTCAAACACTAATTTTTGATTTGGTACTCACCTCAAGCTTCTTCTTAGAGAATTACTATATATGGTGGAGCATATTATAATGATTTTGAATGTCCAAACTCCCCTAATTCATAATTTTTAAATATTTCTTAAGACGAATTCTAGAATATTATAACTCATTCAGAAGTCAGGACCCAATCACATGGCAGAAGATTAAGAAGCTCATGACATCTTTAGTCAATCACTTTTATTTTGATTACAATATTTTATTTTTCATTTAGGACCTAGTCCAAAGATTTAAGATAAAGGGCCCAGTTATTAGGGCATTAATTTCATTTTCCCCTTAAAATCATAATTTTCTTGTCAAAGTGTCAGAATTTTTGTCTTGGATTCTTCCTTTCTAAATTGTCTTTCTGTCAATAGGTGGATGAGAAGAATATTTCCAAAGATATTAAATCCAAAGATTTTAAATTTCATCCCTCCTCGGAGATCAATTTTGATTTTCTCCACAGAGGACATGTTAGTTGACTAGTCCTATAACTAAACTCAACATTCAACACATATCTGATTTTCATTCTAATTTATTTCTTTCTTTTTGTCAAGTTATCATAATGAGAAAGAGAAATCCTTGATGGAATTCATCCAAAAACGATCGTCTTCCAAAATTTGATTAATGATTTTGATATTAAACTCTTTGGTCGATTGAGAAATCAGAACCTTGAAGGCAGGGAAAAAGATCAACTTCAGGGAATCCATATGAGTGGTTCAGAGGCTACAAAAGCATAACCACAAAGAATAGGTTCATAAGCCATAAAGGCATATCCTAGGGGACTGGTTCAGAAGCTGTAAAATGCATAACCACAAAGCCAGATAAACTGAACATGTTTGGCTGAGAAAGTATTTGCCTGAACTTATTCAAAACGGCAATATCGATCTGTCTGACAACAGAATCGATGAAAACTCCGTACCTGACCATATTCGAAACAGTATGTGAGGACTTATAATGTAAACTGGGTGGGAAGGGAGGGAACACATTCCATTTTTGTATGTATTTTATGTCATTTTGATCTGTCGATTATGGAAATGCAAGATTCTAGGATTTATTCGTCATGAACAAATCTTTGAATCGAAGAGGTATTAGTTTTATTTTACTCGAGATTGAGTAAGATAAAGAACAAAAGAAAGGATTATTTAGCCTTTCAAAAGACAAATTATCTGGTCATGAGGACAAATTGATTAACCAAAGATGGGGAGAGACAATTTCCCCAGTGGAGTAACCACTCTTTGATGGCGATGAAAATATTTTTTTCGACTTGCATCGCTAACAATTCTCGTATCATGTTGATGTCAAGGAGTCGTCACTCACTTTCTCTATCTGTCGCCCTAATTCTTATCCTTCCTAAACTTATTGTCAGAAGTCTTTGGAGAATTTTGAGAAGGATTAATTATGATAGAGATTAAGAGAAAATAAGGCCAAATGATAATCTCATAGAACAAGTCTTCAGATTGTGTAATTACTGAAGTTTTTTATATGAGAAAATCATATGAAAATCTTGGGTAACCAGAGAGGTCTTGTAGGTGAAATACAAATCCTGAGTTCTTTAATCTCCTATAGAAGCAAGCTCCTATAGTTAATTACATCCTGAGCAATAATACTGCCTAGAAAAACTCCCGATTAAGGTTAACATTTATCCTCGAAAAAGTGTAAGTGTTGTCGTGACAGTACGTTTCTAAAGAATCGATACTACCAGAATATTTTGTTTATGTTGAATATTTATCATTTTGTCTTTTTGTATGTCATGTCGGGTGTCATTTCAGGAAGTCTTAATATGTGTGTCATATTATTGTATGTAATGTCATGTGATGTCGCAATTTCATGTCATTGTGTCATTTTATCATGTTGTGATATTGTGTTTTGTTATGTCATGATGTCGTGGTGTCGTTTTGTCAAGCTATTATATTGTCATGATGATATTATCTTGGTTTTATGTTTGTTTTCTTTGTTTTAATTTCATCATTATTTTGTATTTTTTAATGTCATTTTGTTTCTGTTATGTTTTATTGTCATTCTATTTGATTTATCATTGTTTTATCTGGCTGTTGTTATTTTGATTTGTCGTTTGTTTTGGAAGTGTCAGTTTTATGTTAGATATCATGTCGATGTCAATGTCAATGATTTTGTCGTGTCGTGTCAAGTGTCAGTTTTTTGTTTGTTTTGATTAGTATCATATCATGTCATGTGTTATGTCGGGATGTCATAGTTTGTATGTTGTGTCATGTCATAATGTGATGTTGTAATGTCATGTCATTTTATGTCATGACTTAATGTGAATCATAATGTCATGTCATTTTATGTCATGTCTTAATGTGATGCCGTAATGTCATAAGATGTCATGATTAATATCTCGATTTGTCATGAGATATTTTATCTCCTAGAAGAAGATATTGTTATTATTTCATGAGATACCTTCTATGATGTTAAGAAGATATCATTATTTATTTATTTTTGTTATTTTGTTTATGGTTTCCTTTTATTTTAAATTTTGGTTTTGTGGTCATCTCAATTTTATTTTGTCATGTCATTTTGTCATGTATTTATTTTGGTTTAGTGTCATATCATCATTTTGTTGTGGTATAGAAATGTAGTTGTGTGTTTTTGTTAACGTTGATGTTTTGTCGATGTCAATGTTAATGATTTTGTCGTTTTATTTCAGATTTCATGGCTAACCTAAAATTTCAGTTTTATTTGTTGTCATGTCATTTTCATTTTGTTGTTTGTAGAAAGTTTAGGTTTTGTGGCTATCCTAAAAGTCCTGGTTTTGTCATCAATGTTCTATCGTCGATGTCCTCCAAAACAGAGTTAGCACACCCTATAACATGCAAAGAAAATCTAAACAAAACTTCATGCCTTCATTCTGCAAAGAAAATAAAGTTAGAAATAATGTCATATCAAGATATTTAGCTCACCTAGTCAAAGTATCCGTTGATCCAGAGTTATCGGATGTCCGAATGTGGCTGAGATGTCGTTTATATCCAATTTGTGTTGAATGTTGATTTAGATTTATGTCAATTTATGTTTGATTTGTGTTAAATGTTGATTTAGGTTGGATTTTTTATTTTATGTCGATTTGGAGTTGATTTTGGATTTTATGTCTATTCGAGTTTAATTTTATGTCGAGTTAAGTTCGATGGGGGTCGAACTTAAGAATTATTATATCGTATGTTAAATTAAATTCGATACAGGTTGAACTTATGAATCATGTCGATTCATGTCATATTAAGTTCGATCATGTTGATTTATGTCGAATTATATCAATTTATGTTGAGTTATAATGAGTTTGGTTTGAAATGTCGATTAATGTCATTTAATGTCGGTGTTTGTTGAATTTGATTTAAAATGTCGGTTAATGTCAAATTATGTTTGAGTTATATTTGAAATGTCGATTATGTCGATTTTTGTTTTAAAATGTTAAATTTATGTCGTTTATGTTGATTTTTACTTGAAATGTCAAATTTATGTCATTTATGTTGATTTTTGTTTTGAAATGTCAAATTTATATTGTTTATGTCGATTTGAGTTTAATTTTGTCGATTTAGGTTCAATTTGGGTTGAACTTAAGATTTATGTCGATTTAGGTTCAACTTGGGTCAATTTGGGTTCAACCTAAGGTTTATGTCAATTTAGGTTCAATTTGGGTTGAACCTAAGGTTTATGTCGACTTTTGTTCTTTAAATTTGGTCTCAGGTTTTGATCTTGATTTGAGTTTAGTTTTGAGTTTAATATCGATTTGAGTTTGGTTAGGTTCATTGTCAGTTGAACCTAAGATTTATATCAAGTTGAATTGAGTTAGTTGTCATTTGAACCTAAGGTTTATGTCGAGTTGAGTTGAGTTAGGTTTATTGTCAGTTGAACCTAAGGTTTAGATTTTGACTTAAGTTCAATATGAGTTGAACTCAAGTTAGTTTTGGTTTAGATTCAAGTTAAGTTGAACCTAAGGTTTAGGTTTGGACTTAAGTTCAATGTGAATTGAACTTAAGTTAGGTTTAGGTTAGACTTAGGTTCATGTTATGTTAAACCTAAGTATGATTTGACTTAAGTCTAATATTGGTTAGATTTAAGTTGGGTGTAGGTTAGACTTAGGTTCATGTCAGGTTGAACCTAAGTATGGTTTGACTTAAGTCTAATATGGATTAGACTTAAGTTAGGTTTAGGTTCGTCAGGTTGGACCTAAGTATGGTTTGACTTAATTCTAATATGGGTTAGACTTAAGTTAGGTTTGGGTTAGATTCAACCTTAATTGTTAAGGTTTAATAGGTTTGATTAAGTCTTATTAAGGTTTAGGTTTGATTAAACCTTAGTTAAGGTTTAATAATTAAGGTTTAGGTTTAATTAAACCTTAGCTAGTTAAGGTTTAGTAGATTAATTAAGTCTAATGTGGTAGACTTAATTAAGGTTTAAGTCTGATTAAACCTTAGTTAGTTAAAATTTAAGATATTAATTAAGTCTAATGTGGTTGACTTAATTAGAGTTTAAGTTTGATTAAACTATAGTTGGTTAAGGTTTAATAGATTAATTAAGTCCAATGTGGTAGACTTAATTAGAGTTTAAGTTTGATTAAACCTTAGTTGGTTAAGGTTTAATAGATTAATTAAGTCTAATGTGGTAGACTTAATTAGATTTTATGTTTGATTAAACCTTAGTTGGTTAAGGTTTAATAAATTAATTAAGTCTAATGTGGTAGACTTAATTAGAGTTTAAGTTTGATTAAACTTAGTTGGTTAAGGTTAAATAGATTAATTAAGTCTAATGTGGTAGACTTAATTAGAATTTAGATTTGATTAAACCTTAGTTGGTTAAGGTTTAATCAATTAATTAAGTATAATGTGGTAGACTTAATTAGAGTTTAGGTTTGATTAAACCTTAGTTGGTTAAGGTTTAATAGATTAATTAAGTCTAATGTAGTAGACTTAATTAAGGTTTAAGTTTGACTTAGATTCAAGTTAGGTTGAACTCAAGTTAGATTTAAGTTTGAGTTAAGTTAGGTTCAAGTTAGGTTGAACCTAGACTTAAGGTTAATTTATGTTCAATGTGGGTTGAACTCAAGTGTATGTTGAAATTAGGTTCATGTATGTTGAATCTAAAAAGTTTAATGTTTGACTTAAGTTCAAGTCAGGGTCGATCCTAAGTATATGTTGAAGTTAGGTTCATGTATGTTGAACCTAAGGTTTAAGTTTGACTTACGTTTAACTTAGGTTGAACTTAAGCGTATGTTGAAGTTAGGTTCATGTATGTTGAACCTAAGGTTTAAGTTTGACTTAGGTTTAACTTGGGTTGAACCTAAGTTAAGGTTATATTGATTCTAAAGTTCAAGTTTGACTTAGGTTTAACTTGGGTTGAACCTAAGTATAGGTTAAGGTTAGGTTCATGTATGTTGAACCTAAGGTTTGAGTTTGACTTAGGTTTAACTTGGGTTGAACCTAAGTATATGTTTTGATTTAAGTCTAATATAGGTTAGATTTAAGTTAGGTTTGTGTTAAACTTAGGTTCATGTCAGGTTGAACCTAAGTATAGTTTGACTTAAGTCTAATATGGGTTAGACTTAAGTTAGGTTTATGTTAAACTTAGGTTCGTATCAGGTTTAACCTAAGTATGGTTTGACTTAAGTCTAATATGAGTTAGACTTAAGTTAGGTTTGTGTTAAACTTAAGTCTAATTTAGTTAAGACTTAATGGTTTAATTAGGTCCAATGGGTTAGACTCTAATTGTGGTTTAGGTTCGATTAAGTCTAATTTAGTTAAGACTTAATGGTTTAATTAGGTCAAATGGGTTAGACCTAAGTAAGGTGTAGAGGTTACTTAATCCTAATGTAAGTAAGGTTTAAGTTTATTAATTAGGTTTAATAGGGGTTAAACCTAATTAGGGTTTAAGGGTTACTTAAACCTAATGTAAGTAAGGTTTAAGTTGATTAACTAGGTTTAATGTGGGTTAAACCTAATTAGGATTTAAGGGTTACTTAAACCTAATGTAAGTAAGGTTTAAGTTGATTAACTAGGTTTACTGTGGGTTAAACCTAATTAGGATTTAAGGGTTACTTAAACCTAATGTAAGTAAGGTTTAGGTTGATTAACTAGGTTTAATGTGGGTTAAACCTAATTAGGGTTTAAGGGTTATTTAAACCTAATGTAAGTAAGGTTTAAGTTGATTAACTAGGTTTATTGTGGGTTAAACCTATTTAGGGTTTAAGGGTTACTTAAACTTAATGTAAGTCAGGTTTAAGTTGATTAACTATGTTTAATGTGGGTTAAACCTAATTAGGATTTACGGGTTACTTAAACCTAATGTAAGTAAGGTTTAAGTTGATTAACTAGGTTTAATGTGGGTTAAACCTAATTAGGGTTTATGGGTTACTTAAACCTAATGTAAGTAAGGCTTAAGTTGATTAACTAGGTTTAATGTGGGTTAAACCTAATTAGGATTTAAGGGTTACTTAAACCTAATGTAAGTAAGGTTTAAGTTTATTAAATAGGTTTAATGTGCATTAAACCTAATTAGGGTTTGTTTATTATTAAACCTAATGTTTTTAAGGTTTAATTATAATTAATTAAGTTTAAGGATGTTTTTAAACCAAATTAAAGTTTGTTTATTAAACCTAATGTCTTTTAAGGTTTAATTATGATTAAATAAGTTTAAAAATGCTTTAAACCTAATTAATATTTTTTATTAGACTTAACAATGTTTTAGACTTAATTTTCTCTGTCTTAAGTCTAATATGATTAATGTCGAAATGTATAATAAGTCTAAGATAATTAGACCTAATTAAGTTTTAAAAGATTCTTTATAGGGTTAATTAAATATAAATTTATATTTATTCTCCCTTAGAATTTTAAAATGTCATTTTAAATTTTCAAGTGATTCAAAATTTGTTATTTAGGGTTTAACCTTTATTCCCTGAGTTTTTAATCAACTTTCAATTCAATCTTTGTTTATTTTTTAATTTCTGATTTTTAGAATTATTATTAAAAATAATTACTAAATCTCATAAAAATTAGAAAATGTCACATTAAAGAATTTTTCTATCTATGGAAAACTTAGAGATTGTTCCTAAAGACTTAGAAATTAATCCCTCAAAATTTCATTATTTTCTGACTTATAAATAATTTTTAATAATTAAAATACTTCAGAGAGTATTTAAGTAATTAAAAATTAAATTTTTAGAATAAAATTATGATATCGGTTTCATAATTTTCTTCTCTTCAAGAGCTTTCCAGAGGTATTTTTATTTTATTTTTAGGAGCTCTAGATCAAAAGATATGAATTTTTGAAGAGGTTAAGGATCTTTTGAATTAATCCAGCCCAGAAAAATCCATAGCGCGACACGTGTCCTCGTACTGTCGAAGGGTGGGAGGATCAGGTGCATGGCACAGAACAATGAACATGGAAGACTTAAATCAGCGTCATTCGTTCCAAAACACGGGAACGGACGGCGGAGATAAATCTCTCAGAAATTCAAAACAAATCGAACCGTCCAACTTCAAAACTCAATATCTCACTCATTTCTCAACGAAATTGAGTGAATTTTTTTTTAAAATGAACGTCTCAATGAGAAGCACCTATCCATATGGTGATTCATGGGTTTTGAGAGGGTAAATGGTATAGATTTTGTAATATATATTAAAGACAATAATTTTAATAATTGCTTCCATACCTTTGCCATAATGAATTTGAGCTCGATTAGACTTGTTGGTCAGCCTCTAGTGATCCTAGGGAAGCGTTTCCACGCTTCAATTTAAACTTGAATCGGGTCTATATAGGTACAAGACCAAAGGTGTCTGATTTGTAATTTTGGCTCGGTTTGACCAAATTGGCTCAATAGGGTGGCTAATTGGGTCAAGTCTTGGCTGAGGCTTATTGTCTAGGCTCTAAGGAAGATTTTTGGTCTTGGGAGCAAGAGAGTTTGGGCAGCCTATCAACCTCTAGGAATTTTTTTTTCTCCATCCCATCTCTTTGGTTTGGGCTCTATTTATAGCCATGGGGAGGCTTGGATGAGCTCAATTTTTTTTGGGTTCATCTGGGGAGGTTGTTATCTTCCTCATGATGGTTTTAGGATAGAATTTCAGCTGTGGAAATGATGAATTGGAATATTCCAAGCTTAGCCATCATTAGGACTTAACCATGGTGAAGGCTTGATTCAAGCTTTGTCTTTCGTTGATTGGTTCTTGTATGAGGTGGATAAAATCAGTGAAGGCCTACTGAATTTACCTTCCTCACATAAATTTATCAATTCATTTAATAGGCATGAAGAGGGAATGCCACCTAAGCCTCATTTCTTTATCCTTGTCATAGTTTGGCAATGATGCCTTTTACCATGGTGGAGGGTATGAGCAAGGCAAGTTTTCCTTTAATTGGGTGAAGGTAGATGTCAGCAATGACTCATCTAAATCTTCTCCCATGATTAACATGGTTGATTGCCGCCTTTAAAGCTTACTTGTCATGGCTTCATGATGAGCTTTGATGTTGGTTAACCATGGTATATGGAAGAATTTAAGTGATGTCTACTCCTCATTGGATGGTCCATGTGGCATGGTATATCATCCTTAAAGTGGCCAGCCACCTCATCTCATGCAAGGGAATGAGACATGGCTTTGAAATGGAAGGAAGATGTCATTTCATTTTTGTGTAATGATGACCTTTAACCTACGGTTAACCATGGTTTATTTTAAATTTTTCATGTGTTTATATATGTTATGATGAGTCTGATAGGTCATGGGTAACCTATTAATAACCCTCCATAATTTAATTTTAATTTTAAAATTAATTATGGGAATTTTTGTGTCACATATGATGTCATATGTCAAAATGTCATTTTATGCCTTTTTTTATTTAATTTTCATTTAAATTAATTATGTCATTAATTAAAATTGTTAGAAATTATTTCATTAATCAATTTATTAATAGAAAATAATTTCAAATTAATTATTTGATTAATTTTCATGTCATTTTTATTTAAAGTTGGATTTTGTCTCATTTCATGTCTTTTTAATTTAATTTTCATTTTAATTAGTTATTTAATTAAAATATGGAAATTAAATTATTGGTCCATTAATTAATTAAAAATAATTTTGGAATTAATTATTTAATTAATTCCATTATGTGCATTTTATCATTTTTATGACTTTTAATTTAATTTTTCATTTTAATTAATTATGTCATTAATTAATTTTTTTAAAAAAAAATAAATCATTCAATTAATTAATCAAAATAATTTTTAAATTAATTATTTGATTAATTTTGTCATTTTTATTTCATTTTCGTGTATTTTGTCATTTTATGACTTTTAATTTAATTTTCATTTTAATTAATTATGCCCTTAATTAAAATATTGAAAATTAAATTATTAGTCAATTTAATTAATCAAAATAATTTGAAATTAATTATTTGATTAATTTTGTCATTTTGGAGTCTTAAACAGGTCATTGGGTCAATAATTGGTCATTTGGTTAAAAATTGACCAGTTTGACCAAAATTGATTTTTTTTTTGGTCAAGGGTTGATCTATTGGGTCAGTTGGTTTGGTCATTGGGTCAAAATTGACCATTTTGATCAAAGTTGACTTTTTAGGTCAGAAGGTTGACCTATTGGGTCAACAGGGTTGGTCATTGGGTCTAGATTGACCATTTTGACCAAAGTTGACTTTTTAAGTCAAAAGGTTGACCTATGGGGTCAACATGGTTGGTCATTGGGTCGGGATTGACCATTTTGACCAAAGTTAACTTTTTAGATCAAAAGGTTGACTTATGGGGTCAATAGGGTTGGTCATTGGGTCAGGATTGACCATTTTGACCAAAGTTGACTTTTTAAGTCAAAAAGTTGACTTATTGGATCAACAGGGCTGGTCATTGGGTCAGGATTGACCATTTTGACCAAAGTTAACTTTCTAGGGCAAGGGTTGACCTTATCATAAAAATGAGGTCAACAATTTGAGCCCAAATTCAACCCAATTTAAAATCCCCAAATTTGCCCCAAATTAAACAAATGATCAAATTCCACTAAATTAAATGCCCTAACCCTAAAATTTTTATCCCATTTTTATCTAAAACCCTCCATGACAAGCACCTACATCAATTTGAATTGAACCCTAGTAAAGATTTAGCTAACCTAATCCCAAGCCTAACTCATGTTAACCCAAATTGACCAAATGACCAAATCCCAGCAAATTCACCTCCCAAACCAACTCAAAACCACTCCAAATCTTTTCCAAATCCTTTATGACAATCATACACACCACATTGAACATATAATTGGAAATAACCCAAGCTTGAACCCAACTTATCCCAACATTGACCCAAGTTACCCAAATATGAACCCATGACCCAATGTGACCAAACCTAGCCCAATGTGACCAAGCCAAGCTAACCACAGCCATTAAGTGAACCCTAGGGACTGGTCTAGACCCACCTAGCCCATCCTAGTGGAGCCATGGACCAAGAGTCCCTAAAATTAGGGTATTTATTTCCTAAAATGCTTAAGCCAAAGGGGATCTTTGCCAAAACCCATCACCCATCCAATTTAATACCTGGCTCACCTGGTCACTAGCTCACCTAACTTTAGGCCACCTACCATAGCCTCATCGACCGGCCTTGTCGTCGTAGCACCTCAAAACTGAGAGCCACACCAATCCAAACTTAACCTAATTGACCCATCCAATGTGTCAATACACAATTGGTCATTGGAGCTACTCATCACTCCACATAAGCAACCTAATGCACCCAAGCTGACCCCCTGAGCTCCACCTCTACCATGAATATTTAAACCCACACTCTTCCCAATCGCTTCCAAAGCTTCCTCCAGCCCTCCTAAGCTTAAGCTAACTAACCTCCCGCCATCCTTTTCACTGCCTGAGCTCAATTTTTGAGCTCAAAATCAAGTCGAAACAGGACACCATCCATCACAGCTCCACACTGCACCAAAATCTAATTTCTTCACCCACAACATCACCTAATTAAGAGAGGAAGATCCCCATAAAAGCCCTATCATAGAGAGCCTCTAACATAGAGTTTGATCAACCCCCCAAATCAGATTTGATTAAGTTCATACTTGCACCCAAGGAGAGCTCGAATTGCTGCTCGGAGGAGCTTCAAAAGGTCACTACGAAGGTATAGAACTATTCTGATTGAGGCCTCCCCTCTCAGACCAAGGTATAGAGCTCTCACTTTAACCTGAGTTTATTTTCATTCTCCATGCATGAAGAATGAATTTCATACTATATAAACCATATGGATATGTTTGGTTGGACTAGATGAGTCTATAGGATCAAACCGCACTCAATTTTGTTAAGTCTAGGCTGAGATCTTAGGGTTAAAAGGTGGCAGTTCACGAGTTAGGTAAGTTAGGGATGATGAAGGAGGACTGTTCGATCGTGCATGAATCGGATGGATGACTCTGATTTCACTGCATAAAACCACAGTATATAAAGCGCAGGATGCGTGGCTGCCAAGTCAGATGACGGCGTTGAATGGGAATGCGCCACATGGGATTTCGGAGCTGCCGAGGATACAGTCAGTGCGCGTGTTTTAAATAAGAAAATAGGGATTTTCTTATTTATATAAGTCAGCCTACCTTTAAAAATTCATAACTTTGTGTAGAAAACTCCTAAAAATAAAAGAAAAATATTCTCTTGCTCGGTGAACAGAGGAGAACAATGTGAAAATGGTTTTATGTTTGTTTCATGTGTATTTTCTTTTTATTTAATTAAATATATTAAATCATATTTAGGGACTAATTAGCTCTATACGTTTCACCATGGAATGAGGTTTGGAGGGTTTAAAGGCTCTGTGGTTAGGGATCTTCCCTAATTTTTCTAAGGTCAGGGGGTATCGGTAGCCAGAGATCCCTAATTTTTAAATTAATCCCCTCTGTTTTGGTATAAAAGTTATAATAATTAAAATACTAATCAGGGGGCAACTGTAGCCAGAGATCCCTAATTTTTAAATTAATCCATTTTTAGGCTTATTTTCAAATTTTAAAAATAATTAAAATTATTAAAATTAAATAAAAACACTAAAATCACTAAAATTCAAAAATGCATTAAATTGTCACATTTGGTCTCCTGATCACTTGGGAGCAATTAAAATAATTTTCATAATTTTCTGAATAAAGATATTAATTTTTCAAAGCTTAAAAATGAATTTTACCTAATTTCTCACAAAAATAATTCTAATGATTAAAATCTAAATCATAAAAATATGAAATTTATTTCTCTGGGTTCCTTGACCTCAGAGAGATTTATGAAAAATACCAAACTTAATTTTCAAAAAAAATAATATTTTATATTTAATCAATACTCCAGAATTTAAAATAATTATAGTAATTAAATAAAAATTCAAAAAATCATGAAAATTGGTCCACTGGTCTAGGTAAACCTTCATTAATTGTCCTAAGAATAAACATTGTGTATTTATTAAGTTATTGAATCATTTTTTAAAATACCCATTTTGCATGTAAATAATTATATAAATTAAATTAAAATTAGAAAAATCACATAAAAATTTCAAAATCATTAGAGTAAAATTTAATAAATTATGAGGTGATAAGCCTTATAGGAGAAAAATTGTAATTAAAGAATTTAAGCCTTAATAAATGTTTAGACCTAATCAAGGGGAAATGAGTAATGAATTATCATAATTAAAATATTCAGATGATTGAAATATAAGGGAATTAAATAGTAGAAATAAACCTCACCTTTGTCACAGAAAGATAAAATTACAATTCCTTTAATTATCTTAATTTGGAAGATAATCAAAAATCAAATGATCCCAGGGTTAGGGGTTTAACTTTGGAAGTTAATTTATCATCAATCCAGTACCCCTAGTTGGTGTTTAAATAATAATTCAATACTTTGATAAGAATCATAATCAAGTAAGCTAACTTTTCCCTAAATTTTCAAATATACCCATTAAGTCTTAAGGTCTTGGTAGTGAGCTAGGCTTAATGAAATTTGACTAATATGGGTTAGAAAAGATGATAAAATTAATTGTAAACATATTTGAAACACTACCCACCCAACTTCAAAATTAAATCGGCTAAGCTTCCTAATTAAGTCAATGTGCCCCTGAAGGCCCCACTCACATAATTTATAAATAGAACATCAAGTAATAATTACCCCCCTCCTTGGGATGATTAGAACATCAGTTCATTGAGCATAAGGGTATGATAGATGATGAATCATTAAACAACATAATAAGTTTAAATGAACTAGAGACGTTTCAGAGGTTTGTAAGATGTCTGGGGCCCGGCCCCTGGACCTTTCTCATACACTTTTCGATACCTTGGAGGACAATTAAACTTATTATGCCTTGCTTAAGGAGTCATCTATACATCTAGAATAGGAACCACCAAGTTATGACATAGGATTTGATGGGTGCATTTCAAACCAATTTTCCAGCTTTCTAGCATGCTTCAATTTCCACAAAATTATATATATGCATTGCAAGGCTAAACTTTCAGGTGATGGAATGAGAAGAAATGTTAGGTACGCATTTATTTTATTGCATTGTAATTTACTTTCATTTACTTTTTCATACCTTTTCTACTTGTGAAATTGCATGTTAAACAATAAGGTCACCTTGTATTTCAAAACCATTACTTTTAGGATAGCCGCAAAACCAGAACCAAAACCAAAATAAAAATTAAAACAAAAAAAGATAAAATTCACTACCACAACAGTCAAAATATAAGATAACTCAAAATTAAATCACAAACAGAACAAAAATCACAAGTGTAACTAAAATAAAACATCTCTTTGGATAATTGGTAATACATCAGATGAGGCAACCTATGGGTGTTAACGAGATTTCCCACGATCTGAAAGAAGGTACTGAAATCATATAGTTGAATTTGATAAATTCATCTGGAATAAGTGAATCCGAAGAAAATGGTGGTACCGGAATGAGGGAACTGTGGAATCCTAACCGGTGTCGTCACAATCAACTTAAATATTCCCCTAATAAGACATTAACTCACCTCAATTTAAAACATTTCTGAAACACAATACTTCTCTCATCTCATATTTTTGACACTTCTAAAACTAGATCTGCTACGACAAGGCACTTGGAGCAAACAATTGTGGGCAGCATGACCATCTTCAACAGTAAAACTCCTTAGAAATACACAACAACCCATAGGACTTCGAGTTAGTTTACCTAGTGCAGCATAAATCCTTACCGTATCTCTTTAGGCATTTGCACCCCGTACAATATAAGCCCTAACTCGTCTTACGATTCCGAGGTTGTCTTCAGGTATGACATAAATCCTCTTATCTTTTAGGCTATTCTCATGATCAGTATCAAGTGAATGTGAGCCCGAAATAATAAAATTGGCAGAATGAAACATTGAATAATTATCTCAAATTGAAGCCAAACAATATGATAGTTTGAGAAATCATCAAGTTTCTTCTTGGAGCTGTATTTTCCCCTAGCTTTCTCAACCTTTGGATTCCAATAACAATTGTTCCAAACATGAGCCACTCACCTATTGGATTTCCTATTACGACACTTTCTTGAGGACCTTACCTTTTGGAAGTAATGAAAATAATATTTCCTAATCTAAATCAAGAGTTTTCTTAGGTTACTTCAGTTATCTAAGATGCAATTAACTATAGTGGCTTGCCCTTATAAAAACTTAAAGACCACATATTAATATAAATCCTATATAATTGATTCATATTAGATAGGGGAAGTTGTCAGTCAACATAAAAAGGTTTCACAGGCTAAACGGATGTCATAGAGCCTTTAGTTTATTTAATCGAGCCGCAGTATCAAGTGATATATTTACTCTTCAGGGTAGATGCATGACTTGTGATTTAGTGCTCGTTTATTTAAAGTATAGCCTATATGAGATTAGTTTAATTTTGTATTTTCAAAAAAAAAAATTAAAAATGATATTTTTCAAAAATTTATATATATTTACCTAAATTAAATCAAAACATTTAACGACCGACAATTTTCTGGAGACTCCACTGGGTAATTAGTTTCTCTCTTCATTGAGAGCAAGAAATGTTATATTCATACATTAGCAATGCATTCATGTCCCTCATGAACCAGATTACCATTCTTCCGGTGACATACTTTTACCCATTTCTTTCTTGGAAAACTATGATCAACTCTCCTAGATTTCAACACCATCTGTTTAACTATCCTTAAACAGAGGGGTTCAGGAGTCTTTAGGAATCTTCTTGATTTTGTGGGGTCAGGCCCCCAATAAGTGTGTTGGTGAACAAGTTTGGCCAAAGCAATGTGCGTTGTGAAGAGGATGCCCGAACAGAGTCCCGTACTTTACTTTTTCTTTCTGCCTCTCGGGTTCGACTTTGCAATCAGCAAATTGAGCCACTCCTTTTTAAAAATCTTAAACTCCTTTTAATGAATATATGAAAATGAAAGACAAAATAAAATACTAAAATTTAAAATCAAATAAAATGAAATTGTGCCCACTTAACAAAACAACCTTTTTCATAGTGTTCGCACTATAAGTAAGGTTTTAGGCCTTTAATAGCATTCAGAATGCTCCTTTCAACAGTCACGATGTTGACCCTTATGCATACCTTCTCTTGGAACTTGCCCACTTACAGCGAAGCCTGTCTTGTTGCACCAATGATCCAGTTCAGGATCGGCTTCAGTGAGTTTGAAGTCGTACTTAGAAAATCCTCATTCGTCTTCGTGAAAGTTGCCACCCCCAAAATTCAAGAACCATCTGTCTAGTTCAATCTGAACTCCCACCAAAACTTCCCTTCTACTAAGAAGGTGAAGGTCACTACTGCCTCTGTCAAGTCAGTCATCTTCATGCCTAGGAGGGTTGTTACCCCTACTACTACTGGTTTTATCGTCATCGCACCTAACTTCCCGTATGCCAAGGGGAAGGAAATTTTGTATGAAGATGATACCGATAATGCTTTGCTTGCCCAGTCGTCAATTTTTTGAGATTGGTTCCAGTTCTAGAGCTCCCCACCAACTAGGTCTCAGAGGAGGAACCACAGCCGCAAGATTCTCAAAACGGCCAGGGCAAAAGCTATAAGTTTGACAGTGATTGATAAGATTTCTCACTAGGAGGAATTCGGTTCACCGGAAACCACTCTTCTCCTTTGAGGGATTCAGTTTCACCAGTTGGTTAAAACTACCAAAGATGAAAGCCTCCATAGGATTGCTGCTATTTTACCGTCACAATATGGTCGTGATGAGGTGAGGGAGAGGCCAACACCCATCACCCGAGTCCGCACAGTTTTCCACAGATTGGCTGATAAAGAAGGAAGTTTTGTTGCTAAGCTCCTAAAGAGAATGGGATGTGTGAAATCCTTGAAAATGAAGAATGAGATTCTCAGAAAAGAAAGACCCATCCATTTGACACACAAAATTTCTCGACACTTCATCAGCGCTTATTTCTGTTAGGCACCGTTCGGAGAAGCTTGTTGATGCCACCGCTACAGATGCTACTACTGCCACTCCTACACCCGCAGTGTGTTGATCGGTCAAGTCTCAGCTGGGCCTGAGAGTATCGTCTGTTGATTATTATAAGGAATTCCGAAAGAAGAAGAATAGGGAGGGCTGTTTACCTCTGTACATAGTCTACACCCTAGGGAGCACACTTCTACTTACCACTCTGATGTTCCCGCTAAGACACTCCGTCTTAAGGTGCCGATTCATAAGAGGAAAGTGTGGTTACCGAAGGTCATTGCACTAGTACACCCTGAGAAGTCTATGGATCATAAGATGGATCATGTGTCTAATATTCCCATTGCCACTACCGTCGTTGCTTTCGAGTCAATTACGGAAAGAACTGACAGTCGAGGAAAGCCTTCAGATCTGAAGTTGATTAAAGAGAAAGCACTCGATGATAAAGTCAAAAAACTCTAAGCTGAGATTTCAAAATTAGCAAGAGAACAAGGACTAGATGTCAATAATAAAGATTACTACCTGTCAGATTATATGGAAGAAGAATTTATGGAAATTAATGTTGTTGAGACAATGTCCACGTTGTCTGTGTGTCATGCTCCTAGTGAGGAGAACGCCGCGGATGAGCTTCAAACGTCCATTTTGACAAATGACAAACAGATTAGTCGTCTAGAGCAGAAGATGAAGGAGATGGCTGCCGTCATGGCCACTTTACATGGACAGTCGCAGTCAAGACAGAGAGCATCTCTGGAGGTTAACCACTTGAAGTCATAGATATCACGAATGAAAGAAGAGAAGTCACTTCTGCCAATGAAGATGAACCTCCAAAGAAGGATTCAGCTTCAAGTCTACTAGAGGAGGATATCAAGTAGTTGGACGAGCAACAAGTTCAAGAGGCCTTGGCTTAGTCTAAAGGTGGAGCATCAGTTTCAAAGGGCAGACCCTACTCAGAGGAGTTCGATGTCCTACCTTACCCCAAAGGCTCTGTGCCCCCTACTTTCAAGACATTCGATTGGATAGGAAACCCTCATCAGTATATAGCACACTTCAGAGCCAGTTGTTGCAACACAGGAGGAAGTGAAGCGTTGTTATTCCCACAGTTCATCAACAATTTGTCAAGGATAGCATTTGATTAGTATGTCGAGTTACCTAATGGATCAGGGAAGACCTTTGTAGAAATGGAGAACATGTCTGTGAAAAGATTCTCCGGTGCACAACACCACCTTACTATAGGAGATCTCGTAGTGGAGCGGCAGAAACCCGACGAGACTCTAGTCGATTACATTCTGAGATGGAGGAACTCAAGCATGAACTGTGAGCTTCATTTACAGGAACAACATGCATTCGAGATACTATTCAAGAGTATTCACAGTCCAGTGGCTTTCATGCTTAAGGGTCTTACTATTAAGTCCTATGACAAGCTACTCAGTAAAGCAAGCAGTTTACAAGAGGAAGTTAAGCATATGCAGCCTTCGAAGAAAGCAGATAAAATGAAACCTTTCAAAGCATATGAAAGAAGATCTGGCGTAGTGGCAACGGTATACAATGAGAAGCAGCTCATGAGGATTCAGGTTGAGTAGTCGCCGCAGTAGAATAGTCAGTCGCCTCAGTATAGTCAGTCTCAGCATTATGGTCAATTTCGTCCACAACAGAGTAATCAGGTTAGTCAGCAGTCTTTCCAGCAGAGGTTATACAAGATAGATGGGAGACAGGGTCAAAGAATGTCAGAACAGCTACGCAAGAACTACTCCTTAAAAGTCAATGTCACGGCAAAGATGTTCAGAAACTAAGTGAAAAAGCCCGAGTTCAGGTTGCTAGAGCTAAACAAGCTGGAAGAGATGAACAAGAAGGATCGTCCCAACTTTTGTCCATACCACAGGTTGCTCGGACATACGATAGACGGATGCTTCAGTTTTAAGGATTGGCTTGAGAAGAACTATAAAGAAGGAAATATAAAAATACTGAAATAATATTTAAAATAACTTGAAAAAGGTTTCGTAAATATGATTTCAGACGAGCCATTCTACCCAACAGATTGTACTTTGAAGGGACAGCCTGGCGTAACCTTCACATACAAAGACTTGCTACTCGGTATTGCCGACCACAACCGTCCGCTCTACATTTCTGTCATCATCGGCAGGTTTGTGCTTTCCAGAGTATTAGTAGATCTTGGAGCGTCGCTTAACATAATGAATCTACGGAAGTTAGCTTACTTGGATATTGACCCACGAAAGTTCACAATGGATAAGATGATGTTAAGAGGATTACACTAGAAAGGAGAAGAGCCCTAATATCTATAACCCTACAGAAGAAAGTTGGAGATCAAGTAACAACTGCAAATTTCCATGTCATCGACGTAGATACTCCGTTCAACACTCAGCTTGGTCGACTGTGGCATCACGAGAACAATATGGTCCCGTTGTCGCTTCACCAATGCATCAAGTACTACAAAGATAGACAAGAACATTACAGCTAGGAAGACATACAACCATTCTCAATACATGAAGTCGGCATTCACAAAGATGCCACCTACTGCACTCCCCCAAAGAAAAAAATATTTTCAAGAGAAAGTGTGTCAAATGAGACTGAAGTTTTGGATAGATCACAAGAATGGGACCATTCACCTCTGCTTCAATGATCTCCCACCACTCCTTCACACCAAGTTGGTGGAGGTTCTTTTAGCCCAAACATCTGAGGTCAAGACCAGGGACGCAGGTGAGGAAGAACTCACCAGATTGTTGAAAAGATGAAGCCGGCTGATATGTAGAAGAAAGCTCCAAAGATGAAGAATTTAGAAAAGAAACAATGATGATTAGTCAGAAGAAGGCTCAGTTCGAAATCTCTTTGGATGACACAGAAAGGAATGATTATGAGTTAATGTACAATCGGATTAACCATTATATTCAAGACATGACCCTAACTCCGATCTATTCTCAAAAGATTAAGAGTATAGAGGTCAAGAAATTCCATAATAGTGGTTTTAAACCTATCAAGTTTTATCGGGCTTCTCCTTCTACTTCTGAACCTTGTGTAATTCTCGAAAAAAACAATTCTAATGAATTAACGAAATTACTTTTTGGTTACTTTTCACCTTGTAAATAAAAACTAATTCAACAAGGATATGTGCCAAAGCAGATGCCAAAAGATAAGTTACAATCATTTGGAAAATTATGGAATGTAAAAGGAAATAAACTCAATTCAAAAGAGGGTCTCGGTTTTGATACGATTGGGTCGGTCGATGACTCGGGATTTTGCATGGTTGTTACTAGCCAGTCAGATGAAGATTGCCTCAACATTCAAGATGAATTTGAAGAGCAACTGATAGACAATGCTCCTCCAGAGTTCAAAGAAGAAATAAAATCAATAGTGGATGAATTAAAAGAGATCAACCTCGGGACTGAAGAGCAACCTCAACAAGAAGAATTTATGGATTTGATCAAGTTATTGTTCGAATTCAGAGATTGCTTCGCCTGGAGCTACGACAAAATGTCAGGATTATCTCCAAATGTTACAGTTCAGTGACTCGGAGTAGATCGAAGTATAACACTAGTGAAGCATGCTCCCAGAAGAATGCGCCTCGATATAGAACAACAAGTAACGGCCGAGGTAAAGAAGTTGATAGACGCTAACTTTGTGCGGGAGGAGCAATACCCCACATGGTTAGCCAATGTTCCACCAGTTAAGAAGAAGAATGGACATATCCGAGTGTGTGTCAACTTCAGAGACTTAAATAAAGCATGTCCAAAGGATGAGCTTATGTTGTCGATACCAAAATTAATGGTGGACATTACATCGGCACATGAGATTTTCTCATTCATGGATGGATCTTTAGGTTACAATCAAATCAAGACGGCTCCAAAAGACGAAACACTTACAACAATTAGAACTCCGATTGGGATCTACTGCTTGATCCATAAAAAAATACCCATTTTTATGCCTTAATTTTTATCAAATTTTTAAGGATATTATGCTTTAATGAAAGGTATTTTTGTGTTTTTGAATATAGGTGATGGAAAAATGTTCAAGAAGAAAAAAAAGAGAAAAAGGAGAAAAAAGGAGCAAAAAGGAGCAAAAATGGAGCCAAAATGCAAAATTATCAGGTTCGGTACCTAGGCGCGTAATCCGCGCCTAAGCGTCGTGTCGATACCGGATCCGTCAAGATTTTCGACAACTTTTGGATGGTTATTTTGATGGTGTTAGCGGTTATCGGACCTTCTAGAAGATCGGCAGTTGTTCCTGGTTTATAGGACATGTGATACAATGTATTTGGACGCTTGGAAATGGTTTTAATCGCGAAGAGGTGCGATCCAAAGTGAAGAGGTGCGAAGAACTGGATGCAGAGTCCGGCGCCTAGGCGCCAGATTCCAGCGCCTAAGCGCCAGACACACCTTCTTGAAGATTCATTGAATGTGGACACATTTTGAAGAGGTGCCTCAAGGCATCCCTTGAAGCCTATAAATAGGAGGGTACTCCTTCAGAGAAGAACGCCCCCATCAGAGAGAAAGAGTCTAGAGTTCCTTTAGAGAGAGAAATTAGAGAAATATTTTAGGGCCACTTTTATAAATTAGTGAGTTTATTTAGAGTTTGTATTGAGAGTTTAAAGAGTTTGTGCTTTTGAAGTTCATTTGCTTTGGAGTTCAAGAATTCGTAGGTTCGCAGGAGAAACACTTGAGATAAGTATTTGTAATTTTATTCAAAGTTTTATTATCATGTTTTGTTGTTTAAATTAAATGTGTTCTGAGTAGTTAGTTTACTTTCTCCTTTCAATTATGAAAAGAAAAATAAGATAATATAAAATTCGTTGGAGAATTAAAAACTATTTATATTTTAATACATTGTGATGATATTAATATCATATCTTCATTTACTTTACAAATTGATCACTTGTAATGTTAAAATTTGTTGAAGAGTTTTGATACCTAGAAGGAGATGAATTCTTAACTACTAGATATCACATGAATCCTTGGGTAGTCGAAGGCCTTGTGCGGGTTATTGAAGGTGAAGTGCAAATAAATAGGAAGATATTATATAATGGGCGTAGAATTAATAAGTTTTTAGAGTGACGGACTAAATTCTTATGATTTGGTTTATAGAGAAGGAAAGGGTCACTAGTAGGGCCGACCATAGCCACCCTTGGACATCTAGTAGTGTGAGCCTAGATTAACCCATTCTACTAACAATACATCTAAACCTGATCTATAGGCTAGCCAATGTTCGTTACACCTGGATCAAAGGGTAAGGAATATGAATGCTTCTATTTGGCACAATACCATAAATTTATATTCTCCACGAATATTATCATTATCTTAGAAAATCTTGGACTAATTGAAAGGAAGAAAGTTGTGTTCTTATTGTTATTTAAACCAATTGTTTCATTACTGCTTTATTATTGCATCTTTCATTACTGCTTTATTAATACATCTAGTAAATTAAAAATATTAAATTTATAACTATAAAAGAAATACCTAAAAATAAAATTAAAATATTTAAAAATCCATAACTCACTCCTCGTGGGATCGATACTAGGGTATTTGTTTCAAAGCCCTATATTACTTGATATGATACGTATACTTGCGTAGTACCCCTAGTGTGTAAAATATTTTTGATAAAATTATGTTTGTATACAATAGTCACTATTATTATATATTACATATATTTGAAACCATTAATTATTATATTTGTCATCAATGGAGCGTGGGTCAAGTTTTTGGCGCCGTTGCCGGGGATTGAATTTTTAGTGCTCATATATATAGCATTGGGTCACTGCTACACAGTGATACCATTTGGATTGAACAACGCTGGAGCAACCTACCAAAGAGCAATGACCAAGATCTTTGATGACCTTATTCACAACCAAGTAGAATGCTACATCAAGACCAAAGTGAAGAATAACCACCTATATGATTTGAGGATCATATTTAAATGATTTCGACAATACAATCTCAAAATGAATCCCTTGAAGTGCGCCTTCAGCATTACCTCCAGAAAATTTCTAGGATTCATTGTCCGTTATCGAGGAATCAAAATCGACCAAAAGAATATTAGATCCATCTTAGAAATGCCTTCTCCCAAAGCCTTGAAGCGATTACCTTCTTTTTAAGGAAAATTGGCATCCCTAAGATGCTTTATATATAATTGTCAGGAAGATGTCAACCCTTTTTGAATTTACTTTGAAAGGATGTCAAATTCATCTAGAGAGAGTTGTGCAAATGGACTTTCGAAGATATTAAACGATATCTGACAACGCCTCTTATTTTAGTAGCCCCTATCCCGGGTAGACCGTTTGTACTTTATACTGTAGCCTTAGACGAGTCCCTCAGAGCCTTACTAGCCCAAGTCAATGATGAGGGTAAGAAAAATGCACTCTACTATCTAATTCGACATCTAATACCGGCAGAGATAAAGTATCATCCCATTGAGAAACATTGTCTGGTTTTGGTTTTTACTGCTCAAAAGCTTAGACATTGCATGTTGCCTCATAAGGTCAACCTGATTTTAAAAGTTAATCCATTACAATATTTGATGAGACGACCAACACTTTTTGAACGCTTAGCAAGGTGGTCAATGATTTTATTGTAATTTGAAATAACTTTTGTGCCTCATCGCCGACTTTCTCGCAGCAAACCCACTGCCAGCTGAATCCCCTCTCAATCAAGACTTACCAGATGAATAAATACTACAACTGGAACAGTTATGTGCCAAACATTGGGAAACATATTTTGATGGAGCTTCATCAACCTGAAGAGACAAAGGGCAATGAACAGTAATACTTGACAATGCAGGAATTGGCCTGATCTAAGGCGATGCTAAGATTTTCCTACCACCTAACAGATTCATGCACCAATAATGAAACATAATTAAAGCATTAATCAACGGTTTGGAATTAGCAATATTAATGGAGATAATGGACATTTCCATCTTTGGCGAGTCTCAACTGGTCATTCAGTAGGTGGCAGGACAATATAAGATTCTGAAGCCAAGATTGGAACAATACTACCCATATACAATGAAATTTTTGGAACAGATTCTAAGTGTGACATTCTATAGGATTCCTCGAGCAGAAAATGTCCACGTGGACACTTTAGCTAGGCTTGTTTAAAAATTGGCTCACCACCCAAAGATTCTATAGACATTACCGTAAAAGGACGTTAGGTTTTGTCACAGATCGACCTCGATAGTTTGCATACGCTCAAAAAAGAAGAGGTAGCAGCTATAGTAGCAGATGATACAAAAGATTGACATTAGTCGTTGATAGAATATTTGCAAACATGAAGATTTCAAGAAGACAAGTCAGCAGCACATCAGATTCAGAAGAGGTCATTGTCATATACTATAATCTACAACGTTCTGTACAGAAGATCTTTCGATCCGATGTGGCTGAGATGCCTGAGCAGAGTAGAAGCACAAAAATCATTGAAGAGGTACATTGGATTGTGTGAAGCACACCAGTTAGGGTCAAAGTTAAAACAGAAGATCAAGAGACTTGGATATTCTAGGCCAACAATGATGATAGACTGTATGGGTACAGCTAAGATGTCCCCAAGTGCATGGAGTGGTCTTGCACCAGCATCCAAATGGTCTACACCCCACGATCACTTCGTGGTCATTCGAGTGTTGGGACACGAACATAGTGGGTCCTATAGACCCTCCAACTTTTAAAGGACACAGATGTATAATCGCAGATAAATATTACTTCTCCAAATGGGCAGAAGCAGTGTCGTTACGAGAGATTGCAATGCAGCATGTCTTACAATTTTTCAAGAATCTGATCGTCTACCACTTCGGTGTAATGCACAGAATTATTTCAGATAATGGGTCCACCTTCAAGAGTACAAAAGTCAACAATTTTGTCAGACGGAATGGGATAGATTAGATATACTCTATGATATATTATCCCAAAGCAAATGGCTTGGTAGAAACTTTCAATAAGACACTCATGCAAACCTAAAAGAAGATGCTCGATGATAACAAAAGAGGATGGCACAAAAAGTTACTGGAAGCCTCATCTATAAAAAATACCTATTTCTTTATGTCTTAATTCTATTTAATTTCTAAGGATATTATGCTTTAATGAAAGGTATTTTTTGTGTTTTTGAATGTAGATGATGTAAAAAGGTCTAAAAAGGAAAAAGGAGCAAAAAGGAGCAAAAATGGAGCAAAATATAAAAAAATGGCCTGGCGCCCAGCCGCCAGAAGTTGGCGCCTAATCGCCAGACTCGATACAGAAACTGTCAAATTTTTTACAACGTTTGAACTGTTATTTCGACAGAGTGAGCGGTTATTGGACATTCTAGAAGACTGGTTGTTGTTCCTTGATAATATGACATGTGATACATTGCATTTGGACGCTCCAAAACGGTTTTAATCGCGAAGAGGTGCTAGCTAAAGTGAAGAGGTGTGAAGAACTGGACGCGGTGTCCGGCGCATAGGCGCCAGACAGACCTTCTAGAAGATTCATTGAATGTGTATATGTTTTGAAGAGGTGCCTCAAGGCAACCCTTGAAGCCTATAAATAGGGGTTCATTTCTTCAGAAAACATGCCCCTCCCATTATAACCCTTTCTCTTATCCACTTTAGGATCTCTCATCCTTAGAGAGAGAAATAGAGAGAGAAATTTAGGGCCACTTTTGTTTAGTTTAATGAGTTTATTTTCAAGTTATTGCATCTGAAGTTCATTACACTATGGAGTCAGTAGGAATCAGAAGATCTGTAGAAGGAATATTTGATATAAGTATTTTATTTTTGATTCAAAGTTTATTTATTATGTTTTGTTCTTTATATTCAATGTGTTCTGAGTAGTTAGTTTACTTTATTCCTTCAATTATGAAGAGATAGATAAGATAATATAAAGATTCAATGGAGAATTGAAATTCAAAATATTTTCAAAACTTTGTGATAACATTAATACATGATCTTACTTTACTTTTTAAATTGGCCATTTAAATTGTTAAAACCTGTTGAAGAATTTTGAGACCTAGAAGGAGAAGAACTCTTAACTTGTAAATGTCACATGAATCCTTGGGTAGTCGAAGGCCATGTGCGGGCTATTCAAGGTGAAGTGCAAATAAAAAGGAAGATAAGATTTAAAAGGCGTAGAATTGATAAGTTTTTAGAGTGACAGACTAAATTCTTATAATTTGATTTATAGATTTGGAAAGGGTCACTAGTAGGGCCGACCATAGCCACAGTTGGACATCTAGTAGTGTGAGTCTAGATTAACCCATTCTACTAACAATACATCTGGACCTGATCTGTAAATTAGCCAATGTTCTTTGCACCTGGATCAAAAGGTAAAGAATAGGAATGCTTCTATTTGGCACAATACCTTAAATCAATTCTCCAACGAATATTAAATAATCTTAAAAATCTTATATTAGTTGAAGGGAAGAAAGTTGTTTGTTTTATATAGTTTTCAAAAATCATTTTATTAATATTATTTTCTTTATTTGCATCTAGTAAATTAATATTAATTTATAGTTAAATTAAAAGATAAAAAATATTTTTGAAATATAATATTTAGAAAATTTATTACTATAATTTTTCCTCATGGGATCGATACTGGGGTTATAAAAGAAAACCCTATATTACTTGAAACAATACGTATACTTGCGTAGTACCCCTAGTGCGTAAAATATTTTCTAAAATTTTACAACATTTTGACTTTATACACTAGCCGCTATTTATAAATTGGGTCAATTTTTTGGCCATCTTTTGGAAGCAAATATTACTGCGTTATTGCGGGTCGGGTCAAGTTCTTGGCGCCGTTGCCGGGGAAAGAAATAAAATAGTTATAAATTTTTGTAAAAAATATTATATTTCTAAATATATAAAAATATAAAATAATTAAAAAAATTAAATAGAAAAAATTATTATTATTATAAGAAAAAAAAGATATATATTTTATTCCTTGTTTTATGCGAAGATTTGGTTCTGAAAGATTAATACCTTTAAATTCTGAATTAGAAAGAACAATTAGAAAAATTAAAAAGGGAAAACAAATTCAAAACTTTCAAGAAATGTCTACTTTACAAAATCCAATTGAACTTAATGATCAAATTGTTTATAAACCATTAAGGGATTATGCTAACCCTATAGTTGATGAACTTCATAGTAGTATTCAAATACCAACTGTAGATGCTAATTCTTTTGAACTTAAACTGTCTATTATTCAAATGGTGCAAAACAATAATTTGGTGGAACACCAAATGAGGATCCAAATTTACATTTTGTTATTTTTTTAGAACTTTGTGCTACATTTAAATATAACAATGTTTTTGATGATGCTATTAGACTTAGACTCTTTCCTTCTTTAAGAGATAAAGCAAAGATGTGGTTAAACTCATTAGCAACTGGTTCTATTAAAACATGGGCTGAAATGGCACAAAAATTCCTTGTTAAATATTTTCCTCCTTCTAAAACTGCTAAATTAAGAAATGATATTACTTCGTTTAGTCAATTTGACAGGGAGACAATATATGAAACTTGGGAAAGATTTAAAGAACTATTAAGAAAATGTCCTCATCATGCTTTACCTGATTGGTTAATTATTCAAACATTTTATAATGAATTAATTGGATCTTTAAAATCAATTATCGATGTCGTCATTTGGAGGTTCTTTAATGTCTAAATCATTCAAGAAGCTTACACTTTAATCAAGAAATGCCTAATAACAATTTTCAATGGCCTTCCAAAAGGATTAATCCTAAAAAGATGGCAAGTATTCACGATTATGAAGCCTTTTCTATCTTAGCTTCACAAGTAGCAGCAATGTCTAAGAAATTAGATAATTTTGCAATTAATATTTCACATAATAACTCTGCTAATATTGAAGATTCTCAAACTATTGAAACTTTACAAGCTATTGCAAGTAAAAATACTCCTTATTCAAATTATTATAATCCTTGGTGGAAAAATCATCCTAATTTTAACTGGGATAATTCACAACAACAATGGGGTAATAATCAATCTCATCCCGTCTGAAATTGGAATAATCAAGTTAATCCAAATTATAAACCTCCCTGGATTTAATAATCAACGAAAAAGTTATCAATGAAGAATTAATTTTACAAGTGAATAATCAATTGCAAAATCAAAATACTGCTATTCGTAATATTGAAAATCAAAAGGGGCAAATTGCTACTTTAATTAATAACAGACCTGTAGGAACACTTCCTAGTATTGTTGAAATTAATCCAAAAGAAACTAGAAAAGAACATGAACAAGTGATCTATAAAAAATACCTATTTCTTTATGTCTTAATTCTTATTAATTTCTAATGATATTATGCTTTAATGAAAGGTATTTTTTGTGTTTTTGGATGTAGGTAATGTAAAAAGGTCTAAAAAGGAAAAAGGAGCAAAAATGGAGCAAAATACAAAAAGTATAAAAAATTATGGCCTGTCGCGCCAGACTTGATACAAAAACTGTCAAGTTTTTGACAATGTTTGATCTGTTATTTTGATGGAGTGGGTGGTTATTGGACATTCTAGAAGACTGGTAGTTGTTCCTTGATAATAGGACATGTGATACATTGCATTTGGATGCTCCAAAATGGTTTTAAACGCGAAGAGGTGCCAGCCAAAGTGAAGAGGTGCGAAGAACTGGACGCGGTGTCCAGCGCGCCTGAGCTCGGATTCCGCACCTAGGCGCCGTATTCGACGCCTAGGCGCCAAACCGACCTTCTAGAAGATTCATCGAATGTGGACATGTTTTGAAGAGGTGCCTCAAGGCAACCCTCGAAGCCTATAAATAGGGGTCCATTTCTTCGTAAAACGGGCCCCTCCCATTGTAACCCTTTCTCTTATCCACTTTAGGATCTCTCATCCTTAGAGAGAGAAATAGAGAGAGAAATTTAGGGCCACTTTTGTTTAGTTTAGTGAGTTTATTTTCAAATTGTTGCATCTGTAGTTCATTACACTATGGAGTCAGTAGGAATCAGAAGATCTGTAGAAGAAATATTTGAGATAAGTATTTTTATATTTGATTCAAAGTTTAATTATCATGTTTTGCTTTTTATTTTCAATGTGTTTTGAGTAGTTAGTTTACTTTCTTCCTTCAATTATGAAGAGATAGATAAGATAATATAAAGATTCGATGGAGAATTGAAATTCAAAATGTTTTCCAAACATTGTGATGACATTAATACCTGATCTTACTTTACTTTTTAAATTGGCCATTTGAATTGTTAAAACCTGTTGAAGAGTTTTGAGACCTTGAAGGAGAAGAACTCTTAACTTGTAAATGTCACATGTGCAAATAAATAGGAAGATAAGATTTAAAGGGCGTAGAATTGATAAGTTTTTAGAGTGACAGACTAAATTCTTATAATTTGATTTATAGATTAGGAAATGGTCACTAGTAGGGCCTACCATAGCCACCCTTGGACATCTAGAAGTGTGAGCCTAGATTAACCCATTCTACTAACAATACATCCGGACCTATTCTGCAGAATTAGCCAATGTTCTTTGCGTACTGGATCAAAGGGTAAAGAATAGGAATGCTTATATTTGGCACAATACTATAAATCAAATTCTCCAACGAATATTAAATTATCTTAAGAATCTTAGATTAATTGAAGGAAAGAAAGTTGTTTATTTTATATAGATTTCATAAAATCATTTTCTTATTATTGTTTTCTTTATTTTCATCTAGTAAATTAATAGTAATTTATAATTAAATTAAAAGATAAAATAAAAATATTTTTTTATTTATTTTATTTATTTATTTTATTTTATTTTATTTTTTTATTTAGAAAATTTATCACTATAATTCTTCTCCGTGGGATCGATACTGGGGTCTTTGTTTCAAAACCCTATATTACTTGAAACGATACGTATACTTGCGTAGTACCCCTGGTGTGTAAAAATATTTTCTAAATTGAGTCGCTATTTATAAATTGAGTCAAAATTTTTTGTTATCTTTTGGAAGCAAACATTACTACATTATTTGTGGTCGGGTCAAGTTTTTGGCGCCGTTGTCGGGGAAGAAAGAAATATAATAGTATAAATTTTCTTATAAAAAAATGAAAAATATATATATTTTTTATTCCTTATTTTATGCGAAGATTTGGTTCTGAAGGATTAATACCTTTAGATTCTGAATTGGAAAGAACAATTAGAAAAATTAAAAAGGGAAAACAAATTCAAAAATTTCAAGAAATGGCTACTTTACAAAATCCAATTGAACTTAATGATCAAAATGTTTATAAACCATTAAGGGATTATGCTAACCCTAAAGTTGATGAACTTCATAGTAGTATTCAAATACCTACTGTAGATGATAATTCTTTTGAACTTAAACCGTCTATTATTCAAATGGTGCAAACAATCAATTTGGTGGATCACCAAACGAGGATCCAAATTTACATCTTATTAGTTTTTTAGAACTTTGTGCTACCTTTAAATATAACAATGTTTCGATGATGCTTATTAGACTTAGACTCTTTCCTTTATCTTTAAGAGATAAAGCAAAGATGTGGTTAAACTCATTAGCGACCGATTCTATTAAAACATGGATCGAAATGGCACAAAAATTCCTTGCTAAATATTTTCCTCCTTCTAAAACTCGCTAAATTAAGAAATGATATTACTTCGTTTAGTCAATTTGACGAGGAGACAATATATGAAACTT
Source organism: Papilionanthe hookeriana x Papilionanthe teres (assembly GCA_022702705.1). NCBI lineage: Eukaryota > Viridiplantae > Streptophyta > Magnoliopsida > Asparagales > Orchidaceae > Papilionanthe > Papilionanthe hookeriana x Papilionanthe teres. The sequence continues at coordinate 144,304,126 of CM040421.1, forward strand.
GGGAAAGATTTAAAGAACTATTAAGAAAATGTCCTCATCATGCTTTACTCGATTGGTTAATTATTCAAACATTTTTAATGGATTAATTGGATCTTTAAAATCAATTATTGATGCTTCATCATGGAGGTTCTTTAATGTCTAAATCATTTGAAGAAGCTTACACTTTAATTGAAGAAATGGATAATAACAATTTTCAATGGCCTTCCGAAAGGATTAATCCTAAAAAGATGGCAAGTATTCACGATAATGAAGCCTTTTCTATCTTAGCTTCACAAGTTGCGGCAATGTCTAAAAAATTAGATAATTTTGCAATTAATATTTTGCATAATAACTCTGCTAAAATTGAAGATTCTCAAACTATTGAAACTTTACAAGCTATTGCAAGTAAAAATAATCCTTATTCAATTATTATAATCCTGGGTGGAAAAATCATCCTAATTTTAACTGGAATAATTCACAACAACAATGGGGTAATAATCAATCTCATCCCACTGGAAATTGGAATAATCAAGTTAATTCAAATTATAAACCTCCCGGATTTAATAATCAACAGAAAAAGTTATCAATAGAAGAATTAACTATGCAAATGAATAATCGATTACAAAATCAAAATACTCGTTATTCGTAATATTGAAAATCAAATGGGGCAAATTGCTTACTTTAATTAATAACGGACACTGTAGGAACACTTCCTAGTAATGTTGAAATCAATCCAAAGGAAGCTGGAAAAGAACATGAACAAGTTAAAGGCCGTGCAACTTAGAAGTGGAATGGAATTAAAAGAAAGATTGCAGAATGAAATTGAAAAAGAGATTGAGGATGAAGACACTGAAAAACCTAAAGAAACTCTCTCTCCTAGTCAAGATCAGACTGTTATACCTGTTAATGTGGAAGTTGAAAAATCACCACCACCTTTTCCTCAAAGACTTAAACAGCAGAAATTAGATCATCAATTTTCTAAGTTTTTTAAAATTTTTAAGAAACTTACTATTAACATACCTTTTGCTGAAGCTTTGGAACAAATGCCAAATTACGCAAAATTTATGAAGGATATTTTAAGCAAAAAATGAAAATTTGAATCTTTTGAAACCGTTGCATTAAGTGAAGAATACGATGCTAATAATTCAAAAGAAATTATCCGAAAAGCTTAAGGATCCCGGAAGTTTCACTATACCTGTGCTATTGGAGAAAAATTTTGCGAAAAAGCTTTATGTGATTTAGGAGCAAGTATTAATCTCATGCCATTTTCTATCTTTCGAAGATTGGGTTTAGGAGATATTACTCCCACCACTGTAACTATTTAGTTAGCTGATAGATCTATCACTTATCCTAAAGGAGTTATAGAGGATGTCCTTGTTAAAGTGGATAAATTTATCTTCCCTGTATATTTCATTGTACTTGATATGGAAGAAGATAAAGAGATACCTATTATTTTAGGAAGACCTTTTCTAGCTACCGGACGAGCTATGATTGATGTGCAAAACAGAGAATTAACCATGAGAGTTAATGATCAAGAAATTAAATTCAATGTTCTTAAATCAATGAAGTACACGATAAAGAGAAATGTTATCGAATGGATATAACTGATTATTTAATTGAAAAACATTATCAAGAAAAATGTAAAGTTATTTCTGAAGAAAAATTTAAATTTTTAACTGATGAAGATGAAGTAGTAGAACAAGAAGAGACTCATTTTATTAAAGATAATTGGGATACTTTAGACATAACTCAAAATGATATACTTTTTCCCTGAATTAAAAAAGCACCTGAACTGGAATTAAAAATGTTACCTTCCCATTTAAAATACACGTTTCTTGGAAATTCGTTAACTTTACCTGTTATTATTTCTTCTAAACTGAGTAAAGATCAAGAAGAAAAACTACTAGGTGTGTTAAAGAATTATAAGAAAGCTTCTGGTTGGACTATTGCTGATATAAGAGGAATAAGCCCTTCCATTTGCATGCATAGAATCTTAATAAAAGAAAATTTTAAACCTACTATAGAATCGCAAAGAAGATTAAATCCTATTATGAAAGAGGTTGTTAAAAAAGAAATTATTAAGTGGTTAGAAGCTGGTATAATTTATCCTTTTTTGGATAGTCAATGGGTAAGTCCTATTCATTGTGTTCCGAAGAAAGGAGGTGTAACTGTCATTGTTAATGATAAAAATGAACTTATTCCTACAAGACAAGATACTGGATGACAAATTTGTATTGACTATAGGAAACTAAATAAAGCCACTAGAAAGGATCATTTTCCTTTACCTTTCTTGGATCAAATGCTCGATAAATTAGATGGACACTCATATTTCTGTTTTATGGATGGATATTATGGCTATCATCAATTACTTATTGCTCCTGAGGACCAAGAAAAGACAACATTTACAAGTCCTTATGGAACATTTTCTTTTAAAAGAATGCCTTTTGGCTTATGTAATGCACCTGCAACTTTTCAAAGATGTATGATGTCAATATTTTGTGATTTGATTGACAAAGGAATTGAAATATTCATGGACGATTTTTCGATCTTTGGAACTTCTTTTGAATCTTGTTTGGAAAACATAGCCAAAGTTACGAAAAGATGTTAAGAAACAAATTTAGTTCTTAACCGGGAAAAATGTCAATTCAAGGTCACGAGAAGGCATTGTACTTGGTCACAAAGTATCACAAAAAGGGATGGAAGTAGATCGAGCAAAAGTGAAAATTATTGTTGAATTGCAACCACCTACTACTCATTATCGATGTGAGAAGTTTTCTAGGTCATGCTGGATTTTATAGAAGATACATAAAGGATTTTTCTAAAATTGCTAAACCTCTTTGTCATTTATTAGAAAAAGATGAAAAATTTGAATTTAATAAAGAATGTATTAATGCTTTTAATATTCTAAAAGAAAAATTAATAACTGCACCTATCATTGTAGCACTCGATTTGGAATAAATCTTTTGAATTAATGTGTGATGCAAGTGATTTTGCAATTGGAGTTGTATTAGGACAAAAATATGAGAAAGTTTTCAAAGTTGTATATTATGCTAGTAAAACTCTCACTGAAACACAAAGAAATTACACTACCACTGAGAAAGAGCTTCTAGCGATAGTATATCCTTTGATAAATTTAGACCTTATCTTCTTGGTACTAAATGCATAGTTCATACTGATGATTCTGCTATTAAATATCTATTATCTAAGAAGGATTCTAAACCGAGACTTATAAGATGGGTTCTACTTCTACAAGAATTTGATTTTCAAATAGTAGATAGAAAATGAACTAAAAACCAAATTGTTGATCATTTGTCTAGAATTAAAAATGATATTATTTTGGAAGAAAATATAAATGAGAAATTCTTTGTTGAATCTTTATATGTTATTCAAAGATACAATACACCTTGGTATGCTGATATTGTTAATTTTTAGTTAGCAATATTTGTCCTTATGACTTGGATAACAAATTTATTAAGAAATTTAAATATGATGCTAAATCTTATATTTGGGAAGAAACTCATTTATTTAAAATTGGTAAAGATTCTATGATTCGAAGATGTGTACCTTATGAGGAAACTTTTGCTATTATTCAAAAATGTCATGATTCTGATTTTGGAGGACACTTTGGCATAGATAAAAGCTGCATTTAAAATTTTAAATTCGGATTTTATTGGCCTACCTTATTTAAAGATGTGAGACAATATGTGAAAACATGTGATCAATGTCAAAGGATGGAAAATATATCTAGGAAAGATGAAATGCCTTTAAACTATACATTGGAAGTTGAAATTTTTGATATATGGGGTTTAGACTTTATGGGACCATTTGTTCCAACATCTGGAAAAATTTATATTTTATTAGCAGTTGATTATGTTTCAAAGTGGATTGAAGCTGTTGCCTTACCAAACTGTGATTAAAAAAGTGTTTCAAAATTTTTAAAGAAAATGATATTTTCAAGATTTGGAATGCTTATGGTAATTATCACTAATGGTGGAAGTCATTTCAGGAATATAAGAATTCAATCATTACTACAAAAATTTGGATTCAAACATAGTATTGCAACTGCTTATCACCCACAAACTAGTGGAATGGCTGAAGTATCAAACAGAGAAATTAAAAGAATTTTAGAAAAGAATGTTAATCCTAAAAGAACTGATTGGGTTGATAGACTTGATTACGCATTATGGGCTTATAGAACAGCTTATAAGACACCAATCGGAATGTCACCTTACCGGTTAATTTATGGTAAGCATTGTCACTTACCTATAGAACTTGAACATAAAGCTTATTGGTCGATAAAGGAGTTTAATTTTAATTTGAATAAAGCAGGAGAAAAATGATTATTGCAACTAAATGAGATGGAAGAAATTAGAAACGAATCGTATGAAAATGCTAGAATTTATAAAGAGAAAATGAAGATGTTGCATGATAAGAAAATTTCAGGAAAAATTTTTGAGCCTGGACAAAAAGTATTATTGTTTAATTCTCGTTTAAGACTTTTTCCTGAAAAATTAAGATCTAAATTGATTGGACCCTATTTAGTTGAGAAAGTATACCATTATGGAGCTGTGGATATTAAAGATCCCAAAACAGGAAAAATTTTTAAAGCAAATGGAGTCAGATTGAAGCCTTATTTGGGAGATATTAAGAAGATTTATAAAGAGACTTATGGATTGAGTCAACCTGATTAATGATTTATGTAAGTCGAGTCGACGACATTAAACCAAGCGCTTTGTGGGAGGCAACCCATAATTATCTTGTGTTTTGAGTGTTTTTATGTTTTGATATAAGGTTATGCCTCGATCTTGATTAATTTTATATTACTTTAGAAAAATGTGATGCTTATAAGTTTTTGATGACTTAGGCTAAAAATTATTTTGAAGTATCAAAAATTTAAAAATAGGATCACTCTATTCAGAATATGAGTAAAAAGGAGATCAAGTTAACCTTCATTATGATAGTTTACAATGTGAGTTATCGAGTCTAAATTACTATTACCAGTATAATTTACCTATCTTGGAGAACGAAATTTTGAAAATTTGACGATTAGGCGAAACGGAGTTGAACATAGTTCCAGCGCCTAGGCGCCAGAATTCGGCGCCTAAGTGCCAAAATCAACTATGTATCAATAAGTTCGGCGCCTAGGCGCCAGATTTGGCGCCTAAGCGCCACGGTTACTGGGTCATGCAAAAACTGAAAATTTTTCAGTTTTTCACATGATTTTCCCCTTTAAATCAACATATCTTCATCCCTAACCATCAAGCACTCAAAATTACGTCCCTTGCACTTCATTCTTGAGAGATTTGAGAAATTTTTGAAGAAATGGAAGGAAGAAATCATGGAGAAGAAGCTAGGGACAAGGTTTCAAAAAATCCTCAACCCTACTTCAATGGTTTCATCGCTGTAAGTTTAGAGAAAATTTCTAGTCATTTGGATAAGTTTGAAGCGAATTTTAAAAGCATTGGAGATCGCCTTCATGAGATGTTTCATCAAGTTAAACATCTAGAATGGCAAATGAAACTTCAATTTAATCATTTTGCGGCTTATCAAGATGGTCAAGTTGAAATGTATGCGAAGAACAAGTGGATTAACGAAAAGATGGCTACGGATTTCCCGAGAGCGTTAGTGTTCTTTCCAAGTGGAATACACAATTTCCCTTGTGAAGATTAGAATATTCTGGTAATGAGATAGTTATTATGGTTTGTTGAGTCGTTGTATCGATTTAAAGAATCGATTGTGTTTGTTTGTGTTTAATTGTTTGATTGTTGTTTTTGCTTGGAAATTGTTATGTTTGAGTGTGTATTAGGAACTTGAATCAAATATAGTACTTATCTGGAATGTATTGAGTCAATATTGAAGGTTTTAAATGGAAATTAGTGAGTTTGATTAAAACCTTATGTTTGATTGGTGGATTTAATATTTAATTTTTATAAATTTTTGAAAAATGTTGTGGAACTTAGAAACTGAAGCTCTACTCTGATATGAGTAATTGGAAGTTGGATTTATGAATTTTTCTAGAAAATTAAAATTAAAAAAAAAATAATTTTTTGTGAAAGGCGAGTCTGGCGACTAAGCGCCAGAATTCGGCTCCTAAGCGCCAGTTCGGCCTGTACCCGAGAATTTACTTAAATAACCCCCAAAAGCCATTTTTGACGCCTAAGCTTCATCTTCTTCCCCATTTTCGCGAACATACATCCTCTAGATCCATTTTGAGGTCAAAACATCAAGGATTTGAGTGCGAAACCACTCGATTTCTTCGTCTCAAGGTCAGATCTACGCTTTAAACCATTTATTTTCGATTTTCATCATAGATTTCTCTAGGCTTTGCTAAGAACTGAAAATTTAAAAAAAAAATATTCAATTTTTAGTGATTTCTTTAGATTTCTAAACTTATTTTAAGTTTTATAAACTTAAAAAGAGTTTAAATCTTTGATTCCTAAATTTATTCTTGTTTTCTTTCACGTTTAGATGGCTCCAAAATCTAAACGCGGGAAGGCACGAGATAACTTTGATAGCTGCAAATTTTCTACTGCGGCTGCGCATTTTTGCTTCCATGAATTTGCGACGTCCAGAAAGTTCATTTACGAACGAAGTTTCTATCATGCTTGGAGAAATGATCGAAAACACTACTTGTTGCACACAATCGGCAACGATTTTGTTATTTTACTTCGTTGTTCGTCGTTATCCCGATTGTTCGATAATTTTATGCAAATTTTCCGGATGCCGAGGATTATGAAGTCTTTATCGGAGGAATCGGAGTAGGATTTAGTCCAGAAAGAATCAACATATTTTATGGTCTGCCACCGACTATTGAGTGCTATTATTCTGGATTATCACCATCTGAGGGAGATTTGGATATGATTATTGCTTATCTCACTGACGGTACTGGATCTTGGAAGATCAGGAACGAAAAAATCGTAAACTTCAAATCCTCCGAATTAAATGGTATATCTAAAACATGACACTATTTTATTTCTGCAAGATTGTTACCTTCCAACCACCTGAATGAAGTGACTAGAGATCGAGCGATCTTAAACTACTGCATTCAGGAGAGGAAGCCTATTGATGTCGGGAGCATTATTTATGATTCTGTGGATTCTACTGTGAGGTCCAGTACTTCTGTTGGATTGGGATTTTCATCTCTGATCTACTCACTATGTGTTAGTAATGGAGTCACTCGTCGATATTTACGAGGAGAAGTTAAAGTCTACCAAGCCAATTGGGCAGGAGAGTGTTAGTATCTATGATCATCTTCGAGGGAAGAGATCAACCGCTCCTTCTACTTCTGCACATACTTCAGGTAGACCTTCTACTTCTAGACCCTCTACTTCTGCTGAGCCACCATCAGATTTCTGGGAATCAATGCATGATCAGTTTTTAGAGCAGCAGCAGGAGTTATTTCAAACTCACTGGAGGATTGATACTATTGATACAAAACTAGATCATTTATCTGATTATACCCATAGGAAGAGTAGTTATGATGCTGAGTATGATGAAGCCCTAGTCAGATTTCTGAAGGGTGAACATGATGTTAGTTTTCCTACTTTTCCTAGATTCACACCATTTGTTGATCCTAAGGACGTAGAATTTTCCTTTGGTGATGATGATGATGATGAGGCTACAGCTAGTGACTAGTAGTTATAGATCTTTATGTTGAGCTACTCAGTTAGTTTGTTTTGTTTGTTTTGTTTGTTTTGTTTTGTGTTTGATGTATGTTGACTGACTAGTGTTAGGATTACATTGTGTTGAGACTCGAAGTTAGAATTAATTTATATGTTGTTTTAGTTTAATGTTTAGTAATTTATTATTTTGCTCTGTTTTAATTATGTTTCAAATTTAGTATCATCATAAAATTAGTCTGCTTACTTTTTATACATGCTTAAGTTTTATCTTAATTATTCATAAAAGTATGATAGAAGTTAATTTTTCTTTTTAAGATTGTTTTTACATACTTATTAAAAAAATTTATGATTTTCTTTCTCTCATACTTTCAAATTATCATAGTATACCAAAACTTAAGTTTGGGGGAAGGGAAAATCCATTCAAAATTAAATTTTATTTGTCCTTAAAGAATTAATATTTTCATAAAAATAAAAAAATAAAAAAAATAAAAAAAAATAAAAAAAACTTTTTAACATAACTTAAGGAATGAAGAATTTATTTGAGATCACTTTTATTTTTGAAATTATAGACAATTTAGTAAAAATTAACCAAAAGTTTACTAACTTTGATTGATTTTAAGAATAGAATTATTTAACTTAAAGAAGAATAAGATAAAGATTTTTTTCTATTCATGATAGAAATAATAGATTTTAGAAATATTAAGTAATCAAAAATTATCACTTGAAAAAGAAAAGATTGGAAATCTTTTTGAATTCTTATTTATGTTATAATAATTAAGTGGAAATGTATAAGTTTTGAAAATATAAGTTAAGGATAGTGAAGTTCAAAACCATTAACGTACTATCCAGATATAGTAATCATATATATATATATATATATATATATATATATATATATATATAAATAAGAGAGGAGAAGCTTGAGGAAATGCCAAATCAAAAATTGGCTTCACTTGAATTATCTTATAGAGAGAAAACTAGTTACATACTTTACTTAATTTTTATACATAAATAGTTATTTAGAAAAGATTTTTCAAGAAGATCTTTTTCTTGTAAATAATCTATGAAAGCTTAATATAACAGATTTCTATTATTTTTAAAATGGATAGAAAGTTTGAAATCTTATGATTTGGTAGTTAAATATTCTTTAAATTCTTAAAATTAAACCTAGTTAGTGAAATTGGGTTAACAACTTACTAAAGACTTTAAAAAATCAAAAATTATAAGGAATCTTAAATATTTATCTTTTATTCCAAAGGTTATATATTTTATATAGTAGAAAGAGTTACTTGAGGACAAGTAACATTTAAGTTTGGGGGATTTTGATCTATAAAAAAATACATATTTCTTTATGACTTAATTCTTATTAATTTCTAAGTATATTATGCTTTAATGAAAGGTATTTTTTGTGTTTTTGGATGTAGGTAATGTAAAAAGGTCTAAAAAGGAAAAGGAGTAAAAAGAAGCAAAAATGGAGAAAAATACAAAAAGTATAAAAAATTATGGCCTGGCGCCAGAAGCTGGCGCCTAAGCGCCAGACTTGATACAAAAACTATCAAGTTTTTGACAACATTTGATCAGTTATTTTGACGGAATGAGCGGTTAGTGGACATTCTAGAAGACTGGCAGTTATTCCTTGATAATAGGACAAGTGATACATTGCATTTGGACGCTCCAAAAAGGTTTTAATCGCGAAGAGGTGCGAGTCAAAGTGAAGAGGTGTGAAGAACTGGACGCAGTGTCCGGCGCCTAGGCGCCAGACAGACCTTCTCGAAGATTCATTGAATGCGGATATGTTTTGAAGAGGTGCCTCTAGGCAACCCTTGAAGCCTATAAATAGGGGTCCATTTCTTCAGAAAACATGCCCATCCCATTATAACCCTTTCTCTTATCCACTTTAGGATCTCTCATCGTTAGAGAGAGAAATAGAGAGAGAAATTTAGGGCCACTTTTGTTTAGTTTAATGAGTTTATTTTCAAGTTGTTGCTTCTGGAGTTTATTACACTGTGGAGTTAGTAGGAATCATAAGATCTGTAGAAGGAATATTTTATATAAGTATTTTATTTTTGATTCAATGTTTATTTATTATGTTTTGCTGTTTATATTAAATGTGTTCTGAGTAGTTAGTTTACTTTCTTCCTTCAATTATGAAGAGATAGATAAGATAATATAATTCGATGGAGAATTGAAATTCAAAGTATTTTGAGAAACATTGTGATGACATTAATACTGATCTTACTTCCTTTTTAATTTGGTCATTTAAAATGTTAAGAGCACATTGAAGAGTTTTGAGACCTTGAAGGAAAGAACTCTTAACTTGTAAATGTCACATGAATCCTTGGGTAGTCGAAGGCCATGTGCGAAATTTATTCGAGTGAAGTACGAATAAATAGGAAGATAAGATTTAAAGGGCGTAGAATTGATAAGTTTTTTAGTGACGGACTAAATTCTTATAATTTGATTTATAGATTAGGAAAGGGTCGCCTAAAGTAGGGCCGACCATAGCCACCCTTGGACATCAGAAGTGTGAGCTAGATTAACTTCATTCTCTTATGATACATCCGGACTGTTACGTAAGTGCTCGTGTTCTTTGCGCTGGATCAAAAGGGTAAAGAATAGAATGCTTCTATTTGGCACAATACCATAAATCAAATTCTCCAACGAATATTAAATTATCTTAAAAATATTAGATTAATTGAAGGAAAGAAAGTTATTTATTTTATAAAGTTTTTCATAAATCATTTTCTTATTATTGTTTTCTTTATTTAAATCTAGTAAATTAATAGTAATTATAATTAAATTAAAAGATAAATATTTTTTATTTAGAAAATTTATCACTATAATTCCTCCTATTGGGATCGATGCGGGGTCTTTGTTTGAAGCCTATATGACTTAGTAATCATTATGTAGCGAAGTGCCACATTAGTGTGTAAAAATATTTTTTAAATTTACTTCCATATTAATTTTATACACTAGCCGCTTTTATAAATTGAGTCAAAGTTTTTGGGTATCTTTGGAGACGAATATTATTGCGTTATTTGCGGGTTGGACACGCGGCTGCGTAGAGTGGTAGAAAACCTCGGCCATCTGGCCTGATCTGGTGTCACAAAGATTAGACGATTCACAGCACACTGGTATAGCTTGTTCACACGATCCTTTGTCTTTTGGTGATGACGCTCATCAAAAGTACATTTCAGCGTTGAGCATTGGTATCTTATCGTAGTATCTACTCATCTGGTAACTCATCATTGAGCGGGGACCGAGTTGACGTGGGTGCGGCGCGAAAATCTACGAAGAATGCGCCGCTGATAGCGCGAAGGGGCCTGAAGTTATATCGAATTGCAATAATATCATCGACCATCTTGTTAATCGTCCGGAAAGCGTCGGTCGGGTCATCGAAGTATTGCGATGGATTAAACTTCGAAATAAGGTTGACCTTATGAGACAACATGTAATGTCCCGAGCTTTTGAGTGGCAAACACAGCTAGACAATGTTTCTCGATAGGAGGATACTTTACCTGCGGGTATTAGACGTCGACTCGAGTAGTAGAGTGCATTCTCTTTACCCTCATCATTGACTTGGCCAGTGAGCTCAGGGGGACTGCGCTAATCACGGTGCAAAGTATCGACGGTTTACGGGATAGGGGTTTGCTAAAACGGGAGGTGTCGTTAGATATCGTTTAATATCTTTGAAAGCACAACGGCACTTATCTTCCCGAATAAATTTAGCATCCTTTTTAATTAATCTTGAGAAAGTGACACACGACAAATTAGATATAAAGCGCCTCGGATATGCAGTTTCCTTGAAATAAACGTAGTTGTTTCAAGGTTTTAGAGGAGGGCATTTCTAAGATGGCTTTAATCTTCTCACAGTGCATTTCGATTCCCCGATGACGGACAAAGACTCCTAAAATTTCCCGGAAGGTAATGCGAAAGCACACTTTAAGGGATTCATCTTGATTATATTATCGTAATCGATTGAATACGATCCTCGAATCGTATAGGTGGTTTCCTCTTATCTTGCTCTTGACGACCAATCAATCACATGCTTGATACACTTGGTTGTGAATGAGGTTATCGAATTCGTCATTGCTCTTTGATATGTAGCTCCGGCATTCTTCGGTCAAGCAGCGTAACGGTGTAGCGGTAAATCCGTCCCGGGTTCGGAAAGGTATGAGTGTTGTGTCTTACAGTTCCATCTTGATACGATTGTACACAGTGACCTCGGTTTGGTGAGGTCTTCTCTTCTTTTAGTACTTAGGATCTAGCCTTAGGCTTTTCCTTTGACTATCTTAGAGGATTAGGATTGGGACCCACCACACAGAATTTCAAACCACTTCTTAGCTCACACCAAACTCCTGAACTTGATTATAGACCTGACCTAGAGGGTTGAAATCGAATGTGGAAGTTTAAAGGATGAGTTCCTATAGGACTCTTTGGCCTTAGGACTGCCCTGGGTGGCTACAGTGCAGTGAAGGGGCGACCTACACACACACTACACTTATATACTACACTTTCACACACCTCTAGCCTTGTCTTTAACTTGACATCACGACTCATGATGGTGATACATGGATGGTCACGCATAACCCCTGGCAGCCTTGTTCTGAGGGTTAGGAGCAATGATGGATCTTATGAATAAGTCCTTCATGGCTCATGTGGGCTTGATATGGCTTCATGGCTCAGCAAAATTATTTCATTCCACTTCTGATTACTCGATCTTGATTTTGCGATTTTCGATTTTGGCCTTTTGAACCCTCTGTACTTTAAGCACTGCCAGCTCCCCTTGAAATTACCCAAATTTTTCAAAATTTCCAAATCACCCAAAATTCCCCAAAATTAACCTTGAACATTTTCTCACCAATCAAGTTGATCATCCATGTTAGCCAAAAATACCAAAAAATTCAAGAAAATACCTCCCGATACCCTCCGAATACCCAAAAATACCCCTCTTGACCAAAAATCAAAAAATTGAGAAAATTCCCATAAAATTCTAAAAAAATCCCAAATATTCCCAATTTCATTTTGTTTAACTACACCATGGGCCAATTTGTCAATTTACCACTACTTTTGTCAAAACCCCGATTTGACGTTTAACCCAAAATAGACAGTATCGACCAAACCTACCCCGATTGACCCAAATTGGTCAATTCAATTCTAAACTTCAATTTAACGTCCCAACACCAATCTAGACCAGATCCAAGTCCAATTTGATTTACATTTGAATCGATTTCACTTTTGGCCTTAAAAGCACGATTTGGACTATGACAGGCAGCAGGCAAAAGCGATTCAGCTCCAATTAACCCCCGAGCCTTTTCAAACCTTCCTTAACATCCCCAAAAACAAAACACTAACATGATTTACCCAAAATTTAGACCCAAACCCCACTCAAATTCAACCCCAAAGCCAAAAGCTCAATTTTGACTCAGCTTGGAAACTGACAGGCAAAACCCCGAACCCCAAAATCGAAGCCAACCAAAATTAAAACCTCCTTTGAAGAAACCATCCCATAAACATTTTAACATTAATTTTACATCAATTTGAACCCTCCAACATTATTACATTTAGCCCAATTTGACCTACATTGGCCATTCTTAGAAAGTAGAATCGACCCAAATTAAATTGAACCACTTGATATATTCCAAATCATTCATGAAACCTTCCTAAATTAAATTCAACACTTATTGGATCCAATCCTTTACAAAATTATCAACCTAAAATTTGTTTTGAAATCCAAAAGCCCATTCTACAAAATAATTTCAAAAGTCGAACTATCACAAGACGCATTAAAATCTCATCTCATCCTCACTCAATTAAAATCATCCTAAGTTCTAAATTAGCCATCAAATTTTTCTAAACTAAGCCATATGCCAAATCCTATCAAATCACCCCTAAATTACCAAAATTCCTAAAAAACCTCTTTCATGAAAGTTGACTTAGCTTTTCCGAACGAGGTGAGCGTAGGCCGTGCATGAGCCACATGTGAGCCATGAAAGCCTTGGACACTTCACCATACCCAAAATGGCAAGAAGAGGGGACCCATTAATGATTCTCTTAAGAGTGATTAACCACTCCCATGTCTCCCCTAACTCTTGCTTAAGCTTAATTGTACTTGGATTGTGACTTGACCCCACTAATCAAGCTGATCCAAGTGACTTTCCCTTCGGCCAAATTGGCCTTGGATGGTGGACCTAACCCAAAACCAAGGGTTAACCCATTTAGACCCAAAACTAGCCCTTTCCCATTCCACTTTGATTCAAACCCTTTACACATGTCCATGGCCGATTGATTGCACAAACCTCCGACCACGACCCACTGGACACGAGGGTGACCCATGCCTGCCGGCCGGCCCGCACAGGTCACCGGAAAACACCATGGCCGAGACCTTAGGAGGAGCCGAAGTTTGGAATTCCCACCTACCGAGCTGCCCCATCCCCGGTGGCCATTGCGAGCTGTTCTTCTCTTGCCGAGAGCAGTGATCCCGATCCCTAACTCCCACAGGAGGCCCTCCAGCCTCTCTTATTTAAACACCCCTCTCTCGGCCATGGGAGAGGTCTTGAACTAACCTTAAGGAAACTACGCCAAAATCATTCCGGACCACTCTCTACACATAGAGCACTTGATTCCCACTTTGGATTCCGGCCCCGATTCCCTCTAGGCGAGCTCGATTTTGAGTTCGAACTTCGAGCACAAAACCGGGACACTTCTTCACGGTGGACCAATCCCCAAATTGATTGATCCTACACCTTCACCGGACCAAGGGAAGAAGTCCACCAGCAAAAGCCCCCTCTCCAGGCCACCCATCTGTTCCAGACTCCAAGCTTTGTAATCGGCTGTGGTTGAAATCCTACCTAGACAATTCACCAGACCAGGAGACTTCATCTGGAGCTTGCTGGGACGCAATCGAAGGTGACACAACCCTTAGATCGAAGCCACACTTCTCTGAGCAAAGGTATGGCCTTACTCTTCTTCCCGAGCTTCTGAACATTCTCCATTTTTATTGAGTCAATTTCATGCCACATAAACCGTATGGATGTGTTCGTCTTCTCGAGATGAATCCATAGAGCATAAGAACGTTCAATTTGGTCAAGTATCGAGTGAGATCTTAGGCCTAGAAGACAGACAGTTCTCGGGCTAGGAGGCTTGGGGACGATGAACGGATGCCTTTCATTCAATACACGCGCGGAGGGACGGCTCAGATGGCGTCGGACCAGGAGATGATACATGAACCACGGGCCGCGTGGCGCTGAGTCGGATGGCGGCGTCGAATAAGAGCCCGCCGCGTGGCCGTTCGGAGATGCCGAGGATGATAGGGCGCCGCGTGGATAAGTAAGAAATTAGGTTATTTTCCTATTTATTTAATTACCAGAACTTGAAAAATGCATAACTTTGTGTAGAAAAATTTTAAAAATAAAATAAAAATACCCTCTTACTCAGTGAACAGAGGAGAATAATGTGAAAAAGAAATCATTTAATTTCATTGAGTATTTGATTTTTAATAATTTATTTACTCTCTGCACATTTTCAATTCTCCATACATGTATACAATTCACCATGACATGAGACCATAGGGCTTTTGAAGCCTCTAAATTTGGGAACATTCCCTGAAATTTCCAAAGTCAGAGGCCATCCCTTTGAAGAGTTATTGATTTTTCAACTCTAGGTTGCTAGTTTGAGTATTTTAATTCCAATAATTAGCATATTGTGAAATAAATTCTAGGAAAATTTGGTGATGTTTATTATGACCAGAAGAACCTAGGAAAATAGGGTTTGAATTAATCCACTTGGAATAACCCTAATTGGCTTAAACACCCAAAATAGGTCCTTAATTAATTAGATCTAATCATACATCAAATTGACTTGAAATCAATTCTTCACTGACCTTTAGGATCAGAGGAACCCACCATAAAAATTTGAAGTCAATTGGACTTTGTTAGCCCCACCAAATGGGTTGATTAAACCATTTAGCCAATTTAAACTTTAAAAATTCACAACTTTCAAAATACTTTTCAGAAATTCACCAAATTGGTTTTGGAGCCTCTCTGATATCAGGGGAATTTAAGAAAATTAAAATTACAATTTTCTAAAAAAGTTGATTTTTTTGCATTATTTTAATATTTTAATAATTAAAAAATAATAAAAATCACAAAAATAATAAAATTCATCAAAATGTCACATTTTGAATTTTAATCACTTAGAAACAAACCCCATATTTTTCTTAAGTCTCTATAATGAGATATTAAATTTTAAATCCCTAAGGTAATTTTAAAATAAAAAAAAAATGTATTTTTTTAGCATTTCCACTAAAATAATTCTAATAAATCAAAGAAAAATTAGAAAATTATAAAAATTAATTCTCTGATTTCCTTGATATCAGAGAGATTTTTGAAAAATATAAAATTCATTTTTCAACCTTTATTTTATTTTTAAATTAATTTATACTCCAAAACTCAAAATAATTATAATAAAAAGAATATAATTCAAAAAATCACCAAAATTGGTACAAGTGATCCTCTGGTCAGTAGGGATGTCCCATAATTTTCTTAAAGATAGAAACTTTCCCTTGGTCATATTATTAAATTTTCCTTAGAAATCCCTATTTTCCACCAAAAATAATTACATAAATAAATTAAATACAGAAAAATCACATTTTCTCCTCTCATGCCTTTATTGACATATGAGTGAAGTCACATAAAAATCTCAAGTTCATTTAAGCTCAATTTAGTGAGTTATGAAATTATTAAGCTTGAAGGGCAAAAATGGTAATTAAAATTTTAACCCTTAATTAAAACTTTAGGCTTAATAAAATTAGAAGAGTAAAGTATTTGATCCTAATCTGATTTGGATGATTGAAATTTGAATAATAAGGGTAGAAACCTATTAAACAATTTAAAAATAATTAAAATAAACCTTAATTAAATAATTGATTAAATTTGAAAGAATAATAAAATTGGAATTATTAAAATAGGGATATTATTAGGAAGAGATTTGTTCTTTAATTTAATAATCCCTAAATTAATCATCTCAATAATATTTAATTCCTAATTAAAATGATAATCCAAATTTAAGATTTAAAATGCTAAAAGACATAATCATTAAATTAAATTAAAGTTAAATTATTTAAATTAAATCCTTTTAAAATTTCAATTAAATTAATACTTTAATAATTAAAATTAAATCATCTTTAAAACATAAAAAATAATAATAAAATATTAAATTAAAATTAAAAAATAAAATTAAATTAAAATTTAAATTAAATTTAATTAAACAAATTAAATTAAATTAAATTAAATTAAATTAAATTAAATCAAATTAAATTAAATCAAGTTAAATTAAATTAAATTAAAGCAAAATTAAATTAAATTAAATCAAATTAAATTAAATTAAAATTAAAATTAAATTAAATTAAATTAAATCATATTAAATCAAATCAAATCAAATTAAATTAAATTAAAAAAATAAAATCAAGTTAAAATTAAAATTAGATTGAATTAAATAAATTAAATTAAAATTAAAACTAAACCAAATTAAATTAAATTAAAGTTAAATTAAATTGAATTAAAAATAACATCACCTAAGACATAAAGAAATTCAAAAATAAATATAAAGCAACTTGAACACTATTCCAAATTTAAACCCGTTAACTGAAATTAAATTAAATCACAAACCATTTGAACATCAATTTGCCCTCGAAAGCTTTTGTTGTCATAACTCCTAAATAGAACGTTAAATGAAATGTTATTTCCCTCATAGGATATTCAAATGTCCTAGTTCATCGAGTAAGGTAACAACAAAACTTGAATTCCGGACGATTAATTCATTTGTATGATTAAATTCATTTGGACTTAAAACAATTCTAGCAATATTGAAAAGATGTTTAAGATTCTTCTTAAACACTTTCTCAATATGTTAGGATGTTTATGAGAACAACGGAACTTAATTGTTCTTTGATGAAGAAAATCGTCCTTAAACCAAAACACAAGAACCTAGACGTCATAGGAGATGACTAGCTACAGGATTAGGAACTTGGTAGAAAACCATAACCCTTCCCTTAGTTTTACCTAGGAACATGTTCTAAATGCTTAAATATTCTAAATTGTGTTTGAGTACAGCTTGGGATGACGGGAAGACCCTCCAGGTACGCTTTTATTTTGTTGCAATTTACTTTATTGCAATTAACTTAATCGCATCACACTTACTTTTCTTGCATGATAAATAATTGTTGCATGAAAACCCACACTTTTATGATAGTCCCTAAAACTGAAACCAAAACTAAATTAAAAAGTCATTACAAGATAAAATTCACCGCCACAACATTTCAAAATATAAAACAACTCAAAATTTAATCACAAACAGAACACAAAACTGCAATTACAACTAAATTAAAACATCTTGTTGGATGATCGGGAATACCTCGGATGATATAACCTACGTGTTGCTAACGGGATTTCCCACGGTCTAAATGAAAGTGTGGAACTCATTTAGTTGAGTTTAGCAAATTCATCTGGACTAAGTGAATCCGATAAAAATAACGATGCTGGAAGGATGGAACCTTGGGATCTTAACCGGTGTTGTTATAATCAACTTTAAGATTTGTTTTAATTAAAACATGAGAAACACTTGGAAATTAAGAATTTCTTTAAACCAAAACACTTTTCTCATCTCCTGATTTATGACTTCTAAAACTAAACCTCTGCAACAACAAGGAGCTCAGAGCATGATGGGCAGCACGACCATCGTCATCAGCAAAACCTGAATCTACTTCAGCAAAACTTTCTTAAGAATTAAATAACTGAGCCATAGGATTTCGAGGTAGTTTGCCTAGTGCAACATAAATCCTCAACCTTTTGGTTAGGCATTTGCATTGCAAATTAAGCCCTAACCGGTCTTAGGATTCTGAGGTAGTCGTTCGGTACGACATAAACCCTCACATCTTCGAGACTATTTGTATGATTTTATCATACAAATATAAGTCCAAATTAATTAAAATTGGCAAGATCAAAACATTAAATAAACATTAGGACTTTCCTAAATCCAAGCCAAACAATAGGATAGTCGGGAAATTACGAAGTTCGCTTCGAATACGTGATTTCTCCTACCTTTCTTCCTTTGAATTCCCAAAACAAAATGTTCCAAATTTGATCCATTCCCTATTGAAATTCCAAAATTCAATCCCTTGAAAACTTAAACTTTGAGATTCTTGAGAGCAGAACTATTGATTATTATCGAGAGTTTTCTTAGGTGATTCTCGTCACTTAAGATGTAATTAACTATAGGGGCTTGCCCTTATAGGGAATTTTAAGAACCCAGGTAATATAAACCCTGCTTAATTCATTTTATATTAAGCGAGGGAACTTGTCGGCTTATAAAATTGGTTCGCGGACCAAACGGATGTCACAAATCTTCTAGTTTATTTAATCGAGACCCATCATCGAGCGATGTGTTTATTCTTCGGGATAGATACACGGTTTGTGGTGCGGTGCTCGTTTATATAAACTATTCGGGATGTGAGATCGGTTTGATTTCACATCTTAAAATTTTCAAACTTAAAATTATTTTCAAAATCAAATGCTACTTTCCAAATTATATATATATTTAAATTAAATTTAAAATTTAAAATTCGCCGACAATTTCTGTTAGGCGACCCCTCTTTTTAAAATACAACACACTTAACCTAAAAATAAGCCGTACAATTTCTGGCGACTCCGTTGGGGATAAATTCCTCTCTCCATTTTTAATCAGATAGTTCTGTTTTCAAAAATCGGTAGTGTATCCATGTCCTAGTGGATCAAACTACCCTTCTTTCCGTTGGAATACTATGTTCATTTCTACCTTGAATAAGTATAGCCAACATTCTCTCGGATTTAGGAGCCACTGTTTAGACACCCCTAAACGGAGAGGTTCGAGATCCTTTTACCTCATTTACGAGGTGGGGTGGACCCCAATAGGTATTAGTTTAGGAGCGGTCTTGCGGATCGAGAAGTTTCTACAAGACTTTCTCTTCCTTTTCCAGTTCCTAATCAATTCCTTTTACCCTTCCTACAACTCTCCTTCTTTTAATAATTCTCCTTCCTAACGAACAAATCTTTTCGAAAAAAACAATTTTCTTTTAATATCACAAATACACTAAGGTAGATAGAAATGTGTTCGGACTCTTTCTTTTTCGTCATAAGTTGTACGATAAGAAGAAGCACGATTCAGAGACTAACACTTGGAATCTGCCCTGCAGAAATGGAAGCCCCAAAACTGATCATCTCCTTCGTCAATGGACTCGACTCGGCCGTGTTCGAGGACGAAGCTGCTCGATAATGGAATCATTCGATTCGGACGAGGATTCGGGGACACGGACATCAAAATCCCGATGTCACTCTCTTTTCACTCACAAGCAAAGTATCGAAAGCGAGAAGCCGTTGATTGAGTTTAACCTCGAGTCGACTCATGAATTCCCTCCTCTGCAAAAGATTCCAGTGAGAGAGAATCTTGTTGTTCGCTGAAGGATTGTTTTTGCTACCCCCATCTGGTCTAGTTGTCTCTGCACCTACCCGAGCACGCCGGACTAAAGGGAAGGAAATTCGAACTATGATGAACTTGTTGCGGTGGAGGGTACGGATCTTCTGTGAAACCTTCATTTTTGAAATCGGGTCCGGCTCGAGAATTCCATCGTCGACACGGACTCGGAGAAGGAACATAAGTAGAAGGATTGCTAGAGAAGCCGGAGTTGGCTGAAGTTGCTTTCTGGAGGAAATCCCGGAACTGCCGAGTATACACCGTTGCTGAATACATACCACTCTTAGGAGGAAGTAGGTTCCATCCACTCTCCGCCGCAGAGGATGAGGAAAATGTCCGCAAGATTGCTGCTGAATTTCCTCAGCCCGTATATTACAACGATAGCCGCAAGAAAGGGCTAGAATTACGCCATTTAATCGACTGCAAACCCTGATAGAAAAGTTAGCAAAGAAAGAAAAATGCCCTGTGTCAGATATTTTAAGAAGGATAGGGCGGGTGCCAGCCAAGTCCCGTCTTGGGCCGCGAGTAGAGCCTACTATCGCTGCAGAAAAGCCGAATAAGAGAATGAAAGCTAGTCCGCTTGTCGTTGTTTCGGGACTACAAATTAGGGAGGATACCACCTTCCGAGCATTTGGGTGACGGACCATCCGGTCCCGGACAGCCTACGCTGCTAGGAGGATGGTATGACATCCCTACTAGGACAATTAAGATTAAAACAACAACACGAGAAAGAAAGTCTCGTCGGGAGACTTGAGTCCGAAGAAAGCGCTACCGCGATGAAGGGGACTCATGAGAAGGAAACCCGACGGTTATCACATGACAAGCTGCGAGGATGTACGAGAAAAGACCACTAGAAGATGCTTATGGAAAAGATAAGAGCCGATATTCGGCGATTAGCAAGTGAAGAGAAGAGAAATTCGGAGATGAAGTTGACTCGTCGAGTTCATGGATGATGAATATGCGAGAAATTAACATGGTTGAAACACGAGCTTCGTCGGCTTCACAAGGTGCCCCTGCGGCAGCAAGAAGAGAGGAGTCGGAAGTAATGAGGAGGCGGCTTCAAGAGAAAGATGATACGATCGCCCGAATGGCAAAAGGATGGAAGAGATGGGCGTAGCCCTAGCCACTCTCTGGAGTCGGGTTCGACCCCGAAGAGACACCCCCGAAGTTATTCACATTGTAGACGGAGGAAAGGAGATTATGTCCGTCAACGGGGATGATCAATTAAAGAAGGATGCAACACAAAGCATGATTCCGGAAAAGGATATTAAGAGCATGGTGGAACAGCAGGTGCGAGAAGCCTTGGCACAATCAAAGAGCGGGACATCCATTCGGACGGGTAGACCTTACCCCGAAGAATTCGACGATGTCCAATATCCAAAAGGCTTTGTACCACCTCCGTTCAAGACCTTTGATGGAACCGGAAACCCTCGGCGGCATGTTGCACATTTTCGTGCCGGTTGTTGCAATGCGGTGGAAGTGATGCTTTACTCTTCCGACAATTTGTCGGCGGCACATCGGGGATCGCCTTTGATTGGTATGCGGAATTACCGAACGGTTCGGTGAAGACATTTTCGGAATTAGAGAACCTCTTCATCGAGAGATTTGTCGGAGCTCGGCACCACATCACTATAGGTGATTTAGTGGTAGAGAAGCGAAGCCGAACGAAACTTTGGTGGATTACATACTTCGATGGAGAAATCTAAGTATGAAGTGTGAGCCACGGCTACGAAACAGCATGCGATCGGCATTTTACTTAAGAGCATTCATGGCCCGATAGCACTTTTCCTCGAGGATTTACTATTAAGACTTTTGAGAAGTTGTTAAGCAAGGTCGGAAGCTTGCAAGAGGAGGCGAAGCAATTAAGTTTCACAGACAAAACGGACAAACAGAAGCCCGTGAAAACTTTTGAAAGAAGTCCGGGATCGTCGCGAGTTGTCGATAAAGGCAAGCAGCCGATACAAATACCGCCGAACGGTCACAACAAACTCGACGAATTGCAACGACCCCGACCCGGCTATCGGTCATCCCAACGGTATGAACAACCGCCTCGTCCACAACGTACGCTAAAGGAGCTTTTAAACGGGGAGTATCCATTCAAGAATGAGGCGATGCCGAAAATGTTCCGCGATCGATGAAGACTCCGGATTTCCAAGCTGCCGAGCCTAAGAGACCGGAAGAAGTCGACAAGAAAGGTGATCCCGACTTTTGCCCTTACCACCGGATGCTTGGGCATAAGATAGAAGATTGTATTACCTTCGAAAGTTGGCTCGACGACAATCTTCGGAAAGGGAATATAACGATCCGAAGGAGTACATGAAGGAACCCCGGAAAGGAGGTTCCGTCGATGTTATCTCGACGGATCTCATTGTTCGATAGATCCCTATGCGACTAATGATGGATGGACTACCACTTGGACAAAGTCTTCGAAGAAGATTTTGGATCACATCCAAACCGCTTCGGTGCTAGCATCAACTCAGGGTTTGAAACATGTCAAGTCGGCACTATCACTTGCGATAGAAGAACCACCTCAACAGGAGATGATTAAAGAGAAGAAGAAAATCGACGAAGAAGAGAAGACCGAGGCTCTTAAGGCTAGACTAGGGGCTGCTTATCCTAGGATAGTTGTTTCCGATTCAGGGGAGAAATTTCTCGAACCTCTGACTTTGTATGATTATTTGCTCACTCCGGTGGGATCTTATAATGATAAGGGTTATGGCGTTGGCTACGTTTTGACTGTTTCTAACGATTACGTAACTAGCGACAATCATGACATCGATTCCGATACAAATGACAATTCTCAAATCATACACAATCTCGACAATCACAATGACAAAGAAGACATCCACCAAGGAGGCTACGAGAGTTCAACAAGCAATGAATCTATTTGCGAGTTTCGAGGAGCTCCATTCATGATAGAGTTAGAGCCTTCGGACTGCGAAGCTAATCCAAAAGAACTCGTCATTCCGATTCGGGAGGAGACACCGACAAACTCGATACTAGATTCGGGAGAAATTACGGAAGTCAACTTAAGAAGTGGAAGAGTTCTACCTCCGAGAATGGGTCCGAAGAACAAAGGAAAGCGGTGGTTGTTCGGGAAGAACCAACCCGACGGCAGAAATACCCATTCGAGAAGAAGTCGAGACACATGAAGATAAAGTGGACTACAACGTGCTAGCCCATCTTAGGAAACTACCAGCCAAGGCGAGCATCTACGACGCTCTCATCTTATCAAAGGAGATGAGAGAAGCTCGATCGAGGCCTTACTTGATCCGGAAATTTGCTTAGCTCAAATGGCTGGAGATTCCTTAGATGAGGTTTGCTCGTTAAAGGAACGAGCGAGGTGTCACCTTCACGGACAATGACCTACTACTTGGGACGACGAGACCACAACCGACGCGTTGTACATTTCGGTGACAATAGAGAAGTTTACACTCTCCGGAGTATTGGTGGATCCAGGAGCATCAATCAACATAATGAATCTTTGAACGCTAGCATATTTGGAAATTGATGCTCGCGAGCTTGAAGCAGACAAAATGTTATTAAGAGGATTCAACCAGAAAGGAGAAAGAGCCCTCAGATCAATAACACTACTAATGAAAACCGGTGACTTGGAAAAGACAACTGCGAAATTTCACATAATTGATTCAGAAACGTCATTCAACGCTCTACTGGGCCGACCATGGATACATGAAAACAGGATGGTACCATCATCCCTACACCAGTGCATTAAATACTACGATGGAGGGGAACGAGTGCATCAAAGGTGACTTACGACCATTCTCCGTACATGAAATTGGAATCCGTGAAGATGCGGCTTATTATGCACCTCCGAAGAAAACAATTTTCTCCGGAGATACCATAACGAATGAAGCAAAGGAAGTTCGGGACGACGAAGAACTCGAAGTTCTAGTCCGACGAGTCACTCACCACTCCCTTACGGCGAGATGGTGAAGGTTTCTCCACAACTCGCATCCGAGGTCGAGGCCGGGGACGAGGTCGTGGCAGAGACGTTAGGACAGTTGGACAGAGGAAACCAACCATAAATGTTGATTGGGAAGACAGTTCTGAAGAAGAAAAAGTGATCAAGCAAGAAGCAACGACAATAAGTCGGAAGAAGCCGCAATTCAGGATCTCTCTCGAAGATGAAAAGAACGAGGAATATAAATCGATGTACGAAAGGATTCACCACTATGTACATACTATGACCCTGACCCCGATCCATTCTAATAAGATCGAGGGTATGGTGGTCAAAGAAGTACATAGCGGCGGTGCAAAGCCCATCAAATTCTACCGTGGTGCTCCTTCCTCCGAAGCGAGAATAATGTACAATTTGAAGATGCTCACTTCATCGGAATTAATGGAATTACCTTTTGAGTGGTACTCTCCCCGTGTTCAAAATTTAATTCAACGTGGTTTCTTACCTCGACAATGGACAAAAGGTCAATCACAACATTTTGAAAAATTATGGAATAACTCCGGTCGTCCACCCGATTCAAAACATAGTCTCGGATTCGGCACGGTAGGATCGGTTGACGATGCTGAATTTTGCTTGGTTGTCACTTGCGAGTCTAATGAAAGCTGCATGGAAACAACGGAAGAATTTGAAGATTTACAAATTGGAAACGCTCCACCGGAGTTCGAAGAAGAGATTAAATCTACGATAGACGAGTTAACGGAAGTTAACTTAGGTACTAGCGAAGAGCCTAGACCTACCTTTGTTAGCTCCTTACTCGATAAAGAAGACTCCGAAGAAATAATCGAGTTATTAATGGAATTTAAAGACTTGTTTTGCTTGGAGCTACGATGAGATGCCAAGTTTAGCTCGAGAGGTCGCGGTCCATAAGCTAGGAGTGGATCCTACTACGTACCGGTCGGACAAGGTCCCGGAAGAATGCGTCTAGAAATCGAACAACAAGTCATAGGCGAAGTTAAAAAGCTAATAGACGCCAAATTTGTCCACGAAGAACAATAACCTACTTGGTTAGCCAATGTGGTACCGGTTAGGAAGAAGAATGGTCAGATCAGAATTTGTGTGGATTTCAGAGATTTAAACAAGGCATGTCCAAAGGATGAATTCCCTCTACCGATCCCAGAATTAATGATCGACATTGCTTCGACACATGAAATATTCTGATTCATGGATGGATCTTCGGGATACAACCGGATAAAAATGGCTCCAGAAGATGAAAAACTTACGACATTCGGAACGCCGATTGGAGTATATTGCTACACGGTGATGCCATTCGGGCTCGAAGAATGTAGGAGCAACATACCAGAGAGCGATGACAAGAATTTTTGATGATCTCATCCACAATCAAGTCGAATGCTACGTGGACGATGTGGTCATCAAAAGCAAAGTAAAGGACAACCACTTATATGATTTGAGAATTGTTTTTGAACGATTAAGACAATTTAACCTTAAGATGAATCCCTTAAAATGCGCCTTCGGCGTCACCTCCGGGAAATTCTTAGGATTCGTTGTCCGACATCGTGGAATTGAAATCGACCCGAAAATATTAAAGCTATCTTAGAAATGCCGCCTCCCAAAACCTTAAAACAACTACGATCTTTTCATGGGAAGTTGGCATATCTTCGACGCTTTATCTCGAACTTGTCGAGTAGGTGTCGGCCTTTCTCGGCATTAGTTAAAAAGGACGCCAAATTTATTTGGGAAGAGAAATGTCGAGAAGGCCTTTAAGGACATTAAACAATATTTAATGACACCTCCTGTCTTAGCGGCCCCGGTCTCGAGTAGACCAGCGATACTTTATACCGCGGCTTTAGACAACTCTCTCGGAGCCTCGTTGGCCGAGTCGATGATGAGGGTAAAGAAAATGCTCTTTACTACCTAAGCCGTCGTTTACTTCCGACGGAAATAAGGTATCCCGCAATTGAAAAGCATTGTTTGGCCACGATCTTCGCCGCTCGAAATTTCGGGCACTACATGCTTTCTCATAAGGTCAACTTGATCTCGAAATTTAATCCATTGCAATACTTGATGACTCGTCCAACACTTTCCGGCGAGACTTTCCGGATGGTCGATGATATTATTGCAATTCGATATAACTTTCGTGCCTCTTCATGCCGTAAAGGGACAAGTCTTAGCGAGACTTCCTCGCGGTACACCCTTTGCCGGTAGAATCTCCTCTCAATGACGATTTGCCGGATGAACAAATAATGAGCCTAGAAGACCACGATGATCGACGTTGGGAATTATATTTCGACGGAGCATCTTCGAGCACACAAAGACGAAGAATCGCAAGTGATAGTGCCGGTAAGGCGGGGATCGGATTAATCTTTATAACACGGAGCGGGGGATGTTAAGATACTCCTACCACTTGACGGAGCCGTGTACGAACAACGAAGCGAGAATACGAAGCCCTCATAACGAGATCTGGAATTAACTATTCGAATGGGGATAATGGACATCAACATCTACGGGGATTCGCAGTTAGTCATTCAACAGATCACCGGACAGTACAAAATTTTAAAGCCAAGACTCGAGCAATACTTCCAGTATGCCATACAGTTGTTGGAACAGATTCTGAATGTGACAATTTACAAAATTCCCAGGAGAGAAAACGCTTTAGCAGATGCGTTAGCCCGCCTCGCAAAAGAATTTGCCTGCTTGCAAGATGAATCAGTGGAAGTGTCGGTTCACGAACGTCGGGTCCTATCACGACTTGACATAGACACAATACACGAATCGGAAAAGAAGAAGAATCGGTTGCAACGGTGACAAAAAACACGGAAGATTGGCGACGGCCATTAATAGACTACACGCAAACAGGAAAACTACCGGACGATAGGTCGCTAGCCCATCGGATCAAGAAAAGAACTCACGTCCTACGCATTAATAAACAACACGTTATACGGAAGGTCTTTCGACAAATGTGGCTAAGGTGCCTAAGCGGGTCCGAGGCTCGTGAAATTGTTAAAGAGGTCCATTCGGGACTCGTGGCGCTCACCGGTCGGGTCCGAGGATGAAAATGAAAATTAAAAGACTAGGGTACTACGGCCCTCGATGATGACCGGTCGCATGAAAATCGCCGAGAGGCATCACCAATGCCGAGTGCACGGAGTAGTTCTACACCAACCTCCAAATGTGCTACATCCAGACAATTGCGTCGTGGCCATTTGAATGTTGGGGCACGGATATAGTGGGTCCAATAGAACCACCATCTTCAAAAGGACATCGCTTCATTCTTGCGGCTACGATTACTTTTCCAAGTGGGCGAGGCGAGTTCCACTTAGAGAAGTGAAAGCACACCACGTGCTACGGTTTTTCGAGAACCAAGTTGTCTACCGTTTCGGAGTGCCACGCGGGATCATCTCGAATGATGGATCGGCATTCGAAGCACACAAATCAACAATTTTGTCGGGAGACACGGAATCGGCTGGCGATATACAACAATTTACTACCCAAGAGCAAACGGCACAGGTCGAGGCTTTTAATAAAACTCTCGTTCAAATCTTAAAGAAAACCTTGGACGATAATAAGAGAAATTGGCACGAGAAGTTATTAGAAGCCTTATGGGCCTACGGACAACCTTCGAACTCCTACTCGAAGCTACACCTTACGCTGCGGTGTATGGGTCCGAGGCGATGTTACCTTTAGAGGTCCGGCTTCCTTCACTCGGGATTGCGATTGCAAACAAAATCACGATAGAAGAGAATGCCAAATTACGACTAGAAGAATTGGAAAGCACGGAAGGGAAAAGACTTGCAGCGCGACAGAATTTAGAACTATACCAAGCTAAGATGGTTCGAGCCCATGACAAGCTGGGTCCGCCCGAGAACCTTTAAAGTTGGTGACTTAGTTCTCGTTCTCAAAAGACCTATTCTTGCACACCGCGAAGATAGGAGGAAAATTTGAACCCACTTGGGAAGGACCGTTTGTGGTTGAGGCGGTCTACTCGGGAGGCTCTTACCAGCTAGTGAATTGCCAAGGAGAACGACATATGCTTCCGATCAATGGACGATACTTGAAAAATTATTACGCTACCTGATGTTTCGAAGGAATGGATTTTTCATCCCTAGAAGCACGGGTGAAGTTGTTACTTATGACTGGGTCCGAACCCAAAAATAATAAAAAATATGCTAAAATAAATAAAATCATGATAATAAAGTTTTCCTTGTTTTCTCTTCCATATCAAAATCTTTTTCCTGATCTTATCCCACTTCATTCCTGTTAAATTTAAAAATTCAAAAAGTAATAAAAAAAGCTGGCTTTAATAAACATTTTCTTAATGTTCTTGTTCTTAGTACAACCCCTGATCCTTTTTCTTGTCTTTTCGCAGGGAAATGTCGAACGGGCGGTTGGTCCTGAACTTTAGAAATGACGTAAGCCTTGCACTCGACGAAAAGAGGGTGAAAGATGGAGCGATAATAGAGATTGACTCAGACTTCGAACCGGCGGGCCCGCGATACGAGGAAAGTGACCCGGATCCCGGTTGACGAGAGGAGCGCCCGATCGGACGATAATGAAAGTGGGTGGCCCAAGCCACCACTCCGAGTGGCAAGAAAAGGAAAACAAACCGAAGAAGACAAGAGAATCAAGTACGTAGTCGCTACGGCGGAGGGCGGGCTTGTCGGCGCCGCGCCCACGAAAGTCGGGAAGTACGAAGAGCTACTCTCACGGCAACTCGGCGAAGAAATAAAAATCGCCGTATCCGCAAGATGTTAACTAAACTAGCGGCGGACCGGCACGACGAGACAGCTGCTACTGCCGAGTACATATACTTCGAGGACGCTGAGTTCACCGTGTACACGAAGGAAGGAGGCCGACTCCGAGGATAACGGAAGAGACCGGGGAAATCTTAAGAAGAACGAGAAGAAGGAAGGCTACGACGCCACCGAGATAAAGCCACCGGTAATGCATAACCTTGTTGCGGAAGCAACCCGGAGGATGTCCCGACGGACACCATCCCCGAGGAGCCGAGGTATGCGGGAGAACGTGAAGGGATTGAGCCGTATATCCCACGATACGTCACCGAGGCCTCACCATTTGCGGATTATTCCGGAATACGAGCTAGAAAGAGTGCGAGAATGTCGAGAAGAAAACTTTGAACACTTCGAGAGAATCAGAGGCAGGAGGATCAATATACTAGAAGGCCTCGAGCTACATACAGACGTGTTCTCAGAATACGAACAACAACAAATCGTGGACTGCATCCGGGATTTGAAAAGAATGGGCCGAGCGGGCCGCCTAAGAGAAAACACTTATTCGAAACCCCGGAGATGGATGCCAGGGAAAGGGAGAATTACAATACAATGTGGATGCTGCTACAACTTCGCAGAAGACGGGAGGGAAACCCACCAGGGATACTCCGTCATGGCCGAGTGGATCCAATGCCATTAGTCATCAAAAGGATGGTAAAAAGAATGATAGCATGGAGGGTACGCCGGCATATTGCATACCCAACGGTTGCATCATTAACATTTACAAGAAGGGTGATTGCATACCCCCGCACATAGATCACCACGACTTTGTCGGACCTTTACTGCACAATTTCTTTTACGAACGAATGTAATATCATGTTCGGATCGACCTCGGGATAGCGAGCACGGGTGAGTTCGAGGGCCGATAAAGATACCATTACCGGTAGGTTCCGTCATAATACTGAAGGGCAACGGAGCGGATGTCGCTAAACATTGCATACGGGAGTACCAATGAAGCGGATCTCGATTACTTTCGGAAGGATGGATGACGGAAAGCACCTTATCACTTCCGACCGGACCGGAGCTAGAGAGCCTCCGGCCTTACGAGTCTGTGAATTACATGGAAAATATCACACCTCCAACATACATCCATACGGCATCCTTGCCAAGGATGGCTTGGAAGGTGATGTTATTGACCATGTACCTCACTATTCAGACATGGATTTCTGACAGATAGCTTTTTTGGATGGATCGGCAAAGATCATACATAGTCCATTTTGAGTCTACATGGATTGTATGAGACGTATTCCAGATCGAGGTGTATGATGTATTTTCAACATGATTGGAATGAAAGTGACCGTGTCACATTTTTAGCCTTCACCTCTTTTGTGCAAGTTGAGTCGAGAAACGCCATTAAAGTTAAATGAACTTAGAACAAAGAACAGAAAAGAAACAAAAAAAAATAAAAGAAAACTTTCCTTAAAAATCTAAAAAATTATGAACACCAAATTCACATGAACATTAAATGAATGATAAAATAAATTTGAATCGTTAAAAGACAAACAAAATGAACATAAATTTCAAATCAAATCTCGATCAAAAATTCAAATTCAACTTTCCAAATTTCAAATTAAATCTCAATAAAAAATTCAAATTCAACCTTCCAGATCTTAAATCAAATCTCAATCAAATTCAAACTCAAATCTCAATCAAATTCAAACTCAAATCTTCCAAATCTGAAATCCAATCCGTTCTGCTCTCTCCTTTGTCTGGGATGGAAGCGGTCGATTACATTGACATCGAGCCACGAAGTTTTCGATTCGAATCTAGTGGAAAGGAATCATATCCAATCCAAACCGGCAACTCTCAATCAACTCTTTTGAATGGGATATGTAGCATCTACATATTCCCTCCTAATTTGTTTCTTTCCACAAAAAAATCTTTTACAACTTTCATGAAATTCTCGAAACACCAAAATTCCACACTGCAAATCTTTGCAAAATCAATTACCATTCAAAATCAAATTCTTGGGGTTGAGTATTTTACATCCGAGACTGCATTGCTTTAGGATTCTTTCCCTATCGCAATGAAATACATCAAAATCAAATTCTTGGGGTTGAGGATTTTACATCCGAGACTGCATTGCTTTAGGATTCTTTCCCTATCGCAATGAAATACATCAAAATCAAACTTTTGGGGTTGAGGATTTTACACCGAGACTGCATTGCTTTAGGATTCTTTCCCTATTGCAATGAAATACATCAAAATCAAACTTTTGGGGTTGAGGATTTTACATTCGAGACTGCATTGCTTTAGGATTCTTTCCCTATCGCAATGAAATACATCAAAATCAAACTTTTGGGGTTGAGGATTTTACATCCGAGACTGCATTGCTTTAGGATTCTTTCCCTATCGCAATGAAATACATCAAAATTAAACTTTTGGGGTTGAGGATTCTACATCCGAGAATGCATTGCTTTAGGATTCTTTCCCTATCGCAATGAAATACATCAAAATCAAACTTTTGGGGTTGAGGATTTTACATCCGAGACTGCATTGCTTTAGGATTCTTTCCCTGTCACGATGAAATACATCAAAATCAAACTTTTGGGGTTGAGGATTTTACATCCGAGACTGCATTGCTTTAGGATTCTTTCCCTATCGCAATGAAATACATCAAAATCAAACTTTTGGGTTTAAGGATTTTACATCCGAGACTGCATTGCTTTAGGATTCTTTCCCTATTGCAATGAAATACATCAAACTCAAATTCTTGGGGTTGAGGATTTTACATTCGAAACTGCATTGCTTTAGGATTTTTTCCCTATCGCAATGAAATACATCAAAATCAAACTTTTGGGGTTGAGGATTTTACATCCGAGACTGCATTGCTTTAGATTTCTTTCCCTGTCGCAGTAAAATACATCAAAATCAAACTTTTGGGGTTGAGGATTTTACATCCGAGACTGCATTGCTTTAGGATTCTTTCCCTATCGCAATGAAATACATCAAAATCAAACTTTTAGGGTTGAGGATTTTAGATCCGAGACTGCATTGCTTTAGGATTCTTTCCCTATCGCAATGAAATACATCAAAATCAAACTTTTGGGGTTGAGGATTTTACATCCGAGATCGCATTGCTTTAGGATTCTTTCCATATCGCAATGAAATACATCAAAATCAAACTTTTGGGGTTGAGGATTTTACATCCGAGACTGCATTGCTTTAGGATTCTTTCCATATCGCAATGAAATACATCAAAATCAAACTTTTGGGGTTGAGGATTTTACATCCGAGACTGCATTGCTTTAGGATTCTTTCCCTATCGCAATGAAATACATCAAAATCAAATTCTTGGGGTTGAGGATTTTACATCCGAGACTGCATTTCTTTAGGATTCTTTCCCTATCGCAATGAAATACATCAAAATCAAACTTTTGGGGTTGAGGATTTTACATCCGAGACTGCATTGCTTTATGATTCTTTCCCTATCGCAATGAAATACATCAAAATCAAACTTTTGGGGTTGAGGATTTTACATCCGAGACTGCATTGCTTTAGGATTCTTTCCCTATCGCAATGAAATACATCAAAATCAAATTCTTGGGGTTGAGGATTTTACATCCGAGACTGCATTGCTTTAGGATTCTTTCCCTATCGCAATGAAATAC
Source organism: Papilionanthe hookeriana x Papilionanthe teres (assembly GCA_022702705.1). Classification (NCBI taxonomy): domain Eukaryota; kingdom Viridiplantae; phylum Streptophyta; class Magnoliopsida; order Asparagales; family Orchidaceae; genus Papilionanthe; species Papilionanthe hookeriana x Papilionanthe teres. The sequence continues at coordinate 144,336,569 of CM040421.1, forward strand.
ATCAAACTCAAATTCTTGGGTTGAGGATTTTACATCCGAGACAGCATTGCTTTAGGATTCTTTCCCTATCGCAATGAAATACATCAAAATCAAACTTTTGGGGTTGAGGATTTTACATCTGAGACTGCATTGCTTTAGGATTCTTTCCCTATCGCAATAAAATACATCAAAATTAAACTTTTGGTGTTGAGGATTTTACATCCGAGACTGCATTGCTTTAGGATTCTTTCCCTATTGCAATGAAATACATCAAAATTAAACTTTTGGGGTTGAGGATTTTACATCCGAGACTGCATTGCTTTAGGATTCTTTCCCAATTGCGATGAAATACATCAAAATCAAACTCTTGAAGTTAAGGATTTTACATCCAATACCGCATTGCTCTGAGATCTCTCCTCGTTGCAATGATTCAATCTGATCAATTCAATTTTCTTTTGAGGTTGAAGATGTTACATCTAAAACCACAAAATTCCAATTTTCATTTCAAGTTCGAATCCCTTCAAATTAATTTTGACAAAACTTAAATTTAAATTAAAACTCAAGCTAAAATCTAAACTTACACATCAAAACTTAAACTCGAAACAAAATAAAATCTAAATTGAAATTCCCCAGGATCATGTGATTTGGGATTCACCTCCTTTTCCTTTCCCCAGGTGAGAGTTCGGGAATCTCCGGTCTCGGAGATATACTTGACACTCCCCAGCGAAACTCTTCTACTTTGTCCTAAGTTTGTCACTTGGACGTTTGTGTTGGTTTTGTTGATCGCTTCGGTCAACACCAATACGCGCGGTGTGCTCCGTCAACTCACCACACCTATTGGGGGTCCATTTGTTGACCTCATTTTTGATGAGGTCTTCTCTTCTTCTTTTTAGTACTTAGGATCTAGCTTTAAGCTTTTCCTTTGACTGTCTTAGAGGATTAGAATTGGGACCCACCACCTAGAAATTCAAACCACTTCTTAACTCCCTGAAAACTCCACAAACTTGACTGTAGACCCCTAATCACCTAGAGGGTTGAAATCAAATGTGGAAGTTTAAAGAATGAGTTCCTATAGGACTCTTTGGCCTTAGGACGCCTACAGGTGGCACAGTCCGGTGAAGGGCTGACCTACACACACACTACACCTATACACTACACTTTCACA